>OX375881.1:91835827-93100827 GCA_947359465.1 Metellina segmentata
TAAAGATATTAATTTGTGATTCCTTTTAGCCTCTTGATCCTGAAGTTGCCATAACTTACAACTAAAAAGTGCACAAAATTTAGAAATGCGAAATTATTTCAGAGCAAACGAAATAAAAAATATTACTACATGTGATCAACCAACATGAGTTTCAGTTATTTTCCCGTTCGTTGAAAGATACTGTCTGTCCCAAATATTCGGAAATCGTTTGCATTGCGAAAAAAAAATAAGACTCGAAATAAATAAAGTATCAGAGCTAAAATTTCATTAAAAAAAAATATTTTTGAAAAAATAATTGCTTTTTCAGCATTACTGATAAAACAATCAAAGTAATCGCAAAACTCAATATACATTCCAATTTTTTTTTAAACTACCAAGTTATGGTTGACATAAGTATACTTACTCGGGTGTTTTAGAATAAAACTCATCTAAATATAACAATAAAGAAATGTTTTATATCGCATTCACTAAACAAATAATGTAGAAAATAAAATACATTGCAGTTAAATATCTAGAATAAAATTCATGTGATGCCTGCACAAACACACAAACACAAAATTGAACATAGAACAAAAAGACGGACAGACAAACTTTCGCAAACAATTTCACTCACTATATGAAGACAAATACTCACTGCATGCAAATTTCCATGAAAATGTAGTAAACCGTGTGGACGTGTATAGGGCACATACATACAGACAAATAGACATCAAACGTGCAAGAGGCAGATTTGGCATCAGAATGGTCCAAAACGGATAGAAAACTTTAAATGGGTCAAAAATATTCAATGTACAAACAAACACTACATTCTAATTTATATAGATAATGACATAAAAAAACTAACTTTCTAGCAGCATCTTGTAACGAATTATAAAACTTCAAACGATGATTCCTATATTCATAACTTTGATATTTACTTAATCCTTTCACCTTCTCATGTTATGCTTTGCTGTGTTCCTCTCTCCTGCAAATAAACTTCTGAATTTTTCTTCGAATTTTAACTGTTTCTTTCCTTTTGAAAACGGCGTTTGAAGACGACTTTTTGAACCTTGGCGATTGGAGGTATCTTTTTAAGCAAAATCGTCTGAAATCTCCTAATTTCAACCTTTGGCCACTTTTTTTTTCACAATAGGTCACGAAAATGTAGTCCATTTTTTTGACTAATGACACTAGGCAACAAAATTTCAAAACTTTTACTGCCCTGGTACCTTTGCGCCATCTTGGCAATGTCCTGATGAAAACGTTCGCCGTGCTCATCACTGACCTCCTAGCAGTTATTAGGAAAGAGATTCAAGAGAGGGTCAAGAAAGATAATCTTTAACGACATATTGCAGCTGAAATCATGAAATAAAGCCATAAAATAAGGCTTCCTAAACCTGTTTTTCTTTACTTCGAAGAACTTTCTCAAATTTGGGATGGCTGAGGAGCTGTTTAATCTGAGGTCCCACAAAAACACCTTCTTTAAATTTGGCTTCACTGAGACGAGGGAATATTTCACACAGTTACTTGAATGCTAGTCCATTCTTATCTGTGGCTCTTGCTAAGTTTAGGCTACTATCATTTTGATAAGGCCGAGCTTGATGTGTAAAGGAGGAATGATGATTTTGTGTGGTTCTACCATTGGTGGGTGCTATAGATTCATTTCTCTTGGCTTAAAAGATGCTCTCAAAGGCCAGTCTTTCTTGACGGAGTGCAAATTGATTGCTCTGTTATCCTATAAACAAAACAAAAAACGACAGTACTTTGTATATCCCTGATGCAAACCCATAAACAAAACAACCACCTTCAGGTCAGCTCAGATCTGTTAGCCATACTTTCTGTAGTTAATCCTCTCCAATAGCAGCTTTAGATTGTCGTACGTCTCCATGTAGAGACAGCATGTCCGATAGGTATGAATGGAAGCTGGCTAGCGTTCTGCAGTAAAACCGCCTTGAGACTAATTTTTCTTGGTGATGCCTCCAGAAACTGGTGGTACCATGCAGAAATAACAGTCAGCAACGTTATTGGTCGGCTCCCTCCAAATCATAGGCACAGTAAATGGCATCGCCCTTCTTTTGCTATTAAGTCACTGTGAAATATATACTGCACAAGTGCGGTAACATACGTGTTGAGCTCTGCCATTGTCCTGGGCGCCTATCTTGCAATCAAATTACAAAACCTTAACTATTGCATTGATGGTGTTTACTGTGCAGCAAATGTCACTTCTCCGCAAATACAACAGATGTTATTAACACTTTTAATGCAGTCACGAGGCATTACTACTGATTTTACTCTGTAACAATCACTTGTGCATGCTGGAGCTTCGAAAAGTATGGACGAAATGAAAGGAACTTACTCGAGCAGTGCCGTCTCGCACTTATAAATAAATTATTGCTTGCTCTTGCGCAATCACCTTCGAATAGACGCCAATAGAAACTTGGTGTGTAGGATTCAATAAGTTATTTGCGTAAAGGGATGATGAAATATGCAGCAACAATTTCGTCTCCATGTATTTATCTTACTAAATTTGCATTTTATTTCGCGATGGCACCTATATAATGGACAAAACGTCCATATCTCCGAAACGAGAGCCAATCAACTTTTTTAAGGGGATATTGGCCTTGTTCAGCACGTTAAAATCATTCAGGAATTGGGTTCTCTCATCTAAGAATCAATTTTACTGTTGACCAGTGTAGTGGGGAGAAAAAGTATTTTTCAGATTTTTTTTTTGAGGGGGGGGGGGGGGATTTTTTTTTTAATGATGCCTATTTCGACGTTTTGTCGCCAAATAGTGGCAACCCTTAAAAACACCCATCGGGATCTGTGGTTACTGCATTTCATTGAAAACCTCAGTCCTTTATTTAATTTTAAATTTCTTGGTGATAACTTCAATGTGTGCGTGCCTCTTTCGTACTTAAATAGCACATATTTTGTGCTTTTGTTCATTCATTTTTTATTAAAGTATGGCTTGAGTGTTTTTGCTATTTAAAAAAATTATGCTACTGATGTTACTATTTCACAAGTGCATTGAATATGGCAACCTTCAGTTTATTTTAGTTGCTCGTTATGAAATTACTATAAAACTTCGATAAATCTCTCATCTGGGATGACAAAAATGCAGCGATGGTCGAAAAGCTGCTTATTATAAATGAACTACTCAAATTATAAAATAAAATTGAGCTCGTTTTATTTAAAATGAAGAAAACAAGTTAATGCAAAATCAACGGTAAAAATATAAAAAATCAAAATAATATTAAATAATACAGCAGCAATACATATTAAATAATTCTAAATATTAAATAATACAGCAGCAATACATATTAAATAATTATAAATATTAAATAATACAGCAGAAATACATATTAAATAATTATAAATATTAAATAAAACAGCAGAATATATTTGGCAGAAATTCCTTCAGCTATGGGACTTCTTCCCGAAATTCCCAACTTATCACGCAAAGCGAACTAAAAAATATTAAAATTGTCAATTATAAACCTTCGTCTGCAAAGTAGAATGTATGAATGGGCTTTCTTGAAAATCTTAATAGAGGTTGTTAGTATTTTGGTAGGCTTTTCATAACTTAGAGATATTTAATGTTACTTGAATGCAATTTCAGCAAGTCGCTTATATTAAAAATTGTCTCCAAACATCGTCAAAATGGCGAAAAATCTAATTAATTCTTAAACTGAAGTATTTCTTCGCTAGTTTGTGTGTTCACACTGAAAAATCCTTTCATATTTACGCATTGATTGTAATAACTTTTATTAAAGAAACCATTTAATCAGCCCGAAATGATAAATGAAAGAATACAAAAAGAAAAGAATTTACTGTATATTTTGTTAATTTAGAAAAATTCTTGGCACCTGTAAAATCGTCCTTGTATTTATTTAAATGTTTCCTTCCGGAATCTAAGTAATCTACTCTAAAAATTAAATTACTGCTATAAAGATTATTTATAATCTAACCCTCAACAAAAAATACAGTTGAAAAAGCATTAATTCCATAGAATCAATGCCTCTTCCACATCAAAGAACTCCAAAACCATCAATTTCCCATTCTGTGTTCTGTGGAAAGCACGTTTAACACCCCACCGTAGTATTACACGTGTTCTGGATTTCATGCGGCATACCGCTATGGGCACATGAGTCAGTTTATGGCCTTATAGATTTAATAAAAGGCCATATGTCGGTTGTCAAGCCGACTGCTGCAAGCATGACGGATCACTTCATTTCGGTGTAACGCTTGCAAATAATTATTATTCGGCAAATGGCAATCTCACCCCCAGCGTCCTCCACCCTGTGTCTCATCTTGTGACGTTGGGCGTTAGTTCGTCAAGTCTCGACACCGTTTTTGTAATCAATTACTATTCGCTTCGAGAAACGATTCTAAATCATATTTTGCGATTAAACCATTTTAAAACCTTACCTCTCGTGATTAAACTTTTTGTACATTATATTACTCTATTTGTATAATAAAGCATTTGAACTAATTGCTTGATAGAACTTGATCACAAATATTATCCATATCCAAACGTAAGTTTTTTTTTTACCAGAACGTAAGATTTCGGACACACACTTCTGCTCCAGATTTGATACGAAACAAGTACCTTATAGTTATATAATTCGAGAGTCATTTGCGATGTGACGACAGAAAATGTGTTGCTTGGAAACTATGTTTTAAAAGTTACACTGTACATTTTAAGTTAAAATTGGTTGATGAGTCAGCCAGCAAAGGTCTCAAGTGATAAACCATGTTTTAATAATGCTATCTACAGTATTTGCAACTGAATAGCCAAGAATATTAGGGTCGTCTTTGAGGGGTCTTCAGTCATTTCATCTAGTTTGCACACACAAGTAGGACAATAAACCAATAAAGAACAAAGAGCTTTCGTTTCGTAATTTTTTATCAAAATATATGCGACATGTTACACACATTATGACAATAAAAAGATTTTGCATAATATTTTCAAAATAACTCAGTCTCAAGGTTTTGCCGTTTTTTCTACGATGATGAGATCAAAATCTGGTCATTTTTTTTATTGACGAGAGATATGTCTTCCATATAGATCTTGTCAGTTTTTTTTTCTATTGAAGAGATATATCTTATCAAGATCTGGTCATTTTTTTTCTATTGACCAGATATGTCTTCCATCAAGCTATGGTCAGATTTTTTCTATTGACTAGACATGTCTCCCATCAATATCTGGCCAGGGTGTTTTTTCTAATGACGAGATATGTCTTCCGTCAAGATCTGGTCAGTTTTTTTCTATTGACGAGATATGTCTTCCATCAAGATCTGGTCAGTTTTTTTCTTTTGACGAGATATGTTTTCCATCAAGATCTGGTCAGTTTTGCTAATGACGAGGTATCTAGTCGAGACAATCATCAGAGGGTTAAAAGTCTGAGGAGTTATCTGTTGTTGCTGAAACCACCTGTCCTATCAAAAGGGGTGCAGCCCGTATACTGGACAAAAAAAAAAGAAATGGATAACAGCCCGTCTTCTGGCGCAGGCTTAAAAAACAATTTCAAAGCTGGCGTATCTCAACCTGTTACTTTCCTCTATTATCCAGATAGTGAACTCAACCAGCAATATTAATTTCACATCATCCACACAAACGCAGATTTTTATTTAAAATACTATTCCAAACACCAAAATGGTTCATGATTCTTCTTGATTCTATATAACAGAGCACCTAATGTCTCGTTCCCTTTGCAAACAGTCGCCACACACAGTTTTTAAACCATTACCCCTATATAGTATCGATTATTCATCTATACAATAAGTGTCTTTGCAGAATTTGCCTTTGATAGTTACCCTGTAACATATCAAAGAACTAGGGGTGCCCCCTCCCATTATGAACACTACCTTTATCCCACAGTAGGTGGACAAGCTTAGTGGTCATCCGTCATCCCCTTAAATCATCACAGCCATTATGCCCGTTTTTCTCATATGAGGACCTCCCGTCTTCGTTACCGAGCTGTTTGAAGACCCCCAGGGCTACCGTGACGTGTCGGGAGGACTGCACACACATAACTCAATGACCGCCACCCCCCCCCCGCTTAAGCACACGCGCGCCCCCCACGACACACTCATTCCTCTGTATCATCCATAACTTTATCGAGTGAAGATCCGAAGGCATTGTTATTTTTTGCCGTCCCCCCGCTTTCCTGTTTGCCTTCCATCAGTGGAAATATAAGGCGGATCGCTCTCGGAAGTCGTATTTCACGGGGAAGAAAATTATGATGAAGCTGTCCCTCGTCTGGCACAACCCCCTTTTCTCTTCCTCATTCATTACTTCCGGGTCAAAGGGTAGAGAGTGGAAGTGAAGTCACTCTCCGCTCTCCTCATCCATATGCAAGTGGGTGATTCCGGTTTTAGGTCATTGTCAACAGCGGACTCGCTGACCGGGGGGGGGGGTTGGATTGCGTTTGTGTGATCGCGACTCCGTGAGTTGGCGATGACACTGGACCTCTAAAACGTAGGGAAAAGCATGGATTAATGTCCGTAGTTGTTTTCTTTGTTGGAAAATAGCAGTCGTTAATCGGTCTTAAGCTGCTGGGAGTCATCTACAATGGCCTTATGCAGAGATTTCCATCCTTGAAGGTATTTAAAGGATAAAAATTATCCCAGATCAAATTTCTGTCGAGTTTCGTTTGATACTTTGCTGCGCCTTAGAAAATAGTGAAACTGAGGGGAAGTATTCCATTTTTGCGTATATTGTTTTTATAATTTCCTAGTTTCTCTTGTGAATGTGCAATTTAACATTTTTGTTAAGTAGTCAGCTTGTAAGTGAAACACATAAGGTCAGAATTTTCTTTGCATGATGGTTAGATTTCTTGTTGATAAGCACGTTTAGTTAGTTTAGCTTGTGAGTGTATTTTTGTCCCTTCATTTTCGCAGAACTGTGTTTTTTTTTTACTTAGTTTGTTTAACCTGTAAGACGACGAAGTTTTGTCGCATCAATGCATCTTTGTTTCTCTCAACCTATTTATTAGCAAATGCTTCTCAAACATTGATTTCATTTTTTGGATCAGCATTCCTCGAGATTGGAGACTTTTTGCGTAAACGAAGCAAATGACCATTGTCAATTTATACGGTTATAGAACTCATATGCTTACAAATACTCACAGAACATTTTAGGAAGTACAGCTTTTATCAAATATTTAAACTCAACGGATGTGGATTACTAATTAAGGGTAAATATTAAATGCAATGAGATCTAATGCTAGCATGACTGAAAAAAGCATTTATCTTTATATAATAACGCTAAAACATTTATAAAAAATACCTTGTTCAGTTTGTTAACAATGACATAAAACAACTTTTGTTTGGTTCTTTTTCCAAATAAAAATAAAAATTTTGAAAACAATTTTGACAGTTTAAGTGTGTAACATGTTTAAAACCCTGACTAAATTTTGCATTAAAAATTTCAATTGTATATCATTATTAAGTTGCTTTAAAAGTATTGACTATCAACAGCACACTTATGAAGGTTTCATGTGATAGTAACAAAATCAGTAGTATTTTATAGGTTTTGAACATTTTGCGATAGGTTTATAACACTATTGAAATTATTTCTTTGCTCTAGGTGTTTAAAAAACAAACGATTCCCTAAAAGAAAGCGATTGAATTAACTCTTCCTTGTATGCCTCTTACTGGAAAAGAAATGGAAGATGTTACTAGGAAGCTGTAAAACTAGTTTTCCTGTCATAAGAGGGTTCATGCAGAGAAAGTTCGTGTTCGATAAAGGTTGAAATATTCATATTACATACAGGGTTTAACGATGAAACAATGACTCAGGACCCTGCGTGGCGTTTGTTCGTATAACTGTAGGTATATGCCCCCATATACCTATAGTTTTAGCTGCACGTCTAGCTGTAAAACTAGTTTCTCTCTCTCTCAGGAAAGTATAAACCGAGAAAACTCAAGTATGCGATATAGCTTGAACTGTTCATAGTACACATAAGGATTGACACTAAAAAACGACTCAAGGCCAGCATGGCGTTTGTTCCTATAGCGAAAACTATGGGTATATGAGCCGGGGTATACCTTTAGTTTTAGCTTCAAGTCTAACTGTAAAACTAGTTCCTCTTTACAAGGAAAACTTAAACAGATAAAGTTCAAGTATGCGATAAAGCCTGAACTGTTAATAATACAGAAAAGGTTTAACAACAAAAAACGACACAAGGAATGCAGGGCGTTTGTTTCTTATAAATAAAACCATGGGTGTATGAGCCTTGGTATATACTTATAGTTTTAGCTTCAGGTATAGCTGTAAAATTAGTTTCTCCATGTGAGAAGTTTGTATGCAGGGAAAACTCAAGTGTGTGATAAAACTTGAACTTTTCGTACATGTGTAGGGTTTTCTTTTAAAAAACGAACTATCACCTCCATGGCGTTTTTATCTAGTTAAAACTATAAGTATATATGCCTTTATAGTAGCTAAAACTACAGGTATATCTCGGTAGGTATAGCTGTAAAACTAGTATCTCTATTTAAGGACAATATTTGCTGCGAAAGCTCGTCTTCGTTAAAGCTTAAACTGTCGATAGTAAATAAAAGCTTTTACAATTAAAAGACGACGCTGTCTGCATGGTGAGTCCCTATAGCTAAAGCTATAGGTATATTCGCTGGTATACTTATAGCTGCCGGTGACAGTTCTCTTCGTGAGGTCAGGTGTGACCACGCTCGCTAACCCCCAATGGTTGCTACGAATTCGTAGCCTATTGGATTACAGCCATAATGACGTTGCCCGTGGTGTTGATTTGCTTCGCAAACCAAATGGAAATTCTTAGCCTATTGGAAAGAAATCCTTGCGAATTCCAATTTGGTTTGCTTCGCAAACCAATTTATGAATATTATGAACTATGGTTTGCTTCGCAAACTGTATAACAGCCATGACGGAGTTGCCCGTGGTTCCAAATAGGAATTCGTCGTGACGTCACAATCTCCTGCGAAAATATAAATATTTAATTGAAAAATTATTTATTAAGAAAAATCAAACGTATAAGGTATCTATCTGGTGTCAAATTTTCCGCAGATTTCAAATCCGTTGAAATTTTTAATCTATCTTTAACGATACCAATTTTACAAAAAAATACTAAATAATGCCTGTCAAACTGCTTTTTATTTTCTTTGCTTTCTTTCGCTGAAATCGTAAGAAGGCAGGAAATGTAATCTGTTTATTTTTGGAACACGAATGTTGGCATGACGTCACATTTTCTTGCAAAAATATAAAAAATATTCAATTTAAAAATTTTACTTACTTAAAGAAATCATATTTTTAGGTATCGATCTAATGTGAAATTTTCCGCAGATTTCAAAACCTATCTTTAACGGTCTAGAAGATATGAAAAAGAACTACATAACTTAAGCTCAAACTTTCTTTTTTATCGTCTGCTGTAAAATCATTCCTCCGCGCAAAATGAAAACCAAAACGAAAAAATAAATTTAGAATATCATCTTTTATGCTGTTGCCATTCCAAAGAAAACAATATTAATTAAATTTCATTAAATTCATTTTAAAATATTCTAGATGAATTTTAATATTTGCCGCGACAATAAAATTGCAAACAAATCGGACGAACTGTGTGCCAAATCCATTACTATAAGTGCCATAGATTCGTCAGAACTTTGCGTGAAAGAAACAAACAAATACTTCCTTTTATTATATTAGAAATATATGTCTACTAACTTTTTAAATAAATTTATTTTCTGCAAATACATATAGTTACGATGAAAATGTAAACATCGCGTATATTAATTATTGTGTGAGACTTGCCTGCATTTGTTAGAAAATAGTTTTTCTGTTTAGAGGAAACTATATTCTGTACAATTTTTGCTACAGTATTTTGGAATTATCTTGAAAGGTAAGTGTTCATTGAAAGCATGTATATCTGAAATTGCTATGTAATAGTGATGTGCTTGTCACAAATTTTACCCTAAATAACTTATAATTTATTTAAGCTAATTAAAGTGTTATACGTTAGTAACAGCAGCAATGTAATATGCAGTCTACAGTGAAGTTTTAAGTTCAGACTTCCGACACACAAACTTAGAGAATGATATTTTTTTTAATCTATTCCGTTTCATGAAAGTTAATGATACGATAATTAACTGAATAATTGTGCACTAATTAATTCATTTTAATTTCAAATGTTTCATTGAAAACGAAAAACACTGGATTAAAACCTCTCTGTTCTTCACATTATTTTTGTAAAAAAGTGTATTTTACTAATCATTCAGTTTCTGAGCATATAAAAAGTAACATTTACAGTATTATGCAAATCAAATTTGGAAGAGTGACTTTTATGCTACCCATTTTTTTTTTTTTTTTTTTTTTTTTTTTTTTGCTCTGACATGAACAAAAAAATCCCGCCTCGCTCTTGTCTTATAATAATTAGAATAAAATTGTTGCCCACCTAAAAAGTCAAAATTCTTTGTCGGAAGATTTTGTAAAAAAAAAAAACGAAAAATGTCTAGGAAATACATTTTTTAATTCCAAAAAATATTTCCCGTTTCTTCCTATTGTCGGAGAAAATGGGACACGCGCAAAAAATAAATCCATGACGTCAGCATAAAAATCAAAATATATTAAATATCCCTTAAAGCAAAAGGGAACTGATATCCTTTTCTCTCGGAAAATATTTTTTTTTCGTACTCCGCGAAACGGCAAATTAAAGGAGAGTTATTTTGAGCCGTTCACATAGTTCGAATTCCGCCTCAAAACTTTAGGGAACCACAAAGCAAAATAATAATAGGAAAAAATCCCTCTTTTCCCTTTACCAAGTATAGAAATTTTCGGAAAAATAATGTGCCAGGGAAAAAGGAAGGGGAAATACGGGAGGGAGCGAATGCCTTCATTTATATTCTGTAATGCGCTTCTGGTGAAGAAGAAGAAAAATAATAATAATAAAAGAAGAGAATAAATAAAAAATGTGTGGACAGAAAGAAAGGAAGAGAGAGAATAATGGTAAACAAAAATAAAGAAAACAGAAGAGGGAATTAATTTCATATTAGGGGAGCGTCATTTGAAATTCGAATTATGGCTTCGCCGTGGCGATAGCCCGCCAAAATTTAATTTCGATTGTTCATTTCTTTATGGACGGCTCTCTCTCTATCTCTGCCTCAATATTGCTAAGCGTCCATAAAAAATACAAGAGCTAAGGAATTGAGTAAGTTGCTGTCATGTATGTCTTTTTCGAGCGGTTTCTCTCAAAATACATTCTGCTGATGTTTATGCTTCAATACCGACGAAATATTTTGCTGGAGTTTTGAGTCGTGTTGAGAAAATAATCCTTTGAAAGCGATTGAATTTTTTGAAATGTTTGGGTGGTAGTCCAGAGTAGATATATCGTCGGTTTAGAGCAGAAAGTCTTTAACTTGCATTTTTTGGTGACTCTAAATGCTTCTTTTCATGTTGATGAGAAATACAAATTCAATACTGACTGTTTGAAAGATGCATAACAATATCAAATGCATATAATTTTAATTTTTTTTTAGCTTAAAAACTAATAGTTATTCTTTAAAGAGGTATGTAGTAAAGATAATTTTTGTCAGATAAAATGAATTGCCAGGAATGAATAATCATAAATAGATCTGAGTGTGTATTTCTTTATAGACGTAGGTATTCTCATGCAACAGGCGAGCCTTTACAGCAAGAAATAAAGCTCTTTTAAATACTAATTTAAAATAAATTTTTAAGTGTACAAAAATTAAGCAAACTATTTGTTTAAGATGTTTCCTAAAACCACACAGGGGTGTTAATCTTTAAATGTAGTTTATTACTTAACTAGATGTACCGAAGCAAGGTTTAGTCTGATTTGTCAGTTTTTATTACATATTTTTTTGTTACCCCACCTATATAAATTATAACCTAAACCTAAGACTAAGAGTGGAATCCAAACTGCTACAAACGTCCATGCCTAGACCCGAAGACAAAAGGATGGCTTCACCTGCAGTTGAGATGGAAGATTGTTATGAAGAAGCAAGGAAGCGCGCGCAGTCTCGTTTCAAGTCTCTTGAGCTTAATATTAATTCATAGGTACTTGAAATTCGTATTCATTAGTGAAGAATCATAATAGGTAAAATAATGAAAATAATTAAATTATCTACAGCTAGTTAAACTTGCTTGAAACAGTGATAGTTTCGATAATCTAGAGCATATGCTGACCTAGTATTTAATTTTAAAGCTAATAAAGCCGCCGTTTTAAAAAAAAATACTAGTTAAAAAAGGTTTCTTTAAACATTTAAATAAATTTTGTCTCTTCAATCATGATGAATAAAAATAAATTTATGTTTTGAGAATACAGATGCATTGAGATTTTGAAGTGCTTCTTGCATTTTCGCCCCAACTATTACATTCAAGTGATCTAATTTAAAAACATCAGAAAGCCATTATCTTCAAACAGCTAAATTGGTATTGTTTGATCTGTAAACTTGAGTTTTTAACTATATTATAGATTACCATATAACAGTTTAGTATCAAAAGCTAATCAATGAGCAGTTAGGAATTTCCACTGTATTTTGCGGATCAAAACATTATCGTAGACAAACAACTAAATCGATTCTACTACTTTATTATAACTCACAAAACGACCAAGAAAAATGTCTTTCGTTCGTAGGGTGAATAAACTCTCAGATTTAACATTCCTTTAAAAGGGGACAGTAAAAAAATTGTAATGTTCCAAGGTAGAGAAAATATTACTTTTATTAGTAGCAATAAGGCCCGGTGCACACATCCCGTTTTTCAACATGCGGCGCCGCTGCGGCACCGAAATCCAACTATGCACACATAACCGTGAAATGACGCAAGCACTCATTTCGCTCCATTTGTGATAAATATTCTATCGAAGAAAACGTGTTTATTTCGCTTACTAGGTGCACAAAAAAGTATATTTTGAAACAAAATAGACGTTACTGGATACAACCATTTATTAATTATTATTTATATTCCATTTATTTATGAAAACAATGTACTTCAGAACGGAGACGCGTGTGCGGCGAGCTGCGGCGCCGTGGGGAACTGCGGTACAATTTGCACGCAAGTTGGACGTGCGTCGCCGCAGCGGCGCCGGAGGCATGTGTGCACTACTCCATTGGATCTAATGTATCTCAGACCGCACTTGCGTTGTGGCATCGGCGCCGCACGTTTAAAAACCGGATGTGTGCACTTATGATGCTTATGTTATTCAAAAAGCTGAAACTTCCTTTAAATTAGCTGTCCTCAAAAAAATTTCGATTTTTTTTATTTATCAGAGAAAACTACTATCAACTAAGCGATAAGATCAGAAACTTCGTAATTTTTGTCATCCCCATAAATAATTAATCGTAATATCGCTATGAAAATATATTCACACTTCTTTCATACATTCTTCTCTTTGGTGCCATTGTTCTATCCCAATACTATGGCCCAGTTATTGGGGCACGCAAGATATATGACATTTCCTCGTCTCAAGACATCACTTTTATTAGAAGAATAAAAAACTTTTCAACTTGTCCATGCTTTGCAACTTCATCCCATGTTTTAGATTGTATCAGTGTCTAGTGAAGACAGAGACTGGTTTAACAGGAGTTGATCGTTGCACGACATGTAAAACACTGTCTTTTGGACCTGGTCTGGGTTATACATTGACCAAGAAAATTCCTAACAACAGTATGCTATTTAAAAAAACTCAATCTTTATTTGTAGTTAGTCATCAAATTTCAATTTTAGTATTTTATTTATCAGAGGCAACCACTGTCGACGAACGAGAATATCAGCATTTTTGTCATCTCAGTCACAGAAATAATAAACATCAATACCGCCGAGGAAATATATTCACAAACTCCTCACTTCTTTCACGCATTCTTTCCTTTGGTATCATTGTTTTTGGAGAGAAAACCTCAAAACGGCAACAGAACTGATTCACTGCAAGCATGTCTCTGCTCCAATGCCATCACAAAAGAAACAAAAGTTGCCGTTCTCGAAATTAAGTTCCAGAAGAGAGAGAGGAGCACGCTCACAGTCCCCCATCTATCGCGAAGGATTTTAATTATGTATTCAGCCTGCGCACATAAGTTTGTCAGGAATAAAGGAAGCTGTCGAAGATGTTAACACAAAGCAAATAATGTCAAAGCACTGACGATTCTTTGCCGGTATAATAAGCGCTGCCCGTCTTCGAGAACACAAAGGAAAGTTTTCCCGCCACGCGTCTCCAGAGTGTTGCCAGATTTATGACACGCTGTCAATACGTCTTTGTGGTTTCTTTGGCGCGGGAAAGTTCCGCAGGACGCCACCTAGCGCCCGTGGGTCGTAACGACGCCGATCAACCGGTGGTAACGTCTTTTTGGTCGGAAAGACAATGGGCTCTTTCTTAAGTTCATCTTTCAATTCCCCGCCGGAGAGCAGATTAAAGTTAATTACAGCCCGATCTACATGTGTCAAGCGGGTTTCCTCTACCCGGTCGCCCCACAACTGACTTAATTACCCGGTACTTATGAATATTTCATGTCCTGCCTCTCCAACAGAAAAAGGACGGCCTCCTGTAGCAATTGAGGGAGCGAGGCGCTGAATTAATTAGTTGGGGAATTTGGGAAAAGAGCGAAATCGCCTTACAGGTGTCCGCTGCTCACCTTTTCGAGCAGATTATTGAAGAACCTCGGATTTTGCATGTGCGAGTTAAAAGTTTCGCGCCCTTGCTTACAGGGAGGGTGTTTTTATTTTTGGTAATTCCTTTGGAACTTTTGCCGTCTTGATTGAATTTCATGCTCGGCGGGTGCTTCTAGCAAGGCATAAACGATTCAATCCGTTTCTGACGAGGAGGAAGTAGGCTGTTAAGTGGACTTCAAACTCGGGGAGTTGATTTGATGAGTGTACTTTTGATGGACTTATGCTGACTTATAGTGGGGGAATGCGAGTAGGGGGCTTAAAAAGTCGCTGGGGTTGAATGTTTGTCAATAACTTCTGAAAAAGCGAGTGACAGTCATTATGTGGAAACTCTTTTTGTTTCGCCGAGTGTGAAATTATATCACAGTAACAATCGAGAGGAATCATGTGAACTAATAAAGAGTCAGTTCTTCATGAGTAGCTTTAAACAGGCCCTTTATTATACACACTTTAAAGTAGATTAGTTTCATTAACTAACTCGTTGCATTTATCATGGAATAAGTTTCATTTAGGACTAAATATTTCTCCAAATAACTTGTGGATCATTGTTTAATGAGAGAGTCATATAGGAAACGTATCTTTATAGTCCAGTTATGTCGAAATGGTGGGATGAAATCTGATTCAAATTACTCAATATTTTATTTGCATAAAGAGAAAATTATTCTAATATCCTTCAAAATTTTTGTTGTTCCTGGCAATTATAACTGCATTATAAATACAGTCAGTATTAGTTATATGGTCAGCTCAGCGGTTCAGAAAAATCAGACCAGGTGACCATATATGCGGAACAATACTACACTATTTAATTATGGCAGGCTTATATTCACCTATCAGAATACAGTGCTCATAAACAAATAATTAAACTTTTAAGAACATTTTAAAAATTACTTCTATTAAACGGGTTTTCTGGAGTGGCTAATCAAGGTTCACCCTCTATTGTTCGGATGGCAGGGTTAGCGTCTGTCTGTAGAAAGCCTCTTGCCAGAATGTATTGTGCCTACAGTAAAGTTCGGCGGAGGTGGAATTATGGTCTGGGGTTGTTTCTCCTGGTATGGGACTGGGATCTTGGTCCAAATTCACGGTAAGCTCAACGCCCAGGCCCACTGCACTACACGGTGAAGCGTTCTTTACTTTCTTTCCCTCTATACATTTTTCACCTTTGAAACAAAGAGTGCTGTCTGGCAAGATTCGATAAAAAAAAAGTCCGCATTCATCAACGTTGAAGACGTTGGCAGATTCGGATCTTTAGAGGACTTTTTTTCTTCTGGTCATTCCCTGCGTTACTTGACGCCTCAAGAAATGTTACAACAATTACTATTTTTCAACAACAAATAACCTCCTTGAAAAGATAAAAAACCGACCCCATAACCGAGAACCAGAAAAATAAAATGACTATATAAGCGGTGCGCTGTAACACATGTTCCCTACTAAGTTAGACGGGACTTTAGAAAACTGACCATATAAGCGGGGTGCCATTATAACAGGGTGACCATATAGCCGGTACTGACTGTAGTAATAATCAGTATTTCGGATCAAAGTGAATTACTTTTCGCTTGACTTTATACGAATAGAAAGTATCTAGATTATTAAACAATGGTAGGTCTCTTCCAACAAATATATCTGTTTTTAATGTATAAACACAAAATATATCTGTTTTTAATGTATAAACACAAAATATATCTGTTTTTAATGTATAAACACAAAATATTTCCTATTTAAGGGGGTCCGGGACACATTGAAATTTTTTTTTTATTAATTAATTTTGAATTTTGAATTTTTTTGTACTGATTACCCATCTAACTAATAAGCAAAATCACAACACAAAATTTTTCCAAAGGTTTTAAAAAAATTTTTAATTAAAATTTTTTGAAAAAAAGAGGGGCCATTTTAAATTCCTAAAACTCAAAATATTCTTGATCAATTTTCAAAATTCTTGCAGTAAATTATTCACAAATTTATAAACTTTAATTTTGATTCAGCAATTTAAAAAATATTAATTTAATAAAAAAAAATATATTTGAATAAAAATCTTTGAAAATTTTAAGGTACTTTTTTTAAAAAAAAGTCATATTTTTAAAAGTAAATATTTGTTTCAAATTTGCTGAATCAAAATTAAAGTATAATGTTTGAAAAAGATATATTCCAAATTTCAACCCTTAAACTTTTTCGATTTTCGACTTATAGCAATTTGAATACAGGAAATCTTGGAAAAATGTATCATGGAGAGAAACACATTTAAAGTTTTAAAGACAGATCTTGTTGCCATGACAACAACTGTCAAGAGTGTAAGATTTTCCAAACAACGCACCACAAAAATTATTATATCACTAGTTCTAATTAAGATAGAAACATGATTTAGATGTCATTTTTAGCAGAAAAACACAGAGAATTTCTTAAAATAATAAAAAAAATTCGAAAATTTGACGATTTTTGTGTCCCGGACCCCTATAATACACACAAATGACGTAATAATATTTTAACTAAAATAGAAACTTCTATTTTCCAGGATTTTTGCATTGAGAGAGTGGATTGAAAGTCATCCCTAAATCATCTCTTCGTGGTAGGGTCAGAAAATATATTTTTCCTAGTTTACGTGTGCAAGAAATGAATCATTCGTGAGGAAGTTACAAGAAATACCTGAAATCAAGCTACAAAATATATTCCTTTATTCAGATTGTTCACATTTTGATAAGTTTAAAAATGCCTCTCAAATATATATGGAATGTTGTATTTTAGTATTAGTTTTTCCCTTACACATTACAGGAAGTTTTACAAATTCCCGTTGAAGGTAATATGAAACTATCAACTGAAATTAAAGCATAATTAAATAGTACATTATCGAGGAAAATGACACGTTTCTGATGAATAAATGTATTATATTTTCGAATTTTTTTATATCAAGCACTTTTTAATAAAGTAATATTGAACAAATATCATCACCTTTCAAATTTCAATACTTATGGAATCAACCCTACCCCCCTTACATATACTTCTACTGACCAATCAAAAATATGAACTAGTCACTAAAATATTTTTAAACATTCGTATTACTAAGAGTTAAGCTAATATATCATGCGATTTAATTTGTGATGTGTATATATCGAGATATCTAAATACATAAAGGTATAAACATTTTATTTTTCGTAAGATATTATAATTATAAGAGTGTCAGAATTCCTTCGTCTCTTTAAAAGCTATGAATAACGTCACTTTAAAACCGTGGTGTTATATATTTTTTCTACTGTTTTATATGGGGGGGGGTCTTATACTATCATCAACTAAGTTCAATAAATATCATGATAGGCATCTACTTTTGCTCTATTATATCTTCAAACTGTAAATTTGTATGGCTTACTATTTTGAGTCGAATAAATATTTAAACAGAAGTGTCCATTATTTTTTGATAAAACTTACATTAAATATTCAGCTTTTCAACAAACGTTTTGAACTCAATTTTCAGGAAAATTACATTTAAAATTCAAAAACAAAATTTGAATTACTTATACCACGACATTCCATTTAAATGCATCTTTCTTCACTTCGTATATGCATGAAGTTGGTTTTTTTTTTTTTTTAATATTATTTAGAAGAGAAAACTCCAATTCTTGAATATCAATATACCGAAAACTTTTAGTTTCCAACAAGAATTAGAAATCAGAGTAGAGTTAAAGATATACATTAAACTCAAAAAATTCTTTAAATTGTTGAATGACGACGAACCAGTACTGAGGGAATAATGCATTAATTTTTATTTCTTTCAAAATTAAACCTTCAGTCAAAGTAATAGGTTTTTGAAATATGTGAATAGAATAGAGGATGTAGCTGAATTTTTCAGTTATATCCTCACGATTAATCAATTGGGTAAGGATTGAAGCTACCATAATAACTATTTCTCTTTCATAATTTAAGTATTAATCGATTGTTTGCATAGCTATTTGTATTTTTTGCTAGCTATTTGTATAGTACACAAAATATTTCCGGTTGTTTTCTTGATGGAAATATATATACAATCTGAATCTGCTCTTATTTATTTGGCACGGAATTTAAAAACTTTATTGACATGTTAATGCTAACTTGTCATGTATCGTCATGCTAATTAGCAAAACTCAACTGTTAACGTATAGGAGTTACGAATTATGCTAATTAGGGTCACGATATGTAATTGAAGCCATAATCACAGGACAGTTAAAATCGGGTAAAGCATTTCTTGAGTACTACACAATTTTTCATTGTGTGAATGCCACATTTTGTAGCAGACTATTGAAATTGTGATAACCATGCATTAATATATTCCCAGTTGATAACTCAGTGCTATGCAAAATTTGATGAGTTAACTACAAAAAAGGAACCGGGCATCAATCCAGGAACACGGTATCAAAATGCACATTAGATGTTAATTATCAAGTTATAGATCAGCAGGCAAATACACTATTATTTACATATAATGTATGTGTTACATATAATGTGTAATGTAATATTATCATATTACATTATAACACTCTTTTTTTAGTCCTTTCCCTGCACAATGTATAGGAAAAACCTTTCCGTAAGAGTTTGATTATAAATTAAATAGTGAAATAACTACATCAAAGTTGCACTATTTTTCTCAGTAAAAGGAGTTACATATTATATTTTAAATGAAATTTAATTTAATTTCTGTTTTACACAGCATGTATTTAAGGAAGTACTAACTTTTACAAAATATTTACAAATTTCACCACACTAAATAGATTTAGTACTTAAATGTTTGAGGGGTTGCCAACCACAGATCCGTTTTATCCCTGCATGACTTTTAGCTAGCTTTGACCAGAGAGTTAATGAGATACTTTTAATTAGAGCTTTGATTAAGTACTCAAATTTAAACGATACTCTGAGCAACAAGTGTGAGTTGAATAATAAGGAAGATTCAAAGTTCGATGATCACGTATTATCCTGTCTATTGTCACCAAGTCATGTTAGTCCTCTGTCTAGTGTCTTCAGTGCATATACAATTTTTCTTTGAATGTGTCCATTACTTAACGTTGACTTGTAAGCAAATACAAGTAAGCAAACATTCACTACGTACTTTTATTAACTAAACATCGATTTTGTTGTGACAAAAATCTTTCGAGTAGAAAAATTCGAAATTAACTTACAATAGGATAAGTATAATATCAAAGAATTGAAAGAATTTTCTAAATGGGTTACATATCTATAATCTCGAAGGCATGGCACACAACTGTCCCGAAAATAGTTTTTTTCAGAAGAGCGTTTCAAAGCGTTAAAGATGAGAAACTTTATGTAGTGAACTTAACGCCGTGTTGTAAACCATGAGAAAGAGAAGAATAAAAGTTGGACAATCTTTTAATGCAAAATGTTTATTTTTTTTTAATTATCCAAGTGTCACACATGCTTTCCAGATACAAATATCATTACAGAGGCTGTTCACACATTTTTTAGACAATGTTTATTGTATTCACAAAACTAAATTACATAAAATTCTTGTGTTTTAAATGTTCTATTTGATAGCCCTTATTCTGAACTATCTTTCGACACCGTAATTTCCAGGATAATAATGCCTTTTGAAGTGTCCGAAGAGGTATTCGATCCCATTCCTCCTGAACAGCTTTCCAGAGTCCTGTAAGGGTTGTGGGACGACGTTTGGATAACGCAGATTTTAAAAGTCCGAAAGCACAAATATCCATAGGTGATACATCGGGAGATTTAGTATAGATATCAGTGAAGGGTATGGCCTTAATACCGGTTTTTTGTTCCATTTCTTTTAGGAAATTTACAGTGGATTTGTCTTGATGGAGTTCCACAGATTGATGGCACTGTGGGTAAAGCGATGGTATTTCATTCAGAAAAATTGGCGATAAAATATGTTCCTGATAGTATTTGGAGTTAATCTTGACATTTTTTTCCACTCTCTTTAGTTTTAACTTGCCATTATATGAAAAACCAGCAACAATCATGAATCCCTTCGAAAAACTTTCTTTCGATTCTGTGAACCATGTACTTAAATTTCCCCCTTTTATGGTAATAAATGGCTCTTTTTTTTTTTGCTGCAATCATTTAAATACACCCATGATTCATCTATTGTGACAATGTTTTTCCATTTTTCTCTGGATAAGTGTTTCTCATATAGAATTCGGCTGCGTGCCCTGCGTTCAGCGATATGCTTTGGAGAAAGGCGATGCACATTGTGTTTTTTCGCTTTCTTAAGATTTAAATCAACGTTTATCATTTTGTTTACAGTGGACACCGAGCATTTTAATGATTTTGCAACTGTCCTTTGACTAGGGGGATTTTCTTTTAACATTAAACAACGTATCTTTGCAACAGTCGAAGATGTCCGTTTCTTCCTTGGATACTTGTTTGGAACTTTTGTCCCACTTGAGGCTCCAATTTGACTTTGTTTCCTTTCTTGTTGACGATATTACCTATCGACGCTTTAGATATCACAAAACCATGATCTCACATCGTTTTTGTGTAACGGAATATGAATATTTCTCTTCGGAAAGAGCATAAATATAGCCTTCGAACCACTGCTTCGTTAAAAACGCCATTTTGAATAAAAACAAACCTCTCAAGCCGCAGACGATAATTTTGACTTTTAAAAACATAGTACAACTGTAATTATTTATTTTGCAGCAAACGATTTTTTATTACCGCTAACCAAAATCGTCTAAAAAATGTGCGAACAGCCTCTGTATTTATTATTATTTAAAATTATCAACTACCCTTTATACTGGTTGATAATATTGATAATGGTTGAATATTTAATGGTAAACAAAAAAACATTCTGGAGAACTCATGCAATCACTATTACAATTTCAAAATTAGACAATGGTCTTTGAATCTTTTTTTTATATCTTTCAACTATAAAATATAACTTGTTACATGAAGTAGGAATATAGATATAAGTTACACATTAATTATTTATTTCTAAGTTGTTCTTTGAATTCATATGATTAGCCATGCTAACCCTCTGAGAAGATTCACACGCATATTTTCATTCTGCATCCTTCACTCTTCTCTGCATGACTTTTAAACTTCAGTGCTCACCTTTTGGTATAACTTCAGTCTACGTCTATCGCGGTGGCAACGGCCTTGGCGCTTTTTGGCGCACTTTTAGTAACGAGTTATGGCAGGTTAAGGCAACCCATCTGTATAACGATTATTTCGTTTTTTAAGGCAACCTCAGCAAGCGGAAAGTTTAAATTTTCATTTTGAATATTCTAGAAAGTTCTTTCAAAATCCATTAAACTGTCGTTTGATTTCATTAGTTCGTTTGATATTTTTTCTTTGATTCTATTGGTTATTTTAATTTTAAATATCCTTTGATATCATTGGTACTTTTTAAATTTTTTCTTTGGTTTCATTGGCTTTTTTAATGATTTTTCTACAGTTGTGGAATTTTCTCTCATTTTGATTTATGCCACGGTACAGTGCTATCATTTCGGATTATATTTTATATATTTTTATGAATTTTATTTGCGAATACTTATATTATTTACGTGTATAATATATTTTTTAAAACGTTTACAAATGTGCTTCTGAAGCTTGTTACTTTCCGTTGTGAAAAGAAAAAGATTTTTGAAATAATTCTTTCCTTGGCTTAAAAATACAAGTGCGCCAAAAAACAGTCGTTATGTGTTGTGGGAGAAAGTAACCACTACGCTACTTGTTAATCCCCTTACGTTTAGAGATATATAATTAGTTCAAATTATAGTGAATTTTTCTCACCTTTTGAATTTAAAAGTCGGTCATATTGGTATCTTCAACTTCATTTCAATTTAAGAACACCAAATCAAGATTGTGGGAAGAAAATCAGGTATTGTAACTGAACCCGTTACCGAACAGATTGCTAAACATAAGCTTTTTTTTATCAAGATTCAACACAACAGATTCACCGGAATCCATTCATACCCTTTATATGGTTTTGAGGCGAATGGGCTTGTTGAGTTACACAACAAATCTAATTAAACTATCGCCACATCTGAGAGTATTTATCAGAAATAGACTGCAACTACAAAAAACCATTTTCAAGTGAGGAACGTGAAGACGGCAGATCCCCATCCACTATCGATTTTCTTCACAAGAGAATATCCTCAAACATAAGTCTCCTCTTCTACACTCCTTTTTAATTTTATGTCTCGCGAGTTTTTTCGCCGTTCCCTTTCAAAACCCGAGTTCGCATTTCACGCGAAAAACCCCCTTCCCCCATCCATCGAAATGAGTAATAAAAGCCCGGTTCGTGAAAGCCGTCTTAATCGCAAGCCGAGTAAACTCGTCCAAATTGCGAGCCCTTGCCTGCAACACCTAATGCTCGGGATTCATATGCAAATGCATCGGTATCTTCTTCAAAAATCATATTTTGTCGATGGCGCTTCCTAAGAGATTGCCCCTCGCTTTCAATTACAAGTCGTCTCTTTTCCACACCGCTGCCACCCTCCAGATCTCGAAAAGAAACTCTACCCCGAAAGCCCTCGATCGTTCCTTTTCGAATAATAAACTGACAAAAGAGCTCTTCGTAATAAAGATCTTTTTAATAAAGCCCTCCTTCTGGAGAAGCCAGCGCGTGTTTAAGCCTTATACTACCACTGCCAGATAACGGCGGAGGACTATACTCCTCTTTTTCATTCTGTGCGCTTTTGTGCGAGTGTTTATTATTGTTATTGCTTTTTTTCCCTCTGTCTTACCCTCTCTCCAGGAACACGGAAAAGTTTGCGCGAGTGTTTCCAGCGAGGTGGGGTTTTTTTTCCGCCTCCTCCCTCGTTTGTTTGTTTGTTTATCCGTCCCTCTTTTCATCCCTCGTTTTTATTTATTCCCTTTTCGGAAATATAAGGGAAAAAGAGGGGACTTTTCGGAGAGAAAAGAGGGACTTTGCGGAGGGCAAGGAAAGGGGTGGGAAATGCCTTATCTCCCGTTCTTAATTCGCTCGCAATATGCGAGAGAAAAGCGAGAGAGACAGAGAGGGGGTAGGCTGGGGAGGGGATAGGCGCGTGCCTCCATAAAAAGCCTGGTGCCAGCCTCGACTAATGGGAAGCCTAGGCGCAGGCCCTCCTACGCCACTGATGGCCTTACTCGCAACTGCATCGTAGGCAATGACATCCCCGAAAGGAACTTAGAGCGGGGAAGGAAGGAAGGATGGATATTCAAAAGACGGGGAAGGTTCGAAGAAAGAAATGAAGAATAAATAAATAAATAAATAAAAAAAGGAAGAGGCACAGGGAGGTAGAAAGAAGAAGAAAGTTGGCCCCGAAATTTGCATAGGATCGTCATTTCGAGCAGCCATCTTGTCCGTCCCCCCCCCCCCATCAACCTGGGAACTGGGGAGGATGATTTGCATGAGAAAAGGGGGTAGTAAAAAATGAAATAAAGTGAAGAGAGAAAGAAGCGAGCGAGAGGACCGGGTGGTGTACGTGTATACTTTATCTCTGATGTGTGCCTGGATGTGTGGATGAAGGTCTCATTCTATTCCTAGATGACGCCCGAATCACTTACAGGTGCTACATTCCTTGGCGCCGTATCCTCCTTTTTAGTTGAAGTTTCGAGACGCATTTGGGTAATTTATCATAAACACTCGCCAAAAAGTTTTATGGGAGCAATTATAAGCAGAAAAAACATCGACAAGTGGAGAGTAAGTGACCTTATAACCGCTATTTCCAAAGTGAAATTGTTCGGTAATTCCAGTACCGTATACTTAACGGGGCTCTTTTTTCCTTTGCTGGGGAGTGGAGGAAATATTTTTGGCTCAAATAATGAGATTTATACACCCCGAAAGGGTTTAGAATCGATTTCGAGGGAATACCGCATTTTGAGTCGCCCGTAAACTAAATTTATACATTCGAAAGACCCCGTATTGAAATTCTTTGCGTCTATAAATATTCTAAACGCCTCTCTTGATGGGCTTATATATGTATTGCTTGAAGTATATTTCACAGAAATAAATCATTTCTGAAGAGACCATTGAGAGTTTTTTAACTTTAATCCGTGCCGAATTTTAAAGTTTTTTTTCTTGTGTTTATAATAAATATCCGAGATTTAGAAAAACCATATTTAGAATGAATGTAAAGGATTCAGCTCCGCCAAATCTGGTATGTTATTTGTTAAATTAAGCTCACTCAACGAACTAAAACCACAATAGGGGGGATATATTTTTAAAATAATTTTTTTAGTTAATATATTGAATGATCTGTTATATAAGATCCTTCAATATTTGAACAGGCATTTATAACATTATTTTAGCAGTGATAATCGAAGGGCAATCTCTTATACCTCTATTAGTTGAAATGTCCGGTTCATCAAAGTAAAAAATTTATAATTCTTTATTAGAATAATTCATTTAATAAAAGTAAACAGGTTTCTTATAGAGCGCGACTTTTTACTGAAAGATTGTTGGTGCTACTTTTTTAATTTGGACTAATTAGATTTCAAAATATATCTAGTTTAAACTGGAAATTTTATCACAATTATGATAAAAGGTATACTTAGTAATATATTATTCGGTTCTTATCATTGAATTCGTAAAATGGCATAAATATTGCAAAAACAATTTTTACAAATGAGTACATTGTTTCAGTTTTGAAATGTTTAATACTTGGGAATTATTTTAATTAAATTTTGTAACATGTTTTTATAAAGTCACAACTTTACATGAAAATATGATACCGGTTATAAAATGAGCGCTATTTATGCGAAATATGAATTTGTAAATTTCAAGGAAATATAAAAACCTCTTTTTTACTACAGATCAACCATCGATTCAAATCAATCGAAAAGGTGAAAAACAAATTAAAGAATTAGTAATATCAACCCATCAAAAATATTACGCAAGATTATTAGTCAAAAGGTTCAACTTTTATTTATTTAGTTGTCAGTATGCAAATGTAGCACAGTTGTATGTAGAACTGTCAGTTGATCAAAGACTTCAATAAAGCAATGAAATTCATTTGAGCAGTGACATGTGTCAAGATATGCACACGGTGCGGAATCTACCGATAAAGACTTTGAATGGATGTCTGAAATGTCGTGACACGCATTTACAATTCGTCATTTGTGACTGCGGGTGATGACACAGGCATCAATTTTCGAGCAATCGTATTCCACGTGTCAGATGGGAATATATCGGGTGACCGATCAGGTCAAGGAAGAAGTGGTACTTACTGGTCACAGAAGAAAAGGAAAATTCGGGCGACATGGAATGAGCATTGTATTGTTGAAAGATAACTCCAGAGAGGGTGTTGTATAAGTAGGGATTCTGATTCCAAGATCTCTGTGATATACCGCTGGTTGTTCGAAATACCGCCGATACGTATAGGGCGAGAGCGTGAATGAAATCCAATAGCGATTGGAATAGGACAACTGTTACCCTTTGCAGTACATCGTTCCAGATGCCGTTCTTCATTGAGTTGAAGGATCCGACCGTGTTGGATCACGAGATTATACCTTTACTATTCAATATGGCGATATTTGACAACAGGAAAGGGTCAATGGGGCTATAGGAAATCGCAGTAAGGGATACAAAGCTATGAACTCTCGATGCAGAAATCGTTGGTGAACAGTGGTGCCAGATATCGCCTGGTGTGACATCATTATCCATTGAAGTGCTTAAGTTATAGATGTCCCTGCATGATTCGTTACCTCTATGAGTAGCATGAATGCACGCAGCAATATCACGATACTACAAACCTCCCTCTCTGAACCAATAATTCTTCCCCTCTCAAATTCCGCCAACTGTTCATATGTTATCTCGGTTTGAGACTAAGCCTGTTTACTTACAAGCAGAGTAATACCAATCGAGTTCCCTGACACCATGTTTGGGTTTTACTTTTTGAAGTCTTTTATATGATCCCTATCACATTTCAGCTTGTATTGCGCGCATTCATTTGCATTGTCAGCTGAGAATTTAATCATTTGCATTTGCCACGATAAACTACTCGTCTGCCATTCCGGGTCATTTTAACAACTATTTCTTGGTATCTCATTTTCAATGAACAACAGGGTAATTTATCTACAGAAATCATGTGTGGGTGGAAATATTTTTGTAAATTTTATTCTATTGACTATATTAGAGATCCTCTACAGCTGGGATGCCCCAACATTGGCAGAGGCTGTGACCAATGCTTTTGATGGAATCTAGACCGCTTCCCCACTACAATATTGCTTGTCCATGGACACGCGAATAACAACAATAAATTATTTATCTTGAATTCTTTGAGCCTTTTTTAGCAAAGTCTTCTTCATTTAGTTGGAATCAGAATACAAAAATGCCTTTCATTGATTCTCAACTTTAGCGTTCTTCTAAAATAATGAATCGTTTTTTGGTTGACAATTTCGCACATGAAAATATTTGTTCGAAAATAAATTTTTGTTGGATACAGAATTGTTTATTTTTCAAATTCTTTTGGTATTTAAATACATAGTATGTATGAGTTCCCCTTTAATTGGAGAAGAATCCATGAATCATTTGCCGCAAAACTATAATTGGAACGAACGATATTCATCCCACTCGAACGATAAAACATGTATGAATAGTGATACCTAATTTAATTAAGAGATATGAAACAGAATCTCTAAATGAAAGGGTTTTCAATGTAAAAAAACTGCGTGAAGAAATTATACTTACGGTTAAGAACTAATTTATCGCTGTCTGGCTTGCATTTTTCGTATAAGCTACATACTGAAATCACATTCGAGTAACATACTACATTTCAAAGACTATTTCAGAATTTTAATTTGTTTAACGAAAGTGCACCAAAAATGAATATATCTTTTACAATCAAAATTACCCGGCGTTACTCGGGTGAAATTGCTTTAATAAATTCTTTCGTTAATAATTTGCAATTTTTATTTATCACATGTAACAACTACCAAGCTCTAATAAAGCTACACAATTTTACAACTATCAATAAATACTTAACATTTTATATTTTTGTAGAATTTAAATTTTTAGTACGAAAGAAAAGTCTCTAGGGTGTGCTAATGTTACCAGGAATGCACAGAATAGTTCAGAGCATGCAAATAAATACTTTAAAAACAAAAGATTTTTCCAGAATAATGATTACATAAAAATGTTTTTAAAACTAATTAAACCATTACTTTTTACCTTAATTACAATTATTGAACAAAAAACAACAAATTGAAAATCCAGAATTCCATCTTAAAACAGATTTAAAAGCTTCGAAAAAAAAGTAATGAAGATCTCTTTTATAACTGAAAAATAGATTCTTAGAATAATAACGAACACAAAATTTAAAAAAAGCAAACAATTAAAAAAATACCAAGGTTACTATGTTAGCTACCAGTCCAGTCCTATTTTAAAAGGTTTTGTTGCCTATATTTTACTTATGTTTACTTATTCTCTTTATCGTCTGCCGCAAATATTAAAAAACATTTTCAATTTCGTAATGGAAAAAAAGGTTCATAATAAAGCATTATAATTTAAATTTCACAAAAATAAATCTAGGTAAATAATTGATTTTTCATCAGCACTGGTAAAGCAATCCAAGTAATTGCAATGCACATATAACTTGCCAGATACTCTCAAACTACCAAATTATGGTTGATTTAAGGGGGTCCGGGACACATTGAAAAAAATTTTTAATCATTAATTTAGAATTTTTTTTTGTACTGATTACCCATCTAACTAATAAGCAAAATCACAACACAAAAATTTTCCAAAAGTTTTTTAAAAATTTTAAATTGAAATTTTTTTGAAAAAAAGAGGGGTTATTTTAAATTGCTAAAACTCAATATATTCTTGATCAATTTTCAAAATTCTTGCAGTAAATTATTCACAAACTTATAAACTTTAATTTTGATTCATAAAAAATATTTGAATAAAAAATTTTGAAAATGTTAAGGTACTTTTTTTTTAAAAAGTCATATTTTTAAAAGTATATATTGTTTCAAATTTGATGAATCAGAATTAAAGTATAATGTTTGAAAAATATATATTCCAAATTTCAACTCTTAAACTTCATTGGCTTTTGACTTATAGCAATTTGAATACAGGAAATCTTGAAAAAAAGTATCATGGAGAAAAACGCATTTAAAGTTTTAAAGACAGATGTTGTTGCCATGACAACAACTGTCAAGAGTGTTGGATTTTCAAAACAACGCACCACAAAAATTATTATATCTAATTCTAATTAAGATCGAGACATGATTTAGACGTCATTTTAAGCAGAAATATACAGAGAATTTCTTAAAATAGTTTTTAAAAAATTCTAAAATTTGACGATTTTTGTGTCCCGGACCCCTTTAAGCATAGTTACTCAAATGTTTTAACATGAAACTTGCTTATGTATGTAAGCAAAGATATTTTAGATACTGTATTCGCTAAACTAAAATATGTATCAAATATAGAAAATTGAATTAAAATATGTTGAATACATCTTGGGATACTTGTATTACACACACTTGTAAAACAAAAAATCAAACATCGAACGGAGTTAGTCCGTGTGGACAGCAGTCATTAAATCAATGTAAATACTCGCAGTATGCCAAGTATCATGAAAATATTTTCAACTGTTTGGACGTAGAAAATGTTACAAGTTAATTAAAAATGTTAAATGTTAATAAAAATGTGGAACTATAGACAGTTTGGGTAAAAAATATTCCATATACAAACAAACACTCCATTTTTATTTATATAGATTACTGTTTATTACATTACTTTGGCACAAGATAGGCATTTTCTATCATGCTAAATAAATGAAGATGGAGGTAGTATTTCTGCGGCTAAACGTCTTTCCTGCTCGTATTCCAAATTGACATCAGTTGACTTGTTTTAGAATTACGAATTCAGCACGTCATCCATAAAAATTCCTGACTGGCAGGCAGGAATTTTCGTATTTTACGAATTATACACTCTAATGGTGGCTTCACACCAACGGCCACAGCGACAAAATACATGTTTCTTCGCTATTGCGCATGCGTATTACAAACAAATTTTGTTTCTTCATATTTGTCTCTGTCGCTGTCGCTGCGCTTTCAAGTCTTGGAATAAGTTCAACTTTTGTCTCTGTCGCCATGCCAAAAGCCAATCCGAATAAAGATTGTGACTCTCGCTACCAGCGTTTTTGTTTATGTTGACGTTCTAGCTAAGCTTTCTCTGTAGCTTTGGTTTCAGCGAACTATTTCAGTGAAATGTACGGAAATACTATGGAAGAAATTTTAATTTCTTTGGCAATCGTCTTCGCTGTAAAAGGAGTTTTGTTAAATGCGAACGTGATCTGTCAGCCATCTTGTAAGAAGAAGAAATAATCAAATAAATATTTTGCTTTCGAAAAAGATTATGCGCATGCGCAAATAAATTCTTGTCGCTGTGAAGGTTTTTTTAACAGCGACAGAGACAAGCAACAAAATGTTGCCTGTCTTTGTTGCTGTCGCCGTTGGTGTGGAGCCACCATAAGACAAAAAAAAAGTTGCACCTAGAAAGAATCGTCAGTATGCAATGAAATTTACAAGGTTAGTAAAGTGTTTATGAATGAGTAAATTATTAAAACTTGAGACTGAAATATGCAAACTTTATTGAGAAAAATTCAAAAAAAGTATAATTCAGTACGGCGTATGACCGCCATTATTCCTAATGCAGCATGCCAAGTTCCCTGGTAGTGAGTCATACAGGCTCTTTATGAAGTCCTGCAACAGTCCATCCCATGCTGCTTGAACCCTCTCACGTAGTTCCAGAAGATTACGCGGTACAGGCGGAGTGGTGACATCTCGTCCAATGCCATCCCATGAATTCTCGATCGGGGACAGGTCCGGTGAGTATGCCAGCCATGGTAAGATATCGTTGCCAAGCTCTAGAGATGGCAGCAATGTAGTGTCGAGCATTGTCGTGTTGAAAAAGTGGATGAACCTGGGAGTTCAGAAATGAGAGAGTAACTGGCTGAAAAATTTCTTGCACGTAATGCTGGCTTGTCAAAGAGCCAGTAACGATTCTGAAATGTGATCACTTGCATCTCCACTGCAGATGTACCACTTTTCCAAATTTCATTTATACCGGTCTTCTCCTTCCGGGTGCAACTTTTTTTTTGTCTTAGTGTATTTTGCAGACTTCTTATGCATATATATAGGTCGTTGGGTCTCTAACATAAGAAGTTTACATAAGATGGGTACATGAGAAGTTTATAAAATGTTAATGGAACTTCTGCATTTTCTTCAATAGCACTCATAGATTCTCAAGAATTTTGGCACACAGCAAATTAAAGTCCTTTTACAAAAATATATCTGCTTCTGTAGAAGCTTGGAAATATTTCCTGTAAAGTAAGAAACCCAATTATTTCTCTATTTGTAAGCATTAAAAATACGTGGTTCAGTTTACTATTCGACGAACTGGTTATTATTCTTTTATGGCGTTTCCAATCATGCTAATGTATTATAAACAGTTTTAGGCATCAGATTTGTGTTTCACAACTAATAGTAAAAGTTATTGTGTGGGTGAAAAATAACACTTGTAATGAAATGGATTCGAACTCGCAACCCACCTGTTGCTTATTCGTTATTCTTCCAACCGGGCTACCGCAGCTCAAGGATTCAATTGGTTATTCCCTATGTTATGTTATATGGAACCCCTAAAATCATCAATGCCAAAAGTGAAATTCAAATGCAGAGCCGGGGAGGTAAGGTAATTTTAATTAACGTCATACTAGCTCAGCACAACGGACTATTGACGACGGTCCGGGATCAATCCCCTAAGGAAAAGATCTGAGTAAAACACCACGTAAGCCCACTCTAACATAAGAAGTTTACATAAGATATGTACGTTACCACGTATGTAAAACACCACGTTTTGAAGCACGGTCAGATGACGAAGCAACACCTAAGTTGGCACTCCACTCTCCAAACTTCCACACCAACCTAATGTGAGGACTTTAAGCCACGACAGATTTAAGGCGCCCCAGCCGCCTCTACAACATACGCTTATCAATATCCTTGTACTAACCCGGATTCGAACTGAACTAGGGATGCGACAGCGATGTCAATGTTTTCAAAACATCGATGTATTGGAGTCGATGTTTTTGTAACACCGATGTTTATACCTGTCGATGTTTTATTTTTGTATAAAAAAGTACCGTTATAAAAATTTAAAAAATAACCAAGTAGCATAATTTTCATAATCAACAAATTGAACATACTTTTAAACCAAAGTGGCCAAGGGTGAAGGGTCTGAAAATTAGGGATGCGACATCGATGTCAATGTTTTCAAAACATTGATATTATATAAAAAAAAACATCGATGTATTGGAGCCGATGTCGCATCACTAGTTGCTAAACCAGTTTTAAGAAATGGGGAAAAAAGTTTAAATAACCTGAATTTTAAAAACCTCGATAGTTTGAGGGCGATGTATTATCAACTTCGATGTTTTAATTTTGAACATCGATGTTTTGCTGTCGATGTAGCATCACTAGGTGCTAAACCAATTTTAGGAAATGGGGAAAAAAGTTTAAATACACTGAATTTTAAAAACATCGATGGTTTGGGGGCGATGTATTATCAACATCGATGTTTTAATTTTGAACATCAAAGTTTCAAAACATCGATGTTTTACTGTCGATGTAGCATCACTAGTTGTTAAACCAGTTTTAAGCAATAGGAGACAAAGTTTAAATACACTGAATTTTAAAAACATCGATGTTTTTGGGGAGATGTATTTTCAACATTGATGTTTTGCTGACGATGTCGCATCCCTAATTCGAACCAGGAACCTTCCTTTCTGGAGGCTAACACCTTAACTACCAGTCTGGTTGGTCGGCGTAGAGCCTGGGGAATGGAAGGTCAGAGTGGTCTCGAAATACCCGGGTGCACAGGTGCACTGTGCACATGAAAATAAAATTGTGCACCTACTTTTTTCCCGCTAGGTGCACACAGTGCACCTAACGTTAAAAAAAGGGGGGAGGGGAACATGTTTTGTGTTATTTTGATGTTTGAACAAAATATTAGTATCGACATCTCTCGCTCTAAAGGAACTTAATTAAAATTCCTAAATACACACCAAGCGAAAAAAAAAGTAGCTTGGTCGTACCGGGTTTGAACAGGAAGAAGGTTTACTTGTGTCACTATCACCATAACTTTCCGATGATCCGATCCAGCTCTGTTGAAGAGACTGTCGCGACAGCCGTGCCGTGCGCAGTAGAATTTCGATATGTTTAAATATTTTTTATTTACTATCTACTACGAACCTATATAAACATACCCAACTAATACAGTAGTTTACATTACATTAATACTCTTGTATTAGGTTTTTTTTTAAATGTGCACCTAACATATAACCTGTGCACCTAATTTAAAAACTTAGGTGCGCTCTGTGCACCTATATTAAAAAACCTATTTCGAGGCCTGCTCTACCTGATCCTAGCTATCATGCGAGTCCGCAATATCTGGATGGGTTTGTGCAACGTTTTAGCAGTCTGCGACCTGTATACAGCAGGTTCAATTCCTGTACACACCCTGTGTATATACCTGTCTTCTGTGACAAGACGTGTGTGTGTGTGCGTCCATTGTTTAAACGGAAAGAAGATTTTCTGGATGCAGATCTGTCCCTTGAACTACAAAAAACAACCAGCGAACATAAGGATTAGTTTGGTGTTAGATAGCTTGTTTGGAATTATAATTTTGTATTGGTGTATGTAACTGAATTTGTGCCACACTGAAGCCTCATAACGGGCTATCTGTGACAGTCTGAAATCAATCCGGAGGGAAAAGATCCCAAGACTACTCCGCGTAATTTTAAACCACGGTCAAGTGACGAGTGCAATACCTGAGCACCCCCCTTCCCTCCCGAAACTCGATGGCAACTTGAGAACGTTTGAAATACGCATATCCACCAGCCCCCACGTACACGACTTGGGTTGGATAGAGTTGTAAATCTACGACTCTAGCAATTGGGTGACCACGGCTCCATATATGCAGTTATAGTGATAATGGTAATTTTAGTTAACGTCGTACTAGAGCAACACAACGGGCTATTGACGACGGTCTGGGATCAGTCCCTTAAGGGAAAGATCCGAGGACAACACCTCGTAATTTTGAACCACGGTCAGGTGACGAAGCAACACCTGAGCTGGCACCCCACTCTCCAAACTTCCACGCCAACCCAACGTGAGGACCTTCGGCCACGGCAGATTTAAGGTGCACCAGCCGCCTCTACACCATACGTTTACAAACATCCATGCCCGGACCCGGATTCGAACCGGGAACCTTCCGATCTAGAGGCTAACACCTTAACCACTATACCGGTTGGTCGGCATATTCAGTTATAAAAAATTGGTTATAATTCCGAATTTAGTTTTATAGATCTTTTTTTGAAATTATAACACTTTTTATATATCTCGTTTTTATAGATTTTCTTTTCAAGTTATAATATATTTCAAATCTCTTTTCAAAAGAATTTTATAAAATTATAATTTCGAATTACGCTTTTTCAGATTTTTTGAAGTTATAATTTTGGATCTCATTTAACCCTTCTTTGCATGATTTTTTCTTTATTGGTGAAATAAATCAAGGTTTATATAGTTCATGTCCAAAATTAAAGGAAAAATGGTTAAAAAAATCTTAGTATATATTTATAGTATAAATTTAGCAAAAAACAATAGGATGGTATCATGTGGTATTTTTTAAATTAAACGCAAACTTTTTCAGAAATTGCTCTAAAAATAACAGAAACACATGTTACAGACCTTTCTTCCTCTCATTTTCACTTTTTTAGCAATAGAAACTCAAATATAATAAAACAAAATTAAAAACGAATTCATACGTTTATTGCAACTACAACAAACAGCGGAATGACAACTTCAAGCTCGTTTTACTGATAGTGACACTTGCTTATTTTTGACAGCTATGTTCTTTTTTTATGCAATGGACATTAAAAAGGTATCCAGACACGATCAACTTAAAGTGAACTTGTTCTTATATATACTTTTTGGGCATTCAATGTTATGATGGAAATTTCCACCATTATGCAAAGAAGGGTTAATAGATTTTTTGGCATTTCATTTCGGTCCTCGTTTTTTTTTATTTGTGTGTGTGTGTGTATTTCGAAATAATAATTTCGGGTCTCGTTTTTACAGAATTTTTTTTATATTAAAATTTTGAATCCCGCTTTTTTTAAAAAGTACAGTCTAAAAAAACAGACACGCTCTTCTTTAAAAAAAAATTTGCCCTTTTTTGGCGACAAAACATTCTCGCCCCTCATTTGGCAACCCTCGCGGCATGCATTTAACTCCGAAGTCGAAAGTACGAGCGAACACAGGAGGGCGAGGAAGAGAGACACAGAGGGAAAAGTAAAAGGGAAAAGTGCTGAAAGCTCCTCTGTCGGCATGAAATTTCACAAACCTACCTCAGCAGTCAAACCCCAGCGGAATCCTCGGAAGCTTTTTACCCCCTCCCCCATCGCCCCGGGGGTCTTTAAATGTGGGAGGCAGGCGCAAGGGGGGGAGGGTCGGCAAAAGCACTACTCCCAGATCAGTGAGTGTATTTGCAGGATCCGCAATTTGCGAGAAGAGACGGCCGAAAAATTTTCGGCAGCTTTCTTCTTTGTGTTGCCATCCCCCCCCCCCTCTCGACCCCGCGTGATTTCTCGGGAGTATCCGCGTCAGGAATTTTAAGGACGGGGGTGACTTCACTTCAGTTCCCGACCCTCGCACGTATCTCCGGCATTAATCCGGCAAGCGATCATTTGAAATGGAAATGAGATGTCGCATTTCCATGCTAAAAAGACTTGTCGGCCCGTAGGGTGAGGATTTCCAAAAAACGGCGGGGGCGGGAGGGGACGGGGGACCCGTCGTGACGGGTGTGACGAAATCGTAACCCGTGATGTGTGTGCGCCGGCCGCCTTGTTTGGATTGGGCTTTGTTTCTTGATACGATTCGCGTGTGTGTTGTGATTTTCCGGGTGAAATCAATAACCTGGTTCCAAGTCAAGGAAATACCATTTTGAACAAATAACAAGTCTATTGCGCGGGTGAACCATTGTAATATGTAAATTACAGTGGTTGGATGTTTGGAGTTTGAATGAAACTACACAGGGTTAAATCTTCCACATCAACAGTCCCGGTACCAGTTTAAATAATGGGCTCCTATAAGTTTAAAGAGCTTATTCATTAACCCTTCTGGTGTTTTTTCGACGAGTAAACTCGTCATTATCAAAAAATGACCGGATCTTGATTTCGTCATTATCAAAAAATCGGATAATTTTCATCTTGATGGCAAGATACCTCGTCGTTAGTAAAATTGATTTTATATTGATGGACGAGACATCTCATCATTAGAAAAGTTCATCAGATCTTGATGGATTAGATATCTCGTTTAAGGATTAGAAGGTGAGTTAGGTCATTAAGGGGGTCCGGGACACAACAATCGTCACATTTTCGAAATTTTTTTTATGATTTAAAAAAATTCTCTATGTTTATTTGCTTAAAATGACGTTTAAATCATGTTTCTATCTTAATTAGAACTAGAGATATAATAATTTTTGTAGTGCGTTGTTTTGAAAATCTAACACTCTTGACAGTTGTTGTCATGGCAACGACATCTGTCTTTGAAACTTTAAATGCGTTTTTCTCCATGATACTTTTTTTCAAGATTTCTTGTATTCAAATTTTTATAAGTCGAAAACCAATAAAGTTTTAGGGTTGAAATTTGGAATATATCTTTATCAAACATTATACTTTAATTTTGATTCAGCAAATTTGAAACAAATGTTTACTTTTAAAAATATGACTTTTTAAAAAAAAAATACCTTAAAATTTTCAAAATTTTTTATTTAAATATTTTTTATTTTTTATTAAATTGATATTTTTTAAATTGCTGAATCAAAATTAAAGTTTATAAATTTGTGAATAATTTACTGCAAGAATTTTGAAAATGAACCAAGAATATTTTAAGCCTTAGCAACTTAAAATGACCCCTCTTTTTTTCAAAAAATTTTAATTAAAAATTTTTTAAAAACTTTTGGAAAAATTTTGTGTTGTGATTTTGCTTATTAGGTAAATGGGTTATCAGTACAAAAAAATTCTAAATTCAAAATTAATAAATAAAATTTTTTTTTTGATGTGTCCCGGACCCCCTTAAGAAGGGTTGATGTTCAGCTTGCACAAATGCATTTCCTTCTTTTGTTTTGCAGTTGTATAACCTCTTATAAGTTATCGAAAATAAACTATTTACGATACAAAAGAGATTGGTGTATTTTCCAATTCCACTGTAACCGCAGTCCGGATGCTATAGTATCAGTGACAGGGCAGACTATTCCTGAGTAGTGAACTGAGTATGTTGTAGTCAGAAAAAATAGGGCTCAAAGACTACCTCTATTTTTAAATAAACATGTCCAGCAATAAATTTTCCGATATTGTTTAACACTCCTAGGTAGGTCCTTTCTGCGATTGTATTGAAAGATACTCGTGAATCTTGTATATTTTGAAAGTAGTTCTCATGTTGGGTTGGTGTGGAAATTTGGAGAGTGGGGTGCCAGCTCAGGTGTTGCTTCGTCATCTGACCGTGGTTCAAATTTACGAGGTGTTGTCCTCGGATATTTTTTAAAGGGATTGATTCCGGACCGCCTTCAATTGCCCATTGTGTTGCTCTAGTACGACGTTAATTAAAAATTACCAAAATTACCAATTAAAATTTACCAATTGTACATTTTGTTCTTTGGATTTGTATATTTGAAAAGTACTCAAGGGCAGGGATGTATTCAGAGGGAGAGCCCAATTGACTCGAAGACTTGAGACTTAAGTTATTGATCCAGGACCGTCGTCAATAGCCCCTTGTGTTGCTCTAGTACGATGTTAATTAAAAATTACCAAAATTACAAATTGTATATTTTGTTCTTTGGATTTGTATATTCGAAAAGTACTCATCAAGGGCAGAGATGTATTCAGAGGGAGAGCTCAAGAGACTCGAAATGAGTTTTGAATTTTGAAAAGCTATCAAAAATTCTTGCTGACGCTAGTTACTACAGAGAAAATCGTAAAGGTGAAACATACTTCTGAATACTTCAATAGTCTGAAAACAGTCGAAAGATGACGTGTAGCACAATGCTTGTTTAACATTTCATGATTAAGGAAATTGGGTGTTCAAAAGTTTGCCAAGAGGATTTGATGAAGTTTGCATGTGGGCAGCTCAAGCCTCAGAAACATCCCTTGGTGACTTCCTTTGTGAGAACCCTGTAAAATATAAAAGACCCCAGCTCGAATTGGAAAGTACCATAATTCTTATATTGGTACAATGTCAAATTATCATGTTGGTACCATAATACCAGTGTCCAGAAAATCTGAAACTTCTTTTGTTCTGTACTGTCAATGAATTTAAGATGGAAAACAAATGAGCAAAGATAGTATAAAAGTATATACTTTTGTGTAAAAAAAATGGTACTTGGAATATACAGGGTTATTCAAATGAATCATCCGATTTCAAAATGCTATATTTTCATAAATAAACGACACAGAACGATAAGTAATACTTGAAAACAAAGGAGAAATATGAAGTTTTTTTACGAGTGTGTTGTTCGATATAACTTCCTTTAGTTACACTTATAATGTCAAGACGGTATGTAAATCCCTGCCTAACACGTTGTAAAGTGTCAGTGGTAATTGATTGTACAGCAGCAGAAATCCGTTGTTTAAGTTCACATAAATTTGTCGTTAATGGTGGCACATCCACTTTATCTTTTACAAACCACCAAAGGAAGAAATCGCATGGGGTCATATCAGGTGACCTGGGTGGCCAACTGTGTAACAGCAAGTCATCTGGTCCACTGCGACCGATCCAACTGCGAGGTAGATCCGTGTTAAGGAAACGACGAACCTCTGTAGCCCAGTGGGGTGGTGCCCCATCTTGTTCGAAAACGAAGTTGGAGAGAACTTTCTTTATCTGGGGGAAAAGCCAGATTCACAACATATCCAAATAGGTAATACCAGTGACTGTTTATTCCGCAAAAAAGCGTCACAGTAAAAAACTTACATATCTACCCTTTGTATTCATATACAGGGTGTCCATAAAAGAATGTCCCAGTTTCAATGATATATTATAACAGTTTAATTTAGACTATTTACAACACAACATAAATCAAATTGAAGGTAAACTAAACTAGTTTTTCTTGCAAATATTCAATATGTGCACCTTTCGTTATACGCCACACATCCAACCTAAATACCAATTCTTACGGTAACAGGGGTGGTTTATCTGTATATGTTGAAAAGAATGGCTCTTTCCACAATTAGTAGAGCAGGAGTAATTAGTAAGCCATTTGGCAACAGGATGGAGCCCCTCCCCATTGGAATTTTTTTGGTGGTGGAATAGTGGTTGGAGAGTGATTGAACGTCGAAGTACCTGACCGTTGGATTGGTCGTAATGGTCGAGACGACAGAGCTCTTTTTCGCTGGCCTCCACGTTCACCTGACATAACGTCATGCGCTTTTTCATATGGGGATTTATGAAAGATCGTGTCTACGTTCCGCCGCTACCTTATGATTTGCCAGAGTTGAAACACAGCATTGAAGAGGCTATTGCTTCCATTACTCTGGACTTGTTAACCAAAGTGTGTGAAGAATTGGACTTTAGGTTGGATGTGTGCCGTATAACTAGGTTAACTAGGTTAATTTCCCTTCAATTTGATTTATGATTTGTCGTAAATAGTCTAAATTAAACTGTTATAATATACCATTGAAACTGGGAAATTCTTTTACGGTCCCCCTGTATTAATTATCACTTTGTGTCGTTTATTTTTGAAAATATGGAATTTTGAAATCGGATGATTCATTTTGAATAGCCTTGTATATTTTTTTATTTTACAAGGGTCCATCCGTATATAATTAGGTATTTGAGGTTCGGAATACTGATGTGAGGACCTGGGAAGATGAGCAGCAAAATACGAGGGGATAAGTATTTTTAATTAACGTCGCACTGTATCAACACAACGGGCTATTGGAGAAGATTCGGGATCAAACCCGAAAGGAAAGATCCCAGTACAGCATCGCGTAATTTTGAACCACTGTCAGATGACGAGGTCAATACCAGAGCTGGCAACACACTCTCCAAACTTACGCCAAAGTGAGGACATTTGAGGTCACGGCAAACTTAACTTGGACCAACTCGCCTTGTAGATGACGGTCTTTGGTTGGATTCAAGCTCGCAACCCTCCAGTTCCTAATCCGTTACTCTGAAAAGTTATCCGTTACTACTCAACCGGGCTACCGAGTCCGAAAATTACTGAGGTAAAATTACTGACTAAAATTACTACTACTTACCTGAAAATTACATTTACGTTCGTGACTGATTTAACGCACTTCAGGATCATCGACTTTCTAAGGAATTAGGAGGAGCAAGTGCACTTTGTTGCCTGTACTTTTTCAGATTGCTCGATTTGAAGATCTCACGGACCAATGTCATTTGGTATTGGAAGAAAGCATTCATCCTAATGTGTGACTGATGATAATTGACGAACTTTGTCGAAAAGACTAGTTTGCGCTTTGATAGACAATCGACAACAAGTCCATTCCCAAAATATCGCGACCAATTCAGATCTTGCGACAACGACTCCATGCCAATGCTCTGTTGAAGGTCGATGTTTATGATAATCGCTATTAATTAGGGATGCGACATCGATGTCGATGTTTTTTTTTAAAACATCGATGTATTTGAGTCGATGTTTTTGTAACATCGATGTTTATACTTGTCGATGTTTTATTTTTGAATAAGAAAGTACCGTTTTAAAAATTTTAAAAATAACCGAGAAGCATGATTTTTATAATCAGCAAATTGAACATACTTTTAGACCAGAGTGGCCAACGGTGAAGGGTCTGAAAGTAGGGATGTGACGTCGATGTTTTCAAAACATCGATGTTTTTTTTAAAACATCGATGTATTGGAGTCGATGTTTTTGTAACATCGATATTTATACTTGTTTATACGATGTTTCAAAACATCGATGCTTTGCTATCGATGTCGCATCACTAGGTGCTAAACCAGTTTTAAGAAATGGGGAAAAAAACTTTAAATACACTGAATTTTAAAAACATCGATGTTTTTGGGGTGATGTATTATCAACATCGATGTTTTAATTTGGAACATCTATGTTTCAAAACATCGATGTTTTGCTATCGATGTCGCATCACTACTAATGTGTGCTTTCGCATTGTTTTGGTTTTCTTTTCTTATTGCATGGGAGTAATAAATGCGTGTTGTGTTTGTGCGCGATTTGTGGACTGATTAAATCACGTCACCTTGTCTTTATATTAGTAATCAAAACAGCTGGGAAATAAAGACGAAAAACTTTTTCTGCTTGCAGTTCCGGTGCATTTTTATTTGCTCAATCAAATGATTTGCTAGAGATTTCCAAGCTGTCTTTTCTATAAATAATTCTCTTTCTGTTTATATCATTTAAGCATTGCAAAGTCGCAAACATAAATGGGTAGAATTTCGTACAGAATTGGTAGAATTTCTGGAAAAGTGATGGAATAAAAATCTTTTACTCTGATTTTTTTATTTTAATGACGTTTTATTATTAGGCCCGATGCACACATCCGGTTTTTCAACGTGCGGCGCCGCTACCGCAACGCAAGTGCGGTCTGCGATACATTAGATCCAATGGAGTAGTGCACACATGCTTCCGGCGCTGATGCTGCGACGCACGTCCAACTTGCGTGCAATTTGTACCGCAGTTCCCCACGGTGTCGCAACTCGCCGCAAACGCTTCTACTTTCTGAAGTACCTTGTTTTCATATATAAATAATAATTAATAAATTGTTATATCCAGTAACGTCTATTTTGTTACAAAATATATATATTTTTTACACCAAGTAAGCGAAATAAACACGTTTTCTTCGATAGAATATTTATCGCAAATGGCGCGAAATGAGAATTTGCGTCATTTCACGGTTATGTGTGCACAGTTGGGCTTCGATGCCGCAATGGCGCCGCACGTTGAAAAACCGGATGTGTGCACCGGGACTTATTCCTTTGATTTTCATAGAATTACAGCAGACCAAATCGGTTTTTTAACCCACCTGGTGATTGTTTGGTAGATCTTCAGTCTGCGTTTATAGCATAGCGGTGGCAACGACTTCGCGCTTTTTTTTTTTAATTTGGCTTACTTCTAAAGTTGTCAAGAAAATAATTATTTGAAATGAACCAATGAAATCAGACGACAATTTAACGTATTTTGAAAGAACTTTCTAGACTATTCAAAATGAAAATTTAAACTTTCCGTTTACCGAGGTTGCCATAATATTCGCAATAACCGTAATACAGATGGGTTGCCTTAATCTGCCATAACTTGCGACTAGAAGTGCGTAAAAAAACGCCAAGACCGTTGCCACCGCGATAAACGTAGACTGAAGCTGTATCGATTGTTTCGACGAGGTAGCAAGACCGATGAAATCTTCATGTACGAGATATATCGTCGAAGCCACTTGCAAGGTCAATTCGTCTACGTGTGTGGTAAATGCCCATTTCCAAGCAGAAAATAAACAGACTTCCTACCCTCTCGCATCCTTCAAAACGATTGATCGATTAATTCCGAAGTTTTTCCAACGCAAATTCCTTGCATTCTAAAAAGACGAATGAATTAATTCTCACGCATTAATGATTCTCCCATTGAGGTTCGAATTCCAAGCACTGATTTCTCGCATTTCATGATGGATGGGGAAATAAGTATTTTTCTCATTAGGGGATAAAAAATAAAGGACTGCCATCTAGTGACAGATTATAGGAACTCTTTTAATCATTCAAAAGAAGGGGTCGCCTACAAATTCGAAGTCGAATTTTGAGGGGAACAGCACAAGTTTCGTTCTGTTTAACTGAGGTGTTGAGCACTTTCTTTCAGCAGCAATCACGTTGGAATAGTGTGGAAATTTGGAGAGTGGGGTTCCATCTTAGGTATTGACATCGTCATCTGACAGTGGCTCAAAATTAACACAGATGTTGTCCTCCGGCCATTCCCTTCGGGATTGATCACGGACAATCGCCAATAGCTCGTTGTGCTGCTCCAGTACAATTATTTAACTACTTACCTTTTAAAACAGAAAAGGGGGTCGTCGTGGCTCAGTGGGTGTGCTAAAACTGCGCTAGCAACCTGTGAGTTGTTGGCAGTGAAGGTTCTATTCCTCCCTGGGTGTACTTCTTTCTACCAAGTAAAACTTTCCCTGTGTGTATGTTCATTACTTGATGTTATATGTCTTGTGTTTGGCTCTAAATGGACTTTTCGCCATAAAACTCAATCCAACCAACCATCGAAAGAGCAAACATAAAATCCAGACCACTACCAAAAACTAAAAAATGCCATTTCTTTGTTCAAATAAATCAGATAAAAATATATCATTCTGAAAAAAAATTTGTTTAATTAAGCCTTTGTACAACAACACAAACTACAAAATGAAAAAGTTATAAGTCGAGGTGCGGGTTCTGAAACAGCGGTGGAGGTGGAGGAGTGTGACGTCTTCACTGAAAGTGACGTCATCACCGGAATTGATGTCATCACCGGAAGTGACGTCACTTCGGCAGTAGGAGAAATTTTCAGGTTATGATGTCACTTCCTGTGATGACGTCACACTCCTCCACCGCTGTTTTAGAACCCGCATTTTTCCTCTACTGTTATTTATACATACAAATATGTATTTCAATAACGCAGAAATCAACATAATTTCCATATAGTCGAACGACAAAAAACGGATACTAACCCTTTAAAATCAATGTCTACGGGATTCATTTATGAATTTCTTCGCTTCACTTAAGCATACTCGATATGACCTCCGAAGCTGCATCTCTACTATTAAAAAAGGAAGTGTTTCTTTGTGTCTCTGTACGCAGTGTCCTGACGAATCTATGGCCCTTACAGTAATGAAATTCGGCACATAGGTAGTCCTAATTTTTTGCGATTTTTTTGTAGCGTCCGAATCTTAAAATTTAATCTAGAACATTTTTAAATTTATTTATTAGTTTTTTTCACCTTTCATTCTTTTCTTCTGAATGTGACGTCATTGAAGAAACGAGTGGATTTTGCGATTTTCGACCGCTGACATCACAAACGTTTTTAGTCCGAATACCATTGGAACCATGCCAAGTTTTCCGATTCTAGCGCGTTTGGATTTATGTTATTGAAAAAAGCCACTTCGAAGTCGTCACGGCGTTGCCTGTGGAATTCGTTTGCTAAGCAAACCAAATGGGAATAAGTAGCAATCACCGGAGGTTGGCGAGAATGAGCGAGCAGTGGTCCCCACCTGAACCCACTAAAAGAACTGTCACAGGCAACGCCCTGCTGGCCACGCAGTGGCTAGTAATATTGATAAAGCTACAGAGCTCGTCTATAATTCTTCGTAAATATAATTCTTCAGCAGACTGATTACAGAAAGCAATGAAAAACTTGGAAAATCGAAACCATAGCAGAAAGGGAATTGTAAGTGAACGCAGAAATAGGCTTAGACTTAAAAAATATCAGACTGGCTGTACCAAGTAAATTAGATATAACTGTAGCAGATGTTCAGATGCTAATTGCGGTAGTATGGCTGAAGTATGTGCTTTTTTTATTATGTATTGCATTGAAAATAAAAGTAAGACTCCAGTTAGAGTACACGAAATACGGTTTTACATTTTTGACCAAATTTATTCCTTATGGCATGTGAATATCAATACCTATGTTTACTATAAACAGTATTTTAATTAACGTCGCACAGGACCAACACAACGGCTTGTTAATGGATTTAATAGGGTTTGAAATATGTATATCTACACTTATCAATAAATATAAGCAATTATGAAACATCTGTGTAGATGCTAACTAAATGAACTAACACTATTAGACCCGCGTATAGCATTTGTGCTACAGTTTCTTAATACTTTGTACCTATTGATGGAAGTGGCGACTCATATATTTCATCTTGTTTACATCCTTTTACAGTGAATGTATGCGTAGAAATATGGAATTTCGTTCCTCAAACCGATTAATCAAAAAATCTGTTGCAATCTTTCTTGCATATAGAATTACACAGCGTTACGTCGGTTGCATTGGTTAACAAACTTTCGCTTTCGTGAATAAATTGTAATTCTAATCACCACATGTAACAACTACCACACTCTAACAAAGGTACACAACAGATGTATACACAATTTCACAAATTTAATGTCATATTTAACATTTTGCATTTTTGTGTAATTTTAATTTTTAGAAGGAAATAAAAGTCTCTAGAGTGTGCCAATGTTACACAGAATGCATAGAATAGTTCAGCGTATGCATGTAAATGCCTTGTATGCCATTTAAAAACAAAAGTGCTTCCAAAAATTACCATACAATGATTACAAATGTTTTAAAAACTAATTAAACCATTACTTATATTGATTGCAGTTATTGAACGAAAAACATCAAAATGAAAATCCAGAAATACATCTTAAGACAGATTTAAGAAAGCTTTGAACGAAAAGTAATGAATGTTTGATTTTCACTTCAAAATAGATTCTTGGAATTCCTATTTTAAATTATCTTGTTCCGAACATTTTATTTATAATGATTTATTTTCTTTATCGCCTGTCCAAAATGAATAAAATATTAGAATTTAAATTCAGTAAGAATATTTCTTGGAAAAATAATTGATTTTTCAGCGGCTCTGGTAAAACTATTCAAATAATTGCAATGCTTAATATACCTTCCAGGTACTCCAAAACTACCAATTTATGGTTGATTTAAGAAGTATAGTTGCTCAAATGTTTTAGCATGATACTTACCTAAATATCTAAGCAGGGAAATTTTAGATAATGTATCATTAAACTAAAATATAGTGTATCAAATACATAACACTGCTTTAAAATATGTTAAATAAATGTTATTTGATACTTGTGCAAACACACAAACACAAAATCGGACATAGAATGGGAAAGCGGACAGACAGACTTTCGCAATCAAGTTCAGTCGCTAAATGAATGTTTGTACTCACAGTACGCAAAGTTTCATGAAAATATATTCAACCTATTGGTAGTATGGACACACACATAGAAACAGATGGACAGACAGACACAAACGCGCGAGACGAAATTTGTGTCAGAAGAGCCGAAAACGGATAGAAAATATTTAATGTACAAACAAACCACCCCATTCTTATTAATATTGATTCTTACATCGAAAAAGTGCCCCCGTCAGTCATATCACAACAGCATCAGAGTATCCACTTTTGTTGTATGCTATTCAACAAGGGGCATTAGGTTATTTTTTAACATCCAAACCCTTTTCTTTACTCTTTCAGATTTTCTTTTCTAGGCTGATATTTATCTTCCAAGATTCCTCATTACCTACTGTAATCAGAATGCTGGATTTACGTTGCTATCATCTGTCTTGTCGATTTCTAGGCACAATGGACATAATGACCAGAATTTACTAATAAAAATATTAATTTAATTAAGAATATAATTTGAGCTAAATATAGATTACATTTGAAAAATGACTTAGGGCTTGGCTTGGTTTGGGCGTCGTGTGCCCGAATAATTGAAGTTAGTGTACATCTTAACGACCTTTTCATTGAATCATCACTTCTACACTATTATATATTTTCCCCGATTTGGAGGTAAACTTCGCTAGTACTGGCTAAACTTCGCTATTACTACCTGCCTGCGCAGGTGTCACGCGCAGGCAGGTGCCCTATAGCAGCTGCGTATTTTAAAAATTGACAAAAGGCTTTAAAAAGTTCACCCCAAAAGCGTTCTTCATTTTATCTATGCAATGCAGTTTTTTCTGGATTTTACTTCTGCTCCCCAAATGCTCTCATATGATAAATATCGAGGGTAACCTTAAAATGTAGTTTATTGCCATTTTGGTGGTTTCGTTGGTTTTCCAGAATCGCATAAATAGCCCATTGCGTTGATCCAGTGCTACGTTAATTCAATTACCTGCCGATTAGAACTGCATAAAGTACAATTATAGGTGAATTCCTAACTCCAATTCTAAATAGATAGTTATTGAGGTAATCGTGTTCGGTAAAGTCGAAAGCAAAGCAACAACTGAACCACTAAGGATACTTTGAATGAGCTAGACACACTCAGGCCTTTTCCCTGGCTTCATTGAACTTGTCGAATTCATGTTTCCAATCAAACTCGAATGTCGTAAGAAGTTTGGCAACGTATGAAAGGTATTTTCAGAGTAAACAAACCAAACGTTCAGAAGTTTTAACTTCTGCTGTCCAAATGTCATCACTAGAGCTTGGAACGATATGCAAAAATGTGACCTGAAATATGCATTTCAAATCCCAAAATATGCACTAAAACCCCAAAATATGCGAAATTGTAAAAAAAAATTCATTCTTACAAAAAAGGTAGTGAGGAGGGGATAAAGTGAAAATGAGCCACACTTTCATTCAATTAATACACAATTTTACTTATTAATCGCTTCACCCACTGTCTTGGCCATCGTGGAATGATTTGTTTTTTCCAACTCTTGGCATAAATTAGGGTTTCATCGACATCCAAATGTGGGAATCACCTATCTCATTTTGCATTCTTTGTATCACCTTATCGTACACTGGCGTAATATAGTTCTATCTGAGTGTCGATTCAAGATGAATTTCTTTACCTGTGTACTTCTTCAAGAAGGCTCTAAAATGTTCATTCTCCAACTTATAAAAAGCAATATTGGATTTCAACATTGACTTCATCTTGGTACATCTCGTTCTTGTCCGAAGATTGGGACACTGACTCAAACTTTAACGCCATGAAAGGCTGTTCTTATCTTTTTGCGCCTTTTCCACTTTTTGTTTGTGAGTCGTAGTTAATTTGAATTTGATTGCTTCTGAAAACCATCCTTCCAAACAAGCTAAGCTAAGTTCTTTGAAAAAAAAAAAAAATTTGTAAAAATGCTTAAAAATAAAGAAAAACTGTCCAAATATGCACAAAACATGCACAAAAATTCAAATATGCAAAATGGTCCCAAATATGCAAAAACATGCAAATTAAATTCGTTTTTTTTTTTTTGGATGCAAATTGCTAAAACACACTCAATACGGATTTCTATCAACATTAGAGACTAAATAAAAGATATGCAAAATCCGAGCTCTAGTTATCACATGACACCTATCGGGGTTACCGTAAAATTAAGTTTATCGCCGTTTTTGTGACGCTTTGTAGTTAATTTGATTATTGCCCTGACAAAATCAACAATAAAAATCAATTTTGAATTCATTCTTTTGAATTTCTACTGCCGAAATGTTGAAATCGTATTCGACTATCGAGCCAAAGGACTCCATGTTCAGAATACGTACAAGAAACACCATGAAAGGCTGTTGAATATTCTTATCTTATCACCTCAAAAACACTGCAGCCACCTATATTTAGCCTGAAAGAACATGCCGCCTCTCATACTTATGAATGGCATGGTAAAAATAGTTACCAAAACGTAACAACATTTTTAGTAATGTATACTTTCAATTTGCATTTGCAGTAAACAAGTAACAGAGATAAACTCACGAAGAGCAACGTAATTAAATACTAGTATAGCCTATAAGCTTTTCCTTCTATCTAGTCTACGATTAACGAAAGCTTAACGAGTGAGTTACAGAATGTTTTGAGAGTAGTATTTAGTAATTACTAGTAAACCCACAGTACTACACATTCTATTTTACTCGTCCTCGATTCATTCGATTTTACTTGTTTCCAGAAACCAGAAAATATGCAAATATTAGATTTGTATTATTGAAATTTCGGATAGAACAATCTGTAAAAATTAAGTGAATGAGGAACTTGGACGTTTTTTTTTTGTTTATATTTTTATAATATAGGAAATGAAAAAATATGATGGAAAGTATCTCTATTTTTTACTTTTATAGCCCGAAAAGGTAAAATAAAAAAATTTAAAGTTCGCACTATTTACTTCATCTCAAAAATGCTAGTTTTCCTACGCCGCTTCCTGTGACGTCACTATGCACTATGACAGTTTGTTTACTTTTATACGACGTTGAAATAGCAAGAAAAAAACTTTTTAATTGATTGTTTAAAAATTAAAAGAGCAAGCAATATGAAATTTCAACGCGCTAGACAAACGTAATCATTACATCGTGGTGCACAGTGACTTAACGTAGCGTTTTGAGGTTATGTGCATTTGCCGTACTTTTCGGTAATTTAAAACTTGAAATTTTAATTAATTAAGTCCATTTTATGGGTTTTAATTGTCGTTTTTGAACATTTTAGCGATGAATCTATTAATAAAACCCAGAAACTAGCATTTTCCTCACTGGTGCAAGTTCCTCATTTGTCTGCGTCTTCTATATTTTGGTTTAAAGACTCTAATAAATTCTTTGCAGGAAATGGATGTACGAACAAGAAGAAAAAAAGCTGAGAAAGGAAGGTAACAAAACAGTCATCTTGTGCTCTTGAAAAGCAAAAGCATTTCATATAGAGCTAATATAGTCAGGACCGTTCCTGGCATATATTGCTGCGTGAGGTATCCTGCGAGCGAAGATCCTCAACAAGATACCCCTCTTCAAGAGCATTTTATAACCAAATATATCGCCAACAAAGGCTTTCTGAATAGAAATTAAAGGCAAAAAAATTGTGCTTTCATTAGGTTCATTTATTACAAAATAAAATTTTAAATATTGACGTGTTGCGTATTGCTTGTCCTTTAGTTCATTTATTGGTAATAATTAGGGCAACTTTTTTGTTGCAGTAAAAATGTGAAAAGTTGCATTTATGAAAATAAAGTTGCATTTATTTTTGATACACTAAAATCTAAAATAAATTATTAGTAAAAAATTCTAAATTTATTTGTGCATTATTAAATACAGAAGAACGCTGATGTCGTTGAATGGCCTATCTTTGGTCAGCAATTTCTTTAACATTGAAAAACTACGCTCAACTGAGGCTGATGTTGCCTGACATTGTTGCATTGGACTTTTTCTGCAGTTGTGAAACAAGTGTACCACTCAAGTAACTTGGAACACTCGCGGACAAAGCAGATAAACTTCACTTGAGTGTGATTCCAGACACAGTCATATGATATGCTATATCGGATCGGAATCGCAGAAGCGCAAAATTCTTTCGCTCAACATTCAGAGATTTTAAAACGTCATCTACAAGGAAATAACATATTAATGATCGAAACTCACCTCGCAAACTCTGCAGTCGATTGCGCAAGTTTGCTCTGGATTATCATGAGTGCAACCAATGTGTTAAAGTACTTCTTGCTATTTATTTCACTTTTGTCTGTTAGGACGAATACGTTCTTTCCATGAACTTCTTGTTTGAGCCGCAATACTTCGGCGTTCGCAAGATCAGACAAACGTGGTGATCAAAGGGTTGATTCAGAGAACAAAAAATAAAATAGTAATTTCAAATCAATTAATTTTAAGCTAAATTGTAAAAAGTTGCAATTATGCAAAAAGTTGCATTTATGTAGAAAGTTGCATTTATGTTGCGGTTATAACTCACTTACAATACACCCCATGTAGGAGGAATTTTGTTTTTAGTACTTTACATAAAGCGTAGAACGTGTGAAAAAAAGTTGCATTTGTTGCAAAAAATTGCCCTAGTAATAATATAGTATGTTAGAAAACCTAACTTTTTTATTCTAAAAATTTTGGTTGCATCTTCCGGATGAATTTATTTTCATTATCGAACGTTTTGATTTTACGTTGGCCGTCTCTTTATTTTCTAGATAAGTGTGTGTGTGCACGGCACACCACACCAACAGGAACGGCCTAGAATGCAGTAAACCAAAGCAAATAATACTACTGCGATCGAAAAGTATACGCAATGCTTCCTTTAAAATATATAAATAGTATATCGTCTGCAAACTTTTATCAAATAATTTTACGACTTATATAAACCTGTGGCAACAATCAGGGATTTATTTAACTTTATCGTCTGAAAGTAAATTTGTTTTTAACAAGAGAAGAAATTTCACTTCACCGATTTTACAAAATGTCGAATGTAATTTTGCAAAAAAAAAACATGCATTATATTTTGTTTCCGCAATGGAATTTCTGCTGCAAGCACATTTGAAATGTTGCAAAAAGCTTTTACAGACGACTGTCAATCAAAGGCAACAGTATTTGATTGGTATAAAAAGTTTAAAGAAGGTAGAGAATCCGTCGTAGATGATTCGCGAACTGATAGACCATCCACTTTGACAATTGATCAGCATGTCAATCCGGCAAGAGAGCTTAGTTATTGTCGTCTAACAAAAAAAAACATAATTGAACAATTTCCTATATCTTTTCGCCGAAAAAAACCTGAATTAAAGCGAGATAACTCATGGGTTTTGCATCACGATAATGCGCCTTCTCACAATGCCATTAGTATTCGTGAATTTTTGACAAAGCATTCAACAAATATCGCTCTACAAGCTCCGTATTCACCTGATATGTGAATACGGAGACTTTATCTTACTTCCGCGAGTGAAACTCCCTCTTCGTGGTCATCGTTTTGAGTCCATTTATGCAATTAAAAAAATTTGATGATACGAACCCCCCCCCCCTGAAGAGGTTTCACAAAAACAACTTTAAGGTGTGTGTTGAGGAATGGGAAAAAGAAGTTGGCAGAAGTGCATTGAAGTCGGAGGAGATTACTTTGAAGGAGATGTAATAAATTTTGACCAATAAATTGATACCTTTTGTTTTATGACAGCTTTCCAGGTACCTTTGTAATACTGTAACCAAATACCGATTATCCGAGCTCCGATTAATTTCAGGACGCTCAAATTAACTATCCAAGTGGTTTCAACGAGATATCTCGTTCATCAAGATCTGACCAATTTTACTAATGACGATTTATCTCGTCATCAAGGTATTGTTGGGTTTCTTTTTGGATTATACGAGTTCAAGATCCGGTCAGTTTTCTTCTAATGCCTGGAAATTTGTCCACCAAGTTTTGGTCAGTTTTATTTGATGACGAGATATCTCGTCCATCAACTTCTGGTCAGTTTTGCTCATGACACCTACCAGGAGGATTAATCAGGACGGTATCGTTTGCAGGACAATCAGGAACCCATTTACGATAAAACGTAACTAACATTGTAACCGAATACATTAAGATCCTTATTATCCTAGGTTCGATCCATCTAATGTCCATGTTATCCTAGCCGAATTCGATACCGAGGTTGTTTAAGCTTTAAATAGAGTTTCAAGCACGAATGTCCGCATTTGTCGAAAGAGGCGAGAAATTACTGCAAAACGAACACCGTGAAGGAATTTGAAAGGGTACAAAACTCACTTTCATATTAACTGTAAAACTATCACAATGAATACATACTCTCGAAAATCCTAGTTATAGTATTCTCAATTTTTTGTTGCATAGCATTAACACATGCAATACAAAACATTTTTGTTCTTAACTTAGTATAGTGCCTTTTGTGCCACTACGTCCATATTATCCGAGCTTCTGAAACACTTTTGTTCTTAACTTAGTATAGTGCCTTTTTGTGTCACTACGTCCATATTATCCGAGTTTCTGAAGCACTTTTGTTCTTAACTTAGTATAGTGCCTTTGTGTGTCACTACGTTCATATTATCCGAGTTTCTGATTATCCGAGGTGGTCTTCGGCCACACATTTCGGATAGACAAGACTCAACTGTAAGTTTTAGTCGGAAATATAAATCGAAACAAGCAACTCATTGAAAAGGAACGACAGATTGCACCATTTTGAATCTAAAACAACCATCTTGTATTTAAAAGGCAAACTTCCAATCCCGATTTACTCTAATTTACTTAAAATTACCCAACAAACTTTCAAAACCTATCGCCTGTTTACGTCAAGTTACCATGCCCCTTTGACATCTCCTTCCACCTAACGTGTCTATAACGCCCGGGAGTATATCACAAACTAATCACACCAGCTGTTTACCGAGACACCTCATTAGGCCTAAGCACAATAAAAAACAATAAAAACCCCTGCTTACTCGATCGCCTCTGCACGCGAAAGCGCCCCCCAAAAGAGGCATCAAACAATAACAATAAAAAACGAAAACCCCGGCACCCCGAGGTCTGCTGGAATTCCACCACCCCTAGCACACTTGCTGATGATAAAGTAATTTATGATTTACGACGATACCCAAGTTCCCGCCGTTAAACTTCACGACCCCCCCCCGTTCCATAACAGGGTGGGTGGCAGCAAAAGGGGGCGTGGCGTGGGCAATCGTTCACCCGATACGCTGCCACTGTCAACGTCAGGCACGAGGCGATTTGCATAATTGTTCCAGTGCGGCAGGGCCTTCCTCCCATCCTCCAGTCATCACCATGGTTACTGATGACGCCGGGAAACTTTGGAAACATTCATCGGCGGGGGAGGGTGATGACGCTTTTGGTTCCTCGGGATGATGCCCCTTTACCCTATACAAACCCTACCCGGAACGCGTTCCGAGGGGGGATGCTGTGGATTAATGATCTCTCCCATCTTTGGAAGAGATGTGGGAGCATCATCCTCCTCTCGAAACTCTCTCGGTGCCCATCATTTTCCGGGAACTTAGTTACGTGTGGAGGCAAGAATGAGGACGGAGTTTTGCCCCTTCTAAATCAAATATCTACTCCTACTCGTGGAGGGGCATGGTCTGTAGTGATCAAAGTCGTCTACAATATAAAATTGTAGACTATCTTTAAGGACGTCAGTTCTGTTTGGGAAAGCAGGAGTTCGTGCGATGTCTTAGCGTATCAAATTCTGAACCACCCTCCTGGTGGCTGTCTTGGCGAAGTGTTTCGTCGTGAGCAAAACTGACCGGATTTTTATGGACGATATATCTTGTTATTAGAGAAAACTGATCTTATCTTGATCTTCATCATTCAATCGGTAATCTTGAAGAAGAGTAGCTCGTCATTAGTAAAATTGGTTGTATCTTGATGGACGAGATATCTTATCGAAACCACTTCGAGGTTTAATGTTTGGTGAGAATCGAGGCATCCTAAAGTGTTTTAAGAGTTTCTAATAATATAATCACAACACCACGTAATTTTGATCCACGGTCAGATGACGAGGTCACAAAATTACCTTCGGATTTCATCCCGGATTGTCACCCAGCCGCGGTAATTCGGTAGGAAGAAAATCGGATTAGCAACCGGAGGGTTGCGAGTTCGAATCCAGTCAAAGACCCTCGTGTACAAAGGGGGCTGGTGCGTGTTAAATGCGTCGTGGCCTAAAATTCCTCACGTTGGTGGTGGGGAAATTTGGAGAGTGGGGTGCCAGATGAGAAGTTGCCTCGTCATCTGGCGGTAGTTCAAAATTACGTGTTGTTGTCTAAGGATCTTTCCCGTTGGGATTGATCCGTAACGTTGTCAATAACCCGTTGTGTTGCTCCACGACGTTAATTAAAACACCTACCTACCTGAACTGTCACCAAAAACAAGGTGTGTTGCTCAAATGTAAAGAAGGACATAGTTTTACTCTTCTACAATACAAAACCTACTCATAGCATTTAACCATTCTAATCAAATTCATCATATGAAATTGTTTCTTCAAATATGTCCATTTTGTCTCAGGCAAAAAAAAAAGTATTTGTAGTATTGTCTCTTAACAGCATCGTACAAAAAGTACGCCAGCCATTATTTTCAAATTGTTCTCTATAAATTCTGATCGTAATCTCTCTATATTAAAAAAAATTACCGCCGATGCCACCACGGGATTGAAAATTCGCATTTTTTAAATTGTTTCTTAGACGGTTTCCCGAGAAAGTACGGATCAGAAAATTACGAAATTAGCATGGTTTGTTCCAAATTGTACAAGGAACAAGATGGAGAAGATTTTTTTCTGAGGCAGTTATTCATTTAGGGTGCATTAAGTGTCAAAGTCAAAAAAAGATAAATTTCTTACGGGAGTGAGCAAAATATGACAAATTTTCAGTCTTCAGCCGTGATTTTCTTTTAGAGTATTTTCTTTTAGAGTACCTCTAAACGTGAATTTTTGCACCTCGCCAAGTTTTCTTTTTGAAATATTAATTTTGTTCCTGATATTTCTTTGAAATTTGGAAAAAATCGGGACAGTTTCGTTACTTTTTTGTTAAACCTGTCATATCTATAGCTTATTACTATTAGTTTTTAAATTTGAAAACATGATGGGAAACCTTACAATGTACTTTTTCTTATGGAACTATTATTTTTTAAATTGGTTATAAATAAATTCGATGTGATTAAAAGTTGGTCAGATAAATTTCTTAACTTTAAGATCATAATTTCCGATACAAAACTAAAACTGTCATACCTATAGCTTAATACTATAAGTTTTAAAATTTGAAAATACCACGCGAAGGCTTAGAGTGCACTCTTTCTTATAGTATAAAATTCGTAAAATTGGTTTACAAATAAATTTTCGATGCGATTTAAAGTATAATTTCGAGATTGTGTACAAATTGTTCATCACGGAGAAAAAACGTGAAACAGCCTTGTTGAAATTCGTTGTGACATCATGGCTCGGAAAGTCCAATCAGGAATTATTAAGATAGTTTCACCGAATACGAATTATTAAGATAGTCTCGCCGTCGCAGAGGTTTGAAAACTCTGTGAAAGGAGTGTTGGTTTGCGAAGCAAACCAAATGAGATTCCGTATCAATCATCAAGGGTTGCCGAGAGTAGGTGAGCAAGGGGTGGAGCCCCTTTGTACTAAAAAAAGTTACTGCCGCCGCTGCAGGATTGAAAACTCGCTATTTTTGCTCGATTTATAAACAGTTTCCCGAGAAAGTACGGATCAGAAAATTTCGAAATGAACATGATTTGCTCACAATTGTACAAGGAATAGGATGGAGAAGATTTTTTTTCTGATGCGGCTATTTGTTTAGGGTGCATTAAGCGTATAAGTCGAAAATAAAAGAAATTTCTAACGCGAGTGAGCAAAGCACGTACAAATTTTTAGTCTTCAGATGTGAGATTTTTTTAGAGTACTTCAGAGAGAGCGATCCAAATGGGGATGGATTGTGAAGCAATCTCCTCCCCCTCATTGTTGAAAAGTATAGTTCACGAAGCGAACTAAATATGATTGAGTAGCAATCATCGGGGGTTTATGAGCGATAGCGAGCAGGGGGCGAAGCCCCCTAGTTTAAAAAATGGTAAATCGATTGCTTTCGATATTTTCTTTGAGAAAATCATTATTTTCAATGAATTTTTAACACATGTAAATAAGTTGCTTAAATATAGCTTAAGTGCGTAAAATTATTCATCTTGACCTCCTGTCATTGTGACAGAATTTTTTATTATTTCAAAAGTTCTGGTTCCGAATTTTTTAATGGCTATATTCTTTCAATAACGTCAAAGTTACACATAAAATTTGTTTCATTCCGTTGGTTCACTCGTCTTGATTTAAAGTGACTTGCCTGTCACTTTAAATAGAATATTTTGTGGTAGTGTAGGGCGTGCGTGATGAAAAGAAAATGCAATTGATTTATATTATAGTCAATATTTAAAATAGAAAACAATAGTAAACAGCGAAATAAAATAAAATAAATTGTAGTGAAAAAGTTGTTTCAATGTTATTTGTGATTATTTTTTTTCTTGTTCTCACAGTTACCTCAACTTACAACTAAAAGCGCACAAAATTTAGAAATGCGAAAATAATTTCGAGCGAAAGAGAAAATATCACTGCACGTGATCAACCAACACGACTTTTCGTTCCGTTCGTTGAGAAATGCCGTGTCCCAAATATAAGGAAATCGTTTATGTTCGTAAAGAATAAAAAAAAGACGCGAAATAAATGGAGTACCATTGTTGAAATTCCATTAAAAAATTGCTTTTTCGGGAGTACTAGTGTTGTTGTTTCTTATGCCTACACTGGCAGACCGGAGGAGTGCCAGGCCCGTCGAAGACGGCAAGAGGCGAGGGGGGTGCGCCTTCCATGTTATTGAGCCCCATTGGGAGGAAGTCCGACTTAGCTCGACATACATGACACATCCGTTTTACAGGAAGGTCCCTTTCATACATCCATTCACTCACACATATCGTAATTTAGATCCCAATCAGAGGCCGATAACCCCCTGATCAGGGGAAGTACTAGTAAAACAATCCAGTAACTGTAATACTCAATTTACACTCATATCCAAAAGTTAAGTATAATTTGTAATATGTCATAACATGAAGACAGGGTACGACCAATCCCGGGCGCCTGGTCGCTATGGTGCCTAAAAAATTTTGTCTGGCATCTAGATTTTCTGTTTTTGTATAAAAAACTTTATTTTTCATGAAAAAAAGTTTGATTTTTTAGGCCATAAAGGGTCAAAAATAGAGCAAAATGGCTAATGCAGATAATAAAAATGTTATTTTATATTGCCTCAGTTACACTATAAATAGTATATTATTTATTGCGCGTGTGTGAAATAAGTTCTGCGATATACTCAGCGTTCGAAAAAATATTAATATAAGTATTACAAGGGTCCTAGCTCCTAAAAAATTGGACTGGCTCCTAATTTTTTTTATTTTTGTCATCCTCTGGGATGAAGATAAATCATTATGAATAGCAAAGCAGTTCAGTCGACATGTGCAAAGCACCGGCGCACGTTGGAAGAAGTATAAAACGATACGACATGGCCAGTTTAGGCAGAAATTTTATATTTGTTAAGGTTCGGAGCGTTTATAACAATCATCAAGGGCGAAAGATGTCACAAAGATACCAACTGGACATGCTCGTGAAGGTACGAATTATTGGAATGCTGGAATTCGGTCGATCCCAAACCAAAGCTTCTCGGATTCAGAATATGCCCCAGTGTGTGATCTCCAGACTGTGGCAGAGGTTTGAAACCACTGGATATGTTACCCGACGAACAGTACTAGGTCGGCCAAGGGTAACAATCGCTCGGCAAGGCCGATATTTGGCGATAACTGCGCGACATCAGAGCAACTGTTCTGCCAGACAACTGGGATCAGTAGTCAGCAGACAGTCTTCAGTTTGGAGACAAATTGTTTACATGAGACTTGGACACGTTGATCTTCTAGACAGACGACCAGTAATTTACATCCCCTTGACGTCTGCATAGTAGCGCGTTTACAGTGGAGTTTGGAACATCGGCAGTGAAGTCGACAACAGAGGGGCAATGTTATGTTCAGCAATGTATGTAATGTTAAGTCCAAATTTAGTCTGCAAAATAATACCACGATCTGGAGAAAACGCGGAACGCGTTTTCAACCGGGAAAACATTGTTTTCCCTCAAGGGAGTCATGGTCTGGTCAGATAATGGTAATTTTAATTAACGTCTTACTAGAGCAACACAACGGGCTACTGACGACGGCCCGGGATCAATCCCCTAAGGAAAAGATCCGAGGACACCACGTAATTTTGACCCACGGTCAGATGACGAGGCAACACCTGAGTTGCCACTCCACTCTCCAAACTTCCACACCAATCAAACGTGAGGACTTTAGGCCACGACTGATTTAAGGTGCACCAGCCGCCTTTACACCATACGCTTACAAACATCCATGCACTGACCCGGGTTCGAACCAGGAACTTTCCGATCTAGAGATTAACACCTTAACCAACAGACAGGTTGGTCGACTGGTCTGGGCAGGCATCATACTGAACGGCAGCAGACAAGGGGAGCGACATCGATGTATTGGAGCCGATGTTTTTTTAACATCGATGTTTATACGTGTCGATGGTTTATTTTTGAATGAAACAAGTAGCGTTTTAAAAATTAAAAAATAACCAAGTAGCATAATTTTCAATATCATTAAATTAAACATACTTTTATACCAAAGTGGCCAGAGGTGAAGGGTCTGATAAGTAAGGATGCGACATCGATGTCTTATAAAAAAACCTTGATTTATTGAATCCGATGTTTGTTTAACATCGATGTTTATACGTGTCGATGTTTTATTTTTGAATGAAACAAGTAGCGTTGTAAAAATTAAAAAATAACCAAGTAGCATAATTTTCAATATCATTAAATTAAACATACTTTTATACCAAAGTGGCCAAAGGTGAAGGGTCTGATAAGTAAGGATGCGACATCGATGTCTTATAAAAAAACCTTGATTTATTGAATCCGATGTTTTTTTAACATCGATGTTTATACGTGTCGATGTTTTATTTTTGAATGAAACGAGTAGCGTTGTAAAAATTAAAAAATAACCAAGTAGCATAATTTTCAATATCATTAAATTAAACATACTTTTATACCAAAGTGGCCAAAGGTGAAGGGTCTGATAAGTAAGGATGCGACATCGATGTCTTTTAAAAAAACCCTTGATTTATTGAATCCGATGTTTGTTTAACATCGATGTTTTTACACTGTCGATATTTTTACGTTGTCGATGTTATGTTTTTGAATGAAACAAGTACCATTGTAAAAATTACCGTGCTACTAAACATTTGTTAGTGATGGCGACATCCGTCTCATCAGAAAGAGTGCTTTCCCTAACTCATGGGATAGTTAGTGAAAAACAAAATCGGCTTAAGGGAAAGAAAGTTACCAAACTTTTTTTACAAACTAAAAATAACAAATATTGGGGCATATAATAATTATAGGCTCCAATATTTTTTAATTGCACGACATAAATAACAAGTCTATGTTCCCCCTATACGTTGATAAATAATTAATAACTAACAATAATTCTGTGCTCAGATGAAAAAATGTTATAAGTCACTTTTACCAAAAAATTGAAAAGTCCCATCCTGGAGTATGGTTAGTAATGTAAGTTAGCTTCTTTCAGTTAATGAGAAAACAAAGGTGAAAAATTGTAATAAGTCAAAAACCACACATGTTGAATCTTAAAATTGCTGTCACGAAAAAATTAAAAAAAGTGACTTATATAACATTTTGCCATCTGAGCACAGAATTATTGTCATATACCTACCTACTTATACTTATAGTATAGTTATTAATGCCTTTTTTCAAAATTGTTGTAAATATTATTTTCTTTCCTATTAATCAATTTGAAAATAAAATATTTGTTAAGTGTTCGTATTATTAATTTTTTTTTTACTTTGTTATGACAGTTAAAAGAATTCTTAAGTTATAAATTAGTAACCACGCAATTGACAAATTAAATCTCCCCCATCCCACGGGCTAACATTAATGTTAAAGGTTACTAAACCAGTTTTAAAAAATGGGGGGGGGGTAAATTACATCGATGTTCAGGTTTTTGGGCGATGTAATATCAACATCGATGTTTTGTTGTCGATGTCGCATACCTACTGTAGACCTCTACAACTTTGACATAGTGTCTGTTGCCGATCAAAGAGAGACGAAGCGAGCTCCATTCCTCCGTTTAGAGGTGCTCTCTGTCCTAGTTTCATATTCATTGATTTGAAGACTCGTTTAGACTTCGTGCCATTAACAAGAAAATGATTTTCCCAATTGATAGCAAACCATTTTCTTGGTATTGGTAGAAAGTGTGTTCATATCAAATGTTCTTCTGAATATTTCTAATCAAAAGACGAGTTAGATAATTATATTTTTTGATTGAAACATCTGTATGTTTAACTTTTTAAAACTTTTTCTCTGATCCCATCAAGATGATTTTAAAATTATTAATTTCATTTTATATTTAGGCTTAGTGCAAGTCGCATAAAAATATACTTTTTTCTTATTTAAATTGTTAGTTTTATTACGAGTGATTATAATTGCTTTCTTTTAAGTAGATATTAAAGTAAAGTCATCTCATGTTTAACCATAATTTTTGACTTAAAAAAGTCTGGAAAGTTTGAAGAATTTCGCAAGTCAGAAACAAATTGTCAAAAAATAGCCAGAACAAAAATGAAAGGAGAAAAAAGAGAGAAGAAATGAGAAAATATAGAGAAAAATGCAACCTTAAACGACAACTTTCTGATTCTACTATAAGTACAAGCCCATCCAAAGCTTTCAAATCTAAGAGCTCTTATGGAAAAGCAATAGCAAAAAGTCCTTACCATGAGCCCAACAAAAAAAAATCAATCGTCGAAAATTTATGTAAATATTTTTACCCAGAAATTATACCTCAGAAGAAAAAGAAATCTCTTCTACTGCAACATCCAATAAGGTATAAAATAGTAAAAGAATTTTATGCTTCTGATACAATATCTTATTAAGCTCCAGGTTCAAAAGATTACAAAACCATACATGATTTAGAAGGAAAACGTAAAGTCCAGAAGCGTTACCTTTATTTTACTTTAAGAGAAACTTACCAACAGTTTAAAGAGAAATATCGTTATGTTTCTATTGGGCGAAGTAAATTTTATTATCTACAACCTGAACAGATTTGTCTAAGGCATGAAACTCCATTAAATTAATGCCTTTATGTATAACCATATCAAGTTACTATTAAAGGCCTCCCATTTTCTTCCTAGTAATATTTCAGAGTTCATTCAACTAATAGTATGCTGTAAAAACTCAGCAGATTGTATGCTGCAAAAATTTGATAAAGTTCAGACTATCTTTCTGAAAGGTGGCCACAAGTTGATACAATTCATGATGTTACTAATAAACAATGGATAAAAGATGAAGCAGGTAAATTGAAAAGGGAAAAACTATCTGGGTCTATGATTGAAGTTATAGAAAAATTGGAAAATAAACTCCCAGTGGTTTTAGAGCATGAATTTGTTCATGAAAGGCAAGCACTTATCTTAAAAGATTTAAAATTAAACATTGCAGAAAATGCAATTTTGATTCACACGGATTTTAGTGAAAATTACTCATTTTCTTATTGGGGATGAAATTCAGTCCGCATATTGGGCTACAAATTCTTGCACAATTTCACAACCATGATTTACATAAATTACCAAAAGGAGCTGCTCTCTTTTCCTTTTGTTCTTGTTTCCAATAATATGCAACAAGATAAGTATGCTGTTGCCACTTTCACTGATGTCATCATCAAAAAAAATCAAGATAAGTCATCCAAAATTTAATTTGAGATAAGTTATCTTTTGAAAACTTTCTTTATGTTTAGGGACATAGTGTATGAGGAATTTCAGTGGTATTTTACAGCTACAAGTGATGGCAAAGTGCTATAGATGGTCTTGGGGGTACTCTCAAACGTAGTGTAAGAGAAGCTACTCATTCAAGAAACGTAGACCCAAGTACACCTGAAGAATTTGTCAAAAAAAAAACTATGCCCAAATATAACTACATTATGTTCCACAGGAAGCTATTGCTGACAAAAAAGCAATACCCAAACAAAATATGGATGCATAATCAAGAAATAAAAACAATTCCTGAGACAAGGATGCATTTTTTCGAAAATGTGTCTCAGTATTAAAAAAAAAATCTCATTAGTTTCAGCTGATATATACTACACACAAATTGCAAGATATTTAATTTTATTTCAGGTAATTTAGAAACTGAGGTTGAATTGAATTGAAACAAAGTAGATACTCTTCAAACCTTAAATGATGGAGGATTGTTGGTCCTTTTTTCCTGGGCAAATGTTAGCAAAGCAAAGATTAACTCTCACAATTAAATTTTTGCTCTTTGCTAAACGATACTTTAAAATTTTCTTGGCCAAAAACAGAGGACATATCTGAAATTGATTTCAGTGATCATTCAGTAAAGAGACTCCCTGAACCAGCATTTGATAAACGAATGTACTATACATTTTTAAATGATAAGTTCAATGATTTTGACATGGGATAATGTTTTCTATATTTTGTTATGTAAGAGAGATTGAGAAAAATGTTTTTAATGTATGTTTTCTTAGTGTTTCAAATTGTCAATAAAAATATTTTTGGGAAGTGTAGTTGTGGGTCACATTTGCCATGTAGTGTGAGTCATAAACAAAATGCCATGTTATAAATTAATTATACATATAATTAATCTAGTTATAATATGCTATTAAAGTACAATTATTGCAAGAAACAATCTTTTAAAACAAAAGTTTTTGCTAATCAACACAGAACGAAACAAGAGTTTTTGTACTTAATGCAAAGTATCACTTCCTTTTCACGTAGCGTGGGTGACAACTCAGTTTTCCCCGTGTAACAGAGAATACCCAGTAAGATAAATGAAATTTAGTAGCTAATATATATAAATTAAACCATTACTAAATTAAAATGAGTTGCAAATCTCATTTTATTGCAATAATTATCTTTTTATGGTAGCTTTAAGATTCAAGTTTAGCTCACTTGTAGTGCGAGTCACGCATGGAACTAGTCACTAGTGAAAAATATAGATTTTGGCATATTAATTCATTTTTTTAATTGGACGTTCTGTGAAAAAAAAATCCAACATGGAACTACAACTCTACAAAGTAGCCCAGTAATCAATAATGTTACAATTACTTACTATAAAATGCGAGTTGATTAATCTCGGAAAATCAAATGACAAATCTGAGTATTCAAATTAACAAAGCGAGCATTCAGCAGCTATAAACCGTCACTGCAGTTTAGAGATGTCAGGTAAAAAGTCATGTGGAGTTAATTTAATTAAAATATATCTGATTTTAGACTTGAGCCATAATTCACTTCCTTTTGTAAATTTGTGTTAAAAAATTAAATTCCACCTGATGTAAATGCATACTTTTATTAAAAATATAATTCACAAGATAAAAACGGTATTATTATGAAACAAGATTAGTACGGAGAACATTTAAGAAGATAAATACATTAATACCTTCATCAAATATAATCTTTGTAAACAAGTACTTATACAAAACATTACACTTTCTTTTTAAACAATCGATATATCTGAAGAAATGCATATCAAATTCGCGACATGTTTATTAAAAAAAATACTCCTTTCCAAAATGATTATTTGGCCAAGATGGTAAGAAATTTAAATTACTCCTAAATTCGTAATATAAAGCAATCACAAATCAATCTCACAAAAAACATATTTAAGGCACTTGCTAAGCAGTTCACATTAAATTGAAATACAAGTAAATCAAAAGGCATACAAATCATTATTTATGTTACAATATAAACGAGTTTTTAACCAACATTTATCTCACTAGATATCACAGAAATGCTTAGACTACACAACACATAGTAAATGCACATCCCAAATGAACAATGTTGGTAAATAAAGAAAAACTTTAAAAATACATACCAACCATAATTTTAATTGGAAGGGAAGCATTGAAAATTTATCTCTACTACACCTCAAAGAATGCAAATGAAAGAGATATTTAAGTGGAAAAATTATGCATTTCAACAAATACTCTTGTAAAACAAAATAAAAGTTTCACAAGAAATTTGTCTGTCATATTTTGTACTAATTAGTATACAGTTACACATTGCATTTTAATAATAAAAAAAAAGACACCGAAAAGAGAGCAAATGGATTTGTAGATGAAAATCATACACAAAAGATTTTCAGTTCTATAATTCTAGCAATATATCTTTTGCTAAAAATAGAATTCCAATAGATGTTTCATACATAAACAAGTTTAAACAACAAATATTTCAATTTACAGAAATAAATTACTACTTTTGATTTTAAAACAAACTGAAAAAAAAATCTAGTTAAAATATATATTACTTTTTTATTACCTAAAAAGTGAATATATATTACACACAAATAAAGATGGCCAGCATTCAACTTCATTTAAGTGATTCTTAAATCTTTTGTGGTTTTATCAACTAAAACACCTCAATTTATGTTTTATTGAATAGTCATCAATAAGTTGCTACCCCCCCCCACACACACACACCTTATTGCTTTGATAAAATATATTTCTTGCAATATTTACTTATAATGATAATACAAAAATATATTTATAGAAGCTAACATATAGACAAGGAGAAAACAAGAATATACCCAGAAATAATTGGCAAGAGAATTTTTCATTAAATTCATTGCTTAAACTCAACATACATGATTTAGGCAATTTCAATTTAGTTTGTTTTGAGGCAGTAAAATAACATGTAAAAATGCAATTGAATTACCTAATAGAACTTAAAATTCATTTGTAGATTAAGTAGTCAATAATTAAGTCATGGTTTACAAAATGATTTTCTTTCCCTTACATAAATAAACATTGAACAAAATTTTAATTTTGTATGAAAATATAAAAATTTAAAACTAAATGTTTTTCCCCCCTATCCATATTTTTTATAAGTAATGGTGAAGTCCTTTCAGTTATTATTGCTTTATGTTAAACATGTTGGTTATATCTTCCAATTTTACCACAAACCAGTCTTCACTTCTCCATTTCTGTGGCTTGAAGGTGCAACATGGGTGGAAATCTATCGAAGACTAAGTCTATCTCGTTGCAATGAACTGCCAAGGAATGTATTTAAAAGCTCAGACATTGTGGCACATGTGTAACATACAGGGTATTTTTTATACAAGTTTTACAAACACTTTTAAATTTAATGTTTCGATACTAATTACTCAATTACTGACAGTTTGGAGTGGACTCATTATTGGACATTTTCTGTTTACCAGATAGAACAGGCCATACAGCTCGTACAACCATGCAAATTCTAAAGGACACATCTGCTATTTAAATAAAATATGGTAGCTTTGATTGTGGGGCTGCCGCAGCCAAAGCATAGATTCTTGAAAATAGCAGCAAAATTAAACCCTATTTTAATAGCAATTTTAGTTGTTCAAATACAAAATGAATAGACTAAAACATAGAATGTGCTAAGTATAAAACAGGCATTCAAGATCCCACCAAGAAATTAAGATTTTAAAATAATTACTCAAAAGGTTTTCATAACAATCTAGCAATTGTAGATTTATATGTTTTTCTTTCGTGGTTGGCGCCAAAACTTTGAAATCATTGTCCCTAAGAAAACTAACACCATAAAGAAAATCCAAAAATTATTTTCCCATCCACTATTAATTTAAAAAGGGGCTATATTTTTGTTAACCTTAGGTGAATTTTCAAAAAACATCACCTAAGTACAGAAATTATAGCTTTTCAGATGATTTTTTTTAACGATAGCCCTAATCGCCAAAGTTGAAAAATAGTAGCAAAAGGTCTGCTTTAGTCACATGTGGCAGGCCTGCGATTGGCCCCCTCATTCCCACGATTTGACTAAATTTTGAATACATGACTTACTTAAAAGTACTTTAATGCTAACAAGTCAATAACAACATAAGCAAAACTTTCACAGAGAAATCGAACAAATCACTCTGGAAATGTGCTCAAACATAGTGAAATATGTAGTTGGAAGAGCCCTACTTGCAGCAAGGCTAGTCTCGTCATTTGTCTGGTTTTAAAATATGGGCAATTCCATAAATATCATTAATTGATTTATTGATATGTATAAAAATTGTCATAACATAATATACATAAAAAAAACACATGTACACAGAGCTTCACACTTGTCTAATGCCACAACTGATGGCAACACTGATCAACAGTCAGTATTTGTAAAGTAGTTTTATTATACAGACAAGTAACTATTGATGAAGAAGGCAAATTGATCGTTTACTCCAACCTAGAGCACTGATCAGCAGAAAACTTTCAGAGGTCATAAAGAGCCTTTGTACCAGTAAAGAGAGCATATAAAAGGGGACTGTGTTGGAATGTAAATGTCTCTATTTTTATAAAAATACAGTTTACAGCTGCATTTGTGGATAGTCCTCAGCAAATTCTAAGCTGAAATTACTAGATATCGTAATAAAATTAAGAAAGAAGAAACAGTGTTTGCTATCTCTAATTAAATACTTCCAAAATCTGTTAAATAAGTTCATAATTTATATCGATACGTCAGAATCCTAAGTCTGCTGCCGATTGTAACAGTTGACAGATGTATTGCGGGAATATCTATCAAGTAGTGAAAGAAATTAGGAGCATAAATCGAATGAGAAAGCTCAGTTGACTTTTGAAAAGGGTTGAAAGGCTGCCATATGTAAAAGCATGAATGGCGATCACTGTGGTTACTTTTCACCAGACAAGGTGTAATCACAGCTGCCGTTTTTGGCGGTGAACAATAAATTTAAAACCAAAGCAGCCAATTGTGGAAGCAACTTGTTTATATTACCACCATTCCCCTAATTTATTTAATCGACTCGTTCAAAACTAAGTTACTCGGCTTCCAACTAGTGGAAACCAGACTAAACAAAGGTGCAATTTCAAATTTATTTTGTTTATGTGCATATGCATAAGCAAGCAGGATCTTTTCCATTTAATGGGCAATGTTTTCTTGTGTCATCACTTTCGTTCCTGTCATTTTTAGAAAGTTAAGTTAAAAGGTATACAATACTATGCTTACACAGGAGAGAGAGTATGGCCTCACATTGCATATATTTAAAAGTCAGGGACTAGAATGTTAGGTTGGTTTGGGGAGTTTAATGACACATGGGCCATATTTGGGTAATAGATTGTTCAGAAGGCAAAACAAACAATCGATTGGCTGGAATTCACATTGTACAAAGAAAAAGCTGAAAAGTTAGGCAGCAAAAATGACACCAGGTAAAAAAAAAAGTCTATACAATAAAATTTACAGGTACAAAATTTGACTAATGACTGTTAATTTAGAACCTTAATTCTGTCATAAGAATCTGAGCAGTTTAGGTACCTGAAGAGCTTTGTGTTTTCTACATAGAATGCACACATAAAATGATATTCAAATATTAAATGCCCACACTAATCTCTCATATTTTGTTTGCAACATGGCAGTTAATGCCATGAAGTACAAAACTAAAAAGTTACAATGCCATATTTGTTATATACTAGTTTCAAACAAATTCTTCAAGTTGAGGAGCAGAATTTGTGAAAACTTCAAAGTAAAGTTAATAAATTTTCAGATGCAATTAATAGATTCTTAAACCCTATCTGACATGGTTTCAATTACACTTGGAATGATTAAATATGTCAGAAATAGGAACTTTAGAAACTAGGCGGATTGGTGTCACCAAATCAAGTTCTCTCAATTAAGAGAGCTAGAATATTATCAACTCCAAATTCTTTAATTTTTTTCTTGAGAATCTGAAAAGAAAAATTATGAAATGTTTAGCAAACAAAGATTTTGTAACAAAATAATACCTTAGCAAACATAAGAAGTTATTTGCATCTTACGAGAGTAATATCTATTTACCAGTTTTTCAGATATATACTTCATATTTAATAAAACAACTATAAGTTATATGACAAGTGTAAGGAAAGCAAGCGATTTCAATCTAATTATAAGTATTACCAATACAGTAATAAAAGCAGTCTGTTTTATGCAATGGTATGCTATAAAGAAGTTTTAATATACATGCAGAAAGGCATAGTATTCTGCATTTGAAATTAACTATACAAGCTAAAATAACATTGATTATTTACCTCAAAATTCATCTTTTTTGCACCAGAACCAGAAGCCTGTAAATAAAATAATGAAATGAAAAATTACCCACACTAACAGATCAACAAAATGCAATTTTACTCAAACATAAAATATATATTATATAAATAAATGGAACACATTTAATAAATGGAACAAAAATTGTTTATTAACCATGATATTTTTTAAAGGTTGGTTAGTTGGTATGGAGGTTATATGATGCAAGGGCCATATTTGGACAAGCTGCACCAAACACAGGACAAACATCTGGTAATCTAAATTATTCAACTGATCTTAAAAAATTGAATGGTATTTTAATAATTTTCTTGATTTGCTTTCAGAGTTTTAAATTAGATTTTAAACCAAGTAAACTATTATACTTTCTTCTTATACATTCCAATTAATGCAACATAAGTAAAAAATATGACAGAAAGAAAAGGTCTAAATCAAATTTTTCTTAATTTAGAAATAGATCCCAGACCACTTAGAATGGATGCTGGGAAAGTAAATTATTTATCTACAAAGCTTTATGTCCAAAATATACTGATAAGCTATATATCCAAAAATACTGACAATCAAATTTAGAACCAGACATTTAACAAAAGGAATGGCAAACACTAAGACCATTCAACATAACATAAGATTCTTTTAATAGAAAAAAAGGCAACACATATGTTACCTTTCTATCAGATAAGCCATCTTGATGAGTATCACCTAAAGAGGCAGGTGGTTCAGGAGTCTCAAAACTGGTACCTAGGTTCACTGAATTAGAAGGCGATTTAAAATTACTTGGAGAGTCACCCTTATCTATAGATTCAATTGCCATTTTCAACTCTATTTCCTCCTCAGGTGACAATTTTATAACACTATCAGAATTTGCATCTTCAAAAGGGATCAAGTCTGGTTTAGGCAATTCAATGTTTAAACAAGGCGGACTTTTTTCCACATTTGGAAAATTTGGAGGTAAAGAATTGATTGTTTCCTTCTTTGGCACAAATTGCAAAGAGCCCTCTGTGTGTGGCTCTTTGGTTTCATCAAACGAATCACTATTTTCACAATCTAAATCAATGATGGGGATCAGCTTTTTTGAATCACAAGTAGGGTATCGTTCTCCAAAAGTGCTGGATTTATTATCAGAACCCACATAATCTGATTCTTTTGTTCCAGTTGCATGCAGTTTGTTTGCAATTGAGGAACAAAATGTTTTGGTTCTTTGCGGCTTTCTATCTTTATACCCTATTTCAACAACTTCACTGTTATACCCTATTTCAACAACTTCACTGACACTTGCAGGTTCATCTGACTTGCCCTTTTCCACAGAAGTGTCTGACTTTAGTTTCACTATTTCAGTGAAATTATGAGCAAAATCGTTTCTTGCTATAATGGGGTCATCATTGGATGATGCAGATTTTATACATACCCTTTTATTGGTTTTATCAGTACATGGCACTTTGGCGAAATCTAATGCAGTATTAGTTTTATTACCATCTAATGCAGCATCCAGCATATCGATTTCCTCAGAAGCATGTTCAGATGTAATGGGAATAATAACATTCAGCTTATCGTTTTCTTTAACATGTTTTGAACTGCAATGAACTTGTATGGATACACCTGATAACTCTGAGGAAGTTGCTTTTGTGTCTTTCACGCCTCGATTATGGTTTTCAACCGAATCCGCAGATTCTTGAAGATTTATCAGATGCTCAAAGGTATCTGTAGAAATTTCATTTGTAGCACGAAACAATTTGTCATTTTCAATACTCAAATTTGAACTTAGTGATTCCTTTTCAAAATACTTATTTTTGACATGACTAGAGTCAGATAAAATGGGGCTTTTTGATTTGGAAGACATAAGTGTAGATTCATCTATACCTCGTTTCCGTTCATTCGTATTTGAAAATCTGATTTCCATATCAATTTCTTGACTCCCTGGTGTCAAGCTATGTTTACCCGTATCTGAATGAGAGGATTTTGCATTTTTGTTTTTTAAAAGTTCTGATCTTGTTTTGGACGTCTTACTTTGTTTTCCTGGCTTATTATTTTTGTTTTGAAGTCCTTTGGGGGAAAACAGAACTCTTTTAGGTTGCTCAGTGTTTCGCTCCACTTTTGAATACCGAATCCAAGATGGAGATATTTCTGAGCGGTGCATAAACTTTAAAGGAAGTCTCACTCCAGCAGGCATATATTTTGAATATTTTGCACAACTTCTGCTGTATAAATATTTTGGAGTGGATTTTCTAGAAACTAAGGGACTTTGTCTAGGAGGGTCATGCTGAGCATTACTGTAATTTGTAGAAGCAGAAGGTGTAGAAACTGTCTCAGTGTCTTTCGAAGCAATTGCATCTATTGCCACTGGCATAGTTGATTGACTTTCAAAACAAGAGTATGAGCTACGGGAAACTTTCAGTTTTTTGGGCAAGGGACTGACACCACGATATTTTGCTGCAAACCTAGAAGAATAAAGCGTCTGAGATGGAGTATGGAAATTGTTTCCGTTTCCAGTATTTTTTACTTTAGACCCTTTATTTGAATTATCAGAACGTTTGGACGAAAGGCTTGTTCTAGAATTTATGAAAGAGTCTACAGGAGACACTTCTCTTTTTCTTTTAGAAGGTTGTTCACCAGATATAATGTATTTCTGATTAAGTTCTTGTCCCTTCAATGTAGTTTTGTCAGGGCTAATAGAACAAAGATCCTTCTGGTGTTGAGGAGTTAAATTGTCTTGAGGCAGATTTGCAGTTACACTATCACAAAGTTTCTTGTTTGGTCTTTCCTTATTCGTACGTTTTGTAGATGCTTTCTTTTCTGAACGTTTTTGTAGCTTTGATCCACTGAATGATGTCTGTTCACTATCAATTATTACATTGGAGTGTGAAGCATCAATTAACAAGTTCTTCTCAGGCAAAAGTGATTCTAAGCACCTAGTAGATCCAGAGGTATCAGATTGAATAGGAAAGTTTTGTTTTTGAAAAGCCATTTTGCCAAGTTCAGGAACACTTTGTTTATGAACGGCATTATTATTTTCCGATTTCCACTTGTTTTTTGGATATGGTGCAGCACGGGTTCTTGATGGAGTATCTGACACAGATCTAACTCTTTCCTTAGAGGGTGCCACAGTAGATATATGATTTGTACTAACATCCTTTTCAGACTGAGAAGTGTTTGCAAAATTTTGTTTAATAAATTCAGGTTGGGTAGCAGAATTTAACTCATTTACATGCTCTACTTCAGCAGGATACATTACATCATCCAATGTCTTTGGGCTTAGTCTCTCAATAACAACCGAGAGCGTCTTGGTCAAAACTTCTGAACTATTTTTAGCGATTGAATCCACTGCATCAGAATTTAATGCCTCTGTTTCATCTTTCTCCAAATTTTCATCCATCAAAATTATATTCATTGAGCTTAAGTTATCACCATTCAATCCTTCACTATGTGCCTTATTGTTTAAAACGTTTAAATTAGTATTGCTTGCTTTCTTTGTAGAAATTTGAATCTGCTTCTCTTTGGAAACAGACTTATTATTTTTAAAGTAATTAGATACAGGAGATATTCTGGGGGAAATTTCCAAAGGAACTTTAGCAGAGGAATTTTCATCCTTCTCAGTTGTATTGATAAATGTATCGATTGTTACACAATTCAATCTCTCTTTTGATGTCAAGCAATTGCTGTCTACTATAGAGTTCAAAGTTTCTTTATTTCCAACTGCTGCTTCACACACTAAGCTTGTACAAGGTTTTGGTAGCTTCTTGCACTCAGAAATTTTAGTTTGGAATTCAGTAGCTTTTGCATTATATAGTTTCTTTTTTGATACCTTAAGCTTATCATCAACTATTAGATTCAAAGCTTTGTCTTCAATTGACTCTGGATCAATTAAGTCAGTGGAAAGTTTTGTCTGTCTGTTCTGCCCAGCTTTCTTTCTGGCTTCAAAAAGTCCTTTTAAAAATATCAACGGATAATTTTCTTCTGAGTCTGTTTCATTGACAAAGTCATCAACTGGAACATAATTTGATTTTTTACCTTTGGCTGTCTTTCTATTGCCACCTACAGTAGAATCTAAAGCTTTCTTCTCAATTGCCATTTCATGCAATGAGCTGTTGTAAAGTTCAGATTGTTTTCCAAGTCCAGAAACTTCAATTTGGGACTCGTGAGTTTCTGAATTATCTGATGCAGTTAATCCTTTATTATCCAAAGATTTACTTTGAGTCACTGAATCTTTCACAGAAGCTTTATGTGTCTTCAGATTTTTAGTCTTTGATAAAGTGTTACCTTTAGATGCTTTAATTGGTTTATTTTTTGTAGTTTCATATTTGTACCATTCATCAGTTTTATGTGTCTCACTGAAAAGACTAGAACTTTTAATTGGAAATGATTGAAAACCAGAGATTGATTTTTCTGAGGACTGGAACGACAGGCTTCTTTGAACGACAGGTTTCGGTTTACGTTTTTTACTACCTTTAGCGGATATACTTTTAGACACAACTTTCTTTTTAGGTTGTATAGTGTTTTTATTAACCTCTACACACATATCATCCCTTAAAGGTCCAGAAACATCTATCGGTTGAGTTAAATCAATAGTAAAATCATTTTCATGACTATCAAAGTAAAAATTCCAATTTTTGGTTATTTTTGACTTAGAAGCTATATTTCTTTTATTCAACTTGCGACAGGGAATACTAGTTTTTAAAGAATTTTTTGTTCTCAGACATGCTTTATTCTCCTGGGAATTTGGAATAAATTGGTTTGAATGATCAACTCCTTTACTAGATGAAACTTTTAATGATTTGCATTCTAATAATGGATTTTGAGAATTGGTAGAACCAGGTTCAGTTTCCATTGCTAACAAATGATTTTCCTGCTCTACAATAGTTTTCTGGGTACCACTGTCAAAGTCATTCATGAGTTCCTTTTCTAAGACTGCATGTATTGTGCTCGGCTTTGATGAATTTGAAATATTGCTTTCCTCATTTTCTAAACCAGAGAAATTCTTCCCTAAAGCAGCTTGCATTGCGCAAAGCACTACATCAGCCATTGAAGTAGGTTCAGATTTTTGTTGAGTTTCTTGTTCTATAAAGCATTCTGTTGACGTTGCAGCAGTGTTCTTGACAGATTCCGCTGGAATGTCACTTTGCTTTGTATTCATTTGATAACAAGCTTTTATGGCATTTTTATGTCGTAAGCGTGAAGATGATCTTCTACACTCTGAGTCATTATTCAATTTGGAATTCAGCATATCTGGGAATGAAGGGTCATCTTCATCTTCATCATTAAAAGCCTTTTCAACACATTCCAATTGCTGATCAAAAACAGAATTGGGTCTACCAGAACTTCGAGTAAGTAACTTTGCAGATGAAATTAATGATTTCAGAGAAGATGTTTGTTCAGCAACATGCTTATTTGTGTCAGCTGCCACAACTCTATTGATCGAATTATACTCAATTAATTGATTATATGTATCCTTTTTCGGAGCTATAGACTGACAATTCATTTTTGACACAGCTTTAGTGCTCTTGCTCTTTGCAGTGGAGGTAGTTTTAGAATTTGAACTGGCACCTTTTAATTTCTTAGATCTTTTTGGTTGCATCACTTTCTTTTCTATAAAAATAAAATTATATATTTATCATTGTAAAAATTAGGAAATGACAAATGAAGTAAACAAAGTCTACAAAAAATATAGTAGGTACGCTTTCACCAAAAATATTTAATAATTTGTTAACTGCAATTTCATGATCCAAAAGTGTATAGAATGTAAGAATGCATGAACAGACATTTTATTTCTAATATTTGAGATTCACTAGGAAAAGAAAAAGTAGCAATTTAGAATTACATGTACCTGACAGTAAAGTATGCAGCAGAAAAGAAAATTGGAAAAATAAAACCTGGGGTGTACATATATCTTCTCTGCAACCTACAATCTTCCACATGACTTACCTTGTGCCATTAAACCCAAACATCCAAAATCCAATCCAAATATCGTCGCTCAAAGTGCAAAAGGTCGTAGGTCTAAAAAACTGCATTTTTTTTAGGAAAGCAAAAAGCTAAGCTTTCCTTGTGATTTGAATCTATTATTATTTCTATTTGGTTGTAAGTTTTATTGGATCAGCTGATGACATAAAGAGATTTTGCCACCAGATGGAAATCACAAAATGCCACAAATAGCAATAATAAAAAGAAGAAAATGAAATTTTCGAAATACAACCTTTTGCATTTTGAGCGACGATATGATTTCTAACCAGTTGTAGCCTTATTAGCCTATAAAAATAGAATGTGCTTCCCAGGATTCTTTTAACCAATAAATGTTATTATTTAAATAAGATGCAGAGTAAAAAATAACACAACTGGAAATCTTATGATGCTTATAGGCAGGGTTGGGCAGGAACCCATTACTTGTAATAATTACTTCTTACAGTAATCTTATAGGTCATTCATTACACTTGATAACCAGTAATTTTACAGGTAATTCGTTACATAATTTTGATAAAGTAATTTTAGTTACTGTAATTGTTACAAAACTCAAAGGACTCCTTAATATTTCTTTTACACGAGGTATTAAAAATAGATTTAAACATTTTTTTACTGATGAAAATGTAGCGGCTGCCAGTGTTCTTCACCCAAAGTTCAAACTCAGTAATTGGCTTGATCCTGTCATAACTGATTTTGATTGGGATACTGTCAATGCAATTTTCACAGAGAAAATATCAAACGAATTGTAGAAGAGAAATGCCGTGCTCACAAAAATGGAGCCATTCCTACTCATTGTACTGATGAATGACCAACATTCATCTAGCAGCGACGATGAATTGTTTGAGACAGTGAAAACTAGACACCCTTCTGCCGATTTTGAGTTATCCACTTATTTTCGAAACAAAGATTGTAGTTTGTCTGCATTCTGTTCTCTACCTACAGTAAAAAGAATGTTTGTAAAACACAATACTCCCTTGCCAGCCAGTGCGGCTGTTGAAAGATTTTTTTTTAGATGCAGCTTTTTGCTGCATCACAATAAATATATTTTCTTATAACGACGTAATAAAGTTGATAAAAAATCTTTTGTTTATTGATTCCTACATTAGTTTAAAAACATTTGTAAATATGGAATTCTGTCGTAAAAAGTAATCATAAAACTAATTGTAATGTGCAACTATTGAAACGCAGAAATTTTACAGGTATAATTCGTTATTTTTTACAAAAAGTAATTGTAATTGTAACAAGTTACATTTAAACAAGTAACGGCCCAATCCTGCTCATTGGGGTTAAAGGGTAATGTACAAATAAACAACCACCCTATTTACCAAAGCAGAGCATCCATTGAAACCCTGATGAACAGTATACCTATTGAAAAAATAGTAACTCATTGACTGAATCAAGAAAATAGAATATAGAAACAAAGCTTAATTTTGATGTTTAAGTGGCATCAGTTCCAATTTCAAAAGCGCACTTTCTCCCACAATCTATCCTTGCAAATAACTCTGCCTAAATCAACTATATAGCTGATGTTCAATCCCCTTGGAGGTGATTACTGTATCCGATTTGCTAGTGGTCTTTGTCTTGCACAGTAGGTACCACTAACACACATAACCCTCTATTTCATTGTTGTTAGGCATATAGCCTCAATGGAATAGTGTTGTTTGTGTTCTCCAACACTTTGCAACTTTTTTCAGCTCTCACGATATCACTCCCTCAATACATTGCACATATTTTTGTCCCCCAAGAGCCACTATTTCTACTGAGGGAATACTCTACCTATTAACCTTTAGACTACGACCGGTACAGAAATTGCACCCTGATCGTGCCAAGAAAGAACTTAGACTAGGACCAGTACATTAGTTGTCCCTTGAAAGTTATATAAGAATCGTGCCAAGAAAGAATTGCCCCAGTTACATCTATAGCCATAGTCAAAAGGTTAAAAAATACCTCCATGAATTGAATCTATATATATAAAACACTAACGTACGTGGACCCAAAATCGACGTTATTTGTGTATCGTCGAATGGCAACAATCAACGTAAATAAAATAACCCATATATTTTTAATTCTTACTGTTTTCAAATAGCCGAGGTCAATTTCTATGCAAAATAAGGAATTAAATTGTAATATTTATGTTTGAACTGATTTTTTATTTCTTCCTTTGATGTAAAAGTAATTTAAACGTAATTTTGCTACCCGGTATCTGGCCACGTCAGAATTAATGTTTACTTTTTTAATTTGATTTAGAATTCCGTGTTTAGGTATTTGAGTTAACTGCGAGATGTTGCGGATATATTTGAGGATTCCCGAGTATTATAAATATGTGTTCTTTTTGTTAATAAATCATTATTGTCTTTGTCAATATCGTTGAAAGTCTTTTGTCGCATTATTCTATTTCACAATATATTCAGGAAGTCGAAATTCAACACGTCTGAATAGACACGTACGTGTTTCTTTTTTCAGAATTTTGTATTTTTTCAAGGATTGGAATTATATTTTTGTTTGCATTATGTGTTCTGGTATATTACCTATAGCAGAAATATTATTTAGAGTTATAATTTAATGATATGTCTATTTCCTGCAAAATATCACAAGACATGGGTAATTTTGTAGCGATATATGTATATTTCGACCAATTTTACTAAAATATTTGATTGAATACGCAATGATGTGAAGAATTGTTTCATAAAAATAAATAAAATAAACAAATCAAAACATGTTTAATTAAGGTGTGTAAAAATTGAAAAAAAAAAGCACTATTACACACCGCCAAGCGCTAGCCGGCGCAGCCCGGCTAGTACTAAAAAATTCTAAGTTAAAAGAGAACTTACTCTGTGTTTTTGTCTGAACATCATCAGAAAAAATTGCATTTGTCGTCACATTTTCACCGTCCATGGTAACAGTGCCCGATTCAAAGTCAGTGCCATTTGTTGTCCCATTTCCACTTTCCATGATAGCTGTACCCGTTCCGAAGTCACTGCCATTTGTTGTCACACTTCCACTGTTTATGATAGCTGTGCCCGTTTTGAAGCCACTGCCATTCGTAGTCATATTTACACTGTTTATGATGGCCGTCGCCATTCCAGAACCACCGCCATTGAGGTTGAGGATTAAGGGCTGTGGAGCAATATTCTCAGTACTGACAGATTGCAGGGGGAAATAAATATCTTGAGAGGCAGGAGTGGTCCAAGGGTTGTTCACAACAAATCTGTACTGAAAATTATTTTGAAAAGTGTTTGCTGTGTTGGGTACAAAAATAGGCATGGTAGAAAAGGGTGCCACAGTGCTCAAGGATTGGTAAAAACCAGCACTACTCTGGATAGTTGGCAGTATAGTCAAATTGTCAGTTTTGGTTAAGGTGGTAATTACATTTCCATCCTCACCATTTTCAATGCTGGTCACAGTCATATCACTTACAGACATGGTAACTGGCGTCTGAAGGACAGAGTCCATTGTAGTTACAAATGGGGTACCTATAGGTATTGCCTTCACTGTTGCATCTTCCTTTTCTTTAGGGTTACATTCAGTTTCACATTCTTGATCTTGACTTGATGCCAACTGGAGTTGGTTCCCTGGATCCTCAATGTTTTCTATTCCATGTTTACTATCAGTGTTATTCTTAATTTTAACTAATGAATCTGAGGTAGATATTCGTGCATTTGGCTCATTTGAATCAGTTTCGAGATCAGTATCTGCACGTTTCAAAGGAGAGTCTCTGGTTTTGCATCTGTAGTAAAAATACTTGCACTGTGAAAGTTTTGCGCCTCCTGAAAAAGCATATGTAGATGTTAATACTAGATAAACTATGCCAGATAAGAATACACTTTAAAATATCATTAGTGAAAAATATTTAAACGTTGGACTTGCTTTTGCTAAAAATGCAAGTAATAAATATTAAATTCTTAAAATTGTAGTTCTTTAAGTTACAAAAGCATTGTTTGGTTATTCTATGAAACTAATTTTATGCCTACATTAGATCAAAATAAAAGTAGCTGTTTTAAAACAAGCTAATTTTTAAGTGACATCAATTAGCTAATAAAAAAGCAACGAAACAATGTCATGATTAAACAAGTCAAACACATATCAGAAATATTTTAGTCATATGGTTGCTCTAAAAAATTTAACAGAAAAAACAATGCAAAATTTTCAAATGGTATAGTACAAAAATTAAAATTGTTTTGATAAACAAATTGAGATACTTAAAACTATACATGTAAACATACAGCTTAAAGTAATTTTTGTTGCCCAACTAAAGTATAATTGAAGACAATTGATGGCTAAACCAAGTTTTGCATAAGGAAATTAGTAGATAGTATATTTCTCTTCTGAAAATGTTAAATAGTAATTTATTGAAAGTCGTTCTCGTTATAGATAAGCCTTTACAAAATTTATAAACAATAAACTTACTACAAAGGAAAGAGAGCAATTGGAGTAATGCTGGATCATCTGCACACTTTTCCAATGCACTTGAGATAAAACTTTCAGTCTGACTATCATTCTACAAAAAAATTAATCAAATCAAAATTCCAGTAGATTTTATCTGTTGTTTCTAAAATACCAGGGACACCTCTCACTTACCAACCCCAGAAAATCAATTACTAATTTTCGCTTACATGCTGTGTGCCCTAGCATCAGAATATTTGAGTAATTATGTTAAATAAAAAATTATCCATTCAAGGAATACTAGCAGACCCACACATAGCATCTGCATTAAAGCTTTTTAATTGAAAATATCTATTGCCTGCAGTTTCAATAAAACTCCAATATTTTCTTTTCGCTACTGAATTTATCTTTACTTAAATATTTAAGGTTTATTCTGGTGACAAAACCAATATAGACTTTGGTTGCATCTTTATGATACTTTATACTTTCAACATTCATACTTAAAAATTGGAATGAGGATATTGGAAGGGCTTCTTCTTTCAAAAATCTCTGCAATAATTCTTTCAATAAAATGTAAAGATCACCATTTAAAAATGGTAACATTGGCTTATCTGTTTGGTAAAGTTTTAAAAATGATATAACTTTAACGTGCTGATTTTATGTTTTGTCAAAATTTAATTATTTGCTCTTCAATTATTATTTTTTTAGGAGATAAAAAGAAATATCAGGAGAGAAGAACATAATTTTCAGGAGTTTTCAGGGCCCATTGAAAAAAAAAGCAAAATTTAGGAGTTTTTCAGAAGGCATACTAATCTTGGCACATGCGCTAAGAAAACACCGAAATCGTTGGCGCTGAGCGACAACATTATGACACCGGAAAAAATCGCGATGTCACGATGCATCACCATTGTGAAAATCCCGAAAACAATGTCACCCTCACACCGGCTTTTCATGATGTATCGATACATCGCCCAGGCCTAGCTCACTCAAACAAGGTTTCAATATTGGCATAATTATCACATGCAAAGTATAAATTAACTTCTTTGCTTTCTCATTTCATGCATATTTTTTCTTTATAAACCCATTTGCTAATCGATTATACCTTTATATTTGTTATGGATGTAATACTTGACTTTGTTCAGGGTGGCAACAAAATCCTTGAAAATGTTCCCTGATATTCTCACAAAAATTTCCCTGATTTAACAATTCCCTTAAGAAATGTTGTGATCCGTGATTGGTATCAATATACAGTATCCACACAACACTATTTTTTAATATTTAGGGTCAGAGGGTGTAAAAGGAGCATTCTCCACAAATATTTTGTATTTTTTCTCTACATATATTTTAATTGTTATTGTAAGGGTTGGAAACCTTAATAGAACTCTTATAATTGCAATTGAAAAAATGCAAAACATTTTGATTATGAACTTTTTACACCTGACCCTACATTGTCATACTATTCATCGAAACCAAATGTAAATATTCATAGAAAATTCTACAAAAATGAAACTGCAAACAAAAATAATTAATTTAATGCACAAAAAAACAGTATTTGTTACACAAATTTCAAATTGTATCCCACAAGTTGCATCGCTAGCCTCACGGCAACAAGACGCTGCAGCCGCGAAAAAAACGGCGGCGGCGGTTAAAAAATTACAACACTATGGTTCTTTATTCAAATTACAATTTCGGCGAATACGATTTATTCGATTCTCAAAAGCACTCGTAATCGCAAAGCTCTAAATAGGACAAACAATAATGGTAACCATTCAAATTGTCAAAATTTCCCTGATTTTTGTAAAATTTGGAAATTTTCCCTGATTTTTCCAGAAATAAAATGTTTTCTGATTTCCTGGTTTTCCAGGTTCTGTTACCACCCTGTTTTTTAATTCATTAAAACCACTGATCCAATGTTTATATTAGTCCCCAAAAAAGTTTCTTTTTCATCATCATATTTAATTTTTGAGCTGAATAACGCACAACCTTATGAATTGCCAAACAGCAAATGAAAATTAAGCCTTTTTTCCACATCGATTAAGAAAAATATACATAGATTCAGATGATTTCAAAAGAATAATGCTCTACATATGCCGATAATAAAACTAACAATGGATATCTATTTATCATTTACAGCAAAAGTGTTTACCATAAATTTAATAAAGGTTGACTAAAATGTTAAATTTATTAATACATACTTCCAATTTGAAAGTATATAGATTATTTTTATTAATTAAAATCACAGTCAGGTAACTAAATACATTTCAGTATTCGTCAAATTCTTTAAAATTAACAAAGAGGAAATTGGGATGAAAAGTTTAATTTCGATAATCCTGTATCCTTGTAAGTTTGCTATGTATCACAGTGAAACTTTAAACAGTGTTTATGTACACAATATAGAAAATAGTAACATTTTATTTCTAGTCTACATGAACTCATTCTAAAAAGGTAAATATTTACAAGGACAACCAGTGCTCAACTTCTGAGTTAACTGATTCATTTTCTACCCCAAAGATGATTTTTAACAAAATTTCTCTCAAATCACATTTAAATTTTAGAAAAAGCTCCTACTTTTGACCAATTTTGGGAGTTTAAGTTGATCACATATATATAGTACATGTAGTGTTGAAAATTCTCATTCTGAGAAAAATTGAGGAGCTAGAACAGAAATAGGGGTGTCAGAAAACCCTTTATTGAACGAATAATGTAAATTTTATGGAGGGGAAGGGGGTTACTCAAACCCCCCCTCCATCGTAATTGGAAAATAATTTTTTTTAAATTCATTTTTTAGGTACTGTGCCCCTTTTTATTCTTTGAAAACTTTTTAAATTTTCATATCAGAGTTGTGACAATTCTAACCATTAATTCTTCATAATATATTTTTATACAAATTCAGAAATATTTAAATATTAGTTTAATGGATACCTGTGCAATAACGCTACTTGAAGATGCTGTAGTACTTAAATCTACTATTTCTTCTTTGGTTAAAGCGCTGTTGATACAATCTGTTATTTTTTGCACTAAAGGATGAAATCTGAGAATTTCTTCATAAATTATCTGCAAAAAAAAAATTATAATAATAATATTGCAAAACAAAAAAAAACTTTTTTTTTGTGTATACTGTACAAAAATTGATTACACTTATTTTTAGAGAATAAAAAAAAATAATAATAAATAAATAAATAAAATAAAAAAACATTTAATTAAAAATATTCAAGAAAAAAATATAATCTATTTTTTACACTGATATATTTAATTTACTAACCTAAATATCTCAAAATATATAAAAAAGCTAAAACTTCAGTTTGACTACATTAGTGGACTGAATCTTTCATGGGAATGATCTGTCTGGAACTTTTAACATAGTTCATTAAATCAATAAGCAATGTCACATTTCTTTCTTTAAACACATTCAGAATTTTTTAAATCACCTTTTAAAACTTTTCTTAACAAGATTCAAATTTCTGCTGAACCATGACTAAAATAAGATAGCAATTACATAATTAAATGGCACAGATAAAAAATTTAAGAACTAAACTTACATCTGTAATTGTATGAAATAAAATGGCAATCTTTTAGTTAAAAATGGAATTCACACAAACATTTTCCAAACACAACAAAATATATCATGTAAATTTTGCAATTTGTAAAAATAACCCATTAATAGAAGGTTAAAAAATAATCAAGCAACCCATTAATAGATTTAAAAAATAAATACCAGATCTGCAGGCAACATTCCTTGTTCTTTTTCCCTCTCATAGTCAGCAATTCTGTTCAATATCAATGATGCAGGAAATCTTTGGTTTGGTTTGCTAAATGCATATGAAATATTAGATAACTAGAAACTCTTTAATGCATCTCTCAATGAAACATTTTTTTTAGGTAAAGAAAACCATACAATCGATAAACATTTAGAATCTACAAAGGTTACAATGATTTGAATTCTGTAAACAATCCACAATTGAAAATTCCATAAATAAGCATATTACCTCTTTCTTTTGTTTAGACTATTCCAAAAATGAAATCCACAAGATGCAACATTAATTATGCTCAAATCAGAGATCCTTGAGTTAATTTCCTTTTCCGAATCTTGTAGCTTCTGGTCAGAAAATGCATTGGGGCTCATATAAGAATCCAATAGAACATCTTCATTCTGGACACATGTGGAACTTGTCAACATGGGATCGGTTTGCACCATTTTGTGAGAAACCTCAACCTTTTCTTGTGAAGCACGCCTACGATTTATGAAGGTTCGTTTAGAAAATGAGCGAAGCGACTCAATCCTTGTACTTCGTTTAAATGAATCTCTAACAGATGATCCAGTACTTTCTTTCCTTAACAAGTTAGAATGGACTAGTGGATTAGTTCTAGTGGTATCTCTTCCAGATGCTGAAATATTTGTACATATATTAATTTGACATACATAAGAATACAAATGCACAGCTATGAACTTAGAAATTCTTAATTTATGAAATACGAAAAGCAACAATAAAATGAAATGGGAATATATATATGTAAAATTGGGAACCAGAAAAAAAATTATAAAGTGATGTATAAAAAATACAACTACAGTAAACTCCCGATTATCCACTTTGCGGCTTATCAGCGGTCACTTTATGACAAAATGTTGTTGAAAAAACTTCCAATTTTAAATATCAAAGAGATGTGTTTTAACACAAAAACAATGAACTTATTATTAATAACAAACCTTTAAGTTCCGAAATCTACAATTTATTAATTCATAATTGTATGTATAGACATACTACACACACTCTGAAATAAAAATTGTTCAAAAACATTTTCAGGTTGATTGGTGCCATTTTTAGACATTTTGCAGATTATCCGCAGAATTCGCTCATCTGTGGCAGTCGCGCCAAAACTATGAAATAAAATCATTCCAAACTTAGTAATAATTAGTCTATGATTATTTCAGGTTTTCAAAACATTTTTTAAAATCATTTGTGGAATCATGCTCTTGTTAACCCTACTCGAATGGGAACTTGCATAGCAACCACCAAACTTCGACACTGTACGAAGTTCAGTGGTTGCTGGTTAGCATGATCTCAAGTCACAAGAAATTTTAAACTAAAAAAATTGAAAAACGATTTACTGTATACAGATTGTTCTTGTTTAGTGAATCAGAAATTTAAAAAATATATGACGAGTTAATTCTTATCAACAACTTAGCTAAGAAAATTGAATGAGCATTTTTGCTATAAAAATATAACATGTCACCTGTCTGGGTCATAAGCAATAAAATAATGTTTGCTAAACAAGCTGTAAAAATTTCATATTGATCAATCAAATAATTTCAGATATCATGCCAACCACTTGCAAAAGAGTTTTTCTTAGGAAAATGTGTTTAAAGTTTCAGAACAGTTAAAAGAAGCATATTCAGTACTCATAGTATTTCCCATCTTCCTAAGTAGTATTTCCCATCTAATCTGCTGTAAATAAGTGATCTTTAGACCACAATCTTTTGATTTTAACCTTATAAATCAGTTTTATAGAATTTACATTGTTATTAAATGGCGTACACTCCAAATTTTATTCAATGTCTGTTAGTGGCTTGGCTTCTACCTCAGCAAATTTTGCGAATTTCACATTAAAATTTGGTTTATATGATTTTTAAGACCCTAGAGATCAAAATAACACAAAAATACAAAAAAAAATTACACTTTTTTCTGCAGAAAAAAGAAAACCCCTCCATAAAACAAGATTCCATAGTACCAATAACCAATAGCGATTTCTTCAAAAGATGCTGAGTATAAATTCTATATTTTTCAATAACATTTTAAGTCTCATTTTTTAAAACTCATACAATGTTAAAAAACAACAGGGAGTAAGCAATCCTTCATAGTACATCAACAGTCTGCAACGGTCAAAAGTTAAAAACTCAACTCAAATTGTTTGAAGCTTTGATTCTTTGCACTGAAAACATCTGTTTCTCAGAATATTTAATGATACCTAACTATATGACCGATAATATGCGACACATTAATCTTACATCCATTGTCCCACTACCAAAGCAAAATTTTAATTTCAAAATTTTTAATAATTTGCTGAGGGAAATAATTTGATAAATAAAAGTTAATCAATTTTTCAGCCAGTGTACGTTCAAGAGAACAGAATTTTTAAAGTTACATAAGCCTAGTTATTATAACCTTACCATTCAGGTTTTACCAAAACATGAATTTATATATCACTCATTGTAAAGGAACTCATTAGAAAATTACGAGTTCCTTTACAATGATTCCAACATGTAACTTTAAATCTCATGCCCTTCTACATATGCACTCAAATACAAATACAAATACAAATATTGACGACCAGCTACAGGCTCAAGCCCAACAAGGCTGGTCCTTTGTTTATGAATTCTCCAATTCCCACTGACTATCCAATTGTGTCTTAAATTCGTACACTCCCTTTGAATTAACTATATTTTCTGGCAACGCGTTCCAACTGTCTATTACCCTATTAAAGTAGTAGTTTTTCCTTAAATCCCGATTAAAATGTGTCTTATTCAATTTATACCCATGGCCCCTTGTTCTGTTATCCCTATTGAAATTTAAGCCCTCTGTGTCCCCTTGTTTTACAAACTTGAAAAGCTGAATCAAATCCCCCCTCCTTCTTCTTCTTTCCAGTGTATACATGTTTAGCTTGCTTAAACGTTCATTATAGTCGAAATTTGCTAGCCCCTTTATTATTTTTGTAGCTCTGTGCTGAACCCTTTCAATTGATTCTATGTCCTTTCTCATATATGGAGCCCAGAATTGTACAGCATATTCTAGATGTGGTCTTACTAAACCCTTATATAATGGCAAGATTATATTCTTATCCCTTGAAGTTACAGTCTTTTTAATATACCCCAATAACCTATTAGCCTTTTTACCCGCAGCTGAACATTGGTGACCCATTTTAAAATCCCTGTGAATTATCACCCCAAGATCCTTGACTGTTTCTCCCTCCTTTACCTTTACTCCCTGCAGACAGTACTCGGCTCCACTATTCCTGTAACCCATATGCAGAACTTGACATTTCCCTACATTAAATGACATACCCCATTTTACAGCCCATTCGGATATCTTATCAAAATCCCCTTGTAAATTTTCTATCTGTAACTTGGTATCCACTGTCCCCCATATTTTTAAGTCATCTGCAAATATACTGATTCTATTCTTGATCCCCTGACCTATATCATCTATGAAAATTATAAATAAAATTGGTCCCAAAACTGATCCCTGAGGCACCCCACTTATAACTTCTGTCCACTGTGAATAATTTCCTTTTACCTGCACTCTCTGCTTTCTACCCAATAACCAATTTTTTATCCATATTAATGTTTTTCCCTGAATCCCCAGCCTTTCCAATTTAAACAGTAATGCCTCATGAGGTACTTTATCAAAAGCCTTTTGAAAATCTATGTACATGATATCCACACTGCTCTTATTATCCAGCTCCTCAGCAATTTTTTCGTAGAACTTCAAAAGGTTTGTAGAGCAGGATCTGCCCTTCCTAAACCCATACTGATTCTCTGATAACAGTCCCCCCTCCTCCAAGTATAACATTATATGCTTTTTTAACAGAGATTCAAATATTTTGCAAATTACTGATGTTAGACTTACTGGTCTATAGTTGCCCGGATCACTTTGTATTCCCTTTTTGAAAATTGGAGTTATGTTGGCCAACTTCCAATCCATTGGCACCCAACCTGTGCTATATGTTGAATTAAATATCGTGTGAATTACTTCCCCCAGTTCTTCCGCGCATTCCACTAGTACTCTCGGATAAATATCGTCTGGCCCTGGTGCTTTAGATGGCTTAATTCTTTTCAACTGATGTACTATTTCTTCCCTGTTGAATTTGCATTCTTTAATTATACCCCCTGCAAAGGCTCCATCCTTGGGGTCCTTTTTTAAACTATAGTTACCATTGAAAACCCCCAGAAAAAAGTCATTTAACACGTTTTAGTCGTTTAACACATACACCACTCATTTCTATATCTTTGAGTACATTAAACCCTCAACATATTTCACATCTTGGGAACAAGAAGAAAAAAAAGCATGCTACACCAAGAGGAGCAATAAATCAAATGTTGATAAATACCCTACATAATAAATAAACTGATTGAATTCAGTTGATAAATAAAATGGAAGACTGTAAGTTAAACACAAATCAATGGTAAAACTTTAAAAGATTATATTAAATTTGGTAAAATATTTTAGAAAAAGAAACCACTGAGTTAGTACCAGGTTAGAATGAGTTTGAAGGAGCACTCAGATTGAATATCTTTTTAATGTGTTTTCATTCCTCTTAAAATTTGTTGATATGAACACGGATGATACTAGTTACTAAACATGCTCAATCAAATAGCAACTTACTTTGAATAGAATCTTCAGAGATCAAATTTGAGTCTTTCATTGCACGAACATCACCAGAAGTTGATTCACGTATTTCTAAACATGGATCAGATTCAGACTCACTAGAATCGGACGTCAGCAGAAGTACATCTATCTCATCCTCTGTTTCATTTGGACTGCACTGTAATTTTTAAAAAAAAAGTTTATTGTTGTAAACTAAATTTCAAGGAAGAGTCAAATTTATAGAAAAATAATATGAAATAAAATTAATTAAATTACTTGTAGCCTGAGCTTCTGAAACTCAAAAGTTTTCAAAGAATTTTGTTGGTGACAGGAGGGGGCTTAAGGAATACTTTTGGAAATTCATGTGTACAAACTAAATGCACTTATTTTCACTGAAAACAACACGCACTATTCACACTGTGAATAGTGCGAGAAATAAGGGAGGGTCGCGCGTTGTTTTCAGTGAAAATAAGTGCATTTCACAGAAGAGCAAATTCATAGATATCATTCAATAGGGAATAACCTCGTCAACATATTCAAATGCAAAAAGCATTGAATAAAAGACTGTCTTAAAAATGAAATTTTGCATAAACAAAATTTCAAATGGAAACACATTGTTTTGATGCCTTTTTATCAGATTCTACATCAAATTAGTCCAAAAATGAAATTTCATGAATTTACTCGTTATATTCAAAGTTTAAGCTGTTGTCCATTTCAGGAATCATCTCCAAGTCGCTATTTGAGTGGGATTACTTGTAATTCATCAGGACAAAAGAATAAAAAGATTGCAGTGTGTAAAAGGTACAAAATTTTAAACGCAATACACACTCTGTATAATAGGGAGGGCTGAAAAAAGGGTTTTTGTGTGCCATCACATTCTAATAGTACTGAAAAGTTGGCTCATGCAGTAAAACTAATGTGTAAAAATTTCATCCCAATTTATTGATATCTTTTGCCTCCCAAAAGGTTAAAAAAAAAATCGGGCATTTTTCATAAAAAATATAAATGTTTACAACTATGTTCAAATAGTGCACAAAAGTAAGCTAAATACATTCAATATTTTCGGTAAAAAATATTGTTTTGATCAGTACATATCTTCTGCCTTCCCAACATGGGCCAAACAGCATAAAAAACTGAAAAACTGACATTTTTGCAAAATATCGACTTATGCAATTACGGTAAAAACTGGTGATCAGTTTTTTTCTGCTATTTGGGCTCCGTTGGGAAGGCAGAAGATATGTACTGATCTAAACAATTTTTTTACCTTTAATATTGAATGTATTTAGCTTACTTTTGTGCACTATTAGAACCTAATTGTAAACATTTTTATTTTTTATAAAAAAAGCCCGAAGTTTGATCTTTTTGGAGGGTTTGAACCTGTTGGAGAGGATAAGATATCAATAAATCGGGATGAAATTTTTTACACATTAGTTTTCCTGCATGAACCAACTTTTCCGCACTATTAGAATGTGATAGGCAAAAAAAAACTTTTTTTTTCAGCCCACCCTACTGTATATTCTGCTGCTCTGTATTTAGAGGGTTGCTATTGGTTATTTGATGGCAAGATTATTTTATTTGGTGAAAAATATCTATGTAAATACTTACATTTCTGGATAAGTCTAGGGGCTGAGCACTTGAATTGATTTCATTTCGGCCAACTGTACCGTTTGGGCCAAAGGAATAGTTCAAAGAAGTAGTTATGCCCAACTCCTGTGCATCTGAATTAATAAAAATAAAAATGATTAAATAAAGTAGATTTCAAAAAGAAACTTTGCATTAATGCTAAGATGTATAACATACAAGCCATTTGGCGGTGCTCCTGAAGAATTTGGTTAAGAGATTTTCCATTAACTTTAGATGTGTGAGCTTTTCCCTGATAAAAGTGTTCACGATGTTCTACCAGATCTCGGGATTCCAATATGAATACTTCACTGGCATACCTGCAATGAGTTTCCAGAAGATACCCTGCAAATGAAAGAAAAATTGCATTATTTTTAATGCTTTGTATTCAAGAGAGTAAATAGGCTTCAGATTCTTAAGTTTTTACCAATTCAAGTCCATGCAATCCATTTCAAATCCGTTAATATATTTTTACAATTTGAGACGTCCTAAATTAAATATCAAACTTTTATAGCACCTTAAAACTTTGGTGTTTACAGCCTATAAAAACATACAACTGGTCCAGCACCCAAAAACAATCTAGATTTGAAACGAAATAAAAAAAAACACTGTGGCATGTTTAAACTTTAGATGCATTTAGAATACCATATTAAACATGAAGTAGTGAAGATACTGAGTCATGTCAAACAGCAGAAGGTAGAGCTCATGAATACACTGTTCCTGAACTAATAAAAACTACAAAACAGGACTGTTTAAACAATTGAAGGCATCTAAAGCATTAACCTTTTGGGGATAGCAAATACTATTTTTATAATTCTATGTTTTCCAGTAATTAACAGGAAGACTGGCAACAATTTCATAATTTTCATTGTGAATTATACTGTCATAATATGTGAAAGCCCCAATAAAATGGAGAACTTTTTATATTTGTTTTCTTTTTCTCTTATGTTTACCCAGCACCCAACTGGAAAACAATAAAAAGATGGCTTATTAGTATACGTGCACCTCAACCGCATTTTACTTGGTGATTGACACTGGTGTTTGAAGATCCATATATTAAGTTTAATTATTTTAGTTTATTTCAGAATAAAATGGACCACGTTTTGCTGGTGGTCAAACACTGGTTCAAGTTCTATGCAATCTAAGTAATGCACATTTTCATTTTATAAAGTACAAGTCCAAAGTCCAAAATACGGAATCCTCCGGACCTCAGCCATTCCAGATTTCGGATTATTTGCATTTTTTGTCAAAATATTTAATCTCCCCCCCCCACACACTTTACCGCGAATTTTGCGTTTGCAAGTAAAATAAAAGGAAGATAAGTAAATAGGAATAATTTCTTTTTATGAAAAAAACTTCTTGACACAATGCAACAAATTTTACTTGCAAATTTTCTAATTTTTCTGTGTGGTATTTACTCTGAACATGTCCGTTATTTTACATTGCTTCATCAATTAGATCCAGGTTTAACTCCTTGTTCTTTAAAAATTGTCGGAAAGATGGAGAAAAGTGAGAAAAACAAAAAAAACTCGGTTACCAAAACGTCCAGATTTGGGACTTTGTACGGTACTAATTTAAAACAGACTCACAATATTAATAGAACATCAAATTACAGTCCTATATATTTTTCAATTTATTTATTACATGGTGTCTTATGACAATTATATTAAGTACCATTGAAGAAATTTTTTTTATATTTTTTTTTAATTAATTTTACAATATTGTTGTTAAATATATTTACATTATGCTTAGAGTAACATAAGTATCAAAATTACACAGGGAAATTTGTATACTACTCAGTTTCTTAACTTAATTATAAAACAAATATTCCCATTATTACATATATAAATATAGGCTCAATATAATACAAAATATATTTTTTAATTTGTAAAAAATTTAAGCACACACACATGTTCTTTACAATGGGAATTTCCAAATGGGAATGCGTAGCAAACACCGGTGGTTGGCGAGCGTTCACAATGGACACACCTAACTTCACAAAGCACAGCATGGGCAATACCGTGCTAGCCACGCAGTGGCTAGTTAGAAAATAAAAAGAAAAGTGACTGGTCCCAAGGACTGTGGCAACTTAGTCACAGATTTTTGATAATCCCTATGAAAGGGAACTGTAAACGTGCATCTTCCCTACTCAATAGGGAATTCGATCAGATTGATTTAGGGCGTGGTTGAAGTAAGACCAGGTTGGAGTGGATCTCCCTACTTTCTGCGTTTCTTGTTATGTTCCTGTCATTTTTAATAAATAGTTTAAAAGACAAACTGGAAATCACTTGAATGAAATTGGAAACATGCAATTTTATTGCGTGAATTTGGACTAGTGTGTTATTTTTGTTACAAGAACCAGTGTATATGAAAATTTACCATCATAGCTGGTCCGACCCTCAAATAATAAATTTAGTTAATGCCATGTTAATTCAGGGCACAAAATTTCCACTCGCCATTGGCGAATGAAAATTCTGTCAAATTGTAGATAGATTTTTTATTAGCTTCAAGTCTCTGAGGAATTGTGTGATATACCATGTGGTGATATACAACGTGGTCAAGTAAGCACCTCCCTCCACCTATAGCGAGACCGAGAATGCTTCGCAGCGTACTTTCTTTATCGTCAACGGCCAATGATTCAACAGGAACCGATTATTGTGTTTACAATTTGGAGACAGAAACCAGAAATGACTCCAGTATACACTGATACAAACTTCCAAATTCTCGATTACATGACCAAGATAAATTTTGACAGCTTGCCGAAAGTAAGATATGGGAGTACAAAACTTATTTTAAAAGAAAACAAGTGCACACTTGCTTTCTCACCATAACTACTGGTCTTGCTGACCAACCAGAATTTTAATCTCCTGGTTTGATCATACTATTAGTGGTCTCAGACCAGCAGACCACCAATGATTTCGAATGCTGCATATGTCTTTAAAGATCAAAGAAATATGTGAACAATACATTGAAAGCATTATTGGGAAAGTTTTAAAATACAAATATTAAACATATTAAGGACAAATAGAAAAGGCCACCTCATTAGTATTAATGGTAAAGTTAAAAAGCATTATTATAGTGATTCTCCCCAACTTGTTTTTAGTTTTGAGACAATTTTCACCAGGAGCAAAATGTAAAGCCAGTTGTAGTATTGGGAAAAGATAGGATTGTTATTAAGTATTCATATGGAATACAACATGCATCTGAGGATCAGACCATATATACGATGCACTTTGTCCATGATGAAGGATGAACATAATTTTGTAATCATATTCCTCAAAATACCTTAGTAATCCTTGTCCTGATTGTCAACTTGGCAATCAAAGTAAAATTGATAAGTAGTTTTAAGAAGTGGAGAAAGGTGTTTTTGTTGCCCTCTGAAAGTCAATTCACCACAAATGTAGCAGATGCTATCAGGATGATTTTTACACTCGTGTGGCATAATTAAACAGTAAATAATTGCTTGGTATTAATTACAACTTACACTCACGTACTGTAATTCACTTTTGAAAAGCCGGAGCATTAATAAAATTAAGGACCGCTTTACTCAATCTAAACAACTTGGAAACACAGAATCCCTGCCTAGAATACAGAAAAGATGACTACGATCGCGAAAGATGTAATGAGGGTAGATAACGATTACAGTTGATAACTATAGTGATAAAAGCAATGCAAGTTTAAAATAGTCAAAGCATGAAAATTTCTGTGCAAAGCACGAAGCATGCGAGTTATTGAGAACACCACAGTCGTACAGTGAATCTTCCAAACTTTCTTGCAAGGGATTCAGACCTTTTTCTTAAAATAGGTATTTCACATGGAATGACCCATTACAATATTGTCAGCTGGACAAAGCATACTGTATAAAAATGGAACAAAACACAAAATACAGAAAGCTTGATCCATGATTTAAAGAAACATCCCAAGTGTAATGATTAAAATTTTTTAATGAGAATACTTTACTACTTACCTAACACTAAACGAGCTTTTTCTGAGGGATAATAGTCCTCAATCGTATTCTGAGGGATCATATTCTCCATGGTCTTTGAAGTCAAAGCATTGCACAGAAAATCTTGAATCTAAGGAAAGTCAAATTTGATTAACTAAACCAGAAATCAAATATTTTGATTTCCTCTACAGTTAGGGTTGCCAGAAGATAAATATCAGAAAAGAAAACGTTTGGTATAATTATTTGAAAAAAAAAAAAAAAACAGGACAGAAAAAGTGAAAATCCAGAGAAATTTTTTATTTACTTCCAAATGAGTGTTAGATCATTTAAAAAGCTTGCAGGAAAAATTACTGACAAGATTATGTGTCAAATACATGGATGAGACAAAACCTCCCTAAATTCTAAATCCAAATGTACTGTCTGTTTAGAATTTCTATTAATAAATTAACTGCAAACAATATTATATTCTTTTAACTTTATCACATAAACAAACACGAAAAAGTATAATTTAGCAATGGGCGGAACTAATATAAATACTGACAAACACTTAATTTTCTTCTAAAGTAAAAAGGCTGAGAATCATCCATCTTAATATTCATTCTGATATAATAAAAACAATATTTCTTACAATTCATTCTGATTATGATAAGGGATGGTATGTAGTATCCGATACGTTACAACTTTCGAGCGATGTATTGCCAATTGTGGTAACCTTCCCGTTTTCGCGTTTTTCTTAGTTTTAAGGCAACCCTAGATATTTTCTCCTGACGATAATAAACGGGTCTCATGATTGGTTAAGGAAGAAAATACGCTTTTCCACTTTTATTTTTAATGTAGAACGGAATTAAAATTTAGACAGTCTTTGAAATTGTTGGGTGCATATGAATTTTGCTCTTGATTTATAAAATCGACTTGTTTTATTAATTTTCAAAAATTTTAGGATAAGTTTGGAAAGCAGATTGTAAGTTACAATTTTTTAAATTTGTCACTTTATTTAAATTTCAATTAAAATTTCGAAAAAAAATTTGTATTAAATTTGATTTTTGAAATTGCAGATTGGAATTTAGAATTTTTTCCCCTCTTGGTTGCTCATTTCCCCTTAGTTGATTTGATATAGCAGTGGATAGTGTTATTGAACGTTAGAAAATGTTTTTTTTTTTTTTGCAAACATGTAGTAGCTTGATTGGGAAGAGGGTGAAATGTCTTTCATGTGAGAATGATATGATTTTAACATTGAGAAAGGATGCTGGTGATAGGTAGGAGTGGAAATGTAGAAAGATAGGACAAAAGTTTGACAAAAGAAAGTATAACAGGAGTAAGAAATTGGAGGGTAAATGGGTGTTTGGAGGACTTGAACGAGGGACGGATAAAGGTTTTATGGTTGAGGTGAAAAATAGGAACCAGAAAGTTTTGGCTGAGGTAATTCAGAGCTGAATTTTGCAAGGAACTACAAAAATTTCTGACTATTGGAAGTCATATGCTGGTATCAATACCCGAAGGACAAAGAGTTCAAGGGTTATCGATTCGAGCATATGACTGTTAACCAGTCAGAATTTCAAGGACCCGGCTATGAGGGTAAGTTTGATTTTTGTTTAGCTTTTGGTTATATTACAAACACTGGACTATGCTTGGGTGGGCACCCAATACGGTGACTTATACGCATGGAAGCCAACGGTGAAAGGTCCTCGCCGCCCCTCCGGGGCCAGCGAGGACCTTTCACCGTTGCTGGCAGGCGGGGATCGCGCGTTATACGCTGTGAATTATCTACAAACAAATTTCTCCCAGTATACTGGTTTAAACGCATTGAAACCTTAAGCACAATACGCTTTGACTTCTCTAAAAAACAATTTCCTCTTGTAAAGTCGTTACAATAAAAATATTTGTCTTACTTTTCCATATATGGCTCTATAACCTGGAATATCCCCATTGAGTTGCTCACATAAGGCTAATTGCTAGAAAAATTGTGAAAAAATATTTTTTCACACTTATGGATAGCAGAAGAATTTTTAGATTTTTTTTTTCTCATCAAAAACCTTTGTGTGGATTATGATCACAGAAAAGAACTACCTTATTAAAAAAAGATTTCTTGTTTTGAATTTTCTATGCATTGCAAAGTTTCTAATTCAAAATTGATAAAAAATCCGGACGTTTTAAAAAAAATCGCGTTTTTTTTTTTAATTAATTTTTTTTTTTAACAATTAAAAATTATATTTTTTTATTAAATTTTTTTTTTTAAGTGACAAAACTAGGATGAAATTGACGCAAAATTGCGTACATGTTCGGAGAAAACCAGACTGAAATATTAGAAAATTTTCAAGTGAAATTTATATTGCTTTTTTCTTAATTTTTAAACAAATTATTATTATTATTTATGCACTGTATGCAAAGGTTCACGTTGTATATGGCGGCCATCTTGGAATTGCTTACATCGGCCGCCATCTTGATTTGGCGTAAACAATCGCTTTGGCGGCCTAACGTATCGGATGCTACCACTCCACCATGATAAGAATATTTCTTATTCATATTATTCTAACACAAATCTTAATCCTCATTAGTTATATATTTGATCGGTTAATGAGATGTTTAAACATGGAGCTCAATATACACTAGACGTTAAACTTTCTTTATATGTTGATGCGTTTTAACAAAATGTACGGTTTTTCGTACAATATACTAGATCTAGTACGTATTTGAAAAGCTGCGGTTTACATAATGATATAGTAGGCAATGTGAATATATTAGCACGTAAAGTTTATAAAGTGAAATATATTTTAAAACACAGTCCGAAATAATGAACAAACAGTGAACAACCGAAAAAAAAGAGGACATAAAAGATCTGACTTAAAAAAGAGTGAAAAAGAGATCCAAGCAAAAAAAAAAAAGGACACGTTTTCTTTAAAAGAGATGTTCTGGCAACCTTATCTACAGTAGTCACCTTAGATTTGTTGAGTTGAGTTTTATGGCACAAGAGCCATATTTGGCTGTTACACCAAACACAAGATAGACAATATCGGTGGAGTGGTAGAATCCGATGCATGAGTCGGCAAAGCACATTTGGCGAAAAAGATAGCAGACAAGCTAAGCAATTCTAAGATGGCCAATATATAGCAAAATCCACACTATGAACCTTTGATTACATTACATAAAGGAGGAATAATTTGTCAAAAAGGAAAAAAAGGTATTTACTCTAAACATGTCCGTTATTTTGCGTTGTTTCCTCAAATAGGTCCTGGTTTAACTCATTTTTTAAAAAAATTGTCAGAAAGATGTAAAAAAAGTAAAAAAAAAAACACCAGTTAGCAAAACGTACGGATTTGGGACTTTATATTGCACGAGGGGTAAACCGTTTCAAAGCTTAAGCAAAATAAAAGTTCAACTTACTCTAAAGTATCAACAAAGAAATACCAGATCAATATAATTCCAATGAACAAAGCAGACACAACAAATGTAAAAATAAAAAATAAAGAAAAAAATGGCAAAAATACGAAAGGTTGCCATAAAACATGATAAAAAGCGAGTAAACTCACGATAGCTGGAAGGTTACCACATTTGGCTATAAATTGCCATAAGTTGTAACGTATCAGATACTACATACAACCCACAACATCAAGTAATGGATAAACATAAACAATGAAATTTATTGACATAGAAGAGAAATGCACCCAAGTAAGAAACAAACCTGCGCACAGTAGGGTTGCATCAAATGCCCCTCTAGAAACGAATCAGTTTTTCCCCAATCTCAAAATGTTCCATTACGCATAAAAAGTTACCATGGCAATTATTTTTGTTTTGCAAACATTTTTAGGGGGATCACAACAACTTTAACATTTTAGATTTTCCGCATCAGCATCATCAATTACAACAAAGGTAAAGTAGTAGCCAAAACCGTGTGGCAACACTGACTAGACTAAAGACTTCATCTTTAGCTTTGTAGCCTTTTTAGCTGCTCTCCAAACTTCCAACTAATTTGCATGTTTTGAGGTGTATGATGTATCATACTGAAGAAGGTGTCCAAGAAAATAGGATTAAATGAAGGAGTCTACAAAACTAGTCCTTCCCAAGCAAAGCTATTTTATGAAAATGCAAATATTCCAATATCAATAATCATAAAACTTCTTGATGACAATGCAAAATTAAGAGCGATACCCCTTTATCAAAGATCTGCCCCGAATAGGTACTATAGACATGGTAAAACAGATGGAAGATAAACTAGCATTAACATTTTCTTTATGGCCTGTGAAGGTAGAAAAGCAAATATAAAATACATAACAAAGACCTCACCTTCTTTCAGGCAATGCAAAGTGACCGTTTGGATCATATGATAAACATCTTGCGGGAAAAATCAAACAAAAAGAACAACGGCTACAGCTACAAGAGAAAAGGTGAATAGAGAAATGAATTCCAACTCAATATTAAGTGATATTCCCAGTTCTACCAATGATGATTGTGATGAACAAAGTGATAAAAAGATGTAAACATAACTTTTGAAGGATCATCAACAAGTACTCGAAGTCATCATCAAAATAAAGAACAGGATTGACTTTATTCACACACACACATGGCACACAACATTATAAAGCTAATCTTGTTTCACTAGCAGCACACTTAAATATGACTCCAGCACAACAGGAGGCAGATACAAAAGCATTAATTACCAGAACTAGGATAGACATCTACAATTGCAGCATCTTACGCAACAGCAGATAGATTAAGAAGACAAGTTTCAATGAAGATTTTAACTACCTGTAAGGAACAGTGGCGCTTTCCTAACTATATGACTCTGCATTAGGATTCAAAATTTTCAACTTCTTTGTCCAATAAGAACAAAACAGAAAAACGTCTCACCATTATCGTTGGAAACGTTCATCAGCAAAAGATTCTTGCTACACCAGCATATCCCCAAGGAACTGATCGTAAATGTGGCCTGACTTAATATATGAGCAGCTCACCTCTTGGCGATTCGCACAAACAATTGTGAACATGGCATTTGACATAACTTCTTCCAACACAGGCCATGTTACTGCTGCCTGCATCAGTGTGCAAAAAGAAATTAGGATGTGTGCTTCTTTGGTCAGCTTGCTGCCATCATGTTGGAGAAGTCCTTTTATCTCATGTGTTTGATGACTTCAAGATAGAGGCTTCCAAGTCACCAGATATCATCTTGTTTAAACGATTTCGAGACTTTACTAACTCAGTCACTCTCATCTACATCACATGGTGGAGATAACCTGCAATTCTGCAATAAATGCACCTTGGAATGACCAACAAATGCTTCATTATCTTACAGCATACAAGGCTGTCTTGAAAACCACTACTGGTATCTTACAGAAGAGATGGTGTTCATGATGCTTTGTTCATGATGCAAAACTTTAACATGTTATATTTTTTAGCATTTTGAACAAAAATAACATAGGGATAGAAACATGAAAATTTTCAAAACATGGGGCGTTTGATGCACCCTACAACTAGCAGGTTACAAGCAGTGGGTTAACCTATTGAGCCAACAAGGCTTTACAGACTTTTCTTTTTCGCTGCAACTGACTTTTACTAATTAACAGAAGTTATTAGCAGTATTTCCTAAGGCCAAACAAAAAAAAATGGTTTGTTTCCTGTAGCCCGACTGACCCTGAAATTACTATACAAAAATTCCAACCCTAAAGTTTTTTTAGACTCTTAATTGATTACAATGTCACAGCGATTGTAATCGATTAATAATTGTTTATTATATATTCAGTTCAGACATTATAAATCATTTATAAACTCTTTAGGGGTGAATAAGCAGTTAAACCTGAAGAAAAATTATAAATACTCAACTTGGGTAAATACCTAAGTATAATCCCAGGACTCGCAAATATAAATTTACCCAGGTATTTTACACCACTGGTCAATTTTAAATCTAACATTGATACTCAAGACAATATTTCCTTTTACGTATTTGCTAAAAATATTTAGCAAAAAGAAAACTTTTTCCTACCTACCTAATACTTTTGCTCATGTTACATGAAACAAACCTTTTTTTAGGACTAACTGTTTGCATGGTTAATTTAGGTTTAAGTATGCTATACCCTAGTGAGTCCTACCTCAAAAGAAAGATTCAAATGGAAAAGGAGATTGATCCATGCAGTTGTTTTAAAAGAGGTGGTTATTATATTGTGAAATGAGCAAAATAAGAATAAGTTAAGAGGAGAAAAAAAAGTAAGACAGGCTACCTCAAACCAAACGAGAAAATAATTTTAAACAAATATAAAACATACTTCCAGACTCAATTGGTGATCATGAATTTGCGAAAAATGTTAAGGTAACTGGCAAAAGAAAAACAAATATAATATAAAAGCTGTAAATTTTGCAAAAACAAAATCCATTTCAAAGACATTCTTTGCAGTTGGGATCAGATGATTTTTATGTGATAACAATGAAGATGTCAATTTTGTGTTGTTTTTTGGGACACTGAATGCAATTTACAGTGGCTGACTACTTTGTTGTAATGTTTAAACTAGTTTGTCAAAATAATTCTTTAATATTGTGTTGCAACATTTATTTACTTTTATAATATTAGTACTAACCATTATTATTGTTTGGTATAGCAATATTTCACATCACTTTTCTGTTGAACGCTAAAATACTTGCATAAATGTTTCAATTGGAATTTTATTTGAAACATAAGTAGTGGCCACTTACTGGACGTGTGGTGGTAAAATAACCCGATCGCTATTCTGAATTTGAGATCAAAATTGTATAAAACAATCAAATGACAAAAATTGTAATAAAGCCTATAATAATCATCATTTCTACAAGATACCAAGTACCAAAAATCTTGAAATTTGCAACTCAAATTAGCTCAAATGGATTTTTTTTAATGGGCAGAAATGTGCTAGAAAGAGCATGTCAATACTTGCTGGTTTGCCCAATAAAAATGTAAATACCATTCATCAAAAGATGCTTATCTAGTTTTTCATGAAATCAGAACAAAATAGAGACTATAATTGGAGAAAATTATTACTCAACGAGATTTAACATCAAAAGAAAATAGCATTGCAATCTTAACTTATAGATCTTTTACTTACATCAGCTGAAAAACAGTCGATAGGTCCATGCAATGCGATCGTACCTATTTACATTCTGGGAACAAAAGCAAAACTCAAACACGAGTAATCTTATAAGCAAACAAATTAATATTTCAAATTTAAAAAATCCGCCAGAATTGACACAAGATGAAATCGTTGAAGCACACGAGCGTCGCAATCTCATTCTCAACGGCGCAATAACTCCATTCAAAAGAGAAACATTTCGAGAGCTAAAAATACAATGCGCATGGGCAAACTTTCTTTGGTGGTTTCACCATTCTTGTCGCCAGTCTAATGCAGGATTCTAGCAGTCCTAAAGAGCCATGAGAGGCAGTGAGCCAATACACCGGTTCTCATTTAATCACCAAATTCAGCACATTCGGGCGTGATCAGTACTTGGAAAGTTGACCAGCTGGAAACAACACGTGTTGTTAGCGCCATTTAATTTTTGTTAGGAATAGGGTTTAGGAAGGGTAGATCCTGCTCTACAAACCTTTTGAAGTTCTACGAAAAAATTACTGAGGAGCTGGATAAAAAGAGCAGTGTAGATATCATGTACATAGATTTTCAAAAGGCTTTTGATAAAGTACCTCATGAGGCATTACTGTTTAAATTGGAAAGGTTGGGGATTCAGGGAAACACATTGATATGGATAAAGAATTGGTTATTGGGTAGAAAGCAGAGAGTGCAGGTAAAAGGAAATTATTCACAGTGGACAGAAGTTATAAGTGGGGTGCCTCAGGGATCAGTTTTGTGACCAATTTTATTTATAATTTTCATAGATGATATAGATCAGGGGATCAAGAATAGAATCAGTATATTTGCAGATGACTTAAAAATATGGGGGACAGTGGATACCAAGTTACAGATAGAAAATTTACAAGGGGATTTTGATAAGATATCCGAATGGGCTGTAAAATGGGGTATGTCATTTAATGTAGGGAAATGTCAAGTTCTGCATATGGGTTACAGGAACAGTGGAGCCGAGTACAGGTTGCAGGGAGTAAAGGTAAAGGAGGGAGAAACAGTCAAGGATCTTGGGGTGATAATTCACAGGGATTTTAAAATGGGTCATCAATGTTCAGCTGCGGGTAAAAAGGCTAATAGGTTATTGGGGTATATTAAAAAGACAGTAACTTCAAGGGATAAGAATATAACCTTGCCGTTATATAAGGGTTTAGTAAGACCACATCTAGAATATGCTGTACAATTCTGGGCTCCATATATGAGAAAGGATATAGAATTAATTGAAAGGGTTCAGCACAGAGCTACAAAAATAATAAAGGGGATAGCAAATCCGGTACTTTCTCATGTTCAACAGTGCTTGGTGTACGTGTGTTTGCTCAAATTTAACCCACAAATTAGCAAAAATGAGTTCGAAACAGACGTCTTAGGAAAAAGAAAAGGCCCAGTGAAGAGACAGAATTAGAACCTTCAACATCAAAGAAACACGTAACTTTAAACAGACAATACCATTTTTCCTATTTGAAATATGGATTTATCGGGACAGATGATTCCCATACACCAAAACCACTCTGCATATTTTGCGGCGATCAGCTCTCTAATGAGGCAATGAAACCTTCAAAACTACTTAGCCACTTGAACGCCAAGCATCCTGGATTAAAAAATTAAAAAAAGTATTTTGAAAGCAAAAAGACGGGAACACGAAGGACAAAAGAAATTTATGAGGACCACCACAACAATAAAGGAGAATACACTGAGAGAGCATCATTGTCGGGTGACTGTAACCGAATGATCTGATTTGTAACCACAACCGTGGAAACGCTACTTTAGTTCAGTTGTTGTCCTGCCAGCGTCATGTAAACACGCTCTTTAATATGTAACCATTTGTGTATGATACTTCGTAATTGTACTGTAAATAAAAGTTATTTAATATGGAAATAACTACTTGTTCAAACTAAGAACAGCCCAGTGATCCTGAATATTGATCACACTTGACATCATATTTGGTGGCTAACCGTATTGCTACGGCTAAAAAGCCATTCACTGTCAGTGATGAATTGATCTTGCCCTCCACTAAAGACATTTGCCGTGAACATCTAGGTAATGGTAATTTTTGTTAACGTCATTCTAGAGCAACACAACGGGCTATTGACGACGGTCCGGGATCAGTCCCTTAAGGGAAAGATCCGAGGACAACACCTAGTAATTTTGAACCACGGTCAGATGACGAAGCAACACCTGAGCTGGCACCCCTCTCTCCAAACTTCCACGCCAACCCAACGTGAGGACTTTCGGCCACTACAGATTTAAGGTGCACCAGCCGCCTCTACACTATACGCTTACAAACATCCATGCCCGGACCCGGATTCGAACCAGGAACCTTCCGATCTAGAGGCTAACACATTAACCACTAGTGAACACCTAGGAGAGGCTGCTGTGGTAACGATATCACATGTGCCTTTGTCGGCTAGCACTGTGACTAGGCGCATTGCGGAAATAGCCGAAGATATTGAGACACAATTGTTGGAGAGGATTAATACATCACCGTGGTACGCACGCCAGGTTGACGAATGTACAGATATCGACAACGAGGCAATACTACTACTTGTTCATGTGCGATATCTATATCAGGAGAATGTGCATGAGTATTTATGTGCACTATCGTTGCCAACCACAGGAGCAGTATTGTTCAAGTCACTGGATGGTTATGTATCAGGACAACTATAATGATCCTTTTGTGTCAGTATATGCACAGACTGAGCTGCTGCCATGACCGGATGGCTATCTGGTTTAACTGCTCGGATTAAGGAGGTTGCACCGGAGAGTGAATCTACGCATTGTCACATTCACAGGGAAATTCTGGCAAGCCGAAAAATGTCACCGGAATTTAACAGCGTATTGATTGATGTCGTTAAAGTTATTTACAACATCAAAGCACACGCCTTTAACTCGCACCTGTTTGAGCAGCTTTGTGAGGAGATGGATGTAGAGTTCAGATGCATTCTTGATGAGGCTGTACCGTCATGTAAGAATTAGACGGACAGCTGGTTTAAAATTAAACTATTTATTTACATAAATTAAATATTTACAAGAAAATTTAAAAAGTTAATTAAGGGCACAGCCATCGACAACCGAAACCTGCCTGAAGCCAAAGTAAAGATGGCAAACAGAGACGTCTGTCTCTCGTCGATTCTCGAAACCGAATTCTCCTAAAATCCATGTTCGCTTCGCTCAACAGAAAAGCAGCTGCCACGAGAAGGGGGGTGAATTCCGAGCCCTCTAGAGATGTTTATGTCCTCTCCAGAACAGAAACACCCCCACACAGATGCGAAAACCGTCTGTCATGCCGACTTGAGTTCCCCACAGCAAAACTTGATCCCAGACATGGGATTAGGGAACCGACGGAAACTCCAGCTGTGTCTATGGATCAAATGGAACGCCAGGCCGCCGATGAGAAAATACTCTCTTTCGGTATTTTGTGAAAACCCGCACGTGCAAAGTCTGAAGTTGTTTTTGCATTTCGAAACATTCCAGCGTCCACGTGTTAGGGAAAAGGGTCGGCTAGCACCATATGGTACACGGCAATACTACTGCTTGTTCATGTGCGATATCTATATCAGGAGAATGTGCATGAGGTTTATGTGCACTATCGTTGCCAACCACAGGAGCAGTATTGTTCAAGTCACTGGATGGTTATGTATCAGGACAACTATAATGATCCTTTTGTATCAGTATATGCACAGACGGAGCTGCTGCCATGACCGGATGGCTATCTGGTTTAACTGATCGGATTAAGGAGGTTGCACCTGAGAGTGAATCTACGCATTGTCACATTCACAGGGAAATTCTGGCAAGCCGAAAAATGTCACCGGAATTTAACAGCGCATTGATTGATGTCGTTAAAGTTATTTACAACATCAAAACACACGCCTTTAACTCGCACCTGTTTGAGCAGCTTTGTGAGGAGATGAATGTAGAGTTCAGATGCATTCTCATACACAGAAATAAGATGGTTATTCAGAGGAAAATCGCTAATCAGAGTATTTGAATTACAAGAGCTATTGCAAAGATTTCTCTCAGAAAAGGAGTCACCGCAGGCAGCACGTTTCAGTGACTAAGTATGGGTCGCAAAACTGGCTAACCTGTGTGACATATACAGCCTGCTCAATGAACTCAATTTGTGCCTTCAGAGAGAAATGACAACTGTTTTCAAGTTGGCAGATAAAGTAGCTGCATTTAAAGCCAAACTGGAGTTGTGGAGACAGCGCGTGAACAGAGGCATTTTGGACAAGTTTCAGACATTAGCGGGGATTTTAGGCGAGTCAGAACATTCATTCTCCTAGTTGGTGCACGATCACCTGTCTTTGCTTTTAAAAGAGTTCGAGCGCTACTTTCCAACCACAAAAGTCCCACTAACTGGTAAGGAATGGATTCGCGACCCATTTGTCAACAAATCAGACGAATCTAGCATGTCTGTGCAAGAAGATCAACTGCTGGAGATTGCGAATGACGGCGGCCTTAAAACTAAGTTCGAGACAACAACCCGGAAGGTGTTCTAGATTAAAGTGATGGTGGAATACCCTGAGATTGTCACTACATCACTTAAATCCCTATTGCCATTTCCGAAAACCTATCTGTGTGAAGCTGGGTTTTCTGCAGTGTCAGCAACCAAAACAAAACAACGGAATAAACTGGATGTAAACAATACACTTCGGGTGTCATTGTGTCCTATTACCCCCAGATGGAACCGTCTCATTGAAAAGAAACAAGCTCAAGGTTCTCATTGATTTAGCGTTCTAGTGAGTTAAAATGTTAAATCACTTTATATTCATTTTTTAATATAAAAAACTAAAAAACATTACACAAAATATTAATTTTTTTTCGAGCAAAGACGGACTTCCTCTCAATGGGACTCAATAATATGGAAGGCGCACCCCCTTGCCTCTTGCCGTCTTCGACGGGCCTGGCACTCCTCCGGTCTGCCAGTGTAGGCATAAGAAACAACAACAACATATTCATTTTTTGGTGTACTGTATTTTATTTTGAAGGCATGTTTAAATTCTATTAAATCAAAATTATTAAATCAAAACAATCTAAAATATAAGCATTCAACTCCTCTCCCCTCCCCCTCTCCCTCAGCGGGCCATGGTAAAATTATCAAACGTTGACCGGTCCTCTTCGATAAAAAGGTTGGGGAGCACTGTCCTAGACCGTTAAAGACAGAAAAATTTCAGCGTATTTGAGATCTGCGGAAAATTTTACAACAGATCCATACCTATAAATATGATTTTTATATAAATAACTTTTAAATTGAATATATCTTTTATATTTTCGCACGGGATTGTAACGTCACAGTAACTTTCCCTTTCAAAAATAAACAAATTAGTTTTAGTGCCGTTCGCGTTAAAAAAAAATTACATTTCCTGTACCATTTCCGAGAATGAGATCAAGAAATAAAAAAAACTATTAACTGGGATAGGTAAGCTTTTTTTCGTAAATTCGGAATCGCTAAAGATGGATTGAAAATTTCAATGGATTTGAAATCTGCGGAAAATTTTACAGTAGATTGTGATACCTAAAACTATGATTTTCTTTAAATAAATCATTTTTAAATTGAATATATCTTCACCGGATTTGAAATCTGCGGAAAATTTTACACCAGATCAATACCTTATATCACGGCGATGTCTTTGCAAACCAACACCACGGGCAACGCCTGGCTAGCCACGCTGTAGCTAGTGTTATATAATTCTCTATTTTATATAATTCGAAGCATTTTGTGCAAAAGATTTTCTCTCGTGAGGTCCAATATAAAGTATCAATCAGTAGGGGTTTTTTTTTTCAAAAAATATTCTTGTCGAAACACATTCCAAGATAAATAATCTTAACAGATAGATTATCTTGTCAATAGTTATCTTAAATTTGTATTTGTATAATTAATATCTCTCTATATTAAAAAAAAGTTACCGCCGCCGCCGCCGCAGAATTGAAATTTTTGTTGTTTAGCTCCATTCTTAGACGGTTTCCCGAGAAAGTACTGATCGGAAAAATATGAAATTAACATGCTTTGTTCTTCATCGTATTCCCTGGATAATTATTAAGATTTTTTTCCGATGCGGCTATTAGTTTAGGTTTTATTAAGTGTTAAAGTTGAAGAAGTGAAATTTCTTCCGCGAGTGAGCAAAACACATTCAAAATTTCAGTCTTTAGTCGTGAGTTTTTTTTAAGAGTACCTCTCAACGTAAATTTTTGCAGCTCGTCGAGTTTTTTTTGAAATTTAAATGTGGTTCTTGATAATATTTTTTTGAAATTCGGGAAAAATCGGGACATTTTTGTTACTTTTTTTTAAAACTGCCGTATCTATATCTAATTACTATTAGTTTTTAATTTTTAAAATATCGCAGTATTCCTCAGAATATACTCTTTCTTACGGTACTATTATTTTTGAAATCGGTTAATAATTAAATTGGATGCGATCAAAAGTTCGTGATACAAAATTCGGAATCTTCGGATATTTTCGCTACGTTTTGTTAAAACCGTTATGTCTACGGCAAAAACCATTATTTTTTAAATTTGAGAACATCACTGAATACACTACATTACACTCTTTCTTATGGTACAATTATTTTTCAAATTGGTTAATAAACAAAATCGATGCAATTAAAAGTAGGTCATACAATTTTCGGAACTTTCAGATCGTAACTTCCGATACAAAACTAAAATGGTCATATCTATATAGTATTACTGTTAGTTTTTAATTTTAAAAATATTGCAGTATACCTCACAATGTACTCTTTCTTACGGTACAATTATTTTTAAAATTGGTTCATAAATAAATTCGATGCAATCAAAAGTTGGTGACACAAATTTCGTATTTTTCAGTTCGCATAGCTGGTTCCGCAAACAGCAGTGGGTTGCATTTTCTACTATCGGGTTTGCCAGATATCAAATTTATCGCAGCAACAATTGCCATAAAAACGATTTCTTTTTATTTGGCGAGGAAAAAGGCTCGCTTTTTTCCCTCTGTTCTCAAGACAGTTTACCGACAAAGTACAATCGTAAAGTTTTGATATTAACACTGTTTACTTAAAATTGTACAGGGAACAAGATACAGAAGATTTTTACTGATGCGGCTATTAGTTTAGGGTGCATTAAGTGTTAAAGCAAAAAAAAGTGAAATCAATTGCGAAAGAAGTATTGGTTTGAGAAAGCAAACCAAACGGGATTGCGTGGCAATCCCCGGGGTCGGCGAGCGTAAGCGAGCAGGGCGCGAAGCCCTCGCTGTGACGTCATGTACCGGAAAGTGAAATCAGCATAATACGAATTATTCAGATAGTTTCACTCTGTGAAAGGAATGTTGGTTTACGAAGCAAACCAAATGACATCTGTGAAAGGAGTGTTGGTTTGCGAAGCAAACCAAATGGGATTGCGCAGCAATCCCCGGGGGTTGGCGAGCGTAAGCGAACAGGGGGCGGAGCCCCCTAGTAATATAAAATATTGACAGGTAGAACATGCAAGTTTTGTTTTTCTTAGTGTGTGATCGTGCCTTTTTATTGTTGCACCTCTGTAATAAGCTATAGTGCAGCTTAGCTCCAGCATTTAAGTTGCCCCTATTGAAAATCACTGTGTTAGGAAGTTGAGTTGAAAGTAGAGGTATACTGTTTTCCAAAGATTGTTAGGGGTCGTGGTAGCCTAGTTGGAAGAACCGCGACTTAGCAACGGGAGGGCTGCAAGTTCGAAACTCGAACCAAACAAAAACCGCCATGTACATGAGGGCTAGTGCATGTTAAATCTGTTGCGGCCTTATGTTCTGTTGGCGTTTTGGGAATGTTTTTAGATTGGGGTGCATGGGCTCGGGTATCACCTCGTAATCTGACCGTAGTTCAAAGTTTAGTGATGTTGTCCTCGATTAAGTAAAGTAAGGTAAGGTAATTTTAATTGACGTCGTAATGGAGCAACGCAACGTGCTACTGACGACGGTCCGGGAACAATCCCCTCAAGGATAGATCCGTGAACAACACGTAATTTTGAACCACGGTCAGATGACGAGGCAACTAACATCTGAGCAGGTACCCCACTTTCTAAACTTCCTCACTAGCCCTGCGTGAGGACTCTCGGCCACGACAAATTTAACCCATTGATGCCTAGCGTCCCCCTTTTTAGGGACGCTTCAATAAAAAGCCTCAGTTTCACATGACTGTAGCTTTCAACTTAAAAATCACGAAGAAGCATTTCTAAGCGTTTGTTTCGACTATATTCAGTAGATTACAGTACTTGATGGTAGTAAAGTTGGTGATGTGGGCTTTCTTTTTTCATCTTCCACGCAAAACGCAACGTTTGCAATGTCGAATCAAAAGAGGTTAGATTTTCTCATCATTTATAAATCAATCGATCTGTATTTGAAAAATGTGGTACTAAATGCGATTCTTCAGTTTACTTATTTTTGAAATTTTATAAGTTTTATTAATTTTGATGATGTTTATAGCATTTTAGAAGCGTTCCAAAAAGGGACGCTAGGCGCAGGAGTGTATGTATACAAGGGTAGTACTAGAAGTACCCGACCTGACGTATAGATGGCGTTTGTTGTTTAAAAAGAATGACTATGGTAGAAAGGGCCAACCTTATAAAGCTTAAGTTTGAAGTTTGGTGACGCTACGTTGTTTGGTATATGTTTGGCAGTCGTGATTAGTGAACGCTCTCAGTGCATTTGCAAACATGGAAAAAGTTAGTCACCGTTATGTGATAGAATACTTTCATTTGAAAGGCCTCAGTCCAACCAATATCAAAGAGGAACTAGATTCTACTCTGGGGAAGACTGCTCCTTCATTTACAACAGTAAAATATTAGGTATCAGAATTTAAACGAGGACGTACCAGCTTCCGAGACGAAAATCGCAGTGTTCGACCAAATAAGGTGACCATTCCAGAAATGGTGCAAAAAATCCACAAAATGGCATTGGATGACCGTCGACTGAAAATTCACCAAATGGCATTGGAATTACCGTCGACTAAAAATCCGCGAGCTAGCAGTTATGGTAGGCATTTCAAAAAGTGCTGCACATCGAATGTTGACTGAAAATTTGGACATGAGAAAGTAGAGCGCAAGATGGTTGCCGCGATTACACACAATGGAACAGAAACAGCATCGGGAGGATGTTTCAATCGAGTGTTTGGCGAAGTTTCACAACAATAAAGCCGAGTTTTTGCGTCGATTTATAATCATGGATGAAACATGGGTCCATCACTTCACACCTGAGACGAAGGATCAGTCAAAACAATGGATTGTAAGAGGAGAATCTGTTCCAAAGAAGGCAAAGGCAGTTCCATCTGCAGGGTAGGTCATGGCGTCAGTTTTTTGGGATGCGCGGGGGATAATTTTCATTGATTATATTCAGAAATGAAAAATAATCAACGGTGAGTATTGTGCGAACTTATAGCAGCGTTTAAGTGTTGAAATCAAGAAAAAACAGCCGCATTTAGCGAAAAAGAAAGTTTTGTTTCATCAAGACAATGCACCAGTTCACACATCCGTTATCGAGATGGCCCAAATCAATGAATTAAAGTTCGAATTGCTTCCTCACGCACCCTATTTGACAGATTTAACCCCCTCAGATTATTTTCTTGGAGAGATTTCATTGCTCCTTAACTTATAATAGAATCTCTTGGACATATTTCATTGCACCCTTCCTTAGAATAGAATCTAGAAAAGATCCCACTGCTCCTTTCCTTCCAGTAGACTCCTTTGGAAAGATTCAATTTCCCCATTCCATAGAAAAGAATTCTTGGGAGAGATTTCAATGCATGTTTCCTTGGAATAGAATCCTTTTGAGACATTCCATTGCCCCTTTCCATGGAATAAAGTTCTTGGGAGAAATTCCATTGCCCATTTAGAATAGAACACCTTGAGAAATACTAAGTTCCCTTTCCATAGAATATAACCCTTTGGAGATATTCTTTTGCCCATTTCCTTAGAATAGATTGTTTTGGAGATATTCTATTGACCCTTTGCTTAGAATAAAATCCTTTGGAGAGAACCCGTTGTTTGTTTTCTTAGAATAGATTGTTTTGGAGACATTCTATTGACCCTTTCCTTGGAACAAATTCCTTTGGAGAGAACCCGTTGTTTGTTTTCTTAGAATTGATTCCTTTAGAGAGTTTCATTTTCCCCTCTCCAAACGATGGAATCCCTTGGAGATATTCCACTGCTTCTTTTCTTAAAGAATGTTATTAGTTTTTTGACATATTTTATTGCCCTATTTCCTTAGAATATAATTATTTGTTAAGACTCTATTACCGCTTTCCATAGAATAAAATACTTGGGAGAGATTCCATTGCACCTTTAGAATAGAACCCTTTAGAGAGATTTCATTTTCCCTCTTCTTACGATAAAATGCCTTTGATATATAATATTGCTCTTTTCCAGAAAGAATATAATCCTTTTTAGAGTTCCCATTGTTCCTTTCCTTAGAATATGAGACTTTAGAAAGATTTATTTGCCCTTTTTGTAAAGATATAATCCCTTTGAGTTATTGCATTTCCACTATTCTGAAAGAATATAAGATTTTGACATATTTCATTGCCCCTTTCATTCGAATATAGTCTTCAGCAAAGATCCCATTTCTCCTTTCTTTAGAATAGACCCCTTTGGAGAGATTCCATTGTACTTAGCTTTACGATAGAATCCATTAAAGATATTTCATTGCAAATTTCTTGAAAGAATTCTTTGGAATAAATCGTTTGGAGTGATTGTATTGCGTCTCTTTCCTTAGATTAGAATCCTTTGTGGAGATCCTAATGCCCCTTTCCCTAGAATAGAGTTCTGTAGAGGTTCCATTGTCCCTTTCCATAGAATAAAATTCTTGGGGGTGCCATTGCCCCTTTAGAGTAGAACCATTTGGAGAGTTTCTATTGCCCCTTTCCATAGAATAGAATCCTCTGGAGAGATTCATTTGCCCTTTTCCATAGAATAAAATTATTGGGAGAGATTCCATTGCCCCAATAAAATAGAACCATTTGGAGAGATTCCATTGCCCCTTTACAATAGAACCAATTGGAGAGATTCCATTGCCCCAATAAAATAGAACCATTTGGAGAGATTTCATTGCCCCTTTAAAATAGAACCATTTGGAGAGATTCCATTGCCTCTCTTATTACGATAGATTCCCTTGGAGGTTTTTTCATTGTTCCTTACCAGAACGAATAGAATCCTTTGGAGATAACCCATAGTTCCTTTATTTCGAATGGATTCCTTTGGAGGTTCCTTTCCCCCCTCTCCATACGATAGAATCACTTCACGATATACTTTCTTTAAAGAATGGAATCAGTTGGACGTATTTTAATGCCCCTTTGTTTAGAATAGAAACTTTAGGAAAGATGACTTTGCCCTTTTTCTTAGAATAAAATCCTTTGGAGAGAACCCGTTGTTTGTTTTCTTAGAATAGATTCCTTTAGATAGTTTCCTTTTCCCCTCTCCTAACGATAGAATCCCTTAGAGATATTCCATTTCCCCTTTCCTGAAAGAATATGATCTTTTGGAGATATTTCAATGCCCCATTCCATAGAATCCTCTGGAACTATTTTGTTGCTAAATTCCTTAAAAATAGAATCCTTCAAAAAGATTCTATCACTCCTTTTCTTAGGTTAGAATCCTCTTAAAAATTTTATTTGTCTAGATAGTCAAAATTGTTTATAAATCATGCGGTGTGTGAAGACTACAGATGTAAATGGAAATTATGCGTGTGAACCTTTTAAAAGATGCCGGACAGATATCAATAGATTGTTGGGCTGCTGCGGTGCGACGCTAATTAAACCACCTACCCCAAGGAATTCTCATTTTAACCCTCCAAGTGAATTCGAAGAGATATCTCGTCCATTAATACTGACCACTTTTGCTAAAGACGAAATATCTGTCATCAAGATATTGGCTATTTTTTTTAAATTACGAGATCCATTCGGGTTTTTTCTAATGACGAGATGTCATCACGATATTGGCGATTTTTGTATCATAACGACGCTATCTATTCAATTTTCATCTAATGACGAGATATCTTTGCATCACGATATTGGCTATTTTTTTATGATAACGAGATCTATTCAGTTTTATTCTAACGAAGATATATCTTGTCATCAAGATAGTGGCGATTTTCTTATGATAACGTGTTCTAATTAGTTTTCTTCTAACAACGAGATATCTTCTCATCAAGATATAGGATATTTTCTATGATAACGAGATCTATTCAGTTTTTTTTCTAATAATGATGTCATCAAGATATTGGCGATTTTTTTTAATGCTTACGAGATTTTTCAGTTCTTTACTAACGACAAGATATTTTCTGATCAATTTTTGGCGAAAATGACTAGATCTATACAGTTTTTTTCTTATAACAATATGTCATCACGATATTGGCGATTTTCTTTTATCACAACGAGATGTATTCAGTTTTCTTCTAATGTCAAGATACTATCTTCTCATCAAGATAGTGACTATTTTTGTATGATAAGGATATCATTCATCACTATTCGTGACGTTAATTTACCAGTGTTTAGAATGCAACTTCCGTACGTCGCCCATAGAAAATCTAAAGCTGAATATCGTACAGGAACAATACTACGTACTATAGCGATTCAATCACTAAAGAAAGATGCGAGAAAGCCACTTAATTTTGAACCGTGAACTGATAATAAGTTTAGCACCTTAGATGGCACCCCACTCTCCAAACATTCACACCACGTGAAAGAATTAATTCCAAATTGATACATAATACATCTAATTCTGTTTTTGCAAGAACATTTTTTACATGAATTTGATTTGACACGAATTAAAAATAAATATTTCATTCTCCTTTTACTCGAATCATTTTGATTTAACAAAACCGGGACAAACCAATTTCTAATGATTTTTTTGCCTAAATTCTAAAAACATTTTTTATTTGTAGTAACATTTCTATATTACATGCACGAATAGATTGCATAACAGTTAGTGTGTGCGTTTTAAAAAGCGTGCTTTCGTTTACCAATGTGTACGTCTAGGTACCTATGTATGTATGATCAAGATTTTGATTGAATTTGGTTCCAAATACGACCGAATTTCCCACCTTCATTACAATGGAACACACAATTGGTGGAGAAAAATTCGATGACTTATCTTTAGAAGATATTGATCAATGGTTAGTCGATAAAGCCCTAGGCGAAGATAAAATATTAGAGGTTGTCCTTGAGATTCTTAATCCCACAGAACGTAGTGATAATGAAGAAAATAATCTTGTTTTAAATGCAGATTTAATAAAAGAAGGTCTGGAACTGGCCAGAAAATTGGGTAATCATTAAGTCAAACATGAACCTAACAAGGAATGCGATGGGAAGTTTCAACGTGAACTGAAGTTGTTGTTAGCCACTTGCAGAGAATTATATAACGGTCTAACCAAAACACGAACACAACGATTAATAACTGAATTCGTTCGTAAAACCAGTGAAACATGAGCGCCAGAGGAGACTCTTGTTGAATTTTCTCAAGAGATCACAAGAAAAAAACTTATTAATAGAGGAAGAAGACGATACCACAACATTTCTAATGATAGCAATGGTATTCCAGTCATACACAAACGTATGCACCGCTTATCAGTAGAAAGTGAAAATGAATGAAATCTTGGTATGTGTAAAACAGAATGTTTTGTTCATGAAGAATTTTTTTTTCAATTCAAATGCAAATTTACTTTAATACATTTTTATTACATATTATTACATGTGTATTTTGTGAAAATAAAATAATAAACTTAAAACGAAAACTTTCATATGTTTCTTTTTAAATAATTTTTACCGATTTTTCTGATCTGGAACCTATTTTCTTTTCTTCCATAGATGCAATGTCGTTTTTTACATGAATATCTTTTACATGAATTCTTCGGGAACGTATCTTCCATGTAACAACAGAATTAGGTGTATTTAATTGGTCAACACCAATTAGATATAATGCTAAATGTTCCAAAATAGAGATAACCTACATTTTATAACAAGTCCAATAAGTACCAATGAGCAAAATCTTCGCAGACCGTTTTGTTTACACTGGAAATCTCTCATGATTTAGAAATGTTTCGTTCGGAAATTCAGAAATCATATAACGTGTTCCTCCTCAAATATGAAACATGGTAATTTTAACACAATTGGAACTTTTAAAAAAAGACCTATATATCTACCGGTAGTTTTGAATGAAGGAAGTGTTTCTCTGTGTGTCTCTATGTATTTATGCAGTGTCCTGACGAGTCTATGGCACTTACAATAATGAAATCGTCCTAATTTTATGCGATTTTTGTGTCCAGCCCGTTAATCTAGAACATTGTAAATTGATTTATTAGTTCCCTCCCCATAAACATTTTAATTTATTATTATTATTTTTTATTTATTTTTATTCCGCCTGTAATTTATTTTTTTTAATACCATTACCTTTAATAAACGGTAATTTAGATGGTTTTCGCAGATTATATATTTTTCATATTTTTCATATAATTATATTTTATAATTAATCAAACATTAAAACCAAGAAATATGCAATAGAATACTTGATTATTTTACTTCTAATTGAATTCAAATTATGGAATTTTAACTATCAAATAAATAACTGGCATACCTATTTTTTCTCTTTAAGAGGTTAGGAATCTTTTAAATAAAAAAAATAAAAAATTATTATGTTCTAATTTTAATGCTCTGTTTCTTAGCAACGTTTTAAAACAAACCTGGTGTAAAATTTCACTCTAGAATGGAAGTTATGGTTAAAAGAGTGAAGTCCTTAATCAAACATTTAGAGCCAGATGGTTTGTTTACATTTTGTACGATACGGTTTGTTTTGTCGATATCAGCAATCACAGAAATGTATTTTGACTACGCTCTATATTGCTAAAGCCATCTCCATGTACATTGTTTTATTAATTATATTTTTTATCTGGGAATAAGGTACTTTGACTACAACTTTCAGTTTGATTTGTTTCCTTCCTTTACTGAGAAAGAATTTCGCAATCGAATTGTTTTTAAACGACGATATCTGAAAACTGTGATTTTACCACTTGCGCCCAAGATTTCTCTGGAATGGTTGGTTAGAATTACATGAAATTTTAATTGAATATGTAAATCAGATATGTGTTTAAAATGGCCAACTTTTGTGTCTATCCTGTAGAATGTTTTTGAAAAAAAGGTAAATTTTGTGTTAAAAAAAAGAAAATATTTCAGCTTTTTTTTTTTTTTATTAAAATATTTTTGTACGAAATTTAAAAAAAAAATACAAGAGTTCGTCATTGTAACTTTAATAGATATTTTTAAGTATATAAAAAAATTCAGCTCGGAATAATAATTATTTTGCCCAGAATACTGCGCGCAATGCACCATAAAATATTCTGATAAAAACAATGCATTTCATTTTGGTCCAATTTACAATATATTTAAGGGGTAGAAATTTAAAAAAAAAAAGAATAGTTTACAAAATATAAAGGTAGTTAAAATCTGCATACAAAATTTCATATATGTAATTAATTTATTCTTGGAGATATTAAGATTCGAAATGTAGTGATTGTTTTGCATATTTTGCATATCCAATTGTGTCTTAAATTCGCACACCCCCTTTGAATTAACAATATTTTCTGCCAACGCGTTCCAACTGTCTATTACCTTATTAAAGTAGTAGTTTTTCCTTAAATCCCGATTAAAATGTGTCTTATTCAATTTATACCCATGGCCCCTTGTTCTGTTATCCCTATTGAAATTTAAGCCCTCTGTGTCCCCTTGTTTTACCAACTTGAAAAGCTGAAAAGCTGAATCAAATCCCCCCCCCTCTCTTCTTCTTTCCAGTGTATACATGTTTAGCTTACTTAAACGTTCATTATAGTCGAAATTTGCTAGCCCCTTTATAATTTTTGTAGCTCTGTGCTGAACCCTTTCAATTGATTCTATGTCCTTTCTTATATATGGAGCCCAGAATTGTACAGCATATTCTAGATGTGGTCTTACTAAACCCTTATATAACGGCAAGATTATATTCTTATCCCTTGAAGTTACAGTCTTTTTAATATACCCCAATAACCTATTAGCCTTTTTACCCGCAGCTGAACATTGATGACCCATTTTAAAATCCCTGTGAATTATCACCCCAAGATCCTTGACTGTTTCTCCCTCCTTTACCTTTACTCCCTGCAGCCTATACTCGGCTCCACTGTTCCTGTAACCCATATGCAGAACTTGACATTTCCCTACATTAAATGACATACCCCATTTTACAGCCCATTCGGATATCTTATCAAAATCCCCTTGTAAATTTTCTATCTGTAACTTGGTATCCACTGTCCCCCATATTTTTAAGTCATCTGCAAATATACTGATTCTATTCTTGATCCCCTGATCTATATCATCTATGAAAATTATAAATAAAATTGGTCACAAAACTGATCCCTGAGGCACCCCACTTATAACTTCTGTCCACTGTGAATAATTTCCTTTTACCTGCACTCTCTGCTTTCTACCCAATAACCAATTCTTTATCCATATCAATGTGTTTCCCTGAATCCCCAACCTTTCCAATTTAAACAGTAATGCCTCATGAGGTACTTTATCAAAAGCCTTTTGAAAATCTATGTACATGATATCCACACTGGTCTTATTATCCAGCTCCTCAGTAATTTTTTCGTAGAACTTCAAAAGGTTTGTAGAGCAGGATCTGCCATTCCTAAACCCATACTGATTCTCTGATAACAGTACCCCCTCCTCCAAGTATAACATTATATGCTTTTTTAACAGAGATTCAAATATTTTGCAAATTGCTGATGTTAGACTTACTGGTCTATAGTTGCCCGGATCACTTTGTATTCCCTTTTTGAAAATTGGAGTTATGTTGGCCAACTTCCAATCCATTGGTACCCAACCTGTGCTATATGTTGAATTAAATATCGTGTGAATTACTTCCCCCAGTTCTTCCGCGCATTCCACTAGTACTCTCGGATAAATATCGTCTGGCCCTGGTGCTTTAGATGGCTTAATTATTTTCAACTGATGTACTATTTCTTCCCTGTTGAATTTGCATTCTTTAATTATACCCCCTGCAAAGGCTCCATTCTTGGGATCCTTTTTTAAATTATAGTTACCAATGAAAACCCCCAGAAAAAAGTCATTTAACACGTTTGCCATTCCCACCTCGTCTTGAATTAATTCACCTCCCTTCCACTCCAACGGGCCCAGTGTAATACTAAATTTATTTTTACCACTTCCATATGCAAAAAATTCTTTTGGGTTTATATTTATTTCCCTTGCTAATTTTTCCTCCAAGGACACCTTTTGCTTCCGACTAATAGTTTTAAACTCCTTTCTGGCTTTCTGATATGCCTCCTTGTCCCTGTCGTTACCAGTGCTTTTATATACCCTGTATGTTCTTTGTTTTAATTTTAAAACTTTCTGTGTTTCCCCTAAAAACCACATAGGGAGCAATTTTCTAGATTTTCCTTTTTTTCCTGAACGTTACATGTTTTTTTAACACCCTGTTTAACTTATTTTTGAATTCCTCTCATTGTTCAGAACACCTACGTACTACGTACCCTTCGTACCTAACCCCTTAAGTCCGTTTCACTAAATAACTTTTATCTAAATTATTTATTTGTTGAACAAAAATAATTTCATCGTAGTATGTGTATTCTATAAATGTCTTGTAACATCTAAATTCATTCGTATTGTAGTGTTCGTGGTGTGCAGACTCAAGTTTGAAACAAAACAAATTTTTTTAAGACGAAAAAAAAAACACAAGAACAACAGAAAAGTAAAAATTAATAAAATTAAAATTTATAAACCAAATATTTTCGCACTTTCTATGCGTTTTGCATAGCGCAAAACTTTCTCTGCGAGAGAGGTCAAGTATCGTCTGCTCTTGGCAAGGAGCCAAGATTTTCAATGCGTACTCTAGTATTTATAGCATTTAAATTTAAAGGAAAATGTTTTTTTTTTTTTGCCAAAAAAATATAGTTTTCAATTATTTTTATAAATTCTTATGCGAAAAATAATTTAGTCTCTATTGTTATTACTTTTTCAAAAATAATTTTTTATAAAACCAATAAACCGTTTGCAGCTATAAGTGACACACTAAATGAACCAACTTCAGCACCAAATGCATAACAATTCCGAAAATCATAGTGGCAAAAAACCAAACGAATCAAACATAGTGGCACAAAAAAGCGCCCCTCTGTTAAGCTTAGCCACAAATTAGCCAAATATGAGATGTACTCTCAGCCAGTAAGTTGTCTTGTTCATAAGTAAATGAAATATATATTTACAAATAAACATATTTAGTTTTTCGGATGTTATAGTATTGAGCCCCACTCCCAGTGAAATGATGTATAGACTCTCATAGTAAGATCTTTATTTAGGAGGTGATATAAAAATTTCTGTAAATATAGAGTCATTTTAGAGTGTGTTCCCAAGAGACTAGATTAAGAGTATATTACCAACAGAAAAGCTATTTTGAAGTGTGTTACGGTTTTAGTTATTAGGTTTAGCTTATTTTTTCCACGCATACACATCTAATGACTAATTTCGGAGTAATACCTAGAGACTTTAATGTACGACGTTACTTAAAATACCTTCCTTCCAGAGGCTTTTGGAGTGTGATTCATTATCTGTTTGTCAACTGATTGATAAGAGTATCCTCACCCACTATAGAAATCAGGACTCACGCAAATTCCCTGTCATTAGATGTTGCATCGTCAAACGATGATATAAAATCGGCCAAACAATCTTTAACCGAGCAGTCACGTGACTACTAGTCGACATCTGCGTCACACTTTCTGAAGCTCCCCTCAATAGACGTACTCCGTCTACTTGTATTTCACGTCTATGCATAGAACATTCCCTGTTAATTTTGCTGAGTTCCCCAGCACTTGAGCTGAAAACCCACTCCAAGTTCCCTCACCCCGCCTACTTGAGGACATTTGAAACCACGGCAGATTTAACGTCTTCCAATCCATATGTGCAACCCTCCGGTTGCTTTTCCGCTACTCTACCGATCGGGCTGCCGCAGCCGCACGCTCATTCTTGGCTTAAAGTGTGATTGGAATATCGATTCAATACGTTCAAAGAAGACGAGTCGGTTTGGAGTTATAGAATATTTTTATTACTTCTCCAATAAATATTTGATGTTCTGTTGTCTAGGAGCAATTCCAAATGGACTAGCTGGAGCAGTACGTGTAGACATCCGGCCTTCTAAACTCTACGAATGCTCCCCTCGTGTCCGCAGGAATTTTGACGTATTTATAGAAAGGAGGGTGGGCGAACACGAGGAGGGCACCCGCAGAGCTCTTCTGGTCCAGGATGGCTATCGTTGCTCAACAGGTCTTGTAGTTCAACTGTTGGCATGCTCGAAGACGACGTGTCGGTTTGGTGTTATAGAATATTTTTATTACTTCTCCAAGAAATATTTGATGTTCTGTTGTCTAGAAGCAACTCCAAATGTACCAGCTGGAGCAGTACGTGTAGACATCCGGCCTTCTAAACTCTACGAATGCTCCCCTCGTGCTCGCAGGAATTTTGACGTATTTACAGAAAGGAGGGTGGGCGAACACGAGGAGGGCACCCGCAGAGCTCTTCTGGTCCAGGATGTCTAACGTTGCTCAACAGGTGTTGTAGTTCAGTTGTTGACTTCCCTAAAAGAAAAGAAACGAACATAAGTTACATCAACGAGGAAAAACAGTTTGTATATAACTTATTATATTCCTTGATTCTTGAAAGTAATTAAAAGTACTTCAAAAATACCAAAATTCCGCTTAGTCTTAGTAGTAGAATTCTTAAATTTTATCTAACTTTATATGTTACAAAGTTTTTCTGGAATCTAAAACTTTTTATTTCATCCATTTTTAGTCTTTTTTTTATTTTAATATTACATGTTACTCATTGATACTAAAATTTCATTTTTTAAACTTGTTTACATTACACTGGTAAATATTTTTATCTTTCATTTAATTTCCTCGATTTTATTTTCCTCTCTGTAAAATGAAAGCTTGCCGTTAACAAAACAAGGTTCCTTAAAGTTTGAAAGAAGTTCTTTAATGTTGGTGGGTTGCTTTTGAGTAATGATATTGTCGAAAGACCCATATTGGGCTAAGCTCCGCTCAACAAGCAAACGAAAGTCGCCAAATTATGGACATAAACATACATGGAAGGCATTACTGACAACCGATAATACACCAATGGAGGAATTGAACCCGAGAGGAAGTACTTAAACATTCCGTAATGTAACTGTATTTACATAATTTATAAAATTATTAAATGTAATGAATAAAATGTAATAATTTACTAATTGTAACAGTGGGAACTCTGTCTTTATTCAGCCTTCTTTAAAGTTTGCTAGCGACTAGATATCTCAACTATCAATGTCAGGTCAGTGTTAGGAACATCTCGAAACTTCGTGACAATCGCCAGGAGAAATTTAAATATTTAGATGCCCCTACGAAGCTTTGCAACAATATTCGATCAATGACGCTAACTAAACTGAAGTATTTTTTTAATATATTGTACAGCTTTTTAAAGAGATTACTCTGTAAGGATAAAGTGGTCTTGGTAGGTATGATTTCCAAGAAGACTATAACAGAGTTGTCCCAAATATGACAAAAATTAACAAAGAGTTCAAATCTTAATAATGTCAAATAGTCCTAATTTTATGCGAATTTTGTGTCCAGCCCGTTAATCTAGAACAATTTTAATTGATTTATTAGTTCCCTCCCCCCTCTGTACTTATTTTCGATAATCTGACGTCATAGTTCCTCGATTGAAGAAAGCAAAGGATCGTGCGTGTTTTGACCTTTAGAACTGTGGCAAGTGGAGCCCATGCGGACCTGACGTCACATTGAAGAAATGGACAGATTCCGCGTTTTTCGTCCCAATGCCTTTGGAATCATGCAAAGTTAAGGCGAAAAACAGCTTTTGTGTTTTTTACTTCTTTACGGATTTCCTATTCTAGCGTGTTTTGATTTACGTTGTTAATTAGTATTACTTTCTTGATAGCGATTTCAACTTTGTCCAGGCAAAGACTGTTTCGGGTTTTCTATCTTCGCGATCGTGAAAGATAGAAGAAAAATTTCAACGGATTTGAAATCTGCGGAAAATTTTACACCAGATAGATATTTTTAATGTGATTTTCTTTAAGTAAATAATTTTTCAATTGTATCCCGCGTAATGTCGGGTGAAGGTGAGTCTCATTCTTAAAATTATTATTTTTCCTTTTTAATGCTTTCAATATCAAAAAGATTTAATGTGTCCACCCCGACTTTTAAATTTTAATCTAAAATATCTTGTAATTAATTTTTAGCATTTATTTATTACTAGCCACTTTGAGGCCATCACGGCGATGCTTGTGGTGTTGGCACAGGAACCAAACCAAATGCGAATGCGCAGCAATCACCGGGAGTTAGCGAGCAGTGGTCACACCTGACCCCACGAAAAGAACTGCCATGGGCAACGCCTTGCTGGCCATGTAGTGGCTAGTTTCAAATAAAGTTGGCGTTTCAATTCAGGGCTATTATATTCCGGCTTATTTTTAGATATTTCACATTTACCCTATAAGGGAGCTCGATACGATACCTCGTCCATTTAAACAAGACCAATTTTGCTAATGACGACCTATCCTGCAAATTCGAGGTATTACCTAATTTTCGTAGGACGGGGAGATCAATAGTTGTGGTCTACTTTCTTCTAAGGACGATATATCTCCAGACAATCACCAGGAGGGTTAAAAGAACGTTTCTTAGATTAAATATATTCTTACAGAAAGAGTCTGATAATCGGAAGAGACTTGTTTCTCCTTACCTTTTGAATAGTTTGCCGATTTTCGTCTTGGTTAATTGCTTTTTGATTTTTCTTCCAATTCCCTTTTTCTTTACTACCGGTTCAAATGGTTCCTGAAATTCTTCTTCTGACAGATATGGCGATGATGAGAGTCCAGAATGTCTGTATGTGTTTCCAGATATTTTATCTGATGCGTCATTCCAGTCTCGAATGTACTGAAGCATTTCGGATTCAGACGATATCCAGCGGGGTGGAGGATAGGTAGGTGCAGGTTCGATGTCGTTTCGTGTTGCGCTATTGCAATGATAGTAATTTTCCAATTCGATTTCTATTATGGAAATTTTTTTATTGATCAGTATTTCAAGACTGTCCATAGAAGTTGTAGACAAAGATGGGGCTAGAACTGTTGATTTATCTTGTCCTGGAGTAGGTGTTGTTGAATAAGGTGTTTGCTGTTTGCAATCCGTTTGCGTCACTGCATAATCGGTTGTTGTATCTTGTCTTGGAGTAGCTGTTGTTGAATAAGGTGTCTGCTGTTTGCGATCCGTTTGCGTCTCTGCATCATCGGTTGTTGTATCTTGTCTTGGAGTAGCTGTTGTTGAATAAGCTGTTTGCTGTTTGCAATCCGTTTGCGTATCTGCATCATCGGTTGTTGTACTGGTTTGGATGATCTTGTCTGCGGTAATTTTTACCGTGGGCCTTTGGTTTGTCTTTCGTTTTTGATGTCCAGTGATTTTTCGTTTTGCCAAATTTGTAAGAAAATATACTATTACAATTTGAGAAAGGAGGCTTGAAATATTTGAATTGAAAAGGATATACCAGCCATTGATCAAAACGGTTATTAAAATAAATGCTGGGATAATCTCCTTTGAAAACATTTTGAAGATCTAAAAGTAGAGAAATTTATGTATAAATGCACATGATAATTTTACTATACAACACACATAATTTATCGCAGGTAACACACCTATAAGGACACCATACTTTTTGTCTTCAGTGAATTTGGATAGGGTCCACTTGTTTAATACAAGTGAAATTATTAAATGTTATATCTAAAAAGAGAAATGTATAACGAAACTGTGAATCTGAAGTTTGTTCAAGGGATAGACATGCAGCTTCATGCTCTTCTTAAATTGCTAAGGAAAGAATTGCTTCAAATGAACAAATGAAATCAAACGACATTTAAACGGATTTTAAAAGAACCCTTTCTAGAATATTCAAAAAGAAAATTTAAACTTTTCGCTTGTCGGAGGTTGCTATAAAAACCGCAATAACCGTAATGCAGATGGGCTGCCTTAACCAACCATAACTCGCTACTAGATAATGAACCTCTCCCCCCCCCCACAAAAAAAAACAGCCAAGGCTGTTTCCACCGCTATAAACGTAGACTGAAGCTGTACCTAAAAAGCCTCCCCATCCCCTAAGGTATTGGTTTTTATAGTTTAAATACATCTACAAATTCAATACTATGTAATAATCAAATACCTCTTTTGTAAATTTGAAAATAAAATTTTGACTTAAAGGATATGCTTTTGCCCCATTTACAATATTATGACATTACAAGCAAGAAACCGATCCCTGGTATGCACTGGCCCTTTCCTATGGGGCAAGTGAAACCCCATAAAATAAGGTGGAAAGAATTTTTGAAAACATATTAATGGTAAGTTTAAATGAATAAGGGTGCAAACATATTTATTTGCAAAAATTATTGTAAAAAATTACATTACAAATCCTTTCACTGTATGCTAGTTACGAAGATTAAAAATTTTAGACTTAATTTTTTTTTAAAGCTAATGTTTTAAGATTGTACTTACATAATGATATCCAAAATATAGCTTAGTAGAGTCTTGTAAATACTTTGATGTTGATGAATTCTATACAATTCGCAGTAGATATATTCCGCAAAAAATTACACGTCTCATCTCTTTCAAAGTTCATAAAGTTGTGATTGTTTCAGATTAAAAAATGTTCTGTTATCGTTCAAAAATACGTTTTCAACAGTACATTTAGGGGCACCATTATTTTAACTAAACAAAGGATTTCTTTTTACATTGTTATTCTTGTAATTAAATTATAAGAATAACAATATAAAATTACAAAAATGAATAATGTACTTCGAAATTCGAAAGTTTCCGTTATGAATTTTTACAAAAATTATTCTAAATATATGCCACAAAATCGTGAAATAAATTTAAAAACGTAGAAAAAAGTACAATTGTATTTCACACCAGTGCTTGTGTTAATAACCGAAGTAAATTTTATAAAATTTAGTCCTTAAAATAAAAAAAAATAACGATAATTGATAAAATGAATTCCATTGAATATTTAAATAAATAAGAAAATGTTTAAATAAGGTGCATATTTCAGTATGTAAAAAAAATAGGTTTTTTTTGTAAAAAATTACATAACACATCTCCTTTCAGTGTTTAAAACTCCTAAACAAATTTCTGATAAGATGACCATTACATATTTGCCTAGTGTTATTTAAAAATATTGGAATATCAAAGCAGCTCCTATCTTATCTGTTTTAAAAATTGATCTTTTATTACAACCGAAAGCTGTTTCTGTCTAATGATTGTGGTTTATTTTATGTTGAAAAAATTGATAGAGTAAATATTTTTTAGTAGATATTAATTCAAACAGATCAATCCATTATGATTTCAAAGTAGTCTCATATTTTTATCATTTTTATAGACACTTGGGTATATGTTTACATAAACTGTTAGTTTCACCACTCATTTATGTACACAATATAGTAAACACTTCATACATCGAGGAGTGTGTGAGAAGCAGCTCCTATCTTAACTGTTTTAAAAATTGATCTTTTATTACTACCGAAATTTATTTCTGTCTAATGATTGAATGTAATTTTGTATTGAAAAAATTGAGAGAGTAAATATTTTTAGTAGATATTTATTCAAACAGATCAATCCATTATGATTTCGAAGTAGTCTCATGTTTTTATCATTTTTATTGGCACTTGGGTATTTGTTTCCATAAACTGTTAGTTTCAGCACTCATTTATGTACACAATATAGAAAACACTTCATAAATCGAGGAGTCACCATTTTCCTTGTTCAGTTTCACCTTTGAACCAAAGGTCGAACTCAGAGTTAAGAATGGTATCACAAAACAGGATTGGAAATTATAAGAAATTGTCATATAGTGTATATATCTCTTGGGAAAAATAACAATATTATTCCTTATGACAAACATATTCAAACACACACACACGCCTCACCTTTCAACGAAAAGCATTTTTTGAACTTATGAATACTGGAATGTGTGTGAAAAAGACAAAAAACGAGACTTTACATTGCAAATGGAAAATACTGATTTGTACTATGTAACCTCGACAACCAGCTTTCACAATTGGCGTCATTAGCACGGGATTTTGCTTCGTTCGGGGCCGAAAACGATACATGTCGTAACGTGTTGGTGGAGGGAAAACATGCACTGCCTTCATCATTCATGCTTTTGCGTATGGCACTCTTTTCCTAACGAGCTTTATCTTTTTCAAAAAATCGACTGATCCAAGGTCAACTGCCTTCTCGTCGGAGCCGCTCTATTCCCACCAGGGTAACAACACAAAACCAATCCTGTCACTCAATTGCATTTTCATTTTCTGCTTCGTATTAAAAAGGATGGTCATGAGAGACGATTTCATCTATGGGTTGATGCTGAAAGACTTCATTGGCACAACAAACCACTTGGCAGTTCCAGAGAGCTCCTAAAACGATTGATATAATTAAATCGGAACAATTTTAATCGATTTTTGTTGTTGTTGTTGACGTGTGTCTCCTGAACTCTGAAACACAAGATCAGGTCCAGTGATCTGAAGTAGGACAGATACAGAAGAAGAATACAGGTTTTATTTTACAAACACACAACTGGTAAAGACATAGGGACTGGTAAAGACATAGGGGGTGCAGCTATCCACTTTTTGGTGAGGAACCACTTGGGCGGTAGTCTGACTTCTTCCTCGGACATCACATACAACCAGCCCTAGGGCAGTAGCCCTAGTCGGGAATCGAACCACGAACCCAAAGCGTGGGAGCAGAGTGCTTTATCCACTATACCGCTTGGGCGGCACATTTTAATCGATATTTTACACAAATATAACACTTTTGTCAAAATTTGCAGTTAAATCGTCTTTAACCCTCACATCACTTTAAAATTAACAGAAATTGCTATGAACCACTTTGAAATTCCATAAAGCTGTCATAAGGAGCAATGCATGATAATATTATAACAATTTCATTCGATGCTGTACACAATTATATCATCTTCCATATCTAGTTTATGTAGATCCTTCTCGACTGGTATCTTTTTTGCTTCTAAGACAAAATGATAGTATTTAATTAAAGGAACAACACAGCGGGTTATTGCAAAAATGGATCACATAGTCACTCAAACTTTTTTCAATAGGCTTCATTATGCACAAATACCTTTTTTTTAATAGTAAAGGAGACATTGGAGCATATATAATTTTCCTTCCTTTCACTCTTAGCGAGGATTTATTTAACAAGATCCAAAGTATATTTTTTTTCTATTTTGTCCAGTCCTTATATTTATATATTATGATTCTTACATTTCTTGTGTATAGAGGACGTCGTGAAATCTGGGAGCTAGCATCTCTAGAATTATGAAATAAAGCCGTATGGTCTTACATTTTCGCGTCAAAAGTAGAATGTCATGTAACCGCACATTGCTAGTAATTGCCAAGCTATGAATCAAAACGAAATTTGTGAACATACTCGCGCAATTTTAACATTCATTTTCATAAATAAGGAAAATTACTCTGAATTAAATTAACACTACCTCCACTAGGGATAGCTCAGAGTCTAACATCTGTACGTCTTTAGAGCTGTTCTTTTTAGCCTATTTACGTTTCCTATGAAGCAATTGAACTTTAGTGTGATATTTTGACTTCATCGTGAAACCTTCGACACATCGTCACTTTCCACTCCACACAATTGGTTTAAACTGTCAATCAATCAAATAGAATTGTAGAAATCATCATTCTCTTCAATTGAGACATGCGCCTCGATTAGATCCGAAGCTACAGAGGTTAAACAGTCCATTGTATGTGTGAAACGTGTGTGCCCGAAATGTAACTCATTTACCCCTCCACGTAGTATAAAGGTCAGATGGGGGGGACAGCGGCGTACACATGGGGTTCACCCGCCCCCCCCCCCTCCCTAGACCAATAGACTAAAAAAAGGCCGTAATTTTTTTTAATTTCAATTAGGATTGAAATTCACGATTTAGGAGCGAGTCAACCGTATTGGATTTTGGTGGCAGTTATCTCTTTCCTCAAGTCGAAATAGGAACGACACCGACAGGAAAAGAGTGAATTGTAGTTAAAAGGGTGCTTCTGAAGTAAAAGGTTCGACAGTAAAAGGAAACTAAAAAATTCTCTGATGACAACATTTTTAAAAGATTTAAACCTACTGAAGAAGAGCCAGAAAGTCCTACTACTCTCGTAGCTGTTGAACAACAGGAGGCAAGTGAAGTATGTAGTACCACCTCTAACACTAATATAGCTAATGATATAGGTCATTATGTGGATATGAAAAAAAAGATTCTCTTACAGAAGAACAAAAATTTTTGTTACTTCAAAAAGTTTGGAAACCTGATTACTCTTATAAATTTCCCACAAGTGAAAAGCGAAACTTAAAATTCCAGTACTCTTGGCTTAGGAGGTGGACCTGGTTAGTTTATTCTGCCATACTTGATGGGGCTTTTTGTAAATACTGCATATTCTTCTCCAGTTATTACGGAAGTGTTGGACAACAGCCGCTTGGCAAATTAGTCATATTGCCATTCAGTGTCTGGAAAGATGCTGTAGAAATTTTTAACAGGCATCAAAATTTGGATTACCGCAGATTTTTTTGTGCTTGGTGCCGAGAGTCGATTGTCAGTCGCTGAAGGTAAGGAGGAATCAATTGAGGTTATCTTACATTCAAGTCTTAGAGAACAAATAAAATCAAACCGGGAAAGATTGTTACCGATCGTAGAAACTGTAATATTTTGTGGCCGTCAGGGTATATCACTTAGAGGTCATAGAAATTCTGGTCAAATAAATTTTGATGAACCGGAACCAATCGAAAACGATGGGAATTTTCGAGCCCTTTTACGTCTAAGGGTTAAAAGTGGAGATGAAACTTTGAGAAATCATCTAACTCTCGCGTCAAAAAAAGCAAATTATATTAGTCCTCGTATACAAAATTAACTCATAAACTCATGTAATTCAATATTAGTGAACACCCTTGTTAATAAAGTGAATGCCTCTAAAAGTTTTTCGGTATTAGCAGACGAAACGGCAGATATAGCGGGCACAGAGCAACTTTCCTTGTGTGTGCGATATGTCGAATATGATACCCTAAGTATAAGAGAAGATTTTTTGCAATTTGTACCAGCATCTGACCTTACAGGGAAAGGCCTTGCTGACTCTATATTGGATACCCTTAACAAACTAGGAATTAATTCGCAGTACATGGTAGGTCAGGGATATGATGAAGTTGCTGCTATGAGTGGTCAATTACAGGGAGCTCAGCAGCACATAAAAGAAAAATGGGATCGTGCTATTTATATGCATTGAGCTTCACACAGCCTAAATTTAGCTATCTCTGACGCTTGTAAAATATCAAGTATCCGAAATTGTTTTGGCTCAATTGGGAGTGTATATAACTTCTTCAATACACCGAAACGGCAAGGTATACTAGAAAAAGCTATTGACGATTTAGAATCAAAAACATCCGCTAAACCACTGAAACAGTTGTGCCCGACCAGGTGGATTCAACGTCATGAATCGGTACTTGTCTTCTTAGAGCTTCAGCAAGCTACGGTTGATGCATTAGAAACTATATCAATATGGAATGATAAAACAACTTCTTATATGGCAATACAGTTACTGGCCGTCATACGAAGTACGGACTTTCAAATATCACTTCATACAGTTGCTAAATTGTTAGCTATAACTCTACCGTTAAGTCGTCACTTACAAACAAAAAATAAAGATTTATCGGCAGCTCTTGAACTAGCCGCAGACGTGGAAAATATTTTAACTAAAATTCGAATTAAAGCTGAAAAAAACTTATCATGAGATTTTTGTTGACGTTGTCAAAATGTGCGACAAATTGGAAATAGAAGTAAGCATTCCTCGTCAGGCAAACACAAAGATGTAATATCATGACAGAGAACTGTGAAGAATATTACACGATTTCAATTTTTATTCCTTTTTTGGAAAACATTTTAGCTCATATTCAAGAACGTCTTTTAAAACACAACGAAATATTGTCTAGCTTTAGATGTATCTTTCCTGTTAAGGATTCAAACTTTGAAAATTGCCAGGAAAGTAACGCGAGTGTTAATAACGAAATATATCAGTCGATTATTAACTGTGGTTTAGAAGAAGGAATTGGGGAACTGAAAATGTGGTGGTGCCGTTCAGTTCATCGGTTTCATCAACCTTACTTGTGCTGATGAAACTGATTACCCTAAAAGTGCCATTGGTTTTTTACGTAAGTGTAATGAAGATATATTCCCAACAGTACGTAAACTGATTAAGATCTTTTGTACAGTTCCTGTTACAACCGCAACAAACGAGAGATCATTTTCGACTCTCGGAGATTTAAAACGTATCTTCGAAACACCATTGGAGAAGACAGACTTAACGGTTTGGCACTTCTCAATATACACTGAGCTATTGTAGTGAATCCGGCACATGTTTTAAATGACTTTGCAAGGCATTCGCGTAAAATGAATATACATTTGTGATTTGTCAAAGCTGAATATTTTTAAATAATTATACTAAAATTAAGAATGACAAGTTTAGAGTTTGAAAAGGAAATTATAATCTTTAGGATGTAAATCCTCTTGTCCTTGAAGGAAATAGGCCTATAGGGGAACCCGCCTTCTCATAACATTTTTAAAAAAGGGTAGTGCATCTTGAAAAGTACGCTGTTTCGAATATTAAAATTTAACTATATAAACTTCATTATTAAGACAGAACTATGTGAAAAATAAACGATGTTCAGTTTTCATCTAATTTGCCTGTTTCTGTAACAATTTCTTCTCAAAACATTGGATAATCCAAAATGAAAATATAAACTCATGCTTTTCGCAAACGCATGAAAATATAAAAACATGCTCAAAACGTCTGATCTTTTTTCATTGAAATTCTTTCAAAGCTTTTTCTGTGAAATATAAGTAGTTTTGCATGTGTGCTATTTTCACCCAATATTTATATTAATTCACCTTCAATATTAAAAACTCATTCAGTAACAAACACCTGCCGAAAATCTTGTATCTGTTGTGTCCCGCATATGAATGACCGTTTGCTGCATCAACAACAAAGCTACGGATAGGTTGACGACTGCGACGTCACGATTCCAACATTCAGGCCTGGAGTGCGACTGTTCTTCCTATTACTAAAAAGGGCTCCCGGGACGTACTCCCACAACCCTCAGATTTTCAGGGCCTTCCAGCTTTGTGACTGAGAAGCTCATGCCTTGAATATTTTAACTCCTTATCTCTCAAGAGTGCTCCTCGAGGCACAAATAAGATGGAAAGTATTTTTTGCTGTTAGTAAGTTTGGATCGTTGACTATTGACTTGAGAAGGCGCTCGCTGGAGACCCGTAGAAGCTACGGTCAAAAATGTATATTGTGTCGGCCAAAATTGACAAAACCATCCCTTGGATGGATGCAACTGGCAGGCACAGTTGCAGGTCAATGGTCCCTATATAAGTGGTTATGGCGTAATTGAAGAACATAGCCCGTGTGTAACTCTAGTATGACGTAAATTGATTTAGTTTATTTCCGAAAACACTTGGTCTTAAGGGAATTTTTTTGTTAACGTCATACTAGAGCAACATAACGGTCTATTGACGACGGTCCGGGATCAGTCCCTTAAGGAAAAGATTCGAGGACAACACCCCGAAATTTTGAACCACGGTCAGATGACGAAGCAACACCTGAGCTGGCACCCCACTCTCCTAACTTCCACACCAACCCAACGTAAGGACTTTCGGACTCTACACCATACGCTTACAAACATTCATGCCCGGACCCGGATTCGAATCAGGAACCTTACGATTTAGAGGCTAACACCTTAACCCCTATACCGGTTAGTCGGCCTTGGTCTTTAGGAAAGTAGGACAATTTTAGTAGTCTTTTCTTGGTATTACACTCTATAACAAAAAAATCGACGCACAAAGAAGGAATCATCAGATTGCTTTGAAATTTCGTATGCAAAAATGTTTTGACCAAATATGCAAATGATTAAAATTTGGTGTCCAATGAATGAATAGTGCGATCTCCAGCAGATATATATGAGTTGTTCTTGAACTTTTGTTAAAAATTTCTGCTGTATTGCGATTTAGGATACCTTTCAACGACTGAAAAACATGCCTCGCCGCAGGATTCGAGCTCATTACGAGCAACTTTCAGAGTTTGAAAGAGGCAGGTTGGGAAAATCTGAGAATCGCTCGCCATGTGAGTAGTGATGCAAAAAACCCGGGAATTTTGGAAGAGGGGAATAAACACGGGAATTTTGGGGAATAAACCCGGAACTTTGGGGAACATTGGGAATAAACTAAACCAACCATTTTTTCACATTGTGTGACTTCTTTTGGTTTGATGCTAAGTAAAACTATAAAGAGAAAACCCCATATATATATAAAACTACAACCTGGAAAATTGTTTCAATAAAATTTAAATTTTCTTTTTTTGGGGGAAAATATCGGTATTTTTTTTTGTATAAACAACATTAGCATTTATATCCAAATCCAGATGAATGTTGATGTGATGGTTTTGTTCCGAGACCTAGCAGCAAAAAATAAGATGAATGTTTGCATAAAAAACAATACTTTTGTAAACATTTCATATTATCTTTATATAAAGCAGTTACAATTTACTCTCTACTTTACTGATGATTCAATTTGGCACCGGCACTTGTAAGCCTTTTATGAGGGATTAATAGCTGAAAAATAATGCAATAACAAGAAGATCTATTTGTAGATTCTGATAGTCCTGGATCCATATACATAGTTTCAACGTCCGTTATCACCTCTTGGGATCCCACAATAACTGAAGGTTCATCGACATCTGCCAAAGAATATATAGGAAAAGACATTATTTGGGATTTTTTAACGCATTTTTCTAAATGCTTTGCCAGATACTTCTTGTGGCAATACCTGCATTTAGCAGTCTTTTTATTGCCATGACCAAACTCTGATGTGTAATGACTCCACACTGTTGAAGTTGGTCTTACCATTGTCTGGAACACAAATGATCCCATTAGTATGAAATAGAACACTAAATTAAATTTGAAATGCTTGAGTTCCCAATTAAAAGTTGTTTTTTTATCCTACGCCCAGCTCAAGGGCTTTCGGCCATACGCTGTCTTGCCGTTCAATATAGCGAATAAAGTCCTTGAGGAGAAGTATCCCTGGTGTCAAAGGTACAAAACATAGCAGGTTAAAATTCACTAAGATGCTCTTAGTGTTGCATTATAAGTATTACTTATATAGATTGATCTCAACTCATGAAATTCAATGTTTCTAGTTCATGCATGAAACTGTTGAGTAAAAACACCAAAATCAAAATTTAAAAACAAAATGCTCAGAATTCCGATAAATATCAAATTAGATTTTTTAATTTCCAACTATTCTTATACATAGTAAAAACCTGATTTTATGTTGGGAAGATATATTTATCAATTGAAAATTAAAGTTTTAAAATTAGAATATAATCACATTCAAAGGGCTAGTCAAAGAAACTTATTAATTCACTGAGATATCAATTTGCATAAAACGATGACAAAATAAATAGGAAACAGCCAATCCAGAGAATTATTCAAAGGTTCAGAATATATAGTCAGAACTATGCAAAGGTTTGAATGCACACAAGGGTTCACTTAAAAAGTTTGTTCTTATGGTTCATTGACAAAAAAGATTTAGCTCAAAAATATTGTTTTCGCATGCGCCTATTAGTACTAGTAATGTCCACAAAATCTCATTAATATGTACCTTTCAATTTTTGTAAATTGCAAGATGGCAAAATTTAGGCATAAATGATGTTCTATTTCTTAGACGAAAATTTTCTAAAATTGAAATGGTCAATGCAAACAGTTGTTAGAGCCCGCCAAAAGAGTACACGTTTGAAGTTGCTGTTATGAACTATTAAGGAGTTTCTAAAAATATTATTGTCTTAAAATTTTCCAGACAAAACATTAAAATTTTTCAAAATTCTTGGAAGTTTTTAAAATTCCCTTCCCAAAAAACAGGTTTTTTTCCACCCTTTGCAACACTGCATGTGAGTCGAAGCGATGCGGCGATTAGAAGATGCTGGCAAGAGTGGGTGGACAATGGCAGATTTCAGCGTCATGATGGTAGCAGTCGACGTAGGGCCACAACAGATCGCGAGGACAGAGTGATTGTCAGATCAGCTGTCACAGCGCCCGATTCATCGCTATCAACCATCAGTCGTGCGACCCACACACGTGTCCACCATGACCATTCACAGACGGCTGAGAGTGCGAAATCTACCCTCGTACCGACCGTTACGCCGCCTGCCACTCACGCCTGCACTGTCGAGCCAGATTAGTGGTGCTTGGCTCGATCAGGCTGGAATGATGCTGACTGGGGACGTATAGTCTTTAGCGACGAATCCCGCTTCCAACTGTGTCCTGACGATCATCGAAGACTTGTCTGGAGACGCCCAGGGCAGCGTGCCGATCCTGCTTTCACTATTGCACGCTACACGGGCACTCAACAAGGAGTTATGGTCTAGGGTGCAATTTCCCTTGATAGCCGGACCCCATTGGTCGTCATTAAAGGTACACTTACTGCACAGTGGTACGTTGACGACATTCCGAGATCTGTTTTGCTATCGTTCCTTTCGCAGTACCCTGGGCTTATTTTTCAGCAAGACAATGCAAGACCACATACGGCACGTGTTGCTATGAACTGTCTTCAAGCTTGTCAAACACTTCCTTGGCCAGCCAGATCTCTCTCCCATCGAGCATGTCTGGGATATGATGGGAAGGCGACTGCATCTGGCAGGGAATGTTGATGACGTAGTCCGACAATTGGAGCAAATTTGGCAAGAAATGCCGCAGACCATCCGGGAGCTTTATCGGTCTATGCCACGCCATGTGGCAGCTTGCATCCAGGCTAGAGGCAGGTCAACACCTTATTGAGCTCGTTACTGCAACTCTGAAATAAATCATTCAATTGTTCTGAAATTTTAATCCTTTTCTATTCTGTACACAATTATCCTATCCACCAATTTTTGTCTCCATCAGACAACTCTTTCTTGGTGCGCCGAATTTTTTGTTATTGTATTTCTTTAGTAGTATTGGATAGTTATAGTGATCTTTAAGATTTTGAGTGTTTTTAAAAAGGTAGTAAAAACACGTCTTCTTGGGTAATAAGCTGGGTCACCGCTCGTCCCTGGGTACGCCCTTGTAGTATAACATGAATGTTAGCATTGAAGTCAAGTGTTTTGAATTCTCAAAGAACTAGTGAAAAAGTCCAGCGATTCCAACATTCAGGCCTGTTCTTTTGCACACGGCCTCGTCTCAACTCCCCCCCCATAAAAGTCTGTGTACGCCACTGGACGTATCCCACCTACCTGTATGCCACCATTCAGCATTCCTGTAAAGTGTTTCATAGACGGAATAAGGTATTAGACAGTCAAGTCTTCATTGGCTTGGAGGACACAAACACACAATACAGGAACGTGCACCACTTGGAAGGACAATCATTGCATTAAATTTAAAAAAGAAATATAATTTTTCTTAAACAAAAGGTCATTTTCTGAAAAATTTAAGAAAAGTCTGAAGAATATCATCCCTGTTAGGAAAAATTCACACTTTCCTTATTTTTTCTTTGGATGTAATTCAATACTTAATTCTAAAGAAAAAATTGTAGAAAAAGTGGAACTTCTCAGAAAAAAAAAAGCGGAAACCCAGGGAAGATTTTTATTTCTGTTAACAAATAAAATGTTGTAAAAAAGATTGCCCATTGAGAGAAACAATTTTCCATTCAGTTTATTTTGTAAAAATATATTTCCATTTTGATAAGAATTATACACAAAAGAAAAATATTTTTCTTGATATATAAATTTGTCACATTTTTTGGTGAAAATGAATCTAATGAGTAAATTATAGAAAACTATCATCGGCACATGAAATTGCACAAAAATCAGATAAAACCAATTATTTTGTTTTGGACTAAAATAATAATTGAAATAAATATATAACTGATTTACAAACACTTAACAAAGTAATGCATTACCAACTTACCAACATTTGAGTTCCCTCTTTTCATAACAGTGACATTAAAGTCACATAGCATAACCCTGTGGCATAATAAATTGGTGAGATCTGTGTGTTTCAAAGTTAACTCTTTGAAGAAATTCGATTTCTCTTGTGCTATACATAGAATAAATATAAATTAAATAACAAAGCAAAAAATATATATATTCACATTTATTTATTTTGTCTACTGCTAGTGCAGTGATGAAATCCTTTTCTCAAACAAGTATTGTTAAAATACGTACATTTATCTTCCTATTTCATGATCTTTTGATTTGAATACACAAATGAGTCGAACTAAAAATTTATATTATTGTTTTATGTTCCCTAGAATAATACTTTTTTTACAATCAAATGTTCAAATATAATTTACGCTGGTCTTGGTTATGTTCCACAATCAGCTGTCGAAAACTAGAAACTGTCATTTCATAGTATAGTTGGAAGAGATGCATTACTTTGGTAAATGAGGTACAGAGAAATTGATAAAAGTGCAATAATTTCTTCCATTGGCTTGGAATAGACGTGTTTAATACATAGCAATAACATAGAAAATTTCAACAGAAATATTACTTTAGAGGTTAAAAAATATTAGCCACAAAAAATTTCCAGAAAACAATCCATATTTTAATATAGAAGTAAAACTATGTATAATAATGAAAATGTGCACTATATACAAGTTTAATTTATAAGTGAAATTTGTAATCACACAATGCATATTCTTGATCATTACATACAAATAGTAATGGAATTTAGGAAACTTTAATAAAGTATCTTCAAATCTACATTTTCAGAAAACAATTATTGAAAGGCACTTTAATTTATGAGCTCTTTATAATTCACATCAAACAATACATCTTGATACATGAAGCATGATCATGGTAAAACATTTATCACAAAGATGAAAATAGAGCTTGTTTGGCAGTTGTCTCATTGAGTAAAAAATGTACATTAAAATATTTACAAGTTATATATACAAACTATATTACAATTTAAAGTGCATGAATATAAAATGTTCTATGAGTCCCTACATGATTTAATGGTGCAAAATGTGTATCATATATATTTTACAATACTTACCTGCTCATTTAATCATAATATGAGTAAATGAACCTTAGAAGACAGATACAGTTTTTTTTTTTTCATTATCCCATTCAGTATTTCAGAAACATAACACAATGAAGCAGAATTTTATACACTGAGAATATTTAACTGTTTCTAAAATTTCGATACATTAGGATGTTATCCTTTACACATAAGTGGTTTAGTTTGTTGCTCTAGTTATGCTTTTGCCATAAAAAGGCTAATTATTACACATAAATGGAAATTATATTTAAATCAACTAATAATTCAACTTATCATGCTTAGTTATGTATTTAAAGGTAAAAAAAATGTATCCATGTAATAGCATTAACAAATACTTAAAAAACAAGTGTATTTCAATGCAATATAAAAGGTGAATAAAATAATTTTTAATCTAATAACAAAACATGATACAATGATAACACAGTGACACTAATGATGTGATTAACGCTGCACTCGTAATAATTCCAAAATATTGTCCACTCCATATTTCTTTATTTTACTCATTAAAAGCTGAAAATAAAGAAAAAAATATGAAAATCCAGAGAAAAAACAATTTAGTACACACAGCGTCCATTTTAAAATAATGTTGCTACATAGCAATAGTATACAAGTTAATATTAGAATGATGATTCAATTTCTAGCCTGAGTTTTACTTACATTTTATTAGTAAGGAAAATAACCAAATGAAATTTCAATATTAGATTAAATAAACGACAAACCCAAACAATATTTAAAAGTTAAACTATACACATTTATAAACATAGTACAAAGGCATCTGAATGAAGGCACAGATTGTCCATTTTCAGACCTTGTGCCATAAAAACCCAATCCAATTTCACCTGAATGTGTGAACATTTTCAAAAGCTCTGTGAGCAGAACTATCAGTCAAAACACTTCTAAAATAGTAACTTTAGCAGCAAATTCTTAAAAGTAGTAGCAAAAAAGGCTCTCTCTTAAAGCTTATTTTAGTAGCCTAATATATTAGCCTATGCTATTAATTTTCTAATTTCAATTTCAATTCACACAAGTACACTCAATTTAAGATTCAGTCAATTTTGGTCGTTTTCGCAGATTTCTACGTTTTTGTCGATTTTGTTCAACAACCTGCAGAACATTTTGGGAAAGATTTTCACATTTTGCTGACTGCATGAAATTAGTACTTAGCTTGATCCCTCTTTCTGCAGTCATTGACAACATTCAGTGCTTGTAACTTTGTGAATGGTGGTATAGGATGCAGAACTTGACTGTTCTGAAACATCTTCTATTTAAAAATGTGAGTCTAGTTCAAGCAGATAAAATAAAAACCAATAATCTGCTCCAAGTAAATCAGAAAGAGTTGTATTTAGAGTGAGATTTTTTGGAAATTTGGGTTTTCCAAAATCCATGCCATATCTAACTTGCAATTTAAAAGCAGTATTGGTGGAATTTGCTTTTGTAGCTAGCATAGCATTAGCAATGGCTTTTTGTTCTTGTGGTGGAACTTGGTTGTTCCAAAGGGCAAGTAGCATCATCTCTTCTGTAAGATACCAGTAGTGGTTTTCAAAGGCACTGATTGTACTTTTAGATATAATGGGATGGACAGCCTTGTACACTAAGAGAATGAAGCATTTGTAAGTCGTTACAAGGAACATTTATGGCAGAATCGCAGGTTATCCACCAGGTACAGTAGATGAGAGTGACAAAGTTAGCAAAGTCACACAGTTTGGCAACCTGTTGTTTTACAGTTATTGTACCAGCAGGTAGTTGCTGTATTTGCTTCTCAAGAAGACAAATTTTAATTGTGTATAACAATTTGGCCATCCAACGTGCTTTGTGCAAGGCTCCTGTACTATTGGGAAATTCTAGGTACAATGGGCAAAGCTTTATGAACTCCACATAGTCATCTCTGTTTTTTCCTGAATCGATGGCAGATGTTGCTATCTGGATTGCATTGTCTCCAAGACCATCAACTATGCTTCTTGCTTGTACATCCACTGACTTTGAGTCAAAAGGTTCCAATTCACTATCAAAATATTCAAGATGATCAAAATTGTTAAGAAATCGTTTAAACAAGGTTATATCTGGTGACTTGGAAGCCTCAATCTTTAAGTCATCAAACACGTGGGATAAAATGACTTCAACATTATGGCGGCAAGCTGATCAAAGAAGCGCACGTGTCAATTTCTTTAGCACACTGACGCAGGCAGCAGTAACATGACCTGTGTTGGAAGAAGTTGTGTCAAATGTCATGTTCACAATTGTATGTGTGCATTGCCAAGAGGTGAGCTACTCATTTTTTAAATCAGCAATGATTGGGCCACATTTACGATCAGTTCCTTGGGAATATACTGGCGTATCAAGAATCTTTTGCTTTTGAAAGTTTCCAACGACAATGGTGAGATATTCTTCAGTTTTGTACTTATTGGACAATGATGTTGAAAGTTTTGAATACAAATGCAGTTGTATATTTAGGAAAGCACCACTGTTCCTTGCAGGTAGTTGAAATCTTCTTTGCAACGTGCCTTCTTGATCTATCTGCTGTTGCGTAAGATGCTGCAATTGTAGATGTCTCTCCTCCTATAAAGTCATTAATGCTTTTGTATATGCTGCTTGTTGTGCTGGACTCGTGTTTAAATGTGTTGCTAGTGAAACAAGATTTGCTTTCATCACATAATGTCGTGTGAAATGAATAATGTCGATCCTGTTCTTTTATTTTGATGATGACTTTGAGTACTTGTTGATCGTCCTTCAAAAGGGAAATTTTCCACATCATTTGTATCACTTTGTTCATCACAATCATCGATTGAGCTGAGAATATCACGTAATATTAAGTTGGAACTCATTTCTCTATTCACTTTTTCCCTTCTTATTTGTTGTAGCTGTAGACGCTGTTCTTTTCGTTTGAGTTTTTCCGCAAGACATTTGTCATGTGATCCAAATGTTGCCAAATGGTCACTTTGCAATGACTGAAGGAAGGCAAGGTCTTCTTTGTTCTGTATTTGCTTTTTTACATTCACAGGCCATTTGGAAAATGTTAATGCTAGTTTATATTCCATCTGTTTTAATTTGCCTATAGTATTTGGTGCAGATCTTCGATTAAGGGGTATCCCTCTTAATTTTGCGCTGTCATCAAGAAGTTTTATAAATTTTTCACAAGCTTTTCGTTCACTGATTATTTGGATATTTGTTTTCATGAAACAGCTTTGCTTGGGAAAGGACTAGTTTTGCAGACTCAAATTTAGTCCTATTTTCTTGGACACCTTCTTCAATATGATGCATCATACACTTCAAAACTTGAAAATTAGTTGGAAGTTTGGAGCCATTTATTTGTGAATCATCACAAGTTATCATCCAAGACCAAAAATATTTGAAGTCAGTCTGGTTTCCATAGGGAAATCAGAACAAAAAGTTCAGTTAAAGTTAAGCCAATATACACTGTCCAAATCAGAATCAAACTAGCAATAAACAAAAGTTGAAAATCAGTTCATAGTGAAAACCACAAGTTAAAATAAACAGGAAATGTATTGCAAACAAAGTTAAAGCTGCAGTCACTAGTCTAGTCAGTGTTACCACATGGTTTTGGCAACAACTATATCTTGGTTGTAATTGATGCTGATACAAAAAATCTAAAATTTCAAAGTTGTCGTGGACCCCCTAAAACTGTTTGAAAGACAAACAGAATTGGTATGGTAACTTTTTACGGGAAATGGAACATTTTGAGATTGGGGACAAACTGATTTGTTTCTAGAGGGGCGTTTGATGCACCCTAATATCTGTGTGTGTGTGCATGTGTGTCCCCCACACACCATATATTCTCAAGTAGAGATTCCAAATTAGCTTTTAAAAAAAACTTCAGTATAAATAGAAATAAAGGGGAATTTGATTCCTCTAAGTAATGATGACGGCATATATGACCTAAATTGCCACATAAGTTCGCAACAAAAAAGGATGCAAACAGATTGATTGTAACATCAAGAAACAAGAATGGGTTTTTAGAATTCAACTTAAAATGTGCAAAATCATTTTTGTTTAAATTATACTGAATTTCAATTTCGCTAAAAAAAATAATTTTGAACCGAAAGTCATCTTTAGGTTACAAATCACTTTGAGAAATTCCTCATTAATTAGGCGCTGAGCGATAACATCGCGACACCGGAAAACCGCGATGCTACGATGACCGCGAGATTCGCGCTAGCTAAGGGATGCCTGTGTAAGATCGGAAAAAATTACGATGTCACGATGACCGCGAGAACTGCGCTAGCTAAAGGATGGTTGAGTAAGATCGGAAAAAATCGCGATGTCATGATGACCGAGAGATCTGCACTAGCTAAAGGATGGCTGAGTAAGATCGGAAAAAATCGCGATGTCACGATGACCGAGAGACCTGCGCTAGCTAAGGAATGGCTGTGTGAGATTTAAAAAAAAAATCGCGATGTCACGATGCATTGCCATCGTGAAACCGATGTGGTTGTCGTCCTTACACTGGTTTTTCACGATATATCCATATATCGCCCAGGCCTACCCACTAGTACATAAAAACGTCACTTGGACATATGGTTCTTCAAAGCTTGAAATATACACTCATTGGCTAGAAACACTGATACGGCATATTCTTAAAAACGACCAAAATCACGTCAGAAAAACGCGAAAAATTACTAAAAAGCGGAAAAACACGAAAAAAAACCTAAAAAAGCGGAAATCCGCGGAAGATTCTCATGCCTGATTTAGCGTAGCTTGGTGCCACAAACTAACAGTTAACACTTTTAACAGAAATATATACTGTTACACAAATGCCATTCTGGAGCAATCAGAATATTTATTTACCAGACATTTTGGTTAACATTGGAGAAAAGTAGGTCAGTCATAAAAACACTTTCGCCAACGAAGCAGAGGCGCGAATTTGTGACTGATACAAGAGTTTGTGCTGTGGGTTAAAAAATGGGGTGATGATAATTTTGTAGATATATAGTGCATTTACAAGGAAAGCAGCAAACAGTTAAGAAAAGTTGCCAAAACTTTGAAAATAAGAGCTTTTGAGATTATTTAGCTTAAAAGATACACTTAGGACAGTGCTCCTCAACCAATTTGCAAGTTAACTGCAAAGTCCTGATGATGGGCAACGGTAAGTAAACTACATCAGCACTACACATGGGGCAAGTAAAATACATTGGCACCTTTCATACAGATAGAGATTTTAATTATTTGAAACGTCTGAGAACTCAAATTCAAGCGCAAAGTTCTTTCTTCAGATAAGGCACAACGGTATCTCATCGAGCTCTAGAAGCAAGTTACAAGGTCACCAGAATGATAGCTAAAGCCAAAAAGCCTCACACAATTGAGGAATCACTCATTTTTATCAGCTTGTGTGGAAATTGTCAAAACTATGCTTCGAATCGATGAAGTAAAAGAAATTGAAAGAGTACCACTTTCAAATAATATGATCAGCAGGCGCAACGAAGACATGTCAGTTAGCTTAGAAGGAACACTATCCAGAAAATTTGCGAAGCTAAGAAATTTTTCTGGTGGGTTGATGAATCAACAGATGTTAGCAACTGTTGTCAGATAATTGCTCTTCGAATTCCTAATGTGAAAGGGTTGAAATAACATTATTTGTTCTGCAAAGAACTTCAGAAACAAACAACTGGGAAGAAAATCTTTAAAGTGATCAATGAATACTTTGATACAAACAAAATTTCATGGAAAAATTGCATAAGTTTGTGTACTGATGGCACGGCTGCAAAGACAGGAAGGGCCAGGCTTGATGTTCAAAGTTTGGTTTGAAAACCTTGATGTTTAAATAATACACTGCTTTATTTATAGAGAAGCTCTCGTGTCAAATAATTTACCTCCAGAATTACAGACCACACTTAATCACATAAAAAAAAAGCTGAATGTGATCAAAGGTAGACCACCAATTGCATCTTTTATCAATTTTATGTAATGCACTGGGATCAGAGCATCAATGCTCAATATCAAGAATTTAAAGAGATCATCATTGAAAAGTCTTGATCATGAATAGCGTGTAGCTCTTTTGATCATAGATACAGATATAAAAAAAGCTATATTCACAGAAACAAGCACAAGTATATGTATTAATTGTGCAAATGAATATTGTAGATATTTATGTTAATACTTAAAATGTTTATTTTGTTATTAAATTATTATTGTATTGCATATTTACATGTAGTCAGTAATACTTTTGTACATAACTAATTTTACTTTTGTATTTTTACATCCTAATTTCGTAAAATAAATGTTCCTAAAATTTAATTAATCTGACAATTGTGTTCAGATGAGATATAAAAACTGTGTCAAATATCAATCACTGGATGTATGGATTAGGTATTTTCATTCAATTCGTTTTGCTTATTTCGTGCTTATGATTGCATAAGACTTATTTGAAACAAACAGGAATCTTTATGTATTATAATTATTTACGCTTATAAAGTGACCGTGACGTGAAAAAGGTTGGGAAGCATTGCCCCAGGAACATATAGCAGCCATACCTTGTAATGCTTAATGGCTTTGTTGTCAAGGATTGTAGTTGGTTAAATAAAGCCAACCAAACATTTTATAGCATAAGAGCTTGAAATGCCTGAAGGTTATAATTTAAAGTGACCACAATTATAAAGAGTCATAATGAAATGCAAATTTATGTTCTTGTGCCACACTTTGGTTGGAAATACCCAGCATACCTTTCAGTAAAATAAACTCACCTCTCAACATTCATCTCCCCAGAACCAAGAATGAGCTATTACTTGGATATTGCCAACATAGTGAATTGCTTGTTTGCTCAATGGGCCTGGGAAGAACTCTTCTATCTATGATACTAACTTCAGTTTTTGCAATCCTTCTTTCATACAAATTTTGGTTTAAATTGAATACCAAAAAAATATCTTCTTTAATTTTTAAAACAAAGGATGATTTTAGATTGCCTTGTTCATCATGCAATGGTCCTTTTTAGCTTTTAGCAAGTCCTGTGAAAGCTGGGGTAACTTTGCTTGCAAAAAAAAATTGTTCATGCTGTAGATGTGTTACACTGTTATACTGTATTGTCCGTTATTATTGTAATGGTGGCTAAGTTTATCACAACATTCCACCTTCAGAATTTAGTGACTGAATACCATAATTGCTATTACAAGTTGATTAACTGTAAATTGTGGGAGACCGTGAGAGCTGCATTAAGATCATGGGCATACTTCCATATGCAAGGTCTTGTTGCCTTTAGCAGTTAAAAGTGTTAGTGCAGTCGGCAGTTTCTTGAAACGAGGCTGTGTAAAAATGAATAGAGAAGCTGTGATATGAGTGGAAGCAGTGTCAGATGTCACAAAGCTTCACAGTTGTTGGGAATGATATACATCACACTGACCGTTCAACCACTCAGTGTGGGACGTCCATCAAAGTGTGGACCGATTAAGGTGAGCACAATCTGGACTATGTCAGAAGAGCCATCTGGCTTGTCTTTATAAGTGCATGAGTTCACCTCATGTCCGCGTCACCAATTTACATGGTTCCCACACCTTTGTCTAAAAAAATTCAAGGACTTTTCAAGACCAAAAATAAAATTTTCAAGGACCTGAAATTTTTTCTAACGACCTATGGCAGGCATGTGTAATGTAAACCAAAAAGAAAAATGTGAAAAATATTAAAAGATAATTTTTGTACTCTATTTTTTTTAAGCTACTGACATTAAAAAAAAAAAGATTATCATCAATTTCGGTTATAATTTAGATTTTCTTTTCTCACAGAACCTCTGATTTTTTTTGCGAAGTGGGCTTCTTGTCTCAATGCTAACAATTAGGCTACTTGCACCAAGGTTGGCAAAATTTTTGGACAAATCTACAGCTAAATTTCAATGGATGAGAAATCTGTGGAAAATTTTACACCAGATCAATACCTTGAATGTATTTTTTCTTTAAAAAAATAATTTTTCAACTGTAAGTTTTATATTTTCTTAATGCGAATTTGGCCGTATTTGACCAAGATATTCATTTCGAACACGAAAAGAACTATTGGAGGTTTTCATCTTGGCAATCGTTAAAGATAAAGAAAATTTCAACGGATCTAGGGAAAATTTTACAACAGATTGATACCTCAGGTAGTCAAATTTTATGTAAAGCCCGAATTCTGTCATGGGCAAGGCCATGCTGGCCTGCTAGTATCATATAAGTTTTCTTAACATTTCTAGTCTAAAAATATTATTTCACTGCGCTGAGTCACGTGCTTGAAGAAAAATTCTTCCTTGTTTTACGAAAACAGACGATTCAGTAATCTGAAACTGTAAGTTTCGTTCTTGTATGTACGACATCAATTGTACCAATTTTTAATGATAATATAAAAGTGAAAAAATAGAGTGACAGCCTCAAAAACCTTAATATTTTCTATGTATTTCTGTGTGAATCCCAACACACTTTTTAAAAAAATGTTCAAAGAGGCTGAATTTTGCCTCCAGGCAGAACTCTTTCATGTCTGAATACCAAAAAAGCAATGGGACGATGCAATAACGAAACAGGGTTCATGACTTTCACCTATGCCTTCAACTGTGGTTGGTCTGATATATATCACGTGGTGTCAGAGCGCAAAACACCGGTTTCCTTCAGAACGATGCTCAAATGGCGCACCTTCTGTGAAAGAAACTAGTCTGGACAATTACAACACACAAGAAAAAGTTACACAATTATGTACTTATTAAAAAAATCAAGTCCTTTCAAGGACTTTTGACCAAGTTCCGTAATTTTCAAGGGCCTTTTCATTTTTAAGTTCAGTAAACAAAATTTAAGGACTTTTCAAGGACCGTGGGAACCCTGATTTAGCAAGTTATATGAAAAACTGCTACTTCGTTTTTCCAAAAGTACTTCATGGTGAACATGATTTACACTGCAGTTATACTGTATTGTTTGGGATTTTTAAGTGGTGACTAAGTTCATCGCAAACTAAATAAAGACTAATTAGATGAATCTATGGCTTAAAAGTGGGTCCGAACCCAGATCCTGTTGAACTTGACACCACCACAGTCCTGTGCCTTGTGTCACGACACTGTCAATTCAAATTAGTATGGTTGGAATGAATAGAGCAAAAGGCCACAGTGCTAAACCCTTGGATAACTTTTGGACATAAAATAAGATATCTGCATACATTGTAAAAGGCATGTGACTAAGTTGGCAATGTTTCAGTTTCAAGTTATGCCTGAAATTTTTCTTAATTTGCTTCCTTACTCAGAAAAAGTAATAAAAAATGTAGTTCATTACAGCCTAAAAATAAATATTTGTCAAAGGAAGCAATAACATGTAGGGAACTTAATAAAAAATATATATACACATTTCTAACTAATAGTAAGGTTAATGGGACAATATTTTTCCAAGTTTAATAGACATTTGAATGGTATAAGGTCCTATTTTAAAGATAAATTAACAATGCAGAAGGAGTGGGTTTTCACCTGATTGTATGTACTATTTATAGAAATTAGGACAAAATAGTCTTTAACGTGCAATTTTTAATTAAAATTTACCATCTAAGGAAAGAGTATCTACCCACATAAAGTATTTCTCAAGAGTTTAAAAGCAGTGAAAACTTTGTTATTTAATTAAACTGCCATAAAAGTTTTAATCTGAAATCAAAGTTAAATACAAAAATTAGGGAATAGAGAATGTTAGTAAAGTGTAAGTATTGATATTGAATAGGATTTGTCAGCTTCAATGCTTGAAATTAAAATATATAATTAAACTTACTTCAACATTCACCTTTTCAGGTTTACCCTAGAAAAATAAGATTTGAATATTATATTACAATACACACACAATAGTAACTATTTAAAAATAGATAAGTTAATAGTTACAAAAAATAACAAATATTCAAACTTTTGATTCAAAATTTTATTTCCCCAACTAGTTTGTATTTTAATTTTTCAATATAGTGTGAAAGGTACTATTTAATTACAAAATAAGCCAATGCATGCTCTTTTAAGTAAATAAAAGTAACTGGTTTGGTAAAACAAACAAAATTAGTTTGGCAAATAATATAAAATAAAATTATCCATAAAAGAACAAAAACTTTTCATTCTCTAAAAGAAACCAGTTTTGATCGTAAAATCTTCTTTACAAGCTGATTATGTTTAGATAACACATTTAAAAGTGTGGAGAGATGAGGTGTTTTAAAAGACAATAGTAAAAGTAGCAATTTTTTTAAATATAAAGTATACCCAATTCTGTTTTGCACGAACTTGATTTAACACGCATTGAAAACAAATATTTCATTACCTTTTTATGCGAGTCATTTTGATTTAACACAAGCAGGTCAAGCCAATTTTTAATTTTTCTTTGTCTAAATTTATGAAAATTTTAACACATTTTTTGGCATAGTAATTACAGTATGAAGTCTAAAATCCTGACGTTTTGCTAACACGCATTTTTTTTCTATCTTTCCTCTGCTTTTAAGAACAAGGTGTTCAACCTGGACCAAATTGATGAAACAACGCAAAATAACGGATATATTCAGAGCAAATGCCAAAACAGAAATAATAAAAACTAACCATTTTCTAAAGTTTTCATAACAATCTAGCAACTAGATTCTGAAGTTTTTCTCTTGTAGTTGCCAAGGCTTTGTACTAAAACTTCTTTACAAGTAACATAAGCAACCAAATAACTGAGTAAATCTATTTCTAATTAGGTCACTTATCAGAAAAGGACTCAAAGTTCTAGTTTAGACCCAGACTCTTAGGATTCTAACACTATGAATGAAACATACAAATACATTAATAATATTGGCAATGATTTATGCAAAAAAAAAACTGATACCCTTACATATGGTGGTGTTTTACCAGACCACAATAATTTTTCTAAATTGATGCAACAATATCTATCTCAATCAATACCATTACCTCTAGAGTATTTTCAAAATAGGGAAGCCAGCTATTTTCATTCCATTCTCAGAATGCTACTGAATACAAGTAATTTTTAAAACTTATTTGTATAAAATAAAAAACTTCTTGTCCCAGGTTACTCCATTTTCAATATTATTAAAACTCAAGGGAAAAACAAACAAACTTCAAGTTTGATTTAAATCATGATTTTCAAATAAACAAACCCTGTTAGTAACTATTTTAATTCAACTCTTAAATACAGTTTTTTAAACTTGAGAACCAGTTGATCAATATTAAAACAACTAAAGCATATTATATTAAAAATGTAATTTGAATACTATTGGAAGGCTGGTAGGGTAAGAACACAAGGTCCAATAAGGGAAAATTGTGCCAGAATCGGGCAAATTTCTGCCAAGGCGGTTTAAACCACTGGTTATAACCCGCATGGCAGAAACTAGTTTCTGCCATTAAAGTGGCAGTAACTGGTAGAAACCCTGAAAATAACTATTTCATGTGATAAAAACTTATTGAAGAGCCACAAATAGCAGAGAGAAATGCATTTTAAAGTAAAACAAATTCAGTTATAATGTTTACAGTATTTATATTTATTCAAAGGTTACATCACAGCAAATTCACCATTCAAGTCCACCAGTCATCTTTTGCATTTTATCTAGGGCAACCACAGTAGGTTTTAATAGCTGCAATAAGTGTTTAACTTCAATAGCTACAATAAGTATTAAGTGTGGCTTCCTTTAATAGTATTGTCAACTCTATGCATGGAAAAACCAGTAATTATGGTAGGTCTAGGTTTAAGTTATCAATAATGTGGCATTCTAAAGAGTTTTTTTGCACTAAATCCTTGACTTCAAATATGTTTTTAATTATTGTAACCTATTTTTATTATTAATAATTAATTAGTACTGCCACACATAGACGGAAAGAGAGAGGGGAATCCTTGGGGGGGGGGGGCACAAAAACTGACCAAAGGGGGTAAAAATTGGGGGTTTCTTTTACCCTATTAAAAATGAAATTCAATTATGTCGTCTATATATGAAAAGATGTTCTTCGTTTTTAATTAGAAAATATAAATTCAATATTTTCCTTTCATTTATTGAGACAAGACCAACAAGATGTTGTATGTGTCTTGTTGGCCAAAATAGTTGGGGGGGGGGTCCTTTCCCCCCTAACTCTGCCTATGCTGCATCATTCCGTTTTTGCTACTGTACACGACATAATTTGCTTCGTAGTTTCTGCCGGTTTAAACCCGTTATATCCAGTTTCTGCCAACAGAAAGCCAACCCTAGCCAGATTAGTCATCATCTATAAGGAATAGTGAACCACTAGGTATTACTCTGCTCTGGTATACCACATGTGAGATTCTCTTGCGAACACACGGAGGAATGGTTGGCAGAGCGAATGATGGATCCCCTAAGGACACTGGCGGGGATGTCCTTGAAAGGTCACCTGGATCAGGAGGAGGAAGGGGTTATTTACTCCAGACGGAAAACATCCATGCCTTACACTAGATCCGAACCAGGAACCTTTCAATTTAGAAGCTAGCACCCTGACAGATTAGTCGGCAAATCAATGTTGTAAAGTTGCAATGGATAAACGGAAAATGAAAGGGCAGTGAAATCATAAGGTCTAATATTGGTACAGCACAAAATCCAGAATCCTCCGGACTATTTGCAGGTTTTTTTTGTCAAAAAACCCCTCCTTTTCAGTGCACGAATTTTTCTGCTTGTTATTTATGTCCGGAACATGTTTGCAATACTAAAATAGCAGATATATAAATAGGAATAATTCTTAAAAAAGGAAACAACCTTTTTAATACAATGCAACATATTTTCTTACAAATCTTCTAATTTTTCTGTGTTGCATTTACTCAGAACATATCTGCTATTTTGCACTGTTTCCTCAATTTGGTCCAGGTTGAAAGCATTGTTCTTAAAAGAGGCAGAAGGATAAAAAAAAAAGTGAGAGGGAAAAAAACCTGCTGATTAGCAAAACAATCGGATTTGGGACTTTGTACTGTACAATAACACTAAAGTTAAATTACAGGTTGAAAAAAATTGTGTAGTCATAACTCATAAACAAATTTGCATATAATTTTTTTTAATGAAAATTCTAAGCTAAACAATAAAAATTCAAAGAAACCAGAAATTGGCATGTATACACGATACAGTGATTATGTACACAATTGCGACAAATTTATACTACATAAAATCCGACATTTATAACAAATGAATAGATTACCGTTTTCTCAGCTTCACTGGATGTTTCAGAAGTACTAGGTGTAGGATCATTACCAGAATTATAGGATTGGTTTTCTACGGTAATGATTTCTTTCTCTGTAGGATGTACTTCTTTTTCTTCTGTGGTTTGAGGAGATGGTTCAACTCCCTGTTGCGAGTCACCAGGAGCATCTGTTATAAAAGCTACAGCTTGTTCAAGCTCATGCTGGTCAGCAGAGGTTCTACTTGAGCTCAAATGTTCATCAAATTCACCAATATTTTCGGGATTCGATTTATCATCAATTTTGTCAGGCGAGATTAACTCTGCTGCTAAGGCATCTGAATCGGGAGGAGTTATAGAATTCTTTTGCTTAGCCTCACTGCTTACAATTAGGTTGTCAACAATATCACTTAATGAAATCCTTGACTTTTTCCTCTCAAGCAATTTTTTTCTTTTTACACTTCGATTCTTGGAATCCTTTATCTCAGGTGATTTGTTTTCATGAAGAGCATTATCCCTTGGGGGACTGTTACTCTCAATGCCATATTCCTTGTGGCTAGCAATTCTTTCCACGTCATCACAAGGCGTTTTCAGAATCGCTCCCGAAGTTTTACCAACATTTAAATCATCTGACTGTTCCTCCGAAGACCCTATGGGACAAATCTCATTTTCTGCTGACAAGGTTTCACTTCTAGGTGAAACAGACATATTTTTGCAGTCCAAACTAACTACTTTGTTGTGATCTGATTGATCCAAAGCATCACTTTCCAACAGAGGACCACTAATAACGTTCTGAGAAGAAACAGCTAGATCACACTGATTAGTTAACCCGAGAGGTATAAATTTATCTTTTGGTGAGGAGACTATTTCAGCACATTCTTTTTTCTTAGATTTTATAGATGATTGGAAATTGGATGGCTCTATTGGATGGGAAATACCATCTTTCAACAAATGCTTATCAACAGTGTTATCAACTGAAAAGGATTTCTGTCTTCCATTATCTTTCCCCCCATTTTCAAATCTGTCCCCAAGCTTTCCCTGTGCCCTTAATTTAGGACTTTTATTGCCTTCCTCATGCGACTGAATTGAGATGGATTTCATATGATGAAGAGAATTGTGTTTATTAGAAAGACTCGTTGGACTTTCTTGATGTTGATTATTACTCGATGAAATTGCTTTCTCTTGCATATGTTTTTTAACGTCACTTAAAACTTTTTCGTGAGATGGTTTGTCAGGATTTTTCTTTTTTGCTTTGAAGTCCTCTAATTTTGAAGACAAAGACTGTCTACTATTTCCTTTATCACCTTTGTCTGCTAAAGAAGCACGTCTGCCAGACATATGTTTTTCTTGGCCTTTATTAGCATCCTTGTTTCTTGATTCAATGTTTCCTGCATCTTGCTTATTGCTACAGTCGTCGTCGGATGCTCTATTACTTAACAAATCAGATGGCCTTTTAGATGATTGTTCAGATTCAACACATTTGTCATTTGAGAGTATAGATCTCATTGCATTAGAACACTTTGAAAGAAAATTTTCATACTCTTTAGATGAACGAGAGCTTTCATTTCTGGACGATTTGGCAGTTTCATAATTTTTACGTTTAAGTGGAGAAATTCTGTAGGAAGATTTATAATAATCATACCTATATCGGGAAGAGTCAAATTTTCTGCCCAAAAATTTAGACTCATGCGATGTACTTCTTCTGCCCTCAGAGTTTGAATGTGAATGTCTTTCATCTGAACGATGCTTATTTTCTGTGGCATGTCTTCTTTTCAGGGGAGATCGAAAATTAACTTTCAAATTGGGTCTACTTCTCCTCTTGGAGCCTTGTGGATTATTTTTCTTATGATCCTCTTTGGAAACATTTTTTTCAATTGCTGTTGAATAATGAGAAATTTTGGAATTATTCCATTTAGAGGGAAGTTTTACTCCAGCAGGAAATTTTGGATTTAATTCAATTTTCTTACGGGAAATAGACTTTGGAGCAGTCCAGTTTCGATTGGGCAGTGAGCTTCGTACAGGAGACATTAGCATTGCATTGCGATATTTAAGAGTTTCAATCTCGGGATTCATGGTGTGGTCTTTGCTTTGGTTATGAATGGCGCTCTGTTTTGATGTTCCCACCCATGCAGATGTAGCACCAGATGTACTTTTTTTATTCAATGGCATACTATCATGATTTTTATCAGTACTCTCTTTTTCTGGTGAAATTATCATACCTTCTTCTTCTGAAGATACTTCTTTTAAGTCCTTTGGACTAGAAATCTCAAGCGGATCGACGATACAAATATTTTCCAACACCTTTTGCTTCTTTCGTACAGGAGAAATTAGTGCATTAGCAGCTGGAAATTTATTTGGCCCAATATTTTCAGGGGTAACAATTAAACCTTCCTCATCAGAAGACGAATCTTTGCTGAAGCTTGTTGTACTCAATTTTCTTTTCTGACTTAGATTTTCTGCCACCATTCTCTTTTCGGGTGACACCAAGTTTAACGGCTCACTAACTTCAGAACGTATAGCTTTTTCATACAACAACTTTGACCGGGCAACAAAAGTATCTAATGTGCACGATGAGCTGGAAATAGTCTCTGGGCTGACAGGCAAATTGCTTTGGCGATCTGGCAATGCACTTTTATAGAATTGAGTCATTGCTCTGGGTTTACCAGATAAGCATATTGCTCTCTTAGGAGCTTGTGATTCGCTTTTAGATGTACACAGATGAGTCTGGGTTTCATTTTCCAAATTTGGTTGCACAGTAGTTTTGGGGCTTGCAGTTAAATCTAAACTTGAAATTTGTTCTGGTGATGTAAAGGGTGAGAAAGGGGAAAACCTGTTTACACTAGGCGAGTTTATTGGAACTGGTCTTATTCTCTTTTTAGGTGGAGGCAAAACTGGTTTGTTTACATCAGAAACATTTTGAGTTTTGACACCCGAATTATTTGAACTAGCAATTGTAGAAGACACAGTACTCAACTTATCACATTCTACACCAACAAGTAGTGATTGTGATTCATTCTCCTCATTTAAGTCTTGATGAGTAATATGCTGAGGAGTCACAGCTGGATTAAGAGAAATGGGTGCAGGACCATGCACTTTTAATGTAGATTCAAACCGATTTTGGCTCTCAGCAGATGGAAGACTAGATTCAGTTAATGACTCAACTCTGTCTTGATCTAATTGTTTATCACTGGGATTATCAGTATAGTTTACTGAATTTGACAGATTTATAACTTCAGTAGATCTCTCCATACACATCGTAGTATCAGTTGAAAATTCTGTAGCATTTTTCAGCAATTTATCTACCATTTCCTCGCTTGTAAAAGTATTGAGGTTTAATGATTTACTTTGTATATTGGTCTGTTTTGTACAGTTCGAAAACACACTCGAAGGTGATGTAATGTTTGATGGTTTCCTTTCAACAGATTTCTTTACGGTTGGAGCACTTAGATTTTTTCGGTTTGCCGGCCTAATAACATTTAAATTAGGTTTTACACTAAAACTATCTCTTAATTTAGCAATTCTTTTAACATTTTTACTGTGAACTGTGCTTTTAAAATAATTTCCGACTTCTGCTGTGGGTTTGGAGGGCGGTAAATTGGCAGTTACTACTTCACTGATCACACTTTTGTTGGTAGTTTTATCTGTTGAAAGTACAGAAGAATTTACAACTGAGTTTTCAGATGGAGGTTTGTCCAGATATTGTCTTTTTGCAGCAGAGTTTTCGAGTTCTAAAATGCCACCTGTGTCCTTTTCTGGACTGATATACTTTCGGAGCTTCTTTGGTAAAGTTCTCCTTGGTGAGTCACCTTCCAATTCAACTGATTCCTCACTAGATCCAGACTTTAACATCTCTCTAAACATTGCCTTTAATTTTCCAGAAGATCTAATCTCTTTATTATGAGGGAAATCCAATACTACAGGACTCTTTGATGTTAGGGGAGGACTTTTTAAAGTTGCTAGAGGGCTTTTTGATGTTGCTAGAGGGCTTTTTGATGTTGGTAGAGGACGTTTTGCTGTTGGTGGAAGACTTTTTGCTGTTGGTGGAAGACTTTTTGCTGTTGGTGGAAGACTTTTTGCTGTTGGTGGAGAACTCTTTGATGTTCGGAGAGGACTCTTTGATGTTAGGAGAGGACTCTTTGATGTTGGGAGAGGATTCTTTGATGTTGGGAGAGGATTCTTTGATGTTGGGGGAAGACTTTCTGATGATGGTGAAGGGCTTTTTGATGCAGGGCGAACACTCTTTGATGAAGCAGATTTGGCAATAGACAATCTTGTAGCGCGGGTTTCAGTTTCCTCAAATGAGGAAATATCGCAAGGTGGAACATAATCTTCATCTTTCTCAGAAGAATTCTTTAAATTAGTGTAGTCTACATCTGATTTCTGTTGTTCTTGCTGAGAATGAACACTGATATTATTTGATTTAGAACTTGCAAGCTTTTTAGATGCTAGAATGACGGATAAGGGTATGTTATCACTGTTTGAATCAGAATCACTTCCAGAATCGGGAAAATATTTGTCTCTAGTAAATGTTGCAGAAGAGCCTTCATGGGAATTTTTCTTTGGACTTCTTTTCTTTTTCTCAGGCGACTTTGATAAAAATTGTGAACGATTATCCTTACTATTAATTGATTTTGTAACTGCATTTTCCATTGCACTCAGAATTACATCAGCTATTGTGGTGGGAGCAGCAATTTGGGATATAAGAGATCGGTCAGCAGTCGTATCAATTACATTTGGGGTTGACTTGTTATCTGATCTGGATCTAATTTTCTTTTCTTTCCCTTTCTTATTTTTCTTGTTGGTATCATTTATGGATGCTTTACTGTCTTTGGATTGTTTTGGGGGAGAACAACATGGTGATTTACATCCTGTTTTCTGTTTCAAGCGCGGGGACCTTCTACTATCACAATTAAATTCGTCCTGAAGGTGAGAACTAGTCAATGTAGCATTAAAGTCTAGCGTTCTGACACATGTCGTGTTAAGCGTACCACCATCACCCGCCAACAGCTTTGCAGAGGAAATCAGAGATTTCAATATTGGACTCTGTCCACTAGCATTCCCAGTGATATTATTAAATATTTCCATTGCAGACATTGAGTTTGATTTGAGAGGAGAAGGCTCTGGGATGGAAAGGACTGGAAAATTGCCATTTCCTGGATCGTCCACCATTTCCTCTTTTTCTTGAGACTGAGGGAATAAAGAACGCTGTTTCTTCTCTTTTGGTTTCTTTTTATTTTTGCGCGATGGAGGCACTGTACTTGCAGATTTATTGGCTTGAGAAGTTTTAGGAACAGTTAAAGCCCTTGCTCTTTTCTTGTTTTTCTCCGGTTCTCCACATTCTGAAAAGATAAAGAGAAATGACTAAAACAAGTCTAGAATTTTTGCAAGTTTCCAAAAGAAAAGTAATCACATACACAGCATTTAACCTGGATTTCTGTAAGAAAAATAATAAAAGCAATATGTTGCTAGAGCTAGGTGAAAAAACAAAATATCAGAGCACATAGGAAATTACGATATCAGGGCTCCTAACAGGTTTCAAGGTCTAAAAAGGTGACAAAAGTGACTAATTTAACCAAAAAGGTGACAAAAAGTGACTAATTGAGTTGAAAAAGGTGACAAAAAGTGACTAATCGAGCAAAAAAAAGTGACAAATAACAATAATGTTAAATATATTCAAGGATAAAGATAGAAAATAAAAAGATCCTCCCCAGCCACCCCTATCTTTTTTCCCTTTGGAAGGATATTTTTATTTTCTTCATTTAAAAAAATATATCATTTTAAAATATTTAAAAAAAAAAAAATTAATCGTAACTATGATTTTTTTATTTGTTTATTTTTGACACAGCTTGAAGAATTTCTTCCTTTTTTTGAAAGATTATGTTTCATTTTTTACATTGAAAAAGTCTGAAATTAATTTTGTATTTTTCTTTTTAATAGAAAAATGTGCATTTTTTAAAGTCTGTCTTTGCTGACCAGCATCATCTGAGACTATTGCCGCTCCTTCAATCATTGCCTGTACAAGTGCTGCTTCCTTAAAATCTTAATTTTTTTTATTGCCTTCTTGAGCCTGTCATTGGCTTCCTTTAATAATTTTGAAGCACTGTCCAACGCCTCATGTTCTTCCTTAAGCATAATTTAAAGTTTTCGTTACTCTTCTTCTATCACCTTTCTTTTCTTTGCCAGCTGCTTTAATTTTTTTTCTCTGCTTCCAGACTATCTTTTTCTTTCCTGTCCTCTAATTTTTTTTGTGCCTTACGTTTTATACCTTCCAAATAGGCATTATAGGCTTTATATACAACCCTTCCCATATGCATTACCTTTGATGTGATCGGCAACAAATAAAGTTGATTGTCAAAATTTGCAAAGCTACTTTTAACCGTCATCAATGCATTGAGTGTGCGTTCTGACATTGATGCTCTGTCTCCTGTCAAAGCTCTTACTGAGGCTGAGAAGCCATGTTCAATATCAGCACTACCATGAGAAAGTGACAGAGCAGCCTTCACTAGCTTTGACACAACTGGGTACTTAGGATCAACACCACTAATGTCTTGCAGACTGAAGAACTGGTTCCAGTAAACATCAATAGGCTTCATTATAGATCCTTCTTCCTCAAATTATCTTTGAAGTAATTTCCACTTATACAGTAGTATGTCTGTTGGGATATCCCATAGCATTGCTTTTGCAACTTCTAATGCTTGTCGAACACTCTCAAGAGGACCACGACAGGATAAACTTTTAAGGCGAGATGAACTGAAGGACTTCTTCAAAAGATATTTAACACTGGCAATGTAATGCTTCTGAGACCTTAGAAAAAATAAATTCCTTTCCTTCTCTTTGATATTCTGTAGTGCTCTAGAAATTTGATCTCCAATCACAATATCAGCCAGAGGCAACAGTTTGTGAGGACATATATCTTCCAATTTATCCATTTTCAAATCTCAAATAAATTCCTCTTTGTAGAAGATCCTAAACAAAATTGTCCTTGTCAACAATTCAAGTTGAGAATGAAGGTTTTGTATTAGAGGTTCCTTTTTCTGAAGAAATTAGGTCACACGATTGAATATACTTGCACTTGAAACGACAAATATCACCTCAGCATTCGTAGTTTCTCTTCTAAGTAAATGAACAATTTTTTTGTAGCTTGGTTTTCGTATCATTTTTGGCTTCTTTATTGGAATGTAGTCAAGGCAATACTTTCTAACTGCAATTCAAGCAACCTTTCAGCAGCTGGCTTTAGGCTTAGCCACCTGCTTGAACAAAGCTTGATGAAATGGTGAGTGGGAAGTTTCAAGTCTTCTTGAATTTGTTTGTATGTTGACCAATGCTTAGGCCACTGATTAAAAAAATCTGTGAATAGTAAAAACTAGTTCAGACACATCTTTCCTAAATTCTTTTAGACGTTTAAGAAAAGTATTATGTACCGTGTGAATATTACATGTCCCAATGTTAATTAGTTCCTTTTTACGGGTAAAAAGTAATGAGTCATTAATCTTTTTAAAAACTGACTTTCACTAAAAAACTCAAGAATTTATAACAATCAACTTTGATGATAACAGATTGCGATTTTCAATACTTCGCAACGCTCTTTCAATATTTAACCCTCTGGATACGGAGTCGGCCAAAATTTTTGCATTGTCTGGTTACGGAGGGAGTTGGAATCTTTCAGATTTCAAACTCTTGAAGAAAAGGCTGAATCCATCAAGATTTCCATACCCTCATTTCAGTGCCACAAGGACAGCAGCGCGTGAATAACCTCCGTTACGTAGACAGGAATGTCAGGGTTCTCGATGGGGAGCTTCGAGCGCTTAGAATGTGTGAGAGGTTGATGATGTATCCCCTTAAAAACTTTGCCGAAGAAATCTTCGAGTGTAAATTATCATACATATTGAAGATTCCGCCGTCCCTTTAGAGTTTACCTGCAACATATCTCTACCTTCTAGACATAATCAGACCCACAATAGAAACAACAACATGTGATGACAAAGGTACTAAACGCATTACCTCTCCTCCTGGGGGAAAGCCACCCCCAGGAGGAGAGGCCAGTTCAGCCGTGTTTCAGTTTGATGCTTCTTTTGGCTGTTTCCGTAACACGAAGGTAGTAGCCGCTCCGTATGCTGAGGGTCAATGTTGAGCTAATATCAGCTTGATCTGTCCGATCTCTTGACCACTCCATTCTTGTCTTATTCCAGAATCCGAAAATAAAACGGGTCTGTTGAGACCACCCTCAGATCTGTGTATGGAGGATGTTATCCCCCTTTAAAGCCTTTAAAGTGACCGTTGGCATCGATCACTATTTACGAGCTGTCAGCGTCTGACCTTCTAGAGGGCTCCTCCTTTTGTTCAACCCTGTCGACCGGTGATATCTCTCTCGCGCCAAATGATATGCAACACAATACAATGAAAGAAAAGCGTCAGTCGTAAATGCCACTCAAGGTTCTATTGCTCAAGTTAGGTAATTAGGTAAGAGGGGTCGAATATGCAGATATCCCTGCTTCCCTTAAACTTCGACGCTTCGCCTTACTGATAGCCTTTTCTCGTGGGAAAATTTCCAGAACTTGCTGCTAATACACAGCGGCAACGTGAAGTATACTTTTACAGCTCAAACAGTACGTTTCTGAATCCATTCTTGCTGTGGAACGTAGCGTGCATTTCGAAATTTAATTCGTGTGAACCCTGTTTTTTTAGAGGAAATATGAATTTTTTTAATTGCACACCAAAAATTTTTCTTCTCCAAATAGAATTTAAGAACTTAAAACCCCTGAAAAGGTGACAAAAAATAAAAAGGTGAAAAAAAGTGACAAAAGGTGACGTGTTAGGAGCCCTGCGATATTCAAGATGACTATTTAAGTAACAAAAGCAAGCAATAGAATAAAATAAAGGTGATTATTTTAAGGGAAGATTAGTTGCATATAGGTACATTGCAGATTCATTTGAAAATTTCTATACCAGGACATGCCTCTATATCCAGAGAAGCCAATCTGCGATGGAAGTTTTCAGTAGTTTTAAGAATTTTTCAGTAATTAAGTAAGCATTTAAGAAATCAGCTTTAATAACACACATATATCATTAAATCAAATATTTAACTACAAATTTGAAACATATATGCAACACATATTATTTATAATTAGTACGGTATACCAAACATGATAACACATATATAGAACCAATAATTGTGTATGAAAGAATTATATCACATTAATACAAATTGAAAATTTTGTTCAAAAAAACATTTAATAATTAAATTTAAGTACTCTCTCCCATTTACAAAAAAAAAAAAAAAGAAGAAGAAGAGGGGGGGGGGTTAATTAATGTGATGCCGAAAATAAATAAAATTGATTTTTTCAGTAGAAAAAAAATCACCCGATTCCGTAATCTGTAGTACCCGATTCATGTCCGCAGAAACTACGGAGAATCTGTAGTAGTTGGCTCTCTGTATATCTAGAAAACCATAGAACTGAATAAAAAAAGAGAGATCTAATTGGAAGTTTTACAACAGAGTTTTAGAGATAAAATTGCAGTCAGGAAGGGCTGATGGTATTTTTTGTGGCACAGTGTCGAGGGAGGGGGGGGGGATATCGACTCATGGGTTGCTAGCACAGTGACCAAACTCATAGCCACAGTGACCCGACATTAGGAAACTAGCAAAATGGCAACAAAATCCGTTTAAACAATTCTTACAGAAGTTTCACTTCAAGGATTATTGTTAGTTTCTGCCAATCCATACATCTCAATGGCTTATGATTTTAGTAATCAAGAGCTTGAAAACAAAACCAAAAAACTTTTGTTTGCCCTTGGTGTTTTAATCACACACAATTATGTGATTAACTTTATTCCTGTGGTAATGTTCCATTTCATCAAATAGAGTATATAGAAATTGGAAAACTCATAAAGTGTTTAATATTGCTAAATCTTAGTATATGGTGCAATGGAAAAGTTTGCCAAGATGGTGTCCTATAAGCAATGCTAATTATTAGATATAGACTGTTAATCTCATAGCAGTTAAAATAACAGTGTTATTACAAATTAGCAATTGGAAAAGTAACTTTAAACAGCTAGACTTATTGATTTATATAAATATAATAAAAGTTTACAAAATAAACAGTTGAGAATACTAAGAATTTAAGCAAATACTAACTTTAAATTAAGTGACAATGTTTGCTTTGAGAAAAAACTGGATGTAAATTAGCAATGAAGGTTTTGAAGGTTACAATTTTGTCATCTCTAACAAACATTACCATTTGTGGCATTGGAGACAAAAAAAAAATTGAAATCACACTAAGGCCATAACCTTTAACAAGGATTTTATTAATGTTACTTCATCCTCAAACTGGAATTAAAACTGAGGCCACTTAGTTACCATGCCAGCTTAACAATATGGTTATAGTGATGACATTGTCTTTTAAAAGTCAATCTAAGTTTATTTTTCAAGTAAATTAATGACTATTTAGAAAATAAATCATTCAAAATTTATAAATCTAATTTGTTTCCAACTCATGTTTTATCAGATTACCAAGAAGTGCTAGACTTGAATGCCAATTAATCTGAATCCTTGTAGACAACAAAAGTCATTCTTTAAAGTTAAAATGTAATTTAAAGTGATAAATTATTTTTATTCTTGATGAAAAGGAAAGAAATAAAACACAAGACAATATGATTTGTAATTAAAGCATTTAAATTAGTAACCATTTCTTTACCATGTTACATTTTTAATTAATACTTTTATAGTTTGCTTTAGACAAGATACAAAAAGATGCTTAGCAAGCTACAACTCTTCTCTCTCTCAGACACTACAATATCAACCCCCAAGATATTTTACTGTTGTATAATATATTTAAAATTTTACTGGAAATTTGTTTTGGTTGTTTTAGCTAATCAATTTGTCACACTGAGTTAGGATTTTTAGTTATTCAGGGTGGCAACAAAATCCTCGAAATAAATTTCCCCGATTTTACAAATCCCGTAAGAAATGTTGTGATCCGTAATTGGTATCAATATACAGTACCCACACGACAATATTTTAAAATATTTAGGGTCAGATGAGGTTCGATTAAAAGGATCATTCTCCACAAATATTTTGAATTATTTTCTCATCAGATATTTTTTAATTGCTATTGTAAGGGTTGGACAACGCTAGTGTTCTTTATTCGAATTACAATTTCGGCCAAAACGATTTATTCGATTCTCCAAAGCACTTGTAATTGCGCATCTCTTAATAGGCCACAAACGACAGTAGTTACCATTTTCATTAAAAAAAATTTTAATTCCCTGATTTTTTGTGAAATGTGGAAATTTTTCCTGAAAATTCCCTGATATATCCAGAATTAAAAATTTCCCTGAGAATTCCCCGATTTCCCGGTTCTGTTACCTCCCTGTTATTAGCAAAGAATATTCTAAAAACATTAAAATGTGGACAATATTCAAGTCCTTTTTTTAAAACCTCATTTTTCAGGAAATTGCAATTGATTGAATGCAGAATTGTATCTGAAATTTATTTTATGTACCATTCACAATACATTATCTTATAGAAATTATTTATAATTGTCAGTTTGTATTGAAAACCATAGTATATTTTTGACGTTACTGATAAGCAACTCTCCTATTGTTATATAGCAGTCTCTCTCTCTCTTATCAGTTGGAATATATTAAAAACAAACCATGAGTGAACTCGAAAATAACTACACACACAACCAAAGTAAATAATCAGGGTGGCTACAAAAATTGAAGTAAAAAGTTCCCCAAGTTTTCCCTGATTTCCAAAGTATTTTTCATAAAATTCCCCGAGTTTCTCCACCCGTTCTCAGAACAATTCTTCGGTAATAATGATAAACTTGACACTTGATGAACTAAAAAACTATAGACTAATAGATGAATAAAAATATGATAAGTAAAAAATATTTTTATTGTATTCCATAATAGACCAAATAATATAAAGTTATACATAGCATATTTAATTTTATATTTTTAACTATTTTGATGTGTTCGCAAAAGCAGCCATCAGCTCCTGAATCCGACAGTGGCGGCAGCACTGGGTACATATCTACTATTATAAAAGGAAGTGTTTGTCTGTCTGCCCTGTACACTATGGCACTTACAATAGTGAAATTTGGCACACAGATAGTTCGAATTTTTTGCAAATTTACTATCACGCCCAAATTTTAAAATTTAACCTAAAACATTTAAAAATTAATTCATTTGAATTTAATTATTAATATTTTCCTAAGAATGGCAACAGTATACAGACGTGACATATTCCAAATTTATTTTTTCCGTTAGATTTTCAGAGCAACGATTTTAGCGGACGAACAAAACAAATAAAGTTTTAACTGGAGTTATGTAGTTCTTTTTTCTATCTCCTAGATAGTTAAAGATAGAAGAAAAATTTCAATGGATTTCAAATCTGCAGAAAATTTTACATCAGATCGATACCTAAAAATATGATTTTCTTTAAATAAATAATTTTTAAATTGCAACTTTTATATTTTTTCCAATACGAATTGGCCCGCCGGCGCTGCGAAGAATTCTAACTTTGTGGTTAAAAAGATCAGATTAATTCATTTTGATTTCCTGAGCAACGGATTCGAGTAAAGTAAAACAGATAAAAAGTTATGACTGGCGTTCTTCATTGTTTTTTTCTATTTCAGCGATCGTTAAAGATAGAATAAAAGTTTCAACGGATTTGAAATCTGCGGAAAATTTCATATTAGATCGATACCTAAAAATATGATTTTCTTTAAATAAATAATTTTTTAATTATAACTTTTATACTTTTTTCAATAATAATTTTGCCGCCGAGAAGAATGACCTTCGTTTGATTCGAAATTCATTCATTTTGAAGAGTAACCGATTCGGGTGAAGCAACAGAAATAATTAAAGTTATGACTGGTGTTCTACAGTGCTTTTTTCTATCTCAGCGATTGTTTAAAATAAAATAAATATACCAACAGATTTCAAATCTGCGGAAAATTTTACACCAGATACATGCCTTAAACCTTTAATTTTCTTTTAATAAATAATTTTTCAATTAAATATTTATATTTTCATAAGAGATTGTGACGTCACGCCGATTGGATCTCTTCGCAAATAATTTTGGCCGCATTTGACAGTAGCGAGTCCATTACGAAAAGAACTGTAACGGGCAATGCCCTGCTTGTATTATTATGACAGCAGACTACCCTATAAATCAATACAAACTCGTAAACTTTTAAGAAAAAAAGAACCCCCGAGTTTAAAAAAAAAATAAGAATTTCTAACACATATGTATTAAAAAACATATGCATAATCTAAATGAGTACTTTTCCGTTAGCCAGGCGGCATATTACCAACCTTTAGTTAGTAGCTAGTAGTAGCATAGCAAAATCGCCGTAATTTTGAATTTTTTTTTCTTCCTAAATGTTGATTAAATTGGAACCGGGTAACTTTTGCAGGTTTTTCCGGCCGTTAGTATTTTTTAAAGCCGCAAAGCGCTACGTTCCTATTATTGACATTAGGGAACAAACACAGCTGTAGACTTCGGTTACAGGATTTCCGGCCGTTACAGGTTAAATAAAACAGTATACAATGCATACAACTCTTTTTTTGGATCTTTACGTAAAAAATACACTTCTCATTTTCGGAATGAAAACAAAATTGGTGACATTTTGATTCAAAGTGGCGCCCGCATGGCTAACGTAAAAGTACCAAAAGAGTGCCATTTGCAAAACGAAATTCCAACTTTTTCCCCGAGTAAAACGAAACTTCCCCGAGTTTTCCAGAAAATGATTCTTTCCTGATTTCACGGTTCTGTCGCCACCCTGATAATTCACACTTAAAACAAAATTGTTGAAAAGCCAAGTACAAAAATAATTTCAATTCATTTTCTTTATTTCTAATATTAGGCTTAGAAATACTAGTTTTAAACTTACGACTTTTTCATTTATGTATTCATTCATCAATTAAAAAATACACTGTATAGTCTTTTAATTTTTTATGCTTAGTAGAAAATTCTCGATTATTCTCCAAGAATGTTGCCCAAAATATTATGACCAAAAAAATTTACATTTCTTTGGAATAGCAATTAAACACAGCTCAAGGACATAAATTGAAAAATTGAGTGTCCGTCCACAATGTTTTGTTTATTCCATTAGCATAATAAAACTTGCAATCTCAGTGCTAGTTGTTTACTTTTGCTGAAGAGTAGTTTTGAAACTAGGGAAGGTAATGAAGCCATTTCAAGGCTTGTCTTTGCTACTAAAGAAAAAGTAAACCTAAATGATCATGAAATTTTTCCTTACAACCGAAAATATGCAAGACAAAAAGTACTTACTTAGAGGTATAGTAACAAAGCTACTGACATTATCATGTTGAAGTAGTCGGTCTGCACAGAAAGCTTTGGTTGGACTGTAATCATCAGGTAGCTTAATTGGAGACGAATTAAGAGATGGCATGTTCAAATTAGCAACATCCGAAGGAACAGCTTGAACAGTCTCAGACACTAATGGCTGAACAGTCTCAGCAACTAATGGCTGAACAGTCTCAGCAACTAATGGCTGAACAGGTGTAACATTAGTTTGATCTTGGCAATTCCAGCCAGGAACTACAATTCTATACAAATTGCTTTGAACAGGATAAGGATTTTGTGGCATAATAAAAGTAGGTGGCATATTAGGGTAATTCAGTTGCACAATTGCTGGTTGTTGTAGTGTTGAGTTTAGAGCTTGACAATAATTCATTGGATTCTGAACTGTGGGAAATAAGGATAAATTTCCATTAGGGTAGCCAGTTAGATTTGCAGTGAAAGTCATATTTGCTGGAGTAATTGTATTTGAAGCTCCTACATTTACCGTGGTAACACACGGAGAGGGAGTCGTTTCTGGAGTAATTCCACTGAATGCAACAGCCATTTGGGTCTCAGAATTGAAAGGAGTTCCTATCGACACTTCTTTCATTTTGGTTGCAGCACTAGTTTTTGCTTGACGATCTGGAATGGAAGCAGATACTGGTTCTTCGATTTCAGCATGACTGGAAGAAGGTTCTGGCACAGGATTAAAATTACAAGGTTCATCAGTGTCCATCTGATCAGCAGAATCGGATTGCACCGCTGAAATGCCAGAATCCATAACATCTCTCGACTGATTCTCGACATCTGTTGTGTTAACAATCTTATCTTCCATTCTGGACACTTCAGCATTTTCTACAATGTTAGAATTTGCTGCATCGGCACATCCTGCGGAGGATTGATCCAACACATTATTCACCTGCTCTGGTTTATCACTTTGAGATATTTTACCAGGGTTCATTGCATTTATTCGATCACAATCTGGTAGGCTTGGGCTAGAAGCGTGATCAGATGGAGGCATCGAGTTTTTAGTCACTGGCACACTCACGGCTGTATTTGGCTGTACTTGGGTTGTTTCCTGATGAATGGAGTTTGAAAAAGCTTTAGAACTCTCTGCAGGGCAAATAACAGGGTCTTGTGTGCTGTTCATGTCACCACAATCTCTGTTATCTACAAAAGAGTGGGATATTAAATATCATGAAAATAATTATTAACTACCTAATTTTTAAATAATTCAGGTATAATACAAATATGGTTAAAACTACATTGGCAAGTAATTATTTGCTAGCCACCTTATAGACATTAGTGGAAACTCATAGATCAAATAGGAAATTTCTATTCTGTGGGTAGCATGCTGCCTGATATAATCAGTCAGCCTGCAGTCAATTTGTATAATAGGATTGGTATTTTTTAATTAATGTCACACTGGAGTAACACAGCCCAATCATTAGGAATAGGAGAGTTAAATTTCCTGCCTAATACACCAATTGTTACAGGATTTGTCGACGTAGCAAGTATTACAAACAGGGTTGGACCCAATGGGTTTTTCAAAAAAGCCCAATTTTGGCCATATTTTTAAAATATAAGCAAAAGTTTCAGTGATTAAAAAAACATACACAATTATAGTTATAAAATTTTTGAACAGAATTGATCACTTTTATAGAAGATTTATTTTTAATACACAAGTTTTGAACACATATTATCTATAATAAACTACCATTCTTGAGTGTCATTGCCTCTTCAGAAAATGCTGAACTTTGACCATTTTTCCTGCTTTCTCTGCACCTAGTCTATTTATCCACTTGGTCCATATGTTGCCATATGTAGAGAACACATGTTTAATAGATGCCAAACTTGGTGGGCAGCTGAGGAGTTGAGCGAAAAGCCTGCAGAATCCTTCGGGCAACTTCCCAAATTTCTGTGTTATGCTCCATTAGCAACCACCACTTTGAAGGATTACTTTTGTACAAGTTCAAAACATCAACATTGAAAGTGGTTTGGGGAAACAACTCACTGTCTTTGATTTTGAAGGCTGAGACACCGGGCATATATTTAGGTTTCACAGATTGCAACCAAGTTTCCCCCTGCTTCGCTTGCTCTGCTGAGAATCTGCTGCCTATACATGATGGGTTCATTATATTAGCTAGGTAAAAAGAAAATGGTCGCATTGCTTTATCCATCATTTGTTGTATCTGTTGCTTATATGGCAACAATTCGATACTCACAGTGAGGTCAATCCAGATCTGCAAAGCTGTTGAGAAGTTTGCCGAATCTGCCTGCAACCTATCGTGCCTAAGCTACAGAAACATCTCTTAATTGCTTCTGTATGCTGAAGTTTCACGGTACAACTCAACATTACTACATTTCTTCCAATATTCGAGACGACTCACTGTTATTTTTAATAATAATTTCCACATATTTGTGAAAGTTTGTGATGAAAGTGCTAACGCATTCAACTTGCGAATTCCATTGTGTATCATTTGGAATTTAAGGCATGAATCCACCCTTTTCCTTTAATAATTTATCATAAGAGACGTGGTTGCAAAAGTATTTATTTCCCTCCACAATATGTTTAAGGACACTCATAAAAAAATGCTCGAAAACAAATTTGACAAAAAAATTTATTTTTAAACTTCTGTTTGGGTACTAAGCATATTATTTCTTAAAAAAAAAAAAGTTTCAGTGGGTTTCTTTATTTAAAAAAAAAAAAAAAAACACCAGGTTTTTGCCAACCTTGATTTTATACTATGCAGACATAAAAATCTACAATTCAAATTCCCCTCAAATGGAACACACGACTTGCCACTAACACATCTTGATTTTATATAAGAAATATATAAAACATATATTTCACAAATATATGTGACACAAAAATCAACATTGATTGCATAGAAGCAAATGGGAACAATGGTCATAAACAGCATAAAACTGACCACTTTGGGATTCATTTACAAATTTTGCCACTTAGTTTAAACACTGCAAGTGGTTTCGACAAGATATTCCGTCCATCAAGATCTGGTCAATTTTGAAGATGACAAGATACTCCACTGAGACAACCACCAGGATGGTAAAATAAACTTCATTTCAGCTATGAAACTGTATAATATTACTAAATCAAAGAAAACATCACTATTCCACTGAAAAATCTTCAGTTGTTTGATTGGAGGGGAGAGAAAATTCTATAAGATGGATATAGTGTATGTTAAAAATACAGAATTTCCTTTGAAGGGGTGCAATGGAAGTGGATGTTCAGTAACTGTGGGTAACATGACTAAGGTGAGCACTTTTTGCTATGAACACTATATTATAAATCTGAATAACATCAATAAAAAGTATCCAAAAAGCTGCTGTATACTTTTGATTAAGTATATTTTATTTAGAGGTGTGGTTATCTGGTTGATAGTTGGAGTTTTATACAGCAAGGTTCAAAGTGGAACGAGCTATACCAAAATAATTTGAGGTATGAATTGGGCATATTGATGCCTATATTCATCATAAATTGACAAATAAATCAAAAATGACTAATGACACTGTTATTAATAGATAAAAACAATTAAGAAACTATAGCATAGATGCTGCTATGCATGGATCTCAAACTTTAGAAATATTTGGCTTTTGAAAAACAATAGGAACTGAATTTTCAGATTCACCCTTGTATCTAAATATTTTGCAAGTTTTAACATAAGCCTTCATATTTCCACATTGAGATGAACTTTTTATTTGTAAAAAATCATTCACTTTAAGGCCACATCTGATGTCACTTGGTAATACCAACTGTATACAAGTCAGTAGTAAATACTAAATGACAAAAAAGTACCCAGACTATATGGCAGTGAAGTGGGGCAGCATGCAGCAAACATTTTAGGAAAGATTATATGCAATTGTTATACGAATATGTGCAGCTTTAAACCAGTCACCAATGAAATAAATATAATTTACGAATAAAGACACATTTTTAAAAGATGCAATAACTAAAGTGCACATGTTCAAGAATGAAAGCTTTACAAGACTTACTGCACATTAAAGAGATACATTGGTCAATTACAGGATCAGCTTCATTTCTTGTTAAAACTTTCTTAGTTATGTCATCAGAGTCGTGAATCAACTACAAAATAGATAATATTGTGAGATCACAAATACAATCAATACTGCACAAAAAGCATTCAAGTTCTGGAATCGAAATATATATATATCTGCACTACAGGGTGTCCTAAAAGTTCCTGTACTGACGATTCATGAATTTATTACACAAAACAACCAATGGTAAAAAGCACTTTTAATCTAATGCAGGAAAAAAATTTTAACTTACATTTTTAATAAATGTTCACAATTTTCTCCTTTTTCTTGGAAGCAAAACTGAAGTCGTTTGCGCATATTTTTAGAAACGCTTTACAAGATGCTGGAAGTGACTTCTAGTACCCTTTGAGTAATGTCAATTTTCAGATCATCTATTGTTTGGTGATTATCTTCATTAACTTTGTTCTTTAAATATCTCCAGAAAAATCTCACGGAAACGAGGTGGTCAAAGGTTTCTTGAGATGAGTAAATCACAATACCATTAGCAATAATAAAGCCGTTTCTCATTTCCAGTGGCTTTAGCTCCTGTAACATTTGTACACGAAAATTCAACGCACTTAAAGCCTTATGTATCGATCCTTGTGATATGCCCATTTGTTGTGACAAACCCATCATGGATTGATGAGGGGATAGCAATATCCTCCATTGAGTCTCTTGCACAAAGTCTGGTGTAACGACTTTCGATCTTCCACTCCTGTGTTTTGTGTTCCACTGAATTAGACTCACGAAATCACTGAACGAGCTGATATAGCGTATCATTACTCGGTATTGCATCATTTGGATATTTATGTCGCCAAAATTTTTTACATCTTTCATATGATTTACATTCAAAATAAGCCTCAAACAGTGCAATATTCTCTGAATGCACGATAAACTCATCTTGTAATGAAGAACAAAATTATGTGGAACTTTATTAATGTACAACTTGAGCATGAAGAAAACCAGACGATAAATATTAGACTCGATAAAACTATAAGCAGACGATTAACTTCAATTAAAAAAAAAAAAAAACATGAGCAATAATTTTTTAAAGTTGTAGTACGGGACTTTTACTTTTAGGACACTCTGTAGATAAACAAATAAAAACTTTAGTCAAAATTGAAAAAAAAAAAAAATGATAAATCACAATTTAAAAATTTTAGTCAATGGACATTTTGGCGGAGCAAGATGTCCGTCACCATCAAAGTCGCAAAAAAACGGGAGTTTAAATATACTGTTCGATAATAATGTTGCCAAAATTTTTTTTTAAACCAAGCATTTCCAGGCCTCATGCAAAGGCGCATACGACAACATAAAAATAGTTTCTCTGATATTGAACTCAAGAATAGAAATTTATTTCATACAAGCAAAAGTAAGATCGCAGAGATCTAATTCACAAGTTAAACATTGATCAGAGAATCCTCATTTATTTTTATTCTGTTCAATATACTGGTGAATGACGCTATTGCGCCCCTGCTTATACACACAACCCAGAAAGCTTAGTTCAAAGTTCATTGTGGAAATAATATTCCAGAACATATTTCAAGAAATGTTTCCTGCGACTTACTTCTGTCCCGATGATGGGGGACGTCTTGCACCTCCAAAAAGATAAAAGCCCTTTTTGCTCTCACGAAGTTTCTAAATTGTGATTAATCATTGTTTTGAAGGTTTTTCAATTTTTACTTTATCTATATTAGTAAGTAGAAAATATGAAACAATACTAAAATTAACCCTAAAATGTAATATTCACCACATGCGAGTTCCTTAACAATACAAATAGTTCTCTTTTTTACTCTTTTCACCTGCTAGTCATCTGGTTTACAATGCCATGTCTACATCAATTTAACCTTACAACTTTTCTCACTTCACTAACCATGACTGGTAACCGCCACTCACTTCAGATGTTAACTTCTTCTTCCTTTTCATCACTTGGTGTGTTTTCACACAACATTTAAAATACAAATCTAACAACTCTGCCTTTTCTACCAATGAACTTTCACAATAGCTCCCCAAAACCAATAATCTTCCAACATCCCTACATGGATTAAGTTTGAACTATTCATTCTTTCATAGCCCCCTTAAAAGAAAGCAGACTTCCTTTCTCTAATGCAGGGACGGTCAACCTTTTACATGCTGCATCAATTGTTTCACATACGAGTTCAGATGCGCCATGCAACTCAAATACCTTTTCTACCTTCTTACGTTCATGGGGTTAGAAAATAGGGATAGGGGTAAGATCTGCTTCGCTTAGGGGAGGAAGAGGAATAGCTCAATCTAAACGATAAAATTAATTAATGTACGATAGTTCAAAAGATGTGCATTAATTGGAGCACCAATCTTCAATAGTGAAAGGGGATCTTTTGAACGAGAGGGCGATCGCTATCGTGGACCCCCACTGATGGTGCTACTACTGCAGGAGAGTCTCATTGGATGAAGGCTGCATGAACTGAACTGAGAGCACTTTGGTGTTGAAGATGGGTAAAGATATGGCGCCTATTTCAAAAGAATGTACATACGTAAGTGCATGGATGCACTGTGCCAGTTTGGCCACTCCTGCTTCAATACTATTTTATATAATATACATTATCGTCTATAATTGGATGGGACTGAAGAAAATTGATGACTTAAGCAAAGTGATGATTTATTGAGGTTTTACTGCATATTCTACTGCATTTTTAAATGTTTTTCAACTGATTTTGTTTTAACTTGAAGGAATACAATATCAATTTTAAAAAAAACTTAATTAAATGTATTATTTGTACTTCTTTCTTCCCAAATAGCAAGTTTTTCTGAATCCTCATATCACTCCCCTTGATATATGGTCTTTTAAAAATATTGAGTGGTTGCCATAATTAATGGAACAAGATTTAGAATATTTTGTACACCCCAAGTGCTAATATAAGGTTACAGTAAAAGTGAAATTGCACCTCTAGAGCAGGGTAGTTGGAAGAGTTTGATGTTCCAGGATCTTTAGTCTGTTCTTCGTTATAAATTGCTTTATTGATGTTGTCAGCTATTTTTTGAGCAAAAGGTTCATTATTCAATAACTCATTGAAAATAGCTTCCTAGAGAATTAAAAAGAACATATTTATAAATTTAATTAAATCAACAAACTATAACTATTTGAACTACATCTACTCACTCATGAATAGATAGAAAAAGTACTGTACCAATGTATGAATGATATTGGGTTGTCAAAAAAGTCTGTTTGGTTTTTTGAGTGGTAAAATAAAATACAATTTCTCCAACACAGAAAATACCTACTAATCAATTATGTACTGTCCATTCTTTTCTACAACTTTCTGCCATCTCTCTCTCTACCAACTTCATAAAACGGCCAAGGTGTACTGACGAAAAACTGATTCAGATGCTTTTTTACACAGCCTCATCATTAGCAAACTTTATACTCTTCAAAGAATTCTGTAGAAATCGGAATACATGATAATCCGAGGGTGCAAGGTCCGCAGAATAGGTAGGGTGAGGCAAAACGCCCCAGCCAAGTCTTTACAATTTCTGCTGTGTCCTTAAAAAAATATGGAGTCTGGCATTATCATGGTGAAAGATGACTCCTTTACGATTTGTACATTCTGGACCCTTTGAACATATAGCCTGTTCAAATTTTCTTAACTGGGAGCTTTATACGTCCGAGTTAATTGTCTTGCCTGATGGCCAGAGCTCATACTAAATGATAACCTTAATCCCACCACACTGAGAGCAAAATTTTCTTCTGGTGCAATCTCACCTTCGAGATTGATTGTGGTGGCTTGCTACTCTTTCCCCATGATCTCTTATGAATGACGTTGTCATGAACAATCCACTTTTCATCACCCACAACCAACTGCTTCAAAAATGGATAATTTTCTTGATCACTTGAAGGAGTGTGTCACGAATGGAAATGCAAGCAGTTAAGTTGTGTTTGGTCAACTCGTGTGGAAACCAAACATTGAGTTGAGAAACGTATCCCAAATGATGCAAATGGTTTTCTACACTTAAGTGGGATATATTGAGTTCTGTAGCTATCTCCAATACAATTTGGGATGGATTTTTACCGACGGTAGTATCTATTATGGCTGGGTCAATCTCAGTTGGGCGAACAGAGCTGGGAATGTCACAGAGTTCAAAATCACTGGAACAGAACTTGGTGAACCACTTTTGACACAGGTTTTGTTGAAGCATTGTCCCCATACATATTGAAATCTTTTTATGCGCTCCTGCAGCTTTTAACCTTTAAAAAAAATTAAAACGTAAAATGTGGCGAAAATGGCGTTTTCCCCCCTCTATGCTTACAAGTATGCAGCTTGCACACGAATCTAAATTAGCTCACTTGCATATGCAAACTACATACTATTCACGTTGCCTGTGACGTGAGCTAGTTAGTTGTGCGTTTGCGCTGTGCAATAGAGATTGTGGATTGGAGAAAATTGCTACTCCACAGAAAAACCGAACATTTTTTGCCAACCTTACACTTTAAAAATAGTTAGTTCTAGATGCGAAAAGTAAATGAAATAATATGAATATGTAACAGAGAAAAAAAAGTTTATTTAGCATTTAATAGGGGGTAAAATACAAAACATCGATATTTATAAGTATTCTTAACTTTTTCATTATTCGGAAACTAAGAGAGCTATTGTTTTCAAACAGAAATTCAACCCGTACATTATTGATATGATTATCTAGCAAATGCTCCTTAACGTGATTAGAATATATTTAAATTTTCTGTAGCCTGTATTAAGTGTTTGAAAACTATCTTATTCAGGTAATAATAGTAAAGAATATTTTTCACATTTTGTTCATAATTCAAGATAAATAAATTAACTTCATATAAAATGCAATATCTTCAAGCAGATTACTAATTAAACTCCAGATTAAAAAGTGTTCAGTTGGCAAATACAGTAGAATCTAATATTAGCAAGTCTCAGATGTCCTTCAATTATCCTATCCTATGCAATGAAAGATAAACAGAAGTCAACAGAAAGAAACAAGTTACCCAATCATCATTCAGTGTTATAACATGTTCATTCGGTTGAATTTGTTTAGGAATTGGAGATTCATTCATCAGTCTTCGTCTTGGCACAAAACTGCAAAAATGAGATCATAACCAAAATATAAAAATTGAAAATGTGTAATAAAAAAAACATTTTGATATGCCAAATATGCATCTCAAATGAATACATGAACTTCTTATTGAACAGTTCATAACATTTTACAAAAACACTAGATGATCTATGTGGTTTTATCTTTAGAAATTTGATGAAAACAAGAAACTCAGATTCGGCCTACCTGTCTGTAGTCACTAATAAATTATGTACCTTTTAACTATCTGGAAATCTAACAATTAAAAAGTAACCACTACTTTGGGTATTAATTTTCAACTTAATTGTTAAACATTGTCTAATCCCCCCCCCAATGGCAAGGCTGGGTACAGATTGCAAAGACAAATACAAATACATGATACAGTACAGAAATACAATACAGTATAAAATTGACCGAAGTCATAGTAGCCTTATACAAGGCCAGAAGTGATGGTCATTTGTGAAGGGGCACCTAATGGGTGGACCATCATTGTCCCCAACAAGGGACAGCACAATTTACATCCATGCCCTGACCAGGATTCGAACCAGGAACCTTCCGATCCAGAGGCCAACACCTTGACCACTAGACTGGTTGGTCGGCACATTGTATAATTGTTGAAACAGGAAATTATACTATATTTTCTTTTCTATGGATTAACATACTTATAATAAAATGTTAGTGAACTTCATTAATACACCTGTTGGATAACAGCCATAACGGCATTGCACGTTGTGTTGGTTTGCAAAGTCACAATCTAATTAAAAAATTATTTATTAAAAGAAAATCAAATGTATAAAATATCTATCTGGGGTCAAATTTTCCACAGATTTCAAATTCGTTGAAATTTGCAATCTATCTTTAACGATCCTCTCTGATGTTACAAAATAGAACTAAATAATACCATCCAAAAAGTATTTTATTTTCTTTGCTTTCTTTTGCTGAAATTGTAAGAGGGCTGGAAATGTAATCTGCTTATTTTTGGAACACGAATGTTAGCATGTTTGTTTTTTCCCGATCAGTACTTTCTCGGGAAACTGTCTAAGAATCGAGCTAAACAACACAGTTTTCAGTCCTGCGGCGGCAACTTTTTTTAAATATAGAGAGATAGTGCAGCAAGCACTAACCTGTCACTCAAGAAGAAATATGAATCACTCATATGAAGAAATGTTCAGCTATGTCAGAGAGAGAAATCCACTTTAAAAAAAAAACTTTTAGCTGACCTATAAATATTATACCAGTAATTTTTTATGACAATCAACTTTGGTTGAGTATATCATTGAACACGGTTATTGAATACGGGTGAAATAAAATATGCAGCGTTGTAAAAATGGCCTTTTGACTATTTTAAAGGACTTTGCCAATATGAACGCCCTTTTGAGGGCTCTTAACTAAAGCGAAAAAGCAGTTATTTTAGGTCAGTGGGTTGGTTTTTATGCCAAAAGGTCATATTTGGTCAAGCTGAGCCAAACACTGCTTATATTTATAACTAGTTTTGGGTACGTGGGAAAGCAGCAGATTTTTAAAGATACGTTTATGATAGTTAGCAACTGGGTACAGGAAATAAGGGCATTTTATAGTAGATGGCAGGCAAGTGAAATTGGAATCATGCATGACATACAGGTGACTTTAATCTATTTCAAGCAATCAAACACAATTTGGTTTGATTTGGTGGGTGAAATTTGTCAACTTTTTGATGATTGATTCTTTTGGGTTTTTAATTGTACAAGGGTTATATTTGATCAAGCTGTGCCAAATGCCAAGTGAAATTGACACATACAAGGAAAGCTTTACTGACACAGAGGAGAGAAATAAACCCAGGGAGTATCAAATCTGTGGCGTCTACAACTCGCAGGTTGCTAGTTCAGGGTGGTAACAAAATCCTTGAAAAAAAGTTCCCTGATATTTCCATGATTTCCCTGATAGTCTCACAAAAATTTCCCTGATTTAACAATTCCCTTAAGAAATGTTGTGATCCGTAATTGGTATCAATATACAGAATCCACACAACACTGTTTTTAAATATTTAGGGTCAGAGGGTGTAAAAGGATCATTCTCCACAAATATTTTGTATTTTTTCTCTACAGATATTTTAATTGCTATTGTAAGAGTTGGAAACCTCAATGGAACTCTTATACTTGGAATTGAATAAACTGGAGAAAAAATGCAAAATATTTTTAATTATGAACTTTTTACACCTGACCCTACATTGTCATACTATTTATTGAAACCAAATGCAAACATACAGATAAATTCTACAAAAATGTAATTGCAGACAAGAATAATAAATTTAATACACAGAAAACATCATTTGTTACACAAATTTAAAATTGTATCCCACAAGTTAAATCGCTAGCCTCACGGCGACCAAGACGCTGTAGCCGCGAAATAAACGGCGGTTTTCGTGGTGTTAAAAAATTATGACGCTATGACTCTTTATTCGAATTACAATTTCGACGAATACGATTTATTCTATTCTCAAAAGCACTCGTAATCGCGCATCTCTAAATAGGACAAACAATAATGGTAGCCCGCTTAAATTGTCAAAATTTCCCTGATTTTTGTAAAATTTAGAAATTTTCCCTGAGATTTCCCTGATTTTTCCAGAAATAAAAAGTTCCCTGATTTCCCGGTTTTCCAGGTTCTGTTACCACCCTGTAGTTGCAAACCCACTGATTAAAAAATTCAAACTTTTAAAAATAAAATTAGTTGAGGGGAAACAAAAATAACTTACCCCTTTCTTTTAGGAGATGCAAAAACTTCAGGCCACTTTTTCTCTTTTAATGGCGTTGTTAACGAGGGAGCTAGAGATCTGTCGTAGGATAAGATGATTCTAGGAGAATTTGTATTTGGGGCCCTGCTATACTGAGGTGGATCAGTACCATACTCAGGCGTAAAAGAATTCCCTGTAGCAGTCACAACAATATTATCTTGGCAGGCTGCCACTTCAGATGATCGGAACACAACACTTCTATTTACAATTGATGTTTGATGATTAGCTGTATCATTTTCGGCAATTTCACAGATGGATGATTGGGAACTATTCAAACTGGATTGGGCCGGTGTAGGAGATGAGTTGGTGGCATTTTGTCCCTTTTCATTTGGATTATGTGCATTCAAATTCAATATCACTACTGGATCATCTGAACCTGACAATCTTGAAGAAGTTCGACTCAAAGATTGGGGAGACTGAGTTGTCCTGCCTCTTAAGTTGGATCTAGTTTGAAGTTGCTCGGAATTCTTAGAATTGGGAGTGGATTGACAGGTTCGAGGGAAGGATGCAGTGTCTGTCGATTCATAACCTACAGAGGCAACACAATAGGACTGTGTTGATCCAATACTACTCCTTCTTATTGTCCTACTATTACATGGGACGGCAGCTAAGTAAAAGAACAATAGAGTACCATTAAAAAATTTATTACGATCAAACACAGAAATATGACATTTATTAAAAATTAGGGTTCATTTTCGAATTCAAATGAAATTTTCAAGACAATTTAAACAAAGTTCCAAAGTAAATGTCAGCAAAAAAACTACGAAGTATTTAAAAAATTGCACAAATAAAGAGCTGCTATAGTCAAAGCACTTGTGAAATAGTAGCATTTATTTTTAAAAATTGTGTCCCCTTAAATCCTCACCAAGAAATTTAAACTTTCAAGTTAAAAAACTAAATATTTTTTTTCTATGGCAATCTAACAACCATAGATTCAAAAATTTTTTCTTTCAAGGTCGCCACTACTTGGTAGTAAAACTTCAGAATTGATCTCCTTTCAAAAATATTTTCTTGGGAAAATCTGAAAAATATTTTTATTTTGTCTGCTATTTGTTAAAAACAAGGGACTAAAATTTTGTTAGCAAATGGGGAATTTTCAAAAAGTCACCAAAATTTTGAAACAATTTTGCTTAAAAAGATACCTTTTGTCAGCAAGGTTGAAAAATCAACACATAATAAAGTATAATTTGATGACTTTTTAAAAATTAAATTTAGTTTGTTTAAATCAGTGGTCTACATATTTTCAATAGAACAAAATATTGTAAAATAAATGTGTATTCATAAAACATTAGTACAACACAGGGGGTGACAATAATAAACAAATTTAGGAGCTAGCACAATTCTTTAGAAGCCAGGACCCTTGCAATACATATCATACAGTACAAAGTCCCAAATTGTCCAAAATCAGGACATTTTGCTAACAGGCGTTTCTTTTTGCTTTTATAAAAAAAATTCCATTTTTCCTACAATTTTTAAAGAACAAGGAGGTAAATGTGGACCTAATTGATGAAACAATGCAAAATAATGGACATAATCAGAGTAAATACCACACCGAAAAATTAGAAGATTTGCAAGAAAAATGTGTTGCATTTTATTGTTGTTTTTTTTCTTCTTTCTTAAAAAATTATTCCTATTTATATATCTGCTATTTTACTATTGCAAACGCAAAATTCCTGTGGGGTAGTGGTTAAATTAAGGTTTTTATGACAAAAAATGTAATAATCCTAAATGGACGAGATCCAGAGAATTCAGGATTTTGGACAGTATGTACTAATATTTTTTCGAACGCAGAGTATCTCGCAGAACTCATTACACACGCACAGTAAATAATATGCTATTTATAGTGTAACTGAGGTCATAAAAAATAACATTTTTACAACCTACATCAGACATTTTGCTCTAATTTTTACCTTTATAGCCTAAAAAAAAATCAAAATTTTTGTTAAGAAAAATTAACTTTTTTTTACAGAAACAGAAAATTTAGGCGCCGCGCCAAATTCTTTAGTGACCAAAATTTGCCGTGCCCTGGTAAATTATCAAATACTGTGCAGAACTATTGATACCAAAACCAAAGCAGTGCTAAAATATTTACTTTTATCACTGAAACACATTGGCTACTACAGTACAAAGTCCCAAATCTGGAATTGTCCAAAATCCAAACATTTTGCTAACTGGCATTTCTTTTTTGTTTTTCTCACTTTATTTATATTTTTCTGACAATTTTTAAAGAACAAGGAGTTAAACCTGGACCTAATTGATAAAATGACACAAAATAACGGGCATGTCCAAAGTAAATACCACATACAAAAATTTGAAGATTTGCAAGTCAAATTTGTTGCACTGTATTAAAAGGGTTTCTTCCTTTTTTTTAAAATTATTCCTATTTATATATCTGCTATTTTACTTTGTAAACACAAAATTTGTGCACTGTGTGAGTGTTAAATAAAGTTTTTTAGACAAAAAATGCAAATAATTCGATATACGGAATGGCAGAGGTTCCGAGGATTATGGATTTTGTACTGTATGTACAAGTGAATGATTTGTGCTATTTAAAGTCTCCTCATCTCCATCAGGGTGGCAACAAAATCCTAGAAAAAAGTTCCCGGATGGTCTCACAAAAATTCCCCTGACTTTACAATTCCCTTAAGAAATGTTGTGATCAGTGATTGGTATAAAAATACAGTATCCACACAATATTTTAAAATATTTATGGTCAGATGGGATAAAAGGATAATTCTCTACAAATATTTTGTATTTTTTCTCAACAGAAATTTTAACTCTTTTTGTAAGGGTTGGAACACTTACAATAGTAAATGAAAAAACTGGAGAAAAAATATAAAATAGTTTGACTATGAGCTTTTTACACCTGACACTACATTATCATACTATTCATCAAAATCAAGTAAACAAAGAAAATTCTAAAAAAAATGTAATTGCAAACAAAAAATATTAATTTAATACACAAGAAAACATTATAAGTTAAAAAAATTTTAAATTGTATACCACAAGTCGCATATCGCCTGCCTCACAGCAACAAAACGCAGAGGCTGCATTGGCGGCTGTTTCCGCGGTGTTCAAAAATTACGACGTCAGGGTTCTTTATTCTAATTACAATTTTTGGCGAATATGATTTATTTGATTCTCAAAAGCACTTGTAAACGCGTATTTCTAAATAGGACAAAGTATAGTAGTTGCCATTTAAATTATCAAAATTTCCCTGATTTTTTTTTTAATTTGGAAATTTTCCCTGATCTTTCCAGAATTAAGAAGTTTCCTGGGAATTCCCTGATTTCACAGGTTATGTTATCACCCTGTCCATAGTTGAGGCACATGACAAAATTAAGTAGGAAATTATACATGAAGCTAAAAATATCTTAGAAAAACAATCACAGGCATTTCTGCTTTCAGGATTCAAAAGATTTTTATTGAGCCAAAATAAAAAGTAAAAGACTAAACCAAGAATGTTTCGTTACCATGAAAAACAAATCTTAATCAGTAGGTTTAGCAGTTTTCCATTGTTTTGTGGTCCACAAAGCTAGAAGAAACTAGTTATTCCATAGTTGTTAGCATATATTCTTTGCCTTGAGCAGAAACTCTTTAATTAACAATTTTTTAAAGTAAAACTATTTAAAGACTATTAGTTTTTAGGCAAAAAATAAAAACCATAAGAACACTTAGCATCATCAAAATACTGTCAGTTAATAAGTTTCTGTTCAAAGTCGATGAAATGTACCTTTTTTGGTCTTTTTTCCAATTACTGATTTGAGTGCAACTTCTGCTGGAATTGTTTCATGTGCCAATGGCACTGAAATGATTTTTTCAGTTACCAAAATGGTATATATTTATAGAATTTAAAACATTTTGTTTACATGGATGTATATAAACAGAGTAATTATGTTATTAATAACAGCCTGGACTAGGATGACTATTTGCATTTGGGGGCCCTTTTGCTCCAAGGACTTTTTTGTGTTAAGTCATTGTTTTAAAACACTTGTTTAAGCAAACTGATTTTAGTAACAAGAGTTTAGAGTACAGAGTGTTAGAAGGAAGAATAAATGGTTGATTGGTCACAATTTCATCTTACATATGCGAGTACTCAGAAAACTTAGGCAAAAAAAAATGACAACTAGATTTAAGAGCTGTGCACTACTTTGTAGGTTTTTAAATATTTCATTGATCACATATTTTACAAAGTTGGCAAGCATAACAGTACATGCACTTAAATTGGAAAATTTTTCTTTCATACTTTGAGCGTCATCACCAAAATCTAATGTTGTTGCATTTGCTGGAATCAGTCGTCTTGCTGTAGATAAGCGATTTGGTGGAGTGGTGGACTGTCCACCACGTCTTGGTGATGGAATTCCGGCTAGCCCATGACGCTGGGATGCTACGGTGGACTGCGTCTGCCTACTTTGGTTATTTCTGAACTTATTCATAGCCGTAGAGTTATTCTATAAATAACAAGAATCAAATAAAATATTAAAGTACAATAATAAATTCAACAGAGGAATAATAAACATTTTTGCATTTGATAAATACAAAATTATTATGAAAGAAAGAAGAAATTTTGAAAATATTATGTCATTGATATTAGCTGTCTCAATATAAAAGGTATTAGAAAAACAAAGATGTGTGTATGTGTGAATGACCATTCAAGTTTTCTTTTTTTTCACATGACTAGCAAATTTTTAACAAATGTTACAAACATTCTTGGTAAAATCCAAGTAAACAGTGTGACCTGGTGTAATTTCAATTTTTTTTTGTCCCCAAGCAAATGGTTATAGTTAGAGGATGGACAAAACTGCTATTCTATGAAAGCAACCAATAAGGAATTACCAATTTGCAGTAAGGTATTAACTACTAATATTAACAGTTTAGTCACAAAAGCTATTGAATAAATAAGTCATTACCTTTCAATTCTTTCTAATTGATTGTTTAAATAGCTAGTAATTGCTTAAATATGTAATTTTAACTTTTATTTATTCAAAATTTTAACATTTGTTGATAACTTAATATTTTTTATAAGTTCTTAACTGTTAATTTGTATTTGTAATAAGAAAATACTTGTCAATTTGTCTATCGGTTCATCTCCAAAAGTTAGAATTGCTGATAGGACAGCAACTTGGCAATCACATAATATAATTAGGATTTGACTATTGTCCTTTCCCGGTTTGAATATATTAACAAAGCTATTAAATTTATTAACAAACTTTAAGGCCCAAGGAAATGTTCATTAAAAGTGTACAAAAATTAAAATTAAAATGTTTATATATTCAGGGAGTTAATAACTGGAAATGATATTAAATTAGTTTGCTCAAATGAGCCTACTGTTGTCACTCTACATGCAAAAATATTGATACAAAATTAAAGGAAAATTTTCAAAATAAACAAATTTGTCGCACTTTGTGGCAGAAACAAACATACGAAGGCACAGTTTTGCAACAGTTCAGAGGAGGACCTACACTTATCGTTAAAGAATTAACTTATAAATTTGAATTTCATCGATCAAGCATGAAGAGGCAAAATCTTGCTCATTTGCTTCATTATGTCAATCCAATTAAACCTTACAGTAAAACTAAAAATAGCTAATGTTCTATTGATATCTCTGGCACTAGATATGGTAATTAAATAGAAACACACTGAACCAAATCATTCTTGAATAGATAATTCCCATACGCTTCATATTAAAAAATTAAGGATAATATTAATTGCATATCTTGGGTGGATTACATAACATAAGAAATTCAAGCCTTATTGAAAGAAATTAATATTAATACCAACTGAATGATATTCAATTATTCTGTGTGAAATACAATAATAATTCAGTTACAGGACAGGCTCTTTATGAATTCAAGCAAATAAAAGTAGAATTTTTCATTAATATGCTTACTTTTCTTGGAGTTCTAAACTCTAAACAAGGAGTAGGTATATTAATTTCACTGGATTTACTTTGGTTTTGTGCATTCTTTTGTGCCTCATCTAAAAAATATTAAAGTATGTCACAATAGAATAAATAATAGCACAGAGACATAGAATATTAAAACTTTAAAAATTGATTAAAAACCTTACATTTCAGCAAACGATATTCCTTGAGGATTTCTTTAAGAGACTTTCCTTCGACATTTGTAGTGTATTCTTTTCCTTCTTTCAACAGTCGATAATGCTCTTGCAGATCGTTGCTTTCCCCCAAAAATGTTTGCCATGATTTCATACATTTCTCTTCTTTTATGTAACCTAAGAGAACATTATAGCAAATATTGATAATCATAGGATGAAAATTGCAACATTTTCTTTGACATTGAGCTTAAAATTAAAATATGTTGCTAAGAAAACTGAAAACATTAATAACTTCAGCTGTGTTAAAATGCTGCTTTTCAAAACATATAAACATCCTCAAACTGAGTATTTCAAAATGTGTAACCAAATGCGAAAAGGTAATTTGCACTGCTTTTTCAATGACTACAAGCAGAAATAATACACTGTTCCCTTTAAACCACTTCTATTAAGGTCAATTTAAGGTTACATTTCTCACAGATCACAATAAATTAACTCATCAGTAGCTACATGTAAAAAAATTTTGATGAATGCTATGTTGGGTCTCACAGATCAGCTTTAAAAATATAAATTCTTAGCTAACCTATCAATATTACGCCAATAATTTTTGATGACACTTGACTTTGAACATGATTTTTAAAAAATACAGTTCAATAAAATATGTTTTGTTCTTGTAAAAACTAAGAGACAGCTTGTTAATGAAATCGGCAAATAATACGGCTTTATCTCTACACGGCCTTTGACTCTACACGAAAAAAAGAATGAGTTTCTACCATATTTCTACAATTATAAAATGAAGTTTGTGACGTCTCTGTTCAGCATGTCCAGACGAATCTATGGCACTTGCAATAATGAAATTTGGCACACAGATAGTTCGAATTTTTTAGTCCAGCACGAATTTTCAAATTTAATCTAGAACATTTAATAAGTAATTTAATGAGATTTTTATTTATTATTGTTTTTCATCGTCATTTTTTAAGCACATTAACTTTTTGTTTGGATTATTTGGATAGTTAAAAAAAATGATTATTTGGATATTTTCCAAACTAAAAGTTAATATGCTTAAAAAATGAAAATCCAAAATATTGTACTCCTAAAAGAGAAACAATAACAAACAACGTATTGCACAACCGTGATCCATTTCCAAAAATGGAGGAAGCACAATAAAAAGATAAATTATAGATTACTAGCCATTGCGTGGCTAGCCCGTGGTAAAAGGTATTATTCTGGTGTAAAATTTTCCGCAGATTTCAAATATGTTGAAACTTTTAATCTATCTTTAACGAATCTGCTTTTACGAAAAAGAAAAAAATAATGCCTGTCAAAATGTTTTATATTTTTTGCTCACCACTGAATCAAAGAGAGCAGGAAATGTAATCTGTTTATTTATTTTAACGCAAAGGGCACAAAATGCAATTTATTTTTGGAAAGGGAAAGTTACCGTGACGTCACAATCTCGTGAGAAAATATAAAAGATACATTCAATTTAAAACTTATTTATATGAAGAAAATAATACTTTTAGGTACGGATCCAAATACGCAGATTTCAAATCCACTGAAATCAGTTAAAAGATTGTTTGTTTTAATTGTCTGGCTGGAAAATCATTCCTCAGTGCAAAATTAAAATGGAAACAATAAATTTAGAATTTTTGACCATTTAAAAATGTGAATAAAAAATGTTCTAGATTGAATTTTAAAATGCGCCGCGACCCAAAAATTGCAAAAAATTTGGATTACCTGTGTGCCAGATCACATTGTTATAAGTGCTATAGAATCGTCAGGATTTCGCGGGCGCGAAAAAAACAGACAGACAAACACTTCCTTTTATAATATTAGAGATGACAATCCAAACTAAAAGTTAACCCGCCGTTAATCGCGCCGGTCTTTTCGACCGAACAATTTTTTATATCAGATAGGAACTGTTTCTGGAATAACCAAACACTTTTATGAATACATATACAAAAAAGTATTTTAAAAAGCTATTTTTAAACATAAATCGCAGTGGCAGTCAAGCGGCAAATGCATAAATTCTAGAAATTAATTTAAAAGTATGAGAAGATAGTGTATAACAAATAAACACATTTTTATGTAAATTAAAAAATTTAATTTTTGAAAATTAGTCATGAATTATATGTAATAACAAATATTTAATTATAATTAAGAAAAAAGTGAATTTACATACGTATATTTTTACTCTATTTCCAATTCTGCTCTGTCAATTTGAGAACACTCAGTACAAATTGAATTTAATTGCTTCCAAAGTAACATTTGACATCTACAAACATTGCTAGTTTTAAAAATACCAAATCTCCATTTTCTCCTAAATCCTCCATCCTAAAATTGGTTGCTTCGCAAACCAATACTCCTTTCGCAAGTGATTTCCACTTTTTTTTTTTTTTGCTTTAATACTTAATGCACTCTAAACTAATAGCCGCATCAGTAAAAAACCTTCTGCATCTTGTCCCCTGTACAATTTTAAGTAAACCGTGTTAATCTCCAAAGTTTTCCGATCTGTACTTTCTCCGTAAACCGTCTGCGAACAGAGTGAAAAAAGCAAGCCATTTTTCTCGCCAAATAAAAAAAAATCGCTTTTATGGCAAATGTTGCTATGATAAATATGATATCTGGCAAAACCGATAGTCAAAAATACAACCCACAACTGCATGCGGAACCTTCTCTGCGAACTAAAAAATACAAAGTTTGTGATCAACTTTTGATAACATCGAATTTATTTATGAACCAATTTTAAAAATAATTGTACCATAAGAAAAAGTGCATTCTGAGGTATACCGCAATATTTTCAAAATTAAAAACCTATAGTAACACGATATAGATATGACAGTTTTAGTTTTGTATCAGAAATTACGATCTGAAGTTTGTATGACCAACTTTTAACTGCATACTTTATTTATTAACCAATTAAAAAAATATTTATACCATAAGAAAGAGTGTAATGTAATGTATTCAGTGATGTTCTCAAATTTAAAAAATAGAATTAAGCTGCATATATGACAGTTTTAACAAAAAGTAGCGAAAATATCCAAAGATTCCTAATTTTGTCTGACCAACTTTTGATTGCACCAAATTTATTTATTAACCAATTTCAAAAATAATTCTACAGTAAGAAAGAGTACATTCCGAGGTATACTGCGATATTTAAAAAATTTAAAACTAATAGTAATAATAAATAGATACAACAGTTTTTTTTTTAAAAATAACAAAAATGTTCGGATTTTCCAAAAAATATTATCAAGAACCAAATTGAAATTTCTAAAAAAAACTTGACAAGCTGCAAAAATTTACGTTAAGAGGTACTCTTTAAAAAAAAAAACTCATGGTTAAGACTGAAAATTTGTATGTGTTTTGTTCACATGCGGAAGAACTTTAGCTAATTCAATTTTGACACTTAATACACCCTAAACTAATATTCGCATCGGAAAAAAATCTTAACAATTAACAACAAAGAACAAACCATGTTAATTTTTTTTTTTTCTGATCAGTACTTTCTCGAGAAACCGTCTAAGAATCATGCTAAACAACACAGTTTTCAATCCTGCGGCGGCAGTAACAATTTTTTAATATAGAGAGATATGACCCACTTTTTCTATTTTAAGTAAAAAAGCATGTTTTCTTTCTCCTCTTTTATCATTCAATTTTCTCAACTGCCTTTTTCAAAAATTTTAACTCTTAATTTTTAGAAAATGGAGAACTGTTTGGCATTGCAGTAAAAGATGCATGTGTATAAGATGGATTTTAGAAATAATACAAGAATCAACAGAAATTCTACAATTTTTTATTGAAAATTTCAACAAATTTGAAATTTGCGGAAAATTTAAATTTTAAAATAACGTCATACTAGACTAACACAATGGGCTATTGACAAGGGTCTGGGATCAATTCCCTAAATAAGAGATCCAAGGTAATTTTTTAATCAATGTCATACTCGAGCAACACAACGTGCTATTGACGAACGTTCTGGATCAATCCCCTAGGGAAAATATCCAAGGTAATTTTTAATTAACGTACTCAAGCAACACAACGGGCTATTGACTATAGTCCGGGATCAATCAACATCGTGTTATTCACGACGGTGCGGGTAATTGGGTAAGTTTTGGTTAACGTCGTACTAGAGTAACACAACGAGCTATTGAAAACGGTCCGAGATCGATCCTCTAAGGCAAAAATCCGAGTTAATTTTTTATTAAAGTTATAGTAGAGCAACATAACGTGATATTGACCACCGTCCAGCATCAATCCACTTTGGAAAGTATCCAAGGAAATTGTGTAATTTTTAATTAACGTTCTCGAGCAACACAACGACCTATTAACTAGGGTCGGAGTTAAATCCAACAAGGGAAAGATACGGGGACAACATCGCGCAATTTTTAACCACGGTCAGATGATAAGATAACACCTGAGCTGGCACCCCACCCTCCAGATTGTAACATCACATCGATTGGATCTCTTCGCAATTCCAATTTCGATGCATTTCATAATGACAAGGCCATTACGGCTTTGTGTGTGGTGTTGGTTTGCGAAGCAAACCAGATGGGAAAGTGTAGCAAACACTGGTGGTTGGCAAATGTTCACACCTAACCCCACAAAGTACAGCAGGGGCAATGCTGTGCTAGCTACACAGTGGCTAGTAAACTAATATTTTTGAGAGTGTGGCGACTGTAACAAAATGTTTTTGTCTAATTTCAAACATTCAGTCGCCACGTGGTGACAGTTAATTTTCACTTTTAACTCCCTTGGTTACAGAGGTGTACGAACGGCCTTACAAGCAACTTACAAGAACGGCCAAAATCGGCTGTCACAATGCTTTGCTCCAGGAGAGGGAATGTGTGTCATCACATTATCACCTGATGTGACTAGATGGTATAGATAGTTCCTGTTTAAACTGAAAAGGCAGCAGTGACTTCAATGCATATGGTCATAAATATAAGAAGGAACCGCAAGTTTCTTCCGCGCTGTTTTTAAGGGGACAGTCTTGAGGGGAAACAATTCGTTACGCACCGCGTCGAGAACCTCGACATCCTTGTCAGTAAAGATAAGGGTATAAACATGCAGATCTTTTTGTTGCTCAGAAGAGAAGGGATGGACATCTTAATAGGTTTAAAGCCGTTTCTTCAGGAGTTTCGAGGTCTGAAAGAATCTGAACCCTCAGTAAACCGGGGAACAAGAAACTCTTTGCCAGTTTCATATACAGAGGGTTAAAAACTAAAATCAGGCCTTCTTAAGGCCAGTGGAAACACTGAAATAGTCCTTGCGTGATATAATGAGAGAAAGGATAATGCTTATTCTAACATTATGTTTTATGGTTGGGCTTGTATCTTAAAAACTTGAGGGATAAATACAACAATTATACATAGAACATGGGTAGGTTCTTTAGTCGTGGTCTTTAGGACTAATTTTTTTATTTAAGTTTTTAAAAGCCCTTAAATCAGGGGATGACATAAAAAATTTAGGAGCCAGGACCTTTGCAAAACATATACTAATTTTTTTTCGAACGCTAAGTATATCGCAGAACTTATTACACACACAGGCACAGTAAATAATATGCTATTTATAGAGACTGAGATAATAAAAAATAACATTATTATCTACATTTGACATTTTGTGGCCTAAAAAATCAAATTTTTGTCATGAAAAATAAAACGTTTTTTTTTTACAAAAACTGAAATCTAGGCGGCAGACCAAATTTTTTAGCCACCATGGCGACCAGAATTTGTTATGCCATGCCATAAAGGTTTTGGTTCGCAACACAAGGGTAAATTAGACCGTTAATATGGGTAACCAAATATAGAGAAATTTCAGGTTTTAGGGCAACTATATCAGGAGATGGGATCCAAGTCCTGTGGGCATTTAATATTTGGACCCCAAAACTTTTACGTTTGTTCTCCCCATGATGAAGAAATATACTGATAATATTGGCCTTTACAAGCTGGAAATAATAGTGTAAATGGCCATCAGGTAGCAAAAATGACAATTGAAGAAACCGATAACCCTTGTAATAATCAGAACAAAATAAATTGCTGACAACACATACATACATATATATGTATTGAAATCTTGAAACATTTCTTTTAGACACATTCTATTAATTTAATTGGAGTTCCCATGTGGGTATGTTAATGCTGGAATTTTGAGGTGTATATGTGTATGAAGAAACCTGACAACCTGAAGAGTCCTGACAACCCCAAATGTTCAACGATAGGTAGCTTTCACTGCACTGGAGCAACACTTGGGGTTATTGCTGACAGTCCAAAATCAATCCCGAAGTGAAAGACCGAGAACACATTGTAATTTTAAACCATGGTAACTAAATGGTAACCATTTTCTTTTTTTAGTTTCTTTTCAAGACATGCAGAAAATGAAAATAGATATACCTAAAACTAAACGAGCTATTTCAGAAGGATAATATTCTTCCATCAAGTTTCAATGCATTGAATCAGATTAGAGGTTCTATCTGAAAAATAAAAGTTAATAGTTTAGTATTTGCTACAAACAAATAAATTAAACTTCCTCAACTTTTGAATAGCAGAAAAGTATGGCATCACAACTGTCAGTCAGAAAATTAAGATTCTTATGCAAAAACAAAACAATTTCAATGCGATGAAATAATATTTCAAACAAGTAAACAAACAATAACAGCACAAAACGATCTGTTTATAGCTTTTCGGGACGAAAGTAGGCAACTTGAATTGGACAACATTTGTTGACGATTTTTTCAAGTGACAAAAAACCCCACATTGTTAGGTACAATCGTGTGTGTGTGATGGGAAAAAATGATTATTAATTAAAAAACAAACGGATCAGGTGTTATAAAAGGGAACACGATATTCTTTTTTTTTGTTTGTTTGAACTGTGTTCAAAACACAATGACAATTGCAAATATAAACAAACAAATGTACTGAATCACTCACAAAGATGTTGTATGGTGTTTTTCATTAACTAAGCAAAATTGTAATTTTATTTTTTCATCAAAACGAAATTTAAGAATTGGCGCCAAAGCTCACTTTTCACGCGCAATGATAAATACAAATTTTAGTAAATTTTTTAACAGAACAAAGGTTGAAGTAGAAGTATTTAAGATCTTATTATCTATGTTGAACTTTTCTTTTTTATACGAGGCGCCACGGTAGCCAGTTTGGTAATGTAGTATAGTAGCAACTGGAGGGTTGCAAGTTCGAATAAAACCAAAGATAATAATGTAAAAAAGGGAATAATGCACCTTAAATCTGTCGTGGCCTCAAATGTCCTCACGTTGGTGTGATGTGGAAGTTTGAAGAGTGGGATGCTAGCTCAGGTATGACCTCGTCATCTGATTGGGGTTCAAAATTACGTTGCGTTTTCCTTGAATCTTTCACTTCGGATTTTATTCCGGACCTTCATCAATAGCCCGTTATATTTCTTCAGCAGGACGATAATTAAATACCTTCCGATCAACTTCAAAAAGTCTATGAATTCCTTAACTGCATCCTACGAATAGCAAATGTTTGTTATTGTTTACAAATGTGATTTTCAACTTTCCAATTCAGAATTTCTCCCGATATTAAAACTTTCTAGTTTTTGAACCACTTTTTGTATTTTGTTTTCAAAATGTCACTTGGTCAAAGCAGAGTATAAATTGGTTCTTCAAAATGAATTCCATTGATGCTTCCGAATCAGATGCATACTTCGAAAAGAAATTTTCTTTTCGCCGTGAAAATGACTGGAATTTACCCTCGGTTGAGCTAATACATAAGGATGATGAATGGAACTTGAAAGCTTTCCAGCAGTTTAAAACAGAGTTAAATGATGCAAAATCTTTACTGAATGACAAAGGTGAACATTGGCATGAACACACATTTTTCATAAACAAAGCTAGTCTTGTAATTGGCTCATTGAGATCTGCAATACGAACAGAACTATTAACCCAAGCTTGGTGTAAATTTTTCGAAGTTTTGTCAAGTTATAGAGTAATTCCAGAAGAAGCGTGTAGTTACAGTTCTTTGCATCTCTGTGAAGCACCAGGAGCATTTATTAGTGCATTAAATTACTATATGAATGCAAATCATCCTGACATTTCTGTAAGATATGTTTACTACATGTAATTTTCAAAAGCAATTTTTAGTGTGATAAGTCCTGTTTATATGGTTCAGGGTTCAAAAAAAGCATTAAAATTATATTTATTTTAATAAGACTTATGATTTTGATTAATCTTTACTTTGAAAATCTTTCTTGGACATATGGCAAATCAGTGTAATTTCAAGATACTTGTAGTTTATGTCAAACAATAGTAATAATGAATAACATTAATGTATGTTAGGAAATAAAGCAGAGTAAATTTTTGAAAGATTAAAACGGCTTGCAGAATTTACTACATTTAATCCATGATATCGTAAATAGAACAACACAGCAAATGCTATACATAAGCAATGTTTTCACATCATGTTCTCAACAGTTTAGATTACTTATTTTTAACCTATAACCAGAGGAATGAAACATTTATGACCTAGAAAAATAAATTTGCCCACTAAAACATCAAATTACAAATTTTTGTATAAAATTGGACAAGTTTCAGAATTTGTTGCATTATATACATTCTATTCATATATAGAATTAGTTATTTTCACAAAACTAATCAATTGGTTAAAGACTTGTTTATTAAGAAAAATCATGTTACCAATAGAGAAATTAATACAAATTACAAAATTCGTGAAAAAATTCCTACTACCCATTAACATTTAGCTTGCAAATAGTACTCATTTGTGAAAAAAAGTGTTCTAAGTAAGTAGTAAAAATTAAGATGCAAAAATATACATAAATTGAAATCAAATGCCCATCTTCACATTTGTTTGAGCATTGATAAGTATTTCAAAGTTGTATTGCATGCACACAATAAGGGTTTATACATAACATACAAGAAAATGAACTATCAACAGCTGAATAAATTCCCCACAACATGACTATTGAGTGGAATTTTGAGCCTGCTATTAAAACACCCATAATTATTAAAACAGCTTTCCACTTCTATCCATAATCTACTTTGCTAACATATTCACTCAACTATCAGATGTGTGCATAAACTTTTACATTCCAAATTTCAATTCCATTAATACAGAATAGTTATGCTAGCAGTGTAAAAAATTTCTAGGGATCAATGTGAGTAAAATTTCCCAATATAATTTAATTAAACACTACACTACTAAACTGAAAATATTAAAATCCCCAATTATAAAGATTTATGTGCAAAATTGGAAAGCTTTTATAACTGCAGATAACTTTTTCATTGTGATTAAGTGTCTTTATTTTTCAAAAACAGATAAGTTTACTTATTTTTATATTTTAATAAAAATTGCTTTATTTAAATCAGCATACCCTGGATATGGATTATTACCAATGGTATAGGTATATTTTTGTGAACTTTCCACTAGTTAGAGCAAAAGGCTGAGGCCCAACCATCAAAATATTAGGGTGCAAGGTTTTCAGGTCACTAAGACTTAATGCCCTTTCTCCTGATAAAGCAACTTTATGAGTGAGATTGATGTTTGGTTGCTTGTATTATCTATATTTGTAATATTAACCATCAGTTTTTAGCCTTGAACTAGAACTGTACATAATATTGATTTTTATGAAATGGTTATATTACTAGTTATTCAAATTCATTGATTGTTATATAAACTCTGAATTTTCATCTTTAAAATCTTTTTCATTTTACTTCATTAGTGGAATTGGTATGGCAATACTCTTAATCCGTATTATGAAGACCAAAATGTTAAGAATGTGGTTGTTGATGATCGGCTATTGCTTCCTACTCTGAAACATTGGTATTTTGGCCAGGACAACACAGGTGATATTACTGATCCAAGCTATTTGAAAGATTTGAGTTCATTTTTGGAAGCAAGTGGTCAATTTGATTTGGTAAGTTCACACTTATATATGTGTTAAACAGATTTTTGGTTTTTGTAATCTTATATTAAGATAATTTTAACTTCTTCAAACTGTTCTTGTAAAAAAATGTTAATGTTTACAGATTTATTAAATAAGATCTTATATTGCAATGCCTTAAAATTTTATAGGTTACAGCAGATGGTAGTACCAATTGCATTGAAAACCCATCAGAACAAGAAGCAGTTGTAGCAGAACTTCATTTCTCTGAAATGCTTGTTGCGTTATCTTGTTTAGCACCTGGAGCTACATTTGTGATAAAAAAGTTCACTTTCTTCGAATGTATAACTATTTGTAAAATGTATTTCCTCAATTGTGTATTCAACGAGGTAAGCTTCTGTTGACAAATATGTGGACACTTTTTACGTGTTATTGTTGCTTTTCTATTTTTTTTATCATGATTGCAATAATTGTAATTCCGTGACTGAAAATTAACATTGGTCATTTCTATATAGTAACACGTGTAGGTAGCACTTCTTTCTGTCCCAGCCGATTAACGGTCATTATGGATTATTTGTTGGTGTTGCACCATAGTTATGGTTTTTTTCAAATTTTTATCTGAGATAGATATGGCAATAAAACCCATAAATCTCAATTTTAAAAATATTCTAGCTGAAATATGGGAATTTAAAATAAGTCAATTTCACAAAATGATGGTCATTTTGGATTTGCTGCACTATCTATAAGTGGCCCTCGCTTATAGATAGTCAATTTTTAAGATACTAAAATATAGAGAAATCAACTCTCTTTTCCCTCTAAAGTTTGTAGAAGTAGTAACTAACATATGTACTTTTGTATGGCAAAAATTCAGAGGTAAAATTCTCTCTTTTCCCTCTAAAGTTTGTAGAAGTAGTAACTAACATATGTACTTTTGTCTGGCAAAAATTCAGAGGTAAAATTTTTGGTTTCTGACTGAAATCTTTTCTAATGATAGTATATGTATTGCAAAACAGTGTTCATCTTGAAGTGCAAAAATGACAAGTGTCAATGGTGTAATTTCAATTTTTATGAAGTACCAAATCAAAGCAGTCTCACATTAAATGTAAAATGTGTTGATGTATATGGCATATGATTGCAGTTATTCAGAAACCAAACATTTTACCACTGAATTTGGATCAGATTAAAGTACACATATTAGTTAATACTGATACAAATTTCAGTGAAAAATATGAGGATTTGTGTTTTCAATAGCCCTTTGAAGTTGACTATTTTTAAGAGATTTTTTCAATTTACATGAAAATTGAAGCAAAATGTAAAAATGCAACTGTTTTTGTATTTTATACACTCCTTAAATAAATGGCTTCCATTTGGCACCGAAATTACTAAATTTGAAACAACTTCTCAAGTTTGGACTATTGATAGACAGTGGCCAATCCAAGGTGGACAACATTTTGTAAAAGTGTGACCAATATTTAAATTCTCATATCTTAATCAGCTATGCATAATATTGAATCAAAAATATTTAATAAATTGAGAGATTTTGAGTTTCAATGCCATGTCTGTCTGGAAAATTTTGAAAAAATATATGACAATGGTGAAACAAATGTTTTTCAAAAATTGTTTTCACATGGAATGACCCACATGAATACTCAATGTGGTGATATAAGCACCTTGCTTAGCATGATCCAAATCTTTTGATAGGAGCATATTTATCCATTATACAGCTTTTTAAGTTGAGCTTTCAGTTCAAATTACAAAATAAACTTAAATGCCTTTTAGTTTAAATAAAGAATAAGCTAAGTCGATATTTTGTACAAATCATTTAATTGTATTCTAATGAAACTGGCTTGTATATCTTCCAAAATTTTTATAACTTTTTCTATTGGCTGATTTTTAGGGTTTGCATACCAGCAAAAAAAGTAACTGCAGAGCAACAAACCAAAAGATGTATAAGTTTATCCTCCACTTACAAATATCATTGAATTACCAAATCAATTTCTTCTGCAGAAGATTTATCTTCAATTTTTTTCTATCACTGTTAAGCAATTTACCTCTATACTTTTTTTGTTCTATGATCCTATCACTATATGACTGCAGTATAGCCCTACAGCTGAATACTATGCAACTAAATATGAATATAACTGGATACATTACCTATTTGATTTAAGTCATTTAAAATCTTATTTGTACTCATCCATATTCAGGATATAATCAAGAGTTATGGAGACAAAAAAATTCATACAAATAAATATTTTGAGAAAAGCCGAATTTTGAAAAAGACTTCTGGTAGGATGGGAATTACTGTTATTTTTGGTGAACAGTTTTTTGCTGTTTGGCTCTTTGTAAAAGAACTGTTCTCTAACCTGCTCTTTTGTTCTCAACTGTTCTCGATATGTGCAAGCCCTGATCTTCCTAGACTGGCAGCAGCAGTTTTTGCTATAGACAGACAGGGACCGAATTTTGTTGACGAATCATCTTTGTTAGTACTGGTAAACATACCTGTAAAAAAAAAAAACTGACTCTTCTGCTAGGTTTTTATCGGGGAATTTTTACTCTAGTTTTGACCGGAAGAATCAAAAGACAAAATAATTTGGAGTCTTGGAATTGTCAATCGATTGATTGATTTTGTTTATGGCACAAGGGGCAAGTCTGTCCAAGCTGTGCCAAACTCAATAATTATGTAAAGAAAATCTGAATGCATCAGTAAAGTTCTTGTAAATTGAAACATTTAAACTCTCTTGGCCCCCAGTGACAGCTAATGTCCCGAATTTGAACCATCTCAAGTATGATTTCCATAAGATATGAGGAGCGTGGGACAAAACAAATTCACTAACAAAAGTTATACATTTTTTAAATGTTGTTATTTTAGATTATCAAAATCCCTGACCCGATAATCACTTTTAATACTATAGCTTAATGTAATAGGGTAGATAGGTAATTAACGGCGCACTGAAACAACACAACAAGCTATTGACAACGGTCCGGTATCTATCCCAAAGGGAAAAATTCGAGGACATCACGTAATTTTGAATCACGTTATGCAATAGGGAGTTGCTCTTTAAAGATTATAAACACTAAAAAGTGTATACTCTGATTACCACTTGGAAAGTAAAATTAGTTTGTCAAAAAACAGGTTAATTATAAAATCAACCAAAAAACGTTTAAAACAAAAGAATATCCAAGTCAAAATATCACTTTTGTTTTTCAACTCATTAGTTTTATAATGGGATGCTCATTTCCAAGATGTCTTCAAAATCACAATAGCTGGCTTAAATGAGATCTCTTTTCATCTTATGGAAAGAGCATGACACCTGATCCAAATCCCCATCTCTCACAGTGAAATCTGTCCACACATCTGAAATTTTGCTTTCCATTTCTTTGTGATATTTGGTTTTAAAGTAAAGTTAAAAGTACTGCAAATCCTAGGAACAAGTGTTGGCTACACCACCAGAGAGAAAGCTAAACAACAAAAACTTGATGAGTAATATTTAAAATATGAAATTTGGGTTTAATTTTATCTACAATGCATTCATTGTTTTTATTATTTTACTTAATAAGTTCTTTGATAATTCGACTGTTGTAATTATCCTCATCTAGGTTCATGTGTTTAAGCCCTTCACTAGTAAATCTGGAAATTCTGAAGTATATGTTATTTGTCTAGGATATCTTGGTACAAAATATTTAGATGAATACCTGAAACTCTTAAGCTTAACTTATGGTAAGTATTGATACTTTTCTTAGATATTAAAAAGTATAATAAAAAAAAATTTTGTTTTAAAAATTATATTATTTGGTGGAAACAATTAAGCTTTCTGCGTTATATAACAATATTTACTTTAGACTGTCCAAGAAGGAAGCAACTTCCATATTAAATTTTTTACTCAGTCAATTTGACAACAAATCATTTCTACTTTTCAATCAAAGCTATTCAACAGCAATGATGTTCTGTACCTATAAAAAAATGTTTCTATTTTAGTACATGAAAAACGATTTTTTTTAATCGCAAATATTTCAAATAATCTGTTTCAAAAATATTCTTTGTTATATTTAAGTATATTTTTCCACTATTGCTAAGAAATAATTTGCTTAGGTTATTGAATAGAAGTATGATATCAATAAGATTGAAAAATCATGATACAGTCCGGAATCCTCAGTCTCGGCCATTCCGGATTTTGGACTTATCCGTATTTCGGATCATTTGCAGTTTTTTTTGGCAAATAAACCCTAATCTAACCCACCCTCTACATACGAATTTGTCAGTGTCCGAAGCATGTTTGCTTTTCTAAAATAACAGAAATATAAATAAGAAAATTAAAAAAAAAAAAAAAGGAAAAGTCACTTAAATACAATGTAACAAGTTTTACATTCAAATTTTCTAATTTTGCTGTGTGGTATGGACTCTGAACGTGTCCATTATTTTGCATTGTTTCATCCAATCGGTCCAGGTTGAACGCTTTGTTCTGTAGATAGAAAATAGTGACACAGAAAATAAATGCTGGTTAGCAAAACATCCGAATTTTGGACTATTCTGGATTTCAGACGTCCAGATTTGGAATTTTATTTTCTAAGAATTTTTCAGATATCACACTGATGTTTCATTTCTTTTATAAAATTCTTATAATAATAATTATTATTTTAGATAATATTATACATTTTAATTATGTGGAAAACAATTAAAAAAATGATGACTTTTGTGATAAACATATTTTGCATATTTGCTAGAGTATTTGAATGTTGAAAAGAATTTTCAATTTCTTTTCTGAATTTGATTTTCTTTATTTTTTGTGAGAACTGAAAACTTTTGATTGTCTTTTAACTAGTTTTAATTAAAAATTCTATCAAAATCCTTCATAATTATTTGTTACATGTGTTTTGAACTAGTATTTCATTTTCTGTTTTCTTGGATACATATTTTGTTTCAGTATTTTTTAATTAAGAAAACAAATAAAATTTGCTTTTTTAATATTTGCATACTTTTCTTTTAGTCTCAGAAAGGAATAAAGCCTTGTTTCCTTTGTCAAGTATTCCCCAGTCTTTTATATCACAACTATTACATTGTTCTAAAATATTTATGGAACTACAAAAGGAAGCCATTCTTGAAAATATTAGTATGTACTCAACTAATTTATCTGAATATAAACATGAATTGGAAGAAATTCAAAAATTATGTGCAAAAAAATATTTTCAAAGGTATAATATTCGTTCAGATGTTGACTCAACTCATCAACTTTATATCAAGAGAAAACGGGTTTGTATTTTAAATTGTTAAATTAATTTGTAACAGAAAATATTTTATTAGAATATGTATTTTACAACTTTGAGGTGCATTAAATAAACAACATAAGGTATTAAATATCAAAATGTATAGCTTCAACTCAAACAAGTTGAGATAGAATGCCATGTTTTGAAAAAAAAATAATACTTAGTAGGAGACACAATTGTGTGTTTTAAGTCTCTTTCAGTGTTTTAAGTTAATGTTATTTCTGGTAAGATTTTTTAATAGGTATTTAAGTTAATCAAATGTATGTTCATTGGAAGTAAATTTAAGGCTTAAAAGTGCAAGTTTCAAGCTTGGGAAAAATTGCACCATCTTAAAAATTGAATTCAAATGGATATATGTATGAAAACTTATAATAAAATGCTTGGAATATCATTTCAATCAATATTTGTGAACATGTTTAAGAGAGTTAAAGATTTCCTTTTTAATAAGTACTTTTGCAATAATTAAACACATTTCTGTTTTCATACTAAACAGCTCTAGGAAATTAAACTACTGCTCTTTTAAAATTATGGTATGCATGGGATTTTTAATACTTTTTAATTTAATGATTCAAAATTAGTTTAAATTATTTGTATTTTTCATTTATGTAAAAATTTATTGGTTCAAATATAGTACCTTTACAGATAAAAAAAGTTTATCTTTTAATATTCCAGGTTGTAACAAGCTTTCATGATAAAAGCAGGCGAAGCTCCAAATCAATGTTTTTCCAGGCATTGGGAGAGACTTTTGATAACCTAACAAAATCCAAATCAATGGTTTGGAGTGATATTGTATTGGATGTTGAAAAGAGGCTTAATACTTGCTTCCCAGGGGTGAAAAAAAGATCACATGAAAATGTAGAATGTTTGTTTGTGTGGAATGTAATTTTTATTTCCTTCTATATTCTCTTTATGTTAATTCTTTTTTCTAATTTCCTTGTCCATTTTAACATTTGTCTTTTATGTTTAGGATATACCACATAGAATGAAAACCAAGAATTATAAAAATTGGATCTCGACTGGGAAGAAAATTCAACAAATTCGAAACTCAAAATTCTGTAATCCATTTTTGCTCCATTTGTGGACTCGAGTTTCATATGAAACACAGGTGACAAAATATATTTCTTGTTTTAAAATTAAAAATTTTCTTTGTACATGTGGGAAATTATAAAAAATACACTTTTATAGAAAGTTAGGTTAAAACTTTTATAGAAAGTTCTAAATTATTTTTGATTGAAATTTGAAATGCTGATTAGATTAGGTCATATTAAAAGTTAGTTTTCCAAGTGTTCCAAGCCAGTTATAAGATACTTTTTCGTGATACTTGATGTTAGCTCATCTAACTTGCATTCAATGTTTTATTTGTACACCATTGAAGGTTGCAGTTGTAATGTTAATGTCTTCTAATTATAATGTTTTTAGTTTTAAATATTTTAACTAATTATTATTTAATTTAACTATATACAAATACAAATACAAATATTGACGACCAGCTACAGGCTCAAGCCCAACAAGGCTGGTCCTTTGTTTATGAATTCTCCAATTCCCACTGACTATCCAATTGTCCCTATATTTTCTGGCAACGCGTTCCAACTGTCTATTACCCTATTAAAGTAGTAGTTTTTCCTTAAATCCCGATTAAAATGTGTCTTATTCAATTTATACCCATGGCCCCTTGTTCTGTTATCCCTATTGAAATTTAAGCCCTCTGTGTCCCCTTGTTTTACAAACTTGAAAAGCTGAATCAAATCCCCCCTCCTTCTTCTTTCCAGTGTATACATGTTTAGCTTACTTAAACGTTCATTATAGTCGAAATTTGCTAGCCCCTTTATTATTTTTGTAGCTCTGTGCTGAACCCTTTCAATTGATTCTATGTCCTTTCTCATATATGGAGCCCAGAATTGTACAGCATATTCTAGATGTGGTCTTACTAAACCCTTATATAATGGCAAGATTATATTCTTTTCCCTTGAAGTTACAGTCTTTTTAATATACCCCAATAACCTATTAGCCTTTTTACCCGCAGCTGAACATTGGTGACCCATTTTAAAATCCCTGTGAATTATCACCCCAAGATCCTTGACTGTTTCTCCCTCCTTTACCTTTACTCCCTGCAGACAGTACTCGGCTCCACTATTCCTGTAACCCATATGCAGAACTTGACATTTCCCTACATTAAATGACATACCCCATTTTACAGCCCATTCGGATATCTTATCAAAATCCCCTTGTAAATTTTCTATCTGTAACTTGGTATCCACTGTCCCCCATATTTTTAAGTCATCTGCAAATATACTGATTCTATTCTTGATCCCCTGACCTATATCATCTATGAAAATTATAAATAAAATTGGTCCCAAAACTGATCCCTGAGGCACCCCACTTATAACTTCTGTCCACTGTGAATAATTTCCTTTTACCTGCACTCTCTGCTTTCTACCCAATAACCAATTCTTTATCCATATTAATGTTTTTCCCTGAATCCCCAGCCTTTCCAATTTAAACAGTAATGCCTCATGAGGTACTTTATCAAAAGCCTTTTGAAAATCTATGTACATGATATCCACACTGCTCTTATTATCCAGCTCCTCAGTAATTTTTTCGTAGAACTTCAAAAGGTTTGTAGAGCAGGATCTGCCCTTCCTAAACCCATACTGATTCTCTGATAACAGTCCCCCCTCCTCCAAGTATAACATTATATGCTTTTTTAACAGAGATTCAAATATTTTGCAAATTACTGATGTTAGACTTACTGGTCTATAGTTGCCCGGATCACTTTGTATTCCCTTTTTGAAAATTGGAGTTATGTTGGCCAACTTCCAATCCATTGGCACCCAACCTGTGCTATATGTTGAATTAAATATCGTGTGAATTACTTCCCCCAGTTCTTCCGCGCATTCCACTAGTACTCTCGGATAAATATCGTCTGGCCCTGGTGCTTTAGATGGCTTAATTCTTTTCAACTGATGTACTATTTCTTCCCTGTTGAATTTGCATTCTTTAATTATACCCCCTGCAAAGGCTCCATCCTTGGGGTCCTTTTTTAAACTATAGTTACCATTGAAAACCCCCAGAAAAAGTCATTTAACACGTTTGCCATTCCCTCCTCGTCTTGAATTAATTCACCTCCCTTCCCCTCTAACGGTCCCAGTGTAGTGCTAAATTTATTTTTACCACTTGCATATGCAAAAAATTCTTTTGGTTTTATATTTATTTCCCTTGCTAATTTTTCCTCCAAGGACACCTTTTGCTTCCGACTAATAGTTTTAAACTCCTTTCTGGCTTTCTGATATGCCTCCATGTCCCTGTCGTTACCAGTGCTTTTATATACCCTGTATGTTCTTTGTTTTAATTTTAAAGCTTTGTGTGTTTCCCCTGAAAACCACATAGGGAGCAATTTTCTAGATTTTCCTTTTTTCCTGAACGTTACATGTTTTTTTAACACCATGTCTAACTTATTCTTGAATTCCTCCCATTGTTCAGAATAATGCAGTGCTAATAATCCCCCTTTGAATGTTTCCTTTAACTCTTCCCTTATCTTATGAAAATTTACCTTTCTGAAATTTGGAATTATTCTACTATTGATTGTGTATGCTGACTGAAAATTTATACTTTATCTGATACTTCTATGATCACTTTCTCCCAGTGGCTCACCTATAACCAAATCCTGCACCCTATCCTCATCATTGCTTAAAATCAAATCCAATATTGCATTGTCCCTAGTATCCTCATACACCATCTGGTACAAAAAACAATCCTGTATCACTTCCAAAAATTCTGCCCCTTTCCCATTTGTAGCTAGATTGTTTGTCCAGTCAATATTTGGATAGTTATAGTCCCCCATTAAAATTAATTCTCCTTTTTGACATGCTTCGTTTATCAGATTGCACATGCCCTTTTCCTGCTCTTCACTACAAACAGGAGGTCTATATATATTACCCAGAATTAGTCCTTTGTCTTTGTCTGTATTCAGTTTCACCCAGACTGATTCTATACCCTCAGTTTTACTATTTAACTTTATTTCTGTACAGTTTAAGAATTCTCTCACATAAATCAAAACCCCACCCCCTTTCCTATTCTCTCTGTCCTCCCTAAACATTGTGAATCCACTTAATTCTAAAATTTGTGCATCTTCACTGCTTGCCCAACTTTCAGTAATCCCAATGATATCTATATCCTCTGCTTGTGCAATTCCCTTGAGCTCATCCATTTTATTTCTCACACTGCGAGCATTACAATAAAATACTTTTAGCTTATTTTTCACCCTTAGATTGCACTTTCCCCTTGTATTATTTGTTTTGGTATTGTTTTTCTCCCTTACATTGCACTTTCCCTTTGTATTGTTTGTCTCCTGCAATTTAGACCCTGTTAGTTTTCCTAAGCAATTACTGTGTACTGTCAACCCTCTATGTCCTTCCCATCCCTGCTTGTATACTAGTTTTTTGACTCCAGAATATTCAAAACCCGCTTGCCAACCTCCCTATTACCTATCAAGCTTAAATGCAAATTGTCCCTGCTTATCCAATCCCTCCTACACTCCTTCCAAACATCTAAAAATCTAACCTCCTCCCTCTCACACAAATCCCTTAACAACCCGTTCATCTTATTGGCCCTTTGATTTAACCACCCATTGCCTAACCCATACCTAGGTAGTAATCCTAATACTGTTACTTCTGCCCCATGAGACTTAATGCCTCTTAAAAGTGTTTCTGCTTCCCTCTTAAACTCGACATTTGTAGTCCTCTCTACGTCATTTGTTCCCACCCACACTACTGCCTTTTCCTCCCCTTTAACCACACCTGCCTTAACTGCCTCAACTACATGTTTTACCCTGGCACCTGGCAAACAACACCTTGCAAAATTGCGCTTTTTACGCCCTACCATTTCTCCCAAAACCCTGACCATTGAATCACCAACCACTACTCCTCTAGTTACCTTATCCCCCTGATCAACATGCCCCAAGTTTACACATTGGACACCCTTTTCCACTCCCTCTACAGCCCTCACCTTCAAAGCCTCCAGCTCCTTCCTCAAATCACCCACCTCTAAACAACTCTTGCATGTAAATTCAACCTTCTCTGACATTTTAACCCCGCTCACACACCCCTTTCCTGCCTCAACCATATTCCCACACAAGTCACATTCCACATAGAACTCCCCACTGGCTCCCTCTGTCCTCATCTCCTTGAACATTCTAACTATACCCATGATTATGCAAAGTAACACTCAATGCATAGAAAAAGCACTACACAAAATCAAACACACAGAAAATGCACTAAGTCAATTACACAGAAAAAGCACTGCACTTGAATGAAATGAATGAAAACAAACAAGACAAAATATTTAGGCCCAACGAGACATACGTGAATATGAAATATTTTTATACACAACTATCTTGTATCACCTTTCAAACATTAGATTTATCTTGTGTTTTTATTTTTGGTACTTTAACTAATAAATAGGAACAATTTGTTGAAGTTCTGTATAATTTGTTATTTAAAACTAAATTGTATAATTATTAAATGCGAGTGACAGATTTGTATCTTACGTTCTAGAATTACTATTTGTCTACTTAGATAGCTCTTGTTGTAAGTTACTGCTGTTGCACTGGTAAAGTAGAAAAACAATGGTTCTGTTTTTAAGAATAAAATATTTTATTTGAAAAGCAATGAATGGATTCATTTCACTAAATTCAGTGAACTATTTGAAAATAGATGACTTTTGAATGTTGATTTGTACAGAAACAGTAAGAGTATTTATTTCTTAAAGGAAATCTGCAAGAAAGATCTGATCTTTTATTAGAACTTGACAATGAAGATTCATTGGCAATGCATCTTCATTACCTTTCGTGATACCTTTCAATATCCTTTGGTTTTTCTAATTCTTTTGGCCTTGTGACATCGTGAGAAACTCTGTTGTGCTTGACCTTTAGGAAGGGTCACTTGCAGGGCAGGTGTCTACTCCATTGAGTCATCGGAATGCTAAATATTCTGATTGGTTATAGTTTTGCCCCAGCTGCTGTTCTTGTGCTGCGCACATTACAATGACTTGAGAAGAACAGTTGAAATATAAAATCCTCTGCAGATGGTGTTTGTCCAGATGATCTCTGATTGGTTTTTGACTTTTACTACTGGGTTAATTTTGGATTGCGGAAAAACAATTTGAGGCAATGTTAGAGAGTCAGAAAACTCATGCCAAATATTATTGAAGTCACCATCGTGACAAGACATGCCGCAAGTGAAAACGTATTCATTCCTAGAATACCAATAATCACTTGATATCCCATTCCAATTTAAAAACTTCAGTTCCCAGTTTGTATAAGTTTCACTGTGAGCATCAACAAGGCACAATCACAATCACTGAAAGTTGTAGGACTCTGTCTCATTAAACTGTGTTTCTCCCACGGTCAAGTGTTTGAGAGAATTGGATACCTTTTTACTTTTTATAAATAGATATCACTTAAATTTCTTGCCAGATATGGTTATTTTAATAAGTGTAGAGGTATTATACTCTCTCGGGAAAAATAATCAAGTATAAAATGCTCATTTTAATTTGTTTTCCTCTCGCACATGGGACAGGCTTATTTCATTTAATTAAACTTTTTCTAAAGTTATATTTAACATCTACAAACATTGCTAATTTAAAAAATTCAGATAAACAGTTAAATAATTTACTTTGTACTCAAAAAAAAAAAAAAATATTACCTTTAATTTTGGTCTATTTTATTTTATTTAAAATTGAAAATGACCTCAACTTGTTGAAATATTTCTTATTTTTCTGTCTCCCTATTACCTGAGTAATTTGGGGTTAAAAGATACTGTGTTGCCCAAACCAACACATTTCATTGTTGTGTTAAAAATAAGAATTAAAATGTGTATGAGATGGATTTTAAAAATAATACAACAATCAACAGAAATTCTACAAGTTTTTATTAAAAATTTCAACGAATTTGAAATCAGAGGAAAATAGAAATTGGTAACTTTTAATTAACATCAGACAAGAGCAACACAATGGGCTATTGACGAGGGTCTGGGATCAATTCCCTAATTGAGAGATCCTAGGTAATTTTTAATTATCGTCGTACTATAGCAACTCAACGTGCTATTGACGACGGTCCAGGATTAATCCCCTAAGGAAAATATCCAAGGTAATTTTTAATTAACGTTGTACTATAGCAACTCAACGGGCTATTGACTACGGTCCGGGATCAATCCTCTAAGGAAAGTAGCCAAAAAAATTGGGTAATTCTTAATTTATGTTCTCGAGCAACCAGGGTGTCAAGATTTAAATCACGTGATTTAAATCAACAATTAAAATCATGATTTTAATCAAATGATTTTTTTTTAAATCATTGATTTAAATCACAACCAATCTTACATTTTTATAACTAAGTAACTACACTCTAGAAAAATCACAGAATTTGTCAAATGCTTTGAACTTTCTGCACACATGGTGATTTCAGCACTAATGGCTACACCTCGTACTGATGAGCTTTTAAAAAAAAATGTTTGGCTCTGGACACTTGTAAATAATCTGAGGTGTCTATGGACTAAGTAATCTGTTGAGTCAGGGATTCTGCCAAACAGTAAAGTAAAAAATAAGTTGACATCTTTTTGAAAGTTTTTACAATGTTTATCCATAATTTTATGTCACAAACAATAAAGCAGTAGGCCTAGATCTACGTAAATATCGAGACAGCAAAAGAAAATCCCCACAAAGTAGGCCTAAACTACTTGTTACCCTTTTAATTGATTGACCAATGGCTTAGCTATAGTGATTTTTCAACTACTTTTTTTTAATTGAGACATAAATACAAAATAACACAGTTAATGTGATTAATAATTTATTAAATAAAAAATTCAACTGAGCTTTCTATTTGAAAGGATGAAAGTTTAAACACAGTGAACATCTTTTATTTTGCAAAATGCACCCTGAAACAGTCACCTTTCACTTTTAGAGTAGTGACCCATAAGAAATATTTATTTAATCAGACTAATTTAGGTCTCACTTACACTTACTGATACATTTGTTAACATGATTATGTTAATTAATCAAGAAAAACTATGTAGGATGTCAACTTGTGTTTTAAAGTTAAACAAATGTCTTATCTTTTGCTCTTGTTTTGAAAATTCATTTTTTAAATGTATTGCCATGTAACGCACAATGATATTTAGTAAAATAAATATTAATTTACCATATCACAAATTCCGATTGTTTACTTAATTAAATATTAGTTTACATGTCATGTCAGAAACTCAATTTTTTATTTAACAAATTTATAGGCCCTACAGAAATTTAATAAAAAAAAATCCGATTTTTGATTTAAATTAAATAAATCCGATTAATTGATTTTTTTGAAAAAATCACTATTTTTTTGCACCCTGCGAGCAACACAACGACCTATTAACTAGGGTCAGAGATAAATCCAATATAGGAAAGATACGGGGACAACATCGCGTAATTTTGAACCACGGTCAGATGATGAGATAAAACCTGAGCTGGATTTCACCCTCCAAGAGATTGTGACATCACATCGATTGGATCGCATTTCCAATTTCACAATGTTGAGGCCATCACAAAATTGTCAGTGGTGTTGGTTTGCGAAGCAAACCAAATGGGAATGCGTAGCAAACACAGGTGGTTGGCAAACGTTCACAATGGACACACCTGACCCCACAAAGTACAGCATGGGCAATGCCATGCAAGCCACGCAGTGGCTAATGTCTCATAAATATTTTGGAGAGTAGTATATGTAGAATGCATGCTAGACTAGTATATGTAGAATTGTATATGACCCATAAAATGTTTTGTAATTGATGCAACTCACTTTTCAGTTCCAAAACTCTGAAGAAATTATTATTTCTGAACATATGTATAGCAGTTAAACTGCTTTAGTTGTATTTAGTTGTTGCATAACTACATACATCACAACGCATTTTCTCATTTTATACTAAGATATACATTAAAAAACCATCCATAAAATTATAGAGCAGTTAGTACATAAAAATTCAACCAATAATACACTACTGTTTGTGAAAATTGGAATACTGATGGTAATCATTTAAATTTATAGGATATACAGAGTAGGGTTTGAAATGCTAATGCTTATAATTGCGGAGTGATTGTGAGATTCGGGGGGGGGGGGTAAGCTCAGTAGTGCTACTCTGAACTTTCAATTTATGAATATGAATAGAGTTCTGCTTCGTCAAACAAGTAGTGTATTGTGAACTCAGCTGCAAAAGTTTCTCCAGGAATCACCACTTTGTTGATGGCAAAGAGCAGCAACATTGCTGCTCATATGAGACATAATCCTATGTCTGTGGTGTGTGTGTTTGAGTCAGACTCCGAAAATCTAAGAGTGGACCACGAAATGTGAAAACCTGTGGAATGACAGACATGTCATTCAAATGTACCATTCACCTTCATCAAAACTATTGATATTATGGTGCAAGGCAACAGGTGTAGCACTTTCTGATTCAGAGGATTGGCTGCAGCAATTCCTTTAAAGTGGCTTCCCCTGACCTTGAACCACTAACCTCAGGCTTTTGGCACAGGTTCAATTTATGCATAGGTTTGTGAACACATGATGTGGTTAGATAACAAGTCCCACTTCAGCTTGAACTACAATTTTGGCCTCATACACATTAGAAGGTGTTGGGGTGAGGGCAATCTTTCAGCATACGTTTTAGATTGTCATTATGGCCAAATGTCAGGCATGATGGTGTGGGGTACCATTGGGTACTGTTTGGGATCGACTGCAATGAATCGAGTGTAATCTCTACAGAAACCCTTACAGAACAGAAGTCATGCCCTTCAGAGCATTCCTGATTCTATATTCCAGTGGTACAATGCATAACCACATGTTGCCAAAAATGCTTAAGACTTTGCAGCAGTTACCTCTCTCTTCCTTTGCCTCCAAATTCACTAGGCATGTCAAGTACTATTGAAGATCTCTGATATGGGCATGACAACTAGCCTGTCAAATTCCTCCAGTAGCTTGTATCAATGAACCATGGATTTACATACAAGCAGCATGGCAGATAATTCTCCAGGAATACATCCAGTGTAACTCTGATTCAATGTCACTGCATATTTCAGTTTGTGTTGGCCTCAACATACTGATTTTTGCAGGTTATAATTATTGTATTGTTATGAAAATATAATTGTTTATACACAGTAATATGTATAAATTTCTTTCCAATCAAATGATTCTTCCCAATCAAAAAATCTCGATTGCTATGATTTTCACAAACAGTAGTTACATACAAGAATATACAGTTCTAAACAATATACTTTCTAAATGCCATACTTATAGTTTACCTTTTTATTTATGAAAGTTGTTTACTTAAATGTTATTTTTATATACTAGCTGCTTTCGTTTTTAGTAAAAAGTTATCAGCAACTGCATTTCTATTGTCTTTACGTAAGCTTTAATGCATTATTTCTTCCAACAAAATATAATTTTTGTAAAGTTATTTTTCTAGAAATTAATTTATAAAGTAGTTTAAATATTTTAACAAACAAGTAAAAAAAAATTTTTTAATAATTTGCTTTCATTTTTAGATTAAAATCGAAAATCACAAATCAAGAACGCACTGCTACTGGGATATTCAAGCTCTTCTACCTTTGCTGACTGAAAATAAAATGAAATATTCGTGTATTGTTTCCCTATCAAAGTTGGAAGATGAGGAACTAGAAGATGATCCTTTGTTTAGTGAATTGAAGCTATCATTCGATAAATATTTTGTAAGTATTACCTTTGAGTATAACTTATAGTGTTTTATGGAATTTTTAATCTTCATTTTAAAATAATCTGTTCACTTTCAGATTCAGAATGTAATATCAAAATGTTAGGTGTGATAGGTTATATCAAGTAATTTAATATGGAGCAGATACTGCAGGGGTGTGCGACATATGGCTCATGGATCAGATACAGAGAGTAAATCTATTACACTTTAGTAAAATAGAAAAATGTTTTTTTTTTTAATTTTAATTAATTTTTTGACAGCTAAATTTCAAGTATAATATATATACAAGTGACAAGTATAATATGTTAATGAAATAATTAAAGGTGTTATTTGAGCTCTAAGAATACATAGACACAGCTTTACATTATATCTCAGAAAGCCAATTTCTTTCTCATACGAATTAGGACCCACAGTTTCTAGAACCAGGTAGGCAGTAGCCTCCAATGGGGGATTATTTATCATTAGTTTTCAGATACACCAGTCAAAATTTAGTCTTGCTTAATTTTTACAAAAGTGTGGATAAAGGTAAGTAAAAATTTCACAGAAATGTTAAGCATCTTTGGAAGCACATTTGCTTGTGAGCAATCTTTTTCAACTGTGAATCAAAATAAGTGTAAATTGCGAGAGGATTTTCAAACATGAATTAGGGAACATCTTGTATTTCTATAAGATTAACTCCCAAGTACAAGTCTCATTAATGAAAAAATACACCATGCCATATTGATGATTAAATAATTCTCCATAAAATTCCACATTACCTTATGTAATCAGACTGCTGAAGAATTCGATTAGAATGGCAAAAGCTCTTCTGTTCATCTCTAGCAATATTATACAGCTCCTAGCTGAAATTACTGACCGTGGTTCAAAATTACGAGGTGTGTTGTCCTCGTATCTTTCCCTTAAGGGACTGATCCTGGATTGTCGTCAATAGCCCGTTGTGTTGCTCTAGTACAACGTTAACTAAAATTACCTAGCTGAAATATTTAAATTTATGTCAAAATTGGCGAATTAATCTGGTAGTGATTGATTTTGTATTGGCATTCACCAATATACAAGTATACTCCCTTTACACTCTCAGAGCACCTGCGGATCCGGTTATATGAGGTTTGGACATCCTTTGTCTACACAACCATATATATTATTTATCTTCTGGATGTTTCTTTTTCTGAAATCATAAGACAAAACAGTTGTAATGCTCGACTTTTCATGCCTCCCCAGTACTGCTTCGATTTGAAAGACTTATAAGGTAAAACAAATGTTGCAAGGTTTTAAGCAAGCTGTCAAGGAGATTACATTTGCATAAGTTTTCTTACATTGCTGTAATTATGACACAAGGCCTAGACAAAAAAAAAGATACAAATAATCAGTTGCTTATAATCAAGTGAGAGTTGAAAAAGATTACGCTCAGTGCTGTAATATAGTGCCTAATAACAAAATTTTAATTTTATTCTCCCCTCTTGATGCTATACCATGTATTAATGAGCCTCAAACTGATATCAGAATTTCAAAAACAGTGGAAACATTTTTTCATGCAATAGTTTATTGCAATATTTAGTTACACTTTTTTAAAACAATCAATTGCTAGGTAAAAAAAGTTACCAACTAAAAATTCCCACCAAAGGTGCTCATTGCCGACATTGAAGCCTAATGTTAAATTGAAAAATAAAAACTTGCAGCTAAAATAATTTGCAATTTTTTAATGAGACCTTTAGATAAAATAATTTGACAGTTGAACTAAAATTGCGCCATCACTACAATAGAAATTGATTTTATATTTCAAATCACTACAGTGCAAATTTTTTGTCGGTAAAAACAACGGTTATTTTGGGTTGATTAGAGGCTTGTAGACTCGCCATAGTTGTGGTCAACAAGTCTATTTGTGCCTGTAATCTAATCATATTTGGGTCTTCAACCACTACTACTCACGCAAGATGCAGCCATCATTTGTTGAGGGGGAAAATTCAATGCCTCTTCAAAATTCTGGGCATTACTCTTAAAATCTGCATAAGAATTAATTTCCGAGTTAACTATGCCCCTTAAAACGTCTGGTTTTATCCCCTGTTGGGCTGCAGAGAATAGGAGTTCTAACCTGTAACCTTCAGACACTGTTGATTCATCATCATCTTTGATGCAAGTGTAGAAAAGACCTTCTAATCGACTAAAAAATTGTCTTGTAGAATTGGCTGGTAATTGGTAGGCAGTTTGGCTTGGAGAACCTCTCCTTTAAGCCACTGATTATCTCATTATACACACCATTTGTTCTCTATTTTCTCTGGCTGTGTAGGAATTCTAGAGCTTTTCCTGATAATTTGAGCTTAAGGGCTATGGTCTTATCTTTATTTTCCCATCTACAATAATTTGCAATTTCCTTGATAGTAAAAATTTTGAAAAACTAGACGATCCATCAAAAGAAGAGATCATAGGAAGAAAGGTAACCAAAGTATTTGTTTTGAAAGGAACAGTATTTGTTTCCTCTGCCATAATTAAAGTGAAGAAATATCCGTTGAGCAATTAAACATTCGATTGAAGGGTTTAGGTTTGAACGAAGTATTATTTATGAGGAAAAAAAATTTTACCTACTCAGTAAAATATTCCTGCCATTTTGTCCAACAAGTGGTGGGGTGTGTGTATACATCAAAACTACATAACAAATTGTAACAGCAATATATGAGACAAGCATGCATAGAAACAATTTAAAACTACAATATAGCATAAAAGTAATATGAGTAAAAAAAAATCGAAGATATTGATGACTTCGACAATAAAACGTGTCAGTTTCTCAGTCAGTGATTTCACAAACAACAAGAACTGGCACACAGCACCATTTTTATGTTGTGTCCTTTTTATAGTAAGTTAAGAGAAAAAAGAAGTTCGAATGAAGGAACACAACCAGGCCATTAGGCTTCGTATAGTGGTATTAGAATAAAAGAATTGCGTTTAGGAAAAAGATCACTTAACGCTGAGCACATTTGAATGGTCCAAAACATTGATATTCCATCATTTTTAATTATTAAATGCTACAGTATATTTATGAATACACATTTAGTGTAGAGCAGGCAATTTCCGGCACCCAGTGTGTTAGGTGTGGAACAAAAGAACAGTCCAAACCATTGAAAAAATTAAAAATTATTCCATTATTTATTGAAGTTAGCAAGAACACAGGACAGACAATTTAACAATCTTAAATAAACAAAGTAAGCATGTTAAGAAGTTAGGACATAATGTGAGACCTCATAAAAGAAATGATGATATGTAAACATAATAATAAATGTAGCACATAATAATATTTACGTATTTAAATACTAAGCAAGATCATATTAAGGGGTGACAAAAACCATGGCATTATGAATTATGGTATGTATTTTCGCCTATTAAAACAAATGGTGAATTGTCAGACCATGAGGAAAGATTGGGCCTGCAAATAAAATTAACTAAAGCTATGCTCTGTCATTTAGTTAATTACTAAAAATGTAAAAGTTTTATACATCACCAAACATATTCTAACAAAGGGGCCCCCATGGCAATTGTGAGAAGACGCTCCAAAAAAATTCACCAACACGCACGCTGGTATCAAGAACAATAAGAAGGCCCGTTCTAGACTCTTGCTTTGGTAGCTGCTCGAGTAGATGCGGAAAATACAGCTGTGCTCTGATTCACACGAGTGTCATGCTACAGGAATATTCTAGAAGTTGGGAAAGGGCAGGATTTCTACCGTTGCCACTTGGCTGTTTGGCAATGAAAAACCTGTTATATTTGACTTGAGGCTCGGCAAAAGCGCCGTGTTATTTGGGCATAACAGTATTTTTATGATTAAGAAAATTATTTTTTGTCCCATGTCTATCCAAGTCACATTATCACAATTTTAACTAAGCAGCCTAGTACTGATCAACACTGTTCTTGTAATTATAAACAATGAAATTACAGTTGTGGTTGAAATTGCACGATTGCATAACTAGTAAAATTATGACTAATATCTACTTAAAATACTACTACACTATTTCGACTATAATGAACGTTTAAGTAAGCTAAACATGTATACACTGGAAAGAAGAAGAAGGAGGGAGGATTTGATTCAGCTTTTCAAGTTTGTAAAACAAGGGGACACAGAGGGCTTAAATTTCAATAGGGATAACAGAACAAGGGGCCATGGGTATAAATTGAATAAGACACATTTTAATCGGGATTTAAGGAAAAACTACTACTTTAATAGGGTAATAGACAGTTGGAACGCGTTGCCAGAAAATATAGTTAATTCAAAGGGAGTGTACGAATTTAAGACACAATTGGATAGTCAGTGGGAATTGGAGAATTCATAAACAAAGGACCAGCCTTGTTGGGCTTGAGCCTGTAGCTGGTCGTCAATATTTGTATTTGTATTTGTATAATATCTCAGATGAACAAAACAACTAGAATTGGCCATATCAATGTGGTGCAAAACCCTTTTAAATTTATAGACAGCTATATTTTTTGTATATTTTTGAAAAAGGGCCTTGTTGATCTGTAGATGAACTGTTTTGGATTTAAAAAAAATTCCATGTTTGTATTTACTTGATATTACAACCTAATTGTAAGTTATTTTATTTTCCAGTGTTTATCATGTAATTTATTGCTCTTTATTCCTTACAGGAATACAGTTTTTCTAATACTGAAAACAGTGAAGCAAACCTTCCACTGGGAAATAGGCTGATATATGTTAATACTACATGTTGGGCTAATTCTTTAAATCCTGAACTTATGATCAAACATCATCTGATAAATGCTCTGAGTTATGTGATAAAGGTAAATTCTAGTTTCACTCACTTTATAAAAGATAAATGGTATTGCATTCATTCTAATAATAATGCTATATTATTATACATGGTTTGAACAAATATTGTTTAAACAATTGTTTTGTTTTAAAATATTTCCAAAATGATGTTTAAAATTTTTTTTACTTTAAAAGCTAAACTTTTGTTTAAGTAAAACTGCATTCTTTTTTACATTCCATCTGCAAATTATAACTTACTCTCCATTTTAAAATCTTAATTTGATTTTTTTTTTGTGAAAAATTTGAAGAAATCTTATTTTTAATATTAAATTGAATTTTGTGTTTACTAGTTTCTTCATGAAGGGAACAGTCTACTTCTTTGCTTACAAAGCCCTTTGACAAGATTTACAGTCGGAATACTCTTCATGCTGATTTCTTTATTTGAGAAGGTACTTTTCTTTTCTAATATTCTTAAATTAACTAGCTATACAAATCTGTTAAATTATTCTGCCTAGTACTTGCATTAATTAATGTGTATTCTGATGCAAAAACATGTATGTAAAACCATAAGTATATATGTATATTGCATTGTGAGTTATTGTAGAATTTTTAAAGCATTTTTCCACATTGATATTACCTAGAAAGAAAACTTTTTAGAAAATTCTAAGTGAGTATTAGTATTATACACAAACTGTAATTGTTAATTTGCATTTATTTAAAAGTAATGGCCTTCTGTACAAACTAACTTAAAATATTTTCTTTACCTTTGTGCATAACTTAAACTTTGGTGAGTAATAATAGAGTATGGAACAATAAAGTTATGTTTATATAACCTTAATAGACTATTATATTAATTTTCAAGAGCTTCTATGAGATTTTTTTTAATTGAATTTTTTTCTGTCAACTAAAACATCAATGTTTATCTGCAGTAGAAATTGCAGACACTCATACCTAATTCAATAAATTGTAAGAGACTAGCTTTTATTTGTTATTTTGAGGAAATCAAAATCAGGCAAGGCAATACGGGGAATGTAAATAAGCCCTTATAGATAAAATGAGTAAAACCCGAACATAGAACTAAGTTTATTTACCGACTTTATACTGCACAATATTGAAGTTAAAATGCTTATTTCTTCACAAATACACATTTACAAAAGTTCATTCATATTAACACAATTGCATGCATTCCTAGTGGCTATACTGATTAAATGTTCAAAGGCCATCTGGAATACTACATAGTTTAAATTGTGACTACTGTCGTGCAGAAATGCAATGTGATAGAAATATTTGAATATATTTTTTGTGCAAGAAAAATGTAAAAAAAGGTTTAACTGTGCAGACCTTTGATGTTTTAAAACTGAGTCCGTGAGTTCCAAGCAGAGCACCCATGAGTTTCTTTACATGAGGCACATGCGGGTAAATCTATTGTTATTTATGTGACATACACTCTAAAAATGTGCTCATTGTAATTTTTTAGCTTGTATGTGTTCTTCCAAATGATGCTGCACCAGCTACTTGTGGTCAACTGTGGGTACTGAAGAATTTCAGAAAACCAGATTTCACTAATCGAATTGAAGAATATTTAGAAAGTATTCAGCACATTGATGTTCCTGAAGCCTATGATGTTCTTGAAACCGTACCAATTTCTTCACTTTGCGGTATGTAATGTAAACACTTTATATTTGCTTTTTTAAAGTTTGTTTCTTTTAGTATTAATTTACTTTCTTAATTTTAAGTGTACAGTGATTCTTAATATTAAGCATACAATGATTCTTAATTTTAGAATGTGCAATAAAGCATTCAAGTACTATAGAAATAGTAAACTGTTCAAATTTTTTCAATAAAAAAAAAAAAATTATATTTACTTACATTTGGATGGGAAATTTTTATCTTTTATAAACTGAAGTGTTTTCTTAGAATAACTAGAATATTCTCATATGATATAATTTCATTGTATTTTATTTAAGCCTGCGTTGTTATCTTTGATTAGAGCATTGCAACCATGATTTCACATCTTATAAAACCTAAAGCATTTTCTTGTTTTACTCATTCTTGTATTTATTACGTACTTCATTTCATGTCACTTAAATTTGTACTCTTTTTTTTTAGGTGGCTATTTTTATGAATATTTGCTGCAGGTGAATAATACGCATCTGATAAAAAGATTACGCAGCTTAACATCAATTGAAAAAAATCTGTTTTAAAAATCGGTTGAGTTTTTTTTTTTAAATATTTGTGTAAAAAGTTTGAAAGAAAATTTTAAAAACCCATTTTATCTTTCTTTTTTACTGAAGAAGTTTCTTAATGGAAATAATGGCGAGATGATTTCACTGAGAAAAATATCAGACTGGTGAAACATGAATATTATATATTGGGAGTGAAAAACTAAATGTTCCATATGTAATTTTCTAAATAGTAAAATTGGTTTAGTATAGTATTAAAAAGATGGAGAAAATGCTCTTAAATTTGATCTTGGAGCAAAACAGCTTGAAATTTTTGTGCAGAATTTATAGCTAATAAGTTTGGCCTTAAAAATGTTTCTATCTCCTGATTTAAACTATCTGATAATGATAGATGGAAATTTTTTTAACTCATTACTCCTGTTTTAAATTGTTAAATATATTTTGATCAGTAGAAACTAATGGTGATAAACTCTCTTTCAAGGAATATTATAATTATTTTTGGATCCTTTTCGGCTCTCGTGTTGACCTTCTGTTTCACTTGTATATTTTTAATTGACAATCAAAGTCATAAAAATTGAAGTTATATTGTTCCCACCAATTACATTCCAATATATAAACTGCCATTCTCACCAGTTTAGAAATGGATGTACTCATCCATAAATACTGAACAAGTTTTTATTTTGTTGAATGTTTAATAATTTATAAAGTTTCGTGTATAGGAATTATAAAACAAATTTGGTTCAATATTTTTTGTGATTAAAGAAACAAATTAATATGCCAAACAATCTTAAACATCCCAGGTTCCAAAGCCCTACTGAAAGAATTTTTCACTGATGTGCAATAACTGAACTAATCAGAAAACAAAGCAGCTTAGAAGTGATTAGGTTGAAGCCAATGGTAGTAATTGAGTATAGTAGTAGTTTTTAAAATTTGTTATTAAAATAACTCGCGTTAAAAGAAATACTTAACATTGATTTCATGAACATTGGTTGGAGTGATGCCATAACACAAAATATTTGTCAAAACTAAAGCTCTTAAATTCATTTTTAAGTTGGTCTCTGGGTAGAGTCAACATTATCAGTGTAAAAACATTTCAAAAAAATTTTGAGTTGCTAAAATATTGTTTTGCTAAATGGGTATTAGTGAGGTTGATGAAAGGTCTGATATTGGAAGGGAGCACATGAAGAAAATTAGATAATGTGCATTGTGCAGTATCTCTTACCAAATGACTTTGATATTCTTTGTACCTTCATATTGGCTAATCATAGCAAACAAATAACTCTATATTTTGCTCTAAAAGCTGAATTAAATCTGAATCAAAGAAAACAAAACTTTTAAACTCAAACTTAAAAACTCGTTCGAATCACAGTTCAATGCAGCTGATCACCCCTGGTCTGGTTTTAGTTACGATGCTATTTTTTAATGGTCCGTATTTGAGCCAACTTTTAAACAAGCCAATACAATTTTGAGACTAAAAAAAAAATTATTTTACGTTTAAATTTCGTAATTAGTTAATCACTTATTCTTCACTTGTATAAATACTGCTCGCTTAAGCTTGACCGCTTTTGGACCTTCTGCCATAAAACTCTTAATCACCTACCTGCTCACTTCAAAATTATCTTTACGTATAAATTTTATAATTCAGTTTATCATGAATAGTAACTTTGCACTAGATTTATCCACCAGAGCAAATTACTGGTATCTTAGCTGCTTTCTTTGTTTTTATTTGAATTTCACCATATGTTTTCTCAAGTCATTACAACTTGTTATTAAGCTTACTAGCAAGCCAGCACAGCCTTGCCTGCGGCAGTTCTTTTCGTGTCCTTGCTGATATTGAAACAAAGAAAAATCGAAATTTTTAATAATGAGTCCCACCTCCACCTGACACGGGTTCCAATTGAAAAATTATTTATTTAACGAAAATCACATTTGAGGTGTTAATCTGGTGTAAAATTTTCCAGATTTCAAATCCTTTGGAATTTAGTCTTATCTTTAACGATCACAAAGACAGAAAACCTCAAATAGTCTTTACCTTTGACAAAGTTTAAATTGCTAGCAAGAAAGTTATGCTAATCAACAACGTAAATCAAAACACGCTATCTTCAATCGAGAAGCTGTGACCCATCAGCTCTGCAAGTAAAGAAACGATGGGGGAAATAACTAATAAATTAATTTTTAAATGTTCTAGTTTAAATTTTAAAATTTGGGCTTTCGAGGTGCATTTAGTCACTTTTAGGACTATCTGTGTGCCAAATTGCAGAACTGTAAGTGGTATAGGTTCATCTGAAGACACCAGATCCACACACAAAGACACTTCCTTTTATGATAGTAGAGATGGTCAATTCCTCTATTTCCGTAAGATACATATGAGGTATATAGTCCCCAAATAAAAGATTAAACACATTTAGAATTTTCATCGAATTTGATTGGAAGGGAGAAATTATTTTTTATGTTTAAAGACTTAATAGAAAACTCTTAATAATTCAATCTTTGAACACTGAAGAGCTAATATTTGGCCGAGCTGTGTTAAACACAAGACAGCAAAATTGAGTAATAGACATATAATATAGAACTACACCCAGTGAAAAGGCCAAATCTGTTGCACCTACAACTGACAAGTAGCTAGCATAGTGATGTAACGTTTTGGGGGATGGTAGCGTCGTCTACTAGAAGAGATAGTTCGCAGTGGTCTGGACTAACATGTGTTTATTTACAAAATGAAAAACCTTAACGGATTTTGGTAGGTAGCTTATACAGGCCGGCAGAGTCCAGGTGATAGATCTTTGCAGAATATCGTGAATTGTCCTCGACCTCGGGACTCCAAATGGACTATCCGGCTCTGGTGAGCCCTTCACCCGATCTTACTCGGGCGAGTAAATGTTTCTAGCTCGGGTGAAGTTTCTAGCTCAAAAGTTCTCACACGCGTGAACGAGGTTACAATTCGGTTGAACTTCCTAAATGGCTCTCGGTTCAGTGATTCCAAGCTACTGTAAGCGTAGCAACAGGTCCGATGTCCGTTCCAAATTAACAGGAGTAGCAGCTCAGCTTTCCTCACGTCTCCTAGACGTAATCCCAGTTTGGGCAATTGGTTCGGTGTTTGCTCCGAGTCAGCAAGAGCAGCAGCTTAGGTTTGAGCTTTGCTCACGTCTGATAGACGGAATCCCAGTTTGGGCAATTTCTCTGAGTCCACGAACAGCTGTCGCGACTAGGTACGTCTCCAGAGAATGGGGTATCGGAAACCGTTAACGGGTGTTCACTTAGTTCAGTTTGATCCCTCGGGTCTGTTGACTTCTCTTTGAAAGTTTTCTCTTGACTACGAAAGTTCCAGGGGGTTGTTGGCCCTCCTCTCGTTTCATTCGACACACTTGTCTTCTCGCTGTCGGCTGGTTAAAAATCGGGCTGTCCATTGGAGATTAATTTTCCCCCTTTCGCCAGTAGCTTCATTAGACAGAGTGGCAACAAAATCCAAGAAAAAAAGTTCCCTGATATTTCCATGATAGTCTCACAAAAATTTCCCTGATTTAGCAATTCCCTTATGAAATGTTGTGATTCGTGATTGGTATTGATATACAGTACCCACACAACACTGTTTTAAAATATTTAAGGTCAGAGGGTGTAAAAGGATCATTCTCCACAAATATTTTGTATTTATTCTCTTCAGATATTTAATTGTTATTGGAAGGGTTGGAACCCTTAATGGAACTCTAAAATTGCAATTGAAAAAAAATGGAGAAAAAATGCAAAATATTTTGATTATGAACTTTTTACACCTCACCCTACATTATCATTCTATTCATCAAAACCAACTGAAAATGTACATAAAAAGGTCTACAAAAATATAATTGCAAACAAAAATAACTAATTTAATACAAAAAAAAACATTATTAGTTGCACAAATTTCAAATTGTATACCACCAGTTGTATCGCTAGCCTCACGGCAACCAAGACGCTGTGGCCGCGAAAAAAACGGCGAATACAATTTTGGCGAATATGATTTATTCTATTCTCAAAAGCACACGTAATAGTGCATCTCTAAATAAACAATAATGGTAGCCGTTTAAATTGTCAAAATTTCCCTGATTTTTTGTAAAATTTGGAAATTTTCCCTGAGATTTCCAGATTTAAAAAGTTCCCTGAGAATTCCCGGTTTTCCAGGTTCTGTTACCACCCTGTTAGAGGATGGCGGCATGAGCAAAAGTTTCCGCGGTCTCCTCTGATCATGTGGAAGTGGCGGAAATTAACTTCTACCCCTGCGTCTGGCCGGGCATCGCGACAAAGACATCTCGCTTTCCCCTGCAGCTGAAACCAAATCCCTCGATCCACCGCCAGCTCGTTAACTCTCGGTTCTGGGCATTCTGGGTTCGGCGTTCTGGGTTCATACGTGGTGTGACCTCTCAGCATCTAAGCTTATCCTCCTTTCAACTTTTCTGCCGAGCGTTTGCCTCGCTTCCGTCACAGTGAGCAAATCCACTTGCCCCATCAGTCTTGAGTTACCAGCTTGATTATTTGAACTTCCGAAGAAAATATATCAGTAGAACAGTTTTGTTTCTATTACAAAAAAAACCTTTCCACTGAACATGAACAGAACCAAATTTGGAGGGCGCATTGGCAAATTGAGGCAAAATTTTCAATTGCCGTAAATGATGCCAAATAAGTTTTATGCAATGGAAATAAATACAAATATTTGTGCTAAATGTAAGAAATGTCTGTGGGAAATGTACACTGAAAAGAAAAATTGTATTAACTAAAACAATTCATATTGGAGAAACCTCAATTTAATATTAAAAGTAAATGCTAACAGTTTGAATTTTATGTAAAAACTAAAGTTCATTTGTACACAAACTTTCTAAAATATATTGACTGATCACTCATTTTTCAATGTGTCAGTGAAAAAGATATCCAAATTTGTAAGTTCAAAACTGATATTTAAAAAGTTTGAGTAAACAAATTAAAAAGTTATTAATGAAATTCAATAAAATGCTTCAAAATATTTTTATTTCTATAATTACACATAAATTCATTGAATCACAATACAATAATGTTAAATGACTGATATTAATACATTATTTCCAAAAAATATATATTATAATATTGAACGAAACATAAAAAATAAATACATACATTAACTTATAAAATGGAAAATAAATTATTTTTAATTTATTGTAAAGAATACGATATAAACTTAAATTACCAAACAAAACAGTTCACACAGAGGCAAGGCATATCACTAAATCCAGCAGCTTAAATGTTGCTTTAGAAAATGCATTTAGATGTTCAGGGCACTTAAATCAAGCACATTATTTGCTACAATAAATGGTAGTTAAAACTAAACATTAGTAAATGAAAAAGTTGCTAGTTCCATTCAAGCTTGTTTCAAAATATTAACTTATCTTAGAACATCTATAGATGCTTTTAATATAAAGTTTATTTTTTCCTTTGCATAAATTAGTTTAAAAACCAAACAGTAGCAATGGAGTTTGAAAGCCAATGATTCACTTTTTACTCATAAACTATATTCACAAAAATATTTTTGTCCATAAAAAATTATTTTTAAATTTGATATAAAAAATACAAAGGATCCCAGATGCATTTATCTAAATGATATTAATGTAGAAGTCTTCACATGGCTTTGAAGGAAGAATAATTTCTAGATAAAGGGTTTCAAAGATAAAGGGTTTTCTACCAAAAATTGTATTATTTTAGAAATGATACACTTTGCCTCTACTCTAAATACTATATCAGACACAGATCTTTGTCATATCAAATGAGTCATAGTAAATTCAGGTCACATTTACACTTACTCAAGCACATAAAACAGTAAAAATGACTGTTTCTAAGTTTATCTTTGTAGATAATTCTACTTGACAGTAGAAATTCATCTGAAAATCAAACTTGCTTCACATTTGGATGACATATTTTTATGCATTGAATAAAATGTTGTGGCAACTTCAGGTTAAATATATAAAAATAGAATTGCTTATAAATAAAATGTGTCATTCATATTTTATGTGTATACTTAAAAAAGCAGAGTAAAATCTTAAGAGTATTTCATTATCGGAAATTTTATTCTTGGATATTATAAAAATGAAGTTAAAACACAATGATATGAAAAGATCGCCAAATATTCTAAATATGAAACAGGCACAAAGCTAAGCATACAAAATAAGGTGGAGTTAAACTCAATACCATCACTAAATGGTGATTGATTATAATCGCTAATTGTCAATAATTATAGAATGTGGTAAGCTGTCGTGTGGCTTATCCAAACAATCATTTGGCAGCGAAAATTTAAGTCGCAAATTTGGCAAGTGATCAGGAATGTGATCACTTTAGGAATGCTCGAGTTTTACCCAAGGTGGCAACCTATCAGTCAAGTAAAGTTGTGTCAAAAGATTGTCAAACTATCCACTCTTGAATTTAAAACTATTTACACAATCTAAATTTTACATTAGTTTTAGAAATTTTGAGCAAAACCAAAGTCTTGTGCAACCCAGTGCATACTAGACAACCACAAGGGAAAAGAGCTAAAAGATTTTTGTTACATAAAAACCAACATGAAAAACTATCAGAAATGAAAAATGATACTGAAAAAATTAAAAGCACATTAACGATAATTATGCTAAACTGGGATTCATGCGAACAATTCAAAACTGAAAAAGTAACCTTATTTTATTATTTGCTTGCTTGACAGTTTAAATTCAGCGAAACCGATTAGACAATATTTTATACAAAATGTCATCAATTATAGGCAAAGAATAAGTATTAAACTGTATTTTGTGTCAGTGGTATATTTGAGTTTTTCTTAAAAGGTAGTGCTAAGGAAGGTTTTTACGACAACTTGGCAACCACAGATTAGCAACAATGTTTTCTAGCATGGTTTCCATGGCCTGGCAGCACCCAAACTTTAAATGTGCTCTCATTTAAAAAATTTCTCTAAAAATCCAAATGACAAATTTGCTATCATTTGAAAATTTCTTAAGAAAAATCCAGAAGGTATTTTTTTCCCGTCCAAAACATAGGAAAAAAGTGGTTTTCTAGTAGAGTTGGCAGGTATGCAAGCATACTTTTGAAACCAGACCTATAACAAATCTGTTTTCTAATAAATAGATTAAATGCTTTACCTTAAGTACTTGCAACACATCTTACACACTTAAATTTTGCAGAAAATGATAAAAATAAACAATACAAGATAGAAAAATTACTACAGAAACATCTATCAAAATGTTTATGGTGTTTGTTTTCAGGGAAAACCTAAGAATTTTTAATTAAAGGATTTGCAAGGACTTTCATTTCGATAATCAAATACAACTAAGAAAAACTGATCATATTTACCAACATATTTTTTTTGACTGGGGACTTCAAATATTAATTTTGGAAAGATATAATATGCAAAATTTAATTTGCATGCAAAAGGTTTCATAAAATTAATCATATTTCACACCTAGTAAAAAAAAAAGTCCCCCCTTCATGCTCTACAAATATCAACTGATATACAAATAGTTATGTGCATTGTAATTTTAGTTTGGCTATTTTCTTTTAATTTCTCATTGAGTTGTTTTTAACCTTCAATAGAATTATCAGTACATTTTAAGGTCTACTAGAAGTAGTGATTCATAATCATCTGTGTAATGTTTTCCAATCAATGTCACGCACAAATGGATGACTTTTTATTTCTTCTATTCCATAAATTCCAGATCCTAGTCTTTCCGTAGGATTGTATTGTAGAAGCTGTAAAACAGATATTGTATTACAGTAAATAGCTTAAAAAAACAAATACTAGACTAAAACTTACTAGAAACAAAATAAAAGTAGCTATTTAAATTCACATTTGATGTTTTGAATATGAACTTAATTACTATTTTCTTTCCTGCATATTTTGACCTTGAGGTAAGCGTACACTATTGTGCATTGTATGGACAGAACATGTCGGATTTTAGAATTACTTGCATCGTTTTGAATGAGACTGCATACCTATCAGCATCGTACATCAGCATTCCGAAGAAAGTACATCCACTACGTAATTACAGTGCAGAGGAATCATCCAAAATTTCTTAGTGTGGGTAACGTTATACTTTATGTTATGCGTTAAATCGGGTTTTTTATTCCCCATATCCAATTTTCTATCGTTGCAATGGTTAGAGATAGAGTAAAAATTTCAATGGATTTCAAATCTGCAAAAAATTTTACATCAGATTGAAACCAAAAAAAATAAGATTTTCTTTAACAAATTGTTATTTTTTCAAAAGTCGTAACTAATCTTTTTGCAGATATTCTTTTTATGCTAAACTAAAGCACAAATATTGCCTTCAAGGGAATATGTCAATGTGGCTGACATTTCCCCCATCAGTTTCTAAGTAAAATGTTGATGCTCCGAATGTAGTGAGCACAATACACTAAATTAGTCTCATCCATGCAATGCGTATCACCTGTCTGATGCAGAATAGTGTGTGAACCTTTGATCTTTGTAAAAAACTTTTTATCAATGCCCGTACAATGAAATTGTAAAATGCAAATAAGTAAATTTAAAATAAGTCAGCAAAACTATAATACTTTTCTTTAATCGTACATGCTACTATGATAGGTATTCAATAATGCTATAAGTTGAGTTTAGCAACTAGTCAAAGTACTTAGTAATAAAATCAAAACTTGAAAAAAGAATATATATATATAGACAAACATTTGTTAATACTTATGGACCTAGTCAAAAAGTATGAGATAAATAAGTAAATATAAAATAGAATAGTAAATAGAAAACAAAAAATCAGATCAAATTTATTCAATACAAAAAAAAAATTGGTATCCCAACTGTGAACCAAAAGGGTCAGAATTGTTCAAAATATATTACCTTTGAAACAAAATCTTTGGCATTTAAGCTGATTTCTGTGGGAAAATTCAGAACTGTATGCCTTGTTATACCCGTAGGATGACATGATACAAGAGACTAAAAATAAATTTTGTTATGAAAATTTAAATCCATGTCAAATATATTTACAACTCAATAAATTGTGAAAAAATAGATTAAAATAAATATTGCCATCTACATACAGATAGTAATGATGTAGATACATGAGAGTGATTCTTTAGTACAAAATAAGCATACTTGCATTATTTTTAAGAGGTTTATCACACTGTACTGTTTACTTCAATACTATGTATATTGTAATGCATCTATTTTGCATTTGATTTCACTCCAAATATAAATATCCCTTTTCTTGAAGTTCATTTCTCATACATTTTGATAGATTTATACAAAAGTGATGATAGGACCTTATTTATCTCAACAAAATAGACTTTTTCCTTCAAGAAATCAATTCTTGCAACCATGGCAAAAATGTAATTTTTTTAACAAATGCTAAATTTACTAAAAAAGACCAATCTATATGTGATGTTTGTACAAACTTGCAAAAAAATGTCAAATTAAATAGAAATTCATTTTTTTTTCTTTGTCACAACAAAAGCATTGAAATGAGATATATTAGGGTTTTACAGATCGTAGTATAGCCTAGGAACTGAGTACTTTTATTTGCATATATGCCAACCTTCAAGAAAATATCTAGAAGACTAGCACAAAAAAGGCGACTTCCAATACGAAAACATCATAAACTTTTGAGGATCCTTATTAGCCAAGCAAATTCCTAACAAATGATTTCATAAAACAGTTGTTGCAAATAGAAAACCAGAAACAGAAAAAAAAAAAAAAAACAGAGCAAATCTGCTCACTGCTGCTGTTACATACTTGGCTGAAATTTGTACTTTGCATAGTTGATTCCCAACATATTCTCGAAAAACAGTGCCAAATTTGTGCAGAAATATATGAAATAATTTCGTTGCACATTTGTGCCAGTTGCATGCCAAATGTGTATTTTTTATGACAATCTGGCATCCAGATTTTAATGGTTTTGTTTCGTCTGCCAAAATGTATCACCAATGGTCAAGTTTGAGAAAATTTAAAAGTTTTTTAGTATAATTTGAGAAAAAACTTGTTCTTCCATAAAGCAGAAAGCATGCATTTGATACATCAAAATATAAGATTCTAGATATACCAATAGAATTACTACAACTTGGGAGAGCAAGTCTTATAAGTTTGGCAACTATGTTTTTTGATGGGGTCCTTTTCATCAGGTAACAAGGAAAGCAGAATACCTACCTGACCAGTCAATAGCTCAAATAGAATCGCTCCAAGGCTCCACCAATCACAATCAGGAGAAACGGGAAAAATGTTTCCAACCTCTGAAAAAAATCACAATAAGAGTTTAAATGTTTCATTTGTGGGTCATAATTTTCATAACTTCAAGAATTGTAATTTTTCAAGACAAATATCGATTGAACATTAGGTATCAATATTCTCTTGGATAGATTACAGAATTTTAACTGCTTAGTATGTTTGTTGATTGTTGCCAAATTTCAATTAAAACTATTTTGAAAGATCTTGTAGAAAAGTTAGTATTTAGTCTATCTTTAAATATATGCATTTTATTTTATTAAAATTTCATAACTGAAAAAAGCTACATGAATTTTTATTTGTTCAAGTAATATTGGTAAATAATATCTTTCAGAAAATAAATTTCTAGCACAAAGCTGAGAAAATCTTAACTGAAACAAATTATATTAATATATTAAAGAAATATCATCTACCTGGGGCACAAAACAAGTTTTCTTTGGCAGTTTTATTTATAACAAAATCTATATTTTTCCACTGGCTTTGATACGTTAACAAAATATGACCTGGAAAGAAAATTATATCACATTCCTTCAATTAGATTTCGTGACATTTCATTTGCAGAGATAAAATGAAGTAACCATTTACAAATATTTCATAAAACATAAAAATGCATACGAATACACTTACTGTACCTTCTGCTCCTAGCAAAATATTGTCTGGATGAAAATCCCTGAAATTTAAAAGACAACATTAATTATATCCGAACTATTTCATATAACAAACAATGCATCAAACTGCATAGAACTAAACTATTTATGTTCGATTCATTAAAGAATGTTCAACACACATGCTGTGAATTTAACCTTTCCATTACTTAATCTTTCTCAGTTCTTTTTTAATTACACTATCAATAACCGCATGTCATTGTTCATGCTTTTAAAAAGTCAACCTCGCTGATTCCGACAAAAACCAAATGAAACAGCAATGAACAAAAAATTGCATAAATGATAAAAATTAAATATCAATATACTTTCAAAGTCTTAAAGCTAAAGAAAAAAGCAAGAAACAATACAACCTAAAGCGACTACACTGGACCGTGACTCAAATCAATTGTGCTTTGAATATCATTGGACCAGTGATGTTTATCGGCAGATAGTGGAAACTTGGCACACGTCCAAATAGTATATATAAATATTTCACTAACATATGTGGCACAGAAATCACGGTTATCTGTCAATCATCAAAAGGAACGAAAACAATCTACAATCTTGAATTCACGCTTGAGTGCTTTTGCAAATTTTGATTTTAACTATGAACTAGAGTGTTATTAGAAATGCTTTAGAGAAAGCGAGACATTCCAATGAAATCTTTAAATGTCAGAAGACTGAAGAGCCATCAAAAATCTCGTAAAATATGCATAAATTTGACCATGCATATCCTCGAATAAATTTTTATAAAAAGTTATTCTGGAAACAAAATTCTTTAAATTCAGGATAGTAATTATCAGTATAAAGCAGATTTTATTGGAGTAGCCAAGAGTCCCTAAGAGAAGCAGCAAGGTGACAGAACTCTTCTATGATGATTAAGTAATGGGGAATGACAGAAGACATGATCAATGTCATTATTGCAGAATGGAGAATTGATAAGGTGGAAACAATCAAAGTAGTTATTGATTCTAGCTTGATTGGGTAAAATTTGTGTATGTTTGTATCATTGCTAAAGAAACTTTAAAGACATATTTTGTATGAATGGAAAGAATTGTTTTGCAATTTGACATTTATCAGTTGTAGTTGTTACCAAGATATTATTCTTAATCCTACGCCCGTCCGCGGAATATCTGCCATCAGTTGACGAGCAGCCAATAAAATGATGAAGAAGCAAAAAAGAGATAATAAAAATTAACCCCCATAGAGTTGTCAGTAATAAACTCTAAAACAATGGGGCAGTTCCCAAGATGGTCACCATCTGTATCACCCTGGTGACACAGAGGGCAGCAAGTCGAATCCCTGACGCCTATCCGATGTAAATGTTTTTGTAGGTAATCATGTCCAGTTGTTATACGAAAGCAAGTAACTCCAACAGACCGAGGTAGGGAACACGGTAATTTATAACTCTTGTTGAGCAGGATTTTCCACCTCTTTTCAACAGCTATATCAACACATAAGGATATTCTATTAGCTTTCATTTTACTGTAAATAATTATTTTTATATTTCGTAGATTGATTTTATAAGAGTTGGTGAGCTTATGCCAAACTGAGTGAGAAATACATTTCAGCAAATATCACGTTGGAAAATGCAAGTTGTGACTGCTTAGTCTAAAAACAAGAGACAGGTTGTAACAAATGAGTTAGTGTGCATTTGCACACTATGGGCTTAATTTTTTTAAATGTATTTCCATCATCCTGTTAAGTTGAATGTGGATTTAGTGTGTAGAAACAATATTTTAGCTGAAAGAGGAATGAACTATATATAGTTGACCACAGCGATTTAAGGATGTTGCTTATGAATAATGGAGCCTAACTTAAAGACAAAATGGTAGCACAACACCACTCATCCTTTAATTCCATTGATTTAATTCAAATCAATTACTAATAATAGTGAACAATGTAGTATGTTTTTGTACAATTATTTTTCATTCTATTTTAATAAACTAAAATTTTAGTTTCAAGTGTTTTATTTCCAATTTGCTCTCTGAAATTCTAAAATTACACACAGCTACACTTGCAATTCATTAGTTAAGAGTTTTTCCAGACGGAGCACCAAAGAAAATCGTTTTTGGAAAGGATATTTTGATACAAAAAAGCTTAAGAAACTATGATCAGAAGCAATTTTATAACATTATTCACATATATTCTACTTACATCCATATAATTCCCAAGTTATGTAATGATTCTAAAGCTAAAACTATTTCAGCAGCCCATAAGTTGATGCAGGATTCTGGTAAATGAGTTTTTGATGAACCCTGTACAGCTGCTTTGTCCATTGCATTCAATGCATCTAGATTAGATGGTTTTTGAGAAAATGTTGTTTCTAAACTTCCAGTAGATGAGGATAATCGATTTCTGATACTTTTCTGTGGTTGCAACAGAGTCATCTGCTAAACAAAAAAAAATGTAAATAACTATAATGAAACAATACAAAATATATATTAATGATTTTCAAGTCTAAGTGAAGTCTAAGAATTAAATTATTTTATTCTTTTTGAGTTTTTTATTTCCAGTGACCAAGACAAGATACAGACCGAAGAAATACAACTTTGTAACATACATTTCTGTAATATAACAGACTGGTAAAAAAGGAAATATAAACAAAGTTAATTGTCCCAAAAGTTCTCTTCATCTACAGAATCAGGAAATCTGTCTTCATGCATTCCTTTGAAGCAAAGCGAGTGTGATCTGTCCATAGGGTTAGGCTACTTACAAGTGGGCAGAAAGGATTAGCGACAATGCCAATTTTATGTAGATCGATGTAAAGGCAATCATGCCCAGCTACAAGGCAAATGGTTACCATTGCATCACATCAAGGTTTGTCAGACTCAGACACCTCTTCAAGAGTGTGTCCAGTGTGTGGTACATATTCTATTTTCCAGTTCTCATTGGTAGTTGTCCCTAGATGTCTCAAGGATAGCTTTGCCAAATGGAAGGAATGGCCTAGAATCTGAGTGTTATCCATACACATCAATGAATTTAATAAAATATTACAACAAATATAGTAACTTTATCAAAAGCTCTTCTCACACCATCATATTTAAGCTTCAACTTTTATTTTTAAAATGTTATATTGATTATGGATTGATGTCATAAACCAAAATAGACCACCCACTGCCTGTACAACCTTCAAAGTAGACCCTTTAGGAGTCCAAAGATCCTGACCAAACAGTCAAGATCAGAAATCAGGATGTCCTCTTTTTCAGATGAAAAGAGGCAGAAGTCCATTATCACCTGTGATTTGGCCTGAATATAATCAAACATTCTGAATCTTCAATTCGTAAACTTCAGATTTATTTTGAAAAAAAGAAAACTAACAGTGAACTTAATCTAGCTGGTTGGATGGCTTGGTTTTTATGATACAGGGGCTATGTTTTGCCAAGCTGTGTCAAACACAAGACGATGTAAAGCAAATGGACATATAGACAAGGAATGTTTACTGATAGAGAAAATATGCCCAAGGAGGGATTGAACACAACAGGAATCGAATCTGTGTCACCTAAAACTAGCAGGTTCCTAGTGTAGTGGGAACAATGAGCCACTGTGATCCCATGAGACAGGCAATGATGTTAAACTTTTGTTGAAAAAATGGTCAATTTTCAGTAATGCATCAGATATTATGTAAAATTTCAGTAATGATTACATAGAATTTAGGTGATTACATTCTAAAAACTAACATTTAATCAATGGATAGTTGAGCTTTTACTTTTAAATATACCTTTAAAATGAAATATATTTTCACAAGAGCCACAAATGTTTCTAATGATATAAAAAAATAGCCTACACAGGCTACTGTGACTGCAAAAATGAATAATGACTCCAAATATAGGACGAGGTATTTAAAAAATAATAAATTTTTTAAATGCAGAAGTAATAAAAATAAGAGGAAATATGATGACACGACTGAATATTCTGAGATTCACAGGAACAGTAGGTAGTTAATAAACGTCGCACTGGAGCAACACATTGGGTTATTTGACGACGGTCCGGAAACAATTTCCAAGGGAATGTTTCAAGGACAACATCTAATTTTGAACTAGTCAGATCATGAGGTAACACCTGAGCAGGCACCCCATTCTCCCAACTTCCACACCATGCTAACATAAGAACATTTGAGGCCACAACAGATTTAACGTGCACCAACCCCAGCGTACACAGTGGTCTTTGGCTGGACCGAATTTTGAACTCACAACCCTCTGGTTGCTAACCCGTTACTCTTACAACCGGGCTACCAAGGCCCCTCATCAGGAAGGAAAAACATGTAGATACAAATGTATAAATACAGCAAAGTCAAAAATAGCTATGAAACACCTTTTTTATAACAGGGAATTTTAACAAAACCTCTTGTAATCTGAAACAAGATATATGAAATATAAAACCAGTCAGGAATGCCACATTATTTTTATAAATATGTAAATTAACACTTAAATTTGAAGAGGAAGATTCCTTTTCTGAATGTTTCAGCATTTCAAACCAACACAAGTCTTAACATTTCAGTACAATTGAAATAATTACCTTTTTTACTACAACTAAAATCATTATTTGTATATAAGATTCTCAGAATGCATGGATGAACTAACATATTTAACAGAATTTCAGACCTAAATACCGAAGTTTCCCTAGATAAGAGGAAAGTTACAATTCTCATTACAAACCCAAAAATAGAAAGCCCATGTCAGTCACTAATTTCAATTAAAGCATACTTTTTAGTTATATATATATATATATTTCTGAAATGAATAATAATAATACAATATCTTACTTTATTGATATCATTGATAGCTTCAACTATGTCAGGTGCTTCAGATCCTTTGCTTTTCGCAGTCCTGTGTTGTAATTTATGGTACTTAGCAAGAGATACATTTTCCTCTTGACCAACAGTGTCTGCATATTTTTTAAACAACGCAACATAACTTGATGGACACTTTTCTGAAGGTGTAAGATCAGGATCAACTGAAGCTTCAGAGTTTGCACTTTCTATGTCATTCCCATCAGATACTTTTTTACCCGAGTACACATTGCACAGATCGACTTTTGTTTTTGATTCCACATATAAGCATGTTCCATCATTACATGGCGAGAGAGGACTGCGCTGTAAAAACAAGCTCACATAATCCCATAAACGGCCACCCGTAGCATGCTCAAGTATAAGAAACAAGGCATAGTTTGTTTCGTATATTCGATACAATTTCACTACAAAAGGCACATTCTGAGGAACTATGTGAGCTGTACCAAAAGCCTGAGGACTGGAGCTTTTATACAATGTCTGTAAGAGAAGAGATAACAATCAAAATAAAAAATATTTTTAAAAAATAACGTTTCAAAAATGTAGTTTAAGAAACAGGTTGATACATAAGGTCATAAATGGAATCTACAACTCTCTTCAAGGTTTTAGCAAATATAATCAAACTATATAAGAGGCTATCAAAGCAGGAGGGGTTCAACCCACCAACAAACTCAATGGAGAAAAAGGCGATTTTCTTGCTCCTATTTTATATATATTTTTATTTATCTACAATATGATTTGAGATTCTGAAAATTTATTTATCAGGGATGAACAATATATTATTTTGTAATTCTAGAAGACTTGAACCAGCATATTTTTAAAAAAGTAAAAGGTAAAAAAAAAGGGAATAAAATTTTCGGGATTTTGAGGGTATCTCTTGCACTGATAGCCTCATATAAGGTTGTGACTTAAACATAGATAACCAATCATTAAGTTGTTTTAATTTTAAGACATTAACTATACAGTAATTACCCTGTAACTTCACAAGTGAAAGGTAAATACATAAACACTTCAACTTAGTGCAAAAACTCTATACTTAATTGTAAATACAAGATAATTCAAAAATAAGGCAATAATAAAATTAAAATTTTAAACCAAGAGTTTCCTCCTTAAAATTCAACTTAAGGCATACTTAAATGAACCATTCATTCTACAGGGTGTGATCAAAAGTTCAGGACTAATTTTTCATTAAAATAAAAATATATAATTAAAACTTATAATTGTTGTCACCTCCAAAATATGGTCCTTGACTGATACATTCGGTATAATATATTAGTCATACAAATGTCTCATACATATACTTTGTAATTAATTCTACTATTGGTTCTAACTCAACGCAGATGCAAAGAGCAAGTTGTATGTCGGTTGGGTTTGTATGGTGCAAGGACGAAATTTGACCAAGCTATGCCAAACACAAGACAAACAGCATCAAGTAATAGACATGCACACATAACGAAAGTTTTCCTGATACAAAAGAGAGAAATGCACCCACAGAAAATACAGGAATTGAACCTATAAATCAAGAAGGAAAAAGTATGCAGCAAAAAAAGTGTTTATTACTTTTTCTTGCAGAACCTTTTCCATTTTAAAACTTACTTTAGAAAACCCACCTTTTTAAAAAATTAAAAAAGTAATTCAACCTGTTTCACTAAGACCCATGAACCTTTTGCCATCTGAAGAACACCTTTGATTAATTCGGGGTCTTTTTCTAATAGCTATTAATAGCAGAAAAACAATGCAAAAATGTTTAAATTAAACACTCAAATTATTCTAGTGTAGCACACAAGTAATTAATTGTACTATACTGAAAAATCTATGAAATTTCAGTGCTATGACCAGAATCTTTACGTAAAAGTTGGAATTTTTGTAACAGTTAAATGCATTTATTTATATATGGATTTCACACTAAAATCTTAGGATTAAAATCTTAGTTTAAAAAGACACAGTGCCCTCTGAATGATAATTTTTTTTTACATTCACAATAAGGATTTTAGAATTTTTTTATTCCATACAACTTGAAAATTAACTAAAAATTTCTTACACAAGAATAATATACATGACAAAAGAAAAAAATTCAAAAACAATTTTAAAAATATTTCAATATTTTAAAATTTCTACTCTAACAATTTTTTTTAAATATTTATTTCTTTATTTTTCTTGACTTATGCATGGGTCTGCATGTTATACTGTTACTTTATTACAAATATTTGTACCACAAATTCTAAGAAAAACAGTATAAAACCTAATAATTTATTTTATCAGCCTACTATTGTTCTTAATCCTTAATGCATGCAGTCATTAAATGTAACAAAAAAAGTAAGTACACAAGTTTCAAATCTCTGTATTAATTACAAGAAGCCTTCACATTTTAAATACAATGTAGTCACAACAGACAGAAAGCTGAGAAAAGGAATTTATACTGTAAGTAAATCAGTTTCAATCCTGACATATGATGGAAAAAAACAATAACTCGCTAATTAATGAAGGTACAGCTATGAAATTGAGCATACATATTCTTTAAAGCTACAGAATTAATATAAAACAATAAAAGATTTCAAAAGATTTGGTCATTTTTAACATTTTATATTATTTCCTTAATAGAGTCCTTACACAAGAGCAAAATATAAATATTTACAAAATTACGCTATTTTAGATTAGCTTTCTCTCATACAGGAGGATAAACTTAAGAAAGTTTTAAAATTATGAATATATTCATGTCTTTGAAGCATAAAATACCTTAACAATGAATGTGTTGTTGGTGGAAACATCAAGCACAAGAAGAACTTTATCCAAAACTCCAAGTACTTTGTATTTTTCAAGTTCTTGCACATTGCCCTGCAACTTTGTTATTATATTGCCTGGAGTGACCGGGAGACCAGGTTTTTCCTAAAGGAAAAAGTGGTCCAATGTTTTGAGATATGTATAACAAATTACAATACATTAGACACCATTATTTAATTAAATATTGATTTTCAAAACCATACATTTGCACTTTTGATATTTTGTTTATAATCTTAAAAAATAAGCAAATTTGTGAGTAAAAATATTTGCTAAGTTTTTCAAGTAAACATTTATTCAACATTTAGTGTGAAGAGAAGACACAAATGTATATACTTTTAAGGAAAATATAAAACAAATTAAGGAAATAGAAAGATAATACCTGTCAATTAAAACAGATTCGTGTTTCTAAAAGGTAGAGAAGGCTTATTTGTGCATTGTTGAGAAAATTGTTTGTCAGCAACAGAATATGGAACGGTAATTGTAGAAGTATCCGGAATCGTTAGCATGATAGTTATTGCCCTAGCCCTTTAGTTCAGGGAACCCCAAAGACTACAGGCTTTGAGTTTGAATACCAGTCTGGACAAGGATGCTCATAGCACAACACAGTCCAAATTTGCCTGGTTGCAGTCTTGTAAGCACTAGTTTAGCAAAAAGTAATTGTAAAGCAACAAAACCATATTTAAAATCAGTGAAATTTTGATAGCCAGATAATAAAAATTATAATAATCCATAACACGATAATGATACATAATCAAGGCTCTATAAATCAAAAATAAAATAGCCATGTGTCTTCTCACAAGACAGTCTTCTACAAAAGAAAAACTCATCCACACAAAACAAATCAACCATTACCACAGAAGCAAGTTCTGAAGAAAAGTACAACCATTACACAGCCCCTAGTATATCATGCTGCAATATTTATATTTTGTAACCCTTAAAAAACACAACCACTATTTTGTGTAGGACAAATTAAGTCCGGTTTCCAAACACTATTGATCTATATCAGGAACATGGAATAGTGAAAATATGAGAGCTGTCAAAACCAAAATGGAAATTTCTTAGATTCACAATAAATTTTTGTCATTTAAAAAACATCTACTTTTCATTGGAGCAAACCATAAGTGATGTTGATACAGCAATGATATTAATATGCATGAAAAAACTTACATTTTTTGCTTTTACATCAAAGTTGGTCTTTGGAAGTTTGGTTTCATAGAGCTCTTCAGCACGCATAAGATATAGTAGCACTTTTTTTCTAACCATATCTTTTAATTCAGGACATTTATCCTCTAAAAATATTCAAAATATTTCATATTCAGGCTTTTCATTTAAATATTCAGGCAACATAATGCCAGAAGAAAAAATATAAAATGAGTCATTGATAAAATTAAGTGTTAAAAAGTTTATGCATATTTATAACAGAAACAAACGGTAAATTAAAAAAAAAAAATTATGGATTGTTTTAAAATGGTGACTGATTTTTGTTTTTTACTAAAAACATATTAGATTATCAGGTAATATAAAATTCAAATTGTGACATGTTATGCATGTATACTTACATGAGATTTCATATAATTTGAAAACTTAACATAATTTAAATATAATATTTGTCAAACATGCTTCTAAAAATATGATATGTTACTCATTACCACTATCTTTCATTTCTAAAAAGTACTTTCTATTTACAAAATTTTAAACACTTAAGTTGAGAAGTTTTTATAAGATAAGTTATATTCAATACATTTTCATGTCTGAAAAGAGTTCATAACGAAAGTTCTTGAAAAAGAAAATTAAAAAAACAGTGTTAAATATACATAAAAAAGTATTAAATACATATAAAAAAGTATTAAGATACAAAGAGTTTTTATTTTACTCTGAAAGCCTTGCAGAAGAACATCAATAGCCTTTTTGTACAATTCGAATGCTTCCTTATATCGGGCTTCTGTTTCAGCTTCTTGTGCAAACCTCACATGCTTAGAAGCATGTATGATATAAGAAGGTCGCCGAGAAGGTTCCTTTTCATATGCACTCGGTGTCATTGCAAATCTGTCGTAAATGTAAGAATCCTCTTCAGCATGGGAAGAATCTTTTGGAATGTTTTGTTGAGAATCATTTATCACTGGATCAAATTCAGAGATATCTGTTGGTACTTCTGTGGCAGGTATAGGTAAATCAAATGTGAAATTGTTCTCTTTCAAATCTGCAAAATTTTGGATTCTTTTATGCCAAACATAGAACTTAAAATGATATTTAAAAAAACAGTGTACGACCAGTTTTAAAATAACATCTCTAAATCAGGTCATGGATTCTTTTTCAAGCCAATAGCTTATTATTTTCTCCACAAATGTTGTAGTCTGCCATACATTTAAAATAAAAAATTTCTAAATCAATAATTTAGCATTGCATATCTGTCATGAAAGCTCTTTACATTCTTATCGAGACTTGCACCTCATACTGTAAACTAATTGGTATATTAATTTATTTACTTGTTGATGCAATGCCATCCATTGTGAGTTTATAAAAATAGCATAAAATGCACTAGTACTTAACACTTTCATAAAAAAAAAAACTTAAAGAGAGAAAAATTAGAGTACTCTATGAAATTAACTATCCTAAAAGGAAAATGTTAATTACTATTCAGTCAAAGTGGCCTGAATTTCTAATTTAAATCAAGTCTATTTTGAAAATTATGATTCTAAATACCTCTGAAGGTCATGTATACAATATTTCACCATGCAACCTTAACCTTCAGTTTTCCATGCATGGCTTCTAACGCCCCCGCTTGCATTTTGGACTAATAGAATCTTTTATAGGAGTGTTGATGCCAATTTTTATGACTCTTTGGTCATGAAGGCAGAATAAGAGCAATAGTAAAATTCTTGAAAATCTTGCGACAGGGTTAATTTAGATTATTATCCCAAAATCTCTAGGTGAACTAATCAAACCTGCCAGATAATATCCAGATGAGTTGTTAATCATGCCTGATTTGCTGTCTCAAAGCATGCAATTTCTCAATGAATAACAAATATGCTATTCAATAAAAACTAAACATTTATATATATATATATATATATATATGTTATACAATAAAGAAAGTGAAACTTTAAATCATAAATGGCAGCCTATTACATTTAAGTTTTATGCTACTTAGAGCTTTTTAAAACAGAATATTGTTTCTAAGACACACAATTCTGCCTCAATGGTTTATATTCTCTGACAAATTCAAAATAATTTGGCAATTTTAATTGAGATAATTTTATTACAAAATTAAAGTAATCTAACCTGACGTGAAACTGGCTACACTTGGAGATTCATTAGATGTTGGTGTGTGATCTTCAAAATCATGGAAAGGCGTGGGAAACTCGAGTATGCTTTCAAGGTCTCTTTCAACATCAGTACTACTACAAGACTGCAGAGCAGATAATAACCAACTATTGCACATATTTTCTTGATCAGAAATAAGAAAGTCTTGTCCAGTGTCATTGTTGTTGGATAGTATAGGATCAAATTCAGATAAATTTATGGAGGGTCTGGATACTGTGCTCTCGTCATCAGTGAAGGTGGTGTGGTCATCGTCATCAGTGCCATGAGAGCCTAAGCTGATGTTGTCAGGAACTTGATGGTGCTGCCATATCCCTCCCAATGTTCCAAAAGGTTCTTTTAATACTGAGTCATGATTTTCATGTCCATTGCTACCAAAGAAAATTAGGTAATAGTAAAAACATGTGACAATTTAAACAATGACATTTGAAATAGTAGGACACGCAATATACACTACCGTACAATAATGGACCGAACAGCAAGATGTGATGGTATTAGGGAAATAATACATACTTTAACAGGGGAATGGTCCCCACATGCTGCAATTACTCTAGCAACCCTTCTGGCATACTTTCAACAAGGTTTTGATACACAGCTATGGGTATTTGTGTCTATTCCTGCTGCAAGAATATGAGGATTAGGTCGGGACTCTGAGCAGGCCAGGGAAGACGATTTACATCCATATCTTGATACCACTGCATGATAGAGGCTACAACATGACACAGAGTGTTGTTGCCCTGGAAGTAACATTTGTCCATTCCATAAAATTGTCAGAGCACAGGAAGAAACTGATTGTCCAAAAGGTTGATGTAGGCGTCAGCGTTCAATTTACCAGGAACAACATGCAAAGGACCCAGGCCATACCACGAAAAACACCCCAGATCAAGTAGTAGGTTTTTATGCAAATCCGCTGGCGTCCAGTCCATTATTGTAGGGTAGTGTAAATCACAAATTCGTCTACATCAATCTTACTTTTCCCACAGTGAATTTTCGTTTACAAATAGCAGATGAAATTGCAATTAGCTTCTTCAAATTCTGAGTTTATAGGTCACTTGTTTAAAGCAGTTATCTTAAATTAAATTAATAAAAAAAGTTTTGGAAATTTTGAAAGGTATGAAGAGTTTCTGCTTTAAAAATATCCTGTTACTTTTTAAATGTTTATCACCAATTTTCAGTTAACTTGTAACCTTTTTATATTCTTCCACTCTGTTCATCACTTTTATTTGTCCTCAAGAAGCATAATGTATCAAGTGGTATATAAAAAAAAGATGCAAGACAATGGGAATATAGAATTACCTCTCTTCCACAGTTCCACAAATTATTGGCTCTAATATCTCTGGTGGAAGGAAGCTCTTTTGGGGCTGAAGAGCATCTGGAGAATTCTTCGTTTGTGGTGTGCTAATTTGTTTAGGTTTCTCCACATGATGGCCATCCTATAATATTTATAATTTGAATTAATCTTTTCATTCTTGACAGGAAAATTTTAAAAATGAAGCTGGAATGTGGGGATTTTTATTGATCAGCTGAGTACCAACAGACCACCATGCATGAGTTTTTCAACTATGCAAACTGCATGGTTTCTAACCAATTTCAGACATCTTTACCTTTAGAATCTTAATGATTCTCTTTTAACAGATGTGACACTAGTCATTAAGTGTGTAGGGTAAAAGCAATAGTACATTTGTCAGAAACATCACTATGCTCAGAGGGTTAAATATTAGTCTGGTTTACACAATGAAACCATGATTTAACGTAACCAGCATTTCACAATTTCCCGCATATAACGTCATTTTTCATTGGTCCCAAATAATTTCCAATACTTTCAATGTTACAAAAATCTTGTATTTAAAGTTATCACTTCGAAATATTTCCCGCATTTAACGTTTTTTTCAGCGGGGAGAAGTAAAAGCGATTTTTTTTAAATAGTCAGATACTAACAGGCCAGCACGTGTTGCCTGTGATAGTTCTTTCGGTGTCCTTACTGATAGTAAAACATTAAAAAAGAAAAACAATTTTAAGAATGAGTACCATCTCCACCTGACATGACACAGGAATGTCGCAAATTCGCATAAAATTCTGACTTTATACAGTATTGATATGTCTTAAAATATTTCACAGATTTCAAATCCGTTGAAAATTTAACTCTCGCTAGAGATTAAAGGAACGGAAAATCATTGAGGTATTTTGACTAATTAAATAAGTGAATTATCATGCAGTTCATGGGTATATTCCTTCCCAATTACAGTCTTTATGAGCTTGATGTGCCCAGAAACATTCTTGAAAAGACATTCTGCAGTAGTTCTGACATTGCGAGATATCAGGAAAGAGGCATATTGGGAAAATGACTATTGCATTTAAGTTCCTTTTTGTTTTTACTTTCTATCCTTTTTGTCTTTACAATTTGTTTCTGTCAACTCCCTGCATTTGGAAATCAAAATAAGATCAGAAGTTCCAATGGGAACTTACCTCGATAATTAGTAGTGTTGTGTATAATATTTTAAAGCTTGAAACACTGCTGAATATCCTGAGTACAATCTTTATAACTACACAAATTTAACATTTTTATCAAAACATAAGAAAATGAGATTTCAGTAAATTCTTAAATTATAGTATTTTCCTTCTTAAAGTAGAAAATGAGAGTGACAAGATAAGGCAAAGCTTTTATTAAAATTAATCTAATGACAGTACCTCAAAAAACTTAACAAAGACTTGACTAGTGAACAAAGGTGAGCAGTTTGCAGCAAACTGAAGTAATGCTAAAGCACTCTTTCTTCGTTCTTCAATAACTGCAGGATCAAATCGACCTAAAATAATTTACATGACAACATGCATAAAATTGATAAAACTCTAATATGATAGAAACAGGTGCTAACTTTATCAATTAAAAGTTTTTATCAAGTTAGAACTTCTTTTAACTGAATCAATTGATTGAAACTCAAAGAGAAAACGAAAATTTATTTTCATCTGGAATTTTAAGGAAACTAGCAGACAGGAAGAGTGGGAAAGAATATTCTTTTTCAAGAGCATCTAATTTTTAGCTTGGGGTTTGCAAAACACAATTTATTGTAAATTCTTTTGTTGTTTTCCATTTTTTTCACCTGTTGATTTCTCATTACATTTTCCGTCATATTCTGCATTGAGGTTTGCAAATTTGTCAAATATATCAGGTATTAATGTTTATAAACTACACACCTATGCTTTCTACATTGTCTCCCTTTGTTACCTACTGACACCCGACTACTTGATACTTATCTGCATGTTAAACTTAATTTGAAAGGGCATTTCACAATCTGTACAGCACAATCATTATTACATTTTTCATCCGGAACCTTCCAACAAACAGAATACTTAGTTGAAAGTTCAAATGTGCTCTCATTACAAGATCAAATTTAAAATAAAACAAAATATAACAAACATTCAGTTTAAAAGTACATGTTTTAACTCATATCTGACAATCATTAGAAGAAAATACATAGATAGAAGGAAATTACACACATGAATGAATATATCCACCAATTTGTCTAAATCTTGGCAAATGTAATCTTTTGCTTATTTGAGATACTTTCCCATTGTAACAGCAGATTCTGGGTAGTTTTATGAACATTGAAGAATTTCTGAAAGTTTCCACTTTACAGTTCGTTTAGATACAAGATTATTTTCGAGATTTGATATAATTTCTTTCGCGTTATAAAATAGTTTTCCACACAAATCTTCAATTAATGCTAAGACCATGGGATAAAAATTGGTTTTCCATCACATTACTCAGATCGGCTAATTCCTGGCCAAAATCATTTTTTTCTTCTTTGCCATAAAAGATTATTCACAAATGTCCAATCTGACTAATCTCAATTTGAATACTTTTTGGTTCCAACCAGAAATTTTATACATGTAATCCTCTGAGACATTAAAACATTGTTCCAATAAGACTTTTGTTACTATAAATTATGTGTTATACTATAATCCTTATAACACATAATTTGTAGTAGCTTTCATCCACATACATTTGGTGTTTGTTCATGCTTGTTTAAGGTTCTTCTAATGGTTACATGGTTTTTTGTAACAATACATTACTTTGCTTAACATAATTATAATCCTCATAAGGTGCTTATTTTCTTCAAGTAAACAGAAGCTTCATACCTAAAGAAACCTAGTGATCTGTCCTCCCTCTCTACCCTTCTGCTAGTTTTTCCTCCCTCGTTGCAGTATTTATTGCAACATTGGCTGTTAATTACATTTTTAATTGTTTTTATTGGGTAGTATTATGTTTGTTCATTTCTGGACCTTGTGCCATAAAACCCAAACAAAAAAAAATAATTATACAGATTAGTGTAATAGTTGTACCCTATAATGCTGGTCTTTGAAAAACAATAATCTGCAAAAAATCATTGTCAAATAATTTGACCAGGGACTGCACTGCAAGACCACCATATGTACATTATTATTTTCACTGCTGTATGAATATCAGCTTCCAAATAAGTCAGTTCTGATATTTCAGTTACAATATTACGTACTAAATTATTTTAAATTTTTTGTGCATTAGCATTTGTGAATATGCATCAACAGCTTTTTGTGAAAATAGTAATCAGCACAAAACTGAGAATGGTGTTAAGTTAAAGCAAACAAAAAGTTGTGTAATTATAGCACATTAAACATTGCTATGGATTCTGTAAGGTCAGCATTGTAAATGTATCTACCCAAATGAATACTTACCAAAGAATTGTGTTTTGGCAAATGGTGGGAATGTGTCTTTCAAATAAAGATTTTGATGTAAAGTACTGAGAGCCTTGTGAAGCCTTTTGAAATCATTGTAACGCTTCCAAACCGTCACCTAAAATAATTAAACATAAATTTAATGAGATTTAAAAGCGAAAATTTAAAAAATAAAAGATGACTTTCATTCACACATCATAAATAAAGTTAATTTAGTTCAGAATTTAAATGTGCCAAAAATATTAATTTAGCAAGGAATATTAAACAATACTGAAATATAAACAATCTATTAAATGCTGCATAAGTGCATGAACAAATTCTACACAGTAGTCAAATCAAATTGATCTTGCAAATAAATTATGCATGGTACTAAATTTATTCCAAGCATTAATCTAAATTAAATATATATTAAATTACACATTAAATTTTGTGAATTTTGATTAGACTTAAGAATGATTTGGGTGTGCAAACTACAATTGGTTAAAGTTTGTTTGCTATTTACTGTCATTTTCTTTTGCTACACAAGAGCTAACCAGACTGGAAAAAATAGCTTAAAAGGTATTCCAAATTACTATAAATATGTATGACAAAACTGTTTTTTTAACCCAGGAGGTCAAAGCACTAACCACATCTAAATCATTATAAAAGAAAGTGTTTGTCTCTATGTCTGTGTGTTTCTATGTACTGTCCTGACAAATGTATGGCACCTACAATAATGAGACTTAGCACGCAAGTGGTCAGAATTTTTTGAGATTTCTGTGAGAAGAATGAATTTTAAAATTTAATCTCGAACATTTTAAAATGAATTTAATGGAATTTAATTATTATTGTTTTCCTTATAATGGCAACACCATAAAGAGATGACAGATTTCAAATTTGTTTTTTCCATTTCATTTTGCAGGGGAACTATTTTTTAGTAGACAAAAAAAACATATAAAGATTAAACTGAAGTTATGTAGTTCTTTTTTCTATCTTATAGATCGTCAAAGATAGATTATTAAATTCCGACAAATTTGAAATCTGCAGAAAATTTCACATTTGATCGATACCTAAAAATATAATTTTCTTTAAATAAATAATTTTTAAATTGGAACTTATATATTTTTTCCCATATGACCTTCACGATCAAGAAATCAGATTCCCTTTCCAGCGCTAAAACGCTTCCAGCGAAGAAAATCAAAACACATAAAAAAAAATTTACATTGTGTTTAGTTCTTTTTTTAATGGGATTGTTAGAGATAGATTAAAAATTTCAACGGTTTTGAAATCTGCGGAAAATTTTACTTCAGATAGATACCTTATATATTTAATATTCTTTTTTTTTTCTTTTTTTTTTAATTTTTCAATTAAATATTTATATTTTTGCAAGAGATTGCGATGTCACGCCGATTGGACCTCTTTGCAATTCAAATTTTGGCGCATTTGATCATGGACGCCGATGTGATGGCTGTTATAGAATAGGCTATGAATTCACATGTGGTTTGCTTCCCAAACCAAATGGGAATTCATAGCAATCACTGGGGGGGGGGGTAGTGAGCAGTGGTCACACCTGCAACCACCACGAAAAGAACTGTCACTGGCAATGCCGTGCTGGCCATGCAGTGGCTAGTCTATTATATGATGGAGAAATGGATAAAAACCTTGAAAAGGTGATAACCAAATTGAGAGTCAAATAAAATGATTAATTGTAGTTACTTAAAAAAATATTAGAAATAAAAATGAAAACAAGATGGTAAAAACAGTCTATGGCTATCTTGGTGGAACAAACTGTTTATATTCAAGATCAAAGTAAAAGGCAAAATTATGCATTAATAGTAATATTATAAGATTGCACTTGAAAAATTTAAGAATACATTTTTAATGAATCAAAATGCTCTTTGGGCTAAAACATAATAAGTGATATTTTTACACAAAAATTTCTATTTGTTTCATTAAATGTCTTACCTCTGTTACAGCTTCCACAGAATTTTTTGGAAAAACCTAGTTTGAATAAAAAAGAAAACATTAAAAAGCACAGAAGAAAATATATTAAAAGCATAGCAGTTCTCTAGTACTCCAAAGGAAGACTGTCAATTCTGAATAATGTTACATGTAATTTGATCTAATGACATAAATAACAGTTTACAAATACATAAAGCTAAAAATTTCACATCAAATTAGTTTTGTTCATATTACAAAACCTGATCAGTTATTAGGTGAGACATGTCTTTAAAATGAAGAAAACTAACAAGCATATAAATATTGATTTTTCGTGTTATTTCGTATACCTTGTAAATGCAACAAATAAGAATGGAAAGTTTGTATAGTTGTGGGAATAATATCATTCAATAGGTTATTGGTGCTTTTAATTAACGTCAACAACGCAGCAACACAATGGGCGATTGAATTCAATAAGGAATAACGTCCTCTAACAAGATTTCTTTGTAAAACACCATGTTTTGATGCTATAATCAGATTTTAAATTGTTAAATTAAATCATGACTTTACTATCTTTATATTCGGAAATATTCAATCCTAAAATTGGTGTCGATTTCAAACATAGAAAGTTGCTGATGGTAGAACATGATTAATTGCAGTTATAGCTACCCAAATTTAAAATTTGAATACTATTTCAAACGTATTTTTCGGCGATCCGAGAATTTTAATATTAAGAAAGCAAGTGCAAACAATTTGAGAATTAAGTTGTTATATTTGCTGTGTAAGTGCAAGCAATCCGAGAATTATTTTCAAAGGTTTGTCAGACGTCTTTAAACTTTTGGTTGCCCTTAAAATCGCAATAATAAGGAAAATTTAACGGTACTCAAAAACTAACTAATCCAAATGAGCTGAAATTTTGCATGGTCATAATAGAAGTCCTTTTACATCGATTCCCATCAAAATATAATGTAGTTCAATTCATAATTTTTTCAAATATTAATTTAATTATTAATACTAAAAACTATTTTTTAAATAAAATATTATGTGGATTTTGTTTGGGTTGTTTAACAGTAACATTATACAAACTATCAGCACGATAGAAATATTATTTAGTAAGATATGCATAAAAGTCTAAGAAACTGATTTATCATTAAAAGCTCCTATCTTTCTGTACTCATAACTTCGAAATGGTAAGACCTAATGACATGAAAATTGTTATCTGAAGTTAAGTTTTGATACAGATTTGAAATTGTGTATCGAAATAGGGGGGTTCCTATGGAAGTTATGTTGGTGCTCAATTTAATATAAAGATGGCCTCTTATGCAAATTTTATACATTTGAATTTATAGAAGATGTGAGTTCCTGTCAAATGCCATCTGTGAATTTTCTCTACTGTTAAAATTTTTCGAATGAAGAGAGTTGGTTCAGTATTTTTTTCTGCGACTGTGTATATTGAATATTTTTGAACCATTTCAAGTTATTCATCTGTTTTTAGCCCTTCTAATGCAAAACCAGTCTCTTGTGCGTTTGGTGTCGGTCCATCTATCTGTATCCGTGCAATGTTAAAACAGTTTAAAAAATATTTTCATGAAACTTGCATATTGTGAGTACTTACATTCATTTAGTGACTGAATTCGGTCGTATTAGTCTTTCTATTCTATGTCTAATTTTGTGTCTGTGTTTGCAAAAGTATCACATAAAATTTATCCAACAAATTTTAATGCAATGTTCTATCCTTTATAAATTGTATTCAAGTAAAGTGAATTCATTTCGTATTCCTTTGCTTACATATACTAAGTCTTATACTAAAACATCTTCGCAACTATACTTAAATTAACCATAATTTGGTAGCTTTGGAGTAGCTGGAAGGTATATTGAGCATTGCAATTAGTACTACTTGGATTGTTTTACCAAAACTGAAAAATCATTTTTGTTTTGTCAAAAACTATTTTTTCAGAATTTAAATTTTCATACTTTTTATTTCAATTATCATTTATTTTCTTTGCAAAGTATAAACTATTTCAGAATATTTTAAACAGAAACTCGTGTTTATTTGCAACAAGCAGTGATATTTTCTAATTTTCTGTCACTCAGATTTGACTTTGTATTATTATTATTATTATTTTTTTTTTAATTTTGACGAAGAATACATTTTATTTTTTGGAAGCAGGCTACCATGCTTAATTTTTAAGCGTAAAAAAAACGTGTAAGTGCAAAAAATTTAATAACTTGAAAAATATGAATGATACATATATGATCGCATTCAAAAGAGCGTGAAACAAATAATGTTACAAATGCTCATTGATCTTGCACTGATATCATCGGCTGATGTAATCGCAGCACGAAGTTGAGTCCCAAAAATGCTCACTGCTATTCACATAAATTTAGTATAGCCTGGCCTTCCTTATGTGAGCACGTTTGAAATGTTATTCGTTTTGTCTCTCTGCGCTTCATAAATAATGATAGAAATAAAACTTAAAATATTTAATACTTGTTTAGATATCAAACTTTAAAATGTGGAAACTTCGCAAAAATTTCAAAAGTGTCCAAATATATGCACAATAGACACCAGAAGAATTATAGAAAACATCAACAGGAAGAATGATCCAGAGATGAGGAAACAAGAAGATCTGAACATCCAATGCAGTTGCAACGGTCTCAGAGAAAGTCCCTGAAAGTATACGTGTCGCACTTTCAAGGTGAACAAATGCCTGATACGAGTGTGCCAAGTACCTCCGCTGCTCAGTTTGACACAAATAGCATATCTGATGACTCAAACATTTCATAATCTAATGATTGAGTTCAACCAAGAGAGGTCGGTAATGAGCCACAACCTTCAACATCAACTGCACTAATTGTGATATATGTGTAGAGCGATGAACATTTGATGTGTGAAATTAAAACAGTCTAGCACAAATTTCTTAACCCATTAACGCCCAGCGGTATATTTTTAGACCGCTAGACAAAGTTCAAGTAAAGCGCTTTTAAGTGACCTTCAATTCACTCCAGGGCAGTGGAACTGCACGAGTGGCAAGAATAAACATTCCCGAGTTCAAATGTCATGTGGTTTTCGCCTTTGCTGCAATTGTTATCTGGCAGTGATACAGGAAAGTTCGTCTTAGTATTTCGTTTTGAGTTTTTTCGATCTTTGTTCACATTTCTCCAGAAAACAGTAAAGTGATCACGGAAAATGAAACTTTATTGGATTTTATTTTATCGTTATAGATGTAGCTATTTCGATATGATGCGGTGTTTGTTCAAAATGAATTTAATTAGTAGAAAATCGCACCGAAATGTTGATGTACTATAAATAGATCACTGGGCGTTCAAGCGTTCTTTTTTCCCCTTATTGCAGCAATTGCGCGAAAATTTCGTTTTTATATTTCTTCAGATTGGAAAAATGAATAGGTAGGTAAATATTCAGTAACATTCAGGATGCAGTCGAATATCTATTTTGTAAAGAAATTAAAGATGATATTATTGCTATACCACCTGATGTTGATGAACTGACGGACGAAGAAGAAATAGATAAGTTAGATGCTCCAGTTATAAAGGATATTGCTGTGAAAATAGTTTATTCAGTAGATGATGAATGTGATGAAACAGATTTGCCTTTAATTTCTGAGAGAAAAACTAAAAAGCTAAAAACTGAAAAGCCAAAAGTAGTCTGGAAAACGAAAACACAGAATTACACCAAATGGCCGGAAGCAGAGGAAAATAGTTAAATAAAATGCAACGTGGCACATATGATTTTCTATTTGACGAAAAAATGAAATTACGGTAGTCAGGTGGAGAGATAACAAAAGTGTTGCTGTTGCTATGAACTTTGATAACATCGAATGCACGTCAAAAGTTCAAAGATGGTCTCATGAGGAAAAGGAAAGAGTAAGAATCCCACAACCAAATTTAATAAATGCTTACAACAAACATAAGGGAGGGGTAGACCACATCATGACTGGTTGCTAGAAAAGCACAATATTGCAATAAGAGGTAAAAAATGTTATTGGTGCTTGTTCAATTGTGGCATTAGTCAATGCCAGCATCCTGTATAGAAATAGTCATGGATCTAATTCTATGACGATGAGCGATTTTCAAAGAGCTGTTGCTGTGAAATATCTCAAATTGGAGATAGGAAGAAAAGTTTTAAAAGGTCGTCATTACAGCTTCCCCTCAACCTCAAAAAACGATGTTAGTGATGATGTTCGTTGTGTTAGAGCGCATCATAATATAGGCAGGCGAAATGTCCAAAGACTCTGCCGATTTGAAAGTTGCCAATCAAGACCACTTACATTACAAAAACTGTTTTACAAAACTTCACACGAAATTGTAACTAATGTTTTTTATTACTTTGGTACCAGTTTATTGCATGTTTTTCATAATATAATATACTACTTATAATTTTTAAGTTCTTTGTGTTTTCCCCCATTTTTTTCCTGTTAAGTGCTTTAGAAATTTGAACATCATTTTGTAAGTCCTGAATAAATTATTTTATTTTATTATTATTGTATAAGTTTTATACGTATTTCTAAGTATTTCGAAATATATACATGTTTTTTTAAAGTGATGTATTTTTGTTTTTATCTATTTTATCCTTTTTAAACATTTTATTGAAGAACTAATATTTGTCAGCTATCTGCTGAAAAAATATCGTGCCAACGCCCAGCGATCTATTTTTAGTATGACATTTTCTTAAAAAACTGATGTCCGTTTCAATAAAATTCGATTATAATATTCATATTGAAGGTAAAATACCCCAGATTTGAGATTTTTATTCCATTAATTCAAAAAGTAATAATTTGGGCGTTAATGGGTTAATACTCTCATCCACCATATGGGCTCACTGACATATTCTTCTTCTTAAAACTAATGGCCGTGAACTAAAGGTAAAAATTAACGGTCGCCACACACCACGTGGCAACTGAATGTTTGAATGTGGAGACTGAAAACTTTTACTGCAATCGCCACACTTTCTTAAAAACATTAGTTTATATGGTGGAACCTCCAATTTTATGTTTTCTTCTCAGGATGGTTTAAAAAAAAAAATTTTAAGAAAGAAAAAAGTATTGACACACACACACATCTATATAACACTAGCCACTGCATGGCTAGCCCATGGTTTGCTTCACAAACCTACACCACAGGCAACGCTGTAATGTAAGGTATTAATCTGGAGTAAAATTTTCCGCAGATTTCATATACGTTGAAGATATATTCAATTTTAAAAATTATTTATTTAAGGAAAATCGTATTTTTAGGTATCAGTCTAAACTGAAATTTTCCGCAGATTTCAAATTCGTTTTTATTCTATCTTTAACGGTCTAATAGGAAAAGGAACCGTGACTGTAAATCATTCCTCGGGCAAAATCAAAGCGTAAACGAAAAAAAACTATTTCCTCCGCATTCTGTCGGAGGAACGGCCAATGGCTGATGTGGCAAGGTCATTTCCCGCGTTTCTTCTCTCTCTGGTAATAATGCATTGAAAAAACGATGGAGAATAAAACTATTAAATTCATTTAAAAATTATTTATTTAAGGAAAATCATGTTTTTAGGTATCAGACAAAAGTAAAATTTTTGGCAGATTTCAAATCCATTGAAATTTTTAATCTATCTTTAGCAATTCCGATTTTAGGAAAAAAACTTATCAATCCCAGTTAATACGTTTTTTATTTCTTGCTCCCATTCGCCGAAAAGGGGACAGGAAATGTAATCTGTTTCTTTTTTTTAACACAAAGGGCAGAATATGCAATCTGTTTTTTTTTTTTTTTTGGAAAGAGAAAGTTCAGGTGAGATCACAAACTCTTGCTAAAATATAAAAAAAGGTCACATGGGGGAGCAAAAGCTCATTTTAGGGGGGTTCTTCTTTTGTCCGAACGGAACACGTTAGAAGAAGCAGGTAAAGAAAAAAAACTATTAAATTCATTTAAAAATCTTCTAGATTGAATTTTAAAATTTGCGCTGCCCAAAAATTGAAAAAAATTCGGACTACCTGTGTGCAAAATCTCAATGCTGTAAATGTCATAGAATCGTCAGGATTTTGCGGCCATGAAAAAAAAAACACTTCCTTTTATAATAGTAGAGATGTGTGTATTCTATAAAATATGTGGTCACTGAATGTATCCAATTCAGTGGCCACTTACAAAATTTCTTAATTTTCACATTTACAGTGTACCGACACAGACTTGTCCAATTTTTTGTTATAAGTTACAGCAACTGAGTGAGATCAAGAGATAAAAAAGAATAATGTATTAACATTTTTACAACTTTTTCATACAAATGTTCTTGTTTTATTTCATTGTGTTCCAGAATAAAAATTTATTATTTTAATAAACTGTATTTCTTTTTATCACATGCAACACCATCAAAGTATTTGATTTAAAGTGGAATGCAAGTTAAAATAATGCAAACTTTAAGTGGAATTTTATCATTAACAGAACGTTAATATTAAAAAAATACAAACTTGGACTTTTGGGATACTAAAAATTATTTTTCATAGTGACAGTAGGTCAAAAGGTGGCTTTTTTTTTACAAATTGAAGCTATACTCAAGCAACTTATTTAATGAAATTTTGTTTAAAACGTCTTTTGCAGTTGTTACCTTAGCTTGTCACTTTTAACCAGTTTGTACCTTTAGCAGAGGTGCAATATGTGTGAAATGTACTACATGGACAGATATGTAATATTGGATTTGGGTCCAAAGTAATATGTAGATTAATAAAAATGTCGAAAAGGTGATAAAAATTTATTTTTTCATACTTAAATTACTTGGAATTTTTTTTACGAAAGAAAGGGGTTATTCTGGTCACTTATAATCTGAGTGAGGTCAGGTAACTGCAAGTAACAGAATGAGAAGGAACAATATCGTATATATATACTGAAACTTCTGTTGATCAAATATAACCAACTAAATTCAGTCTTGGAACTAATAAACAGGAACAAATAAATAAATCCATCTATTCTAACTAGGGTTAAAAATTAGAGGTCATTAGTCATATTTTGCACCCATGAATTTCTTTTAAATGATGGAGTTTAGGACTCATTTTTCAGAAGTATGATGCAAATTCTCACTGATAAACTGTGTGTTCAATTAAAAAAATGAAAATGTCATTGAAGTTCAGATTTAGTGCAATGTGTCTTATACACATCTATAAAACATAGTTTATAACACATATTTTACACATAAATAAATTTTGAATAGCACACAAACATTTTGGCAACTGAAGGAAAATGTTTAGGTACCACTGATTCTGGCACTTAGGGGTTTAGGTACTAATTTCTAACCCTGGCCCTAATTATTTCTCAACAGTTAAAGATTCAATTTATGATAGGAAAGATGCAACAATGTTTGAAGGTTTATATTCTTTTTGAAGAGGAACAATAACTATTCCAAAGTAAAAAACAATTTTAGATTTTTCATACAGAGAAATAAAAAGGAAAATGCGAAAGCATTTTGGAAATGTATTAATTATTCTACATCGTCGATACAAATTACACGGATTGATGTTTGTTCCCATAATTCAAAATTAGTTTAAAATAAATAGCAACTTCGCAAATACGTACTTTTGAAGTCACTTTGTATAAAGTATACCCTTTCTCGTGTAACAAAGGATCAGACACATCAATAATTCTAACCCATGGATCTTTAGTTTTCTTCGACATGACTATGATTTTATCGAATTTACATTCAACATATTTAATTCTACAGGTGAAATCGCACAACAGCGATTTCTTGTCCAAGCTATTTGAGGAATAGTTTTGCAATGACTTTTTTTTGAAGTTTTACAGTAATGTGTTTCACGGTTTATAAATTATTAATTAATCATGCGGTATGAGGCTTATAGTTTTATTACGAAAGAAAGCGCACGTCACACTACTCACTAAATCACAACAAACAGAGAGATTTTGAACGGGCTACACGGGAGGAACTGTCACGTGACGGGAGCCAGCTACATTCACCCAAAGTCCTCGGGAGGTTACCTTTTATTGCCTATCGTTAGGAAAATCGTGTTTACTAGCTTGGCACACTGTATCGCGCGTGTGAATTATTCTGATTTCGAAAAAGCGCCATGAGGAGAAGGAGATCCACCAGACGTCCTCTCCTCACCGGTGAGGTGTTTTGTTCATGCTTGGGCAGGTTCTGCTGAGTGAGACGATCTTTCTAATAGTTATCAGTTGTCATTTTTCGCGTTCTTTAATTGTGCTTTGATATGGGAATGCGAATGAAAAATATTGTGTATAATTTTTTAATTTGTACTAAATATACTTGCAAGAGAATTTTCTCATCTCATGATGACCAAGAGCCATTTAAATTCCATCTTACGTGATAGATTCGAGTTTTCTCAAAGAAACATGACAGACATATTTAACGAAACAGAAAAAATGTCTTGAATGGAGTATTCTAAATAAATATTTTCACCTTTTTATAATATTTTCTAGGTATAAACTGCAAAGGTGTTAATGCAAAACAGGGCTGATATTAATATTAAAGATACCAGTAACAAAATTTTCTGAGATCAAAAGCGGGCAAGCTCTGGAAGGGGAGGTTGAATTAATTTCTAAATGTGCAAAAAAGCAAATGTTAAATCTCTAAAAAGTACAATGGAGAATATTCCTGGCTTTTCAAATCTCGAGATGGTATTTTTTGTGAAGAAAAAAGATTTAGGTTCTTTATGATTTCTAAGATTTATAAATTTAAAACTAACAATAACAATAGAAAAAAACTTGGCGTTACTTCTACCTTGAGAAGGACGTCACAAAAATATGAAAATTTTGAGGAACAGTTGTTTGAAACTCCGAAGTACTTTTTGTCTGAAATATGAATTGTTGTTTTTTGATTCAATGGTCTGTGCTCTAAAAAAACTTATTAAATATCTAGAAAAACATTTTACTGAACTCATAAAAACATCGCTTGAACCTCTAAGGTTGAAATTTTAGTCAATTAAATTACCAGTAGTTTTGAATTAAAAAAAAAATTAAAACTGAAACATTCATGACAATTTGGGAATAATAAGGGAACTTTCATTAAATATTTATATTAATTTTTTATGGTTTGGTTTATTGCTCCATAGTAATTTTTTCAATCTGAGGATTTTTGTGAACCAGGATATATGGATTAAAATTAATTCCGAACCATTGCACTAACATTCATGCTGGATTCGAACCCAGATCCTTTTGAACCAAGGGGAGTAATTTATTAAATATCCTACCTATCACTACTCTAATAAGTGTACAAAAGAATTTCGATTACTTGAAATGTCAATAAGTAATCCTTGATTTTTTTTAACCCTCTGTTCAAAAACGAAACAGAAAAATCAATTAAAGATTTTGTATTTGTATAAAATGTTATAAAAAACATTTTAAAACTTTTCTTTTTGCAAATTCCCCTAAAACACATGTTTTCTTGTTGTTGTTTTTTAAACAAACACAATAAATGTTTTGCAATTGACATAGTCGAAATTAAAGGTGGCAGGAACGTACACAAAGTGAAGAAAATGAGTATTTTTACCAAAAATTATGTAGAGCAAATAATTATGTATCAGTGTAATGATAACAATCCTTCAATGGTTTAAACAATGTCTATTATGATAGTAAAAATGTTGTTATTAAAATCACTCCAGCATAAAATACAATGGCTCCCAAAAGTGTTCGTACACTTTAAAAATTTGTAGAAAAAGCGCTGTAGCCTGGAATTCAATTCGAATATAAAGTCCAATATTTTTTCATAACATCTCCCTGTGAATCTGAATAAAACCTAGCATGTTTTTAAGAGACTCACTTTCTTTTTATAAAAATGTATATACAAGGAGGCATTGAAAGAACATGTCTCTCAAGTATGTACACCGCAACACATTCAAATAAATTCATAAATACAGTTATCATCCAATGCTTTTTTTTTTTTTTTGCCACTGTGGTGACATTTAAAATTTGTTTGGCTTTAATCTTTGCTAGCTTACTTCGTAATATTCTACTTATTATTTAAAAATGGGTCGTAGTTCAAACATCGAACATCATTCGAAGATTGATTATTTTTCATCATAGTTGAGGTAAATCAATCAGTTTGGAAAATTGCTAAATTAGTAAATGTATCCCATTCTACGGTGCAGTATGTGATAAAACGTAAAGAAGAAAATCGGATCGAAAACAAGGTAAGAAAAGATCGTCCACAAAGTTAACTCAAAGTGATCACAGATTTATAGGTAGAAAATTTGTGAAAAATCAACGTTTGAGTGCTGTAAAACTTTATACAAAAGTTACTGAAGAATTTTCAATAACATTTGAAACTTCGACGAGTACTCAGATCAGCTGGATTAAATAGACGTTCTGCCCGAAGAAAATGTTTTGTAAGTGCAAAAAATGGAAAGCCTATGCAGGGCCGGTCAGAGGCCCATGTGATAAATGCGGTCGTATCGGGCGTTAAGATGGGAGGAGGGATGGGAGCTCCGGCCTGTGCCGTATGAAATGAAGGACTTGGCCCCCGCCAGTAATAAAAGGGCGCCGGTTGGCGCAACCTCTCAGTAAAAAATGCCGTCCACACAGAGGTAGCAGAGAATTTATGCTTTTTTTTCCAACGAAGGTAATGACAAAAGAATTAAATACTGTAATCGAAGGGGAAATGGGGATTTTTTTTTTTGGACGTTTTCCAAGGATATTAATGTTGAAGACTTAGTCAATGAAATTCAATGTTTCAAAACTCAAGTTGTGGAAACTTTTGAGGATATAGTCAGCTACACAACTTGACTTGCTAAAGTACATATGCAAATATTCTCTTAGATTCATATCCGTTTATATAAATTGCCCTCAGGATTTTTTTTTACCTTACCGGTTACAGTTACAATTAGACGGAGAAAACCCAGTTTCTTTTTTTTAGAAAATAAATTATTTCTCCCTTGTTTAACAACCAATGTTCATGAAATTTTTTTAAGAGTATACATCAATATATAAGGAGTCTAGAAAAAAAATTAATTGTACCTGCAAGTATCTTATACATGGTCAGAAAAATAATTCCAAAGTTCGTTCAACAGATTTAACGTACACCAACCCCGATGCACTCTCTATTGTCGTTTTCCCCCATGTCAAGCAATTGGTGACTCAGATGGTCCGTGTCCAGATTCATGTCAAGCTTGCATTTCCAAAAGCATTTGCAAACTATTTTTGATGAATTCGAACATTACATATATGTCTTATTTTTCAAATCAAAAGGAAATTTTATCATGAAGCAAGAGTTAGTACTTTTTACTATTACCACCAGAAGTAGGGAAGTGATCAGTATGACTGCAAATTAATTTTAACGATGTATAAACATATTAATTTCTCACCAAGGGCCGTGGTAGCTAAACTGTTTGCTAGGAGCGGATTAGCAATTAAAAGGTTTGGAGTTGAAACTCGAACCAACCAAAGGCTTCTTCAGAGGCTTTCCCTTTGATTTTTTTCTGTTTGGAGACATTAAAATGAGAGAACAATAAGGTGTGTCATAGTTATCGTGCATACTCTAGAAAAGAACGTGAGAAAGTGTGAAAACAAAACACTACACGAAATATGGCATTGTGACTATCATTTTTTCCAACAAAGAATTTATAAGAAAGCTAGCTCCATTTTTTTTTTTTTTTTTTTTTTTGAAATAATAAAATTCCTGTGTTCACATCCTGTGTTTCAACACTGTTCCGAAATATTACAAACATCTCTTCCCAGACAGGGATTCGAACCAAGGACCAAGAAGACGTGCGTGGATAAGGGATTATTCCAATTTCCGATACAGTTACGCTCCTTCATTACTCGCCGACACTAGATCAGTTCTTGGTTACGCAAACTCACATAGAATTATGTAATTTTTCCAGACGTTGAATAATAAGTTTAGTTTTGAGATTTTATTCCACATTGAGTATTGCTTAAAGATTGTGTACATTTGTTTAAAATCTTACTTCCCCGGTAAGTTTAGTTTATTTAAAAAACACTATAAAACGTCATTAATTTGCGATGTCTCTACCCCTTAACAGCTCCATATAATAAATGCGAGAGAAAAAAAATTAAAAGTTATTCCTATTGTACGAAAGTATCGATAGTTGTTGAGACATTGACTTTTTTCAAATTAAACTTGCGTCAAATTATTTTTAAAACAATCATCGAATCGATCAAGCTCTTTCACATTTTCTCAGACGGTTGTGGGGCACAAAAAAATCCATTTCGTTGTTGCATGTGCTTTGCATTAGTTTCTCAGAGACATTCGTTTCTACCGTGTGACCGCGATTTCGCACTTACATGTTGCGACCAATGGTCACTTACGCTAGTCCTGTCTGGGGATTTCCTGCGTTGAAACTCACATGACAAAACAGAATCACTCCAAAACATCACCCTTCGAATAGCTACAGACAGCCCATTATTCTACCGCAATATAAAAATTAGAGAATAACTAAACATGTACGAGATCAATACCAATTTCTACGTAAAACTCTCCAACCACAATAACGAAGCTATACTCCAAATCCCAGATACGACTACCGTAGAAAAAAAAGTCGTTCAAAAAACGAGATCCCCTCTAAATAAATTAAATTGATGTTTGTTCATTCGTCATTCCTTTTCCACTCCAAAATTGATTCAGAGTATACCCTGCCTTCATGTTCTGCCCCTCAGGGCTCAGAAGCATCGACCGGATGTACAATTGGAAACTTTTCCAATGTGGGTGCAGAAGATTTCTCAGAAAAGTGTGTGTCTACTTAGGTCAGCGGTCCGGCCTTTAGTCAAGACAGCTGCGGACATCCATCCCCGTAGGCAATAGCTCATTCTTCTCTCTCACACGGAAGTTCCCAAATTTCGTGGCCTTTTAATGAGGACCCCCCCCCCTTCCCCTCTATCTGAGGGGTCCGAATCTTAGGAGAGATAAAGATCCCAACCCCGGCATTCCTGCCTTTGTTACTTCTAGTTGCACTTGCACTGGGATCGTCTAGACTAGATTGTAGATTATGATTTAGGTTGGTGGTTATTACAGTTGCGCTACGTACAATACGAACTGAAGCTTATGTAACTAACGATTAGATAAAAACATAAAATTGTTACACATACATTAATTTTATACATAATTATACATATGGTTTATACACTGGTTGTACTGAATAAAAATAATCCTGTCAATTTTTAATTTCTAAAAAGGACAATTAATTTTTATGACCGTTTTCAATAGTGGTGATCAATGAACAAAATTTTCAAAACCAGTCACATACAAACAGATGGGGCATGAAATTTCGTTTTATTTAATTTTATCTTATGTATGGATGAGGATTGGATTGGATGTTAGGATTTTAAGACGCAAGGGTCATATTTGTCCAGACAACATCAAATAAATGAACGTACATGTGATTTTTTACAGATGCAGAAGAAAGAAATACACATGGGGTAAGTTACAGTAATCGAACCAGCATCGACTACAACTCGTAGTATACAAGAACAGTGGGTAAACTACTAAGCCACGGTGGAACTCAAGGTCATGGAAGGGAGGTTTATAAAGCACAAAAAATCTGTGTCAGAACTGATGAAATATCAAAACTATATTTGTTCAAATTCAATTCTAATGGGTTCTTCGAATTCAATTTTAGAATAAAAAGATTTCCAGAATTTAAGAAGTTTCTACAGAAATCTTATTAATGGATCAAAGTGTTGCATATTTGAAGAAATAATGACAGTGATTGGAAAATTTCCATCCCACTCGCTCAGAATCCACTATTTGTCTTTGTATAAAATTATAGTGTTTGGGGGAGTGCTTCTTAGACTAGCTAAGATGTTTATTTTGGATTTCATTTCTTCATGGCCATTGTTTAGAGTGTCCACAGAAAAAGTATTGAAAAATCAAAACAAATCCTTAACAGCAATATTTAAATGTTCGATGCCGTCATAGTAGTTGTAAAAGTAAACTTCTCCATTTGAACATTTGAAAGAGCATCGGATTAGCAATGGAATAAATAGATATAAATATGATCGAAATCAGAATATTCAACTCCGAGGGTTATTGAAAATAAGTATTAATTCGAGTTTTATTTTGAAGTAGTGATGCAGTTAGTTTATTTCTAGTCAAGATACCTTCATCTTGACCTTTTAGGTAACAGTAAAAGGGTAGCACACGTTGATGGATGGTCCCAACGTGGGAAAATTATTAGGGAATTCCAAATAAGATTTAGGTTGCACATATATATGTATTTTGTAAAGTGAAGCTATGTAGAAAGTGTGGCCACTGAGGTCAGACATAGGAAACTTGTTATTGCTTTAGAACAAATAAATAACTTTTTCAATTACGATCACCCAAAACCATATTGAAAAGATAAAATCTTGTTTATAGTAAAAACATAATTTCTATTCAAGTTTACTGAGACGAATATGCATACAAAAATTAATATATCGAAAGCCCTGGTCCTAATAGGTTTTCAATGCACATATGCACTAATTGTTGTTACGGGATATGTTAAATTAATCATAAGTTATGACTAATTAAACCATACCGTACCATATACAGTACAAAATTTTTCTAAAAAAAATCGTTAAATTGAACATTTGCTAAGAATTCTTTATGCAATAACCTTTTCAACATATTGCTGCTATATAACTTTTCAGTAATATTTTTTTGAATTTACTATTCTTGAATTTTCTTACGACACTTCTAATTTGTGTCCCATTGATAAATACGATTTTCACCTTGTGCGTGTAATGGTTGTTAATGGAACAAAGAATAACCTCAATCGTGTTTAACAGTATCTGAGTGAGCAGATTTTCCCAAAGGAATAGAAAACCAATCTGTCTCCAAGAGGATTTATCCACGTCTATCCAGAAGAAATTCTTCGGGGTTTTTTACATCCAAATGCTTGAATTTTAATTGCCACAGTTTCTTTCGAATAAGATACCCGCTATCGCAGTTGAAACCTCGGAGAAAGCAGATAGACTGCATAGCGGGGAAGTGGAAAATAGTAAAACCTGGACACATTGGGAGGTCCATTTACTGTCCCTTGGTATGAAACGAATTTAACTTTATGCCCTGTCAGTAGGCAATTTGCTTAGAAATTTTTGATTTGTTGAAAAATTGATAAGGATCATTAACTTTGATTTTGAATAAAATGAAATTAAATATGAAAAAGAAACCTTAATGCCTTTGTAAACCCTGTTGTTCATAGAAGAAAACCTTCGTTATGAAGATTAGTATTGTAAAAGGGAGATAAAAAATTTTCAGACACATTAAACTCCCGAATATCCACGGGCGAATTATCGGCTTAACCGCGGTCACTTTTTTACTGTACACTGTTTTTATAATAATGATATATAAATTTGTTAAGTAAAAAATTGAGTTTGGACATGACATGTGAACCAATATTTGTTTTAAGTAAACAATCAGAATTTGTGACATAGTAAATCAATATTTACTTACTTAAAATCATAATTTGTTACATGGTAATACATTTTAAAAATAAAAGCAAAAGATAAAACATTTGTTTAACTTTAAAACACAAGTTGACATCCTACATAGTTTTTGAGTAAATTACATCATGTTAACAAATTTATCAGTAAGTGTAAGTGACAGACCTAAACTATAGTCTGAGAAGTAGAATAGAGGACAGAGAAATAATCAGACTATAGTAAATTATAATAATAAAACTGCAGAGTAGCAATAATTAAGGAATTTTCACTTAGTTTTCATTCATTTTGGATCTTTAATCTATCGCACACCACAAGAATAAGCTAACAGACCAATGCCTCAAAAAACTTCACTCCCCACTTGTATTTTTTGGACTAATAAAATCAGTCACACTCCTTTAGTTTATAATTTTGAATCAAACTGTTGCATACTTTCTTTAAGTGTTTATATTAGGAGTGCTGTTAGGCCACCTTCACATGAGGATTTTCAACTTTGGATGTTTATACATTACTCTTCCTGGCATTTAGATTTATGATGTCATGTGTGTTTACATTACTGTTTCCAGTATATAGTATATTCTAATAAGTTACAACTAGCTGTTGCAATCTTTTATAATATGCAGTAATTGACCCAGTTCCCTCTTTGCTGGGTGTAGCCATTAGTGCTGAAATCACCATGAGTGAAGAAAGATCAGGCACGTGCCAACAGGGGAGGGGGGGGGGGTTGGCCCCTCCTGTCACTGAGGAGAAGGGGCGAAAGTCATATTTCGCCCCTCCACAATATCAAAGAACATTATTAACATTTTAACTTCAAAAATAACATTAAACAGTACCGTTGAAGCAAATTTGGACTAATATCATTTCCTGTCAATAGATGCAGACCCAGATCTGGAGGAGGGCAAACAGGCATTTGTCAACAGGGGGGGCAGAGGGTATTTGGTCCCTCCCGTCACTGAGGAGAAGGGGCGAAAGCCATATTTAGCCCCTCCACACTTTCAAGGAACATTATTAACATTTTATCTTCAAAATTAACACTAAAAAGCACCGTTAAAGCAAATTTGGACTCTGATTTCATTTCCTGTCAACAGATGCAGGCCCAAATCTGGAGGAGGGCAAACAAGCATTTGTCAACAGGGGGGGGCAGAGGGTATTTGGTCCCTCCCGTCACTGAAGAGAAGGGGCGAAAGCCATATTTAGCCCCCCCCCCAAACACACACACACACACACTATCAAGGAACATTATCAACATTTTAACTTCAAAAGTAACATTAAACAGTACCGTTAAAGCAAATTTGGACTAATTTCATTTCCTGTCAATAGATGCAGGCCCAGATCTAGACGAGTGCAAACTTGGCATTTGCTCATGACAGCCGATTTCGTGGGTGAGGCGCAAAATTAGTGTACAAAAAATGTATAATGTATGAAAACAAATAAAAAATTATAGTAGATGAAGATTTTCGTACATTGTCAACACTCTGCATGTACTCAAGATAGTTGGGCGACCCTTCGACGACATTGACAAATTACTGCAAACCATTTAATTAAAACAAAACAACTACCGCAGTCATTTCCGTAGTACATCTCCACACACACATACCTCAATATCCATATCCATAAACATAAAAAACTTTTTACGAAGGTTTTAACAGAAAGGTTTATGACTTTTCTCCAGCGCGTTGTTGAATAGATTTATTTAAAATTGTTTAAATAATAGTTTTGGACATTTTGTTGTAAAAAAATGCACAGGGAGGGGCGCCCTTTGTATAAACTGCGCAGTTAGCAGCCTCCCTTTCATTAGAGAGAGAGAAATTAGATTTTGAAAATAACGAATTTGAAAGTTTTCTAACACGTAAATGTATGAAAAGTTTATCAAGAAACTTCGAACAAATTTTATTTGTGTAGTAAAAGTTTATATTTAACTAAAAGTGAAAAAAAAATTGTTTCAAAGATCCAAAGTACCAAAAGATTAAATTCTTCCTCTGAATATGTGAAGATAGGTGGCCCAGCATACCGATACTTCATCACATTGTTTTACGGCTTTAAAGTGGTTCAACCCCCAAAATGAATGCACGTGGTGCCACGAGATGATTATCTCATTTTCGAATCCTTTAAATGCATTGTAGGGCTCGACCAAGTCTTTGACGGCATGTCTTGAGAAAAGCGATTTATTTTTATGACCGACTGACGGATTCTATGTTAGGGTTTTATTGCCCTAGGTCCCAAACTGGACAAGAAGCGCCTGACCAACTGACGGAAATATCGTTTGAAGATAAGGGCATTCAGGAAATCGCAACAAATCTGCCATTGCTTATTTTGATGATTTACAATATAGGGTCTTTTAAATTGTCGGCTTTCTTGTTTGAAGTAAATACGAGAAAACTGCCTGCGAGTGAACTGTTCTGAATTTTTGCCCGATGTATTATTTAGTCTTACGGATTTCCTTGACGAGTGAGGTTCCAAGAATAATGTTTTGAAAGTGAACACTTGAATTTGTGAAGTAATTAAGTGACGGAAACGTGAGAACAGTGCATTGTTAAAACTTGTTGCTTTGCAAACCAACATTCCTGTCCGTTCGCTTTTTTTTTTTACTTTAACACTTAATGCACCCTAAACTGATAACCGCATCAGTAAAAAAACCATCTCCATTTTGTTACCAGTACAATTTTGAATAAACCATGTTAATCTCGTAATATTCTGATCTGTACTCAATCGACAAACCATCTTGAGAACCGAGTGAAAAACCCCAGTTTTCAACCCTGCGACAGCGGCGGTGGTAACTCTTTTTAATATAGAGAGATTCTTAAATATTTCTAACTTAAAACAACAGTAATACCCAATTATTGAAAAACGGGTTTCCAATAAAAATACCTATTCCAAGTTGTAGTTAACAAAAACATTCTTATTTTCATATAAGTAGTATGAACAAAATTTGCGATCGCTAAGCAGTAATAATTAATTTTTGATAAATGTTAGACAATAATAAATCTAATAAATTGGCTACCTGAACCATTATATTCCAAACTTTTGTCCGATATATGAGCCGCCGACCAACCGGTATAGTGGTTAAAGTGTTAGCATCTAGATAGGAAGGTTCCAGGTTCGAATCCGGGTCGGGGCATGGATGTTTGTAAGCGTATGGCGTAGAGGCGGCTGGTGCACCTTAAATCTGTCCTGGCCGAAAGTCCTCACGTTGGGTTGGCGTGGAAGTTTAGAGAGTGGAGTGCCAGCTCAGATGTTGCCTCGTCATCTGACCGTGGTTCAAAATTACGAGGTGTTGTCCTCGGATCTTTTCCTTAAATGATTAATCCCGGACCGTCGTCAATAGCACGTTGCGTTGCTCAAATACGATATTAACTAATAATTACCAATTACCGACATATGAGCCTTAAAATTTAATTAATAGAAAATTTCCTCATTCTCGAAAAAACGAGGAATTTTCAATATAATTTTCCGCAGGGGTTTATTATTATCTATCATATTAAAATAAAATTGCACTTAGAATTTTAAAGCTTTGCCTATGTAAGTTGCAAGTGGTGAAAAAAGTTTTTCCAAATTAAAAATCATCAACAATTATTTCAGATCCACAATCACTCTACATAGACTAAGTAGATTGACTATAACTATCGAAAATGAGTTTTGTGATAAGTTCTGTTTTAAAGAACTCATACAAGATTATGCAGAGTAAAAGGTCAAAGGAAAATTTTTCGATTAAAAATGGAATTTTTTATTATTGTCAACTGTGTTTTTTTAATCCAAATTTTCAAATACATTCTATATTTTAATTATTGTTATTAGTTTTTAAAATTAATGTTTATCTTATTTCATTGGTTTTTAAAAATATTGCCTACTGTGCTTCATTGAAACCGAATTTTTAAATATAGATTCTGTTTAAAAAAATTATGAGCACTCATAGGCGGCGGAGTCAGAATCGAGATAATTTTTACCCATGTGCTTCAAGCAAATCAAATATAAATCTAAAAAGTTCAGAAAAATCGAGACGTTTACGAAAAAATCGACGTTTTAATTTCTAATTTAAATGTATTGTAAGTTTTAAAATTCACCTTAAAGTCATTTAGTAAATATTCTATAAAGAAAAAAATATGATTTTTAATAATCAAGTGTTAATTGATGAATATCTTTTTATGTAAATTAATTAACTGTTTATAATTTAATATTAATAATTAATCAATATTAATATAATTAATTTATTCTTCCCATTTTTTACTGGGATACTTTTCGGGAGGACCCCCCCCCCCATAATTCAACAACCCTAGTTACGCCTATGCTCGCCCCCCCCCCTCTATTCAAAACGTTGGCACGTCCCTGAGAAAGATTAAAGTATTTGATCACTTATGGGTCATTCCACGTGAAATGAGCAAAAATCAGGAAAAACCCCGTGGACGTATGGTAATGGATTTTCATGAAATTTGGTACAGGGGTTTAGTTAATGCATAAATAACGATATCCAAAATAATTAGGTTCAAAATTAAATATTTTCGAAGTTGGAGGCATTTTTAGGATTTCCAACTTTGGAGAGCAGTTGTTAGATCGCTTAATGTTGCATGTTTGAAGTTCTATTTCTCAAAAACTACTTAACGTAGACAAACATGTTTTACATTTTTATAATCTGCACAAAATGTTCTTTCTTTCACTGTGGCAACAACATTTTTAAGCATCATATTTAATCCAAAATTTAGTTGCAAAAAATGGAAAATTGTCATTTTTGACAGAATTCAAAACATTTCTATGGGCTAAAGAAATTTTACGACATACTTTAAAGTCATGCCAGTTACAGTGATAGATATGATAACATTACTGATAGAGTTTGGAAGACGTATTTTAATTCTTTCATCTTCAAAATAGCTAACGAAAATTACAAAATGATAATTTTCTACTCTAAATAGGCATAAGAAATCAAATGAAGGACAGCTCTGACAAAACCGACATTTCACAGGAATACAGTTTAATATGTTTATTACTTGTAAGAAAATCAGGATTGTAATCTGAGTCCTAAAGCAGCAATTATAAAAACAAAATCACAACATTTGCTTCCCACTCCATGCATGTTACGAGAATTTCAATGATAACAGTGAAATAAATTATAGATAATGAAACCCTAATTCAACAAAGAAATAACAAATCATTTTTAACTTAAAAGGTAAATTATAAAAGCACAAAAAATGAGTGTCAAAACAAGCTTAAAAATTTTAACGTAGTATCATAGACATTATGAATTTTAACTAATTACCTTTTCAAATTCACGATGTGGTAAAACTCTCAAGTTAAACTTTGCTGCTTCTATTATTGAAACGAGATTTTTTTTTGTGTTGCTGAATTCTTTTTAAACTTTTCACTTCTTTTGCTGGCGATTGAGATAAATATGACACTCAAATTAGTGACGTACAATTTGGAATAGGAATGTAGCAATGACAGTTACGAGTTCCCGTAATGGTTGCGGTCACTTCATTAAACCTTTGTTGAAGCTTAGACTCAATTTGAATAACATCAGTTGAAGGCACATAAAATAATTTGATGTTTGAAATGGTTGAAGTACAAAAGGAAAATAGTTGTTTTGCATTTAAAATCTGATTGTTGTATGGGTATCTGTAAACTTGTTCTTGCGGCTAACCGTTTGATAGTTCCACCGATTCCATCGCATGGGCTTTTGCCATGACTTGTAGTAAAAAAGTGCCATTCTGCCTTCAATTCAAAATCGGATTCATGATGGCAAATGTTGGAAAAGTTTTTCTGGTTTTTATACTGCGCTGAACTCCCCCCCCCCCAATCTTCATTACGGTGTACGGCAGTACACTCAATGTATCATGTCTAGTATGGTCACTAATGAATGACACACATTGAAAGGATTTGAAACCTGTTTTCGTTATCCTTCCCATAAAGTACAAATGGGTACAGTGTAACTTGAGTAGTTTCCCAATGGAATCCTTGAATTGCATCCTGAACAATAAATGAATAATTTTCTGAAAAATCGAGGAGTACAATGCACTACTCCTGGGAAACAGTCAATTTATTTTCCTCCAAAAATTTGAACTGCGATTTAGCAATGAAATGATGTTTTGTCAATCCAGACATACTCTCAACAAGTGAGTCAAGAAATTCTTCCTTTGACTGGACTTGTGTGATTAGAGCAGATCTGTCGGTCAAAATCCAATGCTTGTAAATAATTTCTTCTAAATTTTGGAAAGCCTCAAACTTTTCTATTTGAGCACGAAATTGATTATTTTGCAGCTCTTTATTATTTTTGTAGCTCTGTGCTGAACCCTTTCAATTGTAGGATGTTATTGAGTTTCTCGTATTGTTTCTCTAAAGCTTCCGCGTTTCAAAATCAAAATCCGTTGCATCCTCTTCTGCAATAAAATTTTTAATACCAATTTCACATGTGAGCAGGGCCGCCCATAAGGGGGGACAAACCCGACAAATGTCGAGGGGCCCGGACGTTTAAGGGGCCCGAGAAATTATCTGCCTCTTTTTAGGGTTATTTTCCAAATGTGACAAAAAAAAATATCGAACAGAAAATATTCTTTTCAAGTCCTTAAAACTGCCCCGTCAAGGTGATCTCACATTTTCACCAGTCCACGACAACGACTAGTTGGTTTACATGCCACAAGGAGTAATGAAATAGTAAGCACGTTCTTCAAATTTATAAACCAGCTTTATAATTTCTTTAGAGCGAGCCCAAGGTGATGAGAACTGCTTCTAAAACACACTGATGGGAGGTCTCTACACGGTCTTTGTGAGACAAGATGGAGTGCAACAATTGAGGCAGTGGAACCTATATCTGAAAAACTACCTGACGTTTTAAAGGCCCTTCAATATGTAAAAAATCAGTAGTTCATCGAAAGAGGAAACGGCGGAAAAGTAAATGGATTCCTCAATTATTTTTTAAGATTTGAAACTTTAATTCAGTTAAATATTTGGAGGGACATACTAAAACAAATTAATACAAGAAATTTAATCATTCAATCATAATATATCTCCCTTCATATCGAAATGAATAACATTAAAGAGTTAACTGAAACAATAGGTAAAGATTTAAGAAAACATTGGCCTGTATAAATAGAGCTAAAGAGACAGCTTCTATTATGGGTATAGATGCAGAATTTTCCAAAAAAAGAGGACGGAAAAAGAAGGTTTTTTTTTCGAAAAAGGAAGCTTTTGAAGTGAAAATAGAAATTACTGAAGTATTAAAAACCGAAGAAACAAAGTTCAAAAGTCCAGTTTTTTTTTGATATAGTAAACAAAAAATAGCTTCTCAGTTAGAATCAAGGTATGAGCAAATGAAAAACATATGCAATACATTCAAAGCCATATTAAAAATAAATTATGTCTAATGACAACAACGCACTTAAAAAATTAATTGAAAGGTATCCAGATGATTTAAGCCACAATCTCATCAATCAAATTCAAATCTACAAGACCGTTCGGGAAGCTAATTTTTCACATTAAGCCAAGTTAGAAAATAAAGGTCTTCCACTCTCTCTCTCTCTCTTTAAATGATATCTATAGATTAAAATTGCAATTTTTTTTCCCAGAACTTTGCATAGCTTTAAGAATTTTGTTATCTCTTCCCATCACTGTATCTTCTGGTGAAAGGATTCAGTAAACTATCTATAATCAAAATTCATTTACGATCTACTTTGGGCCAAAAAAAATTTGAATCATCTTAGAATATTTTCAATTGAGCATGAACAGGCGTACAAAATGAGCTTCCTTTTTTGACGGCATCGATAAATTCATTAATTCGAATAGAAGATTTACTGCTCCCTCCTCAGTACTGCAAAAGATTTTGGTGTTTAGACTAGTCTTCAGCGTCCAAGGTATGTTCTCGCATGGGTTTCTTACAATCTTTCTATAGAGATATTTATTATAGTTTTCTGATTATACTTCATTTTCCTTATCGAAGTCCTGCTCGATCACAAAGTGGCCACACTTCGGGCTTTAGGCGTATAACACATATACATATTTAATTTCATAATTACTTACCAGTTCATTATTAATTTACTGTGGGTTTGCTTGTACATTTCTGAAGTTGGGTATTTGTAAATATATGGATACTGGAGAAAATAAAAACTTCCTACACAAGGAAAAAACTTAGGGGCCCGCTCAAAAATTTTGTCGGGGGGGCCCGGGAAATTTATGGGCGGCCCTGCATGTGAGACATATCTTTTTACCTGGCGAGAGCAATCCAGCTGATTTCTTGGCAGTGTCTAGTGTTATTATTCGCAGGGACTTTTTCAAGGCACGTTTGTGACTTTTAAAAGAATTACAAGTTCGTTCAAATAAGTAAGTATACTTCAGTAAATACACTTTCTCATGGTGAAGAATAATGTTTTCAAACTTCCTACCTAATCTCAAATACAACAACTATCTGGCTTTATCTGTAAGTTCGGAAAGTTATTTTAATCCGGTTTCTTTTACATAATGGATTTTATGGCAGTTTTCTTGCAACATTTCTCCCACGTCACAGTTCGAAAGTTCAGGTATTTTAAAATCTCTTTTACTATCAAAATCACACACAGACATAGTAATAATATTTCCTAAAAACTACAAGAAAATCAAAAAGACTTCTCTAACCGACTAATGATCATTTCGCTGGATGGAACACTTATGGATTGCCACTTGAACATTCGCCGGTGTTTGAAAGCTTTCGGTTCAGCAAAAAATTATCAGTTTATAGCAACCCAAGCACATTTATAACCATAATTCATTTAGGAGTGTTTATTTAATCTATTATCTGTCATTGAATGTAATAGCATCTCTTTCAATGAGGAAATGGATGTCTTAATGGCGTGTTTCCGCCTGTTTTGTTTCATCATGCGATAAAATAAAACTATAGTTTTCATCTAATTAAAAATGCTCCTGGGACGAAAATAAGCAAATTACAATGATGAAAATTTCAGGACAGATAATATACATCTGGACACATAATACTGAAAATTTGTGAGTTTTTCGGAGCTGTCCTTCGCAATAAAATTTGTATTTAAAAATACAGAAAATTCGCAGTTTTCAATTATTTTCCTTTTTTATTATTATTTTTTTCTTTAATAAGGAATAGGACTAAAATCACTTCATCATACCTACCTTTTATATAGAAGAAGGGCTTTGTTAAGAATTATTTTTGATACTGCCTTTCATTTTTAGAGGTACCAGAGCAATTTGAAATTGGTATCATATTGGACAAATCTCTATTTTCGCCGATCCCTCAGAACGAGAAGTGCCGGATATTAAACAAAATTCTGACATTTCCTAAAAGAACTTTTACTGAAGAATGTAATAATATAAAAATTTATAATTTCTGTCAATAACTTTTTGAAATATATGGTCTCAAACAGGCTACTATTAGTGCTAAAAAAAATCTACATTTGTGTGACCTTGAACTTTAAATTCAATAAAAAATAAAATATCCATTTCTGACATTTAATATTTGGCAGTTCCTCTTTACTATATGTGATCTATTTAAAAACTAATTTTCATTAAAATCGGTGATGTGTCAGCCACAGCCGATTTGCTCATTTTGCGTGGAATGACCCTTCTGTGATTTTCCTATGGTGTACTTACTTAGTTATAAAAAAGTAAGATTAGTTGCGATTAAAAAAAATCATTTCAGGGCTCCTAACAGGTTTCAAGGTCCAAAAAGGTGACAAAAGTGACAAATTAAACCAAAAAGGTGACAAAAAGTGACTAATCGAGTAGAAAAAGGTGACAAAAAGTGACTAATCAAGTAGAAAAAGGTGACAAAAAATGACTAATCGAGCAAAAAAAAAAAAATAACAATAATGCTAAACATATTCTAGTATAAAGATAAAAAATAAAAAGATCCTCCCAAGCTACCTCTATCTCTTCTTTCTTTGGAAGGATATTTTTATTTTCTTCATTTAAAAATTACATCATTTTAAAATATTAACATAATTTTTTTTTAAACAACGGAATTATGATTTTTTAATTTGTTTATTTTTGACACAGCTTGAAGAATTTCTTCCTTTTCTTTGAAAAATTATGTCTTAATTTTTTTTGTTGAAAAAGACTAAAATTAATTTTGTCTTTTTCTTCTCAATAGAAGAATGTGCATTTTTTTAAACTCTGTCTTTGCTGACCAGCATCATCTGAGACTTTAGCCGTTCCTTCAATCATTGCCTGAACAAGTGCTGCTTCCTTTAATAATTTTGAAGCACTATCCAACGGCTCATCCTCTTCCTTACGCATAATTTTAAATTATTGTTCTATCACCGTTCTTTTCTTTGACAGCTGCTTTAAATTTTTTCCTCTGCTTCCAGTTTATATTTTTCTTTCCAGTCCATCTCTAAATTTTCTTGTGCCTTACGTTTTATATCTCTCTTTATTAAAAAAAAGTTTCCGCCGCCGCAGGATTGAAAACTGTGCTGTTTAGCTCGATTCTTAGACGGTTTCCCTAGAAAGTTCGGATCAGAAAAATATGAAATTAACATTGTTTGTTCTTTATTGTATTCCCTGGACAATTATTAAGATTTTTTTTTCTGATGCGGCTATTAGTTTAGGGTTTATTAAGTGTCAAAATTGAAGAAGCCAAATTTCTTCCGCGAGTGAGCAAAACACATACAAATTTTCAGTCTTAAGCCGTGAGTTTTTTTTAAAGTACATCTTAACGTAAATTTTTGCAGCTAGTTGAGTATTTTTAAAAATTCCAGTTTGGTTCTTGATAATATTTTTTTTGAAATTCGGGAAAAATCGAAACATTTTCGTTAATTTTTTTTTTAACTCTCATATCTATATCTTATTACTATTACTTTTTAATTCTGAAAATATCGCAGTATACCTCAGAATGTACTCTTTCTTACGGTACAATTATTTCTAAAATTGGTTCATAAATAAGTTTGATGCAATCAAAAGTTAGTCACAAATTTCATATTTTTTAGTTCGCGGAGAAGGTTTCGCAGTCAGGTGTGGGTTGTATTTTTGACTACAGGGTTTGCCAAATATCAAATTTATCGTAGTAACAATTGCCATAAAACGATTTCTTTTCATTTGGCGAGGAAAATGGCTCGCTTTTTTCACTCTGCTATCAGACGGTTTACGGACAAAGTACAGATTGTAAAGTTAGGAGATTAACACGGTTTACTTAAAATTGTACAGGAAAAAAGATGTAGAAGGTTTTTTACTGAAGCGGATATTAGTTTAGGGTGCAATAAGTGTAAAGTAAAAACAAAAGTCAAATCACTTGCGAAAGGAGTATTGGTTTGCGAAGCAAACCAAACGGGACTACGTAGCAATCCCCGAGGGTGGTCAAGCATAACCGAAGAGGGGGCGAAGCCCTCGCTGTGACGTCACGGACGGGAAAGTCAACTCAGAATTATACGAATTATTAATTATACGAATTATTAATTACAGGATTATACAAATTATTTCTTTTCCCTGCATCAAAGCGATTTCCGGAGTGAACCAATGATTACGCGGAGTTGCGGATTTTCGATTCTTTAGCGTAGAAACTCTGGAAGTTTCGGAGCACTTGGCAACTCTGCTAATGTCTTGCAGTCTGAAGAAATGGTTCCAGTAAACATCAATATGCTTCATTCTAAATCCTTCTTCCTCAAATTCTCTTGAGTAATTTCCACTCATCCAGTAGTATGTCTGTTGGGACATCCCATAGCATTGCTCTTGCAAATTCTAATACTTGTCGAACACTCCCGCTACTGAGTCTCTCAAGAGGACCAAGACAGGATAAACTTTTAAGGAGATATGAACTGAAGTAGGACTTCTTCAAAAGATATTTAACACTGGCACTGTAATGATTCTGTGTGTGAGCCCTTAGAAAAAAAAAATTCCTTTCCTTCTCTTTCACATTCAAGTAGCGCTCTAGAAATTTGATCTCCAATCACAATATCTGCCAGAGGCAACAGTTTCCGAGGACATTATATTCCAATTTAGCCATTTTCAAACCTGGAATAAATTCCTCTTTGTAGATCCTACCCAAAATTGTTCTTGTCAACAATTCAAGTTGAGAATGCAGGGTTTAAGTTTTAGAGGTTCCTTTTTCTGAAGAAATATTCGGTCACACCATTAAATATACTTGTACTTGATACGACAAATATCACTTCAGCCTTCATAGTTTCTCTTCTAAGTAAATGAACAATATTTTTATTGCCTGATCTTTGTATCATGTTTGGCTTCTTTATTGGAATATAGTCAAGGAAATACTTTCACACTGCAATCCACTGTTCAAGTAACCTTTCAGCAGCTGTCTTTAGGCTTAGCCACCTGCTTGAACAATGCTTTATGAAATGGTGAATGGGAAGTTTCAAGTCTTCTTGAATTTGTTTGTATGTTGACCAACGCTTAGGCCACTGATTAAAAAATCTGTGAATAGTTAAAACTAGTTCAGACACATCTTCCCCAAACTCTTTTAGACCTTTAAGAAAAGCATTATGTATTGTGTGAATATTACATGTCCCAATGTTAATTAGTTCTTTTTTTCGGGTAGAAAGTAATGAGTCATTAATAGTTTCTGACTTTTACTAAAAAAACTCAAGAATTTGTAATAATCAACTTCCGATGATAACAGAGAATGATTTTCAATATGTTTGCAACGCTCTTTTAATATTTAACCCTCTGGATACAGAGACGGACGAAATTTTTGCAATCTCTGGTTACGGAGGGGTTTGGAATCTTTCAGATCTCAAGCTCCTGAAGAAACGATTGAAGTCCATTAAGATTTCCATGCCCTCATTTCTGTGCCACAAAGAGAGCAGCGTGTGAATAGCCTCCGTTCCGTAGACAGGAATGTCGGGGTTCTCGATGGAGAACTTTGAGCGTTTAGAATGTGTGAGAGGTTGATGATGTATCCAATTAAAAACTTGGCCTAGGATACCTTCGAGTGTAAATTATCATACTTATTGAAGCTTCCACCGTCCTTTCAGAGTTTACCCTAACGAATCAATACCTTCTAGACCATAATCAGACCCACAGTATACCTGGGATCCTCCTGGGTTAATGTTGCGTTAATATCAGCTTGATCCGTCCGGTCTCTTCACCTCTCCATTCTCGTCTTATTCCAGAATCCGAAAAAAAAAATGGGTCTGTTGAGACCGCTCTCAGATTTGTGTATGGAGGATGTTATCCCCCCTTTTAAGTGACCACTGGCATTGATCACCATTTACGAACTGTCAGCGTCTGACCTCCTGGAGGGTTACTCCTATTGTTCGACCCTGTCGAACGGTGATATATATCTTGCGCCAAATGATACGCCACATAATTCTATGAAAGGAAAACGTTAGTAGTAAATGCCACTTAAGTTCTATCACTCAAGTTAGGTAATTAGGTAAGAAGGGTCGGACATGCAGATGGCCCTGCTTCCCTTAAACTTCGCCGCTTCGTTTTACTGATAGCCTTTTTCTGTGGGAAAATTTCCAGAACTTGCTGCTAATACACCGCGAGCAACACGAAGTATCCTTTTACAATTGAAACGGTACGCTTTTGAATCCATTCTTGCGGTGGAATGTAGCGCGCATTTCGAAATTGAATTCGTACGAACCCTGTTTTTTTTTAGAGGAAATGAATTTTTTTAACTGTGCACCAAAAATGTTTCTTCTCTAAATAAGATTTAAGAACTTAAAACCCCTGAAAAGGTGACAAAATGTCAAAAAGGTGACAAAAAATAAAAAGGTGACGTGTTAGGAGCCCTGTCATTTGATTAAAATCATGATTTTAATCTTGACACCCTGGGTGGGTAACATTAAAAATCCAAGCTGCTTCAGCATAAAATTCTCTATGATTAAAACAAAAAACCATGCATTATGAATCAAACTAGGAATATAAACACAAATGGATACAAATATTGTCATCTACCAAATTTTATATCCCAAGCTATACAGTGATCACTCGTAATTACTGAGATTCTGTAGATAAAAAAAACTTGCATAACAGACTAGGATATAACATTTCATAAATGTCAATAGAGGCAAGCTATCCAAAATCTTCGATAATAAACCAAAAAGTGGAACTCTATTGGGTAACATTAAAAAAAAATGCTCCCTCAACAAAATCCACCATTTGGTACAACAAATGCAAAAAACATGTATATAAATCGAAATATAAAAGCCAATTGTAATTTTTAATAAAAATGGTATAATTTATGTCTTGAAGATTATGTGGATACAACTATTGTAATCAAATGTGGTACCTTTCTTGGTGAATTACCATGTGGTTTGCTCTGCTTATATTCTTTGCATTGCCTTAATTAAGGCAGAAGAGGTGACAGTGAGCAGAGGAAACACGATTTTCATGTAAAAGGGTGAGCAACACGGTGTCATGTCCTCGCTATGCTGTAGCATTCAATGATTAAATTTCATTAAATTCATTTAAAAAACTTCTAGATTGAATTTTAAAATTTGCTGCTACCCAAAAATTACAAAAAATTCAGACTACCTGTGTGCCAAATCTCAATGCTGTAAGTGCCATAGAATCGTCAGGATTTTGCGGCCACGAAAAAAAACACTTCCCTTTATAATAGTAGAGAAGCAACAAGTATATTTCATGACTGAACACACAAATTTGATGTTTTGAAATCTATCACAATTGTATTCCATAAGACTTATAACATGTCCTAAAATGAACGAATCCATTTCCACATCACCCATGGGGTAGGAATCATGATGCGCTTTTTTTATAGAGGTATCGCCAAGAGCCCTAATCCTCTTTAGCAGAGGTTCTCACCTCTAAATTTAATATCCAATTTATGTTGTAAACTGATCAAACATTTAAATTACTTTAATATTAGAATCCATTGAACATGAAACTTTAATTTTAAACACAATGATAACACTTTAAACTAATTGAAAAGTTTTACAGAATTTTCTAGATTTTAAAATCAATTAAATTTTTGAAGCACTAAGTTTTAATACCATCACTTAAGAGAAGTAATCCAGAAATGAAAGAAACATAATACTTAAGTGGTTTTCCAAATCGACAGCAAATTGCTGTTGTAGAAAGGAAAGGGCATACAATATGTACTTTACTGATAATCCAGCCTGTCTGTTCGGGAAATAGCTGCTTCCAGAAAATTTCAAATCTAATTTCTTAATTGACGGAACTTTTCAGCATTTCATGCAGCACCTGTATTTTCAAAATAGTATGATATAATATATATGTATGAGTATATATAATATAAATATATATACAAGATAGTATGTATAAAATCCTTCCTGTAAAATAGCAATTTCATGCAAAAGAGGTAACATGCAAATACGACATTTCTATACAGTTGGGATTCCTGCTGTGGTCATTACAATACTAAGAGAAATTAGACCCAGAGCAAAAATCCTTCTTGTAAAATAACAATTTCATGCAAATACGACATTTCTATACAGTTGGGATTCCTGCTGTGATTTTAACCCATCATTACAATACTAAGGGAAATTAAACCAGAGCAAAAATCCTTCCTGTAAAACAACAATTACATGCAAAAGAGGACAAGATTTGATTTTTACTGTTGTCAATCCTTAACATATATCTCATAACATACGTGGGCCAGTTATTTTATTAAAATGTTTATACACTGATATCAATCTGTTCATAATTCAAATGTGTGCACAGGAAATTAAAATTTTTTTTAAATATTTGTTATGGTATCATAAATAAATTTTCGAAACCCAAGTACGTCAAATTCGGTTTCTAAAGACAAATTTTTGATTTTTTGATATACATAGTAACAAATAAAGGCACCACAATTCATACTGTCCGTCTGTTTTGCGCAAGGAGGAAATTTAAGTGTCCATTTAATTGAGTTGCAAAATAAATTACTTAACACCAAACACCATTTCATCATTAAATGAGTTGAAGTTTTACTTACAGGGTTGTTTAAAGGATCATAAAATTCTAATGTATATTTTCCAATATCTAAAATAATTAAAAGCCAATGCTCATTAACATTAGCAGGTATAAATATAATACTATGTCTGACAATTTCATTAATACAAAGAAGTGGTAATGTGACCCCACTCACAATCAAAGAGGAATAAATTGCATCCACTGATCCAAAAATGTCTGAAGATCTTACTAAATTATAAACAAATGCATCAATGACAGAATCATATAACCAACCTTTACGAAAATGTATAGAAGCCGATTTCAAAAGAGTTTCTTCTTTTCTAGTGATGGAAAGATCCAATGACTTTAGCATGTATGTTTTAATCTCTACGTTATTAACTTTTAACTCGCATGCTATAACATTATTTTTATCCAGTGTTTTAAATTTAGAAAAATTACAGACATTTTTAGCTGGTAAATTATTTGCAGTTAATGCTTTAAAAAAGTCTTCTGAGGGGGTCACTGTACCTAACAAAACAGCACGAATGTATTTTCTAAATTTCTTAGTATCAAAATGCTTATTTACACTAGATCCATGAATTAACTGGTGCACATAGAAACAAACAAACACACCACAATTAACTGAATCTTGTTGCAATACATGGAAAGGGGTGTTAATAGTCCAATCATTACTTAAATATCGTTTACACAAATAATATTTCACATTGTTCAAAATTTGAGTATACTGGGAAATATCATCATTAAACAATGGATCGTAAAAATCTATAATTTTTCTATCTTTATTTACACATACTAAACACCAATGATCATTTATACAAACTGGTAAAAATAAGAATGTGTAAGAACTGATCAATGTGCTTTCTATTTGTAATACATCACCTACTGCAATGCCATTGATAATTAAATTTGTTACTGCAGAATTGATTAAGATACAACTGTTGTTAATCGTACATGATAAATAAATGAACGCATCAATAATTACATCAAACACCCATCCCTTGACAAAATCTTTACATTTTAATTTTATAGCCCTTACTTCATCATCACTAAGAAAAGGATCAAGTGATTTTAAAGCAGGTTGATTTAATTTATATATCCCAACATTTTTAGTAAATGTCTTAGTTTCATAGTCTAAATCAGTAAAGGGCTTGTTATTAGACAAGGATCATCAATATCTTCAGAGAACAGGGGTCTTTTAGAACTTTTTCTAGATAATATTGTACTTGCGTGTTTTTTACCAGTTTTGTATAAATTTTGATGCTCAAAAGTTCGATTAGGAGCCACCTTGGAATGAGGAATATCAGTTGTCCGAGCCTTAGAGTTTAAAACACCACGGCATCCAGCAACAAGTGACTGCAAAGTTGTGTAAACATTATCAAGCATAAACTCTTGAACTTGTGGATCATTCAAGTTCTGTGATAATGTATCCCACAACCTTTTACAAGCTTCTACTTTGTTAACTCTGGATCGTGGAGTATGGAATTCTATCGGAATTAATTTAGACTTAAATGATTCAATTGAATTTGTTTCCATCTCTGAAGAATCACTTGAAAATTCATCAACGTTAGGATTAGACTTGGGTTTGGAAAGTAAGTGAACTTTATGTATATGTTTGCACAAATTAAACATATCAGGGCAATTGCAACTATACATATGACTACACAAAAATGAACAGCTTCGTTCTACACATTTGAGATAGCAATGATCAACTATTGGACAATTCATGTTAACTAGTTTTACTGTGTAGTCTTTGTTTTTTATGGATTGCGATTTTACAGACCAAGTATGATTAGAAATATTAAGAACATCTTGATTTGGGATTTTTAAACCTTTCTTATGCCTAACTTCAATGTCTTGAACATTTTCCTTGGGTGGAATACAATTTAAAATTCTGTATTTGTAATTTAAGAAGTGATCTTTCTCAATATCAAAAAGTACCTTTACCAATGTGTCGAGTCTTCTATTAAATTTACGCCCAAAATAAACAGTTTTTAATTGGTTATGGAAAGATTCACAGTAATTATTTGTTTCTATTGTAGCATGAAAATATCTTCTGTAAGATGCGGCCCATAAATCACATCGATTATAATAATTATCTTTAAAATATTTAACAAAATCCACACAATTTTCAGAGCATTTAAGAAACTCGTCACAAAGATTATGAAACTGAGTAAGGTCTTTTTCATTTAACAAATACCTTAATTTTAATTTTAAAGTTTTTCGCAGTTCTCTGTCTGGTACACGTGAATTCAATTGCCTATTCCAAGTTTGTAGCACATGCCACTTACACAGTAAATGCTTAACATCCTCACCAAACACCCTTTTAAATGCACTAAATGTAGTCTGGTCATCATCGGTCATTACACAATTTACATTCAAATCAGGAATGCGACACTTGAGACTCTTAAAAAGGCAAATCATCATGTCAGAATTTAAGGAATTGGTGATAAAATGAGCAACAGGATAACCATGGCCAAATTCATCAGAAACTATCAAATTAATTAAATAAAAATCGTATTGATTCGTTTTGTGTGTCGAATCAATGCATAATGCCCTAGAGCAAGACTTAGTCATCATGTCTCTTTGTTCTTTAGTTTGAAAACCTAAGGCAAAAGAAGAATCACTATTGTGTAGGAAATTTAAATCAGGAGGACCATACAGCGTATTGGAACCTTGAGGTTTAAAAATTAGGACTGGGTCATAATCCTCAATTCTAAGCTCCTCAACAAAAGCAGTGACAGAAATCGCATCACTCTTGGGCTGGAGTGCACTATGCATGTAGCGAGAATAAGCCTGGATAGATTTACGTGAAAGGAACACTTCTTTCACAGGAAAAAATTCTCTGCAGTCGCGGTTTCCCAAACCATCCCTTAAAAGAAACTGAATTTTACGAACCGGGATAGAAAGCAACAAATGGGATTTAATTAAATCTCTAACACTTTGTTTCAAAGGTTGATATTTACAATTTTCAAATTTAAGAGAATGATTGTGATTAGGACTATAAGAAACAGTAATTAAGTCTTTTTGCTCACAGGCACAAATCCTAACTGGGCAATTTAATTGAGGTACAGTACCTTTCAAATTTCTGCGGTAAGTTTCCCGAAAGACCTCAAGCTTAGCTAATGGAACATTAAATTGACAAGAATAATAATGAAATATTTTGGAACCACATAGTTTCCTTCCTGTTGTTTTCTTAAAGGAGGTAAAAGTAGAAGTGCCTTCTAACTCTAACCAATTTTGGAAACTTTTCATAGAATCAAAGGATAAAAGCTTTAGATTAGTTGAACTGTGTACCTCATTTATATGTCTATTTAAACGTCCAAGGTGACGAAATGGCCTACCGCACTCAGGAAAAACACAATAATGTACCTCTTGCTCATTACTTAAATAACAAGACGGTTCATGAATATTTAATTCCTGCATAGTCTTGAAAAAATTCCCACAATTCTTACATTTCCAAATGTTTACAGTTTTATCTTCCATGCAGGGACATGCTTTTAAATGTCGCTGAAGGTTGAACTTGCTTGAAAATGTTTTCAAGCATTTATCACATTTGTTTTCAATTTTTTTGGAATCTTGCGAGCACTGATTGGGTTTACATTCTTTTTTATGATGATAAAACGATTCTTTAGATAGAACTTTAAGCAAATTGTACATTCACGAGGATATGATACTCTTGGACTTGCAACAAGAGAATTGCACCTTTTAAGGTGTTTACGGAAGGATTCTTTCGACTTGTACAATCTTTCACAAGATTCGCATTTTCTGGGATATACTGAACTATTCAGCTGACCTTGACATCCCTTACCCCCTCCAGTTCTACTATGTCCAACAAAACTGTTCAGAGACGAGCAAATTAACGTAGGGTGTACAATAGAAACAGACTGAGACGATGAAAGGTTAAAAACACAAGATTTGGTGGAAGTGGATACCATAACTGAAGTGTTCGAAAGTACAGGTTTTATAGAGACTAGAGGTTTGTTAGTAAAGACAGGTTTTACACAGGATTTATTAGTCACAGCAGAAAAAACAGGTTTATTAGAAGGAGTAAGTGATGCAGATAAAGAGTTACATTTGTTAGAATACAGGTTAGTTACAGGTTTAATAGGGGTTTTACTAGAAGTAGCAGGCACAGAAAGAGGCTTAAGGGAAAGTGAAGTGTTACAAGCATTGTTAGAAGGGATAGGTTTCACAGGGGGTTTACTAGAAAGAACAGGCACAGAAAGAGGCTTAAGGGAAAGTGAAGTGTTACAAGCATTGTTAGAAGGGATAAGTTTCACAGGGGGTTTACTAGAAAGAACAGGCACAGAAAGTGAAGTAGATGAAGAGGTACAAGCATTGTTAGAAGGTATAGGTTTCACAGGGGTTTTACTACAAAGAACAGGCACAGAAAGAGGCTTAAGAGAAAGTGAAGTAGATGAAGAGGTACAAGCATTGTTAGAAGGTATAGGTTTCACAGGGGTTTTACTAGAAAGAACAGGCACAGAAAGAGGCTTAAGGGAAAGTGAAGAAGATGAAGAGTTGTTAGAAAGGACATGCTTTACAGAGATTCTACCAGAGACAACATCAGAATACAAAGGTTTAAAAAGAATGGACGAAAGGCAAGCATCAGAAAGGACAGGTTTCAAAGAGGTTTTATTGGAAACAGCGAGCACAGGAAGAGGTTTAAGAGAAAGTGAAGTAGATGAAGAGTTACAAGCATTGTTAGAAGAGATAGGTTTCACAGGGGTTTTACTAGCAACAGCAGAATACAAGGGTTTAGAAATAGCAGATGGAGAGTAACAAGAATTAATAGGATGGACAGGTTTCACAGAATGGTTATCAGAAACAGCAGAAAGCACAAGAGGTTTAAGAGAGAGAGTAGGTGTCGAGTTACACTGAACAGGCAAGTTAGCAACAGACAAAGAACTAACCTTCTTACAGATTGCAGCATCCATGGCAATCAGTCCTTTTAATGTTTTCACAAACATTCCTGCCAGGTAGTTGTTGCCTCTTCTGTTGAGATGCAATCCATCTCTGCCCCAAAGACCTTCCCATGAACCGAGAGACTGACAAAAATAAAACGCCTCTCGGCTCAGGCAAGCCTTTTCCACTTCCGCATTGACAACTTTTGTCTTTGCGTTCACGGACATCAGATGAGAAGACAGAGCACAACGGGATCGAAAATCTAAAAAAAAATTAGGACCACGAGGTATGATCCCAGAAACAACCACCTTGACTCCAGCATGTAGACGCGAGATTTCCTGTAAAAGTATGGTGTATTTCTGAAGAATTTCAGAAACATTACCATGAAGATTATTAGTTCCTATATGAAACAACATCCAATCATAATTATCTAATCCACCAAGTTTACCTGATAACCTTTCTATCGTAGCACCTGGAAATGAAATGAGATCAACTTCATGATCAGACAATTCATTAGTCAAGTACTCATTCAAATACTTGACCATAGAATCGCCAATGATGAGCAGTCTCATTATTAACAAATGTATATAACTTATGAGAACAAAAAATAAAACACTGAATTTTTATACGTTTGGAAAAAAACACGAAAGTACACACGTATTCCAAGTAATATCTAAAATATAATATAAATGAAAACACAAATGACGAAATCCAAGAAATAAATTGAGTAAGAACAATGTTAATTATTGATTTTTGCAAGAAACACGTTTAAAAAGCAATGCAGTCAAAAAGTCGGTAAAAATAGCAATATGGCGACTACACGCAGCAGCACTATTACTACTTGTTGATTGGAATCCAGAAACGAAATGGCAGATATCTTCGAAATTAACGCCAAATTTTAGCCAAAAGAATTCATGCCAAATTTTCTCGAGAACAGTCGAGATGGTTCGTCCATGACTCATCTGATTGTCAACAAATGGTAGTCATAGGAACGACTGACCAATCAGCGCGCGGACTTTGGGTGAATGCGATTCCTCTCCTAACAGCTGAGAGTTCCAGATTTCTGTAAGACCCAGAGATTTTTTGTTTTGTTTTGTTACATTTGGGCTTAATGCCATGACTTTCGCAACAATTGTCCCTATTGCTTCAACAAGGCATTATTTATTTTTTTCACCCAGATCTCAGGATGATGTAAATTTTGAAAAAGTGCACCTTTTTGAAATGAGTAATCTTTATTCATCGTAATAATCCGTAAAAACATTAAAAATGCTTTAGCAATGAAATTATTTTTAATTATGTCAGTTATTGCAGATTAAGTGCAGCTACTGAGAAAAATACTTGATGGGTAATTGTTGGTAGGTGGAATTTTTTATAATTTTATCATCTGGAAATTTCTCAAATTTTTTGCTTTCTAACCAAACATAACAGTTGGTAATTCTGCAAAGAATAAGTATAGATCCATCGGATAGTATGATTCAAATAATACTTTGCTTGAGCGCAAGCACATTTCCGGTCTTGAGTTTAAAAAATGCACTAAACTTCTGATCACTATCATAGTATATTAATTACAAGAGCAAATGAAAATACTGATAAGTATTGATACACGTATGCTCTCTCTCTCTCTCTCTCTCTACTATCTCATTATAATTACCCAACATTAAAACAAGTTTCCCAAACTGAATCAATGAATTTCTTTGGCACCAAATGCACAACTTTGTTCGTCGAAGAAAACAGCATTTTAACATTTTTATCTCATTAAAACTACACAACTATCGAAAAATTATTTACTTCGACATAATTTTTTGTGTGACGTGTAGACAAAACAAATCTAACTTTGACGGAAGAAGATGTCTTCGATACAGGGAGAAATGGAATTTTTGGCAACGACAAATGTAAGTGTAGCGTAGCGTAGGCCTTGAGCCATGGTAATGTTTGTGTATTGAAAAGAGATGCCGAATAAATCTGAAAAAGAAAAGGTGAGAATTGTGTGATGTTTTGACTGTTAATATTTCCATTTCAATTAAAAATTGTTTTAACAACTGCATTTTGAGAAATATTCTTTGTTGCGTAGTTTTATCCCTTCGCTCGCTATCTCGTAAGTCATTGTATATCTCGCTGTAAAATATATTTTTGTGATCTTGATATACGGCCAATAAAAGATTAAGCATGTGTATTTTTCAGAATCGCTGATCAGAAACCTTGATAAGTATTTACTGAATCACTCTTTTATTTCATCGTTTGTAAATATTATGGATTCAAAATACCACCGATCCTTTGCATCCTTGTATTCACTAATCATTGATCTTCCTCTCACCCTTGTTGATAATTATTTCTAAATACCTTGTGTTCTTGAAAATTCTGAAGGATTTTGACAGTTATCTCTTGGATTCTAAGCTGACTAATAATAAAAATTTAGTTTTGTTCATAGAAAGATCCTCATTAATTCCTTGACTGAAAACTCCGACGTCATTTGTAAAATTGTTGGTAAACAATGTCATTGATTTTTTAATTAATTGGGTTGACGACTTCAAAGTGTCGTGAACTTCATTTTTTTAATCTTAATAATATTCTTGCAGAGATTTTTTTTAAATATCGATTGAGTTGAAGATTTTGAGATTACTTGTTCGGTTAATTTGGTGTTCACAGAAGTTACTTATTGAGTGAACGGAATAATGATTTCGTTTGGCATCGAAAGTTTGTGTTTTTATTTAACATTCAGACTATTCATAATTTATTTTAAGAATAAACTTTTTTTGTTTGATATTGTTTAGTACTTCCAAATCACTACATGTTGCAACATTTGAATAACAACTAAACTTAATGTTAAGAATAAATCAGTTCAAGAAAACTTGTTAGGGTGGAGTGGTAGCAAATGCAACAGTGGCTTTTGGTTAAAAATCTTTTTTTCTTAATATTTAATCAAAATCCAAAATATTGTAATGATTGTTTAAACATTTATGTAAATAATTCAATTCTGTGTAGACTTTCATATCTATGCAGATCTAAGTATAACCAATACAAAAGAAGCAGATCCATCTCAAAAGCTCTCAATAAATCCACAACTTGACTCATTCAGTTTATGAGAAGTGGTAATTAAAAACTTGATACATTTAGTTTCTTTTCATTAGTTATCAAATCTTATTTTAAATATAGAAAATGGACTTTCCAAGAGTTATCAATAACTCACTACGTCTGCATTTGACCAGATGACCTAAGTGCTGCATGGCTACTGCTTGTTTTTTCATTTATCATCATATTCATGATTTTAAATGATGGGTTTTTCTCATAAGTAAAATATTGTAGAAAGATAGCTAAATTTTTAGTATTTAAATGATTTATAAATCAATAAGTGAAATTATTTTGACCAACAAAATTGGTTTTTTTCTCAGTTTCCTTCAGTACATTTGATGATATCCTAAAACCCTAGTAAATATATTAACAAGTAAAACATGTCTCATCATTAGTTTGATAAAATATACATTGAAAATATTTAGTGCTTAATTTCTACAGATTTTAACTGTCCTGCTCCCGTGAGAAGGTAGTTGTATTGATTCTAACACCTTCATTGTTCAATTCCGAAGTAGGAGAGAGTTAAATCGTCACTTGTGTATGGTTCAAATGGAGATCACTACTCGTGGCATCTACATATAGCAGCGCTTATCCAAGACAACTTTTCGCACCTATTCAGAACTCAATTGACTCCAGATCAGTCATCTTATGAAAGCTACACTACGGGATTTAAATTCTTGCGACTGCTAAACTTTGGGAAACACTAAAAACAATTTTCTCAGGATTAATTGTTTCAATGATCAATGGAGCCAATATGAAAATTTATTAGGGATGGCAAGTTATTTCCTATTAATCATTGGGGGCTTGATTTTTTTTTCTTCCCGTGATGCTAAATTTTTCACATAAATGGTTTTGAAGAATGGGATCATGAATATTATTTAGTTCCTATCAAATTTTCTATCTTCCTTCTCAGAACAGTGGTGTTGTTAATGGGGTTTGGTAGGAGATTAATTATATTTTCTGGACACAGACTGTATTACATTTTTGTAGGAAACAATTCTGATAATTCCTTTTACATTGAATCCAGTTTAATCCAAGCAACTCCAATTACTTCTAGTTATCTGTATTTTAACTTTTATCTCTTACTTTTTTTAAGGCCTAAGTGGTTTGTGGTTACCACCCATTATAATGGAATCACTATGTGTTGCATAAAATTAAATTCTGAAAGGTGTAGTGTGTGCAGTGTATAAATTTTTAGTTGAATCAATAACAATGTATGTCGTAAATGAAATGTGTGTTTTCCCCCATGTTTCTGCAAATTGTGCGAGACAAGCTTTATTAAGATCTTTTGTATTTCTATTTGCATGGTCAAGCAATCAAAGATTGCAACCTTTGGCTGTCCTGTACTGCCTTTAACAACCAAATGTGATGTGAAGGTTGAGTTTAAATGAAAAGTGTAGCAGTGATAGGAGTAGGAGCAATGTTTATTACAGGACTTCAACCAACTACTAGAAGTGAAAAGCATCTTTTTAACCTCTATGAACAATACATTGAAGTGTGTACCATCTATTGTGAGTGCCATCAGGCTTGTTTGAAAGTGTGAGCGTTCATAATAACATCTGCATATCAGCAATTTAGCTGTAGAAAAAAAAAACAGTATCTGCTTTCTGAAAAATATTTTGTTTGAGTTGAGTTACACTGTTATATATAGTATTGTATTAGTTAATTTTTTCATTGTTTCTATATTTTTTTTTTTTACAAAGCTGTATAAGCATTTTGGTGGAATTAAAAAAATTACAGACTCAATTTATTTTGAAAAATTTTATTAGTTAAGATAGTTTTCCATCGAGGAACACTCAACAAATTGTTTTTGTAAAGGGAATGTTGAGCCAAAAAGTTTTGAGAAACTACTTTAAATTAAGTGTGATAAAGTAGTTCTAATGCAAATTTCTTGTCCACGCTTATGATGTTCCATTTTTAAAAATAATTCATTTTAACTTTTTCATTTGGCTAGGATAAATGTTATCGCACAACTCATGTTCACACCAGGTGATCAGAATATTTCTGATTGCTTTGAGGATTTGTTCTGTATAACAGATCTTCTATTAAAAAGTCAAGTCATTCAAGATTTGGTCATCGGCTTACAGCTTCACGTTCTTTTGTCTTAGCCTGTATTTTTCAGGCAAAACTGAATTTTTTTTGTTGAGGTAGAACGGAAAGAGTAAAAGATTTATTCATTTCAGTCAACTTGTGAAAATCAATTGAATCCTTTGCTGCTGACTGCATGCGTGTTCTCTGCGAAAGGTGTGACTCATGGAGGAGGTATAACCATTTTTTTCACTTTTCAAGCATTTTTTTGGGAACTATTGCAAGTTTTGTTCCCCAAATAGTAATTACGATCTTAAGAACTGTTTTGAATGGAGGTCATTTATTAATTTCGATATTCCTTTTGGAGTTTAATAATGTACCTCCCTTAACTTGGCTATATGTCAGTGGGTAATCCCTGATAGTTTTCACATGGTGTGAGCAGAGGTGTGGTGAAAGCTTAAGATAAGCACATGAATGTTTTCAAATAAAGAGACTAGTTTGAGAAATTCCTCTGCATCTGCAAACCAAAAACTCATTAGGAATACGAGTAAAACCAAGTGATACAATGATTATAAGTACTGGTTTTTGTATTGATTGTTTTTGTAAGTAGAATCTATTTTCCTATTTGTGGGCATGTGCATGAATAAATAAAATCCTGTAAGATTGGTGTGTTGGAAAATTGTATGAAGATAATGAATTTGGTTTATTAATCATTCTATTTTTAGATTTATTTCAGTCGATAACTAGGAAAGTCTTTTCAATTAAAACTTCCATTTTATGCAAATTAGCAACTTTGCTTTAATTTGTTGTGTAAAGCTGAAATCTGTACAAAAAAATGCAGGTATAAATGCTGACCATTACGCTCTCAAAAATAATCTGCTGAGTTAAAATAATTGTGTACATTTCACTGTGTTCTCCCCTTTCTGTTTGAAATTTTATGTCTTTATGTGATGAAATATTGATCATAAAAAGTTGGCAGTCAAAGCATATTTCTTTAAGTAGTCATCAAAGGAGGAACCTTCAAAATAATTTTATGATTTGACATTTATCGTTAGTTTCGCTTCTTTTGTTACTGTGAGTCACAATTTGATTTACGCTTTTGATTTGTAGAGATTGCGAGTTTGTTTTCTCTTAAAAAATGTATGGTACAAGCGCCTCCCCCCCCCTCCCTCCCCGAGTGCAGCAAATTTTGCAGTTGCAATAGTAAAATAGCATGTGTATAAATATAAATAATTTTGTAAAAATGGGAGAGAAAAAAATATTTTTATACAATTCTTCAAATTTTACTTGCAAATCTAATTTTTCTGTGTGGTATTTACTCTGAACATGTCTGTTTTTTGTGTTGTTTCATCAATTAGGTCCAGGTTTAACTCTTTGTTCTTTAAAAATTGCCGGAAAGATGTAAAAAAAGTGAGAAAAAAAACGTTTGGATTTTGTACGTCCAGAATTAGGACTTTGTACTTTATTTAGAAGTGGTTTGATAAATTTGCTTTTGTTAAGCACATTTAACGCTTTTCCGTTTCTAATTATCTTTTCTGTACCCAGATTGTTTTTTAGGGGTGAGTGTTGTATTTTGAACCAACTATTTAAATTTTTTGTACAAAACATGCTGTAATGAAAATTGAAATACATGTCTGAAATATATATTTTGCCCCATTAAATAATTTTTCACTGAGGTCTATTAACATGTTTGAGAAATAATAGTTTTGTAATGTAATGGTAATTGGTTCTAGGTATATGTTGGATCAGTACCATTAGACATACACATTGGATGACGCTATTTTTTTAGCTTTTCTCTAATCCATTAGATGACCAAACCAAAATATAAATAAAGCATTTTAATCAATTTTAAGGCATGTCGACTAAAATAAATCAAACAAATTGAAGCATAAATTTAAGGGAAATTAATACTTTATCACAAATTTTTTTAATAGAGCAATTGTGTTCCATGACAATGTCCATTAAAACAATATTTGTGCTAACTTGCTCAGAAGCACTTGTAGTACACTGACTATGTAGTGATTTTTTTTCCTTTACTCCAATGGATAATTTTCTGATGTTAACATCTAGGCACACTTCAGTAATAAAGACCAATGCAATGATTTATGTGGTCCCTTTAAATTTTAAAAAATCCTTGCAATTGACTTTGCCAGCTGATGTTAAAAAAGGTTTGTGCAGAGGCAGAATTAGGTTACGTACCTACTTTAGTTCTCCTTTCACTGGTTCTTTTTACTTATCCTTGAAAACTACTCAGTTGGAAACTTATCCTAGACAATTATTCGGCATTTAAACAAAAATAAATCGCTAGCACGGGCTTGAAATCTGAAATTTTCACTGATATAGTATCAGGCACCTGATGTCACATGTGTCAACGACACACTGATTCCAAATATCTACTGGATTGCATATATTATTTTAGATTAGTGTAGCATTTGGTCCAAGGTATAGCACTTACCTTTTCAATATTAACTTGCTATGTTTATGCTATTGGTGAAAATTGGTAAAATAAGGAACATAGATTTTGACTGTTATGTAAAATTGTGACTTGAAAAGGATATGAAGAAAAATTAAGTATGTGACTAATAAGGTTATTGAGGGCTTGCTAACCCTTGAATAGTGATGAAGAATCTTCACTGATTCTCTGCAATGTTTAGTATTAAAAAGGGCAGTGATTTTAATTTAGGAGTTTAAATTTGAGGAATATAGTTGAAGGTTTAAATTTTTGTATTTAGTGTTCATTTAAGACTGCAAGATACATTTGGAAACTTTGGGCTTGTAGTAAATGATCTGGGGGCATTTCACAGTATTTTCACCAGTGTCCACAACAGAAGTCATTAATGGGTGTAAATTTTTGTATATATTGAAGGCTTAATATTCAAAATATCAGAGTAAAATGTCCCCCCCCCCCCAATTGAGGATTTTTTTTAATTGTTTAATGTTTAATTGGAAAATGACAGTTTTTAGGGTATGTTTCAGACTCTGCATTGAAAAACAGATAATTATTTATTATATTTACATTTGTGGCATTTGTTTATAACACATTATAACCATATGTATGTATTTTTTCTTGTGAACTACGTATTCATATTTATTTCATGTTAATGCATAAATAACCTGTAGAGTCCACAACAAAAAACATGAAAAGGTTAATAACTTTTTATGGTTATCAAAGAACAATAAAAGTGAGAATTTTCTAAGTTTGTACATAGTTCCTTATTACTGTGTAGTGAAAATATCATTAGTTAATTAAAAATGAAGTTTCAAGCATTTTTCAAAATGTGTTCTGGACTCTACATCTTGCATGAAATCGCATTGGTCTCCACTACAAGTTACAACACAGCTGTAATTTATTTCAAAAATGAAGGAGAATTAAATCGTATATCATGCAGTTGTTTCAGATTATCTGGATAATGACATAAAAGCTATATATTCATGTACTGCAACAATTTTAGATGTAAAGACAAAGTTATCTTCCATAATGCATATATACTATTGGTCAGGTGAGTGTGGGAAACAGTTTAAGAATAAGTATAATCTGCAGGGCAATATAGAAAACCATATGTAAGAACATGGAATTTTTTTTTTCCACTGCATATGGCAAAGGACCTGTGGATAGTGTTAGTAGTGAAGTGAAACAGAGAGAGTATGGAAATGTACTGTACAAAACAAAAATGTTCCTGCTGATGCTAAAAGTTTTTATGAAGTTGCAAAAAGAGAAGCAAAATCAATTAATATTATTTATGTTGACTCGTATTACATTGGAGTAAAGACAAAATCCATGAATTTAGAATCTCGATGGGATCAGTGCTAACAAATTCCTCAAACACGGAAGATGCATCATTTCAGGTACTTGGTAATGAAATATTCCCTGCGACTAATTCCCCATATGTGTTAAGGCAAACCAAGCAGACATTTTGTCATTAAATAAAGAACTTCAAAGCAGTTTTACTATTGGCCATCAACCATTATTAAAAAGTTAATTGATTGCAGTGCTTTTTAAAACAATCATTGGTGGGCTGGTGAAGTATTCAATACAAATCCAGAAAATGACAGCATGGACATTAAATTTGTATTTAAGCCTGTTGCTGAAAACAAGTTTAAAACAATGGAAAAGCCAGAATTTGAAACAATTCCAGAGTTCTTTGTATTTTCCACAGCTTCCTAGTGATTCTTCTCCCATTTACTCATCAGCAAGATATGCATAGGACAAACTGTTAAAAAACGATTCTTCAAATATGAAAAATCTTTAAACAATGTATTATTTTTCATTATATGAAGATTCCCACTGGATTTTATTGCTTTTCAACAAAATGCAAAATTGAGCAAAACTGTAGTCAGCAACTTCAACCCTTACCAACCTTTCTTTCCATTTTTTAGTGCATATACATTTTTCCCATAAAAATAAATTGTATTTGTGCTATTTTGAATGTGTTAGGCAATTTAAGAATAAGTTTTTTAGCATATTTAAGTTAAACAAATTCAAAGGGAATCATGTTAAATTTTGTCATAAATATTCAGGTGTCAAAGTGTATAGTCTGCAACATGAACATAGTTTCTATCAGAATTCTAACATAAATATTCGTACTAATATTTTATTTTGTATATAGTATACCACTAGGTATAACTACATTATGTGAAAAGAATAATCTATTTAAATGTATTTGTTGCTTAGATATGGGGAGTTCAATCTCTATATGTAGAGTCCACAACAATCGAATACTGTGAAATGCCCCCTGATCATTTTGTGTTCACTGATGTTTTGCTGCCCAACTTCCTTGGTAACCTTTGAAGTTTTTATGATAGAGTCCAGGACCTAGCAATAAATGTTAAATGTATTAAAATATGCAGGACATTCAATCTCTTAGATTGCTTAAACAGAAAAAGACTACCCCGAATTTTTGGGTTATAATGTTTTTATGACCGAGTCCTAGCCCAATATGGGATATGAATGTTGCAGTTATACATAATGATTTTTATATAAGCAATAGTTTGAAAGCAAATATATAAAACTGTTGGTGTTAACTTGGACCCCAATATGTTTTCCAAATTGGCACCACTGAATCCCAATTAGTACTGTTCACTTTGGAAATTTTAAAACTTATTTGTATCCTGTGTCACAGGTTATTTCATTTTCAATATTTTTTTATTAAGAAACACATTTTTATAGAATTTTAGATAGTGATTTTTTTATATAAAAATCGTTTGATTTTAATCTAGCTAATTTAAATTGTCATACCATGCTATTTGTTAAACAAATTATTTGCTTCAATTTATTTATAATAGTGCAAAACAGTACAATATTGAGGAAAGTTACAAAAAATCTATTGGTTAAGCTCCATAATGGAAGATATATTTTCTAAAAGAAAGTATCCAGAATTGTATGTTTCTTTAATAGCTTGTTTGCCTCTGAAAGTTAAGTTTTGTTACATCAAAAGACAATACTTTTTATTAAATTTTTAATAATTAAATAAGAAAAAAAGAAAACACTCCATTATTTTCACAATCAATTTGCATCAGTTCAAGTTAGATATGTTTTTGACCAATTATAAACTTAATGAACCTTAAGATTTTTCAAAAGTAGCCCAAATATGCTTCCATAGTTTTCAAAACTATATTGTGTGGCTCATTTTCCAAAGTGCTCAAAGACATCTTTTGTAATTAAAGTTATCTTGATAACTTCAAATGCTCCATGTGTTGTGTGATGTGATTATTTAGTTTATGCAGAAATCTAACAAATGGATCTAAAATTATTTCAGCAAAACAGGAAGCAAGGACAATAATGTGTAATATAAAACAAACTCTGGCTTTTAAATTCACTGGTATGCCTCTGAAAGTTAAGAAGGAAAATGAGTTTTTAGTTAACTATTTAGATTTTGACAAAGTTTTACGGTTAAGTTAAAAAGAGCAGTGTTACTGCACAAAAAATTAAAGTTTTCCGGATGTAATTGAAAATTAAAACCTTTTTTCCTATTGAGATGTGTACTTACAGTACTTTTATTTTCGACTTTTAAGATTTTAATATACAATGAAAGTTAATAGATTGTTATTTTCTTGTATATGGCACATACATATCTTATTCATAATCTTTAAAAATAATCATCTTTGAGTTGTAACATTTGCTATAATACTAACACAAAATGTGACATAGTGTTAAACAAAGTATACAACTGCCAAATCATGTGGTCAAGAGCACCACTTGTAGAAGATTTAAGGCCAAAGTAGTACTTTGGATGTGATACTTTTTTCTTATTGATGTGTTTGCACAGGCATTTTAAATTTCCCTTGTGACAACTCCTTATGAGTTTCCAAAAATAAAAACAACAATTGGTAGATGCTCATGCGGAATAAAAATAGAAAAAAAGCCAATGTTCTGAAAGCTAGTTATGTGCTAGCATACAACTATAAACATAGCAGTAAAGAATATTAAGGAGTTGAATTTTGTAGCATTTTTATTTAAGAAAATCTTTTGAAATGCTGCTACTTAGTTTACAGTAAATGCTTCAAATGTTTCATTTAAAATGAGAGGAAAGATGCCTGTTTGTAAAGTAATGCAGCCAGGTGCAAATCTCTCATAAAAAAAATTGTAAGCCAGGTTTTTATACTCTAATTTATTCAAGAAAGATAAATTGGACACTTTGACCTTGCACATTTCTAGTAAATACATTAATATTCTGTCTACTATGCATGGGATTTTAATGAATTATAAATGTGGAATTTTTTTTCTCTACTGAATGAATTGTGTATTTCCTTTGAATTATCATGTTATCTGCTAGTTATAACTGTTACTTTTCTATATAAAATGTTTTGTATTCATTCCACTCAATTGAAAGTTTTAAAAGCATCTGATATGTACTCTTATTAGAATTATATAACTTTCAATTATATCCTACATTATTTTAAAGGACATTCAGTTTTGTGTTCAACGTTTTACATGCTAAATAAAAAAAGAATTTAATGAATAATAATTAAACTAGGGGGACTGCTTCGCAATCCTCATTGGTTCGCTGCGTGAACCTTTACTCGCTTTGCTCGCCTCAATGAAGACATGTGTCCTAGCAGAAGGGATTGTTTACAAAATATGTTACCAAAAAATGTTTATCTAATCTAAATATGCTGTATTACAGAAAAAATATATACAGTATCTCTAAAATCAGAATTAAAATGAAAACTTTGTGCAAATTTTGACTCGAAATGTGAGCGTTGCTTTGGAAATTGAATACCCAGCATGTAGTTTGTGTGTACATTTTCCCAGTACTCAAACGACCCACACTTTTTCATTGAGTTTGTTGCCGAAAGTTGTAGTGCAAGCGTCTTGTTGAACTATAATTGTTGGCCCTGAAAAGGACCGTTTTTTAAATGGCCCTGAAAAGATCCTCCGCTTTCTTTGATTTCTATTATAAACTAACTGCAACAGCTCATTAAAATTTCCTTTTTTTTTTCAATAAAATTTCATCCGATAACGCTATAAATTTAATCGATGCGCGAGACTTAGCGATAAACAAACAATCGTACAGTGTTGCCAAAACGCGATTACAAATAACGTCTTTTTTGCGTGCCACGTAAGAGAATTATATATATAGATTCTAACTTTTGTCTCTTTATTCTTAACTATCAATACTTCTGTTTGTAAAACTTTAATAGAATTTCAAAATAAGCCATATTTTTTTATGCCCAATTCAATCTTATTTCCAACCTGGAATTCTTGAGAAATCAGAGACTCAAAACTTGTGGGAAACTTGGTCAAGCTTCAAAAATTGTAGAAACCACGTGGGATAATGAATTGCTGTTTAACATTTTTCGGAATGAGTGCAAAATAGCTCCAGATTCTGCTTTTCAGCATATTAAACATCTTATGATGATTATTCTCTTAGTTTTGAACATTTTATGATTTAATTTAATTAGTTTTACTATGTTCAATGAGGGGTTACGTTTCAGTCAAATCTACTTTTGATGCTTCTAGAAAACTTGCTGAATGTTATATAATAAGTATATATATATATAATGTAGGCTACATAATATTGGAAAAATTTTCAATTTCCAACTCTTTAAATTTAATAATACTGCTTTATTTTTGTAATGAAGATGGATTCAACTTCACCTTTCTGCCGCAGATTTGGACCTCTTATTCAATGTAGAATGCCATTTTAATTTTCTTTTCTTTTATACTTATGTATTGACTTTCAAATTATAAAATTTGTTGACAGGTTTGTATTTATGCATATAAAATTAATTTGAGGGACAGTATTTAACATTTCTTTCTCTTATAGTTTTCCACTGTTGTTGCTGGTGATACAAAAAATGCCAATGTTCCTCCACCTACTCAATTAAGTAAAATCAAGTATAGCGGACCTCCTTACATCAAAAAAGATAAACGACAAACATCTTCTAGGTTTAATATTTCAAAGAATAGAGAACTGCAAAAGCTGCCTTTTCTAAAAGGTCAAACATTTGGTTTTCTAAACATGCAGTGTATTTTAAGTATTATGATTAAATGTATAATTTATTTATAATTCTTAATGTTTAATCATTTATAATTTATTATTCATGACTAAAATAGCTATCTAAGTTTGAATACATTGCAACTGAAAAAATGCTGTTATATATTTTGAACAATTTAAATCCCATCATTCTGTTTGGTCTAATCAGCCTTCGTATCATAAATATGACCTTTGAGCACCAAGCCAATTCTGTTTTCACTTTCCATTTCATTTTTAAATTAGAGGATATTCTTATTTTCTGATATTACCACTTGGAATTTTTTTGTTTAACAAAACAATGTAATCAAATAATTCCAAATTTTGTTTATTATAGTTTTGGGTATTAACAAAAAATTTGTTACTTATTTTCATGGAGAATAATGCTTGCTAACCTTCCAAGACCATGAGACCATTTGAAGTTCTATGGTTACTGGTTTGTATGAACTGGAAGTGATGTTAAACAAAAAAAATGATGTACTTCAAGGACGTGGCTATTATTTGATGATCCAGGAATTAAAAACAAAAGATATCAGGAAATGGTGACTTGTATCATCCAATATCATCAGCTTGTGCCTTAGAACACAAACAACCAAAATCAGATGTGGCTAAAACAAATTGACTAAGTTTTTTTTATATAAAAATTTAACACACGGATGACATGTTCTAACAATTTCAAATCAATCAGTCCAATAGTTTATTGATATACCTACCACTTGGAAAAATATTATTTAAAAAAAAAACACGTTTTAGTACAGTTAACATGAGCATATGCATTTATAGTATTTTCCTGATAATTTTCTATATAATCCATATAGTGTGATCATATTTTGAGCACCATCTTTTGAAACTCCTTGCTTAATGATCTAGTCATAGGAATGGACTTGGTTCTTAAATAAGGAGTGCCTGTAGTATAGTTTTGAGAGTCTCCTACTTTGAATGAATGGCAATCTTTCTGTTGAATCTTCGAGAATAACAAAATACCAACCATGCAAAGTGAAAGATTCTCCCTAAACCATGTATTACTTCATTATAAAAAATTCCAAATAATGCCATGAACTTCTGCTGTTTTAGTTTCATTTTGTAAACTACTGGGACAAATATTGCATGTATTTTCAGATTGCAATTGTTATTATAATAGTACTGACTCTTGCAGATGCCCAGGGAAATGAGTGGGAAGATCTGTTTATTCAGAAACTGCGGCAATGCTGTGTTTTATTCGACTTTGCTACGGATCCCCTCAGTGACTTGAAGTACAAGGAAGTCAAAAGAGCTGCTCTCAATGAGATGCTAGACTATATCTTCACTCAGCGAGGAGTGATAACTGAGGCTATATATCCGGAAATTGTTCATATGGTATGTCCTACTTTTCTAATTGCAACTGCTTGAGGCAATAGAGATTTGAGATTAAAAACCAAAATGGAGTTTGAAGTCAGGTTAATTATTAAAATTAAGAAAAATGGGCAAAAGTTTTAAGTTTTCTTGACAAAATTTTGTTCTTGTCACTAGTATTTTCAAAGATCACATCTGAGGTCCACTCAGTCTTAGAATAAAATGCTTACTGTAGTTAATGTTCCCTTTCGTGTTCCCTGCAATCGTAATATTATTCTTGTTGGCAAATCAATAAAATTCTCTTATCACAAATCTCTGAGGACAAACATAAAATGGGATACCTTTTTTTTACTTTAATACTACTTTATTGAACAATAATTTTTTCAAAATTGATATTGTATCTAAATTAAATATTTATATTATCTTTTTTAATATTTAGATTTTTCTTTTGTATTGAGAGGGCAGCAGCATCACACATCTCATTTGCCCCAGGTTCCAAAACGTTCTAGGGGTTTGCCATGTCTAAGTGGGTCTCCCCCCACTGTGCTAACAACCTGTGGATTGTAGGCAGTGCATGTTCAATTCCTCCCTAGATGTATTTCTCTCCAGGGTTAAACTCTGTTCACTAGCTCAACGTTGTTTGGCGCAGCTTGTCCAAATACCTGTCATGCAGAAGGTCTGATAAGTGAATCAGTATGATATGGGAATTCTGAAGGGCACTGTTCAATATGTATACTAATTACTCAACATGTCTCAATTAGCAAGCAGAATTAAATTTATAAGTTTACTTGTGCAACAAGTCATACAGAATTTAATGTGCTTGTAAAGCAGATTATGATGTGAAGACTTTCTTATGAAACAGCATATTTTGGTATAATGTGATGATAAATTGAAAGGGGTTTAGTTCTGTCCAACTAGTGCTAAAATGTTATCAATAAAGGATTTGAAATTTCAGCTCTTTAGCGGCAGTTTTCACAAGGATCAACAATAATCCCCAGGTTATCGAAAAAACGTATTCACAATGTCTTATCAGTGGTTTAAACATGTTTCAGTGTTAAATTTTGATCCTCCGAAATCAGCGAATTAACTTTTGGTTGAGAGTTAACATGTGCATAACTATCTTTTTACGAAGGACGTGAGGTATACGGTAAACAAAATAAAATGGACAACACACATTCAACTGATCTTATATGAATCTGAACAAGAACATGATTACATTTTCTATAAAATAGGTATGCCCAGATATGTTCTGGTTCAAGCTATATTCTGGCTTGCCAGAGTAGAACTCAAAGAGAGAGCAAACGGTAGAATATGGCCATGGCAGATGCAAATTCGTCATGGAATAAAAATTATTTTGTTAATTTTTTACGATAATGAAATAAAATTGGGGACAATGCAAATGTTACTTCACCAGAATCATAACAGATTTCTTATTAAACAAATTCAAAATTATGTTGATAAACTCCAACTCTGGCTTACCAACTGGAAAATCAAAATTTACGCCTCCAAATGTGCTCTCCTTATGTTTTCAAATAAATCTCCTTCACAACTTCAAAACATAAAATTTTATAATAAACCCATCCCATTTGTCAAAAATTATAAATGTCTTGGTCTGACCCTTGATCCTAAACTAACATTCACCCCCCCCCCATATCAAAACTATCGATAAGAAAACACTTGCTCTTAAATGCAACCTCTCTTCACTCATTGGTCGTCGCAGCCACCTCCCTCTAAAAAATAAAACACGTATACAAATCTATTATCAGACCAACTATCCTGTATGCATCCCCTGTTTGGGGCTCCACATGCAAAACCAATATCAAATTCCTCCAATCCCTTCAAAATACAATTCTCCTCCAGATGGTAAATGCTCCATATTATGTTCGACGTGAAGTCATTCACAAAGAGCTCAATATTGAACCAATTTTTGAATATATCAAAACCCTCTCTTCAAAATTCTTCAATAGGCTCCCATTGTCCCAAGCCCTCTTTTACAAAACCTTCCACCCTATGACACCTTCCATATTAAATCTCACAAGAGACCCAAAACCCATCTTGACCGTGAATTTCACACTTTTCCTCCATGCAAAAAACGTTGATGTGGTGAGCTCAGGGACACACCACACTAACATTTTTTTCCCTCCCTCTTCCCACCTCATCATCAAACTCCTAAATCATCACCAAGCTCATGTATTTTGCCACTCTTTTCGGTACTGATTGCTTGGCCCTCCTCATTGTCTCGTCCCCCTATGGAACATGAATTGGACTCCTAATTGCATCAATTATTAAACTCTATCATCTATCTAAATTATTTACCTTTTACATAGTGCATTGTCACTACCTTTAACTTTCTTCCCTCATTTTTGGGTTTACAATCAATAAATTCTTCATTAATTTTGATGTGGAGGTTCGCAGTTCTCTTCAAGCTACTCCGTAATTGATACGTCCGTTCCGTTCCTTTGTACCACACACCCATTCTTACAAGTACAAAGATAGTCGGATTGCATTGATTTGTCAAGGTATTGTGTACAATTCTTTCTTGCAAAATTTAGGTTTCCATAAAAATCCAATTTGAAATTAAATACCTTTGCATTTATTTTTCCAAGCCCAAATTTAAATGCTGTATGCATTCCATTACAATCACAATTTGGAATCAATTCCGCCAGCAAAGTAGGTGTTTGACTGGTATGAATGTAGATTCAGGAGTTGTAACTATAAACAATGTCACGTGATCGTGAGGAGACTGTTGTAGTCAATCACAGCGAGCGTATCATTTTAATCCATGGATCACTTGAGCTGCCATTTGAGAATCAATTCTTGATGATCCGCTAATTAACTCTGACCGTGGATCAACTTATCCTCGAGTTAATTCGATACTTGTGAATATGGCCGTAAGTGTGATACTCTTAACCATATCAAATCACTTTATTCAATATCTTGACTCCTTTTTTTTTACGTATCCAATTCATCTCTCATTTTACAGTTCAGTTCTAATGTTTTCCGCACATTGCCTCCTTCATCTAATCCCAGTGGTGCAGAATTTGATCCTGAAGAAGATGAACCAACTTTAGAAGCTGCCTGGCCACATCTTCAAGTAAGTTACAAGAATTATATTTTTTGTACATTTTAATAAGAATACAAGTTTTTGAATATGTGTGTGTGCTGGAAAAGTGTTAGGAGTTATATTCTGGAATGTAGATACAATCTATACATGTTTTCCATGTCAATGACTTATCTTGGTTAAAACTTACATAAAACATTCTTTTCAGTTGGTGTATGAATTTTTTCTCCGATTTCTTGAATCACCAGACTTTCAACCAAATATCGTGAAGCGGTACATTGATCAAAAGTTTGTGCTACAGGTTACAATTTTTTTATATTCAAGATTTTTTTTCTCTGTATATTTTACAATTAATGTCAACATATTAATAAATTAGTTTTCCATTAAATTTATCAATATTGCTCTTTGTTAATTTGATAGTAAATTTAATTTCCTTTTAGTTATTGGAATTATTTGATAGTGAAGATCCTAGGGAAAGAGACTTCTTAAAAACAACTTTGCATAGAATATATGGCAAGTTTCTTGGCTTGCGAGCATATATACGTAAGCAAATAAATAATATTTTTTACAGGTGAGTTATAGTGTTCCATAGTTTATAATAATAATAGAAATCTTAATCTCTACCCAGAATTATTTTTTACATTTAAAGTACTTAATTCTTATTTTAAAATAATTAAATCTACAATAAAAATATACTCTAGAGTATATTTTCCCAATAAAAGTCAACTTTCTGGAATAAATGTTTAACATTAAGCTGTACTATTGTTCATTGATTATTCACTTATTGACCTGTCAAAAAAAAAAACACTCACCCGATCGCAATTGCACAATTTACATGACAGAACAAAACCAAAGGTAGCAATCGATAGAGGTAAATGTTTTCTACAAATACCAATATTTAAAATTTGTTTAGGGGGTAGTCTTCATATTAAATTGGGTGCTTGCTCCGATATTTTCAATACAAAATCCCATCTTTTATCACAAATTTGGATTCTACCCTTAATTTTAGGCGGATTTGATGCATTGCAGAAATGACATCTTCAGAAGATGCCTCCGCTAGGACTATGGCTTGGACGGTAAAGCTACAGTTTCCTAAGAAAGCGGAGCCATTATCTAGCAGCTGTAATGTAGCTGTGGATGAGGTCACTGAAACATTATTTATGCAAACTGATGGCGTTGGTTTCCTGGAGAGCGTCGTTTGTGGGTGTAACGAAAATTAGCGGTGCCGCCATTTGTATGATGATCGTCACAACGGTCCCAAACAGATTTGAAATCTTTGGAAATTTTTTCACCATATAGATACCTAAAATGTGACTCTCTTTGAATATATAATTAATTATTTATGAATAAAATAATCAAATGGTTAATAATTGAATAGTAACTATGTTCCAGGTGTCGATCTGGTGTAGAATTTTACGCTGATTTGAAATCCATTAAAAATTTCACTCTATCTTCAACGATCGCGAAGTTAGAAACTTTTACCAGAGAACAAAAAAGCCACTTTGTTTTGTTACTTGTTTGTGTGACTTTTAAAACAAGATTCATTCGCTTTTTTATTTAAACAATAATTTTGAATATTGTTTTAAAATATTTGTTTCAATTAATTATTCAATGATTTTATAATTTTAATTATTTATTTTATTGCTTAGTAACTTTTTATTAATTTTAATAATTGATCAATATTTTATTGATGCTATATTGTATGTAATATGTCTGTAAGAAGTGATACTGATGACTGGGTTACCAATGTTGGAGAGTATGAATCTCCAATAATGATTATAATCATCAAATTTTGCAAACAGTCTCATAACGGTACTATTTATGCACATGTTGAGCTAAAATGTGGAATTCTGATGATTCGGTATCAGTTGAATTGCATGGAGTCAAAATTAACCCAGGTTTCTGTTCATAATTTTTATGAATATTAATTTCTCTCTATATTAAAAAAAATTACCGCCACCGCAGGATTGAAATTTTTGTTGTTTAGCTCCATTCTTAGACAGTTTCCCGAGAAAGTACTGATCGGAAAAAAATGAAATTAACATACTTTGTTCTTCATTGTATTCCCTGGATAATTATTAAGATTTTTTTCCGATGCGGCTATTAGTTTAGGTTTTATTATGTGTTAAAGTTGAAGAAGCGAAATTTCTTCCGCGAGTGAGCAAAACATATTCAGTCTTCAGTCGTGAGGTTTTTTTTTTTTTTAAGAGTACCTCTCAACGTAAATTTTTGCAGCTCGTCGAGTTTTTTTTTTTTTTTAATTTAAATTTGGTTCTTGATAATATTTTTTTGAAATTCGGGAAAAATCGGGACATTTTTGTTACTTTTTTTTAAAACTGCCGTATCTATATCTAATTACTATTAGTTTGTAATTTTTAAAATATCGCAGTATACCTCAGAATATACTCTTTCTTACGGTACTATTATTTTTGAAATCGGTTAATAATTAAATTGGATGCAATCAAAAGTTCGTGATACAAAATTCGGAATCTTCGGATATTTTCGCTACTTTTTGTTAAAACCGTTATGTCTACGGCAAAAACCATTATTTTTGAAATTTGAGAACATCACTGAATACACTACATTACACTCTTTCTAATGGTACAATTATTTTTCTAATTGGTTAATAAACAAAATCGATGCAATTAAAAGTAGGTCATTCAATTTTCGGAACTTTCAGATCGTAACTTCCGATACAAAACTAAAATGGTCATATCTATATAGTATTACTGTTAGTTTTTAATTTTAAAAATATTGCAGTATACCTCACAATGTACTCTTTCTTACGGTACAATTATTTTTAAAATTGGTTCATAAATAAATTCGATGCAATCAAAAGTTGGTGACACAAATTTCGTATTTTTCAGTTCGCATAGCTGGTTCCGCAAACAGTAGTGGGTAGCATTTTCGACTATCGGGTTTACCAGATATCAAATTTATCGTAGCAACAATTGCCATAAAAACGATTTCTTTTTATTTGGCGAGGAAAAAGGCTCGCTTTTTTCCCTCTGTTCTCAAGACAGTTTAACGACAAAGTACAGATCGTAAAGTTTGGATATTAACACTGTTTACTTAAAATTGTACAGGGAACAAGATACAGAAGATTTTTTTACTGATGCGGCTATTAGTTTAGGATGCATTAAGTGTTAAAGCAAAAAAAAAAGTGAAATCAATTGCAAAAGAAGTATTGGTTTGAGAAAGCAAACCAAACGAGATTGCGTAGCAATACCCGGGGTCGGCGAGGTAAGCGAGCAGGGCGCGAGGCCCTCGCTGTGACGTTATGTACCGGAAAGTGAAATCAGCATAATACGAATTATTCAGATAGTTTCACTCTGTGAAAGGAATGTTGGTTTGCGATGCAAACCAAATGGCATCCGTGAAAGGAGTGTTGGTTTGCGAAGCAAACCAAATGGGATTGCTCAGCAATCCCCGGGGGTTGGCGAGCGTAAGCGAGCAGGGGGCGGAGCCCCCTAGTAATAATTAATAATAAATCGTAAAATTTAGTTTGATTAAAATGTTTATAGATTGTGTTTGGGTTTTTGGGGTAGCATCGGCCGGAAAAACAATTTCCAAGGAAAATTAATGTTTTTGCAATTATAACAAAAAACGTGAAACACCTATTTAACATTAGGATATCTAATTTTCAAACACTTACAAATCGGTGAAAAATCCAATAAAATTGATTAACCTTTTTTTTTATTTCTGCCTGAAATTTTGTATAGAACCCAAATTTTTGAAGACGACCCCTTAGAAAAATTTTAAATATTGATATTTGTAGAAAACATTCATCCCTATCGATTGCTACCTTCCGGTTTGTTCTGCGATATAAATTGTGCAATTGCAATGGAGTGAGTCGTTTTTATGTTGTCTGTTTTAAAAATTCAACACATTTTGTGTCTAATTTGATTATAAAATAAGTAGAACTTACATTTATATTTAATCTGATGTCAAGAAGTTTTAAGTGTACATACACTCTATAACAAAAAAATCAACGCACCAAGAAGAAATCATCCGATAACTTTGCAATTTCGTATGCAAAAATGTTTTGACCAAATATGCAAATGATTGAAATTTGGTGTCCAATGAATGAATAGAGCGATCTCCACCGCATCGGAACTGCACATCCAGCAGATGTATATTAGGAGTTGTTCTTGAACTGTTGTTAAAATTTTCTGCTGCATTGCGATTTAGGATACCTTTCAACGATTGATAAAATGCCTCGCTGCAGGATTCGAGCTCATTACGAGCAACTTTCAGAGTTTGAAAGAGGTCGTATCATTGGATTGAAAGAGGCAGGTTGGGCAAATCGGAGAATCGCTCGTCATGTGAGTCGAAGCGATGCGGTGATTAGAAGATGTTGGCAAGAGTGGGTGGACAATTTCAGATTTCAGCGTCATGATGGTAGTGGTCTACATAGGGCCACGACAGATCGCGAGGACTGAGTGATTGTCGGATCAGCTGTCACAGCGCCTGATTCATCGCTATCAACCATCAGTCGTGCGACCCACACACGACTGTCCACCATGACCATTCACAGACGTCTGAGAGAGCGAAATCTACGCTTGTACCGACCGTTACTCCACCTGCCACTCACGCCTGCACACTGTCGAGCAAGATTACAGTGGTGCTTGTCTCGATCAGGCTGGAATGATGCTGACTGGGGGCGTATAGTCTTTAGCGACGAATCCCGCTTCCAACTGTGTCCTGACGATCATCGTAGACTTGTCTGGAGACGCCCAGGGCAGCGTGCCGATCCTGCTTTCACTATTGCATGCCACACGGGCCCTCAACAAGGAGTTATGGTCTGGGGTGCCATTTCCCTTGATAGCTGGACCCCTTTGATCGTCATTAGAGGTACACTTACTGCACAGAGGTACGTTGACATTTTGAGACCTGTTTTGCTACCGTTCCTTTCGCAGTACCCTGGGCTTATTTTACAGCAAGACAATGCCAGACCACATACTGCATGTGTTGCTATGAACTGTCTTCAAGCTTGTCAAACACTTCCTTGGCCAGCCAGATCACCAGATCTCTCTCCCATCGAGCATGTCTGGGATATGATGGGAAGGCGACTGCATCCGGTAGGGAATGTTGATGACGTAGTCCGACAATTGGAGCAAATTTGGCAAGAAATACTGCAGGAGACCATCCGGGAGCTTTATCAGTCTATGCCACGCCGTGTGGCAGCTTGCATCCAGGCTAGAGGCTGGTCAATACCTTATTGAGCTCCTTACTGTAACTCTGAAATAAATCTTTCAATTGTTCTGAAATTTTAATCATTTTCTATTCTGTACATAATTTTCCTATCCACCAATTTTTGTCTCCATCGGACAACTCCTTCTTGGTGCATCGATTTTTTTGTTATAGAGTGTAATTAAAGTAATTGTATGGTAAATTCTAATTTTACAGAAAATATGGCTTTGTCAATATGTGAAAAGTAAAATACATTTAATGTATAATTTAAAAAAAAATCCTGTTTACTTATCTAAAAATTAAACAGAATTTTCAATAATGCATGAGGAATAGTCAAATTTATATACTATGTTTTAAGTTTCTAAATTTAAAACAAATTAATGTTATAGAAAAATCAATTTTTGAATTTATTCCTGTAGAACACAATGAACAATCAAATTTTATGAAAAAATGTTGTTGATAGAGAAATTATTTAAATTTTATATCGAAATGATGTTATCGGACTGAATTAAAAAATTGCATTTTGAAATACAATTTATAACTAGAGTTAAGTGTTTTTTTAATTGATGCAGATTGTCTTATTCATATGTGAATTTTCAATCAAAGTTAATTTTTTTGTATGAACTTAGGTTTATATATGAAACTGAACATCATAATGGAATAGCTGAGTTACTTGAGATTTTAGGAAGGTAAATTATTTTTATATATTTTCACATCCTTTGAAATGTTATTGTAAGAAAAATTTTTCCTTTCTAAAGAAATGGAAATTAGTGATGTAAATTCCAATATTTTTTTTCTTGAGATTTATGGTATTATGTTTTATCTATCACCTTGAACAGATTTGTAATGTGATCTGGTAACAATAAATAGCTTTATAATGTAAATATTTGTTTTTTTATTTGCTAAATCCAATTCAAAGTTTGGTAATCCCTGTATTTTTATACCAAGCAATAGCTAATGAATAGTTTGCTAATTTTTAAAGTGAGCATGCATTGTATTCTTTTTATATTTATTCAAAAATAAATAAAATTTTGTTAAAAAATAACTTTTTGTCTAATTTTTTAAATATAAATAGTTGTATTGCTCTGTAGATTTTAATTGTAAAGTCAAACTCAAGGTTTGATAATCCATAAATTTTATACGACACTGTTGTTTTTAAAAAATCTTTAATTTGCATGCAATTGTATTCGTTTATATTTTGTTCAGAAATAAATAATTCAAATTCGGTTGTTTATTAGATTTCTGTTATAGTATGAACTCTTCAAGGAACATGTTTATGTATGATTTCTAACTTTATAGATTACTATCTAAAATCATTTGTGAAATTTTCAGTATTATTAATGGCTTTGCATTACCGTTAAAAGAAGAGCACAAAGTATTTCTTCTGAAGGTCCTAATGCCTCTACACAAAGTTAAGTCACTAAGTGTGTACCATCCCCAGTTGGCATATTGTGTTGTACAATTTTTAGAAAAAGATCCTAGTTTAACAGAATCAGTAAGTATTTAAAACTTCTTTTTTAAGTGGTAACTGAATAAGATAGAATTACGACCATTATTTTGAAATATTGAATGTAATTTTTCTATTGAATATTTTATCATTTATAAATATTGAGTTTTGCATGTTGTCTGGAAAGGTGTTTTAGCTCTATAATGGATTAGTATAAAACTACATTAATAATTTATATTTTCCAATACAGTTTAAATCTATTTTTTTACTTACAGGTTGTCAATAGCCTATTAAAGTTTTGGCCAAAGATGCATAGTCCAAAAGAGGTAAAGGTTTTGTTACAATTAAATCTCGCCATCACATCAAATCAAGCATTCTCGATTCTATAAAATAACATAGTAACTTGCAAAGTGCATTATGTAACTAAACCTCTTAATATTTTAAAGAGATAAATTGTTGGGCCAGATCTAAAAGAGTGAATAATTTGGTTTTGTACATTAAAAGTACTCTAAAAAATTGTTGTTATGGAAGAATATTAAATGCTTTGCGAGTCGTGTTTAAGTCTTAAGTATCCTGTTGTGAAAGAAAATATTTTCATTGAAAATTATTTGCTGAGCAAACAACTAATATATGCTTTAACATGTCAAAATAAATTAATCATTTAATAACATCTGAAAATCTTGAATTCAACTTTACAGAAATTTTCTTAGGTGTCACTGAAACTGCTCTGTAAATTCTAATATTGTGTCCAAAATAAATCGACAAATTTTGTATTATACTTCTATAGGTTTCCTAATAAAAAACAACTTTAATTTTGTTTTAGGTAATGTTTTTAAATGAACTAGAGGAAATTCTTGATGTTATTGAACCGGCCGAATTTACTAAAGTGATGATACCATTGTTCCGTCAACTTGCAAAATGTGTGTCATCTCCTCACTTTCAGGTATGTACTATGGCTTGCAATGGTTATTTTTAGGAAGTTTATTTATAATATTAAGTAAACTGTCCACTTCTCTTTTATAGGTAGCAGAGCGGGCATTATATTATTGGAATAATGAATATATAATGAGCCTAATCAATGATAATGCAACAGTATTGTTGCCCATAATGTTTCCTTCTTTGTACCGAAATTCAAAATCTCATTGGAACAAGTAAGTTCAGTTTGAGGTCTTTTGATAGCATTAGAGTTGTAGAATATACTCTAGTCCATTTGGGGGGTTTTATTGGAAATTGTTTCCTCATTTTTGTTTATTATTATATTTCGATTTCATTTATATTAATTCCAACAGCAGTATATCTGCAATTACCGAGTCTTGTATTCATATTTTTAAGTGCATTGTGTTTGAAAGAATTGGCACGGACATCAAAATATGTGTCTTTCGTTTTTCACAACACATTTTTATGCATTTCTGGTCTTAGTTTTTCATAGCCAAAGGGGTAAATTTAAAAATGAACTGTACTTAAATTTTATTTCTTTCACTAGAATGTATATTGAAAATACCCTTGCATAATACTTCAGTGCCATTTGAGGTTCATTCATTAAATCAGACTTGCCTAGCATTTTTCTACTACTTTGTGGTGCAAATCCACTTGATTTAATTTACAGAACTTTTTTTAACTAAACACACACACTTTGATCATTGTTTACTTCTTCTAAATGATTGTGAAATATATACAATAAAATATGTGAAAGCATCATTTCTGGTTTACGATGACACAGGAACGCCACCTGCGGACAATAGCGAGCGAATCTGCAGGACTTAAGCACTCAGCTTCCTGAAAAAGAATCGTCCCGCATTTTGGGATAACACACATATATAGCTTTCATAAAACCGCTCATTTGCGTTAACTTCTGGAGCCTCACACGTGCAAGCATATCGTGTATTATCGTATTGCTGTGTATAGTCATTGACATTATTCCTCGCGAGAAGCGATTTCCGATTTTATATATATGTATATATATATATTAGTTGGTAGAAAATTAAAATCTTTCATTGAAAATAATTTTTTTATTATGGTGTTAAAAAAAGCTTGAAATTAGGGTATAGACTATGTAAATAAAAATTTAACTGTTTGATTACAAAATCATCATTGAAAAATACCTAATGACTGTCAATTATAAATATGTTCAAATGTTGAATTATCAAACTATTTCATTTAAATTTAATAAATACTTCAATCATTATAGATCTGCTTTTAATCACATAAAATTAAGTACCATTGAATAAAAGCTATTCATTGTAGCACAATCAAGTTAAGAGTGGGAAAAGAAACCAGTGAGTTGGGAACTTGATGTAAACACAAATGTTGATAAATAGGTTGTGTGTAATGTTTGAATTTTTCAGAACAATTCATGGATTGATCTATAATGCTCTGAAACTTTTCATGGAGATGAATCAAAAGTTATTTGATGAATGTGTACAAAATTACAAGCTTGATAGACACAGGTAATTAGTTTGTATTGGTGATCTTTGTGATATTTTGTATTGTTGTGTACTAACATAATAGTTTTCTCTTTAATTAATAATTCAAGAAAATAAATCAATCTGAATCAATTTATTATTTTCGTTTTGAACCGAAAAGAGCCAAGTTTAATCATTCACAAATAAAAAATAATTTTTTTCCCCCTTAAATATTTAAGGTACATATTATGTTCATTCTGCAACTAATTTCAAAGGGATTTGTATACTGCTTTCAATCCACTCAAGAATTTTTATGTTTCTTATTAAATACAAGTCTGATAAAAGTCATTGTGACAGTTTTTCTTGGTTGCCAGAAGAATTGTCTTGCTGCATTGCAGCTGAGATTAATTTCATGCTTTAGATCAGTGGTCACCAAAAGGGGTCTTTATAACAGTGTTAGGGGTTAATGTAACAATGTTGATAAAAATGACATTGTTTTACAGGTAATATTTAATTCGGTTAACTTGGATTACCTTCATTCTTAATGACAACACGTTTAAAAGAATGAATCATGGGTATAGTGACATGAATAGGACCTGTAAGACGAAGCAGGGTCGTGAAAATACTATAGTAATTTATTATAGTATATGTACGATAAACACTAACAATAAAGTAGACAGTCTAAAAACTCACATAAGCATCCTTTTTGCTTGTTCTAGTATAATTATGTAATAGTAAAAACTATTGAAGGGGTCGACGATCAAAGAAGTTTGGCACAACCCCTGCTTTAGATTAAAGGCAATGATACAAAGCTATAAAAGTATTTTGAATTTCGTACCCATTACACCCCTTTTTCAAAATTGTGCTAAAAAAAATTTTATGTTAAGCTTTGATGCTACGCATATTTATCAAATGGATTGAATTTTAATATTTCAGAACTTTTGTTCTTCCGACCAGAAAAATATTTGTGTCTCACATCAACCTATTAGTGCGCTATTTCAATTAAAAGTTATTAAAAGGTGTACTATACTCTTAAAAATGACTAATATTTTTTTTTTGTGTATAATGGTTGTTCAAACATAAGTTTTAACCATTGAAAATAGTCAAACAAGAACCAAGTGATGTGGGAGAGAAGATACATCTCAAGATGTAGGTATTACTCCTCAGCTGAATTCAGATTCATTATAAGAAAAGCAATTGTTTCCTGAAAATAGCATCAATTCAATTTTAATCTTTTTATTTGGGTTTTAATCATGAAAGAAAGATTTTTGAATTTTGGTCTCCTGTAAAATAGTTGTTAAAGAAAATTTTTTTTGAAATATATATGATCCTATAGAGGCAGACATGTTAAATGTTAGGTATGGAAATGCGTAATTTGTGGATCAGGAAGCAATTGAGAATTATAATTCTCAGCAGCCAGATGGTACAGTTTCTAAGAGCTGCATAAGAAAAATAGCTATGTTCTAGTTCCCTAATGAGCTATGGATCAACTATAAGTCCCTAATCTTGATATGGGAAAGAATGCAGATGTTTGTTTTCATCAAATGTTTCTTTTGTTCATTATGCATATTTTGTAAATAGCCACTTTAGCTCTACCTGTGCAATGAATACCATGAGTAAAGTTATTAAATTTTTATCTTATAGTGAAAAGGCAAAAATGAAAGAGCGAGAAGAAACATGGTCTAAAATAGAAAATTTAGCTTTAAAGAATCCTAAAGTGAGTATTTTTTTCTGAACACAAACAGTATTTACTTTTCTGATAATTATTTTTGTTTTGAACTAACTGAAAAATGAAGTGATCTCGTAGTAAATGTTAATTTTCCGTTCTCATGAATACTTGTCTTTTCTTAGTGTAAAGAAATTGCGCCATTAAATGCCAACATTGCCAACAACATGTCTGAATCTGCTGTTCCGGATCTGCCAACTCCTGTTGATGAAGAATTTTTAATGAATTATGAAAAAATAGAATATGAAGCTAAAGATGTAAGTATAAAAATAAGTCGACATTAGTGCTGTTTCTGTAGATGTTTTAATACAAGTAAGGAATCATGATATAATGTCATATGCAGGGCTGCCACAGGCAACTTTTTGCTACTATTCAATCTTGGCAACTGATGGTACCTTAAGCAAAATCATCTCAAAGTTTTGGAGTCTTCAGAAATGTTGACTATTTTGAAATAACATTGAACAAAATTAAGTCTCCATTTTCCAATCAACAGCACAAATCAATGTTTCAGTCACAGAATCCTTCCATTGGGGAAAATATTTGTATGACTTTGACCTCCAATCATACCAACAGCATACAGTAAATATAAACATTCTGATCATCTCAGTGAGGCGTACGTGAAACAGTGTATAGTATTTTTCTGTTAAAAGTGAATTGTTGAATAGTACCAAGCTGTGCCAAACACTTCTTCCGACTTCTCCCCACGGTTTTTTGAAGTCCTAAGATAGCAACTGTTAGAGGGTACTAAAAGGAGCTTTAAAAGACCAATTTAATACTAGTTTTAAGAAATAATTGCTACTAAAGCCAATATTTCACAAGTGCTTTGACTGTGGCTGTCCTGTATATATCATGTATATTAAATATACAGAGATGCCAACCACTATGAATTTATCTGAGTTATTACGGATTTGCACCTTCCTTAGTGACATTCATCAAATTGTGAAATCATTAAAAATGTATCCAGATGGATTTGTCGTTTCATTGTGTCTCTTAAAATAATATTATTCTATTCTATACCTCATACAATTTTTGTAGATGGCTTCCTTTTTCTTTTTTTTTTTAATAATAAATTTTTCACTGTTTGTATTTAAAAAAATGTTGTATGCAATATTGTTTCTAAGGGACGATGTAGCTATGCAACAGAGGCTAAATGATAGATACTCTTTCAGCTTGTGGCCACTTAAACATGTGACCTTTTAGTCCCCTATTCTAAAGAAAGGTATTGGGACTTTCTGTGTTTGGAAACTTAAATTCATTAGGGCTCTATCCAAATATGATACAGCAAAGGTTGCTGTATTATTTACAGAGCTGCAGTGGGCAACTAAAATGTAACTTTTTAAAGGGCATTTTCTTTTTAAGCAAAATTGTCTCAAAAGCCATTTTGCAACTTTAGCTGTGGTCAATGGTAATTTAAGTTCCCTATTTTTTAACTATAAGCATGAATCCTTGTTTTATTGGTCCTGAGTTCATGCCTTCTATTCCATTGGAAAAAATGTTTTTATGACTTTTGACTTGAGGTTTGGTTTTTAAACATTCTGGCTGCTTCAATGAGTCATCCATGTAACAGAGCTAGACCTGGGCGATGTATCGATACATCATGAAAAACCGGTGTGAGGTCGACATCGGTTTCGCGATTTCTACGATGACAATGTATCGTGATATTGCTGTTTTTCCTGATGTCACACAGCCAATCCCTTATCACTAGGACTGGGCGATGTTTCGGTACATTGTGAGACACCGGTTTCCCGATGAATCGCGTCGTGGATTAAGTGATGTACGCATGGGCGGTATTAGACTATCAGCCTAAACCGGTGTGGATTGAACGATGTACGCATGTGCTGTATTTAGACCGGTTTCTACCTAAACAGATATAGATTAGTGGTAAACGAATGTAGATTGCAAATTTGCACATGTGCAGTATTGGAACCGATCTGTATAGCTACAAAGTCGAATATCAACATTTTTTTATTATGACGTGATTGGTCATTAGCACATACGTGAAAACCGGCGATTTCTCTTGTGATAAAATCGGTTTGCATTTACTGAATAGAATGTTTTACGTTTTGCAATCCATTTACATCCATCCGAGATTTTTAAATTTTGCAAAGTGTTGTATAGTAGGATATCCAAAACCGCCTTAACTTGGGACCAATGCAGTCGTATCAGTTCTAAATTAAGAATGCAAGTATTTGCATTTAAAATAACGATTTATTAATGATGATGAGATAAAGATATTTACATTTTTAGCATATGTAACTTAAGTTTTCTTTTACCGTATGCAACAATAATTTTTTACATTGTGTTTGGGGAATTTATAATAACTTCTAACAAATCTGTTGAAATTAACAAAACATTAGTAGGAAAGTTTTGGGGATCAACAGATATTTATCTCACATGTATGTGCCCACTTATCATGTACATATCTGTAAACAGTCAAACCTTGTAAGCACACGTAACGTAATACTGTTCTGAATCTTTGCCAAAATGAATAGCAGTAATATTATTCTATTCTTTCCGAATAGCTCAAACTCCTTTCAACACCAGCTAATTTTTTGTCACTGGGTGCTCACGTTAACAAGGTTTGACTGAATTTAATTTTGGTTTAAATTTTTGTACATATGCATATTCATAAAACAAGTTTGGTTTCATAAAATCATTTTAATGTTAAAAAGGATTTAAAATTTAACACAGCAAATCAACCACACGATAACGAGTACAATAACAATCTAATTTCACAATTTTACCCTGGTGATATATATATAGTGATGTATGATCAAGGTTTTGCTTTTACTATGTATAAAATGCATGGTTAACATCACAATACATTGCAGTATCATGATGTTAGAATGCTGATATATCGGAATGTAAAAATCTGAACATCGCCCAGGCCTAAACAGAGCATATATTTTGCTGTTACAATTGTGAACTAACTATTAACAAAGTGCCAAGTTTTGCAAAATGCTTTTTCCTACTACTCCATTCGACTTTTTTTTAATACCTTGTGCTAAGGTTCTGAAACCTACTAAAAATGCTTTTTAAGAGAACATTAATTTTACCATATTTTTTTAATGGTTAGTATAGCATTGAAAACATACCAGAAGATGCATAATAATTCCTTAAATGTCTCATCAGGTTGGCATGTCTATATATATAATAAATAACTCAAAGTATATAGAAACAGTTTTTGTCATTCATTATGTGTAAAATGAACAAAAGAAAAATTTGTGATTTTGTCAAAAAGTGTTTTTTTAAAAAAATGCCAATTTTTATGTAATTGTATGGCTAAAAATATTTGCAAAATGTTTAAAGATTATATTTTTGAAATTTCGTATCACTTTTTAAAAATTTTACTTTAAAATATTTTGTGTCTGATATTTGACCTACATAAGACTCATGGAACCCTCCTAAATGGCTTGAATTATGGCTTTTTGCACACAACTATGAAGGACAATTTTAGTTTTTAAAATCGAGCTTATCAAAGCAAACTAAAATTATGTTATTTTTGTTTCACAAACTTAAGAATTTTATTCTCATACTTAGATTGCTAGGAACTTAAAATTCCAAAGGCAGTTTTCTAATTTAATATTATGCACAAAGCCATGTGATGCATCCTTACTCATCCGATATGGTGCTTCTGAGATTCGTCTCAGTTAAGACCATACAAAATTGCGTGTGCTTTTCTAAAGCTGGCAGGCATTTTGTTTCTGAAGGAAAAATAATACTGATGGCTTGTACTTCGTATGTAATCGAGATTACTATGCATAACTCCCCACCCCAGATATACAGATTTTTCTCTTTTGAAATCAGTTGGAGTCTTACCTGGAACCAATTTAAGATTCCTGTATGGTTAATATTTTCTCCTTGCCTTCTCTACTTGGATCTCATCTTTGAAAAGCAAAATCATATGTTGAAATTAAAGTCTATTTCTCTAGTTGCTCAGACTGATTTATATCCCGTCTGCTGAGGGTTTGCTCATTTAGCATAATTTATTGTGTCATTTGTTTCCACTTGTACAGCATTTGAACACATTCTGGATACAATTATAAATGTTTGTATTCAGCTTATCAGATTTGAATTATTTTAAAATCTTTTAGTGACTTTTTCATTTCAAGTATTTAATTCGATTTTGCCTTTTGAGCTACTAATAATACTTTTAGACTATTAAGACCTGTAGATAGGATGGTTGACAAACTATTCAGGAGTATTAACAGAAAAAATTATTTCACAATTAAAACTCATTTTGTGATATGAAGAGTTTGCTAATATAAAATAAAAACATTGAAGTAGTAAATTAAAAATAAAATATTAGATGTATAATGTTTGCTATTTTTTCACTGAGATCTTTAGAACCAATGAAAATGCTAATTTCTAAAAAGCAGAATGTCTGCATTTCTTTAGTGCACATAATTTGTAATGAAAGAAAAAAATTTAGTTAATAAAAAAAATCAAACTCATGGTCTAAAAAAAGAAATGTGGGGTTCCTTATTGATTTTGACTTATGTTAGCATTAACAAAGTTTAAAAGCTTTCTTTTTCTATATACTACTCTTGCTATACTTTCTAACCATATTTTGGGTTCTTATAATTGTAATTAACATTTCATAGCATGTTTTTGATATTGCTATATGATTTACCTGTTGCATATTTTTTATTTGTATGTTTTCTATACTCTTTACTTCTATAACTCTTCAAAATATTTATTCTTTGAATTGTTAAAATTATGTTCAGTGGCTCAGGTGAGTGTTTTTTCATTGCATACCTGCCACCTGCACTATCATCATTTGGCTTCTAAGGTATACTTTTCACGTAATTTCAACTTTTTTCTACTTCAAGCTTTGATGTCTTTAAATAGAATGCAGTGCTTTTCTCTAGACATAGTTGATTTAATGATTCCTTTTTTATAAATGTGAATTTTAATTTTTGAAATTTGCGCACTTTTTAGCTTAATGCGTCTTGCATGCCACAGTGTATTTTTTATTTAGATTAGTTGATGAATGTTTATTTTTTTATTTCAGTGTAGTTGGTGGGAAATTTTCTGAATGAAAAAATATATATATATTTCCCATAACATGGGTGGGGAATCATTACCATGCTGTTTTTTAGACCTTGCAAATCAATTAAATTGTACACATGCCCATGTAAATACTTTTCAAGAGCCTTTGAAAAAATTCTTAACTTTTTATATTTATATAAATGGTGCTACAAATTTTAATACCTACTTCGCTTCTGTGTTATCTGAAGTTGCAACTGGTTTGGATTCATATAAATCTTGACTCATTGTAGAGGATTGGGTAATAAGAGTGCATCACTAAGTATTTAACTGCTATGCATGAACAGATAATTGATTATTATGCAACTTGAATTAACTAAGATGAACTATCATGATAATAATAATTGTTTAATATTCCAGTGAATTAGAAATGAATCATTGATGTTTTGCATGCCTTTAGTAAATTATTGTGTATAATATTCCAAAGATGCATGCTGCAGTTTTACCATCTGTATTTACTGTGAAATTATCAAATGTTTCTTTTATATTAAATATTATATTCAGATATAGTGCTGATCCCAAGATTAGGCAATCACTTCCACTATTGACTTCTTTAGCACCAGATTCTGGTTCTAGGTTTAACGCTCAGTGCCGAAAAGCTTGTCGATTGACTTCTTGTGTGACCTACTCTATGTCATGAGTCAAATGACCTATCATTTTCTGACCATAAGTAATATATAGTATGTTGGGTTAAAGCAGTTCATTGTTTATGAGAGAGTGTAAAATATGATGCCTAAAATAGAATACTGCTAGAAACAAAGACTTTTGCTACAAGTTTTGGAGATAACTGGAGTGAGGTCAAAGAGTTGCATAGAATGAACATTTGAACATCTCTCCTTTACTTGCATGCTTGGGATTGCAACCCTGAGCTATCGGATGGAAATAGGTTGGTGAGCTGATTGGCTGGTAGTGGCTTGGGGAAGACTATCTTTGGAGTCAGCAAATTAAGTTCAGGAGAACACTTTCATGCCGTAAAGATAAAGAATTTGTTTATGAGTTAGTTAAGTAGATTAGGATATGTTGGTGGGGTGATAGAAGGAATAATATTTAAACATACTTGCCAGCTTTTACTGATTATTCGTAATTGTTATGGATTTCAACGTAATTCTACGTATGGGTCTGCCTTTTTTATGGATTTTTAATATTTCATTCTCTGCAACCATCCACTAAATCCATTTTTAAAAAAAACTTGTTTTGAGCAGAAATTCAGTGCAGAGTTCAAAAATGTTAAAGACCAAAAAAGCTACTACAGCTTCATTGAATTGTTCTGCAACCCCCTCTTCTGGATAGAACACTAAATGAAACAACTTTGTAATTAAAATGGAACATTGATTTTTTTTCTTTCATCTACTTGATCAACCCATGATCTGTAATCCTGACACAAGTTTAAATGTTATGTATCGTACAGTTTCGGATTCAATGTGTAGGTACTCGTAAAGTAAATATCTTTTTTTGCAGTGGATGTGTTCAGTTTGGTATTGAAACACTACTGCTTTGCAAGGTTTCTGCAGTTGATAAAAATGTGAAATTTTACTTATGCATTTTTAAATACAAATAATACTAGTTATTGTGGCATACAGATATTTCTAGTACACATTAATTCATGTATTTATGTTGTGTTTTATGGCAAGGGATGTTCGTCACAAAAGTTTTACTCATGTGCCGTTTTCAAAGTTTGGCAAGTATGTTTAAGATTAGTTTGGGCTTTATGTGTATTTAATTTCATCAGGAATGAAACATTGGAGTATTAGAAAAATCGGACTTGACAAAGTGTTAAAAGTCTAAATATCGAAATACTTTAAGAATCTTAAAAGTTTTTAGTACCAATGCTGAGTTATGCCATTTTAATTATGATCATGATCAATGTAAATTAATGAGGTGAACCAGCTCAGTACCGATGACATTTGCCCAAACCAAACTGATTAATGTATGTACTTTTTAAAAAGGTTTCTTTGTACTGTAGTTTTTGTAATTAATGATTCTCAACTTTATATGCAACATCTCAAAATCTTGCATTGTACGTATTGAAATGACCTTTTCCAAAACAAGTTTTATAAGATGAATTATAATTAATATGCTTTTTAGTGTGTACAAGAATATTTTTTATTTCAGAGTTTGACAGATATGTTCTTGAATGTTTAACAAATTCTTTCTAGACACGATTTTTATAACTTTCACGGTACAACTGTTGTACCTGCTTTAGTCTGAATTTTTTATTGCCGTGATTCTTATGACTCAGGGTACACCAGTTGTACTGACCGTAGTCTAAATTCTTTCTTGGTGCGATCAAGGTACAACTGCTATACTAGACGTAGTCTAAAGGTTAACACTTAAACTACTTATTAAACAAAAAACTGAATTGAAACTTAAAATTGAATGTGACTGCTGTACCGGATGAAATGGTGTGGTGACAGAAATGAAATGGTAGCGTAAAGGAATAAGATCTTTGGTTCCACCACTACAAAATTTATTACAGTTTAGCAGCTATGTACAGCAAGTTTACAGAAGTTTTTTGGGACAAGAAGGGTACGGCAAGTAAGCGAGCTTGTTCTCGCAATCAGGTCTCAGTAGTCTCTGTGGAAAATTGTAACGTCTTGCAGGACGCCTTTGAACGGAAAAAACCAGGTGTCTATGGAATTTCGAGTGTTCTCAAGGGGCTTGAGATTGATGAGATCGGGATGTCAGTGTAACGTCAGATGAAGGGGGTTTGTTTCAAGTGCTTAGAAATTTATGACCGATGTAATGTCAAATGGAGTGGTGGAATAGTACTTCTAGGGTTAGTTATGGACAGTTGATCACTTGAAAGGAGTTTTATGATCTACAGTTAGGGAATTCTGGAATACATCTGCTTTGTGTCTGCTTAATCAAAGAAGCCGCGTTTAGAGCGGTACAACTGGCAGTATACTGCCTATAGAGTTTCCATACATGAAACAAAATTCCAGATTCCCTGTACCCTTAAGACTGCTAAGAAAATTCCCTTGGTTAGATTTAAGAAACTATTGCTTTTTAAGCAGGTATTAAAAATTGTCCATTTTCTTTTGTAGCCATTTTTTAATGTATCTATTTTGTTTAGGTTAAAAGGAGTTAGTAATTTTGTTTGTTAAAATATCGCAATTTGGAAGTTAATGTATCATGGCAAGGAATTTGTTGAATGATGCATGCTTTTTACTTGAATGTGTATTTCTACTATCTAAAATGGTACTGATATATGAGTTGCTCAGAAGCCAATGCTGTGAGTCCAGAAAACAAAAATTGAGAAAATTAATGTTTTTAAATACATTCATGTTTTAAATTTTTAGTTTATTTGATCAGAAACATATATAAGGTCATTTTTTTCAAGGGTAGGCTATGCAACAAAACAAGATATGTACAGGATGTGCAAATAAAAATGTAAGAAATTCTTGTAACAATAAATTATTCTGTGTTTCATATGTTCATGTTGTAATGTATGGAGGTGTTCATAGGTGCAATTTCAGAACTGGTGAAATGGAGATCACATGACGGATTATTTTCTGGTTTATACTTTTTCAAAGAATTGTTTACGAACACAGCGCCTTGGTCTTACCAACACGTATCAAAAGAAAAATTTAGTTTTTGTTTCAAAGTTAATGTAAAAAAAATATTGAAAAAAGTGGATTTATTCACAATGGCTTCTGAAATTATTATACAACATATTCAGAAGCTATAAAAAGAAGGGCTTTCTGACTAAGAATAAATAAAGCAACAAGTAAATCCTTTGATAATTAAAAAGAATATTATTTATTCCGTTAAAATTAACAGAAATCAGAAAATATTTTTTTTTAAATGGACGTAACCACATTGTCTTCTGATTGACTCATATGTTTCTAGTCGTATTAAACGTTTAACGATGCTAAGTGAATTCATTATTAATTTGATATTGAATGTGACTAACACTATCTTCAGATTTAAAAAAAAATCCTTGCATTGTATTTCAATCTTTTAATTGAAGTGTGTAATCTAGCTATTATAACTTTAAAGGATGGCATATCTTATTTTGTGTTATAACATCATGTATTGTTAGCTCTTTTTTTCATAACCTTTTGACTGTCCATTACTAAAGAGCTTATGTTTAGTATTTTTCTTTAATTTCAGATCCAGTTTACTTTTTAAAGTTCATGTGTAGAAAATACTGATTGATCATCAATTACACAAAATGCGATTTCAATTAAGCTGATTGAAAGTCCACTCATTTCATCACTAATTAATATTTTTGCCTTTCAGGTAAAGAAAACATTTCCAAAGGAAAAAACTCTTTTACGTAGGAAATCCGAACTTCCTCATGATTCATTAACTCTGAAGGCCCTCAATGACCATAAGCGGGTTGATGAATACCTAACACCAGCTCCCTCTGAAAGTATTTGAAAATAGCAATAATTTAGGATGTGCTAGCCATCTATACATAAATTCATTTAAAGGTGCTCAATGCTTATTTACATTCCTATTGAGCAGACAAATGGACTGGACTCTTCCCTCCTGATTGGTTGGTATTTGCAACAATCACTTCAGTTTTTATATGGAAGGCAATGTACTTTTCTAGCACTTCACCTCAAATGCTATCATTCAGGGGAATTCTTAAAAAGTTTTAAAAAATCTTTTACCTTCTATGAACTTTTCGTTTAATTATTTTGAGTTTGCATTGTGTGTTAGGTAAATCTACACTTATTATTAGCAGTAAAATGTCCTGATGCTGCGTTTGGAAAATGTAATGATTGTATTTTTGTTTATGATACTTTTGTTCTGCTGGCAACAACTGATGTGCTAATGAATCTTTAAATGTAGAGAAGTAATTTAAAACTTATTTATGTAAACTGTAGAGGATGCAAAACATCTAAATGTGTCTGCATTTGGGAAACATCTTTAGAGAGTGGTAGTCTTCCTTTCAAGTTTTACTTTTCTGCTGTGAGGAAAAAGATTTATTATAAGGAATACTGAATATGTTCTCTTTCTCTACTTAGAGTATGCACCTGGTTTTTTAAAGCACTTTTATTATGTCCTCTTTAAGTACTGAACTGAGCAATCTTTCAATTTCTTAGTGTTTTACTACAAATTGGTTTTTGGTTCTGTTATTCAATAAACCTGAACTGAGATAAACATTTAATTGAACTTTTGTTTCTGCAAAACAAAATTGACATACTTTCCAATCAGGGTGAGGGTTTTCCTACTTTGTTGCTATTTCTAATTACTTCCAAACAACTTATTCTAATGCTTGCCCAATAGAATCCATGAATATAATGTTGAGGGTGCATGGGAAACTGCAAGGTCTCATCCTTTTCTGGATGAAGGATATATTGTAATCACTTTGTGTCAGCCATTTTTTCTTTATTGTTCTGCACCCTTGTTGAAGTGTAGCTCATGCATTCCCTTTGGTCAAGTATTTCTGTGATATATGAAAGTAGAGACAGTTATTACTTGATTTAAATACTTTATAGTGAGATTTAGTCATGTTTTAACATGACTTAGTTTTTAGAAATCAGGCATTGGAGTTATTGCTTTTGATTTTGAACTTAAAAGGAACTCAACTCACTATAACTGTAACTCAGTCCTGCACTTTTATTTCTTCTGTTGCTTGGTTTCCTTTCGTGTTGAATTATAAAAGTTTTATCTATAGTGCTGTACCTGACCAAGCACACTTAACTTTGTTTATCATCCAGCATAATATTTTCTCTTTGTGCTGTTTCTTTTTGAAGGAATTGCATCCAGAAACATGCATATCTCAAGTCGTATTTTTATGTGCCATTTTTATTTTTAAATACCAGGTAAAATTATTTTGGTGACATTTCAGCCCAATAGTACCACTCCCTTTGGATTTAAGGGATTAAAGAGTGAACTGTTATTTCTTTAACTGGAATCGAATAAGTTTTAGTAGAATCCTGTTAGAAGTTGTATATTCTTTTAAAACAAACTATGCTGAGTATTTTAGGTGTTTTTCAACCCTTGTAGGAGCTTATGTATTCTGTGCATCTTTGAACCTATACATATTTGTAAATATTTCTGAAGATACTTTAATGCATCCTGGTGTCATCTCAATGCTTTCATTCTTGTAAACAATTGCATTGTTTGCAGGGTGTCATTAAATATCAGCAGTTTTGAAATTTTTATATTTTAATTAGTTTCCTCTTTTTATTCACTTGTCAAAACGACTCCGAATGAATTTATTTTTAAAGAATTTTAGCTGGATTTTTTGTTGAAATGTATTTATATTTAAACTTAAATTTTCCTAGTTGTTTCCTTGGCTATTAAACGCTACAGGCTATTAATCAAGCACGTTTAGCCTCATATTTTGCAATGTAAATATTTATTTTTAGTTGAAATTTTCTGAAGAGCTTGTACTGTTTTGTAAAACTAAACTATATTTAATTTTATAGTATGTTAAATGTTGGTATTCCATTGTGCAAGTTCTAAATGCTCCATAGGGGAGATTTTACTTTCCATGAATCCTATAGACCTGTACAATTTTTCCTCTTTTTAATAGCCTTATTGAGAAAAAAAAATGTAAGCTTTTTTTAGTCGTGCAATCCCTTTTCAAAAACGGGAGTGAATTTTTTTGCTGATGTTTAAAATCCACTCCAAATATATTTTAGTTTGTGAATTTAATATCCTTGTAACAAAAGTTCTTTAACCTTTTATGCACATGTAGTTATAAATTTGGTTTTTAAGCAATTTAGGTGTAAAATTTTTTAAACTTTTCCTGTCTGATACTTTAAAGAGACTGATTCTCGCAAAGGCATGGTCCATCTCTTGTCCTTAAACACAAAGTTACAGCAAGTACAATAGTTTAAAGAATGCACAGAATGGATTTATTTTAATTTTTAATCCTTTCACAATCATGTTTCATACTCAGCTGTTTGTGACTTGTGTATTATGTATAGATATACATATATTTATATAAATGTATATGAATACATATATGCTACGGAGGACCACATTTGCTTGATACTTTAAGGTGTCGATTAGTGTTACGCAGCCAAATATGTCATTACTGGTAATAGTGTGCTCTTTTGTATGCGTAGTGTTTAAGACTGGTTATCGAAAAGTTGTGGTATGTTTTGAAACTTGTAAAATGTAATTCAATTCATTCTTTATCTTTTTCCGTTGCAGATAATTTTCTGGCTGTATTCAATACACTAAAGTTATGAATTGTAATTGATGACTAAAATTATTAACATCCTCACCTTTCTTTTGTTTATTGTATTATCTAATTAGTCATGGTTTGTTAACTTATTTCTTTAACCAGATTGAATTTGTTTCCCGTGGTTTTCCTTTTCTTTTAATGTATGTCTTAAGTTGACTATACCTATGTTTAAAGAAATTTATAAACCTTCATACATCTGTGTGTAATACTATAATTATAATCGTTTAAAAAGTCTTAATAAAGTCTTGATTTATCAGAAATTTTCATTGAAGATGCGTCTATTTTTAATTTTATGCAATTTAATGAATGAGCTTGACAAATGCAAGTTACAATATCACCATTCAAACTAGGAAAATCAAATTATTGCTAACTAAAATCTGTGTATTTTTGCGTGTAACTGATGTGGACAAAGTACTTCTAAATTGGATCAGGGTAACTAATTAGTTCTTTAACTTTATAATTATTATATTCCACTGTATAAAGTCCCCACATGCCTGTAATATGTGGAATCCCTAAGTGTTTTGTTTTAAAAATTGAAGTTTCTAATATCAAAGAAATTGAATGTATATATACTTATCTGTATTATGTTCTGATTATATGTATGGCCACCTTATGAGCAGACCTAGGGAAAAATGTTAATCCAGTTTCTAATACTTTTAAGTTGCTGAGATTTTTAGCTGTTAGTATATCTGTAGCTTTGTGTTCATCTGTAACAAATATTCATGTATGTATATTTGTCTATAGACTTGTATAAGGAGTGCTATCAAAAAAGTAATTCTTGAGACCGGATTCTGCAAGATAGACTTTAGTTCTTCATTAGCTTTGGGGCTATTTTGAATAGAACGGAAGATAAAAGGACATTATTCAAAGTTAAATCTGCAAAAATCACTATTAGGAAGTTTATGTGAATGATGTATGCTGGAAGGATTCGTTCTCGATGTTGAAGTTGGCTGGTTGACTGTTGCATATTTTTTTAATTGCTAAGTAAGTCATGCAATATATTGCAGTACAATAAATTCATTGATTGTAAAACGGGTCCTTATTCTTGCACACAATAGCACATGGATAAATTAATTTTTTGAATTGAAGAAATTTCAATTTCCTTGTGGTATATTTAGTAAAAAAAAATTATATACTAGCCACTGCGTGGCCAGCACGGTGTTGCCCATGACAGTTCTTTTCGTGAGGTCTTGTGTGACCACTGCTCGCTAACCCCTGTTATTGCTACAAATTCCCATTGGGGGGGGGTTGCTTCAATGGGAATTTGTAGCCTATTGGATAACAGCCATTATGGCGTTGCCTGTAGTGTTGGTTTGCTTCGCAAACTAAATTATGAATATTATGAACCATGTATGCTTCATAGCCTATTAGAATAAATTATCTGTGAATTCCTTGGTTTGTTTAGCAAATCAAGTTATGAACTATGGTTTGCTTCCCAAACCAACAGCATGGGCAACGCAGTGATGGCCTCGTTATTGTCAAATTCCAATTGCAAAGAGATATAATCGGCATGACGTCACAATCTCTTAGGAAAATATACATATTTAATTGAAAAATTATATCTAGTGTAAAGCTTTCCGCAGATTTCAAATTTGTTTAAATTTTCTATCTGTTTTAAACGACCACAATTTTATAAAAAGGAACAAAACAATGCCAGTCAAAAATTTATTATTTGTTTTGCTGGAAATGGAATCTGATTTCTTGATCCCGAAGGTCATGTGGGAAAAAATGTTTTTTGTTTGTTTTGCTGAACGCAGGAAATGAAATCTGATTTCTCGAATCAAACAATGGTCAATTAGAAAAAATTTCAATTTAAAAATTATTTAGATAAACATATAAGTTTTATCTTGATAAAAATGTTATAGTTAGTGACTTTCTTGAGATTTTCCACTGCCAATATATGATGTCCAGGAGTAGGAAATTTCTAAAATTCATTTTTCCGTAAAAATTGTAAATTTCCGAAGTCTGCTTTCTAATTCTATATCAGTATTATGTTCATTGACATAGCCCCATCCCAATCTACTTTCTAGTCACCTGTTACAGGTTAAATTAGGAGTCCCCTTTATGGTTAAAAATATATGTACAGTCAGTATCGGTTATATGGTCAGCTCATCGGTCCGGAAAAATCGAACCATATAAGCGCAACAATACTACACTATTTAATTATGGGATGATTATATTCACTTATCAGAATATAGTGTTCATGAACAAATAATTAAACCTTTGAGAACATTTTATAAATTAATTCGCGAAGTAAAAACTACAGTAAGAAATATGCAATATTTTTTTCGTGAAATTCATTAGCTTACATTACCAATCTAAGTACAATACGCAAACGTACGTGTATCCATATTCAATGCACTTATCTCTACTATTATAAAAGGAAGTGTTTGTGTTTCGTTATCACAATCCTGACGAATCTACGGCACTTACAAGAATGGGATTTGGCATACAGGTAGTCCGAATTTTTTGCAGTTTTGGGGTCGCGTTGAATTTTAAAATTCAATCTATAACACTTTTAAAGGAAATTATTATTGTTTTCTTTGGAATGACAATAGCATATAAGATCTAGATTCTTTTTTCGTTTCCGTTTTTATTTTGCGCAAAGGAATAATTTGTCAGCAGGCTAAAAAAAAAATTTAACAAATTAAAGTTTTTATTCGTCACATGATCCAAATGAAAAAAAAAATTTTTTTTTACTCTTTTCGTATGTATCGATTTTAACGTACTTTTCAAACAGTGAGAGATAACTACAACCAATAAACAGACAAATGTCCACCTGTTGTGCTTGGGAGGAAGATAATTGAGGAGGTGGGTAACGCCGACGATGATTCAACGCAAAAGAGAAATGAGGGAAGTAAAGGCGTAAATTCAGGTCTTCTTCCCGGGGTCACAAAGACTTTTTTTTTTCTTCTGGTCATTCTGTGTTGCCCCGCCTCAAAAAATGTTAAAATTTTTCACAAAAAAAAAGCAATAACCTTATTGAAAAGCTAAAAAAACCGATAACCAGGAAAAAAGTCTATAAAAGCGGTGCGCTTTTTCACATGTTCCCTTATTAAGTTAGACAGAAAACTGACCATGTAACCGGTACTAACTGTATTTCCAAATACTCAATGTATAAATATATACATTGCTCTCCATAACAGATTTATATTACAAATCCAAAGAAATGGCAGAATTTCAATGTAAAAAAATTGTTTGTTATTTATTGAAAACCCTTCATTTTACATCCTTAATACCATGGTACTAGCGATCTTTCAGTTAGGTACCTGTGACTGTTGTATGTAACTAGGGGGATCCGCCCCCTGCTCGTTTACGCTCGCCAACTCCCGGGGATTGCCACGCAATCCCATTTAGTTTGCTTCGCAAACCAACATTCCTTTCGCAGAGTGAAACTATGTATAATTCGTATTATCCTTATTTCACTTTCCGGTCCATGACGTCACAGCGAGGGCTTCGCCCCCTGATCGCGTACACTCGCCGACCCCCGGGAATTGCTACGCAATCCCGTTTGCTTTGCTTCGCAAACCAATACTTCTTTTGCAAGTGATTTCACTTTTTTTTTTTACTTAACACTTAATGCACCTTAAACTAATAGCCGCATCAGTAAAAAATCTTCTGCATCTTGTTCCCTGTACAATTTTAAGTAAACCGTGTTAATCTCCAAACTTTACGATCTGTACTTTGTACTTTCTCGGTAAACCATCTGAGAACAGAGGGAAAAAAGCGAGCCTTTTTCCTCGCCAAATAAAAAGAAATCGTTTTTATGGCAATTGTAGCTACGATAAATTTGATATCTGGCAAACCCGATAGTCAAAAATACAACCCTCATATGCGTGCGGAATTTGCTCCGCGAAATAAAAAATACGAAATTTGTGTCACCAACTTTTGATTGCATCGAATTTATTTATGAACCAATTTTAAAAATAATTGTACCGTAAGAAAGATTACATTCTGAGGTATACTGCGATATTTTCAAAATTAAAAACTAATAGTAATACGATATAGATATGACAGTTTTAGTTTTGTATCGGAAATTACGATCTGTGAAAGTTCCGAAAATCGTATGACCAACTTTTAATAGCATCGATTTTATTTTTTAACCAATTTAAAAAATAATTGTACCATAAGAAAGAATGTAATGTATGCAGTGATGTTCTCAAATTTAAAAAGTAATGGTTTTTGCTGTATACAGGGTGGTCCCGAATTCATGGTACAAACTTTAATGGTAGGTACAGGACATTGTAACAATGATTTATTGTATAGGAATGTATAGTCGCAAGTGACGCGGTGAGGCGTAAACAGGGGAAATAAAAGGAAAGAGAAATGGAGTGATCGGTTGGTATCATTGCCGGTAGAGGGCAGTAGATGTCTAGCCGCTGTTGAACATGATGCATCGCAGTAGGGAAAAGCGCCATTCACAATTGTGCTGCCGTAGACGATGGGTGACTTTACGTATGCAGAAAAAGCAGACATGCATTACATGTACGGCCGTGCAAATGGTAACGGCAGAGCTGCGTTACGAATGTATCGCGCGGAGTATCCTGATCGACGAATGCCGTATCATAGAATTTTTCAACGGTTACATCGTCAACTTTGTGAAACAGGTGCGTTCGACGTCAACAGACATGGCGCTGGTCGAGTAAGAGCTGTACGCACTCCAAGGCTGGAAGAAAGCATCTTGAACATTGTGGCTGATAGACCCGAGTCAAGCACAAGAACTGTTGCGCGTGACGTAGGTGTGAGTCATCAGACTGTATGCAGAGTGTTAAACGAAAATCGCTTACACCCCTTCCATTTTCAGAAAGTACAAGCATTGAATCCGGCAGATTATCCTCGCCGCGTGAACTTCTGCCTGTGGGTGATGCAGCAATGTGCGTTGCAGCCGGATTTCGTAGATTATGTGCTATTTACAGATGAAGCGACATTTTCACGCGAGGGTGTCTTTAATGCGCACAATTCCCATGTGTGGGCAACCGATAATCCACATGCAACGCGTCGACATGCGTTTCAACAACGTTTCAGTATTAATGTGTGGGCTGGTATTGTGAACGACTTTTTGATTGGCCCATACTTACTACCCACGCGGCTCACTGGCGGAAGCTATCTTATTTTTCTGAAAGAAGTGTTACCACAACTGCTGCATGATGTTCCGATCGCCATTCGTAACCGCATGTGGTTTCAGCACGATGGGGCGCCAGCACACTTCAGCGTTGATGTAGGGAATTACCTGAATGCCACGTTTGGTACTCGATGGATTGGGCGTGGTGGACCAGTCCCTTGGCCACCCCGATCTCCCGATTTATCGAGCCTCGATTACTTTTTATGGGGACATCTAAAGCATCTTGTTTATGAGACTCCAGTTGACTCAGATGAGGATCTCGTCGCTCGCTTATCTGTAGCTGCTGCAGGTGTGCGTGAAATACCAGGCATCTTTGAACGTGTACACCAATCGCTCCACCGACGCTGTCAAGCATGTATCGATACTGGTGGACGCAATTTTGAACAATTACTGTAAACATGACACTTGTCAACAACGCTTTCAATAAAATCTTTGTTTTTCCTTTCGGCCGTTATTTCCCCTGTTTTCGCCTCACCGCGTCACTTGCGACTATACATTCCTATACAATAAATCATTGTTACAATGTCCTGTACCTACCATTAAAGTTTGTACCATGAATTCGGGACCACCCTGTATATAACGGTTTTAACAAAAAATAGCGAAAATATCCAAAGATTCCGAATTTCGTATGACCAACTTTTGATCGCATCCAATTTAATTAAGCGATTTAAAAAATAATAGTACCGTAAGAAAGAGTACATTCTGAGATATACTGCGATATTTTAAAAATTAAAAACTAATAGTAATAAGATATAGATACTGCAGTTTTAAAAAAAGTAACAAAAATGTCCCGATTTTTCCCGAATTTCGAAAAAATATTATCAAGAACCAAATTGAAATTTCAAAAAAAAACTCGACGAGCTGCAAAAATTTACGTTGAGAGGTACTCTTTAAAAAAAACTCACGGCTGAAGACTGAAAATTTGTATGTGTTTTGCTCACTCGCGGAAGAAATTTCGTTTTTTCAATTTTGACACTTAATTAACCCTAAACTAATAGCCGCATCGGAAAAAAATCAAATAATTGTCCAGGGAATACGATGAAGAACAAACCATGTTAATTTCGTTTGTTTCCGATCAGTACTTTCTCGGGAAACCGTCTAAGAATCGAGCTAAACAACACAGTTTTCAATCCTGCGGCGGCGGTAACTTTTTTTTAATATAGAGAGATATGGGGAAAGAGACATAATATATTTCATTTAATCTATTTTTATTTTATTTAAAAGTTCAAATTTATTACATTTTACACAATAAGAGGCATATTCAGTTGTGTGCTGAGCAATAAAATTCTTATGAAAGACAAATGTTCTAATCATCAGGGTAAACCGATTTAAATCAACATTTTGAGAAGTTAAATAATATTGGAAATGAAATAAAACTGGGACAGAATGCGTTATTTTTTCTCTGATAAGTTACAGAATTACTTTTCAGTTACATCGAAAGAGAAAGACAAAACTGAACATTACGGAATTCCATTCTCTTAGGATACTGTAGGGTAGGGGGTGCACCAAGGCTAGTAAAGGAGACCCTTCCGGAAGGGAAACTGTCCCTTAAGTAGCCTTGGGGGTGCACAACCTTTTTGAGAGAAGGGCCACTCGCACCGTTGATTGGGACATGGGGGGGAGGGGCGCAAATGGAGTTACAGCAGACACAGTGAAAGTGTTACTACCCAAATTATGTACAGGTGTTATTACACTTAATGTGGATAGTACAAAAATAATAACTTTTTTTTTAAGATTAAACTTACATATGTTTTCTCAAAAAATCAAGGAGCTTGTTACAGAGCTAAATGAATGATATTGTGAATAGTTTAAAAAAGAAGAAGAAGAAATTAACAAACATTTGCAATGATCAATCATTTACAATTACTTTTAAGAATGTGTCTCAAGAACGTCATATGTACTTCAGCAAATTATTTTAGGTTATAAATTGAATATTACAGCAATAGTACAATGAGCAATAAAGATGAGTATCAGAAATTTTAATATCAGTAAAATTAGAAATAAAAATTACAGCATCAAACATATTTAATATTAAAATTTCTATAGCATAAACAAAAGTTATGTTACAGTTTGCTAATGGGATGGCTGATATTGAGTTTTACTAATTTAGGTATGTTAGGTTCCCCTAGTAGGTATCCTAGTAGAAACTCTTAAGACTGATTCTAAATGTTTGTTAGTCAATTTGCTTCTTAACTCACATCCTCTTGGAAGTTTATAGTCAAAATTAGTTTGCAGGCCTCAAATTGATGATTCGCGGGCCGCATGTGGCCCGCAGGTTGTGCATCTCTACTGTAGGGGATAGTGCATCTCTACTGTAGGGGCTGGGACAACCACCTTGAGAAATTATTTTCAGAACTCAATTTTGTTACATGGATCGTAGGCAATATTATCCATATATTAATATCTCTACATGGCTCTAATCAAAAAGTTTTGGACACCTGGAGTTGCTCCTTCAGGGGGGGGGATCTGTTAATCAGCAGAATGAGTTATACAAAAAAGATCATTCATAGCCCCACCCACTTAGGCTACCTCCTCTCTCTCCTGACCCAATAAAGCAAAACAGTAAAACCCGACTATCCGAGTTTCCGCTTTAACCGAATTTTAAAAATTCCTATTTTTTTTTTTTGGGGGGGGGGGTTACATTTTTAAAACTACCGAAAAAAATTAAGAACTTGATTTACTCCGGAAAACGAAATCCGTGACTGGATAAACGCTGACGAACAAGGGATTACAGATAGAAATTATCGTCAGTAAGAAAAATGAATTTCGCGATGAAAAAGACAGTGACGATGAAAATCTCCCATACAGATGGATTAAAAGCTATCTCTACTATTATAAAAGGAAGTGTTTGTCTGTCTGTTTGTCGCAAAATCCTGACAATTCTATGGCACTTACAGCAATGAGATTTGGCACACAGGTAGTCCAAATGTTTTGCAATTTTTGGGTCGCGGCGAATTTTAAAATTCAATCTAAAAATTTTTTTAATGAATTTAATAGTTTTATTCTCCATTGCTTTTTCAAACGTTGAGAACTTTTCTACCCGAGTAACCTTGCAGTCAGGGTTTGGAAACGTGCCACGTTTTTTTTATCTGCCGAACGCAGAGAAAATTATTTTTTCATTTCCGCTTTGATTTTGTGCTGACGAATAAATTTCCAGCCAGACAATAAATCTTTAAACTGAAGTCAGTTCTTTTTTCTATCTTCTAGGCCAGGGGTGGCCAACCTGTGGCGCATTGGATGATTGCGCCTACTTATTATTTTCAAATAGGAGCTATAACTGATTTCATCTTCATATTCTCAACACCATCAGTTCTTCACAGTGTTTTGACAGTTTGCAATTGATATTCTGTGTTCATCACAGTGCAAAAGAAAATGAGCAAAAAAAGCGCAGAAAGTGACAGAAAGAGTGAATTTAATGATTTGTGGGGGAACTTAGTTGTTATTTATAGCAAGTTTGTCAGGAAAACTGTTTTGTATTGTTTGTGAAAGAACTCTTTCACATAATATCTATATATATAAAACACTAACGTACGTGGACCCGAAATCGACGTTATTTGTGTATCGTCGAATGGCAACAATCAATGTAAATAAAATAACCCAGATATTTTGAATTCTTACTGTTTTCAAATAGCCGAGGTCAATTTCTATGCAAAATAAGGAATTAAATTGTAATATTTATGTTTGAACTGACTTTTTATTTCTTCCTTTGATGCAAAAGTAATTTAAACGTAATTTTGCTACCCGGTATCTGGCCACGTCAGAATTAATGTTTACTTTTTTAATTTGATTTAGAATTCCGTGTTTGGGTATTTGAGTTGATTTTAATGATATGTCTATTTCCTGCAAAACATCACTAGACATGGATAATTTTGTAGCGGTATATGTATATTTCGACCAACTTTCCTTAAATATTTGATTGAATACGCAATGACATAAAAATAAATAAAATATACAAATCAAAGCATGTTTAATTACGGTGTGTAAAAAAGTTAAAAAAAAAGCACTATTACACACCGCCGAGTGCTAGCCGGCGCAGACCGGCTAGTACATTATAAAACACACCATTACTTAACAAATACTTAATAGACACTATAAAACACTTCATTCTTTCTTCGAGCTTTGGATGAATCAACGTACATGTGTGATGTGTTAGCACAGTTAAGCATATTTATAAAAAGAATTGATGATAATTTTAATGTATTTGAAGAACTTGCCAGTCTGAAGTCATTGCATGGTAAAACAAGCGGATCAGACATAGTTAAAAAAGTAAAAGCATGCCTTGGAAATATAAATTAGATTATAGTAAACTAATCAGTATGTGTACTGACGGTGCGCCGTCATTAGTAGGCACATTCAATGTCACTACAACTTTGCATGGAGAATTTTTTAAATTGTCCTGTACCAAACTATCACTGCATTAGGCCCGCTGCACACATCCGAATTTTAAACGTGCGGCGCCGCTGTGGCACCGAAGTCCAACTATGCAAACATAACCGTGAGCTGAAGCAAGTACTCATTTCGCGCCATTTGCGATAAATATTCTATCGAAGAAAACGTGTTTGTTTGCTTACTTGGTGTAAAAAAAGTATATTTTGAAACAAAATAGACGTTACTATATACAACCATTTATTAATTATTATTTATATTCCATTTATTTATGAAAACAAGGTACTTTAGACCGGAGAAGCGTGTGCGGCGAGCTGCGGCACCGTGGGGAACTGCGGTACAAATTGGACGCAAGTTGGACGTGCGTCGCCACAGCGTCCCCGGAGGCATGTGTGCACTACTTCATTGGATCTAATGTATCTCAAACCGCACTTGCATTGCCGCAGCGGCGCAGCACGTTGAAAAACCGGATGTGTGCACTGGGCTTTATACACCAAGAGCCACTTTGTGGGAAAACTTTAAAAATGCTGCATATTATGTTACTGGTTGTGAAATGTGTGAATTGAATCAGAGCAAGAGCATTAAAACAGACGAGAATTCAGAGAATATTGCGAATTGTTGAATTTGGAATATATTGTGAACTTTCCTACATTGTGAGGTGCGCTGGCTTTCTAGAAGTCGGGTTCTGAGTAGATTTTGGAAAGTGTAAAATGCTGTTTAAAATATTTTAGAACAGGAAATTGAATTATCTGACGCACAGACCCTATTCATTTATAACAGGCTATTTGATTTGGCATTTTTAATTGAAATGGCTATAGCCATTTCAATTACCTAAATTCGAAACTAGAAGTCGAGAAGAAATTAATTCCTAGCTTAGTAAATAGCATCAATTCATTTAAAATGAAATTTAAACTGGTCATCTTTCTGCTAGACAATCAAGATTTGAGTCAATTTCCACACTTGAAAGAGCAGAGTGAATGTGCTGCGGATAATAGCAATTTGATCAATTATATTGAAAAAATCAAGTTGTTGCAAGGGTCATTTGAAACAGTCGTTTTCATGATTTTGCTTAAGTAGAAAACTGCATGCTCATATTTCTAAACTCATTTTCACTTAGTGAACTAATCGTTATGAAGATTTCTAGAAACATAAAAATGGTACTTATTGATTTAAAAACAAATGCATTATTGTAAATGAAATTTGATTAGCTTTTTTTTTTAACTCAGATTAAAATGCTTCTGACAATATTAATTTCTGGCGTTACCCTGTGAATATTTTCCAGAACTAAGAAAATTTGCAAACAATTAGATACGTCGTTTCGGAACGACATACAGATGTGAACAAAAGGGTGGAGCGAAAAACACGAATTTCGGAAATTGAAAACGCCTATGGTGGGAATAGTTGGGGACTACCATGATTATTAATAAAACAAAAAATTAGCTAAATCAATTAATATCTTCAGGTGCCAAAATCACTTCGAAATTTCGAAAATTTGCCAATTTCTTCACAAAAACAATAATAACGCATTAAAAAAATTTAATGCATCTTATTTAAAGCCATGGGTGGGTGAAATGAACTTCCCTGCTTGCAAAAAAAAGTGTTACAACTCACATTATCCCGGAAATTTTAAAATTTCCCCTTTTTTTAGAGCGCTATATCACGTACGTCTCCACTCCTCTCAATCGACTCATCATTACGTTCCTCGCTACTAGTGTGCACGGACGCTTCCCTTTCTTCGTTTGTTTATAAGGGGTAAATAACTCGTATTTCACCTTATAGAGTGGAGGCGTACGGTGGAGGTGTCTGAGTTTCTTTAAATACCAGCCCACTTTTTTTGTTAATATCTAGTAGGTGTATGCTTCTGCAAATGCCCTACCTATCTAATCTATCGAGGAAAACGAAGTCCTTTTTTTTCAAATTGATTCGCTTTCGTTTCTTGATGTGTATTTTACTGTTTATTTTTAATTATTTTAGATATTTTTTACATAGAATTTTAATCTTTAAGTTCAGTTTTGTTTGGGTTTGGTTTGTTTTGTTTGTTAAGGATACACGATTCTGTGAATTAGTCGAAATGCCTAGGACACGATCAGTAGATGTATGTCCCGTGTTTGGAATGGCTGAAATAATGAAGCCTAACATGTTTCCAACGTATGCATATGTTATGAAGTATTATCTTTACATACAGAAAGATTATAAAAGAGATTCTAGTATGTAGTTGATGTATGTTCAATTTTAATTAAAGAGCTTAAAGGATTACGGGGGAAAAGTTCGATTCCAACTGTAACAAACCAACAAATAATATATATGCTGAAAAAATACCATAAAGCATACAGAAATATTAAGAAACTATTAAAAAATACTGGCAAACTATATTTCTCGAAAAAGGTTGTGTCCTTCAGGGAATGAGCAGAAAAAAATATATTTGAAAATAACATATGTAAATGTAAGAACTTTCTCAGTTGTACTTTCAAAATGAAAGTACCAATTGCTGAAAGAGCTTTTTTAACAGATCAAAGCACATTTTGAAAAATGGTCATTGGAAATATTGACATTAAAACCAGCAGAAAGATTGAAGAAAAGATTGCAACGCAAAGAAAGATAAGCAGAGAGCCAAAACGTTCAGTTCAAATATTGTAAAGGAAAACAATCCAAAATACTCTCGCCCTCTATTATGGGAGCTACTTTGAGTTTTAATTTGCTTAAGAATTCTAATGACACTATAAACACAGTCATTGATAATAATTCTTCTTCAACTTCACAAACAAAAACTAAACTTCCAAATGTAGCTCAGGCTTGTGACAGAACTGGTGTTTCCGATAGATCGGCAGCAATTCTAATAAATGCAACTTTGAAAGATATGGGAAAAATTTCCAAGGATGATTCTTCAAACATAGTTGATCGTAGTAAAATTAGAAGAGAAAGGACAAAGACCCGCAGCTATATGAAAAGGAAAAATGAGGAAACTACCTCTTTATCAGAATATGGAATATACTTCGATGAGCGAAATGATTAAACTTTAGTAATGATTAAAGAAAGAGAAAGGATTTCTAGAAAGACGGTAACAGAAGAACATATCATTCTAATACTAGAACCAGGATCAAAATATATGGGACATGTCACTCCTACAACTGGCTCTTCTCAAAATATTAAAACAAGTATTTTAACTTTTTTGGAGAAAAATATCGATTTTTCTAAGATGCAAGTGGTTGGTTGTGATGGTACATTGGTAAATACATGTTTGAAAAATGGAGTCATTCGACATATCGATCTCTTATTAGGACGTCCTGAGCATTGGTTTATTTGTTTATTACATACAAATGAGCTATCCAGCTACCTATACGTCATTTGTTGTAACATTTAGAAGGGAAAACCACAGGACCAAAAGGATCCAGCGGAGAAATTGGAAAAATATTAGAATATTGTGAAAAATTGCCTTTAACAAACTTTCAAAGATAGAAGTAACTTTGCCAGATATTGTCCTAGAGGATCTTAGCACTGATCAACGATACCTTTAAGAAATGTGCACAGGGATATCAAATAAATATATTCCATTAAGCTTGTCACAAAAAGATCCAGGAAAATTGAATCATTCCAGATGGTTGACGACGACAAAAATAATTTTAAGGTTATATGTTTCAACTGAAGAACCATCCCATAACTCGAAAATATTAACATAGTATGTTGTGAAGATACACTTATAGGTGTGATTTAAAATTAAAAGTCAGTCATCATGTTGGTACGGGAGTCTTCATTTTTACCATATTTTAAATAAATCGAGATTTTTATCTGATGATTTAAAAATTGTAGAAAAAAACTTTGCAAAGAAATGCTTATTATGCCCATCTAGAAAATATTATTTTGGCAATGTTAGCTGATGATCGAAAGCACGTCAGAGAATTGAGCATTAGAAGAATTTAAAATTGAGACAAAAAAATAAAGTTGAAAAGAATATTCGAGAGTTTAAAATTCCCAAGTTAAACTTCGAAGCAGGCGATTACATAAATCTAATTGAATGGCAATCAGGTTCCTTTACAGATCCACCACTTACAGTATCTCTTTCCGATGATCAACTCAAGTCTATGATTCTAGACGTTCCAACCAATCGTAACATGTTTAACTTTCTATGCCATTCACAAGCAGTAGAACGTTGCGTGAAATTAGTAACTGAAGCATATAGTACAGTATGTGGTAAAGAGGCACGAGAGGGATTTATTCGGTCAAGAATTTCTTCTAGACTTGCTTTACCCAGATTTGAAACCAAAAGCCAATATCAACCACTTTTAAGCTAAACGACTTGGCAGTAACTTCAACTTAATTTTTTAGGGTAAGCTAGCAACTTAAATTGAAATTTTTAGGGGGGGGGTGGAACTCGATATGCAGCCACCTCCTCGTGCTGAGTTCTGGATTGTTTTCATAATGCAAAAAACAGCGAAGATCTGCAAGGGGAAGCGCCCGTTAAACGCGTGGCCGCAATGATGAGTCTATTGAGAGGAGTGGAGACTCGCGTGATGGTGCTCTAAAAAAAAGAGGAAATTTTTTATTTTCCGGGATAATGTTAGGTGTAAAACTTTTTTTTTTACACACAGGGAAGTTCATTACACCCACCCATGGCTTTAAATAAGATGTATTAAATTTTTTTAAATGCGTTATTATTATTTTTGTGAAAAAATTGGCGAAATTTCGAAGTGATTTTGGCACCTGAAGATATTAATTGATTTAGCTCATATTTTGTATTATTTATAAGCATGGTAGGCCCCAACTATTCCCACCATAGGCGTTTTCAATTTCCGAAATTCGTGTTTTTCGCTCCACCCTAGTGAACAAGTATTTGCAGCCATGAAATTTATTAAAAGCAAAACAAGGTCGTAAATGGCTGATTCAAATTTGAAGATTTATCTGCTGCTGTCGGTAACAAATTTAACACCAAACATTGAAAGACTAGCGAAATCTAAACAGGCTCAAAAGTCTCTTCAGTAAGTAATGTTTATGTGCTATAATATATATTGTTTAACATAGATTAGGTAAATCATTTAAAGGTGTTAATATGTGTATAAACATACTTTTATTAAAAAAGATATTAAGGGTTTGCCAGGACCATGAAATAAAAAGATAGAAAAGGTGCTTGAGTTGTGTGTATGGCGCATCTAAACTCGTATGTGAAAAAAATTGACGCATGGTATGTAAAAGGTTGGCCACCCCTGTTCTAGACCATATATGGGCAACCCCCTGCCCGCGAGCCGGATGTGGCCCGCCCCGGCTCTTAATCCGGCCCGCAAAACATTTTAAAATCGCTCTCGAAAAAAAAAGTAAATATTCTGGGTTCTCGACAACAAGAGAGGGGGGGGAAACAAAAGCCTGATCTTCGTAGGTCAGTGTTTCTCAACCTTTTTTAGCTGAAGGCACACTAAAAATATCTTGAATTATTTGCGGCACACCTGAATAAAAAAATGTAAAAGTAGGTATTTCTAATACTACCTTATATAGTTATTATTGTTACTAATAAAATTAGTATTGGATGTATGAGATGACTTAGCCAGTTTTCTTGAACAAATTAAATCAAAGCGAGGTTTTAAAGTCGCCAGACAAGCTCTCTGCGACACATCACGCCACTCAATTCCACGGATAATCGGGAATAATAATTATAAATTTCTGTATTGATTGTATCCGAGAAACCGTCTTACACTTCTTGATTCCATTCCTTACTAACGGCGGATGTGATTGTTAAAACAACACTGATACAAATCATCAATACTCGGATTTCTGGCCTCTAAAAGGGACCACTACTGGAGAAGATATTTTTCATGAGGTTAAAAGTGTGTGCTACTGAACAGTATGGTTTGCAGTGGTGCAAATTAATTGGGGTTTGCACAGATGATACACCTTCTATGGTCGGTTCACGAAAAGGTTTCATAGGAATTTTGAAAGAAAAAGCAATCGACTTGAATGTGCAAAAAGACAATTTAATAATCGTACATTGCATTATCCACCTACAAAACTTGTGTTCTAAGTCCATCCGATTGCAGAACGTTATGGATGTGGTAATAAAGACAATCAATATTATTCGATCCCACGCGCTTAACCATCGCCAGTTCAAAGCATTTTTGTATGACCTTTCTTCAGAACATAGTGACGTGACATATTTTTGCAAAGTAAGGTGGTTAAGCAAAGGCAAAATGCTAAAAATATTTTACGATCTTAGACAGAAAATAGCCGATTTTATGGAAATCAAGAAAAAATCATTGCCTGAAGTCAGTGATCAGAAATGGTTATGTGATTTAGCATTTCTAGTTGACATCACGGGTCACTTAAACGAGTTAAATTTGAAGCTTCAAAAACAAGGTCAGTTGGTAAAGCCATCTTAAAGCGTTCCAAAACAAAATTCTCTTGTGGGAAACACAAATGCGTTCTGGAAGCTACTGTCATTTTTCAACACTATTTAGTCACAAAAATCACTGTCGGAGCAATTTTTTAATAAATTTTCCAACTTTGAAAACATGGATAGCTGCTTTAACCTTTTTGCTACTCCAGTGAAAAGAGACGTAGAGAAGGCTCCTACACACCTACAAATGGAGTTGATCAAGCTTCAGGAAGACATACATTTGATGTCAAAATTTGAAGACGTGGAGCGTGGAGCTAAGGGATTTCTACAGAACACATACCTTGCCGAAGAAAATTACACACAGCTGAGAGCATTTGCAAGAAAAATGATTTGAGCATTCTGAAGCACTTATAAATGTGAACTGTTCTTTTCCATGATGAAAACTAATAAATCGAAGTATAGAACCAGGCTTACAGATGAAAATTTGGAAAACGCTGCGCCTGTGTATTAGTGGGTTTGATTCCAACATTGTGTGCTTATCTTGTTTCTCAAGTTCAAGCTCAAACGTCTCATTTATTTCAGGTGATTGTAAGTAAATACTTAATCAATACGATGTTATTCTGTTCATATAACTTTACCATTCTTCTTGATAAATATGCAAAGTAAAATAAACCTTATCATTATTACTTTTTCACAACTACCTATTATCTACGGCCCGCGACTTAGTTAATATTCTAAAGTTTAGCCCGCAACTTTCCAAAGGTTGCCCATACCTGTTCTAGACAGTTAAAGATAGAGTAAAAATTTCAACGGATTTGAAATCTGTCGAAAATTTCAGTTTAGATTGATACCTGAAAATATGAGCCGACCAACCGGTATAGTGGTTAAGGTGTTAGCCTCTATATCGGAAGGTTCCTGGTTCGAATCCAGGTCCGGGCATGGATGTTTGTAAGCGTATGGTGTAGAGGCGGCTGGTGCACCTTAAATCTGTCGTGGCCGAAAGTCCTCACGTTGGGTTGGTGTGGAAGTTTGGAGAGTGGAGTGCCAGCTCAGGTGTTGCTTCGTCATCTGACCATGGTTCAAAATTACGAGGTGTTGTCCTCGGATCTTTCCCTTAAGGGATTGATCCCGGACCGTCGTCAATAGCCCGTTGTGTTGCTCTAGTACGACGTTAACTAAAAATTACCAATTACCAATTAAATAAATGATGCAGAAAAACGCCAAATTAACGTAAAACAATTAATGACTTTTTTAAGTAAGAACTCTTTAATTATCGTAACAATGTGAATTGCATGTGGTGTATATGTATAACTTTTGTATATGTTAAAATATACATTTAAACCTACACAATTTATTTTATTTACAATATTTGCTTTAACCGAGTTTTTTGGTTGTCCGAGTTAGCCTTGGTCCACATCAACTCGGAAAATCGGAACTACTGTAAGTCTATTAATTGATGATCATAACCACAAGGAGTTTTTGGGGCTCTAGTCCCTTTCACTCAAATAAAAGCAAATCTAACCCTTTGATTCATAGTAGTATACTTGATGGTGGCTTAAGCGCCCTAGACCCTAAAAAAAGTAAACTTTTTATGGGTTGCATGTACGAGAGCTTTTGCTCCCAGACTCACTCGGAAAATTCTCTGTTCTATTTTCTCTAGCTCATGGGCGCATTTACGGGGTGGGGGACTTAAGTCCTAGATCAGAATAAGCAATATCCTTTCCAATTCGGGTCCAAAAGGAACCTCTGGCTCCTACGGCAAGCTTAGACCCCTCTGACTCGAAAAGGGCGCAAAATATTTTTAATTCATGGGTTTTTTAATTTGGATGTGTAGATGAATTAACTTCGCACTGGAGCAACACAACGGGCTATTGGCGACGGTCTGGGATCCATCCCGAAGGGAAAGATCCGATCGTAGGAGAGATTATCCCAATTCTCATTAGTAGAGCCAACCGGAGGGTTGCGAGTTCAAATCCAACCAAAGACCGCCGTGTACAAAGAGGAGTTGATGCACGTGAAATCTGTCGTGGCTTCAAATGTCCTCACTTTGGCGAGGTGTCGAAGTTTGGAGAGGGGTACCAGAGCAGGTGTGACCACGGTATCTGACCGTGGTGTTGCCCTCGATCATCCCTATGGGGGTTGATCCAACACCTTCTATAGATAAGGAAGCCTCACAACCGGAGGAATGACGTCACAACAGTTAGGCCAACCTCTCCACATGTGTGAAACGTATCTTGGAAACCTACGATTCGTCCGTTGTGTTGTTGCAGAGACCATTAGTAGGGCCGCCGTGACTCTGGATACGGTCATTTTGCGCCAGCAACCTGCAAGTTGTAGGCGGCGCATATTCTATTCCTCCCATGGTGAATTTCTGTCTTCTGTGTCAAAATAACTTTTCGTGTGTGTTCTTTGGAATAGCATAACCAAATTTGTCCGTGTGCCATACAAAGCAAATCAACCATTACTAGAACCAGGATTTTTAGATTGCTCTCTTTTTCGTTGTTTCTCTGTTTCTTAATTTCATGAATTGGGAACTCTGCCCATAAAATATGCTAATCTTATACACCTAAAAATGCTAAATATGGAGATTTTGTCATAAAAACGCAAAACTTGCTGCTTAAGCGTCTAAAAAAGATAAAAAATGACGAATGATTTACCAAATATCTCGTGGGTATTTTAACTTCAATAGTATTTTGATCGCGGTTTTCAAAATGGTAGCGGTATGGTGGATGTCCCGGTTCCGATTTTATCTGCCCTTATTAAAATCTTAATTTATTATGTTAAGTATTATGGATTGTATCATAAAATAGAATGAAAAAGAATAGGCTTACGAATAATTTTAATTGTTTTAATTTCAAATATTTATCCTGCTGTATTTCCTAAACTTATTTATTAATGTTCAACATAAATCAAAATATTTCAGATACTCCACTGACTTGTATACAACCAATTTGCACTTAAAGGAACAATAAACTAATTTAAATCTAATAAATAAGTAAGAATTTTAAAAAATCTTGAAAATGTGAAATGTCGATACATTGCCAACATTACATATTATATGCCAAAAGTGATAAAAACTGTTTTAACATTTTAACTCAGCATTAAAGATTTAATGCAAACCTGAATTTTAATGGGTGCAGTTTTTCAATTTAAATATACCATAAAAGCTCTATTTCTACTATTCTCATATTGTTAGTATTCACGGTCTTCACATTGTTAACCCCATTAAATACATCTCTCTATATTAAAAAAAAGTTACCGCCGCCGCAGGATTGAAAACTGTGTTGTTTAGCTCGATTCTTAAACGATTTCCCGAGAAAGTACTGATTGGAAAAAAACGAAATTAACATGATTTGTTCTTCATCCTACACCTGAGCTGCCACCGCACTCTCCAAACTTCCTAACCAACCCAACGTGAGGACTTTCGGCCGCTACATATTTAAGGTACACCAGCAACAATTACAAACATCCATGCAGGGATTCGAACTAGGAACCTTCCGATCTAGAGGTTAACAACTTAACCACTATATCGGTTGATCGTCTTGAATAGGTGTGAAAGGTTATTAGGAGGGCTGTACCATACACAAAAGTATAAATGATGGCAATTGGTAATTTTAGTTAAAGTCGTACTAGAGCAACACAACGGGCTATTGACGACGGTTCGGGTAATGGTAATGGTAATTTTAGTTAACGTCGTACTAGAGCAACACAACGGGCTATTGACGACGGTCCGGAATCAGTCCCTTAAGGGAAAGATCCGAGGACAGCACTTCGTAATTTTGAACCACGGTCAGATGACGAAGCAACACCTGAGCTGGCACCCCACTCTCCAAATTTCCACACAAACCCAAGGTGAGGGCTTTCGGCCACGACAGATTTAAGGTGCACCAGCCGCCTCTACACCATACGTTTACAAACATCCATGCCCGGAACAGGATTCGAACCAGGAACCTTCCGATCTAGAGGCTAACATTTTAACCACTATACCGGTTGGTCGGCGTATAAATGATGACCACCGTGGCGTGGAATAGTTTGGAGAGTGGTGGGATTCCAGCTCAAGTATTGCCTCGTCATCTCAAACGAATGCTTTTCAAAATCATACGGTGTTGTTCTCGTATTTTTTCCTTCAGGATATACCCCATGCCATCTACAAATGCCCGTTATGTTGATCCCATGTGACTTTAATTAACTACTTACCTATCTGCAGGATCTCTTTGCCGACCAACTGGTATAGTGGTTAAGGTGTTAGCCTTTGGACTTGACTGGACCCTAATTAAATCACTAAAACACAACAGTTTTATTTCTTTTTCGTCCTTATTTTTCTTTTATTTATTTAAAATTTTAATCTTTTTCTAACTTGTAATGAATCATCGAAGTTTGCCACCTCTGAATGCGGTCACACTCCGGAAGGGAAACCAACTGGTTTGCTACAAAGCGCCTCAGCGTACAGCGTAAGTGTCCGACAAGTTGGCTCTGATTGGCTGGTATGATCATGTGCCTGAGACGTAAAGGTGTTTCATTTGGCTATTTATCTACGTTTTGGCGCAGATCTCTTTGACTGATAGGAACGGTTTTCGAAAGGTTTTAACATTTTGAACCGAAAATTGTATCCTTTTATTATATAAGTTAGTGTTTTATGTATGCTTTTTGTTACATCAGAATGGTCCTAAACCAGGGATGGATACGACACCATCATCCTAAAGCAAAGGGGACGGCAGAGGGGCGGAAAAATATCAGCTGGTAGTGAGTTCAGGAGTGGTTTTTAGATTATTTATGTAAAATCAACGGAGTTTGGAAAAATAAAAAAAGGGTATTAAAAATTAGGAAAAGTAATTTAGAATCAAAAGGAATTAAATTGGAATTGTTTTAAAATAATTTGGATGATCTAAAAATATTTCCGCCACTCGGGAAGTCATCCTCCGCCGCTAACGCCAATCTGATGGTAAGGGACTTTAGCCATTTGGTCATCGTTGCTTCACCTAGAGGAGCTCTTTAAAAGAAGAGTTCATTTTTGCCTCCCCTTATTATATAAGTTGGCGAGAAATACTACTAACAACAACCATACAACATATATATGAGGAGCCAATCAGAGTCAACTTGTCGGACACTTACGCTGTACGCTGAGGCGCTAGTGGTTTGCTGATCTCGCTTAAGGAGGTAGCGCCATCTCATTGAACTTCGTGCAGCTGAAAGTTATGTTTATTTTTATCAGCCTATTTAAATCATTTTTTCTTTATAAATTTTCTCTCTTAAATTAAGCTCACGTTGGGTTGGCGTGGAAGTTTGGAGAGTAGGGTGCCAGCTCAGGTGTTGCTTCGTCACCTGACCGTGGTTCAAAATTACGAGGTGTTGTCCTCGGATTTTTCCCTTAAGGGACTGATCCCGGACCGTCGTCAATAGCCCGTTGTGTTGCTCTAGTACGACGTCAACTAAAATTACCATTACCATTACCTTAAATTAAGCAATTCAGTTTTATATCAGACACACACCTGATGACGGGGAGTTAAGCTGCTTTGCAGTAGGCACTCCGGAAGTGATTGTCCAGTCCAGTCCAGTTCTAGATCGGAAGGTTCCTGGTTCGAATCCGGGTTCGGGCATGGATGTTTGTAAGCGTATGGTGTAGAGGCGGCTGGTGCACTTTAAATCTGTCGTGGCCGAAAGTAAGGGACTGATCCCGGACCGTCGTCAATAGCACGTTGTGTTGCTCTAGTACGACGTTAACTGAAATTACCAATTACCAATTTGCAGGATGTCTTTTGGAGGAGACAAGAGGTGTTCGGAATTTTTTTGACGGACCCTACCTTGTTATCGAGAGATACGATACCAACTTTACATATTTTAAAATTTGAGCCGGAAGGTATTTTAATAAACCATGCACTAGAGCAACACAACGGCGACGGTCCTGGATCAAACCGGAAGTTGAGCAGACAGGAATCACAGAGGTAAGAAAATGTTTTGATAGTTGGAGTTACAAACCTCTAAGTCGTGTTTTTTTTTTCCATTTACCATTATGTAAAAGCGTAAATAAATAACCAATTATAATAAGTTTACAGAGGATTGACCATCGAAACGGGAAATCATGTCGGCTGTTTATGCTGCTGGGAAAACTGTAAAAACGAGTGTTACAAAACATCTCATAAAGGACATATTCTTAAATTTCACCCGCAATAGAGAATCAAGATTTCTAGGTTATTACAGATTTAAACTTAATAGTAACGTATTTAGAGCACGTAAAGCTGAATATCGACAAAATGTGCTGAAAGCTATGGAAGCGATACCGACTCTGCAAGATAGACTACGCGGTAAGCTTAAATGATTGTAAATATAATATTTCGCAGTATTCTAGTATATGCTTTTAACTCTTGTCCTATCATTCTAGAACTCAACGAGCCGGATCCCGTTTTGGACAAAAAAGTGAACATTGGTTTCATTAAACCCCCAAATAAGGCTATCACTGTGAAAGACAGACTTTCCTGGCGGAAGAAGTTCAAAAGCAAAAAGGAACAGATAGAAGATCTTAATAGAATTAGTGAGCTTTTTATGCTTGAACTAAGAATAATTATTGAGATTCATTCTTGTGTTCAATATTCCTATCATTTTTACTTGTTATCATACTTGCCAACTTGTACAGATTATCGCCGACCAACCGGTATAGTGATTAAGGTGTTAGCCTCTAGATCGGAAGGTTCCTGGTTCGAATCTGTGTCCGGGCATGAATGTTTGTAAGTGTATGGTGTAGAGGGTTGCTGGTTCACCTTAAATCTATCGTGGCCGAAAGTCCAGGTTTTGTCTATTTCTGAGGAGTCGTTATTTCAGTCATGCAGTTTTAAATGAGTTTAATGATTATTTAGGGGCAAGTTATGTGTTCATGATCTGTCCACCAAATTAGCATCATAAGCAGATTCCTGCTTTGAGTTTAAACTTTTGTTATTGGAAGCGATGACAGCGATTATGAGTAGACAAAACAAATAATCACCTATGTTGATACTCTTGCATGATTGTGTATATGACAACCATTTTCACAAGTAAACTTACTATTTTTCCAGAGAGAAATTCCCCAAGGTCATCTGATCAGAGCCATTGTTTTTTAAGATGACAGTAAAATTCTAGCATATGCCATGCTATCTAGCAACTCAGACTAATACCAAAATGGGCCAGTGGCCATTAATATATCATATTTAATTAAATTTTATTTTTTAAAGTTGTCAAATGTTGTATTAAACTCCATGTGAAGCCCCACATATGTGTACATGGGGTGTACCCAGGTACCCCAATCAGTAGTTTCTAGAGGAAACAACATCTTGGACAAACACTGTAAAGTGACCTCTGACCAAACATCTGACATTCATGATCTTTTAGACAACTGCTACAAAATATCTCAAATACAAGTCATGCTGATTAATACTTCCATTGATTTTATAGTATTAAAAACAAAAAGGAACAGATAGAAGATCTTGATAGACTTCGTGAGCTTTTTATGCTTGAACTGAGAATAATTATTGAGATTCATTCATGTGTTCAATATTCCTATCATTTTTACTTGTTATCATACTTGCCAACTTGTATGGATTATCCGTAATGTTTATGGATTTGAAAACTTAATTTTACTGATTTACGGATGGGAATTACTTTAATTGAAACGAATTACTTTAATTACAACAGCATTCTCACTCTTCTGCTTAGCAAGTATATTGGCCATAGCACTTGTCTGTCACCCAGTAGATCACTGGTTCGAATCCCGGTTCGTTCACATAGCAATATGGAACCAATCCCATACCATTAGCACTACATCTCTAAATTTATATTTTAATCAGACGCTTATACTAACAGCTTTCAGTTTTGATAAATCACCCTTGTAGGTTATTGTTTGATACAAATGTATTCACATATTCTTTGAGCTAATTATGAAATATTTGTTTGAAATAAAAATTCAAATTGTCACATTAATATCACTATTTTAATAATTATTTCATATTATTTTTAGTTAAAATAGATCTTGCTGAAGTGAAAAAAGATTTGTTAGACACTGATGGGGCAGAATTCCTGCAAAATATTGCTGACCATTATGGATTGTATTCAGATCTATATCACCATGGTTACTTTACACCTTGTCTTCCTTTAAAAATTACGTATGATTATGATGAAGAAAGCGTCACTCCTGTTTATAATGGCAACATCATTCAAGCATCTGAAGTAAAATTTTCTGTTTCTTTCAACTTTTTGTTTATAATAATTATAATGTACTTGAGAAATTTGATCCTGCTTACTCTGCTTTAATTACTTATGTACATAACATGCACGTTTTCCGATTTTATGGATACAATCTTACATCTTAGTATACAAAGTCTGTATTTGATCTCCTTTGGAAGAAACAACTGATAACACTTGCTTTTGATCTATTTTACTGAACCATTCACTTAATTTTGAACAAGTTTGTAACTATTTAAATACAATGTGTCATAGAAATGAGGACTAATTCCCGATGATCCCTTATGTTATCCTTTCTTTTAAAAGAGAAGTATTTTCTGAAAATGCATGTTTTCTATTTATGTGGATCTGAATTTTAACAGCAAATTTCATCTCACAATTTAGATTCTCATTTGGAGTGTGTTCGACTCACAGTTTCAACTTACCAATCAATTAAAATTGTATGCATCTACATAATCCAGATTTATCTATTTAGAAAATATTAAATAAAAATAATATGCTTTTGATGATTTAATTGAAATGCCAAAACCAATTTAAAATTTATGATGTTTGTTTTGTTAATTTTATAAGTCAATGATCAACTATGAAAACCCTTTTTCAACAGATGCTTTTCAAAGTAGCCAAGTTCTCTTTGATCTTGTCGAGTGCTGTTACTTCACCGATATACATTGCAGCTGACTTTAGCAAAGTATTCAAGATCTTGTCCTATCAAAGAAGCTTATTTCTAAGATAACAGTTTTTAATATAAGCCCATAAAAATCTAGGTTTTCCATTTCAATTGAAATTTCATGTGAGACAGGAAAATAAAATGTATCAAAGTTTTGGCTTTTAGATAAAAATGTTTTCCCAGTTTTAATTGTAAAAGTCAGTTTGAGTTACATGCAAGTCTAAATTTTTATGATAGAAACTGAGTAAGATTACATTATCCAGGTTGATTTTTGTTGCATGTTCCTAAAGTTGTGTTTTGAGTAGTAACTTGAAATAATTTCCAATGTTTTTCAAAAAAATAACTTTCCAATTTCACCTCAATGTTTTTTATTTTCCAGGCTGCTAAAGTACCAAATGTAAAATTCGACAGTAAGCCTGATGATATGTGGACTTTAGTAATGACTAATCTGGATGGACATTTGTTGGATAACAAGTCTGAATACCTACATTGGTGCATGTAAGTTTCTATCTGCTAAAAAAATTGTTCATTTCGTTGATATTTCAGTTATTTGATTCTGTTACCAGTTAAAACAGTCAATTATTGGTTGTAATGGGTAGCACAAGTTTTGTGCAACTAATAAAGTTTACTGGTGATCCAAACATTAAAGGAATGGAAACTAATGGTGTATGTATGAGCACCATGTTCTATAGAAGCCTCAAATATTGTTACAAATGTTTCGATATGTTCTAAAAATTTACTGTTAGCTGAAATCTCTAAAATAATCTGTCACTAGTATTTTTTTTTAAATGAAAATGTTTTTTAAAATTTTACTTTGGGCTGCGGTCAATGCAAAACCGTTTTTTTAAGTATCCAGTTTAATATATTTTTCTTAGTTAAATATTCAAATCTTGTATAGTAAATGTCATAGTCTAGCCACAGCAATACCAATTTCATCCAGAAGTCAATTTTACTAATGTGGCTAGCTTTCTTTGTTATAGATTATAAAATTATCCTAAAAAATAATTTCCCTCAAATAAATTTTTTTTATGATGGGGTTTAAGTGATGTCCAGGTGCCTGTAATGTCTTATATATAGATTTAAGTATTGAATGGACTTGTGGAAAGGCTTAAAGTCTTGGTTCTTATAATGATATATGTTCTTATAAGTGAATGTGTAATAACAAATACACAGTAGATAACTCCTAATTAAAGTATTTGGCTACTCTTTTAGTCATTGTATGGATATCTCTCCACAGCAGCACAAACCAGGAAATCTTTTGCAATAGCTAGCAAAAATTAGCTTTCTTATATTTCATTTAAAATCATCTTAAAATTTGTAGTTTAATTATTTACTTCTAATAATTGTTTTGCATTCTTTTTGTTCATAAATGAAAAGTTAGTTGAATAATTTATTTATTCACTTGATTTCTTTGAATTATATTTGCATAGTATAATACAATAAGTTAAAAATGTTGTCATTTAGTATTTTTAAATTCAAATTTATGTAATTGTAACTTTCTAAAATGTTCTTTTGCCATATTTCAGAGGTAATATTAAAGGTAATAATTTGGAATCAGGAGAAGTGGTTTGCGATTACTTGCAACCTTTTCCAATGAGAGGCTCTGGATATCATCGGATTGTGTTTGTTTTGTACAAGCAAAGTAAACAAATTGATTTTTCTTCTCTTAAAAAGACAACTCCATGGTAAGTGACAGTGAAATCTTGTAAAAGGGTGACTTGAATTATTATATTTTGCTTATTTGATGCTGTAAAAATAATTCATTGAACCTATTTCATGTTATTCAAGGCTTTTAATAATTTTTATTATGTTTGTACTTCCCCAGAAAGTAATTCTGCGTCACACTACATTGTTGTGTTTGGAAATGTGTTATGTGGGTTATTTATTTTAGTTGGGCTTTAAAAATACAAAAGTGAAAATTATACGGTATGAGGAAAAAAATTTGCAATGGAATGAGAATAATAAGGAGCAATCTTGTTTAGCAATACATGCCTTATTATTTATTCCTCATAAAAAATTATGTTCTTTCTTTTCCTCTAATCTTATCAATACATTTATGTCCAAAGCACTTTAAAATGCATAGTAATGACAAGTACATATGTGGATATCGAAAAACATTACTCTAAAATATTACATTTGTGGTAATTTTCTTTCACTCATTTCTTTATAGAACATTCTAATTCCCCCTTCCTTATGTCCATATATAATATACTAGCAGGCCAGGGCATTGCCTGTGACAGTTCTTTCATGTCCTTATTGGTACTGAAAACATTTAAAAGAAGAACAAAAATTTATGAATGAGTCCCACATTCACCGGACATGACACGTGTTAAAATTTTAAATTATTTATTTAAAGAAAATCACATTTAAGGTATTGATCTGGTGTAAAATTTCCTGCAGATTTCAAATACGTTGAAATTTTTACTCTATCTTTAATGATCACGATGATAGAAAACCTCAAATAGTCCTTGCTTGTTGCGAAGTTAAAATCGCTAGCAAGAAAGTTATGCTAATCAACAATGTAAATCAAAACACGCTTTCTTCAACTGAGGAGCTGTGGCGCCAGCTCCGTAAGTGAAGAAACAAAGAGGGAAAAAAGTAATAAATTAATTTTAAAATGTTTTAGATTAAATTTTAAAATTCAGGCTTTTTGCAAAATTTGCATAAAATTAGAACTACTTGTGTGCCAAATCTCAGGACTAAATGGTATAGATAATCTGAAAACACACAGACACAAACACTTCCTTTTATAATAGTTTAGATATGCTAAGAGTAAAGTTGTGTACAGAGGATGTGTGTTAGTATTCTTTCCTAAGTATGTGTGTACATCTTTAGTATAAGATGATATACTGGATAAACACACACACATAACATGAGGATATGCACTTGGTGAAAAACACTTCAGAAATAATTTTGGTGGCTCAATTATTTTTACATAATTTGAAAAAATTATCTGAAAAAAAAACATTCATTAGTTAAAGTAATATAGCTTTATGTGAGTAGCCAGCATTATTTGAACTCTATGATAAGTGATAAACCAAAAATTTGTAGTTGCTAATTTTGTTTTAACAATAGCTTTTAAATATTCTAATATTCGAACTAAAATTGTTAATGCCTTCACTACAACATGAATCGCTGTCATTTTCCAAAGCACTACATCAAAAACGTTATCCGTCACAGAAGTTAAATTGATCCCTTAATTTAATGTAATATTTTCTTTTATTAATTCCAATACAGAAGACACTGCAGACAAATATCTTTAGCTTCAATAACATATTAGAAGGTGCTATTGGAAATACAGAACACAGTACAAATACATACCTTTGTTATATACATACTTTTATAATATTTTCACCGACAGAATAAAACTGTACCGAACAAAAGCAATTACAAAACCTGTGAAGAGGAATCTTTAGCCTTCCAACAAAACGAGTAAATAATTTTTCCAGTCAGGGCCATCATGCGAGGAGGTCAACATTTCTCAATTTGCCACTGGGACAGGGGACACGAAATTCTACATCAATATAGATGGACAGTGAGGAAATTATGACCTGTCGCTAGTCTAAAAGAAACCACAGATTTTCATCTACGTTATCTATACGTCATCTACGTTACGGACTATCAGGCAATTGAAAGATACTTCCTGATTTGTCCTGAACTATCTCCCCAAGTTCAATTTTATGGATGTTCTAAATTTTTAGGTTAATGGTAGAGACTGCTGATTTATGATAAACTATATTGAGGGCAGCCTGGGAGACATCTGCCTCTCATCTCTGCTATTATGAAAGGAAATGTTTGCGTGTCTGTCTGTGTATGTGTCTGTGTTTTCAAATTATCTATACCACTTACAGTCCTGAACATCTCCTAATTTACTCTGAACAAGTCCGTTAATTTACGTTGTTTCATCAATTCGGTCCAGGTTTAACTTTATTCTTTAAAAATTGCCGGGAAAGATGTAAAAAAGGAGAGAAAAAAAACGCTGGTTAGCAAAACGTCCAGAGTTTGGACAGTTCTGGATTTGGGACTTCGTACTTACTGTATTAAAAAAATATCACTTTAATCATACTGTCTTTCAAGTGTTAAAGAGACATATCAATAAATCTTCCAATCAAAGCCTCACTATTTACAAGTAAATAAATTAAACATAATTATATTTGGCGTACTACAATTTAACCTTTTGAGATTGTTTCTCAGAGATTCTCTTCACTCATGGATGTGTACATTTTCCCCTTCACAACTTCTAACCAGTTTTCACCTTGACCAATGGAATCTTTTATTGGGTTCTCTTAACCAATAGATATGATTTTTGGTCAGAATGTGTTGAGGGGTAAAAAGAGTGAGGTATAGCATATGATTTATGTTTGCACGTAATTAAAATCTAATGCATAACACCGTTTTGAGAAAAGTGACAACACTAAATGGAAATGGAAAATTTTCCAATCAACAAACATTTGACTTAACTCGAACAATATTTAAAGTTGTACTAGTGTTTACATTCTGAAGATGATTGCTTGAAGTTGTTTAACTATTATTACATGAGTTACTTTTCTTTTTAGTTTGAGTCTTCAAGAGAGAACTTTTAAAACATTTGATTTTTATAAAGAACATCAAGATTTTTTGACTCCTGCTGGCTTAGCTTTTTATCAATCTACCTGGGATGAAAGCTTAACAGACTTTTTTCACAACGTTCTCAGTAAGTTTTGTTATTATTTACCTTTATAGGATTCTTAATGCTTCATCAGTATCTACTGTATGAATATATTTCTATCATTAAATCCTCTCAATTGCATCTCTCTTAACATTTTCCTCTTAAACTGAATTTAAAACCCATAGCTGTAATACTAATTACTCTATAATCAATTTGTTGGTATTTTCTTGGTATAAAATCTGTAGTGGTACATTGGTATATGATACGAGTGTGGCTATGACGAGAATGCAGTCGACCTTGGGTCCATCGAGGAAGGAAAAGGTGTGAAACTTTGTTAGGATATGGTCACCATATGCAATAGCTAAAATGGCAATTTCTGTGTGTGTGGCGACCAACCGGTATAGTGGTTAAGGTGTTCTGCCTCTAGATAAGAAGGTTCCTGGTTCAAATCCGGGTCCGGGCATGGATGTTTGTAAGCGCATGGTGTAGAGGCGGCTGGTGCACCTTAAATCTGTCGTGGCCAAAAGTCCTCACGTTGGGTTGGCGTGGAAGTTTGGAGAGTGGGGTGCCAGCTCGGGTGTTGCTTCGTCATCTGACCGTGGTTCAAAATTACGAGGTGTTGTCCTCGGATCTTTCCCTTAAGGGACTGATCTGGGACCGTCGTCAATAGCCCGTTGTGTTGCTCTAGTATAGTACAATGTTAACTAAAAATTACCAATTGCTGTGTGGTTTTCCTCAGACAAGCTATCACTTTCAGCACTGAACTATAAACATATTACAGAATCGGTGCTAAAGATGCTTCTTTCGAAAGCAATTTGTTTATGCTACCACCAGTCCCTAATTTAACTTATAGACTCTTTCTAAATCATGCAGCTCTACTGTCAACTTCTATGAGCCTGATTATAATATTAATTATATTTTAATATTAATATGTATAATTTTGTGTAGCTGTGTATTTATGTGTTGCACTATGTTTATAGATATGCAGGAGCCTATATTTGAGTACATCGAACCACCTATATATATTAAGCCCCAGGTTCATCATCCCCACTTGGAACCATTCAATTTGTAAGTACATTTAAAAGCAACCTTGAATTTACAGTTTAAGACTACCTTTTCCTTTGCTAGTATGCTAAACCTTTAGGCTACGGTACTGCAATCGTACCGTCGTATTAAAAGAATTAATAGTTAACCATAGCATAAAGGTTAATAAGGGCAACGAGTAGTGTGGAGGATATGGCTGTTCCAAGTGCTTAGTATAAGAATTGTTTCCAGATGCTTTAAAATAGTCTATGATTCATGCGGGCTAATTTATTTTCCATCAATACTTACTATTACAATTTAATTTTAAAATATTCTAATGAAGTTCTGTTCTGCCAAAACAAACCAGTCTTGTGTTTATTGGATGTCAAGCAGTTTAGATAAATAGTTGCACTCTCTGAAGCAGTCATTTACCTTAATAGTATGTATACATAAATTTTTTTTCAAATTTTAAATTAAAGAAAAGAAAATATCGCATAATACATAGCACTGTATGAAATAAATATCCTGTACAATTTATTTTACAAGCTTGTTGTTATTTTGTGTTTATTAAAAGAAACATTCTTGCAGAATTTTTGATTAAAAATTTTACAATGAAAAGATTTTCTCATTTGGATTTGCAAATTGCTGACATTTTCATTTCCAGTGAAAATTCTCAATGCCTGTGTTTACCAGTTCTAGTTTTTTTTCTTAGTGAGCTATGATTTTAAGAACATTATTCAAAACAACAGCAATTGCTGTTGTGGTAAGATGCATAGAAAATGCAATAAGATGCATTTTTTTTGTTAAAAATGTAAATATCTGCAAAAAAAAAAAAAAAAAAAAAAAAAAATTTGTTATTTTCTCCTTAAAACTAAAATAAGGAAGTAATTGACTTACTTCCAACAGAAAATACCATAATTATGAATGAACCCAGAAGTCTAAACTTAATGTTAGCGAGCAGTGGTTACACCTGACCCCCCCAAAAGAACTGTCACAGGCAATGCCGTGGTGGCCACGCAATGGCTAGTCATATATAAAGCTAAAATAATGAAATGTCATAGGTAAGAAAACGATAATAGAAATTTTCATGAATCGCAAATCAGTTCATCTAGGCATATGTTTCTTTTCTTTTCTCAAGGTCAGAGTGGGATTCTGTGTCAGTTCGAACATATAGAACATACGTATAATAACTTAGCTACTTTACTTTTTCTTTTTTATAATTTTTTCTTTCCCATACATGCTTGGAATATTGACTAGATATATGTTTGGAATTGTTGAGTATGTGAATGGTAATGAAAAGGTTACATTACATGAGAGGTTCTTCAGAAAAGTTGTCTACTAAAATGGGGGGTTAAAGAGAGAATTTCTGCCTTTTTACGATTGTCCTTGAAAAACTTCAAATGGGCCTTGAAACTTCCTGGAAAAGTACTTGAATTTTTTTCCCACCAAAGAGTGGGAACCATGTAACAGTATTAAAAAATGCCATGCAATATTTTTGTATTGATGAACAAATACATAAATAAAAAAAAATAAGTTTTCATAAGAAAATTCTATAATATATTGCAGCTCAGAGAATATTCTCTACTAACAACTCTAGTCTGACATATTTAACTATTATTTTATGTCTTCAATAAACTTTTCTATCTTCCAGATATTTAGACAGGTATAGAGATCCAAAAGAAATTAAGAAGGAAGTTCTTCTCAAGAGACTAAAAACGATTGAACCTTTCAAAGAAGAGCCACCTATGCCTAAATATCCATGTCTCCATAAGCCAGAAAATTATATACACTCATGGCAGAGACAGGACATTCGATTGGAAAGATTGAGACTTGCAAAGTACAGAGATTTAAGGCCACATTCAGTTTACCCTCAGGAGGATAATCAGTTTACATACTGGACCAAGGCCTAAACAATTTGTTGAGCATAGTTAGAACAATAAAAAATAAACTGTTTGATTTGTTTTTGAATTTATCTATATGTAGTTAACCCTTTGAGGGTCATGCATGTACAATCTGCAGTTTTATTTCAATGTCTACAGTCAGTTTCAGACTTCTTGACCAATAGAATCCTTATTTTAATATTATCCCAATCAATAATGTTTTGCATGCATGTGCTATCTGTAGTTTTATTTAACTGTTTGCAACCAATTTGGACTACTTGACCAATGTAATTCTTCTAACATTCTCCCAATCAATAATGGCCGTCCAACCAGTATAGTGGTTAAGGTGTTAGCCTCTAGATCGGAAGGTTCCTGGTTCGAATCCGGGTCTGGCATGGATGTTTGTAAGCGCATGGTGTAAAGGCGGCTGGTGCACCTTAAATCTGTCATGGCCGAAAGTCCTCACGTTGGGTTGGTGTGGAAGTTTGGAGAGAGGGGTGCCAGCTCAGGTGTTGCATCGTCATCTGACCGTGGTTCAAAATTACGAGGTGTTGTCCTCGGAACTTTCCCTTAAGGGATTGCTCCCGGACCGTCGTCAATAGCCCGTTGTGTTGCTCTAGTACGACGTTAACTAAAATTACCATTACCATTACCCAATCAATAATGTTTTGCATGCATATGCAATCTGCAGTTTTATTTAAATGTCTGCAACCAGTTTAGGACTTTTTGACAAGTAGAATCCTTCTGTTCCAATCAATAATGTTTTGTTGGGGTGAGGATAAAAGCAATAACACACTTATCGGAAACCTAATGGTTCTTAGAGTGCTTAATGGAAATATATTGTTGACAAATGCTGGTTGTTTGGCCATTAGACCAATGTAAATATAAAAAATCAATGCAAAATGTGATTTTGCAACTAAGAAAAACCATTTTTCTCTAGCTAATATGTGCATAACATGTGAAGCATCTATATATATAATTCTCTTACGTGGCTCACGAAAAATACATTATTTGTAATCGCGTTTTGGCAACACTGTACGATTGTTTGTTTATCGCGAAGTCTCGCGCATCGATTGAATTTATAGCGTTATCGGATGAAATTTTATTGAAAAAAAAAGGAAATTTTAATGAGCTGTTGCAGTTAGTTTATAATAGAAATCAAAGAAAGCGGAGGATCTTTTCAGGGCCATTTAAAAAACGGTCCTTTTCAGGGTCAACAATCGTAGTTCAACAAGACGCTTGCACTACAACTTTCGGCAACAAACTCAATGAAAAAGTGTGGGTCGTTTGAGTGCTGAGAAAATGTACACACAAACAACATGCTGGGTATTCAATTTCCAAAGCAACGCTCACATTTTGAGTCAAAATTTCCACATAGTTTTCATTTGAATTCTGATTTTAGAGATACTGTATATATTTTTTCTGTAATACAGCAAATTTAGATTTGAAAAACATTTTTTGGTAACATATTTTGTAAACAATCCGTTTTGCTAGGACACATGTCTTCATTGAGGCGAGCGAAGCGAGCATAGGTTCGCGCAGTGAACCAATGAGGATTGCGAAGCAATCCTCCGGGGGTTAGCGAGCAGGGGGCAGGCCCCCTAGTATATTTATACTGCTTTAAAGTGCATATGTGTATGACAATTTTTATGTACTTTTGCTATTTTGTATTTACATTTTAATGAGAAAACAAAATTAGCCATCTAAACTGAATTCTGATTTTTTACGAGATATTTTTTACTGTACATTTTTCAGTTACAGCAAATGCTTCAAGTTGAATAGAAAAACGTTATTGGGTGGAAGGGAACTGTAGATTGCTCATCATTGAAAATTGAGAATGCTTTCCAATCGCCAGCTTCGGTAGAGTTCTTTACTCTAAGCTGAGTTGATACTGTTGAAAAGTTGCTCAAAACAGCCAAACTCTTTTTATAGAAACATTTCATGCAGATTAAAAAAAAAAAAGCCAAATATACTACTTCTGCATGACAATTGTTTCATGAATCTTAAGAGCTTATGATTTGTAGAGTCAGATTAAACATACAGTGATATTCAGCTGGACCAAAGAATACACCATAACAGTAAGATGTAACTCTATTATAGTGCTTTATTTCTACAAAATAGGCTTATTTCAAAATGACCTAAAATAATTTATGCTTTCCCCATTATTAAAGTTGGCTGGTATGCTTTTAATTCATTGTATTCTTTTTTCTTAATATGGTCACAGAAGGGCATATTATATGGAAGTAAAGGTAAACAATCTGGAATAAAAAGTTTTACTATAAGTTATGGTAATTTTTTTATAATTATGTGTGTTTAGGTTTCCTCTCACAAAATTCTAATGTTTCTTATTTAGAAAGCAACTACTGCAGTAATTCAATACACCTTTTCTGCAAAAAAGTACTAAATGTTATCAGCATCTGATCTCGTGTAATAAATTTGGTCATTCTCAAACTATTCACCACAATTTAAATGTTGGACTGTTCTGTGCATTTATTGTTTGCTAGCAATTACTTTGGAACAATGGCTGTTACATCTTCTCCATTTTGTTCCACCATTCATTATTAAGTTCTTTTTTCTTATACAGAATGGAATGAAACGATTGGCTTATTTGTGTATAGATAGATAAGAAAATTCAGGAAAGAGCATACCTAATCAACATTAGAAGTTGCCAAGGAAACGAGACCCCTCATAACTGTTAGAGACTGAAATCCCGCAATTTACCCTCCTACCATTTCTTTTACCACCAATGATGACTATTTCATTTCGTACAGCCAATGAGAAGCTCTTGATCAGCACTTCGGAGCTCTCCCAAGCGCTCATCCAGAATGAAGCACTATTTTTCAAGAATTCAATAAAATCAAATTCTTTGGGCTGGATTTTATCTTGTGCCAGTCTTTTCTACATCAAAACTAAAACTTTAATTATAAAAAAATCCAACTCAATGTTCTTTTTTTAGTTATCTTCTACATTATGATCCTCAAACACCAAGGCACACCTATTTATCAAGTGCTATAATGTCAATACCAGAGATTGAGGAACCTTCTGGGTCATGTTCTACACGATCTCATCCACCACCAATATGATTAAATTTTAGTAGTGTACAAGGTTCAACAAACCCCTCTTGCCAACTAATTATCAACTTATCAGGAGTCTTGCGTCAATCGAATAAGTTATTTCAGACCAATTCGGTTCACTGAATATAAAAATATACTTCATTAGTATGGTGTTATTATGAGCACTTTAATGGTAAGCTTGATAATTATCAACTCCGAGTCTACTTCCAAACGGCCTGCTGCCATTCTCCAATATTAGATTTTAAATTTTTTCTATAACTAACCTATTTTAATATAAAAGACCATGGTAATAAAAAAAATAATTAACATGTCTATTACGCATTATAGTTATTTACAGTTTGAAAACAGCGTTTTTCTGGTCTGTTTTTGTTTCTGAACTTTCAAACTTGCCAAGGGACGGTCAGAGACCCATGCGACAATTGCGTGTGCGAAGATGAGGGGGAGGGACGTCGGCCAGTGTAGTATGAAGGGCTTTGTGGGGTTGACCCCCGCCAAGGGCACCCTTAATATAAAGAGGTTGCTGAATAGAGCAATAAACCTCAGATAAAACGCCGTCCACACTGGCGGCATGATTTCTGCTTTTTTTTCTTCCAACGAAGATATAATAATGACAATGACAAGAATTAAATACTCTTGCGAGAGGGGAAATTTTAGGCTTCAGTATTCTAAGGATATTAATATTGAAGAGGTAATGAAATTCAAGACTCAATTTGTGGAACTCATTGAGGATATAGTCAGCTATACGACTTGACTTGTTAAAGTGTATGCAAATATTCTCTTAAAGATCCATATCCGAATATAGATATAACTCGGGATTTTTTTGACCTTACTGGTTATACAGTGGCGTAATGCGAGCGCATTTAGTAGGTAAGTTGAAACATACTCTTATTAAAATCTACCTACAGTTTATCACGGGGCAAGAACGTTTGACAAGCTTTGCTATTTCATTCATTTTACCAAAAGTGGCAGAAAATATGGACTTTTACGGACATAATCACAAAATTTGTCTTGCGAAAAGCAAAGTAGGTTTTTACAGTTTTCTATGTTGTTTATTTTATAATTTTTTTTTAATTATACATGAAGTAGTATGTCCAGTTTTACGCCTTTTATTTTTAGTCCTAGTTCTGCCTGCATACATTTTGACATAGGGGCGCCAAGTCCTATGTTTGCCAAAGACGCCAGAACTCTATATACGGCACTGGCGTCGTCGCCCGCCACACACAAAAAAGCTGATTACCTTTTGGAGCCATTTATTACGATACCAATTTTTCATGATTTTAAGACCCCTCCACCCTAAAATATCAAATGATATCAAGGACCAAAATTCTTCCTCCTCATTTGATATCGATATCCCCCACGAAATTTCGCACTGAAGTATTAATTTTTTATGCACTTTAAATATAAATTTAAAATGCCTTAAAGAGGGATTGCCAGCCCCGAAAACCTCCCCCAAATCGGCGAATCTTTGAAATGGGAGGGGGGGGGGCAAATCATCTCGCATCTGCAATAAATTTATCTTGGACCGACCTTGAAATTGCCACAAGTTAAATTTTCCTTTTTTGCGTGCCTTCCTGTAATGGACTCTTATAATTTCTCAAAAATCTCAATTTGAAAAACGTGATTTTAAAGTAGCCTGCTACTCCTCAGTCCGATTAGTGAAAATGTTCTAACCAACAATAAGAGATGGCGCCACGAAACAATTTACCGTTAAAAATGACAATTTGGGAAACAAAAATAGTAATCTGTTCAAAAATTGCATTTTGAAAAACTATCCGTGACAAAGTTCCTGTGGATTGTTACTTATTTGTTCCGAATCCTGTGGGAACTTTTGAGACAGAAAAGTTTTCTAATTATTTTTTAGGTATAAAGACAATGTTTTCCAAGCTAGAATCTCCCCTCGGGGAGGCGACAAAGCTAATACCAAAATACTTTCGAAAACTATTTGCCAGACACATTTTTGAATGAAAACAAAATTCAAATCGTTGCGGTACACTATGCAAAAATAAAAAAAATCTGTTGTTTAAAAATATGAATGACGAACTAGTTTTTTCCCAGTTACAAGAGTAACTCGTATAACAATAACCCAATAGAAGAAAACTAATGAAGTATGAAAACACTTATATTACTTTCTCCAGCTACTCAGTGCTCAAGTACTTAAAACTGAAAGAAAATATATCGGCCAGGCTTCTCAATGATATTACAACACAGCTTGTTTCGAATAATTATTTCTTAATTATATTCTTAAAAAGCTTAGGAATATTTTTGATTGCTCACGAATCTTAGTTTTCGTCTCCAGCTAGAAAAATTTGTAAAGACCATTAGGCCGGGTGCACAAATACGGTTTTACCATTTATTTATTATTATTTAAATTCCATTTATGAGTATTTGGTTCATTTCACGGTTATGTGTGCATAGTTGGGCTTCGGTGCCGCAGGAGCGCCGCACGTAGAAAAACCGGATATGTGCACCGGGCCTTATAGTTGTCAAAGTTTATTACATTTAAGGACCGGTGCACACATCCAGTTTTTCAACGTGCGGCGCCGCTGCCGCAACGCAAGTGCGGTTTGAGATACATTAGATCCAATGGAGTAGTGCACACATGCTTCACGCACGTTTAACTTGCGTGCAATTTGTAATGCAGTTCCCCACGGCGCCGCAAACGCTTCTCCGTTCTGAAGTACCTTGTTTTCATACATAAATGGAATTTAAATAATAATAAATAAATGGTTGTATCCAGTAACGTCTATTTTGTTGCAAAATATACTTTTTTTGCACCAAGTAAGCGAAATAAACACATTTTCTTCCATCAAATATCTATCGCAAAGGGCGCGAAATGAGAATTTGCGTCATTTCACGGCTATGTGAGCATAGTTGGGCTTCGATGCCGCAACGGCGCCGCACGTTGAAACCCAGATGTGTGCACCGGGCATAAAACCTCTAATTAATAACGCTTCTAGTTTGTGGAAGTTAGCAAAGTCTTGAGATTTCGGAATTTATTCTAAAAGCATAATTTGCAAAAATTCAGCTGGTGAAGGAATTTATTAACCGAACGATTACAAATACACTAACAACGCATTTGCATTTGAAAATCTAAAACGTGTGAAGTTCCTATGTCATCATCAAGTTGAATCATTGTGTTTTTTTGTATCCATTCCCTTGCTCCACCGTTGTTGGTATGAAACGCTTGGGGAACCCTTTCCACCCACGGAATATTAATGAGAGCCTATTCTTCAGACTGGTTCGTTTCTTTTTCTTAATTACTTGACTATTAGCAGGCTCGGAATCTGATGGCGAATCCGATGATGAGAATATCCCCGTACTTTCCATGCTATTAACATGAGATAAACTCTCTTCAAAGAGTTCAGAGCGTCCAAGCTTTACCATTTCCACATCAAACTGACGAAGAGGAGTTTTTTCAGTGAACAGAAAGTGATCCTTGTGATCTGGACGTTTAGAAAGGTCAATCAATCCTAACTGAGATTTGGGATGTTCATCATCGTAATCGAAATAATTAGTCAAAGGTTCAATCTCTTCAAGTGAGTTTTGAAACTCATAAGAACTGATACCTGTATGTATCGTCTTCGAATTCGATACAGATTGCACACATAGTTTGGGATTAGGAAGCGAAACATTTCCGAGACTTTCAGCTAGCTCATAATTTGGATGTTTATTTTTATGGAATCGTTCGCATGACAGTTCTTCATACGATTTTGAAAGTTTTCCTTTGTGGAGTTTCATCCCCAACCTACCGCCATAATATCTTGAATGTGTACGATTTCCTGGTGATAAAATGTCTTCAAGATGGTTCTGCATATTCCTCATACTATTACCTGTGAGATCCGAGTCGAATTCTGATAGCTCGCAAGTTGCTTGTATACATGAAGATCCGGTAGTTTCTAAAGAATAGTTTACTTCTAAGGAAACATCAGCAGAAATTTCATTGCTGTCAGTTTCATTTATGTTTTCATCATACTCGTCTCCCAAGCAGTTGTAGTCAACGAAGAAATCTTTATCGATGCTTACTTTGCAGCTGTATTCATTCATATTGGAATCGCCAGATCGTTTTTCTTCTGTCACGCTTTCTAAATGTTTCTCGTCACTCATCTTGGACTTCCATCTTAGCTTAAAGTAATCATTATTCCCAATACACAGTTCCGACATGTTTTCACAGTTCTCATTGAGATTGTTCTCTGCTGAATGGGAAAACACTTGGGATTCCATTTCGAGTGTTTTGATTGGAGAAAATTTGCAAGACTCTTCTTTCTCAGAAAGTTGGAAGAATTTCTCTTCGATTTCTCTACATTCACATTCTTTGTCTGTTTTCAATAACATATGTTCAGAATTTATAACAACTGGAAACGTGGACTTAAGGTTTACAAGATCCTTCCCTCCGGTTTCTGCAACCTTTTCATAATTTTGAACTTCATTCAAGTCGATTTTGCATGTAGAGTTAGTTTCTGATGACTCATTTATACCTTCGTGAGTTTTCAATAGCTGATGTGAATCACGATTGGAGGAGTTGGTTATATTAGAAAAAGAATCTACTTGCGAATTATTGATACCATCTGTTAAGCAGCACCATGAAAAATTACTAACATTAAGTTTATATGTTTCTTTAAAGTATGAGTTGCAATCAAAAAATCGTATTGAGTCTTCAAGAGTATTTGTGTCAGGAAAGTTTTGGGTATCAGTGCTCAAAATATTCAGTGATTTAAATTTAGTTTTGCTATAAAGTTTATCGGGAGGCATTTCTTGCACACAAATAACGCACGAACTTTTTTCTTCTTTACACTCAATTTTAGGATTAATTTCATTTTCACTGTTCTCTACAGTATTTACTACATCCGTTAATGTTTGGTCTTTACAGGAGTTTACTTCCGATTTTAAAATAGGTATTTCCTCTTCAGAGAAAACTATCAAGGATTCGATACGTTCACGGACTTCATGAACAGAAGTAACTGAATCCATTGTCCCTTCAGTCAGCTCTGCATAATCTTTTTTGGTAGAAAAACATTCTTCTAACTGTGGAAGCGTAGTTATTTCGATTTTACTACTTTCAGAAAATTTCATGGACAATTCTGGACATTGCGTTGCTTTCGATTCAAACTGAGTCAACATCTTCACATTTTCGGATATTTTTGAGCTATCCTCGAAAGAGCTTTCTTTTATTGGCAGTAGAATATCAGTTTCATCTTCAATATCTGTTGACGTAGTTAATAAAGATTTAGGAGATTCGCACGTCTTAGATTCAAGACATATATCTTTGGTCTTTCCTGACTTTTTTGTTTGATCGGAATACGAGAAAATACATATGGGCGTAATTTTTTCAATGTGTACATTATGCTGAATGTTTTCGGTTAGTTTAGATTTCTTAGGCCAAAAAAATGCGTGCATGGAACAGAACATGAACGCGAATACAAATTCTAAAAATCCCATATTACTTATTATAAATGTTGCAATCGGTAAGAAAAAACATACCTCGAAAAAGTTTGCAATTTTTCTATAAATATCCACAACAAGTTGTATTTTAAAATCTAAGCATTCATTATCTGTTTCTGAGATTTCATCAAAGGATAATCCTTTCGAATTTCTTTCCAGGAAAAGAGTACCCTCATACACGTTTTTCAGTGGGTAAAGATATTGCACTTCTAACTTTTTTGGTGAAATATATTCCAATTTAGTAGATCTTTGAAGCAAGTTTTTTTTTTCGTTGTCCAAGTTATTGTTTGAATTACTCTCTTCAGGTTTTTCAATTGAGATGGGTGGAGTATTTGATTTCGAATGTATCGGGACACTCGTTGAATCCGAAGGATTCAGGTTTTCTTGATTAACCGTCTGTTTCATGTTATTTTCCCATTCTTCGTGTTGACTATTTAAAAGAGTTTGCTGAAGTTCACTCTCAAAATGCTCTTTTGAAAACGATATTTCGTTACTAGACTCAATGGCACTTTCTTTAGTGAGCTTAGACTTATCTGACTCTGCAATGTTTGGAAATTTTAATTTAAGCCAAAAAACATTTTTCTTGCAATTTGAAAGAGCGAATTTCTCTGCTAAATTAGATACCGTCGGAAGTTCTTCTAAGAATGGCGTCGATGACAATGTGGCTTTACACTGCCGCTGCGATGACGAAGATGCACGGAATTTACCATTCAATGTCTTTGATGAACTCGTACGTATTGGTGAAACGGAACTGAAATTATTTAATTCACTTTCTAATCCTGTGGAAGAATTTTCCGTTCCTTGAATACTATTGATAATAGCTTGCCCTTTATTTATAAAAGATATTGCTGCATCTTCAGTGTTGCTGATTTCATCACCACCATTTGCTGTTGCTTTGAGATGCATAGAATTTTCACTCTTCTCACAATCTTTCTCCTCAAAACCGAGTTTTCCTTTACTTTCCACTGCGCCATCAAAAAGTTCGTTAATTATCTGCGAAGCCCAATTCTCTGTGTCATTCATTTATGATCACACAATCAAGAAAATCTCGTACTCGAACAGTCGTGTAAATATGATGTTACTATTTAAATAGTTAAAATAACTCGTTTGCAAGAACATAGAACAAATATTTCTTTGAAAATATTATTTATTTTTTGTTGATGCTCGTGTTCAAGCTGTACAGCATGTTGCCACCGGATTTCCTCAATGAATTAAAAAAACATTCTCCATTTGGAATTGTAGTAAATCGCATAGACGCTGACGCTCTCGGTAGTGTCTCGGTGCGGGTCACTTAGCACTACTATGGCGTCGGTTCTAGGCCTCGTTTCCATAACAACCGAATATGGTTTCCATAACAACCGAATATGGTTTCCATAACAACCGAATATGGTTTCCATAACAACAGAATTAGGTTTACATAACAACTAACTCAAGCAATTTTATTCTATTTGATTATTACACTTCTGATTAAAAGTTAAATATTATTTATATATTTTTAGCATAATTGCTTTAAAATAGCAATTTTTTAATGTCTTCTGAACTTTAAAAGAACCATAATTTTTGAAAGCCATTCATGAAATACTAGCCACTGCGTGCTGCATTTTTGCGGATCTCAACCGTTTGAGCTGCGCGTGGCCCAATTTAGTTAACTGCGCATGCGTTTGGATTTTGAGTTGCTGTACGCCAGCTCTAGGTTTGGCGCCCATTAAGATTAAACAAAAGTGACCTTTTGAGGCCTGCGAAAGTTTGTCTCCTTCATTCTCTTTCCTACTATTGGCTAACAAGCCTCGGTTATTGATCTTGTGTCAACAAATGGGACTTAGGAACTAATCAATCAAAAACCCGATTAACAAGGGAAAGTGTTGTATAACTAGGTATTCTAAATATTAACATGTTTTGTTATAACTGTAACTTCTTGGTAATTAATTGTATCTTTTAAGTAGCTCGTGTTTTTTTTCACTTTTAATCATGTTATCTGTTTTTTACTGTTTTCTTTTTCAATAAAGTAACGTTAGATTATCTCTACTAAACAACATCGTTTAGAGAATTATTCTAACAAAAATCCCCTAGCATTTCTCAGACAACGCTGTTTTTCTACTCAATAATTAAAAATGGCTTTTAAAAATCTATAAAGAAAGCCTCCTGGCAGAAATAAACCATATTAAAGTACCGAGCGACATCAAAAACTCAGTCAGGTCTCGGTAATATCCGCACCAGCCACCAAACGTATTACTATTATAAAATTGTGTAACGCCAAGAGTAAGATAACTTGAAAAATATAGTAACCCTGATTGCTTTTTCACCATGCTCAGAAACAAGTCCTCACGCATGCTCAGTTGGCACACTTTGCTCAAACAGTTGGGATCCACGAAAATGCGACCAGCACGGCGTTGCCCGTGACAATTCCAAAAAGGTCGGAAACGTTGGTTCAAGGGAGAAAAAACCAATAATAAGGAATTCTAGTCCAGTCAACAGGTATGGAAAAAAGGGCTTGCCGTGCAAAAAGTGGGCTAGAAGATTTTTTTTTCTAAATTGTACATATTAGTACCAATATGAAAAAAACCAAGTTATCCAACATGGCAACAATCTTAAAAATGTGACTTTTAAGAGGAAGCACAAGGTGGTAACCCTAGCATCTGTTGTTAAAATTGCCATAAGCGACCATTTTCGTAACTATTTCCATGCCAACTCCTTGGGACAAATGACAGTTAACATCTGCCACTCCAACAATACCACCGCTTAAGACCTTATGGTATCAGTGTCTGAAAGGGTGGGGGTGGGGTGGGGGTGAAAGCCACACCAGTAGTTTAATTGAGTGTCACTTCTATCTCTGTCGATACGAGAACTTCGTATGTACGCATGTTGCTCTGAGGTTTCAAATGTATGTCACATAAATTTTCAATTTCATCACGAACGTTCTGCAGAACTATCATTGCCAAAGTCCATTTTGCTAAAACGTAGTCTGAAAATTCTCTTCCACGTGTAATCCCTACACGGGATTTCATAATTTTCATAAGTGTTTGCTCAATGGTTTGATTTGACCTAAGTCCACACTAGTACTTCTTACAGCGTCTTAAGGTTAAACTTCACTTTGGTGGTAAAATCGTGAAATTCAGTTGGGTCCATTGATTGTTCTAGTTTCGACATGTCCTGGAGGTAGAGGTGCGCACTTTTAGCGTATAAGAAATGTCCAGCTACTTGGAAAATTGGTAGTCATTTTTAAACGGTGTCATGATGAAGCTTCCATTTGCCTGTACGCTCAGCCTCGATAAACTGTTTGATCATTGTATACGAAAGTATTGAAGCTATAATTTTGCAGTGGGTCCCTTACATTCGAGAGTGCACAAAGCCTGTTTAAATTTTGAAACTCTATTCTTCAGAGAAGTAGTATTGGCACAGACTGTGAGTACAATGGCTTGATCACATGTATTAATCATATTTGCAAATTCAGAACGCTCACAATCAGTAACTTCAATTGTTGAAAAAAAATGCCGACTTTCAAGAAGCTGTAACGCACTTGCTATACCTTCTTCAAAAAGGTTGTAAGGTTGAAAATTGTAGGTACTTTAATTCTCTTTAAACTTTATATAACAAAAGTATCGATAAATTCAACCATTTCTGAAATATATCGAAAAAACCCAAAAAAGGAGTAAATTTTCGTGGTTTTTCGGCCGCTAAAAGTTTTTCCGGGGTCGGCCATGTTGGATAACTTGCTTTTTTCATATTGGTACTAATATGTACAAATAAAAAAAAATATCCCCCCATATTTTGCAAAGTACAATGTTACTGACTGGACTATACCTAATATAAAACTAATAATTAGGACTACCTGTGTGCCAAATTTTATTATCATAATAAAATAAAACTAGGGGGCCCGCCCCCTGCTCGCTGACGCTCGCCAACCCCCCGGAGGATTGCTTCGCAATCCGCATTGGATCGCTGCGCGAACCAATGCTCGCTTCGCTCGCATCAATGAAGACATGTGCCCTAGCAGAAAGAATTGTTTACAAAATATGATATTCCAAAAAAATACTTTTCAAATCTAAATTTTTTGCTGTTTTTCAGAAAAGATATAAACAGTACCTCTAAAATCAGAATTCAAATGAAAACTTTGAGCAAATTTTGACTCGAAATGTGAGCGCTGATTTGGAAATTGAATACCCAGCATGTTGTTTGTATATACATTTACCCCTGAACTTGATCCACCCACGCTTTTTCATTGAGTTTGTAGTCGAAAGTTGTAGTGCAAGCGTCTTGTTGAACTATAATTGTTGACCCTAAAAAGGACCTTTTTTTTAAATGTCCCTGAAAAGATCCTTCGCTTTATTTGATTTCTATTATTGGTACAGCTACACTCTACGTTTATGAGTGATGGCAACGGCTTGGCGATTTTTTTTGGCGCACTTCTAGTAGCGAGTTACGATAAATTAAGGCAACCCATCTTTCGTTACAGTTGTTGTGGTATTCATGGCAACCTCGGCAAACGGAAACTTTCAATTTTCATTTTGAATATTCTAGAAAGTTCTTCCAAAATCCGTTAAAGTCGTTTGATATCATTGATTCGATTGAAATTTTTTCTTTCCTCCCATTGGTAATTTTGTTTTTAAAATATCCTTTAATTGCATTGGTCCTTTTAAATCGTTTTCTGTGATACCATTGGTCCATTGATTTGTATTTTGACAGTTGTGGAATTTTTATTTTATTATAATAGTTTTCACGATAGGATTAAGAGTTTTGTTTTGGGACCATTTTCGTTTTCATTATTTTTTTTACGAAGTAATTCTGTCGTTATCAGGTTGTATTATTTCTTGCTCTTTTTCTTTTATAAATCTTTTTCTTTTTCAACATGCACACTGTATATAGTGTAATTGATAAGTTTCAGGGTATTCTTACCCAACATTCGTAGCTTAGTTTCTCTGCTGGTTCACAAATGTGTTTTGATATGTGCTTAAGCTTACTACTTTTTGTTAAAGTTTTAAAAAATATCCTTTCTTATCGTTTTGAAATGTGTTGTATAAAGAAAAAAATTTTTGACAGAAAAAGAGTTAGGAAATAGTTCTTTCCTTGACAACTTTAGAAGTGTGCCAAAAAAAAAATCGCCAAGGCCGTTGCCATCGCTCATAAACGTAGAGTATAGCTGTTCCCTATTATTAACTGCACAGCTCGACTAAAATTCATTTTTTTCCCAATAAAATTTCATCCGATAACGCTATAAATTCAATTGAAGCGCGAGGCTTCGTGATAAACAAACAATCGTACAATGTTGCCAAAACGCGATAACTAATAACGTCTTTTTTGCGTGCCACGTAAGAGAATTATATATATAGATAATAACGCTCGCCAAACCTCGGTGATTACTACGCAATTCCAAAAACGATCGCAATAGCTCATATCACAAAATCTGGTGTAAATTTTCGGCAGATTTTAAATCCGTTGAAATTTTCAATCTATCTCTTACGATCCAAGAGATAGAAAAAAGAATTACAGAACTCCAGTTAAAACTGTTAATTTGTTTTGTTCGTCCGCTGAAATCGTTGCTCGGAAAATGAAAAACGCTTGACATCAGAGGTCAAAAATAGCTGGCTTCTTCTTTCTGACGTCACTCGAGAAGAGAAAAATGAAGGGTGAAAAAACGAATGAATTCATTTTAAAATGTTCTAGATAAAATTTTAAATTTCAGGCGCGATATAGAAAAATCGTAAAAAATTCGGACTACCTGTGAGCCAAATTTGATTTTTGTAGGTGTCATAGATTCGTAAGGACAGTACACGCAGACCACAGAAAAACACCTTTTTTTATACACAATCCAGTCACATTAATGTGACCACCTGTCAAAAGCCACAATAATCACCTTTGATAGAGCGGACCGCTGCGAGACGTGCAGGAAGAGATTCAATTAGGTTTCTGAAGGTGTTCACTGGGATGTTGAGCCATGCCGACTCCAGTGCCGTGGCCAGCTGCGCTAGATTACGCGGTTGAGGATCCATGGCGCGAACAACCCGATCGAGGTGGTCCCACAGATTTTGGATTGGGTTTAAATCCAGCGAGTTTGCTGGCCAGGGGAGTACGGTAAACTCATCCTAGTGCTCTTCGAACCACGCACATACACTGCCAGCTGCATGACACCTCGCATTGTCCTGCTGGTAGATGCCATCATTCTGAGGAAAAATAATTCGCATGTAGGGGTGGACATGGTCCGCAAGGACAGATGCGTACTTGTGCTGATCCATCGTGCTGCATCACATCCGGTTTTTCAACGTGCGGCGCCACTGCGACACCGAGGCCCAACTATGCACACATAACCGTGAAATGTCGCACGAACTCATTTCGCGCCATTTGCGATAAATATTCTAATTAAGAAAACATGTTTATTTCTCTTGGTGTACAAAAAAGTATATTTTGAAACAAAATGAACGTTACTGGATACAACCATTTATTAATTATTATTTATATTCCATTTGTTTATGAAAACAAGGTACTTCAGAACGGAGACTCATGTGCGGCGCCGTGGGGAACTGCGGTACAAATTGCACGCACGTTGGACGTACGTCGCCCCAGCGGCACTGGAGACGTGCGCACTGCTCCATTGGATCTAATGCATCTCAGACCGCACTTGCTTTGCGGCAGCGGCGCCGCTCGTTGTAAAACCGGATATGTGCACCGGGCCTTAGATCTTCCATAAACATAAAAAATACAAATGTATATAAATTAAATGTGCGATAAAATTTTTTTAATTTTCATTTTTTAACATTCTTATTCTTTAATGTGCTGGCATTCAATATTTTTATTTTTTTTGACCATTATACGAACAAATTCTGGCAAAAAATACACCAGTGTTAACTAACAATACACCATCTTATGTTCTTGATGGTCCGAGAAAAATCTAATTATTTTGTAATTTGACTTGGGAAATGTTATTCATCGATCCCTGGGAATTCTTTACACTCATAACATGACTATTCTGTATTGATGGAATTGTATTTTGGAATTTAAAAGCTAAATTGTATGTGTGTGTGCCCACCTGATAATTGAGTGAATATGTTAGTCAGATAGATTACGGATTGAAACAGGAAAAGCATTTTAATGATTATTATTCTCTTTATTATAAGCTGAAAATTCCATTCAATTGGCAAAATGCTCTTTTAGTTGCAAATGTTCTTCAAATACAAAGTTCTAGGAGAATGCTATTACACTTATTGTACTGTTCATAGGAAAAACTTCATTTTATTGTATGTTATGTATAAAGCTTTTATTTGTGCTTGGAATATAATTTTACAGTATTTATCAATACTTAGGGAAGTTTTGAAAAATAGGCATATTTGACTACAATTTATGTACATTTTCATCTCATTTTTTACCATATCTTTACATATAACACTTTTTCACAACTAATTTCTTTTTGCAAGCTAAATATTAATGAAAAGAAGTAAATTTTAAATTCTGTAGCAAGTCCTTTTTATTTTACTTTCTATTACTGACATGATTTTTTTTGTCGAAAACAAGTCTAATCACTATAAAATAACTACAGAAATTCTCTTCATTTCATTTATGATCTCTGCAGAGATATTTCATCGCGGTAATTAACAAAAAATGATATATTAATAGAACATAGGCCTAACTCATAAAAAGATCAATTTTAATTACATAAAAACAGTATGACAAATAATAAAATCACCAACAAGTAGCACAAAATAAAATCTACTAAACTGCACAATTCAATAGAATTCTGAATATCACAATTTAAATTTGTTTAATTACGATCGATTTTAAATAAATAACAAATGAAACAAATAACATTGAACGATAGTTAACAAAAAACAATAATCTTGGGCGAATAATCTCAACACTAAATAAAACTACTTCACTTTTCTTCTATCAAACAAAAAAACTAAAACAATTTACCTTTTAACAGAAGCAGGAAACATGAACAGCGGTCTTGCTGTTGAACTGCAAGAGCAGCATGAATTTTTGTTGAGAGTCATTTTAAATTCTCACGTAAAAAAAGGAAACACTGAAAAATATTGTTTAAATGTGCTGCAACGAATCTTCAAATTATGGTTACCGCTCTGAATAAAGCATATCAAACTCCGCCCACAATTAGGGACAAGTGACCCGCACCGAGGGCGCTGTAAGTCATACCTTGAGTGAAGCTTATGTATCTTACTTCTCTGAAATGTCCAAAGCAAATTGTAAAATTTATTTTTTAGAAACTAGGGGGCTTCACAATCCATCCCCATTTGGATCGCTGCTGGATTGATCCTGGACGCCCGGACCTCTAGTACGACGTTAATTGAAGATCCACTTCCCTTCCCATTGCGATATTTATCCCATGCTCCCGAGTAACGGAAAATTGCCTTTCTTTGCGAGATTAGCGGATCTGTATATAAGCCGACACCCGTACTTTAGCTTTAGAAAACGTTCCAAAAATTCTCGGCTTATACACGGAAATATACGGTAAATAAAAACAAAATGTTTTAAAAAAATGTCAAGAACAAAACATCTTATTTCCACATAAAAAAGGAAATTGTTAAATAAACAACATATTGTTAAAATTCAGAGGAAATCTCATCATAATTTTAAATATTTTACCTTGTTGTAATAGTACTTAAGATTTGAATATTCGACTGTTGCTATGGAAACGGCTACCGAAATTGCCGGTTCTTCTGAAAACATTGCAAACTTTCTAGCGCGTACTCTCAAATTTTATGTGAATTAATAAATTAATTAAAAATATAACTGTGTTTATCGTCTGCGCGTGCTCCAAATTCATTAGCTCGTTGAACTACAAGACTCGCTATCACGTGATTCGCTATCTACCAATCACAAAGCGAATAAACCTGAAAAGACTGAAATAATTTCTTTTATAATAGAAAGAAAGACATGCAATGCCTTTTTTTCTGAAGGAGAAAATTATCAAAACATGTACAAATCGAAATTACTTAAGCAACTTCTTATTTAATAGTTTTCCAGAAGCTCAAACTCGCAAAATGTCACAAAAATGTGATTATGTATCATTTAAAAAATGCGTTTAAAATAGGAAGACATGATAATTGACCTTCTAATGAAAAAAGACGGAGTATGTACACACGCAACCCAATGCTATTTCTTCCGGTCGCTTGGATTAAGGATCTGCCATGGACTTGTGGGGGGAAAGCATGAATCATAATGTGGGAAAAATTATTGATTGGTTAAAGTGATTATATCCAGCGTTATTAAAAACACTAGTTTGCACTTTGATAATAAATCGGTCCTTCGAATTGTTTGCCCGCTTGACTTACCTTCTGAGATTTTAGACAACGACTTCGCACATATAATCGTTGGGTTGGTGTGGAAGTTTGGAGAGTGGGGTGCTAGCTCAGGTGTTTCCTCGTCATCTGACCATGGTTCAAAATTAGGTGGTGTTGTCCTCGGAACTTTCCCTCAGAGGGCTGATCCCGGACCGTCATCAATAGCCCGCTGTGTTGCTCTAGTTACGACGTTAATTAAAAATTACCAAATTACCGCACATTTGATCTGCTTAGTTCATTTGATGGTCGATGGAGATAATCATTTGACGTAAAAATATTGCCTTTTGGGGAAAGTTTATAATTATTGTGTGTATTTCGCTAGAACCATGTCATACCTTTATTTTCGCAGGTATACAGCGTTATGTTTTCGTAGTCGTGCTGTCATTATTAGGATGCATTACATTGTTGAGTTCACATGTGAGTATTCTCAGTTGTTGTCTTCTGACCTGACAAAAATAAAAGTTGTACATCAAAATGGAAACCAAACAAGAAATTGGTAAGTTTTATCGAAGACACAAACCGTAGTTTTGACGTAAATCCTCGGGTCTGATGTTGGATCGTGGAATGAAAGAAGTTGCCATAGGACGTTTGAACGATTGTTTATATTGAATATTCAACAATTAATTTACAGTTTAAACAGTTAAAGAGCAGAAAGAGAATTTTATTGATTAAACGCCTGTGATTGTGTGTGTTGCTGTTGAATGACACCACTTACGTAATCCTCATTCCACACAATCCAAAGTACAATGGCCCAAAGCTCGCCCAGCACCGTAGAATTTCGATGTATTGCGGACTCCTTTCCACTATCAGTACGCCTGCGGATTCGGTTATGTGAGGTATGGACATCCTTCGTCTACACTACACTATATTTATCTTCTGTATGTTTCTTGTTCTGAAATCATGAGACAAAGTGGTTGTAACGCTCGACTTTTCATGCTTTTCCCAGAACTGTTACGATTTGAAAGACATAAAGGGAAAAAAATGTTACGGAATTAAAAGCAAGTTGTCGAGGAGATTACATATCTGTAAGTTTTCTTACATAGTTGAAATTATGGTACAAGTCCTTGACAAAAAAGATGAACATAATCAGTTGCTTATCGAGTGAAAGGTGAAAAAGATTACGCTCAGTGCTGCAACTTCATGCAATATCGTGCATAACAACAAAGTTTTAATTTTATTCACCCCTCTTGATGCTATCCCACGTATTAATGAGCCTCAAACTAACGTCAGAGTTCCGAAAACAGCGGAAACATTTTTTTTCTTCTTCTTGCTCTGACAGAACGCCTATATTTTTAAAGCCATACGTAGTTCAATATGGTTTTCCTTATGTTCCATAGGTGGCTGGAAGTCTCCGCTTTTTTATGATACCACCCGCCGATTCTACCTTCAAAGAATAATATCGAAGGTTTTTCTCCCAACCACTCCTTTTCTGTTAATTCTTCCATCTTCCGATCGTTTTCACGATTACGTGACGTCACGACGGCGGCGGCGCTGTTTGACTTGTTACGTTTGCAAGTTCGCGGGAGAAAAATCCGCTTCATTATCTTGAAACGTGGGAAAACGAGCGCTGTGTTTAGTTCCATTCTATTTCTAGTTTTGTTCTGATATTCCTTCGTTGAGATTCGTCGCGGAAGAACGGATTGGACATTGTGTCAAACCGAAAGATGCAATATCGCAGTCGGAGTTACAATGTGATTGACAGCGCAGTGAATCCTTCATTTTGACAGAGCGGTAAGTTGCAACTTCACTTAGAAATTTAATTGTTTTAAATTAAAAAAAAATATTCTGTCGAATTGTGAGTTACTCCATTACTCATTGTTGTAATTCATTCCAGCAAGTCACTTGATTCATTTTTGCAAGATAGTTTTTATTTTCATATTTGTTTGGATGAGTTTTTCTTCGGTGGGTGGTCAAATTTTGTTTACACGTTTATTTATCCCAGTGAACAAAATTAAAAAATATTTTGTTTATTTTGTGAGGAAGATTTAAAGTGTAAACAAACAAACCACTCGAAGACGAGGATTTTACTTCCGGTTACTCAATTAAGGAATACACATACAAGCACATTCTACCACAAAAACATTTGTGAAATCTCCTTAGATTTGTGAGGAAAAAACTCTCATTCTAGAGTTAAATTTCTTGTTTCACAATTTATATACTTACTATTTTATTATTGTCAGTGTATGTTTCATCTTATAATATTCTCGTTCGATAGTATTGTCCTTCCACGTTATTTGTTTTTAAATAAGTTATATTTTTTTTGAAACAATGTTTTTAATTCGACAGAAAAAGAAATAGTATTCCATAGTATTATATATCAAAACACCACATCTAATAAGGAACACTAATATAAAAATGCTATAAAATATCATGTTGTACATTTATCATGTAGTACATAATTTAGTTGATTCGAAAATTTGCGAAAAATACACTCCAAAAAACGCTTCTAACCAATTGTAATTATTTGTTTTTAATTTAATGTTTAAAAAACATGTTACTTATTATTTGTCAACATAGCTGTATCCTGACGGTCGTAGTTTGGAAGGAATCAACATTTTTCTTTGCAGAACAAATTGAACGTTTTCCACAATTTTTTTCGATTAAAGTTTAATGCTCGTTAAAAAAATGGTCCAGAATTTTTCCTAAAATGTTCATCGCTTTTGAACGCTGACACGAGTTTTATAACTTAATTATTTAATAGCATCGTAAATAATTTATTTGAGGAAAAATGTATTTAATTTTGCATGCCTTATACCCAAATCTCGTACACCTTGTATCCTGAAATTAAGTGGGAAGTGTTTCTGCTAGTCAGATTTTGAGTGATATAATATTTAATTAGTTCTAATATTAATCAATTTATGATTACTTTTGATTTTTCTTTGAATTTTAAACCAGCATTTCGCCACACTTTGGTATACAACAGGTAAAAGGATTTCGACGGCTATGGGAGAATTATTCAAAAATTGTGAACTAGGTTTTTGCAACAGAACGAGCATTAATCAACGTATCTAACGTATCAACGTTTACTAAAACAAAAATCTTAACGGTTCCATTGTGTAAAAAATGCATTGGAATTTAATCAATTATTTGCAAAAAATTGTTCCACTGTAATAGAATTGAATTTTTAAACCACTTAGTTTTTTTAAAACCAATTTAATTGTGTTTTATGAATTGTATTTTAATTTCTTCAAAATAGCATTTTTATGACCCTACAACACATTTAAGACATTTTTAGTCAATAGATAGAATTAACTTCCTTTTTTTAACAGTTCTTCAAATAGGATGACAAGAATGTTAAGTTGAAATTCATCTCTTTCACGACGTTTAATCACGATTTGTGTTTGGTTTTCATGTCTGTTACTGTCGAACTTCCTTCATATTCTTAAATTTTGTTTTGATCCGATGGCAGCATTGCCTTATTGGCCCCCGATCCCCGAAAGTTTAGTTTCTCCTTAGCAACCCTAAAAAAAAGGCCGCGGCTCTTAAAAGAGTCGTGACTAGGGTTATAATACATCTCATCTGTTTTGAAATGCGGAGTATGTGCAGTTATCAACCTGTTGGGAGCAGCGAATTGAACCCGCGAACTAGTCTGCGGTTTATCATTTTCCACCAGTAAGTGGTTTTCACCACTACACTGGCAAAAATGTTTTTTCATTCTTTATTTCAGCCTTTTGATTATGTTGAGCTTTTGGCGAACTTGGTCTATTTTCATTCTCTTTGATTTTTGTCTTTGTAATCACACACTGAACATTCCGATGTCCACGTGCAACATGCTTCACGGCATGTTTTCCGAAGTACTCAAAGAAGTGATTTTTTTTACTAGAAAATAAAATACTTTATTCCATTCCCATCTACATTCGACTCTTTTTTTCTAGACTCACGAATGATAACATTTCAGAATTTTTTTTTATTTTACGTAAAGATGGATTAAGCATTTTGTTAGTATGTTTGGCTGTTTGAGATATCCTGAAGTGTCAAGTGTTACGAGTTTCTCCCATCAACACCCTGATGACAAGCAATCCATAAGCTTTATCTTTTGATGGACATCTGTCAGAGCTAGGAAAGGTAACCAGTTTCCAAGGCTGGTGCAATACCTATTTAGTATCAAGGCCTTTGTCTCGTGCATTCTCTTCTCTATATTTTAATCAGTGGCGGATTCGGTCAAGCGTCAACTGACCCCTATGTTGTCAGGAACGTCATCTTTACGTACCTTTTATTCTTCTACTCTCAATTAAAATCTATATTTTTTATGAAGCAGAGTTGGCGTCTGTTCTGTTCCTTACAAATCTACACTGTTTCATCAATGAGCACCAAATTTGGTATACTTAGGCCCAGTGCACACATCCGATTTTTCAACATGCGGCGCCGCTGCTTCACCGAAACCCAACTAAGCACACATAACCGTGAAATGACGCAGGTACTCATTTCGGGCCATTTGCGATAAATGTTCTATCGAAGAAAAAGTGCTTATTTAGCTTACTTGATCTAAAAAAGTATATTTTGAAACAAAATAGACGTTACTGGATATAACCATTTATTAATTATTATTTATATTCCATTTATTTATGAAAACAATGTACTTCAGACCGGAGAAGCGTTTGCGGTGAGCTGCGGCGCCGTGGGAAACTGCAGTACAAATTGCACGTAAGTTGGACGTGTTTCGCCGCAGCGATGCCGGCGGCATGTGTGCACTACTCCATTGGATCTAATGTATCTCGGATCGCACATGCGTTGCGGCAGCAGTGCCGCACGTTGAAAAACCAGATGTATACACCGGGCCTTATTGTTTAGTACCGTGCGGTTAACATAGACTCATTGTGACTACATATTAACTCCCGTTCTACTTGCCTTAGGTGTGCAGAGGGGATAAAAACAATCAGGAATCCCCATTGGAATAACGAGTATTATTACGATTGCAGTACGTAATTCAAGATTGTTTTATCAGTATCGCTGGAAAAACAATTTTTTCCAAAACATTATAGTGGTCGCGGTAGCCCAGTTTGAAGAGTAACGGATTAGCAACCGGAAAGTTACGAGTTCGAATACAACCCAAGACCGTCGTGTAAAAAGGGGGCTAGTGAAAGTTAAATCTATCATGCCCTCAAATGTCCTCACTTTGGTGTGGCGCGAAAGTTTGGAGAGGGGTGCCGCCTCAGGTGTGACCTCATCCTCTGACCGTGGTTACAAATTACATGGTGTTGTCCTCGGATATTTTCATTCTGGTTTAATCCCGAACAGTCGCCAATAGCCCACTGTGTTGCTTCAGTACGACGTTAATTAAGTACCTACCTACCAAAAAAGTTGATATTTTAAGAATTTATATTCTAATACTCGCAGTTGAATTTATTTTTTATTTCTTTTCACTTGGGGGCTCCGCCCTCTGCTTAAAAACCGGACGTGTGCACTGGGCCTAAGATCTCAATAGCTGTCATTCTCAAAATGTTTTAATACAATACATTATTGCCGCATTACTTAAAACTGTTTTTACTGCATTTAGACAGCATCAAAGATTTCACCTTACGTATTTTTTGTCGGATTCTTTCACTCATTATCAATACATAAATGCCGATAAGTGCCGTTTCCACATCCCGAAACAAAATTGGTTGGCTTGAATAATTTCGTTGAAAAACTTATAAAAAGCTAGATAGATTTGGTCTTTTAGCGAAAATTGTTTCTTCACGTTTCCAGAGTTAATGTAATTTTGAACTCAATGAAATAGTTTGCACGTTCCGCTTAACTGTTTTTGCTTATTACGTTTCCTTCTTCTAACTGTGCATTTTCTTTTATAACAGAAAATTTAAAGGTTTTATTTCTGCCTTTTTATTTTTAGTGCGGCATGATTTTCTGTGTGACACATGATATTATAATGCATCTACACGGAAATTTTAAATTAATCTGACCTCGTTTAACACATTGTTTAATTCAGGGAGAAATTACTTAGGTATAAAAAATTCACCTTCAACAATTCTAAGTGATGGTATTCTTTTAGCGTTCTCATAAAGTTTTCATAATTTATTTCTATGGTCTTTAATATACAATATAATAAAAAAAAAATCCGACGCACTAAGAAGGTACAGAATTACTGTGGTGTCGGGCTCGATTAACTTGGAACGGCGCTGACTGAGGACGTATAGTCTTCAGTGACGAGTCCCGTTTCGCTACAGCTACACTCTACGTTTATGGCAACTGCTTGGCGATATTTTTGGCGTACTTCTAATAGCGAGTTACGATAAATTAAGGCAACCCATCTGTCTTTACGGTTGTTGTGGTTTTCATGGCAACCTCGGCAAACGGAAACTTTCAATTTTCATTTTTAATTTTCTAGAAAGCTCTTCCAAAATGCGTTCAAGTCGTTTGATTTCATTGATTCGTTAGAAAATTATTCTATTCTCCCATTGGTTATTTTGTTTTTAAAATATCCTTTGATTGCATTGGTCCTTTTAAATCGTTTTCTGTGATACCATTGGTCCATTTATTTGTATTTTGACAGCTTTGGAATTTTATTTTACAATGATAGTTTTTACGAAAAGATTAAGAATTTTGTTTTTTTGACCATTTTCGTTTTCATTATTTTTTACGAAAGAATTCTGACGCTATCAGGTTGTATTATTTCTTGCTTTTTTTCGTTCGCAAAACTTTTTCTTTTTCAGCATGCCCACTGTATTTAGTGTAATTGATAAGTTTCAAGGTATTCTTACCCAACATTCGTAGCTTAGTTTCTCTGCTGGTTCACAAATGTGTTTTGATATGTGCTTAAACTTACTACTTTTTGTGAAAGTTTAAAAAATATGTACTTTTCAAAACGTTCTGAAATGTGTTTAAAAAGTGTGTTGTAAAAAGAAAAACATTTGTGACAGAAAAAGAGTTAAGAAATAATTATTTCCTTGGCGACTTTAGAAGTGCGCCAAAAAAAATCGCCAAGGCCGTTGCCATCGCTCATAAACGTAGAGTGTAGATGTTCCCCCGTGTCCAACTGTGCTTTGACGACAATCGCAGACGTATCGGGAGACGTCTAGGGCTGCGTGGGAATCCTACACCTTGCTATCGCACGCAAATATCTTGGGGTGATAATTCACAGGGATTTTAAAATGGGTCACCAATGTTCAGCTGCGGGTAAAAAGACTAATAGGTTATTGGGGTATATTAAAAAGACTGTAACTTCAAGGGATAAGAATATAATTTTGCCGTTATATAAGGGTTTAGTAAGACCACATCTAGAATATGCTGTACAATTCTGGGCTCCATATATGAGAAAGGACATAGAATCAATTGAAAGGGTTCAGCACAGTGCTACAAAAATAATAAAGGGGCTAGCAAATTTCGACTATAATGAACGTTTAAGTAAGCTAAACATGTATACACTGGAAAGAAGAAGAAGGAGGGGGAATTTGATTCAGATTTCAAGTTTGCAAAACAAGGGGACACAGAGGGCTTAAATTTCAATAGGGATAACAGAACAAGGCGCCATGGGTATAGATTGAATAAGACACATTTTAATCGGGATTTAAGGAAAAACTACTACTTTAATAGGTTAATAGACAGTTGGAACGCGTTGCCAGAAAATATAGTTAATTCAAAGGGAGTGTACGAATTTATGACACAATTGGATAGTCAGTGGGAATTGGGGAATTCATAAACAAAGGACCAGCCTTGTTGGGCTTGAGCCTGTAGCTGGTCGTCAATATTTGTATTTGTATTTGCAACATATGCCCACAATAGGGCGTTATGGTCTGGAGGGCCATCTCCTTTGATAGCCAGAACCATTTAATAGTCGTTTCTGGCACACTTACAGCACAGCGGTACATAGACGACATTTTACGACCGGTTGTGTTACCGTTCTTACACCTCGGACTAACTTTTCAACAAGATAATGCACGGCCGCACACGGCATGTGTTGCTATGAATTGTCTTAAGCTTTCCCAACAGTTCCTTGGGCAGCTAGGTCTCATGATTTCTCTCCCATAGAGCACTTTTGGAATCGCTAAGAATATTTTTATTTCACCATTTTATTTTACACTTTTCAAGTATAAAAATAATTTAATTCAAAACAAGCCTCTCTGTAATTAACAACTGAATACATGCTGTAAAATTCCTGCTTATTTAACTAGAGCAACGCTTTCTAATTTTTTTAGTGAAGCACTTTAGATACAAAGTATCCACGAAAGCTTTGATATTTATTGTTGAAAAGTTATATTGTTGATATTTATTGAAACTTATGTTATTCAAAACGTGACTATTACCTATCATTAATTTTTTTAAAATTCAAATTTGTATTCTTTTTGTAGAATTTATTTTTTCTCAAGTTTCAAATGAAAGTTTTCCTGACTTTTCTGCTAGATAAAATTTGCATACGATGTAAGTAAATAACTATTTCCCAATTTTATTACTCTGAGAGAAATAGAAACAGCTTAAAATTTCGCTTTGGGTTAAAATTAAAAAAAAAATTATGCTTGAGTAAGTTAGAAATAGAAATTTTCAATACAATGCTGCTTACATCGTTGTCAATTCATGATCAACCAACCTGTCAAATAATGAAAAGTCGAAAATGCATTGTTGAAAACGAGTGAATGAATTTCTTTGCTAAGTTATTGAAATGTATCTATCTTGAACCTAATATTCCAAGGAGTCCGCCAAACGTACTACAAAGTTTCGAATCTTTAAAAATGCTAAAAAACACATGTTTTAAATAGATCAATTGTTCTTTCTTGACTTGATTGACGATGTAGTTCCCTGTAAATTCGAAATGAATAAAAACAATTTAAGAATTTTTTTACATATCGTCTGTTCTTGTGTAAGGTAGCTTTTTAGTAAAAACGGAACTCTTTGCAGAGTGAGAAACGCAACATAAGACCGTTACTGTGCTCAATGTAAAATTTCATCAATTTAAAATTTTTAATGACTTTTACTAGGCCCTACGTAACATACGATGTCTGATAAAAAAAAGGGTATACAACCTATGAACAAAAAATAAAACCACTTAAAAATTTTGTTCAAACTTAGCACCTTGAAAATATTCCCTGTTTATATATTCCCTTTTTATATTAAAATATTCCAGTTGATTATGCTTCTACCGGTTCTATTAAAGGACGTATATTTCAATGTCCATTTTTGGGATACCCATCACGTTCTTTGCAGTATTTCTATTGATGTTTTGAAATCTTGCCTTCTGAGTGGTATTCACCAAAAATGACATGCAACCCTGTTCGAAAAGCAGGACTGTATGCCGAACCTGTATTTAACCGTTTCAGCTCAACAGAATTTCTGGATGAGTTATTAATGTGTGGTGAGAGATGTTGCCAGTAGTCATTTTCTGTCAGTTGTGCTCTTTTTCATCCAACAACTTTTCATAGATGATGGCCAACAGCTTGTTAATATTCCTTATTCACAGTTGGTTAATAAGGAATATTAAGTAGCTGTTATTTATTAACTAACTACCCTGATGGAGTATTAACTAGCTGTCCCGATGGAGTGTTAACTACCTACCGTGATGGAGTATTAACTAGCTGTCCCGATGGAGTGTTAACTACCTACCGTGATGGAGTATTAACTAGCAACCCTGATGGAGTATTAACTAGCAACCCTGATGGAGTATTAACTAGTTACCCTGATGGAGTATTAACTAGCTACCCTGATGGAGTATTAACTAGTTACCCTGATGTAGTATTAACTAGCTACCCTGATAGAGTATTAACTAGCAACCCTGATGGAGTATTAACTAGTAACCCTGATGGAGTATTAACTAGCTACCCTGATGGAGTATTAACTAGTTACCCTGATGTAGTATTAACTAGCTACCCTGATAAGGAATATTAACTAGCTTTTCTAATGAAGCGTTTCCACGATTAACTATGCTCTGATTTTCGATGGAACTGTTAATAAGATCTCCAGATTGCTTAGATAATACCCATGGCAGTGAAAAAGACATGCATTTTTCCCCGTTGAGATGACCGTGTATTTGTTTGAGTGTAAACCGAAAGTCGTTAATTACAGGACACTTCTTCGGTAGGTAGATATTTAATTAACATCTCAATTGAGCAACACTATAGGCTGTTGGGTGACGTTCCGGGATCGAACCCAAAGGAAAATATCTGAGGACAACACCGCGTAATTTTGCACTAGTGTTGGATGACGAGGTCCCATTTGAGCTAGTACATCACGATCCAAACTTCCACACCACGCCAACAGGAGGACATTCGAGATCATGACAGATTAACAGCCTCCTTCGTACACGGCGGTCTTTGGTTGGATTGGAACTAGCAACTCTCCGGTTGCATATCCGTTACTCTACCAACCAGACTACTACGACCCTAGGAATCTTCTCCGATAAAAATTATCTTTATTGAAATCAAGACTAAGATTGACGCAATATAGCGTATCGTGTTCAGTGGTAATATTAGCAGGAAACAAGAACGTGTCAAACGGAAAATGCATGTGCAGCTATAATGTCTTTCTCGCAACGACTGCGATAGGGTCATAGGTTGCATATATGCATGTGCATATACGCGATAGGGTCATAGGTTGCATACATGCATGTGCATATACGCGATAGGGTCATAGGTTGCATATAACTCCGATTTTCAGAATTAAAAATATAATCCGATGCTTTTTGATCAGACTCTGTATAGCTCAAAAACTGGTATAAATTGACTGGACTATACGAAAATGAAATATTTTACACAACACTGAACTTTCCAGGAGAAAAATTATAAAATAGCCTCACTTGATCTACTAGCCAGTCATTAGGAAAAGTAAGATACTTTAACCCAGATGTGTTGAATATCCAAATAGAATATCAAGTCACAGAATGGTGACTTGCATAATACATATCATAGCTAAGAGGCTGTTGTTTCGGCAAGATTCGCAATATCTTTCTGCTGTACGAATTGCTTTCACTTCTACATTATTGTGCAATATTTACGTTACATAATGTAACATTGATGCAAATCACAACTGAAAAATACACTAATAACTACCAAATTTGTAATGGCCCTTAGAGTAGTCACCCGCAGTCACGTAATATCGCCTTCAAAATTCATCCAAAAATCAAAACTAGCAGATTATTTAGAAGAAAATTTCTTCTTGATTTTCATGTGACAGTGGAATGTTATCAGCATTTGATATTATTGGTTTTCTCGTAGATGCTTCAAAATTGTCTGCCGGTTGATGCTACAATTTTTTCTTGTTGTCGGCTGCTGATTGCCGTCACCATATTGTAAGAGCATTTCAACAAGTTCTCTGTAAGTCTGGGCAGGAATAGCTCGCAATGCTTCTTGCAAGGCTGTGAGAAGAGATTGTCGTGAAGATGGGCGTGCGTTGCGGTGTCTTACTCGTCGCTCCAATTGATCCCACACATGCTCGATTGGATTGAGATCGGGTCTCTGAACAGGCCAGTCAAGAAAATTAATCTCATTTTCAGGAAACCAGTCCAGCACACGTTTTGCAGTATGACATGGAGCTCGATCCTGTTGAAGAAGCAACCATAATCACCGTAGTATTGCCATAGTGTAGGCAAGGCCGAATGATCCAGAACGTCGAGGTACACGTCAGCGTTCATGGTACCAGGTACATAAGCAATGGGTCGAGTCGACCAGGAAAACAACTCCACACTAAGATGGATCATCCTCCGAATTTCTGCAGCGTCCAAATACTTTTGTCCATATAGTATTTATTAAGTAGACACCTAATTGATGGATTGAATGTCTGGGTTTTTTGAAACTAGGTTCAATAAATCTGCACCAACATATACTAGCTAGATAAAATTCTTTGAATTAAAACTTACGTACTACTGCCTTATCGCTTCCGATTCTAACGTCAAATAATTACCGTGCACAATTATCTAAGACGAAGGAGAAATAGTATCGACACCCCAGTGACTTTTGAACGAATGAACTTTAAACCTGAGTGAGACCCAGACTTTGCTCTGAAAAGTAAAGACACACCTTTCAACCTTTCCTTATGAAAATAAAATTGCCCTTCATAAATAAATATGAAACGATATTTTATTACTAGACCGAGTCATTTAATCTTTAAATATCAGAAAAAATGCCAAAAAGTGCAATCTTTCGTATTTGCTGGTACTAAAACGATAGAACATGGAATATTAAGCTATTCACATTCTTGGTTATAAATTTAGATAGATGTTGGATAATTTTCTCACAACGATTTCCTCGCATTTAAATCTAAAGAGAATTTATTCATTCAAAATGAAACTATTTTTGATGTCTTATTTAATCATCACCAGTAGTCCTAGTTATTTATGATTATACCCTTTAAAAGGGTCCTCGTTTTCTATACGAATTGCATAAATATGAAATACTTCTTTGGCAACTACTAGATATGATTTTTGCTTTCCGCCTTGGCATTAATCCCGGTGAATTGATTCCTTTGAGTTCCTTACTTGTTTGTAGTCAATTTTAGGAAACAAAATATCTCTGTATTAAAAATGCCACAAGTCAAAAATATTCATAGGGGAACTGAGTACCTACACACGGGCACATAAGCACCCCAAACTCAAAATTGATTTTTAGTATCATCTTTTGTAGTTTTGTTTTGCAATAGGTATTCGATTCAGGGTATGAAAATAAGTATGGTTAAATAAGTTTCTTATTATTTTTATTCATTCGTTGCCTCTTTATGTTTAAACATGTTAGGCATGAGACATGTAAATCGTAGTGTGCTTTTCAGATATTAGTGTTTCTTTGTTAAAAATTTAAAAAATGGGTTGGTCAAGGAAACATAATAGCATAAATGTATGAAAGATCAAAACAATTACACTTTTCTTGGCTCTTGTTGCTTTTATTCTTTTGTTTGAATTCCTTTTCTGATATAATTACACAAAATTTAAAATAATAAATAAATAAATAAATAAACATTTTAATAAGGAAAGACAAAAAAATAATTTCTGTTCTTTTCTTTACCCTAACTTTCAAGTGTAAAAACTATAAGTTAAGTTGAACTGTTAAATTGAAAATATTCTTTCAACATATAAAGAGTAAACAAGATGGCTTTACGAATGGCTTTCTTATCTTTTTACTCAAACACCAAAATCTAAATGAGTTTCAGCGATTCCAAAGAAGATAGCTGGGTTACAATGTTTTTACAAATAAGAAATAAAGAACTGATCTATTCCTCCTTAAATTTTCATAATTACAGGAATAACAGTGAAATAATTCTTTGCTTTTGCAAATGTTAAGAGATTCTTTATGTTTAAACTCTTGATATTCTTCCAGCGGCTTGCTACATCAGATAGGAAATAAGGAACGTCTAATACTCGTTTATAACATTCTGAAAACAAATGTTAAATAGTGCTGGTTCCTTTATCAAAAATAGCACATTTAATGGAAGAATGAATTCGTCTATTAAACCATTCAACGAGGAAGAGTAAGTGAAAATTAACCGAAAACGTTTTGTGCAATGACCTGCTTGATAAGTCTAAAACTGCTGCTGCTGACATTTGCTGAAACAATTGCTGATGAGTATATTTGTGAATGACATTTTTTTTCAGTGATCGAAAGAGAAATATTTGCCGGTCAGTTATGTTTGTCATCCAAACACACGTGTGATAACTCGTATAGGCCTGAATCATTTACGCCCATTGCCCTCGAAATGGGAGAAATAATTATTTTTAGTGAGAAACCAAATAAATTGTTAAAATAATACCCATGCAATAATAATAATACCCAGTAAGCATGTAATAAGAACCTGACCCCATTGGAATATTAAAAATGTTATGGTTCTTCAATACTATAATTAAACTTTAATTAAGGAAAAAACAAAATTCAAACTTTGATTTAAATCATGATTAAAAAATAATAATCAGTTAATTTAAATCGGCATAATCTGGTGCAATGTATGGAAAATGGCCTATGTGGATGAATATAGCAAGCACACAATTTGAGCCCAAAGTAAATTACTGAAATAAAATGTCGAAACTGTAAAACAATTATTTTCCGGGAACTCGAATGACAGTTGAAATTTTTTATGAAGAGAAAGCTGATTAATTTTGTCACTTTCCAATTCACAGTTAGCCAATTCAATCCGAGTAACGGTCGGTAAATCTGCTTCTTTTCAATTAATTCGATAAGGTACTAAGCATCAAGGAGAAAATAAAACGTGAAAGTGTATCGATTAAGAAGCATTCGCTGTCTCCAACCGGAAAATGGCTTTTCGTAACCCATGGCATTGCGACAGTAGTAGCCTCAAGAACTGTGTCATAAGAACCATTATCACTTAACGTAATGATACGATAACTGAGGAGGAAGGAATTTGAGGGGGTGAAGGGCGGTTTGTACTTTTGATCAGACAAGAAACATCTTTTTCTTTCTCAACTGAGGCCGAATTGACTTTTTAATCTACGATTTTAGGGCATTGGGACATATGGAGGAAAAGTATCATAAAAGAGTATTTTTTTATTACAGCCAATATATACGTTGTTAATCCTTATAGTCATCTTCGACGATAGTAATTTCATTTGGCATAACATCAATGTTTTTGTTGACTAGGCAGTAACGATTTCTCTCTCTCTCTCTCTCTCTCTCTCTCTCTCTCTCTATATATATATATATATATATATATATATATATATATATACACAGGTAGTCCTATAAGTACCCCTCGAAGTCCCAATTTTAAAATCTAAAGTTAGTTTTTTTGCAATAAATGGACAAAGATAAAGAAACACGTTATACAGGGTTTGTGTATGAGTTAACACAGGGAAATGTAGGGGTCATGTTTTAGCTGTCGCGGTCATATTTGAAACCCTAGCAACGCCGGGTTATTCAGATAGCTTATAATATTTGCCTCATTATAAATCCTCTTGGTGGTTGTCTCATCAAGATATCTCGTCATGTAGAAAAAAAGAACCAGATCTTGATTGACGATATATCTCGTCACTGGAAAAAAATCCGTGACTAGATTTTGATTTCGTCATCATAAAAAAAATTGACACTACCTTGAAATGATATCTCGTCATTAGCAATGTTGGTCAAATTTTGATGCACCAGATATCACATTGAAACCACTTGGAGGATTAAAAGTGACTAATCAAGACCTAACCTATTTGAATAATTCTGTATAGTCAAACGAGACAAGGGACATGCAGTGTGTGTGTTACATGAAAATGAAAATAATTGACGAAATTTCAAAATGCCCATGATGAATTTACCACTTCCTTTTTTGTATACATTTTCCCAACATAATGTGGATCATTCTGAATATCTGAATCTTATAAATGAAACATACTAAGTTAAAGTTTTTATGTGTTTGTTTTAGCTTTTCTATATGAGAATGTGGTAATTTTTAGACTGGTAAAGCCCACTAAGTCATTTTTTTTTATTTGCATGAGGGTTAGGTTTCTCCTTGAGAAACACATTTAGTGAGTTAAGCTAGTGAATATAATTCCCCACCTTCGTTTCTTAGAAGTATTTTTTTATTTAGTGTTTTTGACTTGTAAGCCCCGACGAATATTATCACTATGCAAATTTCAAACAAGATTGGGAAATAAAATATAGCTGAGAGAAATGCATCGTCTTCACTCACTGTGATTCATTTCCCTGTACTGAAAACTGAAATTACAAAGCAACTATAATTATGTGTTAAGAAAGAAATTATATAAGTTAAGAGAGCTAAAAGACCAATCTTCTATTTGGGAGCTACTTTTTAGCTGAAAAAGAGCTTGTTTTTAATTTAACATGACTAACATTTGATGGTTTACTAGCTCGGTACTGATAAAAAGTTGGCCAATTTCGGGTTTGTTAAAAAAGTTTTAGAGCCATCCATTTAATTATGGTCTCTCTTAAATTTCAAAATTTTTCTCTAAACAGCAATACTTGGTTTTTGACATCAATGACAGCTGGGGGCTATAATCGTTCATTATCCAGACTACCAGAAAAGCAAAGTGGGAAAGTGAAAGTAATGGTTCTTAATAACGCAGCATTATTGTTCTTTTCTTGTAAGGATTTTTCTTCTGATCGGAAATATTATACCACAATTTCCTCATCTAATTTAAATACAACGTGTACGGTACTAAAAAAAAACCTCAGCTGGTTTTGCGTGGGTGTATAAAATAACGTTCGTTTTCCACTCATGTTAAGCGTTGACGTCTCGTGTCTTGAAAGCGTATGTTTCTGCTGACACGAAACCTCTGTAGAACGCTGTAAAAATTATAGATACTCCATACAATTACAGTATTTAATCATAAGTTGATTTCTATTAACAAGAACAACGGATATTGTTTTCTTTTACATGAGAGTATGACTTGAATTATAAACTTTTGCCTGACCGTCATATTTATTGTGAATGGAAATCATTAGATATCGTAGCGGTCGATCAAATATATAACTATGTTAATTCTAGATTAGATAATTTTATATGATAGAGCACATTTAAGAATACCATATAATTACATAAATAAATATACACAAATGCTCGATTAAGAAGATAGAAAGGCCCAAATTAAGAAAAAATACCTTTCATGAAAGAAAAAAGTTTAATTAGATGATTGAAAATAAAAATATTAATTTCGTGTGGTACTATTGTTGTATGCTGGTTTTATGCATACAAATACTACAAATATGACTTGTACATTAGCAAACTTTTAAAAAAGCGCTCTTTAGACAGAAATCTGAAGTTTATTTTGATGAAGGAAATTTTTTTCCTTTTGAGTCTATATCATATTGATATCGAAGCACTGAAAATATCAAACTAACTCAGGCCTCGAAATACCCGGGTGCACAGGTGCACTGTGCACATGAAATTAAAGTTGTGCACCTAATTTTTCAAGCTAGGTGCACACAGTGCACCTACATTAAAATTAATTTGTTAATTATGTTATTTATTTGTTAATTATGTTATTTATTTGTTAATTATGTTATTTATTTGTTAATTATGTTATTTATTTGTTAATTATGTTATTTATTTGTTAATTATGTTATTTATTTGTTAATTATGTTATTTATTTGTTAATTATGTTATTTATTTGTTAATTATGTTATTTTGATGTTTGAACAAAATATTAGTATCTACCTCTCGCTCTAAAGGAACGTAATTGAAATTCCCAAATACGCAATATGCGAAAACAAAATCGCTGGGCCATAACGTGTTTTATACAGGAGGAAGGTTTATTTGTGTCACTGCTACTAGAACTTTCCGATGATCGAAACATTTTCCAGCTAGCTCTGTTGAAGCGACTGTCGCGACAGCCGTGCGCCGGAGAAGAGAGAATTTATGTTTAATTATTTTTATTTACTATCTACTACTATAACCTATATAAACATACCCAACTAATAAAGTAGTTTCTCTCTATATTAAAAAAAAGTTGCCGTTGCAGGATTGAAAACTGTGTTGTTTAGCTCGATTCATAGACAGAAAATTACGAAATTAACATGGTTTGTTCTTCATCATGTTCCCTGGACAATTTTGAAGATTTTTTTTCTTCCGATGCGGCTATTAGTTTAGAGTTTATTAAGTATCAAAGTTAAAAAAGTGAAATTTCTACAGGGGGTTGGCGAGCGTAAGCGAGCAGGGGTTACATTAATGCCTTCATCTATCTTTTTTTTAAATGTGCATCTAGAATATAACCTGTGCACCTAATTTAAAACCTTAGGTGCACAAGGTGCACCTGTATTAAAAAATATATTTCGAGGCCTGAACTAACTCAACCGAATAGGATCGAAATTATATTTCAGCTAACGATTTCCATAATTAAAATGATATTTTATCAAGGGAATGCTTGAAAAATAATGATTGGATTGGATTTTGTTTCCTGTCCGTAAATATAAAAAACGTACACTAAACTTACTGTCAAGTATATTTTTTCAAAATTAAAAAAAAAAGCTATTTTATACATGTATTTTATAATTTCATGAAGCATCTTACTTTTGTTACCAAATGTTCTTTAATACAAGAAAAAAAAAACAAGTTTTCCTTTTGGAAATCTATTTTAATAAAGCAGAAGTGGTGTTGGTACAATCCCGTATATACCCTGATCAGTGTAACGCACTCTTGTGTCATTGATCTCTGTTCACTCGTTATCGCACGAAAATGAATCAGCAGAGATCTCATCTGGTCAACGAGCAACAGCAGCATTTGAACTTGTCACAAATCATCTCACTGATGCTGGTTTTGATGTTGCATGAGCTATAAATTTCGTTCAAGAGAATGACTCGGGTATGAAATGTAGAATCTTTCTCGCTTACAGAGCTCTTCAAAGCTTTGTTGTAGCGTTAAAGTGATAACAGATATGGCTATATATTCAAATAATTCTCAAGGTATCCGTGTTACTTCAAATTATTTTTTATGTTTGAAAAGTGAAGGAAGTTAGTATCATAGATCAATCTGCAAAATATTACGATGAATCAATGATGTAAATCTAAGTTTCGTTGATCCCAAGAGTAATAAAATGTAAACATGTCCGAAGGTTAGCAAAATACATATATCAAAAGTCGAAGTTATCATTTGCTATTAGGGCTATTCAATCGAGATAAAATTCCAGAAAAGAGACCTCCACACGAGAATTCAGTCTCCTAAAACATTTTGTGAGTGAAGAACCCCAAAGGAAAGTGTTGATATTAATAAAATGTTTGTTAAAAATACTGGAAGCTCGATGAACTTTTGAGAAGGAACGATGGGGTTTTCCTTCATTCAATCCAATTGTTCTAATGGTCCTGCTGGACTTGTATGTAGAGTTGTCTGGTGCTCCTTTTAAGGAAAGAAACTGTGAGGCTCAAACATTCCGAGGCTTCTCAATATTGAGAGTGGAGAAAACTTTTGAGTCGACATTCACATGTTGTTTCTTAATATTTTTTTCTTCTTTACCCTGTTTCTGTTTGTTCTTTTCACATTTTAGATACATTACTATTACTTTCTTGTCTGTATTTTGATCATATACCTAGGTCATTGGGAATAAAAGAGTCTAATTTTTCTAAAATGGCCATCTGATCAGTTCGACGCAGGAAAGATAGTTGGACTAAAAATGGAGCAGGGGATAGACAGGGTGGACATTTAAAGATAATATTGGTATCACCAGCCCTATTGTGAGAGAACGTTCACCAATAAGTCTTTAAAAAGTTTTATGTTTGGGAGTCAATGATGTTGAATCTTCAAAAAATGACTCGTAAAGATGATTAGCCTGGTCTATAGCTGTTACAGCAAAACAAAACGTTCATCAGCAGCAAACTATAATAAGCAAAATCAGAAAAACTCGAATTTGAAGTATGTTGTCTCTGAACTATGTTGCAGCCACTTGCTTTTTTTTTGAATGAAGACTCTCCAGACCTAATATAAAAAAGGTAAATGTTATAATATCATTCACTAGTGTGTCAGATGAGGTAAAAATTGATTAAACTTCTTTAATGTTTAACTCTCTCTAAATCACTAATTATGTTTGGGAGTTCAAATGAGAAAGTTTCAGCAAGGTCACATCACAAAACAAGATTCTTCTGTCTAAAATTTATAAAATAATCCATCTTTATAGTAAAAAGTTTATCGTAAAAATGGATTAAACTTCTTTAATGTTTAACTCTCTCTAAATCACTAATTATGTTTGGGAGTTCAAATGAGAAAGTTTCAGCAAGGTCTCATCTCAAAACAAGATTCTCCTGTCTAAAATTTATAAAATAATCCATCTTTATAGTAAAAAGTTTATCGTAAAAATTGATTAAACTTCTTTAATGTTTAACTCTCTCTAAATCACTAATTATGTTTGGGAGTTCAAATGAGAAAGTTTCAGCAAGGTCTCATCACAAAACAAGATTCTTTTGTCTAAAATTTATAAAATAATCCATCTTTATAGTAAAAAGTTTATCGTAAAAATTGATTAAACTTCTTTAATGTTTAACTCTCTCTAAATCACTAATTATGTTTGGGAGTACAAATGAGAAAGTTTCAGTAATGTCTCATCACAAAACAAGATTCTTCTGTCTAAACTTTTTGAAATAATCCATCTTTATAGTAAAAAGTTTATCGTAAAAATTGATTAAACTTCTTTAATGTTTAACTCTCTTTAAATCACTAATTATGTTTGGGAGTTCAAATGAGAAAGTTTCAGCAAGGTCTCATCACAAAACAAGATTCTTCTGTCTAAATTTATAAAATAATCCATCTTTATAGTAAAAAGTTTATCGTAAAAATTGATTAAACTTCTTTAATGTTTAACTCTCTTTAAATCACTAATTATGTTTGGGAGTTCAAATGAGAAAGTTTCAGCAAGGTCTCATCACAAAACAAGATTCTTCTGTCTAAAATTTATAAAATAATCCATCTTTATAGTAAAAAGTTTATCGTAAAAATTGATTAAACTTCTTTAATGTTTAACTCTCCCTAAATCACTAATTATGTTTGGGAGTTCAAATGAGAAAGTTTCAGCAAGGTCTCATCACAAAACAAGATTCTTCTGTCTAAAATTTATAAAATAATCCATCTTTGTAGTAAAAGGTTTATCGTAAAAATTTATTAAACTTCTTTAATGTTTAACTCTCTCTAAATCACTAATTATGTTTGGGAGTTCAAATGAGAAAGTTTCAGAAAGGTCTCATCACAAAACAAGATTCTTCTGTCTAAAATTTATAAAATAATCCATCTTTATAGTAAAAAGTTTATCGTAAAAATTGATTAAACTTCTTTAATGTTTAACTCTCTTTAAATCACTAATTATGTTTGGGAGTTCAAATGAGAAAGTTTCAGTAATGTCTCATCACAAAACAAGATTCTTCTGTCTAAACTTTTTGAAATAATCCATCTTTATAGTAAAAAGTTTATCGAATCTTTATCAAAAAAATATTTTTTCTCTGGACCGACATTTTGTTTTTGAAAAGAAGAAAACCATGGCCTACAAAAAAAAAATTTCAAAGCCATTGTAGACCGGCAAATGGAAATACCGTGCCCTCTTTGTTGAAAAACAAAAACTAATTCCTATCTGAAATAACAAAAATCTTATTTTAAAAAAGAACCTTTTCTCTCTTATCCCAGCGATGCATATCTGTGATATGACATTTCTCAAAAGATCTTTCCTGTTGTTCTTTATGTGGAAGCATGCTTCTGGCATTTTATGTCCCAAACATACTTGTTTCTCGGGCAACATATTAAACCATGATCAGAGTGCGTCATACTGGAATCAGCTATCGGCAAGCCGCCGATACCCATCGCTGGGCAAACACGAGACAAGGTCTTGTGGGCACAAAACACAGGTGAGTCACGAACTTCTTGGAGTCCGTCATGGTTCAAAACATTTAAGCTCCCGTTAGTAGCGGCATTGACGGAGGTTTGAACTTGACCTGGATCGTAGAGAAAGTTACTCAGAATTCCCGATTTAGGGGAAGGAAAGAAAGGTCTTCTGGGTTTATCTATCACTCTCCAGACTGATTGGCGATGTGGATAGCTTGAGGCCGGTAATGGATTGAAGTTCCTGTCTCTGGAGGACGTGATAGTCATTTACGAATAATTGAATTAATTGAATATAATGACTGGAAGAAATTACTGCCTATTCACTTAAAAATCGGACCTTCTCGGTTTTATTTAAACGAGTCTCGAGACTGATTGGCGGGGTAGATAGCTTGGGGCCGGTAGTGGATTGAAGTTCGCGTCCCTGTGATGGCGGTGATAGTCATTCATGAATGCATTGAATGACATGACAGGAAAATTGCGTCTATTTATTTAAAAAATTGATTTTCTCGATTTCATTTAAATGTCCCCTCTTAGTACCACACATGGACTTGGTTAGGGACAGCAGCTGAAAAGGACACTTGGTTTTATTTTAGGAAGGTAAGTATTTTAACTAACGTCGTACTAGAGCAACACAACGGGATATTGGCGGTACGGGATCAACCCCAAAGGGAAAGATCCGAAAACAACACCGCGTAATTTTGAACCACGGTCAGATGACAAGAGCTGGCACACCATTCTCCAAACTTCCATACTATTTCAACGAGAGTTTTTATTTTTGGGAGGGAAAAAAATTGTAATTTGTATTATTTTGCGTGCACACATCACACATGTAACCAATCCTACCTGTTAGAAGAAATAAACCTGGAATTTTGAATAATTTTAAAATGAATATGTGCAGCTATGTTGTCAAGAAAAAATACTGACTCAAAGCTGTTTATAAAATGCTGAACGTATCAGTGAGGGACACTCTATTATTTTGAAGATTCCAGTTTCAACTTACAAAGAACTGCTCTTGAATGTCCCAGAGAAATTGTATGCTGTGTATCCAAGCAAAAATATTAGGGTATTTTGTAAATCATGTAAATTGTTTTGCGAAATTTCATGACCAAGACATTCAGACAAGAGGACACTTTAGAGCCAAAGAGAAAATGGACATGGGTCCTTCTACTCTTTTCTTTCTGCACGACTCTGGGTCCTATATGTAGCAAAGAAATAAACTTTGAAAGTGTTAGCCTTAAAGACAACAACTCTTAGAGGTCTGACCCTTTGGAGCAGTTCCCATATTCAAGGTAAGCAATTGCCAATATCCTCGTACACTCAGTCAATCCAACTAAAATTTGATCTTCATCTGGATCTAACATCAATTGGATTATACTCATTTCATTGGGCATTTGAGTGTGATATGTCCAGTACATCTCATTATCTGCATTTTTTCAATATATACTTAACAATATGTGGTTCTTTGTATAGATGGTATAACCCAAATCAAACCTTTGCCACACACAAATACATGCAATACATCAATCAATTAAACTAAAGATTAATTTTTGTAACATTAAAAATATTTCTGAAGTGCCCACCCTTCTGAATGTGTCCATGGTTAGGTATCTTAATTAACGTCATACTGGTGCACCTTAACAGGCTATTGACGACGGTACGGAATCAATCCTCAAGGGAAAGAATCGACGACAACACCACGTAATTTTGAACCACGGTCAGATGACGGGGCAACACCTGAGCTGTCACAGCCTCACTTTCCAAACTTCCACATCACGCCAACATGAGGACATTTGAGACCACAACAGATGTAACGTACGCCAGCTCCCTTTGTACACCGGTGCTTGTTGGATTCGAACTCGCAACCCTCTGGTTGCTAATTTGTTTCTCTTCCAACCGAGCCACCTCGGCCCGAAGATTTAAGAAGAAAAAACGAACTGCTCCCTACTCAGATCATCTGACAGTCGTTCAAAATTACCCGGTGTTGTCCTCGGATCTTTTTCTTGAAGGATTGACCCAGGGCCGTCGTCAATAGCCCAGTGAGTTGCCCCAGCACGACGTTAATTAAAATACCTACCTATCCCTTGCCCAGACCAATTTGGTGCAGGTATTTTTATAATCCCGAAAAAAATCTACTGAAACGAATGTACTGTAATTTTTTTGTGAGTTGATGAGTTTCTGATCCAAACCATATATTTTGCTTCGGTATGTTCGTATGGAACGTCTCTGACACGAAAAAATCGTGATTGTGTCTGAGGTATCCCATTCATTTCACTCGGGAATTTCCAGACTTCCAAACCCAGCCCGAGAAAGAGGCCCTAATCTAGCTAGCATACCACAACTTTCCTTTTCTTTCGCTTTTCGAAAAAGTTATTTAGGTCACAAGTCACAGCTTGAGCGAGAGCAAACTCTGACCAAGGCGCGCACCTCACTTTTGTTAATCTTTTTCTTAGTCTCCCGCGTCGCTGTACGCTGTTTCAGACAACGACATCGATGTAGGTCTAGGTTGTTCATTCACCCGAGCTGCCAGCATCGAGAGTGGTCACTCTGCGGGGAATAAATCACTTTTGCTCTCCTCCATCTGGATGGGAAGCGGCTTCGCGTTGCTCTGGTGCTTTTCTGCATCATCATATTTAACTAACACTTTCCCACATCGACCTAAGCGTCGTTATGGTGTGTTTGGTTTGGAAAAAACTGAAGTTTATGACTTCAAACTCATAAATCGATTCCCCATTAAATTACTTATCAGTAACTATGACAATGAATACAATAGGACCTCTATTTTTATCTCTACTTTAAAGGTAGTTTCTATTTTTAATTGCACCAAATTTTCTTAAATTTTAACTTTTACTATTTCTTTTGTATTCGAAGGCCAGTTGAAGGAGCAATGGATTACAAGCCAGAAGATTGCGAGTTCAAGACTATGTCTAGAAAAAGACCGTTGGATACACGGGGAGGGGGGGGGGGGGTACGTTAAATATATCGTGGCGTCAAATATCCTCACTTTGAGCTGGTGTGGAAGTTTGGAAAGTGGGGTGCCAACTCGTGTATTGTTCTAATAATCTGACTGATGTTCAAAATACGATGGGTTGTACTTGGTTCGGGATTGATCCGGATTGTGGTCAATAGCCTGTGTGTTGCTGTCCAGTGCGAAGTTAACTCTACCTACCTACTTTTATATTTGACGTTAATACTCTTCTTGCAAGGGTATTCAGTAGTACAAGAATAACTCCACGATCCAAAATCGATCCTCAAAACCCAAGTACTTTCGATCACTGTCAGTGGATTGGAGGGCCACCACATGATTACGTTGCGATTCGATGAGTGCTTTTTTTGGTTTTGTACAAGCTGATTTTATTAAGTCCTTAGATATAAATTTCTCTCCCTTTCTTATGTAAATTTCTTTATTTAATCTTTTTTCTATGATGAGATGAGCTTCTTTTCAGTGATATGTCCTACCCAATCCTAAAGCTTTTCTGGAAGCGATCGTCTGAAAATGAAGACACAAATTATACGATATTATTCAAATGTACTCATTAGTTCATCGTTTACATTTTCGTATAAATGTGGTGATAAGATCGTTTTTTAAATAAAAGTAGGAAAGATCTGAGAGAGAGAGAGAGATAAGGGTTCTCGGGCATCTTCAAATCCTTGAAAATGGATTTTCCCATTCGTACTGGTGTCCTTAGGAATCACTCGTTCATTTTTACACATCGTGGTTTAATCCTCTGAGCGTCATAAGATTTCCAAGTACCATTGTTTTTTCCGCACGATACGCATGGAGATTTGAAAAATCTTATCAATTGGTTGAAAGATCCATAGGAAAGATTCTATTGGTCTGGAAGGTCAAAATTGAGTAGAGGCCATGCAAGAAAACTACAGCTTGGCCAAAAGTTTTTGAAATAAAAGTGCGAAGATTTTTAAAGTTCGTACATCTGGAAACCTTTAAAAACTCTTGAAGAGGATTAGTTTTTCGAGGTCATCGGAAAACATGAATTTCTCCTGGAATCACTCATTCTTAGTTTATGTTATGGTTCAAAAGTATTGAAAAGATCGTTTTTGAAATAAAAGTATGAATAAACTGATATTAGGGCTCGTGTATCCGCAAATCCTTAAAATCTCTTGAAAATGGATTGAGTTTCCAAAGATCTTGGATTTTTTGGGAATCACTCATTCATGTGCACATTATGGTTTAAAAGTACTGAAAATATAATTTTTGCGAAAACAGCACGCAAGAACTTATATACATATCATATCAACCACTTGGAAATCCTTAAAAACTCCTGAAAATTTCCTGGAATCATTCATATTATAATTTGCATTTTGGTAGGAAAGTATTGTAAAGATAGCTTTTGTAATTAAGCCTTGAGTGAAATGATTCAAAGGTTCGTACAATTCCTGAATCCTTGATTACACATGGAAAGGATTTTTCTAGGTCATTGTTAAAAGTATTTGAATTTCTAGGAATCAACTCATTCACATTATGGTTTAAAAATATTGAAAATATTTTTGAAACAAAAGTATAAATTAGAGAGAATTGATACCAGGGTTTGTGTATGTTGTACATCTCCAGATTATCTAGAAAACTCGAAAATAGATTTAACCACAAGGACTCTGGAAATCTTTGGGATCACTCATGTGTACATTAAGTGTACATTACATACATTATGTGTACATTAACATAATGTGTACATTAAGAGTGTTGAAAGATTAGTTTTTGATATAAAAGTGTGAAAGTAATAGATAGAGAATTTTTATCAAAGTTCATACACCTCCTCGAAAGCTAAAAATCTCACGGAAATGGATTATTCTTTCAAGGTCCTTGAAAAAAGGAATTTCCAGGAATAATTCATCTGTTGCTTATATTTTTGTATAAAAGTGTGGAAAAGATAATTTTTAAAATATAAAATCGGGATTGAATTGATTACTATTAATTCCTGGAAATGATTACTTTTTCAAGTGCACTGGAAAACTTCTAGAACTTGCCTAAGCATCGTAGAAAACTGAAATACACTCCTGAAAAATATAAATTCTGATTCAAGGAAATTTATTTAAATTTTTGAATGTTTGTTCTATTAATATAGCAAAGTCATCTATAATTTCGGAAGTGTCGAATGTGTTGCAATTCTTAATTCATAAAAAGATTCCTCTTCAAGAAATTTTAAAATGAAAATTCTAAAAAAAAGTGTCGAACTTTGGAAATTTTAATCGTAGGAACTCTGCAATTATATGAATATTAATAAGTTTTAAACGTCAAAGATTAAAATTTACAATTGCTGGGGTCATCCTTATACTTTTTAGAGGATAAAAAAAATTTAAATTTTCATTGAGAACATATCTAAAAAATGTCCTTGTTTTTTGAACACTTTTCATATACATCTTTTGTATTAGATTTCTTATTTAAAACGATTATTAAATTTTACTCTATATTGAAATATTCTAAATTTGATATAAGTGTAAGTTCTATTATTTTATATTCGAGACATTTATAATGATAAACTTACATTTTGTTTTTAAAACTCTTTTTAAACCAGTGTAAGTTTACTTTATGGTCCGTCAGGTTTTATAATGCGCAAACAAAATCATCGTATACTAGCTTTTGCTTTCATACAATTAAGGCTACACAGTACCCTAAAAATGACAAAAATATCGTTTTTTTTTTTTTTTTTTTTTTTTTTTGTTGCATTTTGTGATGGCCTATACAGTTGGGAAGCTTGCCTCAAAATTTTAGATCTGATATCCAAGTAGTTTTAAAGATTTTTGAAGTTTTCTGAGTGTTGTCAGTGTCAAAATTTGACAGCATAGAAGAGGGGGCGTGGTTAAATTCGTTTTTGTTTTGATGTAATTTTACATTCTTACAATTAATTAAAAATATTTTTGAATAAAATCAATTTCTTAGGTGAAATGGCTATTATCTTCAACTTTCACTGCTAAAATCGTATCTATTATATATTTATGTTCTACGTTCTCTTCTGAATCTCATTACTAGTTAACCAATATTGGTAAAAAGGTCTTTTTCAAAACCAATATTTGATTACGATTGTTATATATAATACATTATAATCAAAATTTGGTAAATATTTGGTTCAAAAATATTTAGTTAGGATTTAGATAAATAATTTGTTGCTGCCGTATCAAATGTTTTTCATCATAGGAAAACATAATATTTTGAATAAAAAAAAATGTATTCAATCACACTGAGTTAAATTCGTGTTTTAGTGCATTTTATAAGTTGGTAAATAACATATTAAAAAAATTAGAGCTCTACAAGCATTATTAGTTTTTGTTTTATGACTTCAAAAACTTAAAATGCATTTTTCTCAGACTTTTATTTTTGTGGATGCAAGTGTTTTAAAATCCCTAAGGCTTTTTTTCTGTACAAGATACAGTCTAGAAATTTTTTTTGTAGATACTTTCATATATATGTACTATAAAAGTTAGTATGGATTAAAGCCTGAGAGTTCTAGTATTTTTTTTTAAATGTCAAAATATATATATATATATATATATTAATAATTTTAGAATTTTTATGTTTTTTTCAAGTTTAGCTCTCTCTCTATACAAAAATAATTATTAAAATTCAACAATGAGACTGATTGTCAATTCCATACTAGCTTTTGTTCCCCACACACACACACACACACACACACAATCATCTAAGAAATATAAATCACTTGAAATAACTAAAAAATATTAATAATTGAATATTTTATAAGAGTTTAAAAAAAAAATCAAAAATTTCAATTTTTTTAAATGTAAAAATAATGGTGATTGCTAAATTGACTTTTGTTTATTGGATTTAGTTATATAATGTAAGCCGAAAAAAAGTCATAAATTATTTTTAATGTTACTGTCTGTAGAAAATATTTTTGAAAAAGGGTACTGTGTAGCCTTAAGCTGACGAAAACAGTCATGCATGTTTTATTAACTGGTATTAAAATAAAAACTAGCGTCTGATCCCAACACCTTATCTTCTTCATCAATTATTGAGTTACACGGTTGATAAAAATACATCACTTTTTTTTTTAGTGTTTTAATGGAACCTAAAATTTAAACACTTTATCTCATCCTCTTATCATTCATCACCATTAAGTTTAAAAATACTATCCATCTTTTATTCATTGATGGCAGTGTAGTTACGTAGTAGTTCGTATGTAGTAATAGTACGTATGATCAGCCCACCTAAGCTGGTACCAAGACCCGTCATCTAATTTAGTACTGGGACCTGGAATGCAGATGTGGAGGGGGGAGCTTTAGGGCCTTATAGGAATAAAATAAGACCACCATCTTAGGATTGGAGGAATTTTTCAAAGGTAGGAATCTGAGGTTTACACTTGACAGAAAATCACCTACCATGCAATTCGTACTAAAGTGGCTGACGTTAAACGATGACAACTCGTAAATTGACATACTCCGACAATTTCCAGACTGATATATCACAAGTGAATAAGGGGAAAACATCGTTGAAGTCTTCCTAAGAATGGTATGTTCTCTGTTCGCGGTTAAATATGATCGGAATCCGACGAAATTGCGCGTTTGACTTTTGCAATGGAATGCAAAAATTCTACAAAAGACATCACTTCATAAGCGAGAAAGATTGAGTTAAACACAATTCGGTTTTTCAAATTCAGTAACAACTTTCACAAGGTATACTATCGGATAAGGTATACTTTGGATAAGGAATACTACCTGTTAAATTTAAATAATTTGTTAAACTTTTTTAAATTTCTTTCTACAATTTAAACATAATTTGTGAATATTTGATGATATAAATCCCGTTTAATTTGATGATATAAAGCACATTGTAAGTAAGTTTATTAATTGTCTATTTAATGCGAAAAACACACTAATAATAAAAGTGTAATTTCGCTTCTTGATATAAGGCAAAGTCAGAATAAATGTTTCCTTTTTAAAATTCGATTTAGAATTCCAAGTTAAGACAGCAAAATATTACGGCCATATTTAAAAATAAATATTATGTGCATGTATTTTTTTTAAAATTAAACGTTATTGTCTTTATGAATATTGCATTGAGAGCCTTTTGAATTGTTCTGCTCATGAGTTAATGGGAAGTCGGATCCAATACGTTTGTTCACACATTTGGTTTTTAGAATTCAAGTTTTTCAATTATCAGAATTTCATTTCTATTTGTTAAGTTGCTACTGCTGTATCTTTGTGTTCAACTATTTTATGTGTTATAAATAATTATTTAGGATTTAGATTTTAACGAATTACTTATTTTGTTCTAAAGATTGCATAGACTTTGGTTCATTTCTTGATGGTATGTGTATGTTTTGACCACCTTTTCTTTTAAGTCCTTGGTTCAATCCAAAATGGTTTGTACAATTCTGTTTCATAAAAATAAGCAAAATACACAAATAAAAAGCCTTATAAAATAAGACGGGGAGACGTCTTATTTTAAAGGATGGGTAAAATATAACTACTATCAAATATGTCAGGTTACTTTGACGCAATCTTATTTAAAAACAAGTCGTGTAGCCATAAGCTGTGCTGAAAAGATCTGAATGAATAGTAATATAAAAATAATTATAATTGATAAATTCAATGTTTGAACAAAGCATCGTATTGCAAAAGCAGTTATTCAGAGATTGAGTTTAAAATTTTGAAAAGATGTCTGGTGACACTACCTAACGAAAAACATTTCTAACCAGAAAACTATTCCGAATATATACAAGATCTTGGTATTGTTGAAAGCTCATAAATTGGGAAATAGTTTGAAGCAATTAAAACAAAATAGAAATTCTGATTAATATTCATGATTTCTAGACAATGCAAATACCATAAGAGCAGAAAGTCGACTTTCGAGGAGCAGTAATTTCCAGTTGGAAATCAGTTGAAACATAATCCGAAAAACTCCGGTATTCAGTTCTTAGAAAATAAAAAAGTCTTGTCAGACACATCGTCGATTTAAACTATAAAATGTGAAAAAAAAATGTTTTTATTTTTTTTTAAATTTTATATATATAAGCTTCCTAAATTAAACAAGGTATGAAATTCACAGCCGACTTAGAAGTCCAGAAATGCCCATGGCGAAATTTCAAATATGCACATTTTTTAATTCTCAACACAAAATTCTGAATTTAGACTTATTTGTACTCTTTTTGAAGAGTTTCTATTTTTACATTCTATAGTTTAACAAGGTATCGCCGATATAATGTAATTCTCATTCTGCTTCTTCTTAAAACTCAACTTGCACTTGTTCTCTAATATTTTTATATCTGCCTTTTAGAAAATTTAGCCCACTAATTTTGTTTAAAAAAAAATCCGATTAAAATCAAAATAAGACGTAAAGCATTCACGGATAGTATCTGACCTGATGACCGAATAGTTGTGCATCCCAGCCCTGAAAACTATCTAGAGCTGCTTTATTATATCTTTAGATAGTATCCCTTATGCCGTCTTATGTATGTAGATAATAGGGATGCGACATCTGAGTCGATATTTTCAAAACATCGATGTTTTATAAAAAAACATCTATGGTAAATACATCGATGTTTTATTAAAAACATCTATGGTAAATACATCGATGTTTTATAAAAAAACATCTATGGTGAATACATCGATGTTTTATAAAAAACGTCGATGGTAAATACATCGATGTTTTATAAAAAAAACATCTATGGTAAACACATCGATGTTTTATAAAAAAACATCGACGGTAAATACATCATGTTTTATAAAAAAACATCGATGATAAATACATCGATGTTTTGTAAAAAAACATCGATGTATTGAAGCCGATGTTTTCTTAACATCGATGTTTATACTTTTCGATGTTTTTACGTTGTCGATGTTTTAGTTGTAAATGATACCAATATAAAAATTAAAGAAATAACCAAGTAGCATAATTTTTATAATCAGTAAATTGAACATACTTTTACACCAAAGTAGCCAAGTGTGAAGGGTCTGAAAAGTAGGGATACGACATCGATGTCAATATTTTCAAAACATCGATGTTTTATAAAAATATTGATGTATTTACCATCAATTTTCTGGAGCCTATGTTTTTTTAACTTCGATGTTTTAACATTGTCGATGTTTTTACGTTGTCGACGTTTTATTTTTGAATAAAAAAAAACACCAAATAAAAATTAAGAAAAATAACCGTGCCACCAAGTATTTCTCAGTGAAAGTTTGTTTTGTTGTGACCTCATAAATTGATAAATAATTAATAATAACTAACAATAATTATTTTTTTGTAGCTACCTATTTATACTTACAGTTAGTGGTACCAATGTCAAATTGTTGTGAATATTATTTTCTATTATGTTACTCAATTTGAAAATAAAAGATAATTAATCTTATAAAATTATTTTTACTTTGTTTTGACAGTTAAAAAAGTTTTAACTTATAAATTAATAAATACGGTAAATGAAAAATCAAGTCTTTCTCCCCCCCGGCGAATTGATGGTTTGAGGTTGTTTAACCAATTTTTTAAGAAATGGGGGAAAAAACTATAATTACACACTGATTTGGAACATCGATGTTTCAAAACATAGATGTTTTGCTGTCGATGTCGCCTCCCTAGTAGATAAACAGCTGGTTTCACTTTCTACAGAAAATGCAAAGAACCAAATCTTTGAGTGATTATCTTACTGAATATGTACAAAAGAAGTTTTAATCGGAACTGCTCATATCTATTCTATTATTTATCATTCTTATTCTCACTTTCTGACGCTTATCGGTCTTATTTGCTTTAATTCAGAAGATCGTAACACAGCGTTGGTGGCTTTTACACGGTTTCTTCTTTCGAAAATGTGTTGATTTCTCTTTTCTTATTCAATCAAGTTGTAAGGAAATTGCTCTAAGTCATACTGCGCCGACCAACCGGTATAGTGGTTGTGGTGTTAGCCTCTACATCGGAAAGTTCCTGCTTCGAATCCGGGCATGGATATTTGTAAGCGTATGGTGTAGAGGTGGCTGGTGCACGTTAAATCTGTCGTGGTCGAAAGTCGTTGGGTTGGTGTGGAAGTTTGAAGAGTGGGGTGCCAGCTCAGGTGTTGCTTCGCTATCTGACCGTGGTTCAAGATTACGAGGTGTTGTCCTAGGATCTTTCCCTTAAGGGACTGATCCCGGACCGTCGTCAATAGCACGTTGTGTTGTTCTAGTACGACGTTAACTAAAATTAACATTACTATTACCTAAGTCATGATGCGTCAAAAATGTATCGACATTTATTTTTATAAACATACTACTAGTCCACTCCTTGAATTTACGATTCGGAAGAATAAGGTCATGTGATAGGAAATTGTAATATCTGGTTTACTGTTAAAGAATAAAATAAGGGTTTCTATGTGAAAAAAGAGTGTTTGTATGGTCAAGTGGGCTGTTTGTTTGAGACTTTTATTGGGACACAATCTTTTCAGCGTCGTCCAACTGTCCACTCTTGATCCTCTGTGTCGCTCTATTTCCCCAGGGGCGGCATTGCCCTACCCTAAGATTCCTTCATCGACTTCAGGGGGTACCCGGTTTGGGAAGCTATAATGCATACGATTTGCAGCATCCAACTTAAGTTACAAAGTAGAAATTATTAGGAGTAAAAAAGATGCTATAATTATTTTCCTGAGAATAATCATGACATTGCTCACTTTTTCAATCTACAATTAATCAATTCCTATTGAGTGACGCCGGATAATTCTGCTAGCTTTCAATAAATTTGACGGTATTTTTTAGTATCTTTTACTACCCACTCTTGCGCCTCAACACCTTTACTTCCTTTGGGGCCAGCATTGTCCTCCAAGATACCTTCTGAGACCCCTCCCCGAGTGGGGTGGAGGTAGCACTCTCTTTTGAAGCAGTGATTTTGGGTACTTCAAAACTTCCTGTATATTTTATTATACAGGGTGTCCATAAAAGAATGTCCCAGTTTCAATGGTATTTATAACAGTTTAATTTAGACTATTTACATCAAATCATGTATTAAATTGAAAGTAAACTAACCTAGTTTTTCTTACAAATGTTCAATATGTGCACCTTTAGTTATACGGCACACATACAACCTAAAGTCCAATTCTTTCCACACTTCGGTTAACAAGTCCGGAGTAATGGAAGCAATAGCCTCTTCAATTCTGTGTCTCAACTCTGGCAAATCATTAGGTAACGGCGGAACGTAGACACGATCTTTTATAAGTTCCCAAAGGAAAAAACCTCATGGTGTTATGTCAGGTGAACGTGGAGGCCAGCAAAAAAGAGCTCTGTCGTCTCGACCATTAAGACCAATCCATCAGTCAGGGACTTCGACGTTCAACCACTCTCGTACAAAGAGATTCCAAAGAGGGCGGGGTTCCATCCTTTTGTCAAATAAAGGTTACAAGTTAGCCCTCTATTAACTGGGGAAAGAGACATTCTTTTAACATATCCAGATAAGCCACCCCTGTTACTGTAAGAATTGGACTTTAGGTTGGATTTGTACCATATAACCAAAGGTTCACATATTGAACATTTGTAAGAAAAACTAGGTTAGGTTACCTTCAATTTGATACATGATTTATTGTAAATAGTCTAAATTAAACTGTTATAATATACCATTGAAATTGGGACATTTTTTTTATGGACATCCTGTATATAGCTCCAGTTTTACAATTAATATAGACAATATATATTTCGATGTATTTCTACATGGGTTTTCGTCAAACAAATGCCGAGATTAGGAAAATCTAATTTATTTTTCAAAAATTATAACAATCCTACCATTATTCTGAATCAACCTGTGTAATTCCAGTAAGTTCCAAGCAGATGTCAGAAAAACTAACCGATAATTATACTGTCGTGAAAACACACTGTAATGAATTGACCCGAAGGCCGATTGTTCCAAACACCGAATGATGAGCGAAAAAGACAAGATCTGATCGGGATACAAGAGATGAATCACAGTCAGCAAGCGGCAAGACAGGCCGAGACCTTGGTCAGTCACCACAAGTGGCGAATTCGGGTCAATGTCGCGATCCAGGTGATAAGAGATCGGCAAAAAGAACAGGTGTGGGTGGAAAGCTGTTCCACCAATGGTGTATGGAACTTTCTTCGAAGAACTTCCGGTCAATGAACACTCGTGTTGGCATTGAGCGCATGTTTACCTTTGATTTCACGAAGGATGGATAGTACACGTTTGGCACAGCATTGGAAGTACGGTAAAAGTAAATCTGAAATATTCTGTATCTTATGATATTCTTCTGTGGATTATTTCCCTTTTTGGATGGAAAAGTCATCAATTTTTTTACCGCTATATATTCCTAAAAATGAGATGGTTTCCGAAACGTAAATACAAATTCGTATTGATTCGGAATTTATTGATGCACTAATTTCTCGGTACGTTTAGTTTACAAATATGCAATAGAAAACTGTATAGTTCTGCTCCAGCGAGTTAGCTGTCGAGTTACACGGTTTTGCACGAATATATTTATTAAATTATAGTGACGTGATAGGTAACAATACACGTGATAGGTTTTGGCAGCATTAGAAGTACGGTAAAAGTAAATCTGCAATATTCTATATGTTATGATATTCTTCTGTGGATTATTTACCTTTTTGGATGGAAAAGCCATCAATTTTTTTCTGCCGCTATAAATTCCTAAAAATGGGATGGATTCTGAAACGTAAATACAAATGCGTATTGATTTCGGAATTTATTGATTCACTAATTTCTCGGTACGTTTTGTTTACAAATATACAATAGAAAACTGTATAGTTCGGCTCCAGCGAGTTAGTTGTCGAGTTATACGGTTTTGCACGAATATATTTATTAAATTATAAATGATAGGTTGGAACTGAAATAAAGTATTTCCACAACTTGTGTGTTTAGCACGTATTCTGGTTCTACGTTTATTTTACAGTGCCGAAAGCAGTAGTAGCAGCAATGAGTTGGCGTGGAGGGGGAACCATCCATGGCGATTGCCATTAAAGCTAATGGTATAGCAGTCCTTTTAACTAGGTTTTGCACTCATTCAAAAATTGACAGATCCAAGGTCAACTGTATTCTTGTTGGAGTCACACTCTATTTTCTATTCGCATTTGTCAGTAATGGTAATATTCCTTTCAAATTCTAGTTAGATTGATCTTTCTGGTAATATAGTTCGAGATTATTTTTTTATTTAAAATGGTTTCGAGTTTTCTAAGTTGATTGGTTGGTTTTTGTAAATCAAGAGCCATATTTGACCAAGATGGGCCAAACACCAGAATACCGTATGTAAAGGGCTTACACATGCAAGGAAAATTGAAATTTTAATGATAGAGAGGGAACTTCACACAGGGTTAAAGACAGGAATCGAACCTGTGCCGCCTACCACTCTCATGTTGCTATAGCAATGTGTCAACCCACTGAGCCATTTGGACCCCAATTTTTCTAAGAAAATATTTTGTTGATTCGTTTCATTCATTTGTATACTTTTATTCTAATTTGTTCATATATTTTTAAACAATAGTCTTATCATCGCATTGCTATTCAAATGTTTTCTGTAAAACAGTCGATCTCTTTGTTTTAAATCTTCGTTTGACAGCTCTTTTATTATTTATGTACTTTTTTTATTCGATTATCTCATGTCGTGCTGACTTTATTCGTATTTGTTCATTGTTTGTATTGATTAAATTTTATTTTTATAAATGAGTATATATATATACCTCCAAAGGTAACAGCTATTTCTCTTGGAATCATTTTTCAAGCAAATATAATACAGAAATAATTTAAAACTGTACTATACTTTTCGAATAAATACATCAACAGTTATGTAAAGTGCCAAAAGCAAGAAACGCACGCAACAGAGCAGTGGACATTTTTATTTTTAGGCATTTTTTTAAAGCAAGTATCAAATGTTACGGGACAAATTCTCATCCTCAAATAAATCAATAGTAGAGTTGAAACGAAAATACGGCAATCTAATATTATATATTTGTTTTACTTTTCGATGGAACAGTTATGGAAAGTACAGTATAACAAATTAAGGACAACAATTTAACTTTTTAGACTCTAGATAAGGGAAAATTGAGAAAATAAGTAAAAAATATCTAAGCGCCAATTAAAGTTAAACTAATGGAACAATCTATGTGTAATAATAATGGACTAAATACATGAAAAGCGCATACTATTCGCTTTTCCCTCAGACTTGTTTTTCAACTTTTTTTTATTTCAACAATTCAACGATGTTCTCTATAATTTCACATTGATGCATAATCCCCCATGGATCACTGAATAAAATGTGGACATTCTTCAGATAGTTAACTTAATAATTAGATAAATAGTCAAAGCCTTCAAATCTCGAGTGATAAGCGATTACATTATCGTCTCGTGGTCTGATAGAACAAAACCTCTCTTAGTTTTATTCTTGTCCAGTAGAAGAAATCAAATTGGTATAGATCCAAAGATACTCTGACATCAGGTTGTAGATAGCGTCTTTTGACCGTTACTCAAATTTACGAGGTGTTGTCATCGGGTCTCTCTTTACTGGATTCATCTCAGACCGTTGCCGATGGTCTATTGTGTTGCTCCAGTGCGAATTAAATTCAACTATCTACCACATATATTATGTTTCAGAGGGAGGGGAGTATCTGTTTAGAGTGAAAAGACGAAAAGATATGATTAGCAGGTGTTGCTCTTGCTTATTTCGATACCTTCTTTCTGTAAACCTTCTCAGACTGAGGATTTTAATTTTTTTGCTATATACTCTGAACAGCTTTTTAAAGTAGAATGTAATTGATGTATTGGGTTGGAGACGGAACAGTAAATGTTATGACACTGAGATTTTCTCAAGAGATGTTTTCTTATTTCTAATATCTGTACCACATCCATCAACATAAGTATCCCATTCCTCGTGTTAAAGTTTTCTCTCTCGTTATCATAGTTCAATCCCACGCTAGGCTTCTAGGCAAGCATGTTTGTAATGGTTCGGAATTCATTTTAAGTCTAGATCCCGGTCTATAAATCCTTGGGTTGCAAAATGATTGCAGAGAGGGAAAACAAAGCTAAAATCACAATATTATTTTCAAATCAATGCAAATAGCGTTATTGAGTATGGAATTGATATTTAAAGTGCATATCAATATGAAAGTTTCAATATAGTACATCGAATGTTGGGATGATATTGCTTTTAATAATTTTATGAATTTAGAGGGGATAATTGATTTGGGAGAAGTCACACTTGAGAAACACAATGGGCTATTGGCGACGGTTAAGAATCAACCCCGAGGGTAAAGATACGAGGACAACACCTCGTAATTTTGAGCCACGGTCGAATGATATCAACACTTCAGCTCAACTGCCTCAGCTGGCGCATCACTCTCCGAATTTCCACACTTCGTCAACATGATTACATTTGAGGCCACGATAGATTTAAGGTGCACCAGCTCCCACGTACACGACTGTCTTTGGTTGGATCGAGTTTCGAACTCTCAACCCTCCGTTCGCTAATCCGCTACTCTATCAACCGGGCCCGTTAGGAATTTCGAATATGTTTTGAGAAATTTATTGTCTGGTATAGTTTTGTTTTAGTTTAGCTATGGTCATCTCTTTTGTTCCACCTTAACTAATTAGACGGAGACTGAAACTTTAAGCTGATATGGTTAGGAAACAATCGCTGTATTACACTCAAGTCGGATACGATAATTTTAAGTCTTGCATCATAGGTTTAGACAAGATCAAAATGGATGAGTCGTCATCTAAAGAGTAAAGGTTCGGACACTATTTGATACTTTAAAGAGAGATAAAACATGCGTCACCATGTTGTTTGCTTAAATGACTCAGTATGGTCAAGTAGGTTTGAAAATTATTGACATTCACAATGCAGGTAAATTACCTACGCAGTTCTCTCAACTCGGATTTTCAGTTAGGCTATATACACGGCGAGATACATGGACTTGGCGTGATAATAGGATTAAAAAAGATCGGGTATTCGGTATATTTCACACACACTTTACAAAATCTATATATGTATATAAAAGGATGTGTGTGTATGGGTCTGTATGTGTGTGTGTGCATATTCTCTATACAAATCTACACCGGTTGACCAATCCACACCAAATTTGGTACACTTATACTTTAGAGTACTGCGAAAAACAAAGCATATTTCTTTCCTGTTATCAGACCAATCTGTTGCCATGAAAATTGGCACACAAGTAGTCTTAAAAAGGCCCTCGAAGTCCCAATTTTAAAATCTAAAGTTCGTTTTTCTGCAATAAATGGACATGGACAAGAAAACACGTTCTACAGGGTTTGAGTATTTGAATGGAAATGTCGCGATCATAATTTAGCTGTCGCTTTAGGAAACACGTTCTACAGGGTTTGTGTATTTGAGTTAACACAGGGAAATGTCACGGTCATATTTTAGCTGTCGCGGTAGGAAACACGTTTTACAGGGTTTGTGTATTTGAGTTAACACAGGGAAATGTCACGGACACATTTGAAACACGAGCAACGCCGGGTTATTCAGCTATTTCAATATAAAAGTTTATAGATAGTTTTGTTTGAATAAAAATGTTGGAAAAGTAGGACTTTAAAAAAATCGGTTATCATTGCACTCATACTTTAAAAATTGAATATAAAAGTTTGTTGATGGTTTTGATTGGGATAAAAAATTTGTGAAAACAATCTACTAGAGGACATTTCTGTATAGCTAAATGTAGATGGAGCTTGTGTTTTGGTGGTAAAGTTTCTTGTACGCATTCCATAAGTGGTATAACTTGGCTACATATTATAGAAGCTCTACCGTACAAGAATATTGGATAAATGGAAATAAAATTCCCGTGTAGTCGTGGTTTGTTTGTTTGCAGTAAAAATACCTCTTGAAATTTGGAAATGCTGTTTTTAACCCTCCAAGTTGTTTCGACAAGATATCTTGTCCATCAAGATCCGATCAATTGTGCTAACGACGATATGTCTCGTCATCAAGAAATTACCGATTTTTTTATAATGACGAGATCAAGATCTGGCAACACAGTTTAAACTTTTCAGTTTTCTTCTAATAGCGAGATATCTCGTTCTTCAAGATCTGATCGGTTTTGTTAATGACGAGATACCTCGTCGAGACAAGAACCACCAGGAGGGTTAAATGATTTATAGTTAGACAAATTTATTTAAAATGGATCTTAAAAAAAGTGTTAGTTAATATTTAAGCTTGAAAACTCACTTCCGACAGTACTTACACAGATACTTGAAGGTATAACTGAGTAATGTGTCTGCTAAGTTTAGTTCGTCTTTGAGTTTATAATGTTAGCGGATCAGTAATTTAAAAAGATTTTATGATGGACTTTACTACGCATTCTCAAACGTAAAAACGTGCCTTTAGGTAAATTAAAATTTAAAAAGAAGATTGAGTTGGTTTGTCGCTCGCTGGAAATGTTTTGCTATTCGAGAGCAAATGCTACGTAGTCAAACATTAAGATGACCAATAAAGATAAAAACAAGATGATAAAATGTATTATGACTGTTTTTGTTCAACAAATTGGTCACTATCATGAGGACCAAAATTAAAAAATACCCAGACAACATATTTGAACTTGGATTTGTTGTTTACTTTGATCCTGATGGAATGAATGGACCAAATGTCTGATGATGGCAGACATTTAGCAGCCACAGATGATGGCAGACATTTGTTCCAACAGCTCTAGGACATCTTTTCACTTTTTTTAAATCTTTATTCCATCGTCCACCATCATCAGGACCAAAATTTAAAAACAACAACCAGACAACATATTTTAACTTGAATTTGTTGTTTTACTTTGATCCTGATGGCATGAATGGAACCAATGTCTGATGATGGCAGGTATTTGTCCCATTAAATAGCTATAGGCCATTTTCACTTTGTTTTTATCTTTATTCCATCGTCTACCATCATCATGATCAAAATTTTAAAAATACAGACTACATATTTGAATTTGGATTTGTTGTTTACTTTGATACAGATGGAAAGAATAAAACAAATGTCTGATAATGGCAGACATTTGTTCCATTAAATAGCTATAGGCCATTTTTTTTCACTTTGTTTTAATCTTTATTAGTCCTTTTTTTAAAGGTTTTAACGGTTATCTGTTTGATTAAGGTTTTTTTTATCTTTTACTTTAAATTAGACCATATGCGGGGACATAAGGAGAGGTCCCATTTTCTTATCAACGCCATTCAAATACACCAATTTTTAAGCCTAAAAAATGAATATTCGAGCAACATTTCAAAGAAATTTTGTATGAACTGCTGCAGATTGTATTGATAGAAAACAGTGAGAGCATTTGTAAATCCTGCTTGTAATTTATTCTAATTGCTTGAATTTGTTAATTTTTTAAAAATTTAAGAAAAACTGTATTGTAGAGACAGAAAATGTGTATATGTTTTACAGAATTCATTCAAAAATTAATTTGTTTTTAGTTTTCATATAATGTCGGTCACGGTCACAAATGTCATCCGCATTGCAAATAATGTTTTTTGAGTGTCATTATCGTGACAAATTAAGCTATCAAAAGTTCAAGCACTATATAACTACATTGCATTTTGCATTTTCCCACAACATTGTAAGTTCTTTAAAAGACAACCTTCATTATTATTGCCACCAGGTTCAAGTGTGAGTCGTGATCTTCAAAAATCGCATGATAGTCGGCATTAATTCACCTTTCCTGATTTGACCAATAAAAAATAAATGCTCATCAGCTAACAAGGTTACTGCGTCTTTCTCTATGAATGTATTTACCCAGCTTATGAGTTAAGGAATATGTGTCGAGGACTTCAGTGTTTTCCGAGAAAAGAACATCTTATCTGTTTCAGTTTCTCTAAAAATATGGGATGTTTCTGGGAAGTGTAACGTTCCTGATAAACAAGACTAATAAGTGTGTGCTTCAGAAAATGGTCGTATATTCTTTGTTATGATACAGTAACAGATTATTCGTTCTATTGTTTCCGATGTGATTTATAAATTTGTGTTCGAATCTATTATTTTTTATCATATTGTAATGTAGCCTTACTACAATCTATTTATTGGGGTTTTTCAAATTTCTAACATTCTGGTTCCTGTATACCATCTACGGAAAATTTCGACATCGATTTTACCTGTTTTGTTCTAGTTTTTCTACTTGACTGTTTTCTTGCATATTGCCGAAATGACAGAAATTGATGTTAAGGCAATAAAATTACAAATATTACAGGTAGTTAAGACAATACAATGGTGGGTAGGCAGGTAGTTGGATTTATATGGTATTGGAGCAACACATTGGGCGTTCAGCGACAGTGCGGGATTAATAGCAAGGGGAATGATCCAAGGACAATACCTCGTAATTTTGTATATCAGTTAGATGTAGAGGTAAACACCTGAGCTGGCACCCTCTACTCTCCATACTTACACCCCCCGTTAATGTGAGGACATTTGAAGCCCCGGCAGATTTAAAGTGTACCAGCCTCCGCGTACGAAACGGTATTTGTTTAGATGAAGTTTTGATTGCATATCCGTGACACTACCAACTGGGCTACCACAGTCTCCGAAGGCAATAAGAAGCAATTTTTGTTAACATATCAATATTCAGAAAAATGTACTGCTCAATTTGTTTACCTCTAAAAATGTTTTTGAAATAGAGAGGTATATCAGTGTTTATTTCTACAATAGAAGGTACTAAAATTATGAAAAAAACAAACAAGGGGAACGTATCGGGTGGAGGAGGACATTTGAATATTGAAAGCATACCACTACCGGTATAATATGGCATCTAACACTACTTCCGACTCATTGATCACTGTAGCGAGCGTAGCTACCTCTCAAAAACTTAATTTACGATTGGGTAGTATAAATATCAGTGTAACCCAACTCTACCATGAAGTACTCCCTATAGGAAGCTATAATCCTTGATATACGATCTTAAAAAGAAAGCTAAAATAATAACATATTATAGTTAATAAAACCGGTAATGATGTTTGGTAACGGTAAAATTAATCAATTTTAAAACATGTAATTCATTATAGCCATTTAAACGCTTCTACACAATTAATGAATAACAATGTTTTTAAATTGTGTACATTTATTATATTTAATACCATATATTTAATATATCAACACCAATGAGCGGGTTATCGAAACGTACGCTTTCCGCACAAAATATTATTTATTTAAACATTAATGCAGTTTTATATATCTGTTGAATTAAAAAAAATAAAGTTTTACTCGTGATTCATACACTTAATACAAAAACGATGTCTTCTTTAGTTGTATTAAAGAATTAAGGAATTAAGGAACCTGGCAAATTAAAATTTTAAATTAACTAGGTCAGGTAAAAGAATTTCCATGTTGTACTACTAAAAGTATTAATACAGAACTAGATTATGATATATGATATGCATGCAACCAGTTATTACTGTTGTGCACGTTTTATAATATTTTCATGGTTAGCTAAGTTGTAAGAGATACTAAACCTGGAAATTAAAGAACATCATTATCCTTTTGAAAGTATTCAATATGGTATTGCTGCTAATAAACGTAAAGGGAAACTGATATTGACACATAATGTACATTAACATTTACACCAGAAAAGAAGTTTACATGGAATAAATAAGGTGGGCAGGTTGTTGAATCAACTTCACATTGGAGTAACACGACGTGCTATTGTCTACGGTCCGGAATCAACCTCTAAGGGAAGGATCCGAGGTTTACACATCACAGTTAGATGACAAAGTCAACACCCTCGAAGGCACTCCACTCTCCAAAACTCCACACCCCGCCAACTTGAAGACATAGAGCCCACTACAGATTTAACGTGCACCAGCCCCGCGTACAATACGATCTTTGGTTAGATCGAGTTTAAAACTCGCAACCGCACGGTTGTTAATCCGTTTCTCTTTCAATTGATCTTCCTCACCCCCTATAAAATCAGTAGAGCTCACAATTTGAACCTTCTGGCTAAACTTGGCTTCTCTACAGCTATGTTACCAGATACTTTTCAAAACAAGCTTCTGCAAACTATTCCATACAACCTTTCCTTCAATATACTGTCAAATCCCTCTCTCTATCAATTGATCTACATCACCTCCTATAAAATCAGTAGAGCTCACAATTTGAACCATCTGGCTAAACTTGGCTTCTCTACAGCTATGTTACCAGATACTTTTCAAAACAAGCTTCTGCAAACTATTCCATACAACCTTTCCTTCAATATACTGTCAAATCCCTCTCTCTTTCAATTGATCTACCTCACCCCCTATAAAATCAGTAGAGCTCACAATTTGAACCTTCTGGCTAAACTTGGCTTCTCTACAGCTATGTTACCAGATACTTTTCAAAACAAGCTTCTGCAAACTATTCCATACAACCTTTCCTTCAATATACTGTCAAATCCCTCTCTCTATCAATTGATCTACATCACCTCCTATAAAATCAGTAGAGCTCACAATTTGAACCATCTGGCTAAACTTGGCTTCTCTACAGCTATGTTACCAGATACTTTTCAAAACAAGCTTCTGCAAACTATTCCATACAACCTTTCCTTCAATATACTGTCAAATCCCTCTCTCTATCAATTGATCTACATCACCTCCTATAAAATCAGTAGAGCTCACAATTTGAACCATCTGGCTAAACTTGGCTTCTCTACAGCTATATTACCAGATACTTTTCAAAACAAGCTTCTGCAAACTATTCCATACAACCTTTCCTTCAATATACTGTCAAATCCCTCTCTCTTTCAATTGATCTACCTCACCCCCTATAAAATCAGTAGAGCTCACAATTTGAACCTTCTGGATAAACTTGGCTTCTCTACAGCTATGTTACCAGATACTTTTCAAAACAAGCTTCTGCAAACTATTCCATACAACCTTTCCTTCAATATACTGTCAAATCCCTCTCTTTTTCAATTGATCTACCTCACCCCCTATAAAATCAGTAGAGCTCACAATTTGAACCTTCTGGCTAAACTTGGCTTCTCTACAGCTATGTTACCAGATACTTTTCAAAACCTTCTGCAAACTGTTCCATACAACCTTTCCTTCAATATATTGTCAAATCCCTCTCTCTTTCAATTGATCTACCTCACCCCCTATAAAATCAGTAGAGCTCACAATTTGAACCTTCTGGCTAAACTTGGCTTCTTTACAGCTATGCTACCATATGCTTTTCAAAACTAGTTTCTGCAAACTATTCCATGCAATCTTTCCTTCAATATATTAAAACAGAACGCGACATTTGTTTGTGAAGTGTCTGGTATCTAGAAACACTGCTGTTGATGTTTGAATTCCTCAGTATTCCGATTCGAGTAACTGACGAAGAATCCAATTAAGGGAAACGGACAATGAAAAAACCCAGAAAAAAGGCACCGACAGACCAGCGAGGATCAAACAACGCCTCCAACAGCGCATAGACTACCAGCATGGGAATAACCGAACCTAGTCAAGGGCCCCTTGTGGTGTTCGAAGGACTGCAATTAAAAGTCTAGGGTCATGGGCGAAGTTATACTTCAAAAAGAGGTAAAGAATCCATTAACTGGATCCAATTTGAACACATTTCAAACCACGATGCAATTTGTGCATCAAGCGTGTGCATGGGGATTTTGAGCGTAGAAGAACCTTCTTGTCAGGCATCGCGTTCATGCCATGACAAGCTCTGGGTTTGTTTATTTGCGGTCAGGTAACAGTTGATTAGATGCGATAACGAGCTGGGTGCTTAAACAGTGGTGACGTCATGCGTGACGCCATGCAGCATTGCGTGACATGCGTGCGGGGGCGATGTTTGTTCACGGGGCTCGTCCGTAAACTCCGATATGGTTATTTGCTACCAAACTGCCGGAGTGTTTTTAAGCTGTCGTTAGTGTCGCGTTTTTCCGAAACGGTCTGTAATCAAACAGTTTCAACGGACTTTCGGTGGTTTTACGCGGGCTGTCGGGAAATGTATTAGTGGAGCAATGTTGGGTCGTTAACGATTGGAAAACACTTTTCTGGGAAAAAAGAACCTGCAATATATATTGTTATTTTCTCCGATTGGTAGGGCCGACCAACCGGTATAGTGGTTAAGGTGTTAGCCTCAAGATCGGAAGGTTCCTGGTTCGAATCCGGGTCCGGGCATGGTTGTTTGTAAGCGTATGGTGTAGAGGCGGCTGGTGCACCTTAAATCTGTCGTGGCCGAAAGTCCTCACGTTGGGTTGGCGTGGAAGTTTGGAGAGTGGGGTGCCAGCTCAGGTGTTGCTTCGTCACCTGACCGTGGTTCAAAATTACGAGTGTTGTCCTCGGATCTTTCTCTTAAGGGACTGATCCCGGACCGTCGTCAATAGCCCGTTGTGTTGCTCTAGTACGACGTTAACTAAAATTACCATTACCATTACCGATTGGTAGGTAGGTGTTTCAATTAACGTTACACTAGAGTAGGGGTCGGTAGTTACCTATCGATAACGAAGAGCCATTTTAGCAAAACACGTACAAAGCGGGTTTTGGACTTCTCTGAAATTTAGACAAATTTCAAGTGTACTTGTGCATTTTAGAAGAAGTTAAGGAAGGATTACTTTTAAACTTGCCATCAGCAAATCTGCTTCTATGTTTTTGTTTAATGCTCGTAGTTCATCGCAGAGAAAAATTGTTCACATTTGTATATAGTGTACTGTATTCACATTTTTAAATTTTGTATTTTTTATATAAATAACCGACGCATATTATAGGTTTTTTTTGGGTTAAGTGTCGGTTCTATGGTGGCCACAGCAGATTTATTAAACATTTCAGTACCGCACAATTTTTATCAGGGCCATTTGCTGTTCCGAAAGCGCGGATTCCCGACTCCAGCATTAGAGCAACTATTGTCGACGGTCGGGAATCAATCTCGGAGGGAAAGATTCGAAGACAACACCATGTAATTTTGAGCCATTATCAGATAACGAGGTCACCACTGAGCTGGGAGCCCACTCTCCAAACTTCTGCACCACGCCAACTTGGGACATTTGAGGGCCATGACAGATTTAACGTGCACCAGTCCCCTTTGTACATGTCGGTCTTTGGTTGGATTCGAACTCGTAACCTCCGGTTGGGACTTCCAACTGGGCTGCCGACCAACCGGTATAGTGGTTAAGGTGTTAGCCTCTAGATCGGAAGGTTCCTGGTTCGAATCCGGGTCCGGGCATGGATGTTTGTAAACGTATGGTGTAGAGGCGGCAGGTGCACCTTAAATCTGTTGTGGCCGAAAGTCCTCACGTTGGATTGGCGTGGAAGTTTGGAGAGTGGGGTGCCAGCTCAGGTGTTGCTTCGTCATCTGACCGTGGTTGAAAATTACGAGGTGTTGTCCTCGGATATTTCATTTAAGGGACTGATCCTGGACCGTCGTCAATAGCCCGTTGTGTTGCTCTAGTACGACGTTAACTAAAAAATTACCAATTACTTCCAACTGGGCTACCGCAGCCATATTTTCTCATACGAAAATCTACCTCCTATGTTTCCAATTTGACAAACCACACTGTGTTTCACCAGCCCTTTTTTCTATTTGTAAAATACTTATTGCAAGGGTCTTTCGATTTTCGTTTGCATTACAATGAACAAATTCAGTACTTTTTCAAAATGCTCCATTTTATTTAGTAGAATATAAATTTTCTCGAAGTAAACATCCCACAGTGCCCCCTCCACAGGTAAATTATTGAAGTGACTTACTAACGCCAAAAAATTTTTACAAAAGAATCCTAAAATTTTTTCAACATAAAAAGTTTACAAATTTTAAGGGCATTTGTCTTTGAACACAAATAAATAAGCTTCTTCGGTTGGGCACAGTTGTTTCTTTAAAATATGTCTAAAGTTCTGTACAATGTTGGCTATGTAAGATGTTTTATTTAATTCTCCAATAAAAAATAAATTATGCAATCTCCACATCTTAACTTGCCTGTTTAAAATTGTAGAGAAACTACCTTGGTCTAATCATTTTTTCAAAACGCGCGTTATAGTGTCTTTAGTTGAATATGTTCTAGTTGCGTACTGTGTGTATCCATGTGTGCATGGATTCATCATCCCTCTTGATTATCCAGGCTGGATGTGTAAAGCTCTCGTGAATAAATCGAGATCGAATACTATTGCACTCGTAAGTATGGGGTTTTTCCACACCACTTTCATGATATCATTCGATTCATAACCGTTTAAGGGGCAATAAAAGTCGAGCCGAATATTGTTTCCATTGGCAGTAAAAGAAGTTCAGTCACTTCTGTTTTTACTGCTTCCATAAAAGTGTGGTCATTCGAAGTAACATTAAACTCCTGACAAGCGCTAACGCTGTTGCGTAACGATGATTTAGTAAAAGAAGCCGTCTTGAGATGTGTATGCGAATAAAAATTACAAAAAAAAAAGGAATGTTGGGGATTTTTCAGAGCCGCCGTGCTTTGATTGAATCGAATAAAAATAAAAGTGCAAACACCGAACGAAGGCAGCGTCTAAAATAGTTCAAAGATTATTCAAGAAAGCCGAAGAGCGCCATGTAGCAAATCCAGATGGTGCTTTCAGACAGTGGTCACTTTATATATGTGAACTTTACGCACAGTGGCTATCGCACAGTGGCAAACATTTATAATATTTTTATTATTTATTTATGTTTTTTCTGAGCAAATCTTTCAACATTTGTAAATACGATAAACTTTAAAAAAGTCCAAAATTTTATTGAAGCTATGGAGTTGTTTATTTTCTTTATCCACATAGAAAGAAAAAAATTGAAAAAGGTGTTCTCTCAAAATTTATAAAATTAGAGGAAAATGAATATTTGAGCACATAATTAACATAATTTTAGAGTTATAAAGAAATTTCTAAATGAATCCATCTGTTCTTATGAGTATAAAATTTTTTTCTAAAAGAATTTAAATTATTCAGTAGGCGGGAAGCCGACACTTGGAAACGATCGCGTAACTTACTAAAAATAACTCTCCTTTATCTCATTCATTACCGTTAAGAATTCGACCTTCATTTTATATTTATAAGTCTTTTATGTACGAATAAAACATGCATCATTAGCAAATTTTTACAGCGTTCAAAAATGTTTATTGGTATTTGTGCAATTTTATTAGATTGAGAGAAAATTTACACCGCTCAAGTTGCACAGCCTTCTAAAGAGCGATATTCAATCACTTAATTTAAGTAATCGCAGTGAGAGTTCAGTGACATAACAAAAGGGAAGCTGCAATCTCAAAACTCTTGGCCCTGAATCTTTAGAATCGGGAAATAATACTTTAGTTTGTTTGTTAGTTTTCGGTTTTTAAATTTGACTGAAGATTTTTCATTTGAATAATTTTGTTTCAGTCATTCTACACTTTCATCCCTTGACGATTGTAACTTTTCATCTGATGCGAATGTTATGTTTGGATTGTTCATTTTTGCCAATTCATACTTTAAGAGGACTTAGGATCTTAGGTTAACTCCACCAATCCCCATATTGTATTTTATAATTTCGATTCCTAATGTTGTGGAACGAAGTTCAGCGGAAATGAAACTCATTTTGAGAACATTCCTGAAATTATGTTTTAAGGACCACAGGTGTTCTTAATGAATAATTTGGGATGAAATAAAATGATAGATACTAAACAATTAGGGTACTCGGAATTCCAGTCAGAAGAGCAACGGATTCGAAACTAGGTCTAGCTAAAAGACTGTCGTATACACGGGGGCTGGTGCAAGTCAAATCTCTCGTGGCCTTAAATATTCTCACGTTGGTGTGGTGTAGAAGTTTGGAGAGTGGGGTTCCAGCTCAGGTGTTGTTCTTGTCATCTGATTGTGGTTCAAAAGTACGAGGCGTTGTTCTTGGATCTTTATCTACGGGATTGATCCAGGACCATCGCCATTAGCCCGTGGTGTTGTCCGTGTAATTAACTACCTACCTACCTAAGCAACTCGTTTTTGTTACTGATAGTCTAAATTGATTCTTAAATTTTAGATTAAATCATAATACCATACAAAGAAGACAATTTAAGGGAGAAATGAATCTCTACAATAGCCCTCCAGTTAGTTGTCTGGTTGAGACATATCGTTATTATCAAAACTGACCAAATCCTGAAGGATGAGATGTATCGTCACTAGAAGAAAACTGACGAGATCATTATCTCATCATATTAAACAAATCGGCAGTATCTTGAAGAAGAGATAGTTCATCATTAGTAAAATTGGTCAGATCTTTGATTAACGAGATATCTCGATGTAAGCACTTGGAGGTTTAATACTTCATAATGTCATTTATGAGGAAATATTTGCGAAGCGTTATCATTCGTGTACCGAGATCGACTGTAATCATTATAAAGTCAAAAATGAACCTTCAATAAAAGATTCAATTTACGGAGAAGGTTGTACTCTGAGAAGATCCACAAGATTATTGTTTAACTCATTAATCATCTGTTATTCGCATCACGTAAAAAATAATTTCAAACAAAAATCCTGTGAAGTAATCGACTTATGAAAATTGGAGTATCGAAGCAGTTTTATTAGCATTATCTAAAAAGAATAATTACAAGCAAAAATTCGCATTAATTTTCGAGGGTAGTATTACCGACATTTTAAAAGTACGATAATTAGAAGAATTATAATATCTTTAAAATGAAAAATTTAAGAAATAACATATTTATCCGCAGTCAAACATGTAAAACACACATCCAAACACATAGTATCGTACACCTAAAAATAACCCGTTACGATGCTTAAAAATCTACTTCAGTGTGACGTTAAATTCAACTCTACCTATCTTCCACTACCTTATAACTAAAATTTTAAATAATTTCAATCTAATATCAATTGTAATGCTTTGTATCACTAGATTTGTTTGTAATTTTAGAACCGTGTGTTGAAGCGTATAATTAAAAGCTGTTATAAAGCTTCGAGTCTTTTAATTTTACCGTTTTATAGTTTGTTATTTTTCAAAATACCAGAATAATTATCCAATCCCATTCCTTCATTTTCTTTCCAAAATAAAAATCGCCCTATTGTTTTCATAATGTCACCAAATAGCAATAGAAAAATATCTTGAGACTGTTTCAGACAAGATAAGATAAAATATTATGAAACAGATAAATTTATCAAGGTTCACTCTCATCATATGTCAATATTTATGGTAAACTGTTTTTCTGATGTCTTAAACAATGCTATCGATATTTTAAAATCTGAATAATTTTCAACGTAGGAAATCTAATATTTTATTAAAAAAAATTATTCAAATACATTTTCTGTATTCGCATGTGTTTGAATAACTACAGTGCAGAAAAAGAATTGAAACATATTTTATACCTAAAATTAATCAGCACGCATTTTAAAATTTCACCCATTATAATTTTTTGTATATATAACATATACTAAAATATTCTCCCTAAAAGTTGTGACTTGTAATCAGTGGAATATATATATATATATATATACTATATATATATATATTTATATATATTATATATATATTTATATATATATTTATATTTATATTTATATACTAGGGAGCTCTGCCCCCTGCTCGCTTACGCTCGCCAACCCCCGCCAAATTTCACGTAACCCATCTTATTTTAAAGTTATTTTTGAAAATTTTCATGTCATTTTAAAATTATAAATTACACACTTAAAAGATATTTTGATTTGTAAATATACATATACCACCACGAAAGTACCATGTCTAGTGATATTTAGCAGGAAATAAATAAATAAAATCCAGCTCCTAAATAATATTTCTGGAATAGGTAATATACCGGAACACATAAGCAAACAGAAACAATATTCCAATCCTTAAAAAATCCTTTGGAAATTTTTTTTTTCCCTAGCGTGTTGAATTTGATTTCCTGAATATATTCTGAAGTAAAACAATTCGACAAAAAACTTGAACAATATTGATTAAGGCAATGAAATTAAACATTAATTCTGAGGTTGCCAGATACCGAGTAGCAAAATTACGCTTTTATGATCAACTAGCAAAATACCCGACCTTACTCGGTTTGAATTCGTTTACTCTAGATTGAAGAGATAATCAAAATATATAATGACTTACGTTTTTTATAGAAAAAAAATTTATTTTAACACCTTTCGCCATCTTTATATTTTCTACAACTTACTTTGGACACAAATCCTACACATGCATATCCATTCATGTAATACATTTCACATACATCGCACAATTGCTGTATGACAAAGCTACAAAAAGACGAAAGGTGATACTAAGGTTACTACTATAAAAGACGATTTATAGGAAGATTTGGAATTCCCTTTCTTAAGTTTTTTTCATGTGCAACTCAATTAATTAAAATTACGATTTACGGCGAGTGCTCTCGCACTCATAGTCAACAAAGCAATATTTTTTTACTTGTGGCACTCTTGCCTCCGGTATGCGACATTGTGAAATTTTGCGACGAATTTTTTAATGTTGGAAAAAGTTCTAGTTTGGATTTTTAAACATTATTATTATTTCAATAACGACATTATTCTTAAAAAACGGCATTATTGTTTAAATAACGGCATTATTCTTTAAATAACGGCATTATTATTTAAATAACGGCATTATTCTTTAAATAACGGCATTATTCTTTAAATAACGGCATTATTCTTTAAATAACGGTATTATTCTTTAAATAACGGCATTATTCTTTAAATAACGGCATTATTCTTTAAATAACGGCATTATTCTTTCAATAATGGCATAACTACACTTAAAATTTACTGAAAATTTATACTGACTTACCTAACATTTTCAAGTCTAATACTTTGTGGTGCTGTTGCGTGTGATGAGAAGGAAAACACATTTATTAAAATAATAAATATTTAAAACAGGAAACAGCGAAGTAAAACAAAAAAAAAGATGTCGCAAAAAATTGTTCTAAAGATATTAATTTGTGATTCAATTTTATCTCTTGATCTCGCACAGTTGCCACAACTTACAACTAAAAGTGTACAAAATTTAGAAATGTGAAATTAATTCAGAGCGAAAGAACCAGAAAAAATATCACTGCTCGCGCGATCGTGTTCATTCTCGTTTCATTGAAAAATATCGTCTGCCCCAAATATTCGGAAATCGTTTTCATTGCAATATTGAATGTACAAACAAACACTCCATTTTTATTTATATAGATGAGTTTATCGTTTGGGCTTTTCGAGCTCCATTATAAAATTTAAGTAAATATAAAATTAAATGTTCTAAATATTCTTTCTTCATCAATCAAATATTTATAAATATTATATATATATATATATATATATATATATATATATATATATATATATATATATATATATATATATATATATATATATATATATATATATATATATATATATATATATATATATATATATATATATATATATATATATATATATATATATATATATATATATATATATATATATAAATATATATATATATATATATATATATATATATATATATATATATATATATATATATATATATAAATATATATATATATATATATATATATATACATATATAACTATTTTCGAACCTGTCCATGATTTTTCTCTACTTATGAGCTCAGTAAAATCATTTTAGATCAATTAAGATTCTTCGTTGACTCGACACCCTAGTATGGGTCTTGGATTTTTTTAACAATGCTGTTTTAGATCGATCTGCTATTGGCAACAGTTCTCCAGTTCGTTGTTTCGCAAATGCCAAATTCCTCGTGTACTCAGTCAATACAACTAAGTTTTGATCTTCATATAGGTCTAACATCAATTGGATTATACTCTTTTTGTTGAGCATTCGGAGTAATATGTCCAGTACATCTCATTCTCTCATTTTTAAATATATACTTAACAATATGTGCTTTTTTGCATAGATGGTATAACTAAAATTAAACCTTTGCCACACACAAATACACTACCCTACAATAATGGGCTGGATAGCAATATGTGATGGTATAAGGGAAAGAATACATGCTGTAATAGGAGGATGGCCCCACGTGCTGCAATTACACTAACAACACTTCTGGGCATACTTTCAACAAGGTTTTGATACACAGCTATGGGCATTTGTGTCCGTTCCTGCTGCAAGAATGTCGCCAGCTCTGCTGTAGATTTTGGACACGGTTCCCTGGTCCGTAAGCGTCGCTCTAAGGCGTCCCATAAATGTTCTATGTGGTTTCGGTCGGGACTCTGAGCAGGCCAGAGAAGACGTTTTACATCCTTATCTTGATACCACTGCTTGACAGAGGCTGCAACATGAAATGGAGCGTTGTCGCCCTGGAAGTAACATTCGTCCATTCCATAAAATTGTTAGAGCGTAGGAAGAACCTGGTTGTCCAAAATGTTCATGTAGGCGTCGGCTTTCAATTTACCATCAACATGTAAAGGTCCACGGAAAAAAACCCAAACAAGTAGTCGGATTCTATGCAAATCTGCTGGCGTCCGGTCCATTATTGTAGGGTAGCTCAGTCATTAGAGCGTCGGGCTCGCATCAGAAGGGTTGTGGGTTCTGTCCTCGGTGGAGCCTGCAATTATGATGATTGCGAGATCGGCGCTTCGACCTAGCTAAAGACCGTCGTGTTCACTAATGGTGACTGGGGCACGTTAAATAGGTCGTGGTCACAAAGTCTCCCATATTCCCATACCTAATCAATACCTCTGGGGGTACCTGATTAGGGGGTTATCGGCCTCTGATTAGGATCTAAATTACGATATGTGTGAGTGAATGGATGTATGAAAGGGGCCTTCCTGTAAAACGGATGTGCCATATACGTCGAGCAAAGTCGGACTTCCTCCCAATGGGGCTCAATAACATGGAAGGCGCACCCCCTCGCCTTTTGCCGTCTTCGACGGGCCTGGCATTCCTCCGGTCTGCCAGTGTAGCCATAAGAAACAACAACAACAGGGTAGTGTACATGCAATACATCAATCAATTTAGCTAACTTTAAGATTGTTTTTTGTAACACCAAGAATATATCTGACGTGCCCACCCTTAAGAATGCGTCCATGGTAGGTATTTTAATTAACGTCGGACTGGAGCAGCACAATGGGCTATTGACAACGGTGCAGGATCAATTCCCCAAGGAAAAGATCCGATGACAACACCACGTAATTTTTATGGTCGGATGATCTGAGCTGATACCCCATTCTCTAAACTTCCCCACCAGAATGTGTCCATGGAGAAAACCTCGTTATGGCTAAGTGATCCTTTTACGACATTCCATTTCAGATAACAGTTTCTTACATGACTTATCTCGCATGCTTTAAATCTTCCTTCTGTGCGCGAATGTCTCAAACGCTGTTTTCTTTCCCCAGTTCAGAGATGGCTGGGTTGGACCTCCTTGCTCGGAAGAGCCTGGAGCACGGCAGTGAAGCTTCAATCCTGATCAACAGTTCCTTCCTGGGAAGCGGCGATTCGCAGCACCAAGATCACTGGTCATGGAAGCATCTAAGGGTGAGTGTATCTTCAGTGCACTTGTTTCAACAGTATTCTGTAAAATAGTCATTGATCAGAATTGGTTTGGGATGAGCAGAGGAACGACACACAGCACCATTCCTCAAATGAAACGTTTATAAAGGGCCGGGGCGTTGCGAGGACAATGAGTTTAGAGAAATATTACCCGTAATCGTACCCGTATTTTTTGCAAAATATTTTTTCAATTTTGGATTTTAATTGTAACTTGAAATTTCCTTTATTGTATGCCAGAACATTTTTTAACATAAGAACCTTTCTAATTTTATTATTGTTGATTTGAGGGCCGCTATAGCCCGGTTATGTAGAGTAACAGGACAACCAAAGACCGTCGTGTGCAAAGGGAACTGGTGAACGTTAAATCTGTTGTGGCCTCAAATGTATTCACGTTGGTGTGATGTGGAAATTTGGTGAGTGGGGTGCCAGCTCAGGTGTCAGTGTTGTCCTCGGATATTTTCCTTCGGGTTTAATCCTGGACCGCTGCAAATAACCCGTTGTATTGTTCCGTTGGAAACGTTGATTAAAATACCATACCATTGTTGATTTGATTGAGGTTTGATTACATTCGATTCAATGGCTATTTCAAGTTAAGGTAACTTTGTAAAACGTGATATAGAACAGGCGTAACTTCTGATAGCTTAAAAGCACGTATAGTAGGCAATAAATAATGGTGTGCATAATTTTACATAATAATTGTATGCAAGAGGGACAGAATCATCGACCACACAGTAATCATAACACTCGATTCCTAACTAAACCCAAAAAGTATACGTATTCCTGTTGACATTTGGGAGATTTGCGTCAAAAGTTTCACGACGTCATTTCTCTCTTGAAACACCAAAGAAGGTGTTCAATTACATAAAATCAAGAGAAATAAAATTCTTACCGTGAGTTTCACGTAAGAAAATATGTTTTTACTCATAAAATTATTATGTATACACTAGTCACAGCAGGGATAACGTCTAAGAGGCCTTGATTACACTGAAGACGATTTGAATATATTCGGCAGGGTTTTCAACAGTGAGATATACCAAAAATAAAAAGGGCTCGCGATAGATTTCGAGGAACATGTAAGTAATAGTTTCCAATCTTTTTCTCCGATTTTAATTACATAAAGAAGTTAATGTATTCATACCACTGACTGCCATAAAATTCAAGTTCATTAAAATGAAATTTGAAAAAAATTAGACTTGAGTTAGTTGAATGCAATGAATTTTATGTGACTAATTTAAATGTAATTAATACTAATAGTTAATTAAAATAAATGTTGTGGTTGTTGTCGTATGTTTTTCTGGGATACATATGAAAGCAAGGGATGAACAGAAATCATTCAAGACAAGTACAGAAGAAGAAGATATATTCTTTTTTTTTATTACTAACAAACGATGATCCCAGCAAAGAACAGTAGGCGTGCGCTGCTTTCCTTTCAAGACGGGAATCCATTCCAGGCGAAAGTCCGACTTCTTTTTCCAATTTTACATCCATGCCTTTTCCGGGATTTGAACCCGGGACCGCTCGGTGACAACCGAGGATCATATCCACCATACTGGCTAGGAGGCATTAAAATAGATCCATTTAAATAATGGATATTTTTCAAACATAATTTATTTCACCAAGGAGCCGCAGATATCTTTAAGAAAGGGTGTACATTGAGGGTTGTGTTAACACACACAAAACACTAAACCTTCGATTTATTTAATGAAAAATAGGTTGAATCATAGAATGTTATATTTTTACCATTTGCCCCCTTGTAGATTCTAATAAATTTAAATTCAACTCCTATAATTTAAATTATCTTATAAGCAGAAGGTTGTATCATGAACATACTAAACCATAAAAATAGTGTAAAATATGTAAAAAATTTATTTTGTAAGCAAGCTCTCAACAGTAAAAAAAATACTTAGCTAGGTCCAATAAAAATTTTTGCGCACCACGGATAATGATGATTAAAACTGGATACTTTATTGTATGTTGCTTTTAGGCGATTAAGGGATCACATTTATGAAATGAAACGTTCAATTTAAGTATTACAATTTAAGGTCTGGATGGGGCCATGCCACCTGTAAAAAAACTTTCCTATTAAATAGAAATAAGTTGTGATATTCAACAATCTGACGGGTAGAACAACAAAGATTATACACTCGAAAACAGACGGCTTACACATGTCGTCTTAGTTGACGCATCATAAAGCAGATGATAGCATTTTTCAAAACTCAGGGAAAACACTTTCGCAAAGAAAATAGTATTTATTTTTAAACAACCCATTTGGAAGTCATTGAAATGTGTATGTATATTTTTCTAGCGTGCAGACGATAACGAGTGCTCTAAATTGGCCTCATTAGCATAGTGATACTGCAGTGTTCAGCTCATTGCATTTCTTTGCTTAATTGGTTCATTATCGAGGCTCTGCAGTTGGTTTGTCTTGTGATCTGCAATTTGAGCATTCTGTTCGCAAGGTCTTTTTGACTACATTATTTGCTAACAATTCAATGTAGTGGCTTTTCAAGGGTTATCTAAACGCCGTGCTCCGATTCGAAATAATTCTGTAATTTCTCTTCCGTTTTACATTTAGGTTATATATGTTACGTGTTGTATTGTGGAGGGGTTACAAAACTATTCCACGCAGCTTCATCGTGGCCTGGATTGAAATTAAAGCTATTCTGTTTAATTAGCTTTTGGGAGTAGTTATAAGTTACGCAACATGCTTATCAAAACTTAATAAGCGCTATTTCTGATTCTGCTCTGTTTCAATGTTTGTTTATATAGAAGGTCAGATGGTTATTTCGTTTTCGTTTCTTTCCATCAAAAGATGACGTTTTGACCCACGGTATGTGTTAACCCATTTAATTTATTCCTAGAAACACAGTTTTGTGTACATTTCTGTACCAATGCTACCATAAGGTTCATGGATAGATCAAAAGACTTTCACCATCAGGTGTACATCCTTCCAATCCCCTTTTCCACCGAAATTGTCCTAGTTTCTACAAAAGACCCGGATGACTGTCCGAAATACTATACCCCGAATACGTTCATTGAAAGATGAAGTTAGATTTTTTGGGAACTGGGATAAATGAGACTGATGCCGCATTCTGTCCAAAAAAATGCGTAATTAAAACTGGGCGATTATTTAGATTTAAATAAATTAATTAACCTCATATAAATTTTTAATATTGTTTAAAATATTAATTATTGCTTACAATATTTTGTTCCCTATGCACAATAACTAGAAAAAGTCGAGCTTTATTGATGGCCTCTTGCTAAAGGACCACAAAATTTCGCCGCTTGTCTTGAAATCTCGTTTGTGAGAAGAAAAATATTGGTTTGTTTCTTCCCTGTTTACCGTTATCGTAATACGATTGCAGGATACTACATAAAATGCAGAATATATTTTTAAGCGTTGTATTTTAAAGATGGAGTGCATAAAAGCATTCACCTCACACTCATTGTCACTAGAAAATATGCCCCCAATATAGGGTTAGGAATATGGCAGAGCCAAGACAAGGCGTGTCCGTTCACTGAAGTCGAACTCCTGTGGCAGTCCCTGAAATAAAATGCCTATCTACAAATTTCACCTAAGCCCTGCTAACTTAACCTTCAATGTGGTTTTGACGAGGTATCTCGTCAGTCAAGATATAATCAATTTTGCTAAAGATGAAGCATCTCGTACATCAAGATTTGAACAATTCTACTAAAGATCAGATATCTCGTCATCAATATATTACCAATTTTTTGCTGATAAAGAGATCAAGATGTCAGCTTTTTCTAACAACGAAAATATCGTGTCCATCAGGATCTGATACATTTTGGTTATGACGAGATACGTCGTCAAGACAACCACCAGGAAGGTTAAACCCGAGTCAGGCAATAAATGGCAGGATGAATAGATAGAGTTAAAAGGCTCTTTAAGGTGGATTAGGATCCTTATAAGGTTGACTTGAAGGTTGACACCACAGCGATGTCCAAATCTCTCCTAGAACTCCTCGGGTCTTTTTTTGTATCATCAGTAATTATATATATGTATATATATATATATATATATATATATATATATATATATATATATATATATATATATATATATATATATATATATATATATATTTTTTTTTTTTAAATGCCACCTCTCTATACATCGGCAGTCGGGGCCCCTGCCCCTGTAGACCTGTGCGCCTATTGGGCAGAAATGGTTCCTCCCTGCCAACATTTCGAAAACCTCTCAAAGAAAGAGGATCAAATAATAATTTCACGATTATTTTTAACATAATTTATCAAGTAAACTAACTTAAAAGGCAATCTAAGAAAAATATTCAAAACACATAAATCATATGCAAATGTTATCTAATCTATCTTCTGTGCAATAGCGTCTTCGAACGTAGAATTTAATTTTGACCAAAAATATTTTAATCGAAGTATTAATATTACTGTCTACTTGAATATTGCGCCTTGTTAATTAATTTAAACTGATAAAAAATTATGTTAGCTTATTTATTTAATTAAACCAATATAGTATATAGAATCGACTACAGGTATATTAAATTTGAACGCATTATTTATGCCTATTATTTAAAGAACAAAACTTAAGAAAGACTTAATATTTAATTTCATTATTCGATGGTTCTGTTATAAAAATACAAACTGTAAAAACAAATTACATTAACAATTAACAGTGATCAGGCACAAAAAATATTTATTAAATCTATAGTTAAAATTTGAAATGGTTAGAATAATTTTATTTTAAAAACAGTAGAATACATTAGATTCGCTGCATTGCTTTCTTTTAAACTGGTTTGCACGAATTTATGAAAAGAACATTTTAATCCGTTAGATTTATGGACCCACTTGAATCGTCTGGCCTTTTTGCAAAGTGTTCCCAATCCAGCTTTCATTCCATTTTTCAGACATAATATGATTTAGAAGGTGTAAAATGTTTTTGTTCCTCTTATCTTTCCTTTGAATCTTGGAACATTCACTACTTCAACTCTGCAAATTGTAATCTTAGATGATATTTCTAGACTTAAAGCGGTTTTGGTCTCTAAAACACAAATGGCAAAAGAAACGCAGACACCAACCTACGTCTTTAGTGCTTATCAGTAGGCAAATTTTACATATATTCTGCTTTGAGAAAATATTTCTACTTCAAATGTAACGTATAGTCTTCTTTTGGAGTCGTAAATAAATTCTTATCACAACAATAACATTAGCTAATGTTTTAAATTATATTTGACATGAAGTACATAAATGTTGCAATGTTATAAAGGTAAACGCTATTTTGAAAATACAAGAAAGCGCAAGTATTATTTCATTAGTTATTTGTGTTTACATCAGCTGTTTACATAGTATAAATAATGTTTAAAATAAAAAATCACCTTACAATCATTTAAAATTTAATACATGAAATAAATTACTAAGAAATATATCATTTGAAGATTAAATATCGTCTGAAATTAAATGAGCGTGTTTATTAAAAACTAGCTGAATAACACGGTGTTGCTCGGATTTCAAATATGACGGCTACAGCTAAAATAGGACTGAGATATTTCCCTGTGTTAACTCAAATACACAAACCCTGTAGAATGTGTTTCCCACCGTGACAGCTAAAATATGACAGCGACATTTCTGAGTGTTAACAAAAATACACAAACCCTGTAGAACGTGTTTCCTTGTCCATGTTTATTTATTGCAGGAAAACAAACTTTAGATTTTAAAATTGGGGCTACGATGGGCACTTTTAGGACAACCAGTGTGCCAATTTTCATGGCTACAGATTGATCTGAAGACAGGAAAGAAATAGCCTGTGTTTTCCGCATTGTTCTAAAATATAAATGTACCAAATTTGGTGTGGATTTGTGTTGAGACTATACATACACACCCGCATCTTTTTTATAGATCCGTATATAAAAATTGCTCATATACTCCCCAAACACCATTAAAAAGGAAAAAAATGATGTTTGGGGGAGTATATGAGCAATTTTTTCAGACTAATGCTGCTCATATGTAGAAAACACCATTTCATGTTGTTTGGGTAAGGCTCATCCCTGATGACGTCCTAATCCACCAACATTTCTTCATTTTTTTTAAATCATTTTTTACCACTTTTGTTGTACATTTTTTTGAATTCTCTGTTCTTGAAATAATATTGTTTACCATGCTATGTCTGCAACTTCAGCGCGCTTGCATGGTTAGTTTCAAGTTTCGTTTTCTGGTTTATTGCACCCTGGCAGTTTGGCTCTTACTTTTTTAGATATTTTGTATGTTATTATCATCTTTTAATATATACAAGAGATTTTCATATATTTCTTACGACGACCATGGTGTAAAAAATATTCTTACTTAGTTATAACTTAATCTTTAATTAACATTTGCTCAATGAATTAATTTGGAAAAAAATTGAAGACATTTTTTTTTTATTACCAAGCGTCTTTGGTTTTCTTAGAAAAATCCCATTGTAGTCTTAATCTGTATTCATTTTTCGTTGTGTGAAAGCCTGTGGTGAAATTTGTAGCACTTTATTCTAGTCGCCACTAAACCTTTGCACCGCTGACGGTTACTTAGTAATTTTTTAATTAACGTCGTACTAGAGCAACACAATGGGCTATTGACGACGGTCCGGGATCAATCCCATAAGGGAAAGATTCAAGGACACCACCACGTTATTTTGAACCACGGTCAGATGACGAGGAAACACCTGATCTGCACCCCACTCTCGAAGCCTCCACACCTACCCAACGTGAGGACTTTCGACCACGACATATTTAAGGTGCACCAGCCGCCTCTACACCATACGCTTACAAACATACATACCCTGACCCGGATTCTAACCCGGATGACGGCTACTTAAGTATCCCCACTGTTTAATCACTGATACCATTTGCGATCTATGTTACGAGCCTCATTTATCACCTTTTCATTTAGCTCTCATGTTCTCACTAGCCAGAGGCCGCGTTTCTCGTTTGGAAGAATAACGAACTAGAAACCAGAGGATTGCGAGTTCGAATCCAACCAAAGACCGTCGTATGCAAAGGGGCCTGGTGCACGTTAAATTTAGAATCGTTCAGACACTCTTTCATCAATACCATCTGACCTTTATCGGAGATATTCAAACCGAGCGATCAGGAGAAGGTCACATGCTCCGTTTATTTTATTACACGGTCGATGTCGGAAGTGGCTAATTTTCATTGAATAGAACTAACAGATAGATTTGATAGAACCCTTAGATGAACCTGATATACCACCCATTTTCTAACTATCTTTTTTGTAGCGATTGGGAAAGTATAACAAACTTTGTGTTAACAATAGTTAGACTGTTTCAAGGTAGTCTGGATGCAGATGGTGTTAGTTTCCAAAGCTAATGAGAATGTTTTAAAATTTGATTTAGAAATGGTAGATGGGACGAGAATGATAAATGGGCCTAAAACAGTCTGTTTTTACGATAGTTTTGTTGAATGGAAACATTTAAGTTTGGTAAATGTTCTAAAAGCACTCAAGTAAGCTGGCTTACTCAGTCCCCAGACACAACGACCCACGTGATACTTTCCACGTATTTCACGTTGCCAGTTCGCCTATACAATGAGTTACTTTTACAGTAAAAAAATGTTTTGTGGACCGAATATATTTTCGGCTATTTCCTCCTTGTCATCACTTTTCCGTTTTTCCACTCTTTTTTTTCCTTCATCAGATGTAAAACTACGGAAAAGAAAGACTTCTTTGCTCGTTTGGGGATCTAGTGGCGTAGTCTTCATGACACTAGTCTTCTGCACATCTTCTTGCTTTGAGTGGCATATATTTATTTATGTGGCTTTAGAAGCCTTAACAAATATATGCAGTCTGTTTTTAGATGTTCTTTATTTAGTGCACCTTTTGTCTATTCTTTATAAGAGGTTGCGCAACACATGGTTCGCTAGCTTATTCGATCCAGCTAGCGAAGGTCTTACATTGACCTAGTTTAAAGATAATTATATTCAAAAAAGTGATTTTCAAAGAAGCTAGTGGCCTGAATTTTCTGAAAGACAGATATAAGAATATTGGAAGAACAAGAAAGAAAAAATGAAAGCTGAGTTCTAAGACGCAGAGTATTAATTTATATGTTTTTTTTTAATAAAAAAGTAGTTTCTTTTCTAAATACTAATGGATCGTTGTTTTTCGGACCAGGTATGCAGCTACCTATAACTAGAGATCTCATCTCTAGTTTTGATAGTCTAATTATAGGTCTTCATCTCACCATTAATCTCATCGATATACAAATCGAAATTTAACCAATTTTGCATTTTGATTTTTGCAAAAGCCTGTGAAGTTTAAAAATTTGATTGCTGTCAAGCATATTTGAGCAACCGTTTTCAACTATGAACCAAAATAAGTGTATATAGAGGTGCAATAATATACTAGAAGTAATAGTTTTCGTTTCGTTTCCGTTTTTTAGAAAATATCGTGTGTCACAAAAATTTGGATATTGTCTAAATTTCGCCAAATAATAAAAAAGGCTAAAAATAAATAATGTATCAGAGTTAAAACTCCGTAAAAAATAATTTTTGGAAAAATAATTGCTTTGTCAACAGGAATGGTAAAACAATCCAGTGCTCAATATACATCCCAGCTTCTCCTGACTCACTCTGCTTTTAAATCTCCTCTATGCTCAGAACTAGAACTTTTCTTGGTGGAGTTGTCGTTCACGGTAAGACATTTGTCGCCAGCTAATTTTTGTCGCCAAATCAAGATGGCGGCCAAATTCCGTATCAGCAAAATCGGAGAAAAAAAAGAGAAATTTTGCTGATAGGGCTGCCATACGAAAAACGCTAAATGTGAAGGAAAACCGCAAGAGGTGAAGGTTACCATATTTGGCGACAAATCGCCTTCTTACCGTGAACGACAGTTCCACCCTTTTCTTTCTTAACTTAAAAATCAACATTGCAAGAAATTCTTCAGGACATTTTTCGTGTATCAAAATAAACTGCAATACATATATTTTTTTCGTGTGAGTAAAATATCATATACATATTTTACCAAACGATATTTATTGAAAAGTAAGAATTCCGATTTATATTTTATCGTACGTTAATTATTTTTAAAAGCACTCCATTGAATGTGCTGTCAAAATTTTTTATCAATGTTTTAGTTTATGTGTTTGTCTTTTAATAATATTTTGCGTTGGCAATATGAATGAGGTAAAAACGGGGAGTAGATATTCCACAAATCAGTAGTAGGAAAGTATTATTGGAAATTTTTTAATGGAATATTAATATCTAGATAAATATCATTCTTTTAATACACTTCCCTGATCTTCTGCCAAAGAAAAAACTCCTCGCAAGAACCTATACACAGTGGCTCCCAAAAGTGTTCGTACACTTACGAATTTAAATGAAATACTGCTCTATCCATTAATAAAAACTAATATTTCATAATGGGGATATTTTAATAATATCTATAACTTGTTTTTAATAAAACTACATAAAGTACTTTAAAAACAGTAAAACCTTGTTTTGGAAAATCAATAATCAAAAAATAACAGAAGTCTTCTTTCGCTTTAAAAAAAATCTCTACAAAGTAGCAAATATTGTAATATTTCAGTAAATTAGTACTTAGTGGGATATCCTACAGCTTTTTGTTTTCCACAACACCTTTTAAACGTCTGGGAATATAATTCATTAGGTTTTTTGTAATTTCTTCATCAATGTTCCTCCATTCTTCAGTCATTACTGTTTTAGTTCGCTTTTAGTTTCAATGTCGTGTCTTCGTACTCTAACCTCCAGTTATCTCCAAATATTTTCTATTGGGTTTAAATATGGCGACTGAGGTGGTGTTTTCAGAGCTTGTAGGCAGTTATAGAGACATTAGAGGCGAACGTTTGGATCAGTGTGCTTAGGATCGTTATCTTGATTTAAAAAAAAAATTGTTTCCAATGCCCAAATATTGAGTTTATAATTTAAATTATCTTTTAAAATATTTAAATAAAGATCATGATTGATTAGGTAATCAATAAATACCAAATAACTTAGTCCTGATGCTGCCATGCACCCCCACTCAAGGACACCTCCACCACCATTACTATTCCAACTAAGTTCTTGGGATAAAGTTCCTCATTTTTTCTTCTCCATACAATTATACGCCCAACGGAACAAAAAATGTTAAATTTGCTTTCATCTCCAAATAAGACATACGTTTCGGGCTTATTCATCATCGATTTTCCGAATGAAAGCCTAAGCTTTCGATTTCTCGCACTTACAAAACATTTTCTTCGGGCAGAACGCATATTTAATCCAACATATCTGAACACTCGCAGAACAGTTTGGGATGAAATTGAAGTAGAAAATATTTCAGTAAATTCTGTAGAAATTTTCCCCAGCACTCTAACGTGAATTTTTGACAAATTTTCTAATTATAAATCTCTGATCACATTGAGTTAATTTTTCCAGATGACCTTTTCTTGCCTTGTTTTCAATCCGATTTTCTTCTTTAAAGCGTTTTATCACATACTGCACTGTAGAATGAGATAAATTTACTAATTTAGCGATATTCTGAACTGATTTACCACTACTATGATGAAAAATAATCAATTTTCGAATGTCGTTCGTTGTTTCTCTACGACTACGAGCCATTTTTAAGTAATAAATAGAATATTACGAAGTAAGCAAGCAAAAATTAAGGCCAAACGATATTTTAAATGTTACCACAATGCAAAAAAAAAAAAACGATAGACGATAATTTTTATTTACGAATTTATCTGAAAATGTTTCGTTGTACGATCGCTTTTGTGACGCGTTCTTTCTATTCCTCCTTGCATTTTCATTTTATAAGAATAAAATGAGTCAAAATTTTTTTAATAAAATATTAGGTTTCATTCAGAATTACATGGAGATGACACAAAAAAATATTGGATATAGTATTCGAATTCAATTCCAGGCTATAGTGCTTTTTCTACAAATTTTTAAAGTATACGAACACTTTTGGGAGCCAATGTACGTGTATTCTAAAATTTAGGATTACTCAACTTTAAAAATTCCATCTAGACCATGAATACTCAGCTTTGTTAATTCCAAGGGCCATATAGATTCATTGTGACTTATGGGAGAACCGTCAAATAAAATATGAAAGTAATCAATCATGTATTATTTGTTCTTTATTTATATTTAATTTAATTTTACGTGTGACATTACATCGATTTACTAATTGTTTTAATAATTTGTTCTAATTTGTTTTCGCCAAGCGCAAAATTTGTTCTAATTTTCAATAGTCAAGTGTATCCTATTTTTCGATTTGTTAATATTCATGACTGAAAAGGTTTGTTGACTGATATATGGTGTCGCCAGGCACCACATCTTCTTCGTTGTGCGCAAGTGAAGTTTTTAAGTATTACCTATTATATGACATGTAAAAGTTAAAATAAAGCGTAGTGAGGTGGTCTACCAACAAATTAACGAAGGGCAGCATGTGGCCCCTTGTGCATCCTTGATCTGGACTGAAGAGTCATGGCCAAGGACAATCCTCCCAAAACATCACACCACCGTTCAAACAATAGACTCGTGTTTTTGCCCATTCGCGTAGAAAGCTTAAAGCCGTAAACATCTTCGCAATTTGCGGATGGAAAACGTGACGAGCAACCAAAAAAATCGACAAAGACAGAGGAATTCCACCGCTGCTAAGGAAGCATGTGCTTGAAGCACACTGCATGGGATTAGGTGTGAGTGACACATTGCTCATTTTTATCTTCAGCACTGACAGCACAGCAGCATCCGGTTGTCAAAACTCATTTTTGGTATTTATCACATAGATCGCGTATTTCTTCACTCACTACTGCCCACTTCAAAAATAGCACGGGGGTGTTTAGCTTCTGTTCAGGTTCAAATGAGTAATTGTCTTCTCGTCTTTAAAATAATCATATGTAGAACGGCAAATTGGTCGGAAGTTCGTGTCTAACAATGCCTCGTATTTAATTTACCTGACACGTGTTAAATGTGGCTGGCGTATTCAATGTTAATGTCTAGTATGATTTTTATTGAATTAATATGTGGTGTGTGTTTTTATCAGTCTGAAGGTCGGGCAAGCCATTGTCATCGTTTAGGATCGTGCGGTTTTGCCTTATCATAAAAAAGTGTTTTGAGTACAATTTTAGTTTGGGTTTATTACTGATTCATTGGCTAAGCATTATTTATCAAACAATGATTTTGCGCAATGTAATATTTATTACGTTTAGAGTTTGTCTGATGAAATTTCTTTGAACTTTTTTTTTTTTTAAATAAACAAAAACATTCATCTTGGAAACCATTAGTAAATATTTGCTTTTTTTTTTTTAAATTTCTTACTGTTTTCATCAACTATAAAACACTGAACCGTCACTTCGTCAACACTTACATTTTCTATTTTTACATAAAATATTTAATAGTACAAATGATTTGACAAAAATGTATCTTTAGTGTGATTTGATAAAAATGCTGAAAACTTTGAATAAAAATAATTAATGCCATCTATGTGAAGGACAGTTATACGTCTTAAATAGTTTATTAAAGTCACTTCTAAAACACATGCACATGTCCAAATATGGTCTTTGAACCATAAAAGCCCAGCTACACAAAACACATGCTTTTTAAAACCCATTAAAGATTAATTAAATATATTGTTATTCCATATTTTAAAATCTATAATAGTTTTGAAAAGAAAATAAACCACACTAAAGTTTGACATGTCGAGTTTTTGTTTAGTGCATAGAGAATTCTTAATTTTTTTTATCAAGGGATGCGTTTTTGAATAACATAATCTGTTCATTTAAATTCATAAACACTCTAAGAATAATGAACAAAAATATTTGAAATGTTTAAACTTACTATTCTTATGTAGTATTCAAATGGGATGAAATAATTTAGGTTTAGATGATTCAATTTATCTTGTTGTGAACACATTACCTACTAATGGAGACCTCAGATGTAGTAAAATTACTGACAGATTGTCCAATAAACCAGGCTGAGCCTTTTCACACAACTTACCTTCTCACATATCAAAAATTATCCTCCAAAAAGAACTCAAATAAAAATTATAAAAGATCACCGAGAAATTATGCCTCTTACCATAGAGATCATTATGGAGCCTCACTTAAATATACCAGGTGACAGAAAATATCAAACTGCCTTTTCTAGTCTAGGAAGCGGTCACATCTCTATCCTTTGTTTAGGGCTATAAGGCCATTCCAACTTGCCCAAAATGCAACACTGAACAAGCCTACCTGGTCATCTTCTGGCCTGTATTGATCTGACAAGAGAGGATATCTACAGAAGTTCTGAACTAGTGAAAATTGTTTGAGCGTATTCGGACTCATATACTTGGTATATAGCCCGGCTTCCTCCGTTAGTTGGTAGTCGAGTCACGTGGTTTCAAACGAGTCCATTAAATAAATTAGGTTAATGGTGGAAACGAAAACAAATAGTTTCTACAGTAAGCGTTTTAGAACTATACTATTTTAAGTTCATCGTGCGGTGCCGAAAGTGATAAGTGATAACGAGTTGGCAGAGGGAAAACATCAGCTTCAATCACCATTCATGCTTTAGAGTAAGGCAGCTTTCTCTTTACGAGCGTTTCACACCTTTTCAAAAATCGACTAACCCAAGGTCGACTGCGTCAAAATCTATTTAGGCACAATACTTATTTTACTTTCTTATTTGAAATGCATTGCAAAATTCAACTCTTTAAAAAAGTAGCTTAGATATAACATTTTAGACAGTTTTGATAAGGTTTACAAATCTTGTGACGCGTATGCCCGCGGTTCAATTGTTGTGTAATAGTTAAGTTTTTAAAAGTGTGCGAATGACACTGCAATATAATTGATCAAAAATAAAGTCCGGAACAATTTTCTGTAGTTTCACACAGGTCATGCGGTGACAAGCTAGGGTTCTTTTTATTTATTTTTAACTCCCTGAGAATACTTTTCAAGAACATATATTCCCGAATCAAATTGTTTCTCAAGGAATGATTTGTTTTTAGCAGTTTAAAAGGAAATATGATGAATGAATATTTTTAATTGTTCAATTTATTTCTCAATATGAATATTCAAGAGTACCGAACTTTTATTAAGTATTGTATTTTGTTTCGTAAATATATAAATTATATAAGTTAATCTTTGTTATTTTACAGGAGCAATTCTGCATAAAAAATGCAGAATCCCTGTTCGAAAAGTATCAAGCCAGGCTCCAACATGCCATGCTGATATTAGCATTGACTGCCAACGTTTTATCTGGTGTTTTGGCAATACTACTTCTGTGTTGTCTATCAACTGTAAGTATCACAATGATAGCAATCCTAACCTAAATAATTGGCTTAAATATTTATACACTGCTGTCTTGCTAGTCAAAATGGCAGTATCTTCAAGTTTGATCTTTCCGAACTAATGATGTTACATTCTGTGTACATAAATATCTAATTCCTAAAACACTAGATTACAATGTGATCATTCAATCAACTGTTGATTTATTGAGCTCTAAAACAAGCCGCACATTGGTCCACTATCAGTCCTGGGACGCTAAATAGTCTGCAGTTTTCATGAGTGCCAAATTCTTTATGCCCAAAAAAGGAGTGCGCATGAGCATATCAGATTATTTGTCTTATATACGATCAATGTGTGGCTTTCCTAACCGTTTTCAAGTGTTAAAAATATCTTTAGGCACAATATTTTAACAATCGGTAACCTTGGAAACTAAATTTGAACATATGCCTTATTGACTAGCTCTGCGGTATAAGATTTAATTTCTGTATTTAAAAAGCCTCGGCTAATAACTTGTAGTTTTAATGACTATTGTGCTTTTTGTCTTTCATTTTTGTTAAAATACAATTTGAAAGAAATCTAAATCGTGGATTATGAATAGAAACATTCATCCATTAACATACACACAATTGAGAACAATTTTTGCAACAGTTATGAAGTAACTGGTCCATTGTCATCTACATGTGGACACCATCAGCCTTCTAAGGAAATAGACATAATATGTGAGGGAAGTCACTGTCGTAAGATCTCTGGAGGGTAAATCAAGGGGCCTACGAATCGACTTAGACCATAGGTTATCGAATCCCATTCTTGTGGTTTTGATCAAGGTGTATAATCAGTTTAACCGATATGTAGTTCAGAGTTCATGCTTTTTCCCAAAACCACGTGACAGATCTTGAAACCGAGCGCAGGAAGAAATAACATAAAGCTGCTCACACATGCTGCTCGGTCTATTTCATTAGGAGGTCGATACAGGACATACGTACAGGATATGTGACGGTATTGGTTATTGTTGAGAAAAGTTTACATCTATATAATAGACAATTCAAGCAGCGGAGTTCCATCGACTAAAGTTATAGTGTTTTATTACCTCATTTTTGAGTAATCCATTGGTGGCACACCAAGATCTCATAATAATTTATTTACCTCTAAGACGATCGTGAGTTTATTAAGTATATTCGCAACATGTTTATTCATTTAATGCAGGGAATTCATTGTGCTCTTCATTCTGTGAAACCAATCTCCGGTTCTTCTTGAGAAACCACGCGTTTGTCTTAATCCAATACATAATTCATCAACTCTTCTGCCAAAGATTCGGCAAACCCGTATGCTCTGTCCTAGTCAGACTTCAAGGATAGGCGAAAGTAAATTTATGCCAGGTGCAAACATGCTGCCATTGAAGAGTACAGTCATTTATAAAGACGTTTCACAAAACATGTGCAATCGCTTTATGAGAGTCATAAAAGAGGTAACATACACTCTTTTGAAAGGTTGAGAACTTCATTTCACTTTGAATGTGTCATCGTAATAACGCCATCTATGAAGGAATTCTCCGAAATCAGATTTTCTAAGGCTGAATTAGTTCGATAGTGTTTCATCCCATCGCTGCAAGGTAAAAATTTTCGGGAAGAGGGAAAATTAGATTTGTAGTTAGTCATCTTCTTCAAACAGTTCTGGAAATATTACTCGCATTTCCTTTTAAAGAACAAACCGAGTGAGAAGAACTAGAAATAAATACATTACATAGATGAACCCCAAAGGACTCAACCATCCTTTAAATTGCCTATCTCATAAACACGTATAGTTTGTTATAACTGCAAAATATAGTTATGCAACAAGATCGCTATCTAGGGTTAAAATCAGAGAGTAAAAATCTAATTTTTGAGAAAACATTATTTTTGTCATTATTGAGTCCTGCAAACATTCCATACTATAAACTTTGTTAATTATCAATAACAGATACAACCAAGGATATCAAAACCAATCATAAGAACGGAATGTAATTTTAAATAGTATCTCGCGTTTTCCTTTACATGAGACATTCTTCGTCAGGTGAAAAAGCCGAGTCGAGTTTCAAGAAGTAAAAACAGTGTGCTATAATTTAATAAAATAAATTTATTGAGCCTTTGAATGGTTATTATATGGTATGGTAACTGAATTAACTTCGCACTGGATTATTACAACGGGCAATTGGCGACAGCCTAGAATCAATCTCGAAGAGAAGGATTCGAGGATGACAACTCGTAATTTTGAACCGCTGTCAGATGACGAGAACAACTACTGAGCTGACACCCCACACTCAAAACACTTCCACACCACGCAAATGGCACCCACGACAGATTTAACGAGCACAAGCCCCTCAGTACACGACGGTCTTTTAGTTAGATATAATTTCGAACTTGCAAACCCCATAGACAAAGAAGAGATTACTACCTAAAGTACCTCGGGTCCTTGAAGCCCACACACACCTAAAAGATATATGCCCCACCTGTGTGCGTAGTTCTGTTCTCGTGGTAGAGGGATAATATAGAGGTATATCAATTATATCTAGAGTTGTCCAATCATGAAAAACGATTCAGGTATGTTCAGCGGAGTTGATTTTGAAATAGAAACAATTACCCATATTTATTACCATGATTTATTTCAGAGTTCGATCGGATACATAAAAGCCCCCCTTGCCCGTTAGATAGGGGGTGACAGAATCTAGTCTCATTCAAGTCTGTACATAATCAGTTACCAGGAGAAGTGGTTCTTCAACTCCTGGTAACTGATGAACTTTAGGAACGAGAAGGAACACAAATCGAATTACTTACCCTTTCTGTTTGCATTTCGTGGCACTGTCTGTATCAGGAGTTCTACTACAGACACAAAGTTTAGGTACTGAATGTCACTACAGTAATAGGTCTGGTACCTTTTGAGTAGGATGAGGTCTTAGAAAATTTCGCGATGGGACGATAGATGATGACTGTAGGTGACATCCACTTACCTTACAAACTCAGATATTTTCAGTAGCGTTCATTTTGAAATAGAAACGATCACCCATACTAATTGGAGTTTATCTCTTTTTTTTTCTTTCAGAATTCCATCGAATCCATAAAAGTTCCCCTTGCCCTTCGGATAGGGGTGACAGCATCTAGTCTCATTCTGTACATCATCAGTTACCAGGAGCGGTGGTTCTTCAGCTCCTTCGCCAGGATCATCGTGTCCTGTTTCCTTCTCATCCTCACTGTTTCTGCTGACATGGCGTCCAGCGTGCAGAATCTCTTGGCCGGTCGGGCCGCTGGACCACGCTTCACCGCATACTCTCTACTTATTACAACCATATTCCTGCCCTTCCCCAAGTGGTACCAGGTTGGATCATCTGCGTTTCTGCTGACGGTGGCAGAGCTAGTCGTGACTGGTTTCAGTTATAAGCTGGATGCAAATTTCAGCTGGGTAAGTTCCCCGTGGTCCTTGAAGATATTTTCAAAAAGATAGAATTATTAGCTATTATTACTGAATTATTAGTTGGTCGTTGTCCTGTTTAGGGCCTGATAGCGTTCACAAAAATTATTATGCATAAGCTAATGAATAGTTCACGTAAGCTAAAGAACCGTACGCGTAAGATTATGAATCGTAAAACTAAAAGACCGTACTCGTAAAGTTATGAATCGTACACCTAAACTAAAGGACAGTACACGTAAGCTGATGGATCGTACGCGTTTCATGGTAGATCGTGCTCGTTTGCTGATGGATAGTGCGCGTTTGCTGATGGATCGTGCGCGTTTGCTGATGGATCGTGCGCGTTTGCTGATGGATCGTGCGCGTTTGCTGATGGATCGTGCGCGTTTGCTGATGGATCGTGCGCGTTTGCTGATGGATCGTACGCATAAGCTAATGAATTGTACGCGTAAGCTAATGGATCGAACGCGTAAGTTAATGGATCATGGACCATACGCGTAAGTTAAAGGACTGTGCGCGTAAGTTAAAGGACCGTACGCGTAAGCTTATGGATCGTTTACGGTAGCTAAATAACCATACACATAAGCTTAGAGATCATATAAGTTTATTCACACATTTTTTTAATAACACAATTTTACATAATTTTTTTTATAAACGAGACCGAACAGATAAATAGACTACGCTAAAGGATAGTAAACAAAAGAACCGTACGCGTGAGCTTATAAATCACACGCGAGATCATAAATTTTTCTGTAAAGCAAAATTTTTTTATTTTTGTTTATAACGTTAAAAATTTAGATTTATAAACATCAAATATACCATCCTTGTCATATCACGGAGTTGAATTTATTCGGGTTAATATTAACTTTTCTCTAACTCCAGCACATGGAACTAAGACTATTTCGGATTTTTTCTAATAATTTTTGTTCTAGTAAATATCTTTACTTTGGAGCTATGCATTCCATTTTAAATTAATCCAGTCTTAAATTTAGAAAATAAACTTAAATGTTAATAATTTAAAAATGAAACTCATAGTAGAGGCGGCACGGTAATTCTAACTCAAATAAAAATTAAACATTGTCTGAAGTTTGACCCTAACAGTTTTAAAAACAGTTCCTAACCCCATTACCCTCTAACAAAAGAAATTTTAACTCTATCCTTCTCTACAAGCCCCCGAAAAATACCGTAACACAGACTAGCTCAATAACACACTTTATCACAATACGTTTATCTTCGCAGAGTTTAATTGTTAACACCCTTCATCGCCCAGATCGCAAACAGATCGGAAACACACACGCACATACTTTGAAACAATTTTGAAATAGTAACTCCACACATTTTAACATCATTAATTAACTCAGTCCTCAATATCAGACTTTCATTAAAACATTTCCCCAAATGAAGCTTTAGATCCCTCCACGTAGTTCCGACGAGATAACTCGTCCATAAAGATCTACAAATGGTTTTGCTAATGACGACATACCTCATCAAGAAAAACACTTATAGTCTTTAAGCAAGGCTGTAATTTAAAATTGGGTTGTCAGTTAATGAGTTTCTGGTTTAAGCCACGATATCCTATTTTTCGTTTAGCGATTTCTCTTTAACTACTTCATAATACGTTGTAGAAATTACACTTATGGTAATCTTTGCACTTACGAAATCCTAACTGGATCATACTTAAAAGTTATCCCTGTTTTGTTATTAGTATTAAGGTCTCACAACAGAAACAGATAAATAGACCAAGAAAAATAATATAATTTAAATTACAATGAAATTCCTACACTAAGAGAGAATGAGAATTTCCTTCGAGTCCCGGTTTGAACTAAAAATAATATAATTCTGCTTAAATAGCTGCGTGCTTAGCTTAATAGTGTTCTGTGATGAGAAGGTTTTTCAATGTTAAGAAATCAGACGGGATGTGAAGATCTTACTTCCGCTACCCAAATGTTCGCGTGTTACATATTAGGATTACTTTAAAATAATGTTTACCACCGTTTGGAGTTTAATCTAATTAGCATTGACCAATGAAACATCATTTTTCAATTGTGAATTCATTCGTATAAGAGTTTTCATTAAAGTACATTACATTTTAAGGTATCCCCGATGAGATAACATTTGGGTAAGTAGCTGAAGTAAAATCTTCATTTTATGTCTCGTTTGAACTGAAAATTCCTCTCGTTAGTTAGTGCCCAACTTCGTAAAAAGATTTTTACTGAGCAAAGAGAACAGTTTATTGCGCATTTTTGAAAGTATGTTTTTAATTTCTGGTTCGTGCAGGAAAAGTAAGTTTCAAGTTTTTTTGACTCAGTGGACCATATTTTTGTTGTGTGAGGTGTGTATGTATATTTCGATTCTGAATGTACCACCCATTTCTCGGTTTGTCTTCAGAACCAGATGTCTACCGACGTCATCTTCTACGTCACGCTGGCTCTGATGGGCCTGTACATCCGGTTCCTCATGGAGTTCACCAATCGGAAGGCATTCCTGGACAGGAGGGAGTGCTTCGAGAGCAAATTTCACCTGCAGTACGAGAAGGATCAAGAGGTAATAGGAAAAGCGTCTTTTTGTGTGCTAAATCCTTCTATTTTTACTTGCGCAAGATAAACGTCTGCTGTGTTTATTCAGCAGTCTAAACATTCCATGCCCTTCTGTATTTCATAACTTCATCGCTGCGAGCTTGACGTGAATGTCATAAACAGATGAATACGAAAGTGAGGAAATGCCAGAATAGCTGCCAATTGCTGTAGTCCTTCCTAGCTGCGGTTTAATGGCTTTAAAAGAACCTATTTTTCGACGATTTTCCAGAATTTAAACCAGCGATAGCATATGACTTCTGTTGTTGCTAAAATGTCTGATTTATCAATGCAATAAACGAAGTAACAGGATATAATGGAACCACCGTTGTCACAGTCTCTGGTTTTATTACTCTGTCAACAGAACATTTCAGTTTTGTGTCACTTCACTGTGAGTGTTTCAAAAGTTCCTGCAGAAACTTTAACCCTCCGCCCGAGTACAGAGGAGTTTCGGTGATATTGTAGGAGGAAGACCGGGAATATTTCGAGGAACGTCGGAATATTTCGGGTCTGGTCTGGCAATTGGCATACGGGAATTTTTTCCGGTCTGTATTTTCTGCCAAGTGGCCAGTCCGAGTCCAGTTCGGTGGAGTTTCAATGTGGTAGGTGGTAGACCGGAATATGTCGAGGAACGTCGGAATATTTCAGGTCTGGTCTGGCGATTGGCATACGGAAATATTTCCAGGCTGTATTTTCTGTCAAGTGGCCCGTCCTAGTCCAGTTCGATGGTTTCAATGTGGTAGGTGGTAGACCCGGAATATGTCGAGGAACGTCGGAATATTTCAGGTCTGGTCTGGCGATTGGCATACGGAAATATTTCCAGGCTGTATTTTCTGTCAAGTGGCCCGTCCTAGTCCAGTTCGATGGTTTCAATGTGGTAGGTGGTAGACCCGGAATATGTCGAGGAACGTCGGAATATTTCAGGTCTGGTCTGGCGATTGGCATACGGAAATATTTCCAGGCTGTATTTTCTGTCAAGTGGCCCGTCCTAGTCCAGTTCGATGGTTTCAATGTGGTAGGTGGTAGACCCGGAATATGTCGAGGAACGTCGGAATATTTCAGGTCTGGTCTGGCGATTGGCATACGGAAATATTTCCAGGCTGTATTTTCTGTCAAGTGGCCCGTCCTAGTCCAGTTCGATGGTTTCAATGTGGTAGGTGGTAGACCCGGAATATGTCGAGGAACGTCGGAATATTTCAGGTCTGGTCTGGCGATTGGCATACGGAAATATTTCCAGGCTGTATTTTCTGTCAAGTGGCCCGTCCTAGTCCAGTTCGATGGTTTCAATGTGGTAGGTGGTAGACCCGAATATGTCGAGGAACGTCGGAATATTTCAGGTCTGGTCTGGCGATTGGCATACGGAAATATTTCCAGGCTGTATTTTCTGTCAAGTGGCCCGTCCTAGTCCAGTTCGATGGTTTCAATGTGGTAGGTGGTAGACCCGGAATATGTCGAGGAACGTCGGAATATTTCAGGTCTGGTCTGGCGTTTGCATACGGATATTTTTCCGGGCTGTATTTTCTGTCAAGTGGCCAGTTCGAGTCCAGTTCGGCGGAGTTTCAATGTGGTAGGTGGTTGACCCGAAATATATCGAGTATGGTTGGAATATTTCGAGAAACGTCCGAATATTTCGAGTCTGGTCTGCCACTTGTCATGCGGGAATTTTTCCGGGTTGTATTTTCTGTCTAGTGGCCCGTTCGAGTGCAGTTTGGTGTAGTTTCAATATGGTAGGTGGTTATACCGAAATATTTCAAGGAACGTCGGAATATTTCGGATCTATCTGACGCTTGTCCTGCGGGAATTTTTCCGGTCTGTATTTTCGGCCAAGTAGCCCGTCTGAGTCTAGTTCGGTGGTGTCTCAATGTGGTAGGTGGTAGACCCGAAATATTTCGTGGAGCGAGATGTCCGAATATTACGGGTCCGTCGCTTGTCGTGCCGAAATTTTTAATCGCTTTATTCGAGCTGATTTTTCCATTAAGTAGTATGTCCGAGTAAAGTTAGATGATGTTTCTGCCTAGTAGATGGCAGACATAAAATATTTCGAGGAACAAGATGTCAGAGTATTTTTGATCTTCAATTTGTCATGCTGGAACATGTCCGGTTGAACCGTATTTCCAGGTTCACGAAATGAATTTTCCGAGCTTGTCATTTGGAAGTTTATAGAGAGGTAAGGAACGCAAGTTTAAATGGTTTTTATTACAAGGATGTATGGAAGACGCTACATGGATGTTCTATGGTGCAGGAGTAAAATATATCAAGCATTTGCACTATCCCTTATTTTACAGTTTGACAGCAGTTGTACACAGTTTCACAGAAGGTGTTCAAAATTACGACCGCCAGGTAAAGCACCCCTAACAGCATCGACGCATAAATTGTCTTTCCACCGTACTCTGAAGGATACACATCCCTGTGTGAATACTGTTTAATTTTATTTTCTCAATCTCGCCTTAAAGTGTATATAGAATATTTTAAATCACCGCATCATGTGCTTAAGAAAAACAATTTTTAAGTATGTGACTTCTTGCATCATTAACAAGCAAACTTTGAATATCCTGAAAAAGTACTTCAATTTTTATTCTACAGAGCACTGAAAAATCCTTGAATAAAATCAAAATTTGTTTTGTTTCAAAAAGTCCTTAAATTTTACCTGGACCTAAATTGAAACAACTGAAAACTATTTCATAAATTCATTTTTCGCCTACCTTTCATTTAATCTTTTTTAAATGTATTCTGTTATGGTAGTTGGTAGTTGAATTTACGTCGCACTGGAACAACACAACAGTTTTTTGTTTCAAACTTGCTTTTGTTTTTATGCTATTTAGTTAAAAGTTACAATTATCAGAAAATTGGTTTTCGTTTAATTGTTGGATAAAAAATGACTAGCACGTTCTTCCATTTATCCTTTACTTGTTTGCAAAGAATTGTGACATAGAGTGTGAATGATAGAATTGTGATACTCGTGTAACTAACTACACTGTTAGTCGTCTAACCGTACTCTTACAAATAGCCAGTGATTAACATTCGACTGGTAAGAGTCAGAGTACTAGAGTTGATATGTGAATAACAACCTTGAGAACTAGAATTGCACAAGAGGGTTGTACGAAAGAGTCACAGGTGAAATCATGTACCACCTACTCACTATAGATTGTGTTGGTCTATTTGAATTTTTATTGTTTTTAAGCAATGCTACGGATTGGGGCGATAATATAAATAAGATTATATAACGGTAGTGTTGAAGGTTACATTACGGGAAAATAGTGAAAATGAATTTAAAAGCTGTTCGGATTTGAAATTAACTTACAATATGAAGGTTTTACTGAAAATCTAAATAAGTAATAACACACTATACTCGACACTAGTATTTCTGTAAAAGTACACACTTTATATTTTACTAGGATAAATGGCCCGTCGTACGACGGCTGCGTAACAAAATTTACTTATTTCGGTCAAACTTTATTCATACATTTTTTAAAACCTGACGGTACATGATAACTGGCTGTGCATAAACCTTTTTTCACCACTATCTGTCAACTTTTGTTGATCACTGGCTATGTATAACCCTTTATCGGTCAACTTGCCTTGGTTTCACATGGTGTTTTTTTAAGCAATACTGGCAAAACAATATTATTGGAAAATTTACTTTTTGATCAAGTTTGGTAAAACACAATGAGCTGCGTACAACAATCGTCTAAAACTCAATGTTATTTCCATGGTGATTTCGAATGTAATGATTTTTGATACTTCGTATCTCGTTTCGCTCGGGACATCACACAACCATTCAAATCAATTAGAAACTCTGCCTACTCGTAACGTCACACAACCAATGAAATCTTTAAAAGTCATGGAAACACAGGAGAATCTAGCATTTTATACAATAAGGTTCCTTTTATTCGATTCCAACACGTTGCGTATGAAGAGTCTTTTCTTGTCAAGTTGTTGTTGTTGTTGTTGTTGCACATCCCCCTGGTGTAGGAAAGCCTACACAGGTCCAGAAGGCACCGTCGTGCCAGATCCCCATATACCTGCAAAAAGTTATGATCAACCAACAGCTGCTTATGTGAAGCGCCAAGACAGAGAAGAAGGTGATCAGGACTGGCAGGTAGGGAACAAGGAGGGAAAATTCTCTCCCCGTTCTGAAATTTTATACATTTAAGATGGCCACTTCAAAATGTGGCCATGGCCGATTGGAAAGGCCGAGGGCCACAGCATGAGATTGATAGTCCAGGGCGATTGCCAGCATACCAATGGTGGGATGGCGTACGGTGTCACACGGAAAGCAAACGCTGGTTTTTCCAGGGAGTGGACCTCAGTGGGAGTGAGACGATTCAAACAGTCCATAGGGAGATCACAGCCATTCTTGACGAGTACATCGGCTGTCTCGTTGCCATACACCCCGATAAGCGATGGAATCCATTGGAGGCTTATTGGTGCTTTCAGACCAATCTCGCAGAGAAGCTTCAGAATATTCTGGTCTGGGATATAAATTTTTTTGGCCAGTTTTTGAAATACTGCATAGCACTCATACTATCAGTCAAAATCCAAATACAATTTTTATCAGTGGACTGTGCTAATAATAACTAATAACTCTCTTGTCAAGTTAAATGTAAATGGTGGTACTGTTTCTGCGGCGAAAAGTGTTTCATGTATGGTATTCAAAAGTGACGTCACTTAGCCTGTTTTACGATTTCATTACTTCGCCATCGGCAGTTCGATGGAATGAATTTAGGATTGAAAAAAGATAGTTGATTGGAAGAGTGTCAACGTTCATTATAGATAAGACCAAACTCCAAAAGTTGTCAAAACGGCTATCAACTTTATAACAAAATTAACCGTGTAAGTATCATGTAAGTATATTATGGTAGCGGAAGTAAATCTTAACTTTCCGTCAAGTTTGTGTGTGTTTGCACTGAAAATCTCTCTCACAGAATTAATCATAAATTTACTTTTTCGAGCGTCATTTTTTATCTAACTGGAAACAAGTCTAATAAATGAGTTTCAAATGACTGTTGCATGAAGTATGGCTCTAATTATTAAACAATAGCCTGTTATATCAGTGCGACGTAAATTAACTGTATACCTTATTACTACCCACGAATAATTTAGTGCCGTAAGAAATTTGAAAAAAGAAATATATATATATATATATATATATATATATATATATATATATAAATGGCGATAAATAAAACTAGTTATTGATTGAAAGTATTTTCTTCTTCTCCTGGTGGTTTATTGGATCTTTCGTAAGGAAAAATAATTTGTATGGGGGAAAAATCTGATTTAATCATTTTAAATACGATTACAGATTTTAACTCTGTAGGAAAGGTTTTTAATATTTACGCAAAAGTAACGAATGTTTTTCTAAACAACATGATATGCAACTCTTCACCACCTCAAAACCATCCGAGAGTCAGAAGGTTCATTATTTTGACTTATTCCTTTAAAACTAAACATTTTTGATCTAATCAATTATTTCGAGATAATGGTCTTATATTTTCTCACGTGTACTATTGTTTCAGGAACGTTTACTTCTCAGTGTTTTACCCAAACACATATCCGTACAAGTAAAGAAGAGCATACGTGAAGTCATACGAAGGATGCACTTGACTCCTATGCCGCAGAGGCCATTCACGGAGCTGTTTGTAGAGAAGCATAAAGATGTAAGGTCAGTTAAAAGGCACTAGAAATTTTCAACTGATAAATGTGGTTAGCCTCTATTTATCCTTTGTTGTCGCATTTCTTACGAGGAGTAAAAATTCACAATGAAAATACAAATTTCATTTCAATAAAAGAATAGACACTTATAATAATATTTTTACATAGTCTGCTTGCTATTCAACGCACTTGTTTGATCAAATCAAACATTTATTTGCCATCAAAAGAGGATTTTTGTTGAACAGAGCCACTTCTTTCAATCCTTGTTCCGTGGTGAATGACATTTACCATATCGCATACATAAACTACAGTCACTTATCGTCGCTAATGATTTTTTTAATTCATTCATGCAAACTCCGTTTAGGCAAAACAGGAGTCAATCTGAATCCAATAGAAAATGGTAAACGTATATTCGGGCATATTGAAGCTGAACGTTCTAGATTCTCAGACAGTGTGGAAGGTTTTAATTCTCCTGATGGTTATTTTGACGAGGTATTTCATCATCCCAACAAAACAATTAGCAGATCTTGATGGACGAAATTTCTCGTCATCAAAAGAAAACCTACCAGATCCTTATCTCGTCATCATAAAAAATCGGCAACATCTTGAAGTCAATGAATCCCGTTATTAGCAAAATTTATCAGATAGTGAAGGACGAGATATTTCGTCTAAGCCACTTGGAAGGTTTAGACGAACAAGCTATTTATATAATCAGTTTTCCCGAATCTCTGTTAGTCAGCGTCTTCTGGATTCAGATTAACCCGTTTTGTGTCGCTGTGAAGTCGTCTGTACTATGCAGAAAGTCTTCGGTGTATTTTTACCCCTAAAACACTTTTAGGCCACAAAAAATGAACGAAAAACTCTTTGGTGCAAACGGAAAGCAGAGCTGCCATGAAAGTTATCATGTAAATTAAGAATGAGAGGAAAAAACTGAATAGGAACTTCAAACCTATTGAGGATAATTGTCGACTCACCCTCGAACAATCTGCAGGTTCATAATATATAATAGCATTGTCCCCTGATACAAATTAGGACAACTTTAAATATATGGTTTCATTATATTTAACTAGACTACAAGCTTCAACGATTGAATCTTTATGAACAATTAGAGAAGGGTTAAGGGGACATTGAACTTTTAAAGCAAACGTTTGCAGTTATTATCCGATTATTATCTGACTGTTTCCTAACACAAAACCCACTTGTAGTATAAAGCTTGGTTCTAAAATATGAATTTTTGCGGAAGTCATTATATAAAACGTAGAAAAAAGTTTTGGTAAATTAGCAAAAGTTGATAGACCTATGCACAATAATTTTCCACATATTATACAAATTTTAATTCACATAATCAATTACATTTACATGCGTAGACATAAATAACATTAAATATAGTTGGTATAATGGCCCATTTGGTAAAAAAGTGTTATTACTCAATTGTAAAGAAAAAATAAAGTTTAAGTTTTGCAAAAAAAATATAGAGTTTAAGCAACATTTAAAACAAAATTTGGGTGCATGATAAATTTCTTATTTGCACTTAAATTCACTTAACAGATTTCAAGGATTGTCCAACAGAAATTTCAAGCGAATCAATTAAAACATGATGCGCAGGGAATAATACGAAATCAGAATGTAAAAATAATCTCAATCGGAGAACAATACTTTTTTGTTGTAGACTCACTATACGCATCTGTTATATATTTCATCTTGTTGTAAATGTAATGTAACTCTTTCAAAAAGGGGGCCATCTTGTCCATTGTGGACTTTGCGCCATTAAAACCCAATTCAAATTCCGTCAAGATGAAAACCAGCATAAACATAGATAAATTGCAGCAGGTATATTTTATAGTGTAATACTGTTTAAGCTAAACTGAACCATGAGATGAATTGCTTATTTATCTGATAGTCATCCCCTACATGCATACTGATCGTATTTTTTTCAGCATTCTGTATGCGGATATTGTGAACTCCGTGGCTCTGACTGCTTCTCTTCATGGAAGCGAACTCGTTGAAACGCTGAACGAACTTTTTGGAAGATTCGACGATAGAGCAGAAGTAAGTTATTTTTTCGGTTGAATGAGATTTCTTCAAAGTTTTTTTTTTATCTCTCGCTCTCTCTACCTATCTGTGAAGACGGTTAGAATGATGACAAAATTGGGATCAGGAATTGATGATAGACTAATGTATGTTATAAGATGTTTACCGATAGCTTGCGAATCTATATAAAATGTTAAAAAAACACACTACATTGACGAATTAAACAAGTCTTCAAAATCGTTGTTTTCAAAAATTCGCAACGTATTACAACTTACAGGAAGCCACTAGAAACTATTTCAGGAGCAGTGGGTTGGTTTTATTTGTGACTATAGGGTCATTTTTGTGCATGACTCTTAATTAAACATATACCTATGAGTTCAATCGAATTTCAGACTTCTATGGGGCCATTGTAGTTCAATAGACTTATCTGCTGTGATAGTAGCCTGTGAGCTGTAGGTGATGCATTTTCGTTCGTGTAACTCCGCTGGATATAGTTCACTTTTCTGTGACAGTTAAACTTACCTTATGTGTGTATGTCCATTTGACGGAAAAGCTTTGCATGGCTTATCTTAACAACTGCACTATAAAGAAAATCCAACCAATTAATCTAACTACAAAGAATATCCATACCAAGATCAGACCGATATCCAAAGCTTGGTGAACAAATCATCCAAACTCTTAACCACACTGTCAAAAATAAAAATATTTTTTTTGTTTTGTGAACATTGCACCAATTATGAGGTTCTAGATCTTCATCATAAAATTTTTTTTAGATATTGTTTTGCGTAGTGCCTTACAAGATGTTAAAAATGCACACTAAGATTTCTCAAGTATCTAAACTCGCATTCTTGAAAGTAAACTCTCTTAAATGTAAATGAAATTTTGCGTCTCTATAATGAAATGGTAAGATATGCAATATTCTATGTGTTGTATCGACCCATTCGTCCCACTATTGTCCGAAATCAAACTGAAAATATTTAATTTCTTATTAAATAAATAATTACATGTAATTCTAACAAATCATGGAAATCTAATTCGGAAAAATGTTACACTTTTTAAAGAAAAAATTATTCCTTAATTTTAAAATTGAGACAGGGGCGCCAACTTTTTTTAAATTAATTTTTTGTCTGTACATATCATTGCCGATAATAATAGTACTTCTGTGACTTAACTCTCGTGGCTCAACCATACAAATTTGAGTCCAAGGTATTCAAGTCATAGTAATTTGTGCTCCTGCATCCTGATATAGCGGTCGTAAGACCTACAATGTGAGGTCGTTCTACCCAAAGCATATCTGGAAACCTGTAATATCCATAAAAATAAAAATGCCTACTCAAAACATTTCCCTTTTTATTCTGCTTAAAACTTTTGTAATATACACTATATGGACAGTAAAGAAATTCGAAAGATGATACATCTTAGTGTGGGGTTGTTTTCATGGTTAAGACTCGACCCATTGCCTTATGTACCTGGTACCGTGAAGCTGACGTGTACCTCAAGTTTCTGGATAATTCGGCCTTGCCTACACTATGGCAATGCTACGGCGATGATGGTGTTTCCTTCCAACAGGATCGAGCTCCATGTCAAGCTGCAAAACGAGTGCCTGACTGGTTTCCTGAAAATGAGGTAAATTTGCTCGACTGGCCTGTACAGAGCCCCGATCTCAATCCGATCGAGTAATTGAGGGACAAACTGGAACGACGAGTAAGACTCCGTCTCGCACGCCCATCTTCATAATAATCACTTCTCACAGCCTTGCAAGAGGCATGGCGAGCTATTCCTGGCCAGATCTACAGATAACTTGTGGAAAGTGTGTCTCGACGTGTTGCAGCTCTTATACAAGCAAAAGAAGGGCATACCCATTACTAAATAGAATAATTTTTATTTTTCAATGGCGGGCACATATGAACTTAATCATTGGCCACTACAACGCCGGAAAAGATGGCCACTTGTGAAGCAGCACCCAGTTAGTGGACTATCATTGCCCCTAACAAAGGACAGCACAATTTACGTCCATGCACTGACACCAGGAACCTTCCGATCCAGAGGACAACACCTTAACCACTAGACCGGTTGATCGGCACTAAATAGAATAACAAAACACTTTTTCTGAAAAACATGCAGTGTCCAAATAATTTTGTCCATGTAGTGAATCGATTTTAGACTTTCATTTCCTTTTTCACTCTCCATTTTATTTTACTCTCCTTTATTAACCCCTTCATTTTAACATTACTATCTCAACGGTCATTGTCAATCCTCCGTTGACAAAGAGAAAGCTAGGTCGCTATATCCATACATAGAGATGCATTCCCAAGCTGTTTGCGATTACGTCCTCAGCCCCGTAGATATCTTAAAAATGTTTTTCATCACCGTTTAAAATTGTTTTTCCTTGTCTTACACATCTTGGGGAAGCTTAGAGACGAGCTGATTGTAATAGAGACTGAAGAAGGTGAGACACGCCAAAACGTGTCGAACATTTAGTGTAGTTTCCCACGCAGAATCCTAGTATTTAGAGGAGACCTAATCTTTAACTCTCGTTTTATAGTTCCATTATTCTGTGTTTGTACAAAAATAGAATGATGTCTTTCTTATTGCAGGTAAACTCGTGTCTGAGGATCAAGCTGCTCGGCGACTGCTACTATTGCGTATCCGGCTTGCCGGATCGTGATCCCCTGCACGCCGACCACTGTGTACAGATGGCATTGGATATGATCGATATTATAAGGTACACGAGATCTCTTATGCAGTACCTCATGTAAACAGCTGTGTAAACTTCGGCTACGGCAGTCCCTCAAAATAGATTTTCTGGTACTTCAGATTTAGATGGGCGAATTAGTTTTGTTGCTGTCAAGCTTTGTATCGGAATCACCGTTCTCCCACAAAGCAACAGCGTGTTGTGTTGATGTTCATTTCTGATACATGTTTCAATTGAGAAGTGATCGCAAAGGCAAACCAATGGGGTTTCTGAGACACAAAATAACTGTTTTTACGCAAAAAGATAAAGGTAATTGGTTGTTGAATTAACGTCGCAGTGGATCAACACAACGGGCTATTGGTGACGGTCCGGGATCTAACCCGAAAGGTTGGTTGGATTTTACGTCGCAAGGGCTATATTTGGCCATACTGTGCCAGACAAAGGACACAAAATCAAGTAATAAGCAAAACCATACAATTTAAGTTCACACCAACACAAATGAGAGAAATACACCTGACAGAAATCGAACCTGCGTCGCCAATAACTCTAAATTGCTAGCTCAGTGCGTATACGCGCTGAACCACGACGGACCCCAAGCCGAAAGGAAAGATCCCGAGGCCAGCACCTCGTAATTTTGAACCATGGACAGATCCCGAGGCCAGCACCTCGTAATTTTGAACCATGGACAGATCCCGAGGCCAGCACCTCGTAATTTTGAACCATGGACAGATCACGAGGTCAGCACTTGAGATGGTACCCCTCACTCCAAACTTCCTCATAATACCAACATGAGAACATTTAATTCCACGGCAAATTTAACGTGCGCAGCCACCACGTACACAACGGTCTTTGATTAGATCGAGTTTTGAACTTGCAACCCTCGTTTGCTAATTCCCTACTCTTCCAATAGGGTTAGTACAGCCCAGTAAAAAGATAAAAAGTTTAATAAGATAAGATCTTAACTTTGCGTAAAAGTTCCATTTTTAACTTTAGGCCCTCTCCGAAATCAATATTGCCTACTGCATTAATGGCAGTCTCAAAATGAGTTTAATTCTGTTTGAATTACATATAAATGAACACTCGATTGATGCAAATAACAGTAGATAATTTTGAATAATCCCAAAACTTTATGTTGATTAACAATAATATGTAAACAAGTGTATTTAGTGAAGGTAATTAACCGGGATCATGGTACTAAGTTCAAAAATCTAAGTGAAAAACCTTATTCTAACACAGAGAAAAGGCACTTCTTTTTATGTATTAAAATTACGATACGTTACAAATTATATGGATTAAAATACATTTCTGAAAAATAATTTTATTTACATTAAATACATAGCATTCGTAGTGCTCCACTTTAAGGAAGAACTCAAAGTAGTTCTAAATGAAAGATCTGGTCTTTGCATGGAAAATATATTCTAAAGCATAAATTTTTTTATGAAATCTTATAAAGCTGTGTGACCGTGAAAGTTGTAAGTGGCATTTAATATGTAGTTCCCTCTTATTGAGTAGTCTGAAAGATTACATGATAAAACTGATCTATAGCTATTTAGGTGTAACAAAATGTTCATGAGTTTTTCATTTTATTCACTTTGGCCCTGCTTGATGGTTTATGCTTCGTTCCGACGAAGATTTCAGGCCTTTGACTACCACTTGGACTATAGCCCGATTTCGTGCTCCAGTACGGCGTAAATTCAACTACCTATCTACCTACCAGTTTGACTATTATATCTTATACTCTATTTGCATATGTGTTTTTTTTACATCTGGTCTTTACATGGAAAATGTATTCTAAAGCATAAATTTTTTATGAAAGTTTATAAAGCCGTGTAACCGTGAAAGTTGTAAGTGGCATTTAATAGGTAGTTCCCTCTTATTGAGTAGTCTGAAAGATTTTTACATCTGGTTTTCAGATTATTGAGTAGTCAGAAAGATTCTTCATCATTTTTCATTAGTCTTATTGAGTAGTCAGAAAGATTTTTACATGGAAAATATATTCTAAAGCATAAATTTTTTATGAAAGTTTATAAAGCCGTGTGACCGTGAAAGTTGTAAGTGGCATTTAATAGGTAGTTCCCTCTTATTGAGTAGTCTGAAAGATTATATGATAAAACTGATCTATAGCTATTTAGGTGTAACAAAATGTTCATGAGTTTTTCCTTTTATTCACTTTGGCCCTGTTTGATGGTTTATGCTTCGTTCCGACGAAGATTTCAGGCCTTTGACTACCACTTGGACTATAACCCGATTTCGTGCTCCAGTACGGCGTAAATTCAACTACCTACCTACCAATTTGACTATTATATCTTGTACTCTATTTGCATATGTGTTTTTTTTTTACAGGAATTTCCGAGAAGAGGCTCATGTCAACGTTGACATGCGAATTGGAGTTCACAGTGGAAATGTCTTGAGTGGATTGCTTGGTCTCCGCAAATGGCAGTTCGACATTTGGTCACGGGACGTCACTATTGCCAGCAGGATGGAACAGTCTGGAAGACCAGGGTAATGAACTATTTATACTAACGTACAGAAAAAACTATTTGCATGACAATCTAAAATGCACAAAAATAACAGAAGTTAAAGTACAATACAAAAATTACAGGAAAACAAATCTATCTAAAATACACGAAAAGGTACTTAATAGTGTTGTTTGTTATCGAATATAAGCGTATCCCAGGACATAAACAGTGTTGTTTAGCACAAAATAAATTATTCTTTAAAACTATCCCTAAATAATTTATATGCAGCACATAAAACATTGAAACGTAATATTCAAATATGACCGCATCATTTCGCTATCTTAACTTAGATACACATACAAAATATACACATACCACACAGTGGTGTTTTGCACAAAATAAATAATTCATTAAAAACTTAACTCCTAAGAAATTTATTTGAAGCACATAAAATATTGAAATATAAATGTTCAAATATGACCTCCTCCTTTCGCTGTCTTAACTCAGATAATAATTTTGGCTTTGCCACATACCAAGTAGCAAAATAACTCATATTATAAGAGGGTTTTTTCCTTTAAATAGACTCATTTACTTACAAAATGTAAGTTATGCAAAATCAAATGTAGGTGATACCGGGCATATATATGTTACCCTCGTAGTTCTAAAGAATAAGCGTTCCAAATTGGGTGTAGATTGGTCAAATGTTGTAAATTCATTTAGAGAACAGACATACACAATCTCTGCTTTATAGATGTAGACAAATAAGAAATATTGTTGGTACTAAAACTGAGAGTGTAAGACTGCACGCTGAAAGTTCATCATTTTTACAGGATATGAACTTAAGAGGCATCATAGTCACTCTAAAATCACACAAAATTCTGTAGAAGTCACCTTAGTCTAATATTTTGTAGCTTGTCGTACAACAGGGGTGTGATTAATGTAAATTGGGTAATATAGATTGAAATATCATCGATACGTATTTGCGTCCGAATAAATTGTAGGTGCTATGAAAAAGACAAAATGGTGTTAAAGAAAATTATTTTCCGTGCATATAAATTAAGCTTTCATTTTCTCTATGAAAGACATATGCCTTGTTCAGAAAACATTCCTTTTATAGAAATTTCTGAATAAATACAAACGATATTCCAAATATTTCAACGATAACTTTCTTATGAGAACAGTAGTTAAAAATTGTTATTGATTTCATTCATTAAAATGATATTTTTGGTAAAAAAATGTGTTTCCATTGTTAACTTATAATTACATCTATTTTTTTTTTCAGCTGTGTTCACATTAGCAAAGCAACGAAAGATCTTCTGAAAGGTAGCTACAACATAGAACCAGGAAATGGGAACATCAGAGACGATTACTTAAATAAATTAGATATGGAAACTTTCTTCATTAGTCCTTACAAGAAACAACCAGTAAGTCTCCTGCACAGTATACAAAATGAAAATAAATTACGTCAAGAGATAAAACATATATTTGTTATAACTTTATGAGTTGCAACTTTTGAAAGAAATTCGTTCTTAAAACAATACACAATGTGCACTATTCTTTTGAAATCAGAAATTATTGATAGATAAAATGAAATTTTTGAACAATATTTTGATTCTTATTCCATTTTAAACATAAGAAACGTTGTCAACTGAGCCAAATATACCAGATTCCTTTCTGTTATTAAAATATTCAATTGATTATAAAATTATAATTAATTATTAGGCGGCAGTAAGAGCATCGGATTAGCAACCGCATGGTTGCAACTTCGAATCCAGTCAAAGACCGTCTTGTACAAAGGGGGCTGGAGCACGTTAAATCTGTAGTGGCGTCAAATATCATCACGTTTGCGTGGTGTGGAAGATTAAAAAGTGGGGTGCCAGCTCAGGTGCGACCTCGTCATCTTACCGTGGTTCAAAACTACGTGGTATTATCCTCGGATCTTTCCTGTTGGGATTTATCCCGGACCGTCGCTAATATCCCGTTGTGTTGCTTCAGTACGATGTTAATTAAAATACCTACCTACCTACTAATTATTATGTAAATTTAATTGAATTTTATTTTATGATTACTGAGTAAAAATGTAATACAATCGCTCTAATAATTTATTAAGTTGAGTCCAAATTGAAAATTATTAGGTAAATAAAAAGAAACTCAAGTGTTAATGAGACTACAAAGTTTATTTTTCGAAGAATGTTTTGTACTCAGAAGTTTTAATTTGTATTTTCAGAATAAGAAAGATTCCTTGTACGTTCCTGTGAATCCAGAAAGAAGTCCAGGCTACACACGTCGTGCTTCTTCGTTCAATCATTCTAAGAAGCAAAGGGTAAGTTACGAAGATATTTACTCTTGGTTCTAATCTGTCTTCTTAAACTGTAATTTTTTACTAATAAAACTTCATCTCTACAGCGATTGTCATCGGCCATGGAAGTGTTATCAACTAGAAGACGGACAGTTTTAGGATTCAGGTGATTATTTTAATCGGCATTTTAAAATTTTAAAATTTACGTATTTATTTCCTTATTATTATTAATATTTATTAGGGCCCCGTAGTAAAATCATTGATTAGCAACCACAGGGTACGAGTTCGAACCTTGTTCCAAACAATGACCGTCGTGTACGTTAAATCTATCATGGATTCAAATGTCCTAGGGTTGGTGTAGAAGTTTGTATAGTAGGATGACTTCATCGATATTACGAAATGTTGTCCTCAGATATTTTCCTCCAGGATTGATCCCGGAGCGTCACCAATAGCCCGTTGTTGTTCCAGTACGACGAAAAATTCAACTGGCCTAACTACTTATAATATTTAGTATTAATTTACATATTTTTTTTTGTATTACAATTTTATGCATGAATGGGAGAAAATTTATTTTAGCTTAAAAATGCAATAATAAATTCATAAAAACACACTAAGTAAAATAAAAGAAGATAAAGAGTGTTCAAGAACGAGAAAAGAGAGATAGAGACGAGAATAGAGCTAGAAATTTTTTTTTATTTTGAAGATTTTCATATTCGACTGTTGCTATGGACCGAATTTGCCGGTTCTTCTGAAAACACTGCAAACTTTCTAGCGCGTCCTCTCAAATTTTTTAAATGAATGAATTAAAAAATATTATTGTATTTATCGTATGCGCGTGCTCCAAATTCATTAGCCCGTTGAACTACAAGACTCGCTACCACGTGACTAGCTATCTACCAATCACAAAACGAATAAAACTGAAAAAGACCGCAATTTTTTTTTTATAACTAGGGGTCTCCGCCCCCTGCTTGCTTACTACCAATATACATATATTCTGGCAGGTAGTTGAATTTATGTCATGCTTGAGGAAAACATCGGGCTACTGAATATTTTCTGGTGCTAATAGGTTTTTAATTATCACATAATTTTGCCCCCTTCAACAAGTTTTTCCACTACTATGCAAAAGCATAGAATGTTTCACAATATTCTAACATTATAGCGATGTCATACATAAGATTACTTTCTATCATTACATTCATGCTGAGACATTTTAATACTTGATTCTGAAATTTAACCGCACTTTTGACAGTGACACCAAATGTTTATATATGTGTCTTTTCATTGCAGCTTGCTTCAGTTTCGTCAGATGGTCAGCCAAGTGAATGAGTTCATGGAAACGGCCATCGACGCTATGGCTCTAAGTAAGAAAGAGTACGTCTCTTGAGGAATTCTCAACCAAACTTTAGTAAACATCAATAGCGTGATGATTCTTGTTTAATATATAAGTGTGTGTGAATGAGTTTTTACTTTAATTGCCTGCTGTTAACATTAAAGTTATAAAAACAATTTTTGAAACAATTCGGGTAATGAGGCGGTTGATTCGTCGTCTCTGATCATTTTTTGATGGTAAATTCAACTACATAATTTATCTCTTCGCTCATTTAGCTATTTTTTTACTAGCTTATCAATGAGACACTTTGGAAGTACAGTGAAACTCCAACTTTCCGGATCATTTGGCATCAAAGCCCATCTGGGTAATCGAATATCCGGATAATTGGTTAATTCATGATGAAAAGGTTATTTCTTAGTAAAAAAAAAAACGGTTTTTACTTTAGTAAGAGTAATGTAATTTAATGGCTATAAAAGCAATTTTGTTTATATTTTGTACTTACTTACAGTATTGCTTGAAGATAGCGGTCAAAGTAAGCAATTTCGTTGTCTTTTTTCGTTTTCGTGCAGCCAAGTCCCGCATGCACTTGAAGCGAGTAGCTGTTGAGGGTCTCACTCAGGCTGCCGATCTATCCATTTTAGCGCTGTGTCGAGACATTCAAACTAGTGATGCGACATCGATAGCAAAACATCGATGTTCAAAATTAAAACATAGATGTTGAAAATACATCGCCCCAAAAACATCGATATTTTTAAAATTCAGTGTATTTAAACTTTTTCCACATTTCTTAAAACAGGTTTAGCAACTATTGATGCGACATCGACAGCAAAACATCGATGTTCAAAATTAAAACATCGATGTTGATAATACATCGCCCCCAAACCATCGATGTTTTTAAAATTCAATGCATTTAAACTTTTTCCCCCATTTCTTAAAACTAGTTTAGCAACTAGTGATGCGACATCGGCTCCAATACATCAAGGTTTTTCTAAAACATCAATGTTTTCAAAACATTGACATCGATGTCGCATCCCTACTTTTCAGACCCTTCACCCTTGGTCACTTTGGTCTAAAAGCATGTTCAATTTTCTGATTATGAAAATTATGCTACTTGGTTATTTTTTAAATTCTTATAACGGTACTTTTTTCATTCAAAAATAAAACATCGACAAGTATAAACATCGATGTTACAAAAACATCGACTTCAAAACATCGATGTTAAAAACATCGATGTTTTTTTTTAAACATCAACATCGATGTCGCATCCTTAATTCAAACGCAGTATTTGCTGAAGATTCCGAGTCTGGGTTGAGTAGCAATGTCGTCGTCATATTCCGTGTCATCAATGAGTTCTGTCACACTTTGAATGAGTTCATCGTGATTAAGAATTTGGACTCCAGGGTCCGAAGAAAATTACACACCAGCCACTCGCCTACGTCCTCTGCAATGCATTCGGAACATCCAGGAATTTTCACTGTGATGTTTCTTATGTCCTGAACTGACATTTCGTTCTCTTCGTTTTTTCCCAGTGATCCGGAAAAAAAGAGTTCGGATAATTGAAGTTCTACTGTATAAAAATTTCGCAAACCGCTTTCTGCAAAGAGTTAATTGTAGACAAATCATAAAATTTTGACTAAATCTGTTGGTTTGGTGTTAGTGAGAGTAAATTTATTTAACGCAGTAGTATTACATGGTGAACATTAATTCTGCGGGTTAACTATTAAAGTACAAGGGTTGTTCAAATGAAAAGGTACGAAACGACACTGTGGATATAAATGAAGACTTCATTCAAAGTATACACCATAGGCCTGAGCACAACAATTTCATTGATTAATGAGCCGAAGGATTCCTTGTTTCCAGAATTCCTGTGGCCGTGACGAGACCCAGTCCTTCACAGCGTTCTTGAGTTCGTCGTCCGAGTTGAAGCGCTTTCCTTTCAGATATTTTTTCAGGGGATCAAACACATGGAAATCGCAGGGCTGAAGGGCGGATGGTCAAGTTGCTCCCGCTTGAACTTGTCCAGTCCCGCGTGTGTGACCCTGGAGACGTGTGTTATCATGGAGCAGAACCACACCCTCCGTGAGCTGCCCCGGTCTTTTGTTCTTGATGGACTTGCGTAGGCTTCGGAGTGTCTCAAAGTACACAACGGATTTAATGGTTCTTCTGTGCTCGTGGAATTCAACAAGTAGCGGACATTGGACGTCGAAAAAGACGGTGAGCAACACCTTCACTGCTGACGCCACGGCTTTGAACTTTTTAGGGGGAGATGACGACACAATCTTCCACTGCATGCTGTCCCGCTTTGTCTCTGGCTCGTAGTGATGGCACCAGCTCTCATCACCTGTGACGATCCGCTCCAGGAAAGCGGGGTCTTCATGATACCGAAACAGATGTTGAAGTGCTAGCTCCATACGCAGTTCCTTTTGATGGTTGGTGATCTGCTCCGGAACCCACTGCGCGCACACCTTCCGATAACACAACCTGTCGTGAACTATTGTCCACACTGTTCAAACGCTGACATCCACCTTCACAGCCAACATTCGCAATGTGACACGCCGATCACTTCTCACTAGGTCGTCCACTTGTCAATGAGATCGGTCGTGATGACTGTGTTTGTCTCGCCTGGTCTCGGGTTATCAACCGAACTATCACGGCCTGCACGAAAAGGGACACTCCATTTTCTCACAAACTTGTCGGACACACAGTCTTCCCTGTATACGGTCACCATCCGGCGATGAATAACGTCCGGTTTAACACCTTCCGCTGTCAGAAATCGGATAACGCCTCGCTGCTCCTCAATCGTCGAATTTTGCAATGTGAACGCCATCCTGTCCTTACACGCACTGCCCCATCAATTGGACGGCGTTCTTTATAAGAGCCTCTGCTCTCTCATGCACATGCGGACGCCCGCGCATGCTCCTATCCACGCCAGAGATTCCAATCGCATCCCTAGATGTTTCGCTACGTTCTCCCATAGCGGCATAAGCAAATATGCTAACGGATATGTTGTTACTACGTTTCGTACCTTTTCATTTGAAGACCCCTTGTATAGGTCGGACGACTAAGAAAGTTCTTCAATGACCAAGCTGATTGCCAGTTAGCTGTGGTAGCCGATGTAAAGAAAATACAAACACGTAAAAAGTTTTTTAGTAGGTGACCTATATTAACTGCGCGATGACTTGAAATCTCCTACTTTTTAATCAGAATCCATAGTTTAGCTAAGCCAATCCTTTGTTAGCATAAGGTGGTATTATGTAATAACGAATACTGATTAAGCCGATGAATCCATAAATAAATAGAACTAAGTATTTAATCTTTTGTTTCCATGTGCTTCACTAGTTTTAGTTACATTATAAGTGTTCAACACATCCTCACAAAACACCAACCCAGAGAGTCCCAGTGCTTGTGAAATTTATACTGCTTCATTAAACCATACTTAAGTACAGTGCAAACATTAATCGTTATACAGTCTGTGAAATTGAAAAGCATCTTGATTAAGAACACAATTACTTGATTGGGTAGATAGAAAATTTAAACATTCTTCGACTCTTCTACAAAAATGTTTTACACAAATCTCTAAAGTTTAATTGATTTAATATGGCTAATATAGTACACTGGCGTTGAAAACTTAAGTAAAACTACTATTTTTAAAGATTAAAACCTCAAAATTTAACTAAACAATCTATGCTGATTTGCATAACTAAGGATATTCAGTAAAAAGCTGGAGCATTTTCAAATTTTGGAATCGTGACGTCTGACGATTAGAAATCTGAAAAGTCGGAATCTGACAGAGAAATGGGTTCTGCTATCACAGGAAATTTTGGAAGTGTGAAATTCAAAAGATTTAATTGTAAACTGAAAGAGCGTATGAACTGATATTATACTTGAATCGCTATGATTCCTTTCATGGGACCTACTCCAAGACAGCTCCTTATTGGCAAGCTAGTGGACTTTAGGGGTCATGTCTTCGATCATAAACTTTTTCATTTTCTTACTTTGACGTTCTTGTTCTGTGATTAAGTTATAGATATTTTGTAATAGTTTTGTGTTTCCTTTTATTACTCTTTGCCCTGCTCTTGAAAGTATAAAAATTATAATGTGTTTCCAGCCAGTGGTTTAAACCTGAAGGTATACAACCCTTGCTTCTGACTTTCCACGATCCGAAATTAGAAGTTCCCTTTCTGAAGCAGAAGGATCCACTGTTCAAATATTCATTGTTGTCCAGTCTCATGATGTGTTTTGTCCTGACAACAATCAGCGCTATGATAAAGCCCAGGTAAGTGAGTTAACTGCTGAATGTACTGTATTTGGTGGTTGTACTCATAGACGTGAAATATAAGTAGACTGAACATTGCTATTGAGAAGAGCTTCAAAAAGTACAGCGACTGCTGTGTGAAAAATGGACCTGGTTGACTTATTTAGTAGCTTATCATCTCGTTTGGCGATATAACATCTGAAGACAGCGTAGGTATGTGAATGTGCATTTCTATAGAGTGGCGACAAACGTGGTGAAATCGCCAAAGTACTTATATCACATGATCAATCAATGAGCCAATCGGATGATCAATCAACGGATGGGCGGGGTGTTTCCCGTTCTGTGAACCAATTATAAGGTGAATGCTAGGTTCCACCCAGCAAATGAAATTAGTCTAAGAGTCATGCTACTACTAGATGGTCACATGATCATAGGCTTATAAAAAGGTTACCATTTTTCACTCTATTTTTATATTTCTTCTATGGTTGTACTGCATTCAGGATTTAATATCTATCGATTAAAATAACTAAATTTTTGTTCAGTACTAAGTTTTAATTCTGGCATTTAAACAGCATTATTCCATTTTATCTCCCATCACCACATACAGTTTGTTTTGAATTGTCAATAATCAAACGCTCTCGGAACTGTTCGATACCATGTAAAGTGAAACCACCCAAATGGGGCGTGATGATTTAATATCAGCGTTACGATAACGGAGAATGACCTGGCCAATGGAATATCCTATAATAAGAATGAACTCATATTGTTTTTACGTATTATAGGCCATCCGGAATTTATACGTCATACCAAGTATTTTAGCGAATTTCCAAATGGAAATTTCGAGAAATGAGAACACGCATAAGACTTATGTATAAAAAAATCTACCCTCCGAAGACTTATTTGACACAGCCATGAAACATGAACACGAGATGTTTCAAGCATTTACAAATAAAATCCCTGTTTGCTCCAGGGAGTTAATACGATTTTAGAACTTAACTCTATTATCATATAGTTATCTTTTTATTCGAAGACAGCAAATGTGGTAATTTTTGTTGATGATTATTTCAGTACGGTAATTTAATTGTACGTTTTTCTTTTTGGCTCAGTTGCGACATGTGTTGTAGAGATGTTTCCAGCGTGGTACGTACGCTTTGTTTTCATGTTCAATGGACTTTACTAACTGATCCATCGCAGAAGTATCTCATTAAGAAGAAACTAAATACATAAATATATTTACTTTTGCGTCTAATTTAATTAAAATTGGAAATGAAATTACTAGTTATTATATTTAGCATCCCCAAAAAGTAAAATAACTGCTTTTAAAAAGTTTCTTCTACTACCTCAAATTTTTTTATTGTCTTCCCCGAATAGCAATTTAGGAATCGTAAAAAGTGCAGAATAAATTAGACTTTGATTGAATTGACTAAATTCAAATTGTTGATAGTATATACAATCTAACTCTCACCAATTCAGTTAATACTTTATTTCTAGATTTTATCTATTTTTTTCATACGCTGCAAGGCGTCTGTTGTTGGTGGTGGTAGAAACTTTGAGCTCTTACTGTGAAACTAAGTTTAAAACTGCTGCCAAACTGTGATAGTATGATTAGAGAAATGTTGCTCACTTGTTTGCTGTGTTCATATGTGCAGCCTTAGTGTATCTTCTAGCTCATCTAGATGACGCTTTCAAACTCATATTCCTATGTGAATAGGGTTCAATTGTTTCCCCAACATTCTTTAAAATTCATAAAGGAAATACTATGGTAATTGAATAGATGAAATCAAGTTTTGGTTTATCCTAACTGCAACTTTGTTTCTTTTATTGCATTACTTGTGTGAATAATTTTCTAATGAATTCCGTATGAAAGTTTGCTATACAAGGAGAACATACTTATTTTTTAAAACATTTTCAAATATACCATTTAGTGGAACTATCTATTTTTCGAACTTTTAAAACCGAGAGTGGATTGAAATTATATTTATTTTCTCTGCAAGCAGATAGCTAGAATTCTTTTTAACCAGAAACTTTCCTTTCGATCGTGGATCCTCAAAGGAAATTCCTACAAAAAAAAAAAAAAAAAGATGCAGTGACATTTTTCCGAGACTGCGATTTTATAATTTAAAAATTATTTTCCGGATCAGCAAATATAACATTCTTGTTTTTTTTTAAAGATCAAGTAAAGTTACCAACAGATTCCGATACACAAGTACATACAGTTTATACATGCTTGTCTTTTAAAAACTTGAATATCAATACGTTTTTTTTTTTAATTCTCTACTGTCATTCCATAATCGAATAGTAAATTGCGTAGTGTGTTATACGTATGTATGAATTTCTTACGTACGAAAAATAAAGACACTGTTTTGTTTATTTTTAAGTAGTAATTTTGAATTATTCATTTAATTACATGCGATGCTTTAATGTAATTAAAAAACAAAACATTTTAACGTTAATGCTTCAAAACCTACCTTGAAAGCTTTATAAAACATTTTGAATTTTATTTTCATTTTGCGGCCGACCAACCGGTATAGTGGTTAAGGTGTTAGCCTCTAGATCGGAAGGTTCCTGGTTCGAATCCGGGTCCGGGCATGGATGTTTGTAAACGTATGGTGTAGAGGCGGCTGGCGCACCTTAAATCTGTCGTGGTCGAAAGTCCTCACGTTGGGTTGGCTTGGAAGTTTGGAGAGTGGGGTGCCAGCTCAGGTGTTGCTTCGTCATCTGACCGTGGTTCATAATTACGAGGTGTTGTCCTCGGATCTTTCTCTTAAGGGACTGATCCCGGACCGTCGTCAATAGCCCGTTGTGTTGCTCTAGTACGACGTTAACTAAAAATTACCAATTACCAATCATTTTGCTTTAACTATTAACTTGATGATTGTCCTTGTTAGGACCAGCGGCGGCTAACCCATTGGGTTATCCTCTACAAGTAGCCGCAATTCCACCCCTTGTATTACTGAAGGCCAAGTGGTCAGTGGTCGGGGTTAGAGAAAAAAGTATTTTAGACACCAATTATTCTGGGTTTTGGTTGAATGATTGCGAATTTTTGGCTTTCATTACGGCGAATAGCGAATCTTTCTGGATCGATTTGTATATCCTTAACACACACGAGCGTTGTTCTATTAGCTACGTTTAATTGCGATTTATAATGTATTTATTACCTAATAAACAAAATTTGGCAACATTATTTTATTTTTCAATTTTAGAAATTTTACGAATTTTTAAGAAATGCAGTTACATTTTCTTGGGCGATTTCATTTTACAAGTCGAAACAGTTTAGGTAATGCTTCACTGTTTCCATATCATTAAAATTATCCGTATACGATCTAATATTCAAAGCTGTATTTATAAATAAATAAATGTTCAAATAATATACATTGTTGAGATTTTTCGTAAAAAATACTGGTTGGTGAAGCATTCTTGAAATTAACATTTCGAATTTCAAAAACACTAAAGGTTTATACACTCATTGCCATAAAAATTTACGCACCAAGAAATATTTATGGGATCGTAACGAAACTTGGCATGAAGGTACATGTCGGCTAGATATGCAAATGATAAGAAATGCAGCGTGATTACGCATTGCGTAATGCCACTAGAGGGCGTTGAGCTTCGTTCTCCTTGGAGTATAAAACAAGTAAGCAGAGCTTGTTTGAGTGTACTTAATCTTTTGCAAAGGAAACGCTGAGGTAGACATGCCGTTACGTCGCCATCGAAGACAATATGAGCAGCTGTCAGAGTTCGAGAGGGGAAGAATCATCGGGATGATAGAAGCTGGGTTGTCAGCTCGGAGAGTAACTCGTCAATTAGGCTGTTCTTATTTTACTGTGAGGAAGTGTTGGGACCAGTGGACAGAAGAGACGTCATTTACACGGCAACCAGGCTCTGGACGCCCTCAACAGACCAGTAGTCGAGAAGACCGTCACATCATACGAAACGCACGCGTAGAACCAACTGCCTCATTGGCCGCTATCCAGACACAGGCAGCACCTTCACTACCGGCCCCTGTGTCTTCCCGAACCATCGCAAGGCGCCTGGCAGAAGGACATCTGGTATCACGGCGCCCATTACGTGTGCTGCCAATGACACCCACCCACTGACGCCTCCGTTTGGAGTGATGTCGCGTACGACGTTATTGGACTGCAACGGAATGGAACCAGGTCGTCTTCAGCGACGAATCTAGATTCAATTTGAGCAGTGATGACAATCGTGTTCGTGTGTGGAGGCCCCGTGGCGAAGGCCTCAATCCTATCTTCGCCTTACAGCGACACACCGCTCCCACAGCTGGTGTGATGGTATGGGGTGCCATTGCTTACGATACACGGTCACCCCTAATATTGATCCATGGAACAATGACAGCCCAGCGGTACGTCCATGACATCCTTCAGCCACATGTGAAGCCACTCATGGCAGTGCTCCCAGTAACCAATTTTCAACAAGACAATGCTCGGCCACACACAGCAAGCATGTCATAAGACTGCCTCCACCACATTACCACCCTTCCCTGGCCTGCTCGATCCCCAGATTTGTCACCAATCGAGCCTATCTGGGATCATTTGGGACGGCAAGTTGGACACCCTACGAGTTTGGTCGAACTGGAGGCGCGTTTACAGCAACTGTGGAACGAGATGTCTCAGGACATCATACGGAACTTGTATACCTCAATGCCCACTCGTATCGAATCGTGCATTCGCGCTAGAGGGGGTCCAACAGAGTACTAAAACTTCCGTTCATTTGTACTTTTTTCTGCAATAAATGATCATTTTTATTTGATTTTCTAATCACTTACATATATCAAAGTAGTACATGTGTAAAATTTAGTTTCATTTTGACGACTTTTTCTTGGTGCGCAAATTTTTATGGCAATGAGTGTATCTCTGGTATTTGCATTGTTTATAACAAAAATCGAAAATGATTTAAAATAAGTAAAATTCGATTTCCACTTCGTAGAAGAAATCAAGAAATATTGTACGAAATACATTGGATACTAAATAATAGCACCAATAAACTTATCCTATCTTTAGCAAAAACTATCTCAACCTTTGTCACCACAATAAAGTATGAAAATATTTGTGAATTATAAATATATCGCAAACTTTTTCAGTTTCTGTAATTAAATATTACTTCGTATCTAAATAACAAGTTCAAAACGTTTACTGTAACCATCTAAACGCTAGTTTCGTTTAAAACCTGTGGTCTCTAATCAAGTACGTTTACTCCTTTAGGTATAACTTATTTTGGATAACAAGTTGCATCGCTTTTCTAGTCATCATTGGTAGCATTGTGCTATCTTGGATCTCGATCATTTGGAAAATGATAAAGGTATGTATCATGTACTTCTGTTTCAGGCCAAAAAGGAAAAGTGCAATTTCTTTGCTTGGGGATTATCCCTCAAAGTGGTTTCTACGAGATATCTCGTCGATCAAGATCTGACCAATTTTACTAATCTCTACATCAAGACATTGTCAATTTTTAGTTGATGACCAGATAAATATCTTGTCAGTTTGTTCTGATGACGAGATATCTCGTCCATCAAGATCTGCCCAGTTTTCTTCTCGTGACAAGATATTTCGTCCATTAAGATCCTGATCAGTTTTGCTAATGGCGAGATCAAGAACTGGTCGCTTTTCATCTTGTGACGAGCTATCTCGTTCATCAAAACCTGGTCAGTTTTGCTAATGACGAGATCAAGAACTGGTCACTTTTCATCTAGTGACAAGCTATCTCGCCATTAAAAACCTGGTCAGTTTTGTTAATAACGAGATCAAGAACTGGTCACTTTTCATCTAGGGACGAGCTATCTCGTTCATCAAAACCTGGTCAGTTTTGCTAATGACGAGATCAAGAAATGGTAGCATTTCATCTAGTGACAAGCTATCTCGCAATTAAAACCTGGTCAGTTTTGTTAATAACGAGATCAAGAACTGGTCACTTTTCATATAGGGACGAGCTATCTCGTTCATCAAAACCTGGTCAGTTTTGCTACTGACGTGATCAAGAACTGGTCACTTTTCATCTAGGGACGAGTTATCTCGTTCATCAAAACCTGGTCAGTTTTGCTACTGACGTGATCAAGAACTGGTCACTTTTCATCTAGGGACGAGCTATCTCGTTCATCAAAACCTGGTCAGTTTTGCTAATGACGAGATCAAGAAATGGTAGCATTTCATCTAGTGACAAGCTATCTCGCAATTAAAACCTGGTCAGTTTTGTTAATAACGAGATCAAGAACTGGTCACTTTTCATCTAGGGACGAGATATCTCGTTCATCAAAACCTGGTCAGTTTTGCTACTGACGTGATCAAGAACTGGTCACTTTTCATCTAGGGACGAGTTATCTCGTTCATCAAAACCTGGTCAGTTTTGCTACTGACGTGATCAAGAACTGGTCACTTTTCATCTAGGGACGATCTATCTCGTCCATAAAAACCTGGTCAGTTTTGCTAATAAGGAGATCAAGAACTGGTCACTTTTCATCTAGGGACGAGCTATCTCTTTCATCAAAACCTGGTCAGTTTTGCTAATGACGAGATCAAGAACTGGTAGCATTTCATCTAGTGGCGAACTAACTAGTCCATAAAAACTTGGTCAGTTTTGCTATTGACGGGATCAAGAACTGGTCACTTTTCATCTAGTGACAAACTATCTCGTCCATATAAACCTGGTCAGTTTTACTAATGACGAGATACCTTGTCGAGACAACCACCAGGAGGACGGGCACTAGTCCTGTCATAAAATTCTCGAGACAATTTTTGAAATTAATATTCTGTTTAGATGGATGTTATCAGCTCGCTACTATTTAATGCTCATTCTTATAATTATCTTAGTTCACCAAATTTCAGTACCGATTTGAGTGTAATAGCTTTTATTTAATAATGTTTTAAGGAGTTTATATTTTTATAGAGTGTAGCAAATCACATCATTCGTCGAAACTTTGAAAGCTAGAAAGCAACAACTAACTCATAGCGTACTATCACGCAAATCATTTTAAATTAAACGGCACGAAATCTTACACCATTTTTTTAAACGGACAGACGCAGTGAGACATAAAGTTTTCAAGCAGTTTTAAGTTAGTTTTACTAACAAATACCGAAATGTTGTTTTTCAACACGAATCCAATTGAAGTAAAGAAGCCAATGTGCAGGGGTAAACTCAGAACCAAATTTAACAGGATTCGAATTATGAAACAAAAACTTAATTGCTATATAGTCGTAATTTCTGTGAACTGATCTTATAAACTCACGAATTTAAAAAAGTGATTAAAAACAAACTGTCCGACAAAAGATCGTTTTTAAATATCGTTAGCGTCTTTTTTATTTGCTAAATGCATATTAAACAGCACTCTAAAGCTATGAGTATTCTTATTTTATGTTAAAACAAAAATTTCTTTATTTCCCGCAGAAGTCTACTAAAATTCCATTCACTTACGTGTTGAAAGGAGCAAACAACAGTGCCGTAGTTCGAACCTTAGTCTTTGTTTTTTTGACTGCTCTGCTCATGACGATCTCTATGATGGGTTTCGTAAGTATTTTCGTACTCATTGATTTTACCAACTCTCATTGTTTTGAATTATTTTAATTCGATTGAAAACGGTTATAACAATTTTATGTATTTCAAACAAACTTCTCACAATTTTCATCAATTTTAAAACAGTACATTAGTTACATTCCATTTTCTTTCTTTTTTAAGTAAACCCTATTTTACTGGTGCACACTTTTGATTAAATAACATTTCATAAATTCTTTGGGTTCGCATCATTCTAGTCATGCCTATAATGTATTTTTAAATTATAAGTCAAGTTAATTAAAAAAATAAAACTGGAGGCGTTGTGATAGTTGTCAAGCTTTGTTGTACCTGTAAAGCGTTGTGACTGTTTGATAGAAGCAATGTGATAAATTTCTATTGTTCTGTTGAAAATTTTTTAAATGTGACGGAAGTATGAAGTATCTGTTCTGCATATGGCTAAAATATGGCTATTTCTTTGTTATTTAAATATTATCAATTCGCAATTATTTACGTATTCGTAATTCTTGTGTTTACGTAAAGAATGATAAGGAAACTCTTCTTATTTTAATCCTATCGAGCATGTGTGGGACAGCCTTAGGTGTAGTTATAACATATGGGATCAACTGGTATCTGCTACACATGCAAGCGCTTAGCGTAAGTTTGTACAAGGTCAGATTCTGTTCTGAATTTCAGAAATGTGCTAGGAATTCGAACTACTTTGGTTTACCAGTAAGTGCTTCTTCCTTGGGATGGCATTTACAGCATCCTTAACACACTTCGATTCTTCATTGTAAGTAGTAGAGTGATCTTGTTTAATTTATTAAGACACTTTTATGTTTAATTATGATGTCATATAAGATTTATTTCCTTTTAATCACAAATACAAAGCGTAAATGCTTTTTATAATGTATGTACTTGAATCTTTCATCGCCCCTTCTCAAAAAACTGACAAATAAAAAAAAGCTAGTTTCACAGGAGAGACAAACGAAGATTGAAGCACATTTTATTTATCGATTTGAAACTGGTTGAATCATTATATCTTTATTAAAAGTGCATAGTAAATTTCTGATTTGGTTACTGTGGGTTATTAGAGTTCAGGAGAATCGTTTGTTCATTGAATAAATAAAATCTTCATTTTGAGTTGTGTCAGTATATCGTTTTCTAAGAAATTGCTTGCTTTGGTATTGCATTGTTTTTTCATTATTTAAAAATATATTTAAGAAGATGAATTCATTTTCAGGAAGATTGTCAAGGTACCTCATACAACTCGAACTTTCTAGAAAACAGAACTGTTTCAGTAGAAAGTGCTGTTGCCTGCCACAAACCTTGGGTGAGTCTCCATACAGCATATCTCTGTCAGTTACAATAAAAATACTTTTTAATAAATTATTAACAATTAAACACCCAAGTGGAGAGGGTTCATGTACTTCAGACATTCCTAAAATAATAGAAACATTAAATATTTTCATTGATTTGAAAATACAATCAATAGGTGTTTGGGGGATACGAGGACACATTCCACTGCAAATTTTTACTGAAAGTTTAGATTTGAGGTCAAAAAGTTAGGCTTTATATAGGTTTTAGCCCAGCTATCTCATTTAGTTTTCTTAACCCTCCAAATGTTTCGCCACGATCTGGTCAATTTTGCTAAGGAAGAGCGTCCAAGTTCTAGTCAATCGTGAGAAACTTTGTTGTGGTTGACCTTTAAGAAAGGTCGCTTGCAAGTAAGGTGCCTACTCCATTGTGTCATCAGAATGACGAATATATTCTGATTGGTTAGTGTTTGGCCCCAGCTGCTGTTCTTTCGCCACAGACTTTACAATGACTTGAGAAGAACAGGGGAAATAGAGTTTCCTCTGAAGTCGGTGTTCGTCCAAATGATCTCTGATTGGTTTTTGACTTTTACCGTTGGATTATTTTTGGACTGCAGAGAGACGTTGGAGACGACGGTTAGAGAGAGCCAGAAAAAGCGGGTGAGGCTTGTTCACCGCGCGTGCTGGACAATGAGAATACATACTTTTATGTATTGGTGTAACGATGTTAATGTGATGATGTAAATACTGTATATATTTCTTAATGTTCTTGGAATAATAAGAAAAATACCTATCTTAACTGTTGGTTGTCTTATCCCTGTGTATGATTCGTACTGTTTTCACGTTACCGTTTTTGGAGTTACGACACCACAATGGATTTTATGTAAAGTTGTGTTGTCACACCAATAGCTACAAACCAGAAAGGGGGTTGACTACCAGAAATTGGCTTCCAATAAGATCACTGGATTTTACTATAAAAAACTTATCTAAATTAACAGAACGCTTTTCCTATCAATTGTGTTGATCTCAATGTGTATTTACAGTACTTCACATGGTGTGCCATACTGTCCATGATCTCTGTCTCGGTCTTTCTTCGAGTGCACTGCTTCATCAAACTCGTAATCAACGGTAGTCTACTGACAGCCTTCACTTGCATCATTTACACCAAGTCTACCCTCTTCAACAAGGCGTATTTGCAAGATTGGTAATTGCTTTTGCTTTTTTGCCGTTTTGTTGATTTGCTAAGAGTTGTCCAACTCGTTCATATTCCACAACCCGGGTAACTCCTTCCCATATTTTAGAACATTTTGGTGTCTCTATGGAACAGCTTCTGGATGATCAGAAGTTAGTCACTGCTACAGCAAGGTCTTTTGGACTTGGTCTATGTTATACCTTGACCGAGGGTATTAATATCACATTTTTTTCTTCATCGAGGCAGAGTAACCGTCGTTGAACAACGAATTATATATTACCCGCGAATGGAAATTTAAGCCTATACGCTTTTGGTTTTAATAAAATGACCAATAATAAGAAATCAGTAGGTGTCACGAACAAATCTGGAGAATTTTCAACTCTATGATATGTTACACGAACTGTCTGCCTTAAGAAAAGTGTGCCCTCTAAAGCGATTAGTATCTTGATTTTAGAAATGTTGAGTTAAATACTGCGCTTTTTTAATCACTAGATTTTTTTTTAAAATACATTGAACTTAAAATTGATGTTCTAGCTCTTGTTATTTCTAATAAATTTCTGTTTATGTGTTTTATTTGATGTTCTTTAATGTGTCTTTAATTTCATACTTCCTTGAGCAACCGTGTTTAGCTTATCATAAATTCTTCTTTAGGAATCGCATGCCACCAGGTGTGGATCAGTTCTGGTGCTTGTTAGTCACTCTATACACTTTGCATCTACTGGACAGGCAGGTAAAGAACAATAATACGTCTCTATATAGCATAGGTCGTTAATGAATCCAGTTCTCGCGCATTCCTTAAGCAAATATTTTAATTTTGTGTAAAGTAACATTCTAGTGCTTGACATTTGCTTGTGATTTAATTTAATGAGTTTTTCGACTGTGGGGGACAGTTCTCGGTGTGACTGCTCATCACTCTTTACTTTAGGGATAAGAACCACTTGTTAAGCACAAAGGTTAAAAAGTGAAGTTAGAAATGGTGCCTTAAATACACTACCCAACAATAATGGACGGGGCAGCAAGATGGGATGGTATGAGGGGAATAATACTCGCTTTAGTAAGGGGATGGTCCCCCTATGTGGTGCAATTGCACTAGTAACCCTTCTGGACATACTTTCAACAAGGTTTTGAAACACAGCTATTGGTATTTGTGTCCGTTCCTGCTGCAGGAATGTCGCCAGCTCAGCTGTAGATTTCGGACGTGGTTTCCTGATCCGTAAGCGTCGCTTTTACTCGTCCCACAAATGTTCTATAGGGTTTAGGTCGAGACTATGAGCAGGCCAGGGAAGACGTTTTACATCCATATCTTGATACTACTGCTTGACAGAGGCTGCAACATGACACGTAGCGTTGTCGTCAGAAAAAGTAACATTCGTCCATTCCATAAAATTGCCAAAGCGTAGGAAGAACCTGATTTTCTAAAATGTTCATGCAAGCGTCGGCGTTTAATTGACCAGGAACAACATGCAAAGGTCCCAGGCCATACTACAAAAAACACCCTCAAACAAGTAGTCTGATTTTATGCAAATCCGCTGGCGTCCGTTCCATTATTGTAGGGTAGTGTACTTTTAAAACTAAGTTTTTCCTCGTAATTATCCGAGCTCCGACTAACCGAGTGTCGAAGTTAACCCTGCCGCGCGCGCAAATTCGATACTGATTTTCCGTGCTTAATAAATATTTCAATAGCAGTAATAGTAACATGTAGAACAGTAAATTGCTTTAGCATTTCATATAGGCTTAACTTCGTCCGTACTATCCAAAATTCTTCTCGGTTGACATTACGTTTGTATAATCAAGGTTCTACTGAATATTAACGTTCAGAAAATTAAGACTCGGTGAAAGTCTTTTAAAATCTTTCGCAAGTTGTCCTCCAACAAATCACCAATTATATATTATTATCATAAATATGGTACTGAAATCATATTTTATTTAAAAAACAATTTGTGATCTCTTCCAAAAATTCCTTTTGAAAGACCTGGGAGTCACATTTGAAGTTGTTTAAAGTCCTTACCTTAAATAGCTCTTTAAAGTTTTAATTCCATCGAGGGAAACCAACTCGAATCGAGACTACAAGAACACTTAACGTTGTATGGTTGCCTTTGTAATTGTCCTTTTGATCTGTTTAAGTGCATTGTTTTGTTCAATTATACATTGGGTCATCCAAAAATAATGCGTTTTTTAGAGAAAATTTTAAAATAACGTAAAAAAGAAAAACACATCAATTCAAGTTACATTTACTACTAATATTTACAATTTTTTCCCATTTACATTTCAAATGCAACTGAAGCTCTTGTATTTTTCTTAAGACTTAAGACATTGGGCCACGGTAGCATTGTTGGAAGTGTTGCAGATTAGCAACCGGAAGGTTGCGAGTTCGAACAACCCAAGATTGTCATATGCGTGGGTCTGGAGCACGTTAAATATGTCGTAACCTTCAATGTCCACACGTTAGGGTGGTGTGAATGTTTAGAGAGTGGGGTGTTAGCTCAAGTGTTTACCTCGTCATATAGCCTTGGATCAAAATTACGAGTCCTTAACTAATAGTCCAATGTTATGCTCCAGTGCGACGTAAATTTAACTACCTTCCAACCTATCTCTTTGGACACATTGTGGATTCAAAAATCCTCCATTAAGGGGATCTTAAAGACTTTGAAAAGGAGAGTAATCTGACGATGCCAGATAAGGAGAGTATGGAGTATAAGTCTCAATTTCCCTTTAAAATTATCTTTTTTTGCTGCGTTTCTTGTGCCTTGTCATGATTAAATAACGCACCCTTTCTGTGAGCTAGTGCAGGTCATTTTTCATCAATATCCTGGCTTAGCCGTGTCAGCTATTCGCAACACAGCTCCAGTGATGGTTTGATTTTCAGAAAGCAGCTCATAATATGATATTCACTCTTGAATTCGCGTTTCAAAGATTAAAATGACGCACAATTACTTAAAGCATCTCAAATTGAGATAAAACACACCCATTATTCTATTATGCAACAACTGCAAAATTGTGGATCTTTCATTTATACCGATAAGAAAACACAGCATTGTGGCTATGACCCAATACTATAGCGTATTGAATATAATGTTCATAAAGTCATATTTTACGTCGTTTTCTTTCAGGTGGAATACATCGGTCGATTGGACTACTTATGGAAAAGGAAGCTGAAAAACGAGCAAGAAGAAGCTTCTACTATGGGACTTGTCAACAGAACATTACTTCAAAATATACTACCGGTTCATGTAGCTCAGTACTACCTTACTAAGGAATCCATGCATTTTGACGTAAGTACATATTACTCTCGATCTTTATAACAATTCATAAAATAATATCTACCATCTCTACTATTATAAAAGGAAGTGTTTGTGTGTCTGTGTATGTGTGGGGTGTCTTCAGACAAATCTATACCACTTACACTCCTGAAATTTGTCACACAGGCAGTCCTAAAGGTGACAAAATCTCCTCGATGCCCGAATTTTAAAATGCCTAATATTTATTAGTTTTTCCATACTGTTTCTTCACCCGCGGAGCTGACATCACAGCTCCTTGTTTGAAGAAAGCAAAGGATTTTGCATTTTTCGTCCTTCGGAACTGTGCCAAGTTATGACGTTTCTCCACTCGCGGAGCTGACGTCACAGCTACTTGATTGAAGAAAGCAAAGGATTTTGCGTTTTCAGTCCATTGGAACTGTGCCAAGTTATGACGTTTCTCCACTCGCGGAGCTGACGTCACAGCTACTTGATTGAAGAAACCAAAGGATTTTGCGTTTTTCGTCCATTGGAACTGTGCCAAGTTATGACGTTTCTCCACTCGCGGAGCTGACGTCACAGCTACTTGATTGAAGAAAGCAAAGGATTTTGCGTTTTTAGTCCATTGGAACTGTGCCAAGTTATGACGTTTCTCCACTCGCGGAGCTGACGTCACAGCTACTTGATTGAAGAAAGCAAAGGATTTTGCGTTTTTCGTCCTTTGGAGCTGTGCCAAGTTATGACGTTTCTTCAATCGCGGAGATGACGTCACAGCTACTTGATTGAAGAAAGCAAAGGATATTTCGTTTCTCGTGCTTTGTAAGTGTGCCAAGTTATGACTCACTCGCGGAGCTGACGTCACATATCCTCAATTGAAGAAAGCGTGTTTTGATGATTTGCGTTGTTGAATAGCATAACTTTCTTGCCACAGATTTTAACTTTGTCACGGGAATGGAATGTTTGAGGTTTTCTATCTGCGCGATCGTTAAAGATAAAGTAAAAATTTCAACGGATTTGAAATGTGCGGAAAATGTTTCACCAGATTTATACCTTAAATGTAATTTCCTTTAAATAAATAGTTTTTCAATTCTAACCCGGGTCATGTCGGGTGGATGTAGAACATTCTTAAAAGTATTGTTTTTTCGTTATGTTTCAGTACCTATTCTTATTTTTTCAATATGGACATGAAAAGAAATGCCACTGGCTGGCCTGCTAGTAGCTTTATATAATAGTAACGTCATCGAAATTGTGACCGGAAAACTCTTACGACGTTTGAAGTATCCGTTAGAATTTGGGCTTTATGACACAAGGTCCAAAAAACGGACAAGCTGCTACAAGATTCCGTCAGCAAAAGTGTGAAACCACGTAGGTCGAAAAAATATGATTTCGATTTGTTCGGTAAACAAGCACACTAAAATCATTTGCAATTTTTAGTTTCAGCTAAATATTTACTAGTCTGAAGCAGATGATTTTACTGCTCACGTTTAAGGAACTACCCGAAATTGTATTTTTTTTACTTCCGTGGTTTTACTCTTTTACCGACGATTTGATATACGCGAGTTAGATTATGGTATACAAGGCCCACCCCATTCAATACACACATACTACAAAAATTACTCTCTCAAGATGCCGTCTAAGAAAATTTAAATTAATGACTTTTTATCTAAAACATGATCATTGGATAGTCATGTCTTCCGGGCAAAATACGAAGATTTTGCTTTCGCCTCCCAAAAGCTCTCGCATGATACATATCGGGGGTTAGCTTAAAATGTTGTTTATCACCATTGTTATGTTTAATATGATCGACGTTCTTACGATCAAGCAGCGTACGTGAATTCGGGATTAACTCGTTGAAATTTTTATGTCGCCACTCTTATTATATAGGCACTCTAGTTAGGCCCGGTGCACACATTCGATTTTTCAACGTGCGGCGCAGCTGCGGCAACGTAGCCCAACTATAAACACATAACCGTGAAATGACGCAAGTACTCATTTCGCGCCATTTGCGATAAATATTCTCTCGAAGAAAACGTGTTTATTTCGCTTACTTGGTGCAAAAAAAGTATATTTTGAAACAAAATAGACGTTACTGGATACAACCATTTATTAATTATTATTTATATTCCATTTATTTATGAAAACAAGGTACTTCAAACCGGAGAAGCGTAGGCGGCGAGCTGCAGCGCCGTGGGGAACTGCGGTACAAATTGCACGTAAGTGGACGTGCGTTGCCGCAGCGGCGCCGGAGGCATGTGTGGACTACACCATTGGATCTAATGTATCTCATACCGCACTTGCGTTGCTGCAGCGGCGCCGCACGTTGAAAAACCGGATGTGTGCACCGAGACTTATGCGAAACGCATTCCACCGCAGAAACACTTCTGCCACCCACATTTAACTTGACAGAAAATGTGTATCATACCACAAGACGATAGTTGGTAGTTGAATTTACATCGCACTCTAGTAACATAACGGGCTATTGGCGATAGTCCGGGATCAATCCCGAAGTTAAACATCCGAGGACAATAACGCGTAATTTTAAACCATGGTCAGACGACGAGGTCAACGCCTTAGCCTCCTAACAGCCACACGAACATGAGGACATTTGAAGCCACGGCAGAATTAACCTGCACTTCCTCCCCCATATACACGACGATCTTTTGGCTGGATTTGGTTTCAAGCTCACAACCATCCGGTTAGTAATCCGTGACGCTACCAATTGGTGTACCGTGGTCATACAACAAGAGGAAATACGATAGATTAAATAGAAATTAAATATAGTGTTACCATACATCGTTGTTTAAAAAGCGCATCCCAAGGTCACGGTCGATTAATGGTTTTGGTCCAGGTCGGAAGAAAATTTTACATCGCGTAAAATAATATGCAAAAATATTGTATAATATAACAAATTTGAATGCGTTTTAAATGTAACTCTAACACTGATTTGTTAGAAATTTTACAGAAATTTCCTTTTATTTTACTGTAGAAGGTTTTTAAGGAACAAAGGTAAGTGGAGACGTTAGTTTCAATGAATATAATTATGTGCATCGAAATTAATACATCTGTATAAAAATATAAGCCAATGGTAAATTCTGCGATAGATCGTTTGAAGTATTCTCGTTTTCAAACACCCTCAGTTTTTGAGAACTTCTATCATTACAGTAATTTTATTTCTTCCTCTACGATCAACTTATGATAGACTAGAGCAAACTAGACTAAGACCTAAGGTTTTAATTGAAGTATTCTAAACTATAGTCCACTGAACCCAGAGCAGTGTAAAAATGTCTTGGTTTGATTAAAAAAAATTTAGATGACCTATTTTTTTTTCAATATTCCCGGTTTGAAAGAAAAACAAAATAGTAACTCTGAAATAAAATCGCATGTCCATTTATAAGAGGGAACGCGGTAGCTCAGTTGGAAGAGTAGCGAACGAGAACCGGAGGGTTGCAAGTTCGAAACTCGCTCCAACCAAAGACCCTCCTGTACGTGGGGTCCTCTGTTAGGCATTCATTCTGTCGTGGCCTCATATGTCCTCACGATGACATTGTGTGGATGTTTGGAAAGTGGAGTGCCATCTAAGGTGTTAACCTCGTCATCTGATCAGGTTTCAAAAATATGAGGTGACGTTCTCGGATATTTCTCTTCGGGATTAATACCGGACCGTCGCCAATAGCCCGTTGGGTCTATTAAAAATTAACTTATGTCTATCTATATATATATTTCTCTTACGTGGCACGCAAAAAAGACTGTATTTGTTACCGCGTTTTGGCAACATTGTGCGATTGTTTGTTTACTAGGAGCCTCGCGCCTCATTTGAATCTATACCGTTATCGGATGAAATTTTATTGAAAAAAATGAATTTTAGACGAGCTGTGTTGCGGTTTGTAATAGAAATCTAAGAAAGCGGAGGATCTTTTCAGGGCTATTTAAAAAACGGTCCTTTTCAAGGCTAACAATTATAGTACAACAAGACGCGTGCACTACAACTTTCGTTGTAGTGCACGCGTGTACACACGAACAACTTGCTGGGTATTCAATTTCCAAAGCAGCGTTCACATTGCGAATAAAAATTTGCTGAAAGTTTTCATTTAAATTCTGATTCTAGAGGTACTGTATATATCTTTTATGTAATACAACAAATTTAGATTTGAAAAATATTTTTTTGGAATAACTTATTTTGTAATCAATCCCTTCTGCTAGGACACGTGTCTTCATTGATGCGAGCGAAGCGAGCATAGGTTCGCGCAGTGAACCAATGAGAATTGCGAAGCAATCCTCCGGGGGTTGGCGAGCGTTAGCGAGCAGGGGGCGGGCCCCCTAGTTTAAAATAACACATTTAGTTGAAATAGATTGAGGACTCAATATTAAAATTTAAAACAATAATCATTTCAGCGGATTAATAATTGCTTGTCCTTTACGTTTCATGTTTAGCTGGATTTATACCACGAGGAATACAGCTCAGTGGCCGTTATGTTCGCCTCCATCCCCAACTATATGGACTTCTACAGCGAATCACTGCTGAATGATGAAGGCAGGAAATGTCTTCAGGTCTTACACGAAATCATATGCGACTTCGATAAGGTAAATTTGTTTCTTGTGTACATGGCAAGAACTTTCGTATTTTCATTTATTTTGTATATCAATGCAGGAAGTTGATTGAGCGACGCTTTAGAAATAGCGAATCCCTCAGACCGAGGAAAAGTATTGTCTGGAATCGAAAAATACACTGAAGGCTGTTCGCTTACTTTAAAAAAAAAATCAAAACAGCTTCTTGTCATATTTTGTTTTAGGCCTAAGAAAACGGATCTTCGGAAATGCATTCCACTAAAAACGATCCATACAAAGCATAGTTCAATCAAAGTCATTGGGGTAGGTTTAATTGCAAAGTTCATCGTATTGGTTTGCAGATTGGGAGATCTTCCCCACTCCTTCATGTTGACACTTCAACTGAACCTATCAGAGGTCAATGCAGGTTATTCAGTAAGAAGCAGGAAGGCATGTTTTTGAACTAGATTTTCCCCGACAGCTCGTTTTGAACCTTAATTCCAAATAAAAGGAAGTAAACATCTGTGACATTCTCTTCCAGTTGCTGTACGAACCACCTTATCTGAAGTTGGAGAAGATCAAGACGATCGGAAGCACTTACATGGCTGCAGCTGGCCTGCAACCCGGAAGGAATTCGAGCAGAACTTCCTATGAAGTAATTATTAAATGATAATTATATAAGACTCATTTCTTTTTATGAACTTCCTCTATTGCTGGTCCAGTTTTGAGAAGCTGCTTGCGTATTCCTTCGATACATCTATATGCATTTCTGTTTGCTTTCATACCACACATCTAAAACGAGGGCGAGTCAGTAATTATCCGCACTGCAGTTATGATTTATCTCTCTAACGGTGGTCGTCATGGCGAGGTATCTCGTCATTAGCAAAACTGATGACAAACTTGATAGACGAGATATCTCGTCAGTAGTAGAGAACTTACCTGATCTTGATCCCGTGATCAGGATGAAAATTTGTGATACCTGGATTACCATACATCTCCTCACTCGCAAAATTTGTCTTATATTGATGAACGAGATATATCGTCCAAACCATTTGGAGGGTTAAGTATTTCTTGGCATAATGCCCTTGCTTTTCAACCCACGCGTTTCATCGTTGCATAAGCTTTTAATGTCCTCGAAACAAGAGTTTTCGGCTTGAAGATCGTCTCCCCAATTGCATCGTTTCTTTCAGTTCTTGGTCCATAGTGACTAGTTGATCACTTGCTGGAACAGTACTCACTCGTCGGTGTAACAGAACCATGTTACATACACTAATACGCTGTTGTCGTCAGTTATTGTAGCAGACTATCGTTTAGTTCTTCAAGCTTATCATTGTGAGACCTGTGGAAATGGGGAGCCTAAAGAACAATATCAACAAACGAAGAGTTAAAATTGAAATTCGAAAACGGGTATCAGGGGGTTCTAGTTCCAAAAGCAGGTACCGACACTTTTTCCGCGATTGTGGACTGCGGCAAGAAAAATTTTTGATTGCATTTCCGTCACCATGTTTAATTGAACATGGATTTAGTGAGGCAGCAAGTCTTTTAACTAATGAAAGTAATCTACTGCAATAGTTAATCTGGAGATTTAAGGCCCTGTTCACATGAGCCGTTTCAACGCGCGTATGGCGAGGCTAACAAGGTCCTGTCACTAAATTATGTTTATTTATTCCTCTAGTTCAAGTTACTATCTTTGCGACCTTGAAGAGCGGGACCCTGATAGCTTCGCCAAACGCGCGTTTTACGAGCCTCATGTGAACGCTGCCTAAGGGCACTGCTAACGAAAGTAGAACGTGACATAAACCAATTGGTACCATAACACCCTTCTTAATAGTGATTATTTTTAGTTTTATTAATTTTTATTGATGATTAAAAAATTAGCAATTTTTTTCTTGTGTTTATGTGTAATTAATTCATTGTTTGTTATTTTATTTTAATGAGTGGCTCAATTTCAGTTCCAAGTTGTTTTATTTCAAATCTAGTCTTCTCGAATTCTAAAATTACACGCGCAATTGCGTAAATATTTTGACTCAAAAATTAGAGGTACAACTACACTTGCAAACATTATTATTATTGAGGTATAATTTTCCAGTGGTAATGCCGAAAATAAATTATCTTTGACAAGGGGACGTTGAGATTAAAACGTTTGGGAACTTTGTCTTAGTCCATTACCAGTCAATCCCTGTATTGTTAGTTTATTTCTGTACAATTAGAAGAGACATGTGGACATATGCACTATTTTTGTTACAGAGTTTTGGTCCAGAAAAAGATGATACGCAAAACGTACTGGTCATGGTTAAATTTGCAATGACGCTAATGGAAACATTGCAAGAGATGAACCGGCAGATATGGCAGCAATTCAACCTTATTATTGATATAAATTTTTCCAGTGGTCCAATTTTTTCCAAATTTTTCCAGCCGAAAATACATAATCTTTTGCAATGGTGGCGTTGAAGCAAAAACGTTTTTGAACTTTGTTTTAGTCCATTACCAATCAATCCGTTTTGTTTGTTTATTTCTGTAAAATTAGAAGAGATATGTGGACTTATGCGCTATTTTTGTTACAGAGTTTTGGTCCGGAAGAAGATGGTACGCAAAACGTACTGGTCATGGTGAAATTTGCAATGACGATAATGGAAACATTGCAAGAGATGAATCGGCAGAGCTGGCAGCAATTCAACCTTAGGATTGGTAAGTCTATAAACCCAACGATGTTCTCATAACCAATGTTTTAAGGCCAAAATTCGTGCGTTTACTACGTTAACTACTATTATTTGCCATCTACTGAATGGTAGTCCAACGAATTTATTTCCTTTGACTATAATTCTTTTTTGTCTCCTTTTTACATTTTCCTTCTCTCCCCATTAATTAATTTTAATACATTAATCTTATATTTATATAATTTCTTATTTTGAAAAGTTGTCGGTTGTTATTTCTACTTTTTGTTAGTTGAAAACTTCTTTCCTTTGTGTCCGTCGATATAATTATGACAAGTACGTAGAAAAAATATCATATGCTCCAAAACATATGTGACGTTTTCTGTAAAGCAGGTTCATGTTTTCAAAAAAAGTTATATTGCTGGTTCTTGCTTGATTTATCTTTCCTAATGAAAGATGACCAACCGATCTGGTTGTTAAGGTATTAGCCTCCAGATCGGAAGGTTCCTGGTTCAAATCCGGGTCAGTGCATGGATGTTTGTAAGCGTATGGTGTAGAGGCGGCTGGTGCACCTTAAATATTTCGTGACCGAAAGTCCCCACGTTGGGTTGGTGTGGAATTTGACAGTGGGGTGCCAACTCAGGTTTTGCCTCGTCATCTGACCGTGGTTCAAAATTACGTGGTGTTGTCCTCGGATTTAGGTGATTGATCCAGTACAGTCGTCAACATCCTGTTATGTTGCTCTAGAGTGACGTTAATTTAAGAAGAAAAAAAATTACCTAATGAAATCAAAAATTCATCAAAAATATCAAGTAGATTTTCGAGTGTTCTTTTTAGGCCCGATGCACACATCCGGTTTTTCAACGTGCAGCGCCGCTGCTTCAACGCAAGTGCGGTCTGAGATACATAAGATCCAATGCAGTAGTGCACACATTCCTCCGGCGGCGCACGTCCAATTTGCATGCAATTTTTAACGCAGTTCCCCACGGCGCCGCAGCTCGCCGCACACGCGTCTCCGGTCTGAAGTACCTTGTTTCCATAAATAAATGGAATATAAATAATAATTAATAAATGGTTATATGCAGTAACGTCTATTTTGTTTCAAAATATACTTTTTGTACACCAAGTAAGCGAAGTAAACACGTTTTCTTCGATAGAATATCTATCGCAATTGGCGCGAAATGAGTACTTGCGTCATTTCACGGTTATGCGGCACATTGTTGGGATTAGGTGCCGCAGCGGCACCGCACGTTGAAAAATCGGATGTGTGCACCGGGCCTTAGAGGTGTCAATTCTTATTTTTCCATTGAAATTCGGGATGAAAAGTTCACACCTCAAATTACTACAATTAGGTTCTAGGCATATAGTTGAATTGCATCCCATTCACTTGTTCACAGGCTGTTCGGTATTTATTGATGCTTAAGCCTTTTTTCACGTTCGCTGATATTTTCTCTTCTGCTTTGATTTCTAACTTAAAGATCTCTTTTTTTTATTATCAAGCTGTTGGCGAATATCATTAGACATGGGAGGTTTTCATGTGTATTTTTAGCAATACGTAGCTCCATAGATAAAATCAAGCATACTTAAACGTTGCTGCAAACTTTGTGAAGGAAAATCCCTTCGCGGTTGGTTTTGATTGCATACATCCATCATTGCCGTATGCCAATATACAAATGAGGCTATCAAAGTAAAAGCGGGCTCTCCCACCAACAATGGAGAAGAGCACGTTTTTCATGCCAAAATTTTTTATACTGCTGTGATCACAAATTACTCGGAATGATGCCATAAAACAAAAGGTATCAATTTATAAGTCAAAATTTATTACATCTCCTTCAAAGTAATCTCATTCGACTTCAATACACTTCTGCCGACGTTTTTTCCGAACCTCAAAGCATGCATTAAAAGTTGTTTTTGTAAAACCCCTTCAGGGGGGGGGGGTTTCGTATCGAATTTTCTTGTTTGCATCAATTGACTTAAAACGGTGACCACGTAGAGGGAGTTTCACCCGTGGAAATAAGAAAAACTCACACGGTGTCATATCAGGTGAATACGGAGCTTGTGGAGTCGTATTTGTTGAATGCTTTGTCAAGAAATCACGAATAATAATGGTATTGCTAGAAGGCGCATTATATTGAGGCAAAACCCATGAGATTTCGCCACAATTCAGTTCATTTTCGAAGTGTCGTTTCGACGAATGATATAGGAACTTGTTCAATAATGTCTCTTATTGTTAAACGACGATCACTAAGCACCAATTCTCTAACCTGATTGACATGTTGATCATTAGTCGAAGTGATTGATCTTCCAGATCGCGAATCATCTACTACAGATTCTGCACCTTCTATAAACTTTTGATACCCATTGTTTTTTATAAATAGTCTCTGTAAGGGCTTTTTGCAACATTTCAAATGTGTTTGTAGCAGAAATTCCCTCGAGGAAACAAAATGTAATACATGTTTGTTCAATTCCATTCGACATTTTGGAAAATCGACTATGTGAAAATTCTTCTCTTATTAAAAACAAATTTATTTTCAGACGATAAAATTAAATAAATCACTGATTGGTGCCACATGTTTATGTAAGTCGTAAAAATATTTTAACAAAGTTTGCAAACGATATCTACTATATATTTGTAGTACTTTACCGGATACTTTTTGATCACAGTAGTATATATTTTTTTACCTACAAAAAATGATTTGAGATTTTGAAAATTTATTTATCAGACACCAATAAGAAATTATTTGTAATTTTAGAGAAAATTTGAAGCAGCGCATTTCAAAATAAGTAAAAGTTCGTAATAAAAGGTAATAATAAAATCTTCTGGATTTTTTGGGTTAGGCCAATTTTGCTCTGATAACCTCAAATACAGAGGCTGTTTGCGCATTTTTTAGACGATTTTGGTTAGGGGTAATAAAAAAATCGTTTGCTGCAAAAGAAATAATTGCAGTTGTACTATGTTTTTAAAAATCAAAATTATCATCTGCGGCTTGAGAGGTTTGTTTTTATTCAAAATGGCGTTTTTAACGAAGCAGTGGTTCGAAGGCTATATTTATGCTCTTTCCGAAGAGAAATATTCATATTCCGTTATTCAAAAACGATGTGAGAGTCATGGTTTTGTGATATTTAAAGCCTCGACAGGTAATATCGTCAACAAGAAAGGAAAAAAACGTCAAATTGGAGCCTCGAAGTGGGACAAAAATTCCAAACAAGTATCCAAAGAAGAAACGGACATCTTCGACTATTGCAAAGGTACGTTGTTTAATGTTAAAAGAAAATCCCCCTAGTCAAAGGACAGTTGCAAAATCATTAAAATGCTCGGTGTCCACTGTAAACAAAATGATAAACGTTGATTTAAATCTTAAGAAATCGAAAAAACGCAATGTGCATCGTCTTTCTCCAAAGCATATCGCTGAACGCAGGACTCGCTGCCGCATTCTATATGAGAAACACTTATCCAAAGAAAAATGGAAAAAACTGTCACAATAGATGAATCATGGATGTATTTAAATGATTGCAGCAAAAAAAGAGCCATTTATTATCATAAAAGGGGAGAAAAAAAATTTAAGTACATGGTTCACAGAATCGAAAGAAAGTTTATCTAAGGGATTCATGATTGTTGATGGTTTTTCATATAATGGCAAGTTAAAAATAAAGAGAGTGGAAAAAAAATGTCAAGATTAACACCAAATACTATCAGGAACATATTTTATCGCCAATTTTTCTGAATGAAATACCATCGCTTTACCCACAGTGCCATCTATCTGTGGAACTCCATCAAGACAAAGCTAGCAGTCACACATCAAAATCCACTGTAAATTTCCTAAAAGAAATGGAACAAAGAACCGGTATCAAGGCCATACCCTTCACTGATATCCCTACTAAATCTCCCGATGTATTACCTATGGATTTTTGTGCTTTCGGACTTTTAAAATCTGCAGTATCCAAACGTCGTTCCACAACCATTACAGGACTCTGGAAAGCTGTTCAGGAGGAATGGGATAGAATACCTCTTCTGACACTTCAAAAGGCATTATTATCCTGGAAATTACGGTGTCGAAAGATAGTTCAGAATAAGGGCTATCAAATAGAACATTTAAAACACAAGCATTTTATGTAATTTAGTTTTGTGAATACAATATACACTGTCTAAAAATGTGTGAACAGCCTCTGTAATATCGATATTCGTACAATATACGTTTGTGAAATATGTATAGAGAAATGTTGTAGTGAGGAAATCTAGTTAATATGAGCTCAAGTCATTTTGTCGAACCTCGAAGTTGGGAGCTACGGCAAAAAACACGGACACTAGCGTTATTTTCAATTTGAAAATATCATATCTTGTCTAATCATAACAGTGTTCCGTGACAGCCCTGTTGGAAGAGTAACAGCAGGGTTGCGAGTTCGAAACTCGTACCGACCAAGGATCGTCGTGTATGCGACAGGCTGTTGCGCGTTAAATTGGAGGTGTACTCAAATGTCCTCACGTTGACGTGGTGTGGAAGTTAGGAGAATGGGGTGTCAGCTCAGGTGTTGACCTCATCATCTGACTATAGTTCGAAATTACGAGGTGCTGGTCCTCGGGTCTTTCCCTTTTTTGTTTGATCCTGGACAGTCACCAATAGCTCAGTGTGTTGCTCCAGTGCGATGTTAATTAACTACCTACCTAATCATACTAGAATTGACAACTAGTGTTTTCCTTTGCATTTTAATTCCTTGTTGAAAGTAATTTCATGCATTGTTTCCTCGTACCCAGGGATCGCTATGGGGCCTGTTTTAGCTGGTGTCGTGGGAGCATCTAAGCCACAGTATGATATCTGGGGCGATACTGTCAATATAGCCAGCAGAATGGACAGCACAGGTGTTACGAATGCCATTCAAGTAAGTTGAGAAAAAACTTGATCTCCAGTTCTACACAGTATTCATTCTTTCGTTTAGGCCCTGAACTTAAGGTTATCTATTGCAATCAATATAGGTTTATAGGCTCCAATAGAATTTCTTTATGAAATCCTTATACTATCCTTATCCTTATATGAAATCCAAACTCTTTAAAACTAGTTTTATACTTATGTCGTCTCCTTTAACTGCTTTTTTAGAAAACAAATTTTTAAATAAAAGAAATTCTTTTACTGTATACATCAATTATTTTATGTCTGACCGAAGACAATTCCTCTTACCTCTATACGGCCTAGGCGATTCGAACGTTTGTGTACCCTAATACAGCTTATTAAATATACTTTCAAAACTACTGGTCTACGCAGACGAATAAATGATTTTTTAAAAACTGTTTCGAGTCACATCGTTCAGTTATTCCAGCATTTATAAATAAAAAGTTCATCAAATGAAGTCTATTTACCCGTGCCTTGCACCGAATGGTGCTGAACCAGTTGGCGAGATGGGTCCAAAAACAAGCTGGATCATCTCACCCATTTATAAAGAACCCTCAAAACTATCACCCACGTCTCAACTACGACAGTTTAGTGCAATGTGTGCTTTTCCTTTTCTAACAAAAGTTTTTAACGAAAGTCATCCTAAAATCAATTTGTTTCAAAGGTAGAGAATTCTTACAAAGACAGATGTAGGCTGAGCAGATGTCAGTCGCAATCAAACGGCTATATATCATAGTACATTATTTTCTTTTTCTGCAGGTCACAGAGCGAGTTGCTGAAATCCTTCAGGAGAGCAGCAAATTTGACGTCAAATGCAGAGGCAGAATCTTCATCAAAGGAAAAGGGTGGATGACCACATATCTCGTCCATCCGATTGAAGTAACCAGATTGTGAAGAAAATCATCTGACAGAAATTATTTAAAGTTAGAGTTGTGCTTCCTCTTAAGGATCCAGAAATCATCGTATTTATTGAGACGAATAAATATTCGTCTTTCAGACATTCATTCGAGACTATATTGTAGCACAATATATATTTCAAAAACTTAGAAGGAATTTGTAGATCTTTCAAGATCTACAAGAATTCAGACTTTTTTTTGTTTCTGTGCAAACGTTAAACTATAGCTGCAAGTTTGTCTTCAAACAGCTTATCAGAACAGAAGATTGGAAGAAAATTCTTGATGTATTTTTTAAAATTCTTGGCTAAAGAACTTGCATCCTTGCGAATTTCTATACCGATCATCTTGTGTGCACATCTTTGTTCTACTTATGATTTTATTACGAGCATAATTTAATAAGCCGGACCGTTATTCATCTTTTTTGCTGGTGACAAACGTCGAATATCATTATTGTTTCGTACTGTGCAACCTTCTGTGACTGAATTGGAAGTTGAAAAATAACAACCTCTTTTACTTATTTTGAAATTGAGAATGCTATTAACCGTTCTTGTTTTTTGTTTTCTTCTGACTCATTTTCTGTAGAATAGTCGCAAAGTGCCTTGCCACTCGAACAAATACGCACCAATATACTCAATGATTTAGTTATTGAAATCATCTAAATCTCGAATTCGTATTTACTGACAGATGAAACAATACTGAAAAGGCAATATTCTGTATATTTCAAATCCAATTTTAAACTGAAAGACGTTAGAAAATGTGTCAAAAACTGTATCATATGTGATTATATATGATTGTTATGTTGCACTTTTGTGTTTATAATAAAAATATTCCTCTGTCATTTATTTCTTTTTTTTTCACATCAGAAATGGAAAAAAACAATTAGATTTAAAATTATCTGTTCAGTATTTTAAAATTTTAATCACCATGAATGCATTTTTAACACCATTTGTCTTATTTATTACAATTTTTTATACCAGCAAATAGAGTACTCAAACCTAAATTAATAGCGGACCTGTGAAAAGCCATGTTGGCTTTTAATCTGTTGCAACAACGTGAACAGTCTAAAAAAAATATTCAATTTTTAATTCAAAATTCGTGACATTATACATTATTAAAAAATCAAGCTTTACAGTGAAACTTAGAAAGTATTTGCTGGAAAAAAAGTTCTATATTTGTGTTGATGAAATATGTTATTAATAACTAGCATAAAGCGTTACTATTTTTAAACATTTAACTTTTTATGAGCAGTTAAGGAATTTAATGTTTTGCTACGCAGCTAGGTTGCAACTGGCGTTGCTACGCCGCGACACCTAGAAACTTGCTCCCTATGTGGTTTTCAGGGGAAACACACAAAGCTTTAAAATTAAAACAAAGAACATACAGGGTATATAAAAGCACTGGTAACGACAGGGACAAGGAGGCATATCTGAAAGTTAGAAAGAAGTTTAAAACTATTAGTAGGAAGCAAAAGGTGTCCTTGGAGGAAAAACTAGCAAGGGAAATAAATATAAACCCAAAAGAATTTTTTTTCATATGCAAGTGGTAAAAATAAATTTAGTACTACACTGGGCCCGTTGGAGGGGAGGGAAGGTGAATTAATTCAAGACGAGGTGGGAATGGCAAACCTGTTAAATGTCTTTTTTCTGGGGGTTTTCAATGGTAACTATAAACTAAAAAAGGATTCCAAGGATGGAGCCTTTGCAGGAGGTATAATTAAAGAATGCAAATTTAACAGGGAAGAAATAGTACATCAGTTGAAAATAATTAAGCCATCTAAAGCACCAGGTCCATACGATATTTATTTGAGAGTACTAGTGGAATGAGCGGAAGAATTGGGGGACGTAATTCACATATTTAATTCAACATATAGCACGGGTTGGGTACCAATGGATTGGAAGTTGGCCAACATAACTCCAATTTTCAAAAAGGGAATACAAAGTGATCCGGGCAACTATAGACCAGTAAGTCTAACATCAGTAATTTGCAAAATATTTGAATCTCTGTTTAAAAAAAAAGCATATAATGTTATACTTGGAGGAGGGGGGACTGTTATCAGATAATCAGTATGGGTTTAGGAAGGGCAGATCCTACTCTACAAACCTTTTGAAGTTCTACGAAAAAATTGCTGAGGAGCTGGATAATAAGAACAGTGTAGATATCATGTACATAGATTTTCAAAAGGCTTTTGATAAAGTACCTCATGAGGCATTACTGTTTAAATTGGAAAGGCTGGGGATTAGGGTGGAGCGAAAAACACGAATTTCGGAAATTGAAAACGCCTATGGTGGGAATAGTTGGGGACTACCATGCTTATTAATAATACAAAATATGAGCTAAATCAATTAAAATCTTCAAGTGCCAAAACCACTTCGAAATTTCGAAAATTTGCCAATTTCTTCACAAAAACAATAATAACACACTAAAAAAATTTAATGCATCTTATTTAAAGCCATGTGTGGGTGAAATGAACTTCCCTGTTTGTAAAAAAAAGTGTTACACCTAACATTATACCGGGAATTTAAAAATTTTCCCCTTTTTTAGAGCGTTATATCACGCACGTCTTCACTCCTCTCAATAGACTCATCATTGCGTTCCTCGCTACTAGGGTGCACGGACGCTTCCCTTTCTTCGCTTGTTTTATAAGGGGTAAATAACTCGTATTTCGCCACATGTAGTGGAGGTGTCTGGGTTTCTTTAAATACCCGCCCACTTTTTTTTTAAATATCTAGTAGGTGCATGCTCCTGCAAATGCCCTACCGATCTAGTCTATCGAGGAAAACTAAGTCCTTTATTCAAATTGATTCGCTTTCGTTTCTTGGTGCGTATTTTACTGTTTATTTTTACTTATTTTAGATATCTTTTATATAGAATTTAATGTTTTAAGTTCAGTTTTGTTTGGGTTTGGTTTGTTTTGTTTGTTAAGGATACACGATTCTGTGAATTAGTCGAAATGCCTAGGACACGATCAATAGATGTATGTCCCGTGTTTGGAATGGCTGAAATAATGAAGCCTAACATGTTTCCAACGTATGCAGATGTTATGAAGTATTATCTTTATATACAGAAAGATTATAAAAGAGATGCTAGTATGTGGCTGATGTATGTTCAATTTTAATTAAAGAGCTTAAAGGATTATGGGGGAAAAGTTCGATTCGAACTGTAACAAACCAACAAATAATATATATGCTGAAAAAATACCATAAAGCATATATAAATATTAAGAAACTATTGAAAAATACCGGCAAACTATATTTCTCGAAAAAGGTTGTGTCCTTCAGGGAATCAGCAGAAAAAAAATCTATTTGATATTAGCATATTTAAATGTAAGAACTTTCTCAGTTATACTTTCAAAATGAAAGTAAAGTACCTATTGCTGAAAGAGCTTTTTCAACAGATCAAAGGACATTTCGAAAATTGGTCATTGGAAATGTTGATATTAAAACCAGCAGAATGATTGAAGAAAAGATTGCAGCGCAAAGAAAGAAAAGCAGATAGCCAAAACGTTCAGCTCAAAGATTGTAAAGGAAAACAATCCAAAATACTCTCGCCCTCTATTACGGGAGCTACTTTGAGTTTTAATTTGCTTAAGAATTCTAATGACACTATAAACACAATCATTGATAATAATTATTCTTCAACTTCACAAACGAGAACTAACTTTCAAATGTAACTCAGGCTTGTGACAGAACTGGTGTTTCCGATAGATCGGCAGCAATTCTAATAAATGCTGCTTTGAAGGATATGGGAAAAATTTCCAAGGATGATTCTTCAAACATAGTTGATCGTAGTAAAATTAGAAGAGAAAGGACAAAGACCCCCAGCTATCTGAAAAGGAAAAAGGAGGAAACTACCTCTTTATCAGAATATGGAATATACTTCGATGAGCGAAAGGATTAAACTTTAGTAATGATTAAAGAAAGAGAAAGGATTTCTAGAAAGACGGCAACAGAAAATCATATCGTTCTGATACTAGAACCAGGATCAAAATATATGGGACATGTCACTCCTACCCGACTGGCTCTTCTCAAAATATTAAAACAAGTATTTTAACTTTTTTTGGGAAAAAGATTGATTTTTCTAAGATGCAAGTGGTTGGTTGTGATGATAAATTGGTAAATACGTGTTTAAAAAATGGAGCCATTCGATGTATCGAGCTCTTTTTAGGACGTCCTGTGCATTGGTTTATTACATACAAATGAGCTATCCAGCTACCTTTACGTCATTTCTTGCAACATTTAGAAGGGAAAACCACTGGACCAAAAGGATACAGCGGAGAAATTGGAAAAATGTTAGAATCTTGAGAAAAATTTCCTATAACAAACTTTGAAAAGATAGAAGTAACTTTGCCAGATATTGTCCTAGAGGATCTTAGCACTGATCAATGATACCTTTACGAAATGTGCACAGGGATATAAAATAAATATATTCCATTAAGCTTGTCACAAAAAGATCCAGGAAAATTGAATCATTCCAGATGGTTGACGACGACAAATAGAATTTTAAGGGGGTCCGGGACACATCGAAAATTTTTTTTATTAATTAATTTAAAATTTTGAAATTTTTTGTACTGATTACCCATCTAACTAATAAGCAAAATCACAACACAAAGTTTTTCCAAAAGTTTTTAAAAAATTTTAAATTAAAACTTTTTGAAAAAAAGAGGGGTCATTTTAAATTGCTAAAACTCAAAATATTCTTGATCAATTTTCTAAATTCTTGCAGTAAATTATTCACAATTTTATAAACTTTAATTTAGATTCAGCAATTTAAAAAATATTAATTTAATAAAAAATCAAAAATATTTGAATGAAAATCTTTGAAAATTTTAAGGTACTTTTTTTTTAAAAGTCATATTTTAAAAAGTAAATATTTGTTTCAAATTTGCTGAATCAAAATTAAAGTATAATGTTTGAAAAAGATATATTCCAAATTTCAACCCTTAAACTTTATCGGTTTTCGACTTATAGCAATTTGAATACAGGAAATCTTGAAAAAATGTATCATGCAGAAAAAGGCATTTAAAGTTTTAAAGACAGATCTTGTTGCCATGACAACAACTGTCAAGAGTGTTAGATTTTCCAAACAACGCACCACAAAAATTATTATATCTCTAGTTCTAATTAAGATAGAAGCATGATTTAGAAGTCATTTTAAGCAGAAAAACACAGATAATTTTTTTAAATAATAAAAAAAATTTCGAAAATTTGACGATTTTTGTGTCCCGGACCCCTTTAAGGTTATATGTACCAGAAGATCCAACCCATAACTTGAAAATATTAACAGAGTATGTTGTGAAGGTACACTCATATGTGTGGTTTAAAATTAAAAGTCAGTCATCATGTTGGTACGGGAGTCTTCATTTTTACCATATTTTAAATAAATCGAGAATTTTGCCTGAGGATTTAAAAATTGTAGTAGATATAACTTTGCAAAGAAATGCTTATTATTCCCATCCAGAAAATATTATTTCGGAAATGTTAGCTGAAGATCTAAAACACGTCAGAGAATTGAGCCTTAGAAGAATTTAAAATTAATACCAAAAAATAAATAAAGTTGAAAAGAATATTCGAGAATTTGAAATTCCCAAGTTAAATTTAAAAGCAGACGATTACATAAATCTAATTGAATGACAATCAGATTCCATAACAGATCCACCACTTACAGTACCTCTTTCTGATGATCAACTCAAGTCTATGATTCTAGACGTTCCAACCAATAGTAACATGTTTAACTTTCCATGCTTTCACAAGCAGTAGAACGTTGCGTTAAATTAGTAACTGAAGCATATAGTACAGTATGTGGTACAGAGGAACGAGATGGATTTATTCGGTCAAGAATTGCTTCTAGACTTGCTTAACCCAGATTTGAAACCAAAAGCCACTATCAACCACTTTTAAGCTAAACCACTTGCCAGTAACTTCAACTTAATTTTTTAGGGTAAGCTAGCAACTTTAATTGAAATTTTTGAGGGGGGGGGGGTGGAATTCGATATGCAGCCACCTCCTTTTGCTGAGTTATAGGTTGTTTTCATAATGCAAAAAACAGCGAAGAGCTGCAAGGGTAAGCGCCCGTGTAAACGCGTGGTCGCAATAATGAGTATATTGAGAGTGGAGACGCGCGTGATAGCGCTCTGGAAATAGGGGAAATTTTTTATTTTCCGGGATAATGTTAGGTGTAAAACTTTTTTTTTACACGCAGGGAAGTTCATTTTACCCACCCATGGCTTTAAATAAGATGCATTAAATTTTTTTAAATGCGTTATTATTATTTTTGTGAAAAAATTGGTAAAATTTGTGTGTGTGTGTGGAAATTTCAAAGTGATTTTGGCACCTGATGATATTAATTGATTTAGCTCATATTTTGTATTATTAATAAGCATGATAGTCCCCAACTATTCCCACCATAGGCGTTTTCAATTTCCGAAATTCGTGTTTTTCGCTCCACCCTACTGGGGATTCAGGGGAAAACATTGATATGTATAAAGAATTGGTTATTGGGTAGAAAGCAGAGAGTGCAGGTAAAAGGAAATTATTCACAGTGGACAGAAGTTATAAGTGAGGTGCCTCAGGGATCAGTTTTGGGACCAATTTTATTTATAAATTTCATAGATGATATAGGTCAGGGGATTATGAATAGAATCAGTATTTTTGCAGATGACTTAAAAATATGTGGGACCGTGAATACCAAGTTACAGATAGAGAATTTACAAGGCGATTTTGATAAGATATCCGAATGGGCTGTAAAATGGGGTATGTCATTTAATGTAGGGAAATGTCAAGTTCTGCATATGGGTTACAGGAACAGTGGAGCCGAGTACTGTCTGCAGGGAGTAAAGGTAAAGGAGGGAGAAACAGTCAAGGATCTTGGGGTGATAATTAATAGGGATTTTAAAATGGGTCACCAATGTTCAGCTGCGGGTAAAAAGGCTAATAGGTTATTAGGGTATATTAAAAAGACTGTAACTTCAAGAGATAAAAATACAATCTTGCCGTTATATAAGGGTTTAGTAAGACCACATCTAGAATATGCTGTACAATTTTGGGCTTCATATATGAGAAAGGATATAGAATTAATTGAAAGGGTTCAGCACAGAGCTACAAAAATAATAAAGGGGGTAGCAAATCTCGACTATAATGAACGTTTAAGTAAGCTAAACATGTATCACTGGAAAGAAGAAGAAGGAGGGGGGATTTGATTAAGCTTTTCAAGTTGGTGAAACAAGGGAACACAGAGTGCTTAAATTTCAATAGGGATAACAGAACAAGGGGCCATGGGTGTACATTGAATAAGACACATTTGAATCGGGATTTAAGGAAAAACTACTCCTTTAATAGGGTAATAGACAGGTGGAACGCGTAGCCAGAAAATATAGTTATAAAGGGAGTGTACGAATTAAAGATACAATTGGATAGTCAGTGGGAATTGGGGAATTCATAAGCAAAGGACCAGCCTTGTTGGGCTTGAGCCTGTTGCTGGTCGTCAATATTTGTATTTGTATAATGACAAATTTAAATAGTTAACAACGACTTAACATTTAGAATTCCAAAACCTTACCTCCTCTTTTAAAAATACGGTACATTTTTTTTCATTTCAGGCCATTCCTCTAATGAGGACTTCTCTTACAGAGAACAGGGTTAAAAAATTTGTATGAATGTCCATTGGGAAAAAATTGTTTTTTAGTATTCTCTTATTATACATGGATGTGTCACTGCTTAATTTACGCTGAAAGGAACTTATTTTGCAATGTTACCTAGCTCTTGTTCTTTAATTAGAACTAGTATTGCTTTAGTGGTGTTTTTAACCTTGAAATTTGAGTGAGAAAATATATTTAACTTTCGTTATATCAACATTGACAGGTCACATAGAATTAACGGTTGTCTCAATTCTGAAATTACTTTAGTTCGATTATTATTTACTCTTTTGTTTCCAAATGAAATTCAAGCACAAAATTTGTATTAATTTTATCATGATTGATATTTATCAAATTTTGCATTTCATACAACAGAATTATCCGTCGCGGCTCGAGTTGGTTTGGGGTTTTATGGTGCAAAGGGCATATTTAGCCAAACACCAGACAACGTCAATTGCAACGTCAAACACTCTCATTTAAAGTTTTACTGACAGAGAAGAGTAGAAATAGAGATTCAAGACAAGTTCCAGAAATTGTAACTGTACTACTAGCAACTTGCAGATTGATAGTATAGCAACCTACTGAGCTAGTCTAGTGAATCTATTGAGCCACGCGACGATGTCAAGGAGGTCGAAATCACAGAGAAGTAGTAGTACTACTTCTCTGTGGTCGAAACTGGTTAAATTCATACAGGAAAAACTGCACGTCGCAAAATTACAAGTTTGAGAAAAGTAATAATTTTTACTTAGTCTTTTTCACATTCGTAGTTTTACTGGAATCTTTAGAGAATCGCCCTTTTGTCTGATATAACTCTGGCATTTATTTTTTAGCATCAGGAATATTAAGGGAGGGGATTCCTCTTTAAGTACACATCCTTTGCTTTTGTAACATCGAAACGACTATCAACATCTTAAAAATTGTATTCTGTAGTTTTTTAAATTATAGCTTGAAGATTAGTGGGACGTGGGTGTGACAGGCAATTTTGAGTTTTTATGTGGCAAAGGTCAGTTTAAAGCAATGTTTTCCCGTGGTCTTGAGCTTCACAGACTGCTAGTGTAGTGTCAACCTATTGAGTCAAGACAACCCCTTTGATTTTAGTTAGTAAACAAAATTTTTATTAGGACATATTTTAGTTTCAAATTAATAGAAAACACAGTGTTGTTAATGTGGACACAGTGTTGGTTCCTATTATATCTCTTCCACAGTTTCTATATGGGCAGAATTAGTATTTGGGTGGAGGATCACCTGGGAGTCACATGTACCTTTTGCACCCACGTAATCGCCATACACGTGCAAATCGTAGTTTTGTAAGTCCTCCCGAGTCTTGACTAATGGTTGGCTTTTGAGGGCTCATGAGCCTCGATTTTAATTGGATACATTATCCCGCTTCAACGTGTAGTGTTCTTAACCTTTCGTTGCTCGAAAGGCCGGGAACTATAATCAATCTAGTCCACAGAGAATATATAGAAGTAGATTGCGAGCAATGGTAACCATTTTATGTGCCCAGGATTACAAAACCTGGTAATTACAAGTCTATGGTAGTAACGTAACCCTTAATCTACTTTTGTATGTAGAATGTCTTTTGTACTAGAATAGAAACGAAGAATCATCATCTGATTGGTACATCGACCTGACAATGAAATAAACGGATGAAGTGGCAGTAGTAAGATATCTGTAGGGCAAATTACAAATCGGCTTAGCCTATTGGCTATGGTGCACTGTGGGCTATGGAAGTGTTTTTGACTTTGGTGAATAATCACTTTAACCAATCAATAATTTAGGATTCATGCTTTTACCCACAGCTACGTGACACATTTTTAAACCGAGCAACTAGTAGAAACCATTTGTTGCTGCGGACACATGCTCCGTCTATTTCATATAAAGGATGATGGACTGGTACGTGAGACGTAGTAGGTGATGGTAATTGCAATGGCAATTGATTAATGCCGCATTGAAGAAATACCATGCACTACTGTAGTCGGTACAGCTACACTCTACGTTTATGACTGATGGCAACGGCTTGGCGATTTTTTTTTTGGCTCACTTTTAAAGTTGCTGAGGAAATAATTATTTCTTAACTCTTTTCTTGTCACAATTTTTTTTCTTTTTACCAGACACTTTTTAAGCACATTTCAGAACGTTTTAAAAAGTATATTTAAAAAAAAAATTCACAAAAAGTAGTAAGCTTAATTACATATCAAAACACATTTGTGAACCAGCAGAGAAACTAAGTGAAGTTCGTTGAATAAAGTCGGATAAATTATAAAGAGCAAACTTCTTAAAATACTTTTATTAACGAAAGATATATGCGTAAGACAATAGGTAAACTTCAAAGCTAAAAAGATTAAAAAACTAGTTTTGCTATTCTTTTATTTTGTTCTAAACTTTTTCTGATGCCACTCGAGCCAAGAGAAATCGTAACGCGAAGAGTTTGCTGGTTGTTGCCTCAGTGCGGCACATGATGTCACCCCCCCCCCCTTTCCAGTGATGCGTTACACCTCATAGTCGTTCAGGTATGCAGGAAATCGCACTCTTCGACCAGTTCTTGTGGTTCTAGCAAATTCGATGGAAGAATCATTGTCACTGGAAAGTGGTTGTGAGGTTTTGGAGTTATCGGATTCACATGTCCGAAAGTTTGGTGTTACTTCATCTTTGAGTTTGAAACATGGTTTCAGTCGATCTATTGATATTCTCTTAATTTTACCCCAAACTACAATATCAAAGAATTTCTCAAAACGTTGTTTAACTAAATATGGTCCGTGATAGGTTGGTTGAAGAGAAGATGAGATTATGTTATTATAGATGAATACGTGTGAACAATTTGCTAAATCCTTGTGTACGAAAACTGGTTTTTTTCCATGGCTGGTTGTTGGAGTTGGTTTTAGGTTTTGGATGTGACTTTGCAATTTTTGTATAAAATCTGAATGCGTGGCAGCTGGGGAGTTACTGAAAAATTCTCCAGGCAAACAGACTGGTGTGCCGTACATAAGTTCAGTGGAAGAACAACCCAAATCCTCTTTAACGGCGGATCGAATGCCAAGGAAAATTAAAGGTAGAATATCAGTCCAAGAATTGGACGTTTGTAGGTGGGATTTAAGGCTGTTTTTCAAAGTTCGGTGTTGGCGTTCGATTAGACCATCAGATTGTGGATGATAAGCTGTGGTGGTGTTAGCTTTGAAACCTAGGTATTTGCTCAAGGATTGGAAGAGTTGACTCTCAAACTGGCGACCTTGGTCAGATGTTATTCTTTCAGGTATTCCAAATCTGGAAATCCAACTCGCGATAAGGGCATTTGCGACGGAATCTGCAGTTTGGTCTTCCAAAGGAACAGCTTCAATCCAACGGGTGAACCTATCGATGATAGTAAGCAGATACCTAAAACCTTTGCAAGATGGTAAAGGGCCAACAATATCAATGTTAAGGTGCTTGAATCGTTGATTCGGAACTTTGAATTCCGCAGCTGGAGAATGTGTATGTTTGTGAACTTTGGCTCGCTGACATGCCAAGCATGCTCTAGTCCACAGTTGGCAGTCTTTGTTTATGCCGGGCCAAATGAATATTTTTGTCACCAGCTTCATTGTTGCACGAATTCCCGGATGGGATAAATTATATATAGCGAGAAATACTCTTTGGCGAAAACTCTTTAGGAATGTATGGCCGGTTAAAATTAGTGGAGGTTTCACAGTAAATTTTCTTACTGCTATCCGGAATAGGAATTTGTACTATTTTGAAACTGGAATTTGATGTAATAATCTTAAGGTCGTCATCCTCCTGGCAATCTGCAATAACTGTATAATCAATTGGAGCTGGAGTAGCGATGGATTCTATTCTCGACAGTGTGTCTGCTACGATGTTTTCTTCTCCGGAAATGTACCGTATGTCTGTAGTGAATTCAGCAATATAATTCAACTGTCGGGCTTGTCTTGGGGAGGCTTTATCTAAATTCTGCTGGAAGGCTAAAGTGATTGGTTTATGGTCTGTGAAGATAGTAAATAGCCGTCCTTCCAGAATGTGCTTAAAATGCTTTACCGCTAGGTAGATTGCAAGTAATTCTCGATCATAAGCATTGTAGTTTCTTTGCGTGGATGTTAGGGATCGAGAGAAAAAGCTTAGCGGTTGCTTTTCACGATTATATAGCTGATGAATTACGGCTCCCACGGCGGAATCCGATGCATCTGTTGTTAGGGTGATTTGCGCCGTCTGGTTAGGATGAACCAACATTGTTGAGTTGCACAATATGTAGAATATAGAATTTCATTGGAGACCACCGGACGTGATTGATTACGATAAAATGATTACAAATGATCACGTCCGGGTCACCAATGAAGTTCGTTGAATAAAGTCGGATAAATTATAAAGAGCAAACTTCTTAAAATACTTTTATTAACGAAAGATATATGCGTAAGACAATAGGTAAACTTCAAAGCTAAAAAGATTAAAAAACTAGTTTTGCTATTCTTTTATTTTGTTCTAAACTTTTTCTGATGCCACTCGAGCCAAGAGAAATCGTAACGCGAAGAGTTTGCTGGTTGTTGCCTCAGTGCGCCACATGTCACCACACTAAGCTACGAATGGTAAGAATACCCTGAAACTTATCAATTACACTAAATACAGTGAGCATGTTGAAAAAGAAAAAGATTTACAAAAGAAAAAAAAGCAAGAAATAATAATACCTGATAACGTCAGAATACTCTCGTAAAAAAATAATAAAAACGAAAATGGTCAAAAAAACAAAACTCTTAATCCTGTCGTGATATAACTATTATAACAAAATAAAAATTCCACAACTGTCAAAATACAAATAAATGGACCAATGGTATCACAGAAAACGATTTAAAAGGACCAATGCAATCAAAGGATATTTTAAAAACAAAATAACCAATGGGAGGAAAGAAAAAATTTCAAACGAATCAATGAAATCAAACGATTTTAACGGATTTTGGAAGAACTTTCTAGAATATTCAAAATGAAAATGGAAAGTTTCCGTTTGTCGTGGTTACCGTGAAAACCACAACAACATCAACGAAAGATGGGTTGCCTTAATTTATCGTAACTCGCTACTAGAAGTGCGCCAAAAAAAATCGCCAAGCCGTTGCCATCACTCATAAACGTAGAGTGTAGCTGTACCCTGTAGTCTTTGATGTTCTAACACTTTTGGAACTCCTCTAAACTTCAATGCTCCCTTTTCACATCTGTGATCCAGTTTGTTTCTTCGACAACTCTAGGTAGTGCGGACAACACAAATCATTTCGGAAACCTAACTTCAAGGCTTTGTCTCTTTTTTCCATACAAGACTCAAAATAATAAGTCGAAAAAGACTATTTCTATTTTCACTCTTTGACCACATGACAATCTCACTGATTCTGTTAATTGCTGCCTGAAGAAGTGCCTTTATGATCTAGGTAAACTTTTCTGTGACTCCAACAATGCTACCTAGACTGGACCAAGAGGAGGTATTAGAGACGACTCTATGGCATCTGGAAACACAAATTACACATCTCTCTATATTAAAAAAAAGTTAACGCCGACGCAGGATTGAAAACTGTGCTGTTTAGTTTGATTCTTAGACGGTTTCCCTAGAAAGTTCGGATCAGAAAAATATGAAATTAACATTGTTTGTTCTTCATCGTGTTCCCTGGAGAACTGTAAAGATATTTTCCGATGCGGTTATTAGCTTAGGATTTATTAAGTGTCAAAGTTTGAAAAGCGAAATGTCTTCCGCGAGTGAGCAAAACACATACAAATTTTCAGTCTTTAGCCGTGAGTTTTTTTTTAAAGAGTACATCTCAATGTAAATTTTTGCTGCTCATAAAGTTTTTTTAGAAATTTCAATTTGGTTCTTGATAATATTTTGTTTTTAATTCTGGAAAAATCGGGACATTTTTGTTACTTTTTTAAAATTGTCATATCTATATCTTATTACCATTAGTTTTTAATTTTAAAAATATCCCAGTATACCTCAGAATGTACTATTTCTTACGGTATAGTTATTTTTTAAATGGGTTAATAAATAAGTTCGATGCGATCAAAAGTTGTTCAGACAAAATTCGGAATCTGGATATTTTCGCTACTTTTTGTTAAAACCATTATATCTAAAGCAAATACCATTATTTTTTTAAATTCGAGAACATCACTGAATACCTTACATTGTACTATTTCTTGTGGTATAATTTTTTTTTGTATTGGTTGATAAATAAAGTCGATGCAATTAAAAGTTGGTCCTACAATTTTCGGAACTTTCAGATCGTAATTTCCGATACAAAACTAAAACTGTCATATCTATATCGTATTACTATTAGTTTTTAATTTTGAAAATATGGCAGTATACCGCAGAATGTACTCTTTCTTACGGTACAATTATTTTTAAAATTGGTTCATAAATAAATTCGATGCAATCAAAAGTTGGTCACACAAATTTCGTATTTTTTAGTTATCGGTGAAGGTTCCGCAGTCAGGTGTGGGTTGTATTTTTGACTATCAGGTTTGCCAGATATCAAATTTATCGTAGCAAATGGCTTGTTTTTTTCACTCTGTTCTCAGACGGTTTACGGACAAAGTACGAAGTGCAGATCGTAAAGTTAGGAGATTAACAAGGTTTACTTAAAGTTGTACTGGGAAAAAGATGTAGGTTTTTTATTGATGCGGCTATTAGTTTAGGCTGCAATAAGTATTAAAGTAAAAAAAAAAAGAGAAATCACTTGCGATTGCGAAAGGAGTATTGGTTTGCGAAGCAAACCAAACGGAACTACGTAGCAATCCCCGAGGGTCGTCAAGCGTAAGAGGGGGTGAAGCCCTCGCTGTGACGTTATGTACCGGAAAGTCAACGCAGGATTATACTAATTATTAAGATATTTTCGTTGTTCAGGAGATTCACTCTGCTAAAGGAATGTTTGTTTGCGAAACAAACCAAATGGGATTGCGTAGAAATCCCCGGGGGTTGGCGAGCGTAAGCGAGCAGGGGGCGATGCGCCCTGATAGTAAAAAATAAACTATATGTAATACCGTTATAATTGAGCCTCAGGATTGAGTCGGAACAATTTACTGTTTGAAACAGGATATTTGCAGCTAAACACTTTACTTGGCATATTGCTATTTGTAAACAAATAATGAGTCGCGCTGTGTTCTAAAAAAATTACCTTTCTTCGGAATTACTTTATTGCACATCAAATGGACGAAGAAGAAGATGAATTTATTTTTTACGGAACACCACTTCCTGAAATTGAAGATGGTAAAAATATTTTTAAAGTTATTCGGTCGTCCATCGAAAGGAACCGAATATACAGTTTGTTTTTCGTCTGCCTTGTCTTTCTTCTTACCTTGAGACAAATCTATTCTTTAATCTAAACTTTTAATAGGTCTAATGTTATCATTTTGTAACTGTTGAATTTGTTCTGCTTAACCAGTTGTCTTGAAGTAATAATTTAATGAACCAATTCAAAATGACTTTTTCAGGTATTATATGTATCAAAATTTATTAATTTCATATAAGAATACCTACGAATAGAATTCTATTTCTAAAATTCTACTTTGCTTGAAGTTGTACAGCAATCAATGGTGGTCATAAAATACATTGAATTCCTATTTCATGTTAATCTTGACATAACTATTTTTTGCAACAACCTAAAACAACCAATTGTGCATTACACTGATAAGCTATAGATTAAATCAGACCATAGTTTTGTTTCGCCGCCTCTTGTTGCTGGTTTTGCACACTTTGGTTTGAAACCACCAAGCAAAAATTCATTAGTCTCAAAAGACATGTTTCTATAAAAAATGAAATTTATAGTTAAAAAATGTCACCTAACCAATTAATTTACCTTCCTTCTTGTCAGGGTATGCTGATTTAAATTGTGATTTAAATCAAGTGATTATTATTATTTTTAAATCATTGATTTAAATCAAAATTTTAAATTTCATTTTTTCTGTTATGTTTAATAATATTGAAAATTAAATAACTGAACAAGATGCATGTTTTTTATTCAAATAAGTTAAGTACTTTGCTCGTGTTCACCTCAAAATTATATCGAAAATCTTCCTATCTTTGAAGACATTAAATAACCTATTTGCTTATTGAGATCATAATTACCCTACAAATATTTCCATCTTGGGCCATTGAACAATAGGTGTTATTCACAAACCTGCTCATCAGTTTTTTATTTATTTTGAACATTTTGTGATTTTAATCGCATGTACTAATTTTAAACCATTCGCCATGTGATGAGTGAAGATGCTCGATATATATTCTCTCAAATTATTAAGATTCTTTTAACTTTCTTCTTTTTTTGTTTTTAATTATTTATTTAGTATTGTAGTCTACTATTATAAAATGAAGTTTCTGTGTGTGCATGTTTGCAGTGTACTGACGAATTTATGGCTTTTACAATAATGAAATTTGGCACACATGTAGTAACAATTTTTTTGCGATTTTATAGACCAGCCTGATTTTAAAAATTTAATCTAGAAAATTTTAAAATTAATAAAATCCAATATTTAATTATTATTTGCTTTACTCCGAATGGCAGCAGTCATGAATAGGTATTGAATGAATCTGTATTTACTGCGCATGTGTAGCTGTTGCCGTATAGCCGCCCGATTACTGGATATCTTTTTAAAAATTTATTGCCTTTTTAAAAGCATATTATCTTTTAGTTAGCGTTAACTTTTAATCTTTTTTAGTATCTTTTTATTGTGCTTACTTCAGTTTTGGAACTGGATAACGGTTGTGCAATACGTTTGTTATTGTTTCTTTTTTAGACTACGATAGTTTGGATTTTGATTTTCTAAGCTTATTAACTTTTAGTTTGGATTATTTGAATATTTTTTTCAAAGTTTAGCGATATTTAATTTTGATATTTTGTGTAATTTCTGGTTTGTTTCATTTATGCAATCTTTGTTTGTCTCTGTATAGTAAACTTTGGTTTTCGAATAGTTAATCTTTATCATTTTTGTTTCGATGTCTTATGGAAAGAAAAGCTATATTTAATCCCAATTTTAAATTTTATGCAGAACATTTAAAAATTAATTTATTATTATATTTTTGTTTTACTTGGTTTCCTAAAAATGTCCACAGTATTGAAAGGGTCTTTACTGCACTCAAGCCAATCTTGGATTTGGTTCATTTATGCAAGCTAAGAACATTTCTTCTATGTAGTTCTACGCTCACAGGATGATGATGTGTTCTTCGAATTTCAACGTTTTACTGAGAAGCAAAGACATGTTCCATCAATTTATTATCGCCATGTGTTCCGAGATTGAATCGTGGTGTTTTACATACGACTGAATCAGATGACTCAAGAGTGGAACAGTATGCACATTTGAGTGATGCGTTGATGAACGATGAAAATGTTGCAAAACGAAAACTGAAGTACACAGAAACGCTAAACTTCCAAAAAGATATCAAAACCAAAAGTTAAAGGTGATTCTTTTGTAAATTTTTATGTTGCATAAATTGTCAAAATTAAATATTTCTATTCAAAAGTCACTCAAACACAAAAACAAACTAAAAATTGCATAAAAGAATAACACAATTATGGCATTTCGCTATAACAGCCTCTTTTAATTTACGCCCCACAATGTTTTGTTATACGACCAAAACAAATGCTGTTTTTGTGCTTTTGTTTAGTATCAATTCCCTGTAGGCGACACTGTTGCATTTTGCCTCATGAAAATATCAGTAATGTTTGCGCAACATTGTCATCATTTTACTGCGTTGTCGCTTTAGTGTAGTTAGACCAACACCGACTTTATAAAAAGTACACGTCACAATTCAAAATACTATCGTGAGGCTACTTTTATGTCCTACGATACGAACTGCAGGCAGTTCAGACTAATAGGTGCAGTTAAACATAAGTAACTTTTTAATATTCGTCTTATAATACACTCACTACCAAAAGTTAAGCACAGAGAGGAAAATGTTAATTTCTAGAAGCCAATCTGAATTTGAGAGACTGTAATTTGCTGCACAGGAAGAAGGAAGTATTCAAATGTGTTGGGTAACGGCTAATCACGGTTTCGTTTTGAGAAATATCCTCAAAAGGCAGTCTTGGATTTAAACATTTTTTTAATGACACCAATGCTCTAACCCTTTACAATGCTGGCTTCTTATAAGACTGCCTTTTTTGCATATTGGGGGCTGTAAATTTTTTTTTAATGTTATTGTGAAATGCTGTTATTTTTTTTATATGCTATTTTTTGTTTGTTTTTGTGTTTGGGTGTCTTTTGGAAAGCATAGTAATACTTTATTTTGATAATTTATGCAACGTATTAATTTACAAAAGCATAAACATTCACTTTTGATATCTTTTTGGAAGTTTAGTGATTTCTGTGTACTTTAGTATTTGTATCGCAGCATTTCCACCGTTCATCAACGCTTCTTTCAAATGTGTATGCTTGTCCACTCTTAGAGTCCTCTGATTCATTCTTATGTACAACACCCTTTCCTATTCAATCTTGGAATACATGTCGACAGTAAATTGATGAAACAGGTCTTTGCTTTTGAAAAAGATATCCAAATAATCCAAATTATTAGAACTTTCGTAGGATTAGTTTTCAAGACGGACATGTTTCTGTGACTTCCACATCATGAATAGCAAATAATGAGCACTGACGTTCTTTGGGATGCCTTGAAGTTGGGCAATCAATCACTGATGTTGCTCTTTTCTTTGGCGTTCATTCTGTCATTTCATGATAATACAAAAACATTTCCAAACAAGCCAAACAGTTGTCCAAAGACCTGTGGCCCGCTGCCCAAAGGTTACGACCCCTGCGGCTCATCGATATATTGCTGTTGTAGCAAAGCACTGATCATGCATGGCTGTGCCAAAGGGCAAATCTTTCCCAAATAAATAAATATGTCAATGTCATCAAAAAGCAACTCTTGCTAGAATTGCCCTGTAGTTTTCAAATTTACAAATCTATAGACATTACGTGTGACACAAATGAGGCCTTAAAACACATGACACACTTTTTAACACATTGGAACCATCTGGAGTACTCTTGCACATATTGGAGCACCGATTATGCTTCTCACAAATCTGAATCCACCTTCACTGTGCAATGGCAAGACACTCTGTCAAGAAACTCATACCAAATATTATTGAAGCCACCATCGTGACTAGACATGCCGCAAGTTAAAACATATTCATTCCTAGAATACCAATCATCACTTCTGATATCCCATTCCAATTAAAAAAAACTTCAGTTCCCAGTTCGTTTAAGTTTCACTGTGAGCATCAACAATCCCAAAGCTGAAAGTCGTAGGACTCAGTCTCATCAAACCGTGTTTCTCCCACGGTCAAGTGTTCGAGATAATTGGATACCTTTTTACTTTTTATAAATAGATATCACTTAAATTTCTTGCCAGATATGGTTATTTTAATAAGTGTACAGATATCTATTTTATTTAAAATTCAAAATTACCTCAACTTACAAAAATATTTGTAATTTTTATGTCTCCCTGTTATCTGAGTAATTTGGGGTTAAAAGATACTGTGTTGCCCAAACCAACACATTTCACTGTTGTGTTAAAAATAAAATACACATTTAAGTTGTAAAATTTAAAAAATAAGAGACTCATTTTTTCTATTTTGAGTAAAAAAGCATGTTTTTTCACTCCTTTCACAATTTAATTTTCTCAACTGCCTTTTTAAATAACTGAAATCTCTTAATTCTTACAAAATACAATTGTTTGGCATTGCAGTAAAATGTGCATGTGTATAAGATGGACTATTAAAATAATACAACAATCAACAAAAATTCTACAAGTTTTTATTAAAAATTTCTACAAATTTGAAATCTGAGGAAATTTGTCATTTTTAATTGACATCACCCAAGAGCAACACAATGGGCTATTAACGAGAGATCTTAGGTAATTTTTAATTATTGTCGTACTGTAGCAACTCAACGTTGTATTGACAACGGTCAGGAATCAATCCCCTAAGTAAAAGATCCGAAGAAATTTTTAATTAACGTTGTATTGTAGCAACTGAACGGGCTATTGACTACGGTCCGGGATCAATCCCCTAAGGAAAGTATCCGAGAAAATTGGGTAATTTTTAATTAACATTTTGAAGCAATATGACTATCTTTTTACTAGGATTGGAGTTAAATCCAATAAGGGAAAGATATGTGGACAACATCACATAATTTTGAACCACGGTCAGATGATAAGATAGCACCTGAGCTGGCATCCCACCCTCCAAGAGATTGTGATGTCACAACGATTGGATCTCATTGCAATTCCAATTTCGCCGCATTTCACAATGACGAGGCCATCACGGCTTTGTCCGTCGTGTTGGTTTGCAAAGCAAACCAATTGAGAATGAGTAGCAAACACCAGTGGTTGGCAAACGTTCACAATGGACACACCTAACCCCACAAAGTACAGCACGGGCAATGCCGTGCTAGCCACACAGTGGCTAGTTTGTTCATAAAAAATATAGACACAACGGAAAAGTTTTCTGCAGTATCACGAAAGCATTCAAATTTTGCACCTAAATCTTTATAATTGGCAATTTGTAATAGGTTTTGTGTAATACATTGGTTAATTTTTCAATTTACTGGGAAGTTTTATGCATTGATCCCTTCTTTCTTTCCACTGCTTGAATAACTATTTAATATTTATGTAATTGAAATTTGGAATGTAAAAATTTATTCACTAATCTGATAATTGAGTGAGAATGCTGAGAAAATATTCTGGGTCGAAGCAGAAAGCTGTTGAAATTGATAAATTCTTTATTGCAAGCTCAAAATTCCACTGCATTGGTATGTTCTGGGAAATGCTATTACTCTTGTTCTATACTGTTCATAGAGAAAAGCTTCATTTTCTGCTTTATATATAAACCCTTTTGTGTGCTTCGAATTATACCTATTAAATACTTGAAGAATTTGAAAAGTAGACTTATCTGATTTCCAATTTATGTATTTTCGTGTCATCTCATTTTTTACTGTTACCTTACAAAACAATTTTTTTTCCAATGAGTTATTTTGCAAGCTAAAAATTAATGAGAAAAGGAAAAAATTTAAGATGCAAGTTTCTTTTGTTTTCTACTGGTGACATATTTCTCAATAGCAGATTTTGAATACATTAATTATTAAAAATCAAAATGTAGAAGTAATTCAAAACATTTTATTCATATATGATAAATATCTAATGCAAAAAGTTCATATGATTGAACATATGAAATTTATATGATTGAAAAATTCATAATATAGTGTTGTTGGGATCCGTCTACCTTTTTTATCTGGATCCAAAAAATTCACGTCTCTGGTAAAAGGTTAAACTTGAAGTAATTTAAACCAGTTATAAGAATTAGATGGGAAAATATTTTTCATACTTGGCGTTTGGGGTACTGTTCTATGCTCTATATCATGTGATTTACTTTGCTAAATCCTATCTTGTGTTTCAATCTTTCAGAAATTTACCCAGCTATATTTTCTAATACATTAATGTTTTACTTAAAAATATTAATGTCTAAATAAATGAAAGTTATCTAGATACTTCACTAATTTGAGTGTCTCGTGTCCAACAAATTTGAACTGATGTAGGAAAAAAATTTATTTTAATCATAAAACTGATTTAAATTTTGAAAATTTGATTTATAAATCAAATAATTTAATTCTGTACCTTGGTTCTTGTGAAATAGTGCCAACAGTTATGTAAAAACAACTACAACTTTACTTGCACTGTTAAATAACTTAACTCAAAAACATAGACACTGTAGTATGTTTAAATTGTAACTTCTAGTATGTGTCGTTAAAATTTTGTTCTTGTTATTTAGAAGCCAGTATTTTTGGTCTTTGTAAATGAATAGCTATGTGAATTGTTTGCAAAGGTAACAATAGATATCTAGTGTGATAAGAATTAATTTATCTTGTTTCATATCAAGAACCTGAAAAGTTTCTAATGGTAATTCTCATTAATTGTTTGCATTGTAGAAACAGTTCTTCGCAAAAAAGCTGCTCGGGAGCTTGAAGTACGAGATGATAGAGGTCGACAGAGATTCCATGGTGCCTTCACTGGAGGGTTTTCTGCTGGTTATTTTAACACAGTTGGAACCAAAGAAGGTATTTATTAAATTCAGTGTTCTGAAATTTCATTAGTCTGTTTACTATTCCTTGTAGCTTGAAATACATTTTTGACTTAAAAGTACTTACAAAAGAAAAACCTCAGAGGTTTTTCTTTTGTCGAGTCATTAAAGTTTCAACTTCCCTAAACTTGAATATATTTTCAATCCCTTGTCATTTTTATTTCATGTGTAGCAGTTTAACATCCATGCAACAGTAAGCTAGAGTCCACAAACATAAAAGGCTTTTGGATACGAATTAAGTTCACGAATAAAATGTTTATGAATATTGAATGTTTAAAGGTCTGTTTCGATATGTCAACTGCTCTTCAGAGCCCAAATTGTTTGGTTCTGTTGGCAAACTGTAACATCGCATGCTTATCTAATGCAATTTCAGCATGTTTTTTTTGTTTTTTTTTTTGCCGAATTAATGCCAAAACATCTATAAATTAAACTAATTTAAACCCAAAGTATTTCTTCTTTGGCAGTATGTTTGTTTACTTTAAAAAAAACCTCTCATAGTCATTTTTTCTGCAAAATATCCAGTTATAATTTTTTTAAATTAAAATTATGCAGTGTCAAATGTACCAGTTAATTAGTCTAATGAAATTTGATAGTAGTTCTTCGCTTTAGTTTATAAACAAATATTTTTTACAAATGTAGAATATTTGAATGTGTTTTTTATCAATGATACTAAAAAAATTACTTTGTTACAGGATGGGCTCCTTCAACATTTATCTCATCGCGCAACAAAGTGGCTGATCGGGTACAACAAAATCCTGAAGATTTTATGGATGTAGAGGTATGTTCTGTTCATGTGCTGCATTTGATTAAGACAAGCATGTTTTACTTTGTCATTCACATCTTTTTTTATTTTCTAACCCAGTTTCTAGACCTAGTTGTCATTTTTGGCTTAAGTTTTCACTTGTATGGTGCAAATCCCAAGCTGTTTATTCTTCCTTCTTATGAGCTCTTCCCTAATCTATATGTAAATTATGTAACAATCTGTAATGCAAACGCAAAAAATAACCCAAAACAAAAATGTTAAAAGTGATAAAAGTTTAGGCCCTTGTCATTACTTACATTATATGTCAGGACTCAAAATACCCTGGTGTTCTTTCCCGCTAACGTTAAAAAAAAGGGGGGGGGGACATTGTCTTATGTTATTTTGATGTTTGAACAAAATATTAGTATCGACCTCTCTCTCACTCTAAAGGAACATAATTGAATTTCCTATTTACACACTATGCGAAAGCAAAATCGCTGGGCCGTAATGGGTTTATACAAGAGGAAGGTTTACTTGTGTCACTGCCACCAGAACTTTCGGAAAGATCGAAACATTTTCCAGATGGCTCTGTTGAAGCGACTGTCGCAACAGTCGCACCAGAGAAGGGAAAATTTAGATGTTTAAATATTTTTATTTACTATCAACTACTAACCTATATAAATATACCCAACTAATAAAGTAGTTCACATTACATTAATGCTCTTATATTACAGGTTTTTTTTAAATGTGCACCTAAAATATAACCTGTGCACCTGTATTAAAAACTCTATTTCGAGGCCTGTTATATGTTCATACACATTCATGTAAACAAAATTTGTTTTGAAATTGCACCCAAGTAGGACATTTTTTGCAATTGATGAAAAACGCTTAGGTGACGACGGTTGCTTAATTTCCTGCTTCTAATATTTTGGAGTAATATTTGTAAAAAATACAACCCTGAGCTCTTATAACTTAAGTGGTAAATTTTATGTTTAGATTCCTTATGCCAAAATCTTAATAGAAAAACAGTCCTCAGTTAATTTTAACAGTACCTGCTGCTGAGTTATAAAATTGTCATTTTTGCTTTTTGGAGAATGCTTGTTGTCTTTAACTCCTGCACCTTAAAACATGCATGTGGCATTTGTGTACATACACCCTTGTATGAAAACGTTTTTTTCTTTGTGTTTCCTTGCTACATGCCAGAACACAGCTTGGAAATTGGGTTGAAATCAGTTCTATTTCAACCCAAAAATAATTCCATTTGGGAAGTATCTGACCAGAAATGTTCTGACATTTCGCCTGAATAACAGAATATCTTGCTCTTTAAACTATTTTGGGTCATCCACTTGCTGAACTGTATTCAGATCTCCCTCTTAATTGTATTCAGGTGTTAAAAGTTACTGGATGCTTATATTTTGAAAAAACAACTAATCATCTCTATCATGTGTGTGTCTCATAAGCTCTTTCTTACTCTTAACATACTCTTACATTACTTACTTTTTCAAGCAAGTAATTTTATCAAGTCAAAGCTCTTTCATCCTTTGGTGTTTGAAGTAAGAATTTTTGGATCATAAAATTAAATCATGACTGATAATACTTGTTTTTAGGATTTTGGTGAATTTGGTATAGCTACCAGAAAAATTCATACTACTTCAAATTTTCATGACTCAAGTGTAGAATCCAGAAAGAGGAAGTTCCCAGAACTGGATAGTGCTATTCCTGGAGAGGCTCCTTTAAAGGATATAGTGAAACCAGTTAGGTAAGATTAAATCTCTTAAATATCTAAAACTAGCAGGCCAGCACAGCATTGCCTGTAACAGTTCTTTTCGTGTCCTTACTGATACTGAAAACATTAAAAGAAAAAACAATAATTTTACGAATTAGTCCGAACTCCACCCGACTTGACATGTTCAGGTTGCAAATTCACATAAAATTCGGACTACCTGAAGTATAACTTTGGTGTAAAATTTTCTGCGGATTTCAAATCAGTTTTTACTCTATCTTTAATGATTGTGAAGATAGAAACTTGGACTAAAGAATGAAAAAGGAATAAACACCAGTCAAAAAATTTTTATTGGTTTTGTTTCACTTTACTAGAATTGCTTGTGCTCAGGAAATGAAATGAAAAAAAAAATTAGAATCAGTGATCTCGTTATACTGTTGCCATTCTAAAGAAAACAAATAATAAATAAATGCCAATAAATTAATTAAAAAATGTTTAGTTAATTAAAAAGAGTTTCTCATGTGTCACACTGTCCCCATTGAGTCAACGTCGTTGACAAATACATGGAAAGTGATGGCATTTCTCTTATGGAGTGGCCAGCGTATTTCCCTCACCTTAATCCCATTTAAAACCTTTGGTATGCCCTTGGGCATGATGCCTCTTCTCCTTTACCTCCTTTAACCAGTCTCACGGCCATATTCACAAGTCCAAGTTAACTCGAGGATCGACGATAATTCCCGAGTTATCGAAAAAAACGCATTCACAAGGCCTGATCCGTGGTTTAAATTACCGTTTTGGTGCTACATTTTGATCCTCCAAAATCAGTGAGTTACATTTAACTCATGTGCTGTACTATCTTTTTGAGAAGAAACAAAATGGATGACACATTTCATTCTATGCTTAGTTACAGTATTCTTGCGACAACTGGACTGGATCTGTCATTACGGAGCACCTGCTGCATAGCCAGCTCATCTCCTCATCATAATATCGCTTAAATGGAAAATTTAAAACTTAATTTTATTGAAATACAAAAGAGAAATGGAAATAAAGTTACTCATGTTAACAAGCAGCTTAGCGAAAAGATAGATGGCTGCACCTCCGTCCGCTAAGTGCAAAAGGTAGAATATGACCAGGGCAGATGCAAATTCGTCATAGAATAAAAATTATTTTGTTAATTTATTATGAATGGAACAAAATTGGCAATGTGAGTTACTTTTCACACCACCAACACACACCCATACTGACGAGTACAAAGATAATCGGATTACATTCATTTGTCAAGACATTGTGTACAATTCTTTCTTGCATAAAAGAAGGTTTCCATAAAAATCCAATTTGAAATTAAAAACCTTTGCATTTCTTTTCCCTAACCCAAATTAAAATGCTGTATGCGTTCTATTGAATCACAATTTGGAATCAATTCTACGGCGAAGACCGTGCTTGATCAGTATGAATGCAGATTTGGGCATCGTAACCAATCTAAACAATATCATGTGATTGTGAGGAGACGGTAGTAGCCAATCACAGCGAGCGTTGCATTTTAATCCCCGGATCATTTAACACGCCGTTTGAGAATACTCTTCTTGATAATCCTCGAGTTAACTATTACTCGCGGATCAACTGATCCTCGAATTAACTCAAGACTTGTGAATATGGCCATCAGAGTGAGTTGGAAACTGCCCTAATGGATGAATTACCATTGCTCACATCTGCTATGGTTGATGGACCGATGTGGTCACATCCATTATTAGTGTAAGTTTTGCTTGGTTTCTTTGGCTTTAAACATAATTTTGTTAATGACTCAAATGGGACATCATCATATAACTTACAAAATTAAATATTTTTTCACCTTTGGACCTAATTCTTGTTTTCTTTAATGTATAAACATATTTGCTACTTTCATGTGAAATTTTGTGTTAATCAACGCTTTATTTTTGCATTTTTGTTAATTTTTCTGTCGCATGCTTAATTTTTGGAGGCGAGTGTAGGTAAATATCTGTGCTCTTAAATATAGCCATGTAAGGATTTGGGACATTGAACTTAAGTTTCATTATATTATATATTTTTAGGTTTTTTTTAATAATCAATTTTTGATTAATTGTTCATGTTTTTTCTGTGTGCAGAGAATCTATAGGAATTAAAATATTGACAAAATTAGGATGGAGACTAGGACAAGGCATTGGACCTAGAGTGAAGAAACAAGTTGGTTCAACTAAAATTTATGGTTGCTCACCATTTCCTAGCAATTATGTCGCTGAAGTATGTATTTCTTGATTGTAATTGGTTCTATGTTTTTCAAACCCATTAAATTCCTACTTTGATATAGTAATTTTATCAAGCTAGAGAATATGTTTAATATGTATTAAGGTATTGATATATATTTTTTTAATGTCTGCTTATATCCCTATATGATAATTAATACTGAAATGACTTATTGTGAATATTTGTATTTGGAAAGTCTGAATGTTAATTACCTCCATTCCTATCAAGCAACTATCATTCAGTTGGCATTTTGAATATTTTTTGTATTAATCAGTGGTTTCAAATATTTTTCTTCCGTCCTCGTACAAATCCACAAATATAGACATGCCCCCCTTAAAGTATTAAGGAATAATGATAGTTTATATCGACCAGAAAACCATAATTATTCATTTTTCTCTTACCTTATATCTACATGGCATCTCCCTTTGTGTATTTTGAACCCCACTGTGTGATCTGTTTTTACAGCTAAATCTTATTCTTTATGCAAGGCATTGAAACACATCCGTAACCACAGGGTAAATTTATTGTTTATAGAGTCAAAGCATGTATTAAAATATCATCTGACTGCCCCAGCATCCTTTGACTCTTTTTGTGTTGAACATCCAGCATGAATTCACCTGGCACGGCTTTGATATCCATTTTTGTTGGATATCTTGACACGTCAGCATTTTCAGCAATCAGCATGCTGTTAAGCTTTGGTTTCCTAAGACTGTGGAGCCGTTCTAACAGCCGTGTTACGTCATGATGCCGCTGGCATAACTAGACGGCCGTCTAAACAAAAATCCTGAGGTGTTAACTTAGACGGACAGAATACGTTGGAGAATGGGCGACACAGACGGCTGTCGTGGTTTATTTTATTCGAGAAACAAAACAAAGTGGTTTTTTGTTCTTTAGTTTAAAGTTTCTAACTTCGGGATCGTTGAAGGTAGAGTCAAAATTTCAACAGATTTCAAATCAGCGTAAATTTCTACGCCAGATCGATATCAAAAACAGTTTTATTATTCAATTATTTACCATTTGATTATTTAATTATTTATTTAAAGAAAATCACATTTAAGGTATCGATCTGGTGTCAAATTTTCCGCAGTTTTCAAATCCGTTGAAATTTTCATTCTGTGTTTAACGATCCTGATTTTACAAAAACGAATTAATCAATGGCAGTCAAAAATGTTTATTTATTTCGCTCCTCTTCGTTCGAACCGCTACATCACGGCTACGCTTTCTTAGGAAATCGAAGCTTTACTGAAGCAAAGAATACTGACCCCATTTTGGAAAAACATGTTCCATACAACAATCTCCAACAAGTTGTTTGAGACATGGTATGTAATGATTGGAGCATTCAAGCTTGTAATATGCTCCATAATCTTCCATTGTTCATCCATCATTACAGCCTTCTGTACCCATCTGATATGTCAATCTGCTTTTGATTTGCCTTCACTTCTGACATGCATGTTTCACTGTTAGGTATCTTAGTAGAGTCAGGAGTTATGCTATCAGGAATAATGCATATGTAGTTCCTTTTACTATTCATCGTAACTACCATTTTACTATTTTTTATGTTAATGACATATTAACTTTAGTGTTTTTATTAGGTTGCATTTTGTCTTGCATTTGACATAGTTTAGTCCATTATTGAATCTTACTCCATAAAACACAAGACAATCAACCTTGCATTAAGATTATAAATACAGTAAAACCTTGGAGAGTTTTCAAATTTCTTCACTCCCCGCTAGCTTTCTTGGACGACAATGTAATTAAACCCTCATTTATTCATGAATCCAAATCTTAAAAGATGCAGAGAGTTTGTGTCAAATGTCAAGCAAAATTAAGTCAGAAATGAGGATTCTGATGACTCTTTATTGAATTTATTAGATGGAAATAAAAGTTGATGCATTATTCTTGTCATAAATGACTTCATAGATATCAATAACAATGTTTTCAAGCAACTATAAAAGGCTTAACTATGAAAGTTTTAGAAAAATGTGTGAAAATGCAAATGTTTAAAGTGAAAATGAGGAATTTCTAACACCACATGATAAAATAGTTCTAGAAGAAACAATTCAACATTACCTTATGTCAGTTCATTGTACTACAGATGATGAATTCAAAGCACTAAATGTTTTGGAGAAGGAAGTTTGTACTGATAGGTTTACGTTTCAGTCAAATTTGTATTGTAATATGTTGGTAACATGGTATTTAATTTTATTTTGCATTTAAATTTGGCCTTTATAAGTTTTATGGTTATACAAATACAAATATTGACGACCAGCTACAGGCTCAAGCCCAACAAGGCTGGTCCTTTGTTTATGAATTCTCCAATTCCCACTGACTATCCAATTGTGTCTTAAATTCGTACACTCCCTTTGAATTAACTATATTTTCTGGCAACGCGTTCCAACTGTCTATTACCCTATTAAAGTAGTAGGTTTTCCTTAAATCCCGATTAAAATGTGTCTTATTCAATTTATACCCATGGCCCCTTGTTCTGTTATCCCTATTGAAATTTAAGCCCTCTGTGTCCCCTTGTTTTACAAACTTGAAAAGCTGAATCAAATCCCCCCTCCTTCTTCTTCTTTCCAGAGTATACATGTTTAGCTTACTTAAACGTTCATTATAGTCGAAATTTGCTAGCCCCTTTATTATTTTTGTAGCTCTGTGCTGAACCCTTTCAATTGATTCTATGTCCTTTCTCATATATGGAGCCCAGAATTGTACAGCATATTCTAGATGTGGTCTTACTAAACCCTTATATAATGGCAAGATTATATTCTTATCCCTTGAAGTTACAGTCTTTTTAATATACCCCAATAACCTATTAGCCTTTTTACCCGCAGCTGAACATTGGTGACCCATTTTAAAATCCCTGTGAATTATCACCCCAAGATCCTTGACTGTTTCTCCCTCCTTTACCTTTACTCCCTGCAGACAGTACTCGGCTCCACTATTCCTGTAACCCATATGCAGAACTTGACATTTCCCTACATTAAATGACATACCCCATTTTACAGCCCATTCGGATATCTTATCAAAATCCCCTTGTAAATTTTCTATCTGTAACTTGGTATCCACTGTCCCCCATATTTTTAAGTCATCTGCAAATATACTGATTCTATTCTTGATCCCCTGACCTATATCATCTATGAAAATTATAAATAAAATTGGTCCCAAAACTGATCCCTGAGGCACCCCACTTATACTATTGTTTCTATTTTAGGAAGATGATCCATCAGCTCTTTCATTTACTTTTGCACCTCAAGACACTGATGCTGAATTTTTCCATCCTAAAGATAATGTTTTTGGTCTTGGTTACACTGGATTGTCCAAGGACTCAGTTCTTGGTACCCATATTGATCTTTTCAATCCAACTTCAACAAAATCTTTTTTGAAGAAAGATAAGAAAAAACTTACAATTTCTGGACAGGTGAGAAATTGAAATTTATTTGAAATAGTTTTCTTGAAGTTTAAAATAGCAAAGGAAAATTACAAAATGACCATTTTTTACTCTGAAAAGGCAAACAAAATTGAAGGAAAACGATATTTTAGATGAATGTAGTTTATTATGTCTTTTGAAAAGTTCTGGATTTTCTTTTGTGCCTAAAGCAACAGCAACAAAATCGGTAACACTCAAAGAACAACATGATTCCCGCTCATCGCTAAATTAGGATGGACTGAAATTTTCTTCGCCAAATAAATAAGATCTAATACTACATTTTACAAAAACTACCGCAAAATTTTATATCTACCCTTATTATAGTAATTGGGTCTGAAAATTTCTTTTGAAGATTTATTGAAAAAGCAGTTAAAACTTAATCAACTATGCCGTACTATGAATTTTTGCCACAAATAAATCAGACGTTACTATAGTGTAAAAAATTGTCATCTAATGCCATATTACTGAGTGGTATATATGTGCGTGTGAAGAAAAGTTATGATGTGCAATGATTTTGAATAACTTCAGAATTTATTTTGATTAAATTCAAATGAAAAATTTTGCAAGTCTTAAATTTAAATAATTTATGTTATTGATGGGCATTCTGACTCTCAAGGGTGAAATATGTATTTTTACAAGTTGAAATGTTTGGGCAGAGTCTGATTTATGAAAGACTGAAAACAAACATTATGACATTTTCAATTTTATCTTCTCTTACGTAGGCTTTTGGTGTTGGTGCATTTGAAGATGACGATGACGATATATATAGTAAAGATGACATGTCTCAGTATGATTTCTCTGATCTTAATTCCAAAGATTCTGATCAAGTATCCAAAGATAAAGGTATACTGTTCTGGTTTTTTTTTTTTTAATGTAAAAGTTGGGTCATTCCATGTTGAGTGATCATAATTAAGAAACTATGGATCCTACCCATTTCAATAGACAGCAGTATAATGAAACTTTGTACATAATCTCAAGTAATCACACTTCTTTGGCTCTATCCGTAAGCTCTTTTGAACAATTTGTTTAAATGAATGAATATTGCCGCAGTTTCTCGAAAAGACAAAATTTGACCCACTACTCAATTTGAAAGATCAGGAAATTAAAATTGCTTTTTCTCAGATTTATATGTTATATTTGGCCGACCAACCGGTCTAGTGGTCTCTGGATCGGAAGGTTCCTGGTTCGAATCAGAGGTCAGGGCATGGATGTATATTGTGCTGTCCTTTGTTAGGGGCAAAGATGGTCCTCTCACTGTGTGCTCCTTCACACGTGGCCATCACTTCCTGCCTTGTAGTGGCAAATGATTAAGTTCATATGTGCCTGCCATTTGAAAAAAAAAAAAAAAAAAATTTGTTCTATTTGCATGTCTGATTAAGCAGCTCTGGGATCACTTATCTTCAAATAAGATCTATAAATTGTACAAGCAAAACACCAGTTTCATCCCAAATCTGTTTAGATTACAAATATTATTTCATCACTGTTCAGTTGTACTGTTTTCTGTAACAAATAATTGAAACTTTATAAATATAATTTTCTTTTAGGATACCAAAAGCCCCAAGGTTTATCAGAAAAAGTGCTAGAAGGATTTATTAAAGCAACCCAACCTCCTCCAATCAGAAAGCATTATCCTCCACCAGACGTTCCTCCCCGATATAGACCCATTTGCTCAACTGTCCCAAAGGTTCCAGCAGCTGTTGAGTCAAAATTTACATCTCGCCATAATATGTCTGCTTCTGATCGATCTTTACTATTAGGGGAAAAGAAATTTCAACCATTTCAGTTGACTGGTAAGAAATTTTGCCCTAATTTTCTGTTTTAGAATTTCCCATACTGAAAGATTGTTTAAGGTGGAAATACTGTATATATATTGCTGTAGATTATTACTTCACAATTAGAAAAAAGTACAATTTGATGACTTGTATTTGTTATTGATTCATTATCAAATTGCTTCAAATTAGTCAATTCAAATTCTCAAATGTATCTTTTAACTGAATTAACCTGTTAAATATTAGTTCTTTTTCATTGTTAAGTGCACAAACTTCTGTTATCAAAAATAGAAACAGCTGCCATCAAAGAATGATGCGTAGAAAAATAACTATTTTTATTTATTATCAAATGTTTTACGCATACAAAGTTTTCAATGCATTTTATACATTTTAATAATACATTTTAAAACTACAATTTTTAAATTTTTTACTTTTCTTTAAGCATTTTCTATTCTATCCCTTTTTTATCCTTTTAAAAAATGAATGTGTTTTTTATTTCCTATATGTAATTTGTTTCTCTGATGCTCATACGAATGCTACAAGATTAATTATTGGCACTAGTATACCAATACATAGTTCAAAATACAGTTGTCTTTGCTTACTAAACATCTAATTGATAAATATTTTTATAGAATTTGAATTGGGTATTTAGCATTAAATGTAATAGCTGTTTAACAAACCTAATTTCGTTTTTTTTTTTTTTTTTTGCTACCATTTTTTGCATTATTTAATTTTTATCCAAGAATCCCGAAAAATTATTCAGTTTAAACCCCAATCAGGCATAAATGTTCCGTATTTCGGAATCCGCTTTAAGCCATAGGTTCAGGCTGTGTAAAATTGTAGACAACTTAACAAAATCTAGAAAATCTCCTTTCAGGCCTCAGTGCACAAATTACCTAATGTCAGATCATGTAGATAAGATACAAATACAAATATTGACGACCAGCTACAGGCTCAAGCCCAACAAGGCTGGTCCTTTGTTTATGAATTCTCCAATTCCCACTGACTATCCAATTGTGTCTTAAATTCGTACACTCCCTTTGAATTAACTATATTTTCTGGCAACGCGTTCCAACTGTCTATTACCCTATTAAAGTAGTAGTTTTTCCTTAAATCCCGATTAAAATGTGTCTTATTCAATTTATACCCATGGCCCCTTGTTCTGTTATCCCTATTGAAATTTAAGCCCTCTGTGTCCCCTTGTTTTACAAACTTGAAAAGCTGAATCAAATCCCCCCTCCTTCTTCTTCTTTCCAGAGTATACATGTTTAGCTTACTTAAACGTTCATTATAGTCGAAATTTGCTAGCCCCTTTATTATTTTTGTAGCTCTGTGCTGAACCCTTTCAATTGATTCTATGTCCTTTCTCATATATGGAGCCCAGAATTGTACAGCATATTCTAGATGTGGTCTTACTAAACCCTTATATAATGGCAAGATTATATTCTTATCCCTTGAAGTTACAGTCTTTTTAATATACCCCAATAACCTATTAGCCTTTTTACCCGCAGCTGAACATTGGTGACCCATTTTAAAATCCCTGTGAATTATCACCCCAAGATCCTTGACTGTTTCTCCCTCCTTTACCTTTACTCCCTGCAGACAGTACTCGGCTCCACTATTCCTGTAACCCATATGCAGAACTTGACATTTCCCTACATTAAATGACATACCCCATTTTACAGCCCATTCGGATATCTTATCAAAATCCCCTTGTAAATTTTCTATCTGTAACTTGGTATCCACTGTCCCCCATATTTTTAAGTCATCTGCAAATATACTGATTCTATTCTTGATCCCCTGACCTATATCATCTATGAAAATTATAAATAAAATTGGTCCCAAAACTGATCCCTGAGGCACCCCACTTATAACTTCTGTCCACTGTGAATAATTTCCTTTTACCTGCACTCTCTGCTTTCTACCCAATAACCAATTCTTTATCCATATTAATGTTTTTCCCTGAATCCCCAGCCTTTCCAATTTAAACAGTAATGCCTCATGAGGTACTTTATCAAAAGCCTTTTGAAAATCTATGTACATAATATCCACACTGCTCTTATTATCCAGCTCCTCAGTAATTTTTTCGTAGAACTTCAAAAGGTTTGTAGAGCAGGATCTGCCCTTCCTAAACCCATACTGATTCTCTGATAACAGTCCCCCCTCCTCCAAGTATAACATTATATGCTTTTTTAACAGAGATTCAAATATTTTGCAAATTACTGATGTTAGACTTACTGGTCTATAGTTGCCCGGATCACTTTGTATTCCCTTTTTGAAAATTGGAGTTATGTTGGCCAACTTCCAATCCATTGGCACCCAACCTGTGCTATATGTTGAATTAAATATCGTGTGAATTACTTTCCCCAGTTCTTCCGCGCATTCCACTAGTACTCTCGGATAAATATCGTCTGGCCCTGGTGCTTTAGATGGCTTAATTCTTTTCAACTGATGTACTATTTCTTCCCTGTTGAATTTGCATTCTTTAATTATACCCCCTGCAAAGGCTCCATCCTTGGGGTCCTTTTTTAAACTATAGTTACCATTGAAAACCCCCAGAAAAAAGTCATTTAACACGTTTGCCATTCCCTCCTCGTCTTGAATTAATTCACCTCCCTTCCCCTCTAACGGTCCCAGTGTAGTGCTAAATTTATTTTTACCACTTGCATATGCAAAAAATTCTTTTGGTTTTATATTTATTTCCTTTGCTAATTTTTCCTCCAAGGACACCTTTTGCTTCCGACTAATAGTTTTAAACTCCTTTCTGGCTTTCTGATATGCCTCCATGTCCCTGTCGTTACCAGTGCTTTTATATACCCTGTATGTTCTTTGTTTTAATTTTAAAGCTTTGTGTGTTTCCCCTGAAAACCACATAGGGAGCAATTTTCTAGATTTTCCTTTTTTCCTGAACGTTACATGTTTTTTTAACACCATGTCTAACTTATTCTTGAATTCCTCCCATTGTTCAGAATGATGCAGTGCTAATAATCCCCCTTTGAATGTTTCCTTTAACTCTTCCCTTATCTTATGAAAATTTACCTTTCTGAAATTTGGAATTATTCTACTATTGATTGTGTATGCTGACTGAAAATTTATACTTAATCTGATACTTCTATGGTCACTTTCTCCCAGTGGCTCACCTATAACCAAATCCTGCACCCTATCCTCATCATTGCTTAAAATCAAATCCAATATTGCATTGTCCCTAGTATCCTCATACACCATCTAGTACAAAAACAATCCTGTATCACTTCCAAAAATTCTGCCCCTTTCCCATTTGTAGCTAGATTGTTTGTCCAGTCAATATTTGGATAGTTATAGTCCCCCATTAAAATTAATTCTCCTTTTTGACATGCTTCGTTTATCAGATTGCACATGCCCTTTTCCTGCTCTTCACTACAAACAGGAGGTCTATATATATTACCCAGAATTAGTCATTTGCCTTTGTCTGTATTCAGTTTCACCCAGACTGATTCTATACCCTCAGTTTTACTATTTAACTTTATTTCTGTACAGTTTAAGAATTCTCTCACATAATTCAAAACCCCACCCCCTTTCCTATTCTCTCTGTCCTCCCTAAACATTGTGAATCCACTTAATTCTAAAATTTGTGCATCTTCACTGCTTGCCCAACTTTCAGTAATCCCAATGATATCTATATCCTCTGCTTGTGCAATTCCCTTGAGCTCATCCATTTTATTTCTCACACTGCGAGCATTACAATAAAATACTTTTAGCTTATTTTTCACCCTTAGATTGCACTTTCCCCTTGTATTATTTGTTTTGGTATTGTTTTTCTCCCTTACATTGCACTTTCCCTTCGTATTGTTTGTCTCCTGCAATTTAGACCCTGTTAGTTTTCCTAAGCAATTACTGTGTACTGTCAACCCTCTATGTCCTTCCCATCCCTGCTTGTATACTAGTTTTTTGACTCCAGAATATTCAAAACCCGCTTGCCAACCTCCCTATTACCTATCAAGCTTAAATGCAAATTGTCCCTGCTTATCCAATCCCTCCTACACTCCTTCCAAACATCTAAAAATCTAACCTCCTCCCTCTCACACAAATCCCTTAACAACCCGTTCATCTTATTGGCCCTTTGATTTAACCACCCATTGCCTAACCCATACCTAGGTAGTAATCCTAATACTGTTACTTCTGCCCCATGAGACTTAATGCCTCTTAAAAGTGTTTCTGCTTCCCTCTTAAACTCGACATTTGTAGTCCTCTCTACGTCATTTGTTCCCACCCACACTACTAACTTTTCCTCCCCTTTAACCACACCTGCATTAACTGCCTCAACTACATGTTTTACCCTGGCACCTGGCAAACAACACCTTGCAAAATTGCGCTTTTTACGCCCTACCATTTCTCCCAAAACCCTGACCATTGAATCACCAACCACTACTCCTCTAGTTACCTTATCCCCCTGATCAACATGCCCCAAGTTTACACATTGGACACCCTTTTCCACTCCCTCTACAGCCCTCACCTTCAAAGCCTCCAGCTCCTTCCTCAAATCACCCACCTCTAAACAACTCTTGCATGTAAATTCAACCTTCTCTGACATTTTAACCCCGCTCACACACCCCTTTCCTGCCTCAACCATATTCCCACACAAGTCACATTCCACATAGAACTCCCCACTGGCTCCCTCTGTCCTCATCTCCTTGAACATTCTAACTATACCCATGCTTATGCAAAGTAACACTCAATGCACAGAAAAAGCACTACACAAAATCAAACACTCAGAAAAAGCACTGCACTTGAATGAAATGAATGAAAACAAACAAGACAAAATATTTAGGCCCAACGAGACATACGTGAATTAGGCCTAACGAGACATACGTGAATTAGGCCTAACGAGACTTGACTTAGGACTATTTGACAAGTCAAAAACTAAGTACAAGTACTTTAAAAACAATTAGAAATGTTTGAACTGATAGAAAAAGAAGTAATACACTGCTTAGTACTAAATAAATGAAGAATAGCTAAAAAAAACTTGAATTTCGCGGGAGCTCCGAAAACGCGACGCACACTGCTCGACACCTAGCGGCGGAATCAGAGTATGAAAAGAGTACTAAGTAAGAGTAAGAGTAGAAGAAAGAAGTAAGAAAAGAGTAAGAGAAAAGAAGAAGAGAAAAGAGTAAGAGTACTAAGAGTATGAAAACAAAGGATTGTGTGGATTACAAATGCCTGAAACCTATTTCAAGAATAAGGTAATAACAGGGCATCGAACAGGGTTGGAAATTTATGTAAGGAAAACAACTTAATAATATAACAATTTGTTTGATTAGTCAATAGTATAAGATCTTCAAAAAATGAGCTAATAAACAATTAAAGAAAGATGATGAAAACTGTTTTATAGCTATTTTGGTGGAACAAAAGACTCACATCATCAGAACTAAGCAAAACAACAAAAGGAAAATTGAGTTCATGTGTTATCTTTGAATCACCTCTTGTGTTAATAATTAAACCCTTCCAGGTCACATGTAAAGGTGGGGTGCACATTTACCATTCACTAGTGTGTCAGATAAGGTAAGAATTTAAGAGGTTTCTTTAATATGGTTAATTCAAGCTGGTGGAAAAATTTCCGACAGTATGGAGGAATGACAGATTTGTTATATTTCCATATTTTTGACTTATTTTATGTGTTCTTGAAAACAGAATTTCAATGTCCCTTTGCTTTGCAATGCATTTATTTTGTGGTAGCATCAGACTGTATATGCGAATTCTGCATATACATCAGACTGCATATGCTGAATTGACTGGCAGTGGATGAACACTAATTGGTATTTTCATTCAGTCATTCTATGTAAGTTGGCTGCAGATATAACATGACCTATGTGCAGCAATCAGAGATGATCAGGAAACATTAGCCTGTACTTTATGACCTTTATCTGAGGCATGACACTAGTAGCCAACCCTTATTAATTTCCAGTTTTGGATTGAAGGGACAGTTGATTTTTTTAATTAATTGTTATTTTATACATAGGTTATGTGAAATTTAGATTAAAGGGTAAGGAGCAAGTGCATACCAATATTTGCCAAGTTTGATTTAAAAAAGGTCTGCAAAATTTATTTTTATCAGTGAACCAATCCTTTTTGCTGCCGTATAGAGATCAGATTCTTATTCAAAAGCAACTATTTAATAAAGTTCAAATTTTCAAAATGCTATTGAAGGTCCAAGGTTTGCACTGCCTCACTCTGTAATGGAGTGCTTAGTCTCGTAAAGATTGTCCTAATGGGTGGAGAATGGTGTTGGGGCAAGTGCAAATAGCTTAGTTTTTGAAGAACATTTTGCTGGTTAAATTTCTAAAATTGGTAAAAATATTCACCAAGTTATAGAATTTTTTTATCGTTATGAATAAAAAGACATGAAGGAGAAGGGAAAAGATGTCAGCTCTTTGAATTGTTTGGCTCCAACATTATGGATCCACTATACACTTCCCATGAAAATGCATTTAACCCACTTTACCTTTACATGTTATCTTCCTATATATTCATTGAATCAGACAATGCATCTGTATGCCTGCAAGAAATAGCACTAATGTAGCCATAACCTTCTTTATTAGATTAATAATAATAGTATTAATACAATGTTTTTTATAGCTGAAACGAAAAAAGTTGAAGTGAAAAACGATTCCTCTGACAAATTAAAGATTTCTATACTACCGAGTAAATCTCATACTTTCCGACCATTCCCGACTGACGAACGGAAGCAGAAAAGATACGAAGATTATGTGAGATTGAAAAGTTCGGAAGGTAATTGTATTTCCGTCCTTTATTTAAAATTTGCTTGAATTGCACAATATTAATGTTTCTTTACTTAGTTGTCTTTATTATTCTTTCTCTGAAAATTCTTAAATTAATTTTGTATGATAAATAGATTCCTCTGCATTTGTAATTTTTTGTTATTTTCTCTTATGTAAAACTTCATGGTCAAACATTTGTTAATGAACTAACTTTTCATTCAATCATGTGTAAAATTTAAATTAAATTAATTTATTTTGCGTTTATAAACTCTAAAAATATCAAATTGTTTTAGGAAATCAGTTGTAGATTATTAGGTATTAAAATCACACTTTTTAACACCTGGTAGTTCCTATTAAGTACTTGTTTTGCATTTTCCATGGCATCTTATGCAACAGCTTTGTCAATTTTAAGCTTGTTATCCTGTTTCTTCATAAATTGTGTCATTACATTGCAGTGGAATTATGTTTTTGCCCGTTTGTTCTCTTTCAAATTTCCTCTTTATTAACAGTCCTAATATTTTTTAACTTTGTAGATGTAGAAAAACTGATTCAACCGTCTTCCATGACCGAATGGGAGAAGCAACAAGAGCTGGAGGAGTTTGCAAGAGCTGCCATCCTTTTCAAACCATTATCTGCTGCATTAAGTTCAAAATTTGAGTCAAAGTCCCATCTTAATGTTGAGCATGAAGTCATGGATGCTCTTGCTAAAGCCAGGGTATATAATCTTTACATGATTTCCAAATTAAACAGTTATCTTGGAATATAAATTGTCTACTTAACTTGGATAATTTGTCTAAACATATGGGCATGAAAAAGTACAGTTTATACTGACCATCACAAGAAAAGACTGGTCACCTCTTTTAAGGAAAATACATTTCTCTCTGATTAGATATTCCTTGAAGGTTGCAAACGATAACAGCACAGACATTTATTTTCTGCTATTGTGTAAACCCATTTATATCAACAGTTATTCATTATTTGAGACTAAATGAGATACTAAAAAGATCACTAAAGATAGAATAGACCAAACCTTTCCCCTACAAAACTCATTTGCCTGAAGTAAGATAACTGAATCGCTCAGTACCATGTGATGTAGTAGGGGCCATGTCTGCTCATAATGTTTATTCAATTCTAGACTCAAAAATAATACTATTTGAATAAAAATAAGAATGCTTAATTTTGTGTTTAGAAATATTTTGTTGGTTTGAAGTATGATCATGTGCTTCTCAAGCAATGGAAAAGTATCCATGCTGTTATAAAATTTCATTCAGAAGTGTTGCCATGAAATCGTCATCACTTGATTGTTTGTTAAAAATAAAATTGAACACTCACCACTTGTAAAATTTTTTAAATAAAGACAAAAAATGGTATATTAGCTTTTAATTATTTAAAATTTAATAGAAATGAAATAATTTGTGTTTTTTTAAGCTTGCGCCATTTTCTCTTAAACCTCACAGGAGAAAGTAAATTATCTAATTGAATAATTAATCTACAGTAACACAATCAAAGGAATTCTCTTTAATATACATGACTTGTTTATACATATTATCAATAAGGTGGTTTTTATATACCATTAAATGTTACTTAAGTCCTACCAAAAAATTTTCAATTTAATTTAATTTATTATCAAATAAAATTTTACTTTCCACCTCAAAAGAAATGTAATTGAAATAATATCTTGCGCATTTTTTTTTTCTATATAGAAAGAAAATGCCGAAAAAACCACAACAGCAGAGAAAAGAAAACTGGTAGGCTTGGGCAAACGCAAAACCATGGAATGGCATCCTGCATCCCTCTTGTGTAAAAGATTCAATGTTCCTAATCCCTTTCCAAAGTATGATCTCCATTTGTATATTTTCTTATAAATAATATTTATATGACACTAGCCACTGTGTGGCTAGCCCGGCATTGCCCATTCCCCGCAAACCAACACCACGGGCAACGCCGAGATGGAAAATATTAATCTGGTGTAAAATTTTACGCAGATTTCAAATCCGTTGAAATTTTCAATTTTTTTTTTAATGATTCCGATTTTACGAAAAAAAACTTAACAAATCCCAGTCAAAATGTTTTTTTATTTATTTGTTCTCATTCGCTCAAATGAAATATGGCAGGAAGTGTGTGTGATGCGAAGGACGGAAGATGCAATCTGTTTATTTTTGGAGAGAGAAAGTTCACGGTGACGGGTCACTATCTCTCTTGCGAAAATATAAGATATATTCAATTTAAAGATAATCATATTTTTAGGTATCGATCTAAAGTGAAATTTTCACAGATTTCAAATCGTTTAAATTTTTACTCTATCTTTAACGGTCTAAGAGATAGAAAAAAGAACTAAGTGACTCCAGTCAAAAAGATTATTTGATTTTATCGTCTGGCTGGATAATAATTCTTCCGCTCAAAATCAAAACGGAAACAAAAAATAAATAAATTTAGAATCTCATCTCTTTTATCAACACCTCCTATAGCAGTGTTGCTTCTATGCTGTTGCATTCAATAATGATTAAATTTCATTAAATTCATTTTAAAATGTTCTAGATTGCATTTTAAAATTAGCTTTGACCTTAAAATTGCAAAAAAATTCAGACTACCTGTATGCCAATTTCCATTACTGTAAGTGCCATAGATCCATCAGGACTTTGATCACAAGAAACAAACACTTTTATAATATTAGAGACTAACTTGTGAGAACAAAACCCAGCTTTTTTACTGTTTATTAATATCCTGTAGTAAGATACTGGTAAAAACTGTTTTAGGAAATTGGTATGAATTACCAGTACCTAAACGTTACCAGTTTACAGTTGTGATATTGTATTATTTATGCTTTAATTGCTTTAAATTTTTCGTGTATTACCAGCTATCAAATATGCAGCACCATTGAGGACAAGAGATATGAAAGCCACATTTATGATACAAATAAGCACAGGGGTGAAATGATTGAAACTACAACTCCATTCAACTTGTGGAAATTGAAGAAATGTTTGCTTTGTGTAGCTGTCAGTTAGAGATAGGTCATTTATTAACAGGACAAAGACTAATCATAAATTTGAAAGGAAAGAAGTTTATCATTTGTTGTTGAACTAGAGCTTTTTAAATAAATTATTATGCTACAAACAATAGCTATGTTATCTGATACAAAAAATAATCACTAGTTGGAAGAAAAATGTGTTCAGTTTAAAAAGACAAAGTAAACACATTTACATAAGACATTAATAACAGGTGTTTTTCTGCTTGAATCTAACATAAATATAAATTTATTGGCTTTGTTTATGGTAAAGTGATAATTTTACACACTCTTACTTATTAGTACATTATCAGAATATGTATTGCATCTTATTTTTATTTCATGATAAAAAATTTGCATTCTGTAAGCCAAAGAGAATTCCTAATTTGTTAAATACTTTGCAATTAACAACGTTCACCATTGAATTACAATTAAAAAATTGTCTTCCTTTTCCTGGTGTTTTCTAATTCTTTCACTTTCATATTACCTTTTGAGCTGACTGTAATGGAACCACTTTTCCAAGAATCGTCAAAAGTCAAATTCAGTTTTGTAAAATTTGCTTTGTGTAGTAGTGACCAAAAATAGTTTTATTTATTCTAATATAAACCTTTATGAAGTGTTTCAAAGGAATACTATTTTCCCATCTGTTAATGAAATTTTATTTTTGTTTTATTTCTATTCTAGCTCTTCTGAACCTTCTTCGAAGTCAGAAAAATCCAAATCACTGTTTGATCACATTTCCTTCCAAACTAGAGAAACTGATCACATTGCTGAACCTTCGATTCCATCCAGTGACAGTATCCCCATAGAAGAAACCTCCATAACTACTAGTGGTTAGTTTAATTAAGGCTGCCATCAGCCTTTTTTTTTTTAATGTTTTGTTCCTCGGCTTGCTTTTCTGCAAATCTCCCTGGCTCTTTCGTATTTAAATTGCATCTAAATTAAATTTATTGCGTTTTAATTGATTGTATCAGAAATTGTTAAAACGCTTATTGATGTTCATAAACAAAGTGATATAAAGAAGAAATTCATTTAAACCGTACTATTTCTTCCAGAGATTCATAAAATATGAGGATGATTCTTTGACATAGTATGGATCTACTTCCATCAGTATGGAAACTGAGAGATGCCTTTATTTTTGTCCTCAAGAATGACAATTCATATTTTTAATAATTAGTTTCTAACTAAAATTGAAATGCATCATCCCACCGTAATTGCCCTCAGGGACACATCTCCTTTAAGCTGCATTTACATCAGAGTTTCAAACATTTATCTCCCCTTTTTAATGTTTTTCCACCCCTTTTTGACCCACTCCAGTGTAAATGCTTTGTTGACTTTTGTGGACAACAAAAAGGGGTGCGCACTCTTCTCACCCCTATGTAGAGAAGAGTGATCACCCCTTTGTTTTGCAGACAAAATACTAGTGATGAGGACAAAATGTCACAGAGCAAACAAAAGGCAGCATGAGCATCCACAGGGCGCTGAAGGGCAGAAGGGAGTGAGTGAGTGATTGTCTGCGACAACCAAAAGGGGTGAAATCCGTGACCATTTTCACCCCAAATTTCAACACAAAGAAATGTCCCCCAAAATATTTGCAATCCTTTAATATTTTCCGACTACTGGTGGGTAAACAAAATTGTTGTTGAAAACACGCCAAATTGCCACCCTGACGATAAAATTATTGCTGTTTCTTGTAATGTCTTCGATGTTTGGACGGGGGACGTGTTTGCAACTCTGGTGTAAACGCAGCTTTAGTCATATACAGGCTTCATGGACCCAAGGTACTCCAGTGTTCGTTTCCTGCTTTCATCCTACTACTATGTCCCCTGATGCCTCTTTATTTCTTTTCACAACATTTTTCAAGTTGTGTTGTGTGCATTTTGTCCAAATGTGGCTCTTGCACCATAAAAATGCAAACCAACCTACTGTCAACTCGTCAGACTTTTCAAAGCCTTAGTCAGTGACTGAACATGATAACTAATAACATTAGTTTTGTAACAAAAAATAAATATTCTCAACAGCAAATCTGATAGGTGTTTTTTTCTTTTTACCTTGAAACACTAACATCATCTCTCGGAACACATTTTAAGACAGCCCATTTAAACACCTGATGCTCTGTCTTACTCTCGAGAACAGCTACGTGCAGTTTGAAAACCTCTCATGACATCTCATTTTGTATCATTTGCAAACAGCTTACTGAGCAGTGCAATTTGTGGCATTGTATAATGACCCTGAAAACATACGAGTCCTGCTTATAGCAGTTGTGTATAGTAATTACAAGTAGAGCACACACATTCAGGTTACAATAGATTACCATGCCTTCTTTTTATGTATTTAAAAATAAGTCTGTTATAGATTTATTTGAATATTTTTGTCACTATCTTGAAATGTGATAAATAGTTTTTTCATTTTCGAATCCTTTGACATTGACAAAATAATCATGGCCTTTACTATGTATTTTGTTTTTAAGTGTTTATTCCATGACTGATGTTTTAAGTAACATTTTTATGTTTGAAAATTATTTCATCAGCTTATGTAAGTGATACCTCATTAATGTATATTTCTAACAATTGAAATCTTCAGCATTCATAGTTAAGATTTTGTAGTCTAATTAGTTCTATTGGAAGTCAGTCTAATATGCAACAAGCTTTATGTTTCTTAGTTATGATAAAAATTTAGCAACATTGTGTTGTTTTCTGGAAAATATAAGTATAAAGCTCAAACTATGTCTGTTCTCAGTTCTTGAAAATAGTTGACTAAGTGTAGATTATATATTTTGTTTCAGGATCTGTTAAAAGAGATTCCAATAGCATTGCCCCTATAACTAAAGATATTGAAGTTCTACAGGTAAATCATGTATATTTTTGGAAATGTCATTGATTCATAATTTGGGTTATTGAAGTTAATATGAAAAACTATTTTAGTATAAATTCTTCCTGGTGTGCTACTTTTAACTATGAATTATAATATTGCCTATTAATTACACTCTTTCTATTTAACTATAATATTGAGAATTTATTTTATTTTCTCAACATTAAAATTCATTTATACCTCTACAGTGAATATCTAACATTCCCATAACTATTTACTTATCTGCTCTTCTGAATTTTATCGAAGTCTAACAGAAAATGCTTTAGTTCTGCCTTCTGGGTAAAATTTTGTCGAAGTAGATTCGCAGAGTACTGTATGTGACAGAAGTGGAAAGATTGACTACTTTTACTGTTTTGGAATTTTTTTTATAAAGCTCACGTTGATACAGTTGTCACTAATTTGGCTTAATTTTTTTTTTCCATTCTAAGAATAGCATAGACATTTTTTGTTTCTGATAGTGTGTGTTGATTTTTATGTCATAAAAATCTTCAAAATTTTTATCCTTTTATACGTTGACAAGTATGCTATTTATGGCAGATTTGAAGATATATTATATAATATATACTTATTTGACTCATATTTTCAGGGCCGACCAACAGAAAACAAAAGGCCACCAATAGACTTTTTTAAAGATATATTTGAGAATTCATCTGAAGACGAGGACACAAATGCAGCTGAGTCGGAAGCACAACCATCCAATAATGTTCCTAAATCTCCTCAAAATTCTAATAGTGTTACAGATGAAATCCTTGAATCTCCCGGTACTGATCCCAGTTCTTCCAAACCAAAACCAATCGCAACTAATAAAAAATCTGGGTTTGGTGTTTTTGCCAATCTAGATCTAGATGCTTTGAATCAAAGAACCCAAGTGAAGAAGACAATCCCTCAAGATTCTAAGGATATCCATGATAGTGTGGAAGAAGCTGAACAAGCTGATACCATGCCTGAAAACAATCCTAGCGAATCTAGTGATCTCTATGGACCAGAATTACCTCCTAATTATTCAGGTACGTGTAATTATTTAACTGTCACATATTTTGTTTCAACTAGAACCTGGACTTTGATAACATCTACATACCCACCAATTTTTCTGAAAATATACTTTATTCCTGTTTTTGTGGATAGAAAATTATTTTCTGAATATTTGTGAGAAAATTTTCTAATTTCAAAGGCCAGAATGCAAGTTTCCAAGTTTTGTGGTCAAGCTATGGAACTATGAAAGAAAAACATTCGAATCAGTGTTTATTAGATTGTCGTGAAAACCTCCTTCGGCACTAAAATTTTTAAGAAACTGTCGTATACCTTCCAACTCAAAAAAAGACCAACAAATACATAAAGAACCAACACATACATAAAGAACTAAAAAAAGTTTATTTGCTCATTCTTGCATGGGTTTGGTGGTAATTTGTGTAAAATATTGCCAAATCAGTTATGTTGAGTTTGAACTGTCACCCGGCATTTAGCAGTAGTAGACGTCAGGATTCATTTTTCTGTTTTGAATTGCTTTCATAAAGCCCAAATTTGGGGCAAATTTCACTAATTTGGCAATCAATTTTTGTTTTAAGAATTAGATTTTTATTCCTGACAGTTTCATGTTGTTTTTTATGCAGTAAAAATCTTCCAGGTTTCTTTCCTTTTTGGTTATCAGGTATGCATTTCTGTCTTTAAGGCTATCATACCACTTAAAATCTTACCACAGCTTAAAGAGTTGTAAACTATCATTTTTAGGAGAAAATCTAAAGACGTTGTTCAGTTAGGGTGTCATTAAGCAGGGAAATCAATTGAATATCTATCAAGCAGAGTAGAATAAAATGGGTTCCAGTTTGACCAATTATTCAATGCTAACAAATGATATTCAGGCAAATCAGTCGGAAGTGTAAGAAAAAAATGCAAAACAGCATTTTAAGACCGATTTTAATGTTTTTGTTTAACATTTGCACTTTTTACAGAATGTGATTGAATACTTTTATGTGCTCGATTTCATGGGTTTAATTATGTTTAAAATATTTTTGGCAAAACTTTATAATTCTGATTACGTTGATGAGAAACTAAAATAGGATGCTCTATCATTTTTGTGGTATTATTTTGAATCATAATTTTAACTACATCTATATTAAATGCATGAAAATAGTTAGAAATGTGTAGTAGCTGAATACTTTTGTGATCCACTGTATAAATTGTCTTTTATCTCTAAGTTTTCCTCAATGCTTGATATATCACTCAACTTGGTATGTCAGGCTTTTTTCTTGTCCTCCAAGAAGCATATTGTGGCATGTTAGGTGCAGCTTAGCTAAGTATGACCTATGCACCATAAAACTCAAAACCAACCAATCAGCTCACTGGGGGGGGGGTATGATAGTTAAAATATATCTGGAGGTTACTATTCTACCTTTTCTTTCCTGCTAAGGTTTTATAGAGCATTTTTTACAGAGAAAGTTAAAATTATAATCTATGACTTGTCTAAATTTCAACTAATTCAATTTATAATTTTAAAGCAATACCAAACTTTTAATATTACAGGGTTCGTACGCTCCTTGAAAACTCCTTAAGAACTCCTTGAAAACGATTTTCATTTTCAAGCACTATGGAAACTCCTTGAATTTGGGGTTGGACTCCTTAAAACTCCTTAATTTTCATTTTTGAACATTTCTGTAAAACATTTATCTCCAGATAAAAATGCTTACAGTCCGTAGCCGTTTTCGTTTTCGAAATAAAAAAATTCGTTTCTTCCGTTTTCCAAAAAACCGTTTTCTTCCACGTGGGTCATACCAAAACATCATCCCATTCATCATGACCTTCACTCCGCCCCTTAGCGTAGCGAATCTCTTATCGCTTCGAAAAGTTATGGCCCTCGTTGTATGCCAGTCAATCAATAGAATAAACAACTAATGCCCTACTGTAGTTGCATTCCAGCTACCAATGAAAGGGGATTCTTCGAAAAACAAACATCGATGAGTTCAAGGACGAGGGTATAGGTAAGGTTTAGTTAGATTTGTAGTCATTTCTTAAATTGTTCATGTACAAGCTGTGCTTCGATTTTTAACTCAAAATGCCTCCCAACGGGAAATGCGTTTTCAATATCGCATGGTTAGAAAAAGAAGAATATAAGGACTGGATTACGCAAGGCCCTGATCGGTACAGAGCCAAATGTTGCGTTTGCTTGAAGATTTTCGATATTTCATCCATGGGGGAATCTGCTATCAAGTCTCATATGAAAGGTATGTAACTTTTTTCAAACTTTCTTTACCTTATGTGTTTCTAGGGTCATACGAAAAAAAGGGTCTGAAAAAATTCTTACATTAATTCCTATAATAAATTTTTGTTTCGTTAACTGAATTTTACGGACCCGGGTTTTTACGCGACACCGTTTCGGTCACTGTCGAGGTTACCGGAACAGTTCTTACGGCCCTCGTCGGCTATAGAACGTTTAAGAAAAATTATATTCCACAGCTAAATCTCACTTATACGCGGGTGCTTGGGACCATAGAAATAGCGCGCATAAATGAAAAACTGCAAAATAGAGCTCAAAAGTAATGAAAAAAACATTACTCTGCAGGGATGAGTTTTTCCGCCCTATGGCGGTTTTCTGCGTTTTGATTTTTTATAAAATTAAGAATTCCGCTTCTTCAATAAAAATTTTGCTTTTTGTAATCCTGAAAAAAATTATTTTTTCACCCTCCTTCTATTCCACAGGAAAAAAACTTCCGCCATTTCTAATTATACTTACACTCGTTTTCCAAACGGCGATCTTCATTTCCGCATTTAGTCACGTAGAACAAAGTTTTTCTGTGTGTTCTTGCCGGGAAAATCATATCAGTAGATAATTATTAATTTGGCAGTTCTATTTCCTTAAAGAAATAAACTACGTAACGAAAATATCCCGTAGCGATTCGGAAAACGAAACAAAAGTTAAGAAATTTAGTTAGTTTTCGAGAGGGGGATGATTGTTGGAAGGGGGTAGCACATTAATTTACGATATTCAAAAGCGTCGTCGTCAAAATATGCATTTTTTCTAAAACTGATCAAAAATTCGGGAATTTTCGAAATCCGGATCGATGTCCCCGACCTTGCCTGATAAAGGAACCGGAACGAAAACCCATCATTTTCGGCAGGAAAACACATTTTTCTTGTTTTGTAAAGTATGGATTTCGGCGATATTTGGTCAAAATTTACCAAATTTTTCCATTTGAATTTTTTTGAATATTTGGCTTACATTTTGCAATTTAGGATACTTTTCATGTAGCCCCGGCTTATTAAGAAGATGGGACGATCGTAACACATCATTTTGCCGATCGCTATGCTGGGAAAGCAACTATTATCTTTATATGAAAATCGGAGATTTTCGCCTACAATTTTTGGAATATATTATTTTCCGCTTTTTTGTTTTTCACCAAACTCATCCCTGTACTCTGTTAAAAAATAATTTGCTTTATGTTTTGTATAGAGATACGAAATTTAATTGAGAATAAGTTTAAAATTTTTTTATATTTATTACAACAATTTTTTTAAGAATACCAAGGAATTTTTTTTTTCTTTATTTTTTTGGCAATTAAAAAATCTTTACCTTTAAATACTGAGAACTTGCCGCGTTGTAGCGGTCGTAGGGACTTTAAATTGGGAGTATTGTCTTTCTTCTCTAGGATAGGAATAGAAAACAAAAATGACACAAGTGCTGTTGAGTAATTCCTATCTGAGATTAGTGGGTTTTCATTTGTTAACAAAATATATTGAATTCTAAAAAAAATTTAATAACATCTCAAATTTTGGTTTTAAGGACTGAAAAATATATTTGGTCTATTAAAATTATAATAAAATATAATTATTTCATCTTAAAATGAGCATACTTTTCTTTTAACATTATATGTCCTTTAATAATCTATTTATGAAAATTTAAGTGGAAAAAAACTGAATTATTAATTTCCCTTTTTTCTAATTCCAATTGTTTCATTCTATTGTTTTTAAGCAATTTTATACTAAAACTTTTTATAAATATGTAAGTAAAAAAAATATAAGCAATGTTTTTTGTTCATTAAATTAAAAATGTTTTTAATACTGATTAGAATACCACATATTAATTAATATACATGGCATCTCTCTATAGTATTGCGTAAAATTAAATTTAGTTATTTGTTTTTTTTAGTACAATCAAACTGCTAGTAAGATATTTTAAAATTTTTACAATTATTTTCTAATGACATTTTTTCATTGTAGGTCAAAAACACAATAACTTGCTTAAAGCCAAGCAAAACAAGACAATTTCCATTACTGAATATATGACTTCATCAGATACTTCAAATCAGTCTGGTTCAAGTGTGGAGACCTTTTCTACAGCAAGTGCACAGATGGATTCATTTGCTGTTAAAAAAAATGTTCTGGATGCAGAAATTTTATGGGTTTTAAAATGTGTTGAAAACCATTATTCGTTCCACTCATGTAAAGATTTAGTGGATTTGTATAGGAAAATGTTTCCTGATAGCTCCATAGCTAAGCAGTTTAGTTGTGGGGAATCTAAGGCAAGATATTTATGTCATTTTGGCATTGCACCTTACTGTGAAAGTGTAATGAATAAATACCTAAAAGATATCACACATTTCACATTGCTGTTTGATGAAACACTTAACATCACCAACCAAAAGAAGCAGATGGATGTACACATCCGGTATTGGAATCCTGACGATAACAGGGTAAGGACTCAGTACTTAACTTCAATATTTTTGGGTCATTCTACTTCTGAGGATTTGCTGAAAGCTTTTTACGAGGCTACATCGAAGATAGATCTGAAAAATTTATTGCATGTATCTATGGATGGGCCTGCTGTCAATTGGAAATTTTATGAAAAATTACAAGAAAGTTTAGGGAAAGAATTCAATGTGCAGTGTGTAACTGTAGGCAGCTGTGGGCTGCATATAATTAATAATTCATTAAAAAAAGGAGTTTCTTCCACTCAGTGGAATATTACAGAAATTTTAAATGCATTGTATTGGTATTTCAAAGATTCTCCAGCTAGAAGAGATGATTATATGAAAGTATCTGATACAAAAAAATTTCCTATAAAGTTTTGCAACCACAGGAGGCTGGAAAACTGCCCGGCTACTGAAAGAGCTTTGGAGATATGGAATGATGTAATTAAATATTTCACTGAAATTGAAAAGGGGGTCTTTCCAAAAGCTACGTGCAAATCGTTTTCAGTGATTTTGGAGGCTGTAAAAGATCTATCTTTTGAAATCAAATTCAATGTATTCCTTACTGTTGCAAAATTAATTGCACCTTTTCTGGAACTTTACCAGACAGATAAACCTATGCTTCCCTTTTTGGGCCAGGATATTTTGAAAGTTGTTTGCAATTTACTGAAACTTTTCAAAGTAATTAAACCTGCAAGCATTGAAGAAATTTCATCAGTGAAGAAGTTGAGTTAATTTGATTTTGACGATTCATCTCTTCATGAATCTAAACATAAAATAAGTTTAGGATTCACTGCTGATAAGATGTTAAAGGAAAAAATTTTTAAGAAAAAGATAACAGAAGGAAATGCTCTTCTGTTGAAAAATGATTGTAAAAATCTAGTCATTAATTTAATACAACGTTTAATGGAAAAGTGCCCAATTACCTACTCACTTGTAAGAAATGTATCATGCATTAATCCTAATTATATGATAAAATCAAAAGAGAAGTCACAAAAGAAAATAAAAAGTGTTCTGACATATTTTTCCCAAAAGAAACAAATTTCTGATGAAAAGGGGGAAAAAATTCTTCTATTATATCTTGAATTTTTAGAAGATATAAAAAAGAACCTCTCGGTGGAATTCAAGAATTTTAATCCCAAAACAATGTGTCTTGATGAATTCTATTATTCCTTTTTAAAGGAGGAAAAGTATGGAGACCTGTTGTACTTCTTTAAGATGCTCCTGATACTGTCACATGGCCAGGCATCAGTAGAAAGAGGGTTTTCAGTCAATAAATCTATTGAAGTGGAAAATTTAAAGGATGAATCCTATATTGCTCAAAGAAAAATTCACGATTTTTTAAAAATCCATGGCGGTGCTAAGAATGTTAACATAACAAAGGAACTAAGGCTATCTGCTTCCGCAGCAAGGGGCAAATATCAAGATTTTTTGGAAACACAAAAACGTAACCAATACAAAGGGGTAGGAGTCAAAAGGAAATTGATTGAGGAAGAAATAGATTATTTGGAACAAAAAATATGTTGTCTCCAGAAAGATATTGTGGATAATGAAAAAGAAGCAGATGAGCTTGCTCAGAAAGGAGAGGCAAAAAGAGACATTTCTTTTTTTATTAAGTCAAACAGCCTCAGAAAATCCATTAAAGAAAAAAACATTACACTAGATGAAATTGCTGTACATGCAAAAAAAGCAGATCTAAAAAATTTGTAACCTTTTTTTTAATTAAACTATGTATGAAAATTATTGAGTTTGTTATTTTTTTATCAATGCACTTAATGAGGTTTTATGGTAAGATGTTATAATTAACCTCTAACAATTAAAAGTGTGTTAGAGGTTAATTGTACTTAAATTTTAAGTAAGGTATTTTAAATATTTTTTTAACTAGTCTACTTTTAAATTTGTTGCAAAGCATGATTTATGTAAAAACGTACTCCTTGAAAACTCATTAAATACTCCTTGATTTTGATTTGTGAAAATTTGTATGAACCCTGTATTAGTTTGTCTTTGAACTTCGAGAGCAGTTCTAAATAATTTTTTAATAGATTTTAGGTTGTGATTATCTCTGTTATATATTTGTAATTGCTTTATGTATTTTTATTTTAGCTTTACAGGTCACAAGATCTCCTGATATTTATTGTAAGCCTCCTAGTGTTGATCATATGAAGCGCTCAAAACATAAAACGAAACATAAACATAAGCATCATAAAAATAAGGTAAAAATAATAATTTTGCTGTCTTATTTTCTGTAAGCTATTCACTGAAAACTTGTTACCTTACCTGGAAACTACTGGAATTATCTATGGTTTCTATATATCCTAGTAGCCAAGTTTAATAAATACTGTTGAAAACATGGTCCGTTTCGTTTTCCTCAAGCAATGCCATGCTCTCCATTTTGTTACTATCTTGGAATATTTTTTTATAAAATTTTCTTGTTAATATTGTTGCATTATATTTATAATTATTCATTGATAAAAAAGTAGATTTTCCATTAGTTTAGGACTCTTATTTTGAATTTTTGTTCACTGTAAAATATTTCTCAAAGACAAAAAGAAATATTCTCTGAATTGAATTTTCTTTTTAATTAAAATAAGTATGTTCCTCTGTTATTTTCATTAAATTTGGTTAGTTCAATAATTTCATTTTTACTATTATATTACACCTAACACACCAATACAAAACTATTAATTCAAAACAACATTTTTACTAAGAAAAATGTTGTTTTGAATTAATAGTTTTGTATTGGTGTGTTAGGTGTAATATAATAATGTAGGATACTGAGCCTAGTACTTTGTATATATTGAATCATGATGTATTTACATATTATTATAATGGTTGCTAATTCTGTAAGTTTTACTTTTGCAGAGTAAGAAAAAGAAGAAAAAGAAATCTTCTCATAAAAGTTCTGATGACTCTTCATTTGATTCAGATGTAGATATACCACCTTCAGTTATTCTTGACAGGTAAGCAGTTGTATATTTTTTTTATTTTTATTTATTTATTATTTTTTTGTTCATTGTAACTTGCTATTTTGCATTTGTGTGTTATTTGTTTAGAGCTGAAATATAGTTTGACATAAACAATGATTAAAGGAATTTCAATTCAGAACAATACTTTTATATATACTTTTGTTTGTTTAAATGAAATGATGTTCCTTGGGAGAATAAAATCTTGTTTTTCCTACTATACACTGGCAGTGAAATGGTTGCATTTTAAATAATCAATTAATTGTACTTTGTGGTATGTAAAGTTCTGAATGTTGTTTATAAATATAATCAATTTAAGAAAGAGCAACAAATCAGAATGAATACCAACATTCATTGATATGAATAATAAGACATAGTGTTACAATACTGTATGTTAGGATACAAAGGGAAGTTTTCTTTGCAGTTGTGTGTATTCTGTATAATTGTGAAACTCTTTATGTGGTGGTTATAAAATTGCAATGTGATGTATAAAAAGTTGACATTTTATGTTATATCGAGATGTTTTAACTTACAACAGACAAAAAATACGGAAGAAATAACTACTCTTTTTAATTATTTGTTAAGTATCTTGTTTGCTTTTTATTTATACTAATTTGAGATGTTTATTTTCAGGTTGAAAAAAGTGCAAAAACTTTTGAAAACAGATTCTTGAATGTGAGATTTTAATGTGTATTGATATGTAGGATTTTTGAGATCCGAATGTTCTGTACAGTGTATATAAGCAAATAAACTTATTTTATTTTGTAGTTTTGTTTTTTTAATGACTTTTGATACATTTTAAATAGTTCCTGATTGTAAGATATACTTGTACCAATACTAGTCTATTGCTGATTTTATTTATCGATTTTCTGCGAAACTCGCACTGTGCTCTTCATCTTAATTTTTTTTATTAATTATAACGCTTAAAAATTTATATTACTTTTGGATGCATAAAGTTTCAATTCTATTTGGTTCCATCTAGATTGTACTGAAATGGTAAAACAAGGTTTTCAAACATTAAAATCAATATAAGTTGGAATTAAAGAAAAAAAAAATTTTTTAATTCTTTTATCTGTTTTATTTCTAGAGAAAATTGTATTGTTTTAATTTTTAAGATAATTTGTTAAAAAAAAGTTCCAATAAAACTGTGTGTTCTATTTTTTATGTAGTTTATTTTCTCTTGGTAGCAACATACACTTATATTCTTGTATATTTTGTCCTCATTACAAAAAAAAAATGCCTCTTCGAATCCTTTGAATGCATTGTGTTATCAGATTTATATGCAAAAAGTTAAATATTTTCATATGTTGTTATATAAAATAGAAGCCTTACATACTATAATATTGAAGATTCTAGTCATTACTGCTTAACAGTGCTACTAGCTAAAGCAACCAATGTTATATGATGGTTTTCTGCTATATTGAAGACTGTAACTCGTCTCAAATACATTTTAGAACCAATGACTTCTTTTATAATTTTAAGTACATGTTTTGTTTTGTTTTAATTATGGGAAGAACCAGATTTCAAAAAAAAAATTTGCCTTTTATTTATTGACATGTATATGTATACAGGTATGGAGACGGAATATAAAAATAATAGACAAGAACGAGAAACACTGTTTAATTTAACTTATTAAAAACTTATTCAAAAAGTAATATCAGAAAAGATAATTGTAGTGTTAATTCAGAACGAATGGATTTTCTCACTTTGATTTGAATATAATTTCTTTCTCAATTTTCTGCAATAATTTTACTGAGTTAAGCATGTTTTTTTTCAATCGAAACAACTTATATTTTGATTTAACAGCAACAATAATTGAATGTGAGCTTGACAGATAAAGCATCTAATGCTGATTTGTGTGAATTAAAGGAAGTAGAAAGCAAGGATGTTGGAAAAATTTGTAAAAAACAATGTCTGGCTACAAATCAGTGTGACATGAGTACTAAAGGATTCTTGTCTTAGTAAGGGCTGGGTGATAATAAAACATGCATGTGTGGATTAATAGAATGCAAACAAAGATGTGAATATATTATATACAGGGTGGTCCCGAATTCATGGTACAAACTTTAATGGTAGGTACAGGACATTGTAACAATGATTTATTGTATAGGAATGTATAGTCGCAAGTGACGCGGTGAGGCGTAAACAGGGGAAATAAAAGGAAAGAGAAATGGAGTGATCGGTTGGTATCATTGCCGGTAGAGGGCAGTAGATGTCTAGCCGCTGTTGAACATGATGCATCGCAGTAGGGAAAAGCGCCATTCACAATTGTGCTGCCGTAGACGATGGGTGACTTTACGTATGCAGAAAAAGCAGACATGCATTACATGTACGGCCGTGCAAATGGTAACGGCAGAGCTGCGTTAGGAATGTATCGCGCGGAGTATCCTGATCGACGAATGCCGGATCATAGAATTTTTCAACGGTTACATCGTCAACTTTGTGAAACAGGTGCGTTCGACGTCAACAGACATGGCGCTGGTCGAGTAAGAGCTGTACGCACTCCAAGGCTGGAAGAAAGCATCTTGAACATTGTGGCTGATAGACCCGAGTCAAGCACAAGAACTGTTGCGCGTGACGTAGGTGTGAGTCATCAGACTGTATGCAGAGTGTTAAACGAAAATCGCTTACACCCCTTCCATTTTCAGAAAGTACAAGCATTGAATCCGGCAGATTATCCTCGCCGCGTGAACTTCTGCCTGTGGGTGATGCAGCAATGTGCGTTGCAGCCGGATTTCGTAGATTATGTGCTATTTACAGATGAAGCGACATTTTCACGCGAGGGTGTCTTTAATGCGCACAATTCCCATGTGTGGGCAACCGATAATCCACATGCAACGCGTCGACATGCGTTTCAACAACGTTTCAGTATTAATGTGTGGGCTGGTATTGTGAACGACTTTTTGATTGGCCCATACTTACTACCCACGCAGCTCACTGGCGGAAGCTATCTTATTTTTCTGAAAGAAGTGTTACCACAACTGCTGCATGATGTTCCGATCGCCATTCGTAACCGCATGTGGTTTCAGCACGATGGGGCGCCAGCACACTTCAGCATTGATGTACGGAATTACCTGAATGCCACGTTTGGTACTCGATGGATTGGGCGTGGTGGACCAGTCCCTTGGCCACCCCGATCTCCCGATTTATCGAGCCTCGATTACTTTTTATGGGGACATCTAAAGCATCTTCTTTATGAGACTCCAGTTGACTCAGATGAGGATCTCGTCGCTCGCTTATCTGTAGCTGCTGCAGGTGTGCGTGAAATACCAAGCATCTTTGAACGTGTACGCCAATCGCTCCACCGACGCTGTCAAGCATGTATCGATACTGGTGGACGCAATTTTGAACAATTACTGTAAACATGACACTTGTCAACAACGCTTTCAATAAAATCTTTGTTTTTCCTTTCGGCCGTTATTTCCCCTGTTTTCGCCTCACCGCGTCACTTGCGACTATACATTCCTATACAATAAATCATTGTTACAATGTCCTGTACCTACCATTAAAGTTTGTACCATGAATTCGGGACCACCCTGTATATGGTTAGGTTATTACAATCAACAGAATAGAAATTTTTTGAATCGGATGTCCAAGAACACAAGTATCTGAATTTAAAGTCCAAAAATACACTGTTGTGTGTGGAGTAAGTTTGAAAATGGATATATATATATATAGGTATGCATATGTTGAGATTAAATGAGTTTCCGAAGGGCTTCATAGTAACATTGGAAATGTTTTATTGAAGAGGTTGACAGTAGGGGCATGTGCAGGGTAATGTAATTTTAAAAGGTTTGACCTTTTATCAGTCACGGCAGATTTCTACATAGTATAGTTTATAAAATGCTTTTATGGACATCCAAAGTTCCATTTAAAGACCCCAGTAAGACCGTAATCACTCCCATAGAAGACTAGTCCTTTTGAATCGTTAATAGCCTGCTGTGTTTCTTCAGAGTGCGACGTTAGTTAAAATATTTACCTAACTTTTGTATTGTTCAAGCAAATAATTATTTTTCTATTGAGCCATAATATTGCGAATTTGTGAATGATTGTTAATTGATCAATACCAGTTAGATTAAACCCCAAACGGTGATAAACTGCCCTTTAAAGAAAATCTTGTCAACTGACCATGGTTCAAATTACGTGGTGTCCTCGGAGATCTTTCCCTTCTAGTTTAATCCCGGACAGTCACCAATGTGGTCCGTTGTGTAGCTCCAGCTTTTGGGCAACAGGATCACATCTTTTGTCTTTGTTTTCACTGAAAATTCGTCGCATAAACGAAAATACAACGATATCTGTAAGTAATTGAATTTACATCGAACTGGAACAGCACAGGTGGTACAGGTAAATCCGAGAACACCTTGAACCACTATCCGGAAGTTAGTTTACGTCGCACTGAAGCAACACAATGGATCATAGGCGACGGATCTGGAATAAATTGCGAAGAGAAAGATACCAAGACAACATGTAAATGACGGGTTGTTGGACTGGTGCAACACTCGGGCTATCGATAGCAGTCCGGTATCCATCATAGGGTAACTATCCACTCCGAAGGGTAATTGGTAATTTTTTAAATAAAGTCGTACCAGAGCAATACAACGGACAATTGACAACAGTCGGGGATCAATAACCTGAGGGAAAGAACCAAAGACAACACCACGCAATTTTGAACCATGGTCAGATGACGACCATTCTGAAGGGAAAGATCCAAGGTTGGTTTATTGGGGTTTTATGGCGCAAGGACAATGATACACAAGACATACGATAGCAGGTAACACACAAATAATGTTTTAACTGGCACAGGAGAGAGCATTTGGTAATTTTTTGGTAATTTTTTTTTTGTTTACGTCGTACTAGAGCAACACAACGGGCTATTGACGACGGTCCGGGATCAGTCCCTTAAGGGAAAGATCCGAGGACAACACCTCGTAATTTTGAACCACGGTCAGATGACGAAGCAACACCTGAGCTGGCACCCCACTCTCCAAACTTCCACGCCAACCCAACTTGATGACTTTCGGCCACGACAGATTTAAGGTGCACCAGCCGCCTCTACACCATACGCTTACAAACATCCATGCCAGGACCCGGATTCGAACCAGGAACCTTCCGATCTAGAGGCTAACACCTTAACCACTATACCGGTTGGTCGGCCGGACAAATTTGGGGGGAAAAACGAAACCCTCAACCTAAAGCTCTTTTTCTAACTTTGACTGTAATCACATTATTAACGCATGCGCAACGTGTTTAATTCAGCTGTGGTGGGTGCGGCGAGAGTTGTTATGGTTTTGGTTTAATGTTTACATTAAGTATGTCTTAAAAATCGTAACAATTTACAATGGCTGAGTTGAAAATTCAAGCTCCTCTTGCGAGAATAGAGGATTGGGCTGAATTCAATGATTTTCAGTGCACAGAGGACTTTGAGAACTCTAATAAAGACTCATTTTCAAGTCCAGAAGCAAATGAAAATTCTTTCGTTGACAGTAGCTTCAGCGATGCTTTTTCTACGTCTCTAGAAGACTTAGTAAACACTTTCGACGACAAAATAACGAAGTGTTTCTATAATTACGAAGAAAATGTTGAAAAACTTGCTCCTGTTCAAGTACGAAACCAAGAAGAAATAATGAACGAATGCCAGTGAGTAGTTTATCAAACGCTGTTTCAGCAAATTAAGTAATATATTGCTATGACACTATATATTTTCTCCTATGTCTTTCATCCCAAATGTGGGGTCTTTTTCTACTTTCTAGAACGTTAAAATATATGAATGAAAAACTATACTATGGTGGTTGCCGGCAGGAAATCACATAATGGATGATTCACATACCACGTAATGAATGCTTAATTATCGAATTAAGATTAAATTGCGTAATAATGACCCATTCTGTACGTTATTTTATGTTTTAATCCTACATATGTCTGTAAGGCCTTTCTTGTGAACAATAATTTACATTGCTAAGTAAATATTTTAAAGTTAAGTTACTATTAGATTATTTGAAACCAAAGTGTTTTTCTGGTTTCAGATTCTACTAAGAAAATGTGGGTGAATTTTTTTTTTAAATATCTCCAACAGTTTATTGATGTTTTATTTTAAGGGGAAAATGTACTTGAACTTTATTATTTTGCCAAACATGGATTTTAAATTAAATTGTTAAAAGAAATATTTAAGACATTATTTTCCTTCAGTGTTGTGATGCATAAGTACTGCATTTAAGCAAAGTAGAATGATATTTTGCTGTGTTGTTTATTGGTTACATTTGAATTTGATGTGTGTATTTAAATGTTAAGAATAAAATTTCATCTAAAATATGAATGAAACTTAGCTGTATCTGTATACAGCTAAGTTTCATTCATATATTGAAATTTTTAATTTGAATGCAATTTTTGATTTAATTTAATGATAGATTTGTTTTAATTAACACAAAATATCAGCAGTACAAAATGGCCAAACTGCAATCACAAATAGTTCTATGATATGAAACATAAATAAATTCTACATGCTTTCAAATGAGCTAGTATAGCAAAGTTAAAATTTTCTTTTGTTCTTTCACTCGGGTTGTAACAGAATTTATAAAGAGTGAAATGTATTTAAGAAAATATCAAATTCATATATTAAAATAGTCACCGATATGCATGTCACAAGTTGGTATTGTGAATGATAAATAAAATAATCTTCCAGGTCATCGTTCCAGTAATCAATAAATTGCAATTTCCTGAAAACTGAGGTTTCAAAGACAAATTTCTTGAATATTATATTTATTTTGATACTTGGAGAATATTCAGGGCCGATTTGGAAAAAATTTATTGCAGATGCTAGATGATTTCTCTTCCCCACCCCATTTCAAAGATTTGCCATCTTGTTTGGATGGGGGAGGAGGGGTTCGGGTATGGCAATTGATATTGATGTCACTCTTTAAGACAATTTTAATTTAAAGAAAAATAAAAATTGGTTTTTGAAGATTTTAGTGTGAAATTTTGTTGGGAGATGGTATTGATATCAAATGAAAGAGAGAAAGAGTTTGGTCCTTGATATCGTTTGATATTTTAGGAGTAAAAAAAATGGATATTGAAATAAATGAATGGCCCCTAAAGGTAATCAGCCTCATTTAAAAGTGAGCGGTGCCAGTGCCGTATATAGGGTTCTGGTGCCGCTATGTCAAAATGTATACAGGCAGAACTAGGACTAAAAATAAAAGGCTTGACTAGATATATTTCATTTATTATAAAAAAAATTCATAAAATAAACTACTTGGAAAATTGTAAAACCTACAATTTTACCCTTGCTTTTTGCAAGGCAAACTCTGGTTTCAAAACGGATGAAATAGCAAGGTTTGTCAAACTTTCTTGCCCCATGCTAGACTGGAGATAGATTTTAATGCGAGTATGTTTCAAATTAAATACTAAAACTAAGCTTGCAGGATGCCACTATAACAGGTAGGGTCAAAACAATCCCGAGGGTAATTTCTGTATTCAGATATGGATCTCTAAAATAATATTTGTATGCACTTTAACAATTCAAGTTGGGTAGCTGATCCTCAATGAGTTCCATAACATGAATATTAAAACATTGAATTTCATTAACTAAATCTTCAATATTAATATCCTTCGAATACTAAAGCCCCAAATTCTTCCTCTGACTAGAATATTTTATTCAGTTGTCATTGTTATATCTTCATAGGAAGAAAAGCAGAAATTTTGCTGACTGCGTGGATGGCGATTTTACTGAGAGGTTGTACTGTGCCAACCGGTGCCCCTTTATTACGGGCGCCCTTGGCAGGGGCCAAGCTCTTCATACAGCACTGGCCGATGTCCCCATCTTGGCACCCAATAAGACCGTATCCGTCACATGGGACTGACGGCCCTGAGATTTTTCTCAGACAGCTCTAGCTTTATTATTTTAGGAAGCTCATGAGCTGTGTGTTCAGATTAAGAAAACAACAAATTCCCTATACGAATTCCGACCAATCACTAAAAAAATGTCTGGTCAAGTCCTTTTTTACAGTAATGGTATAATTAATATTCAATAATGGTAGAAAAAATAAGTTTTATAAAACTTTATGGTATTTCATATATCAAGTCACATGTCAACTCAAGTATTTTATATAAATAAAACAACTTCTACTGAACTATACAATTTATAATATATAGTGCAAGTTAGCCTTTTTATGTAGACTAATGCTTGTTTTCAAAACTTCATTGTTTGCTTTACTAAGAGGTGGTTTCTTGTTTAACATTTTGTGTTTTAATTTCCTTATCATTATTTTCAGAATATGGTGGACTTTGACTGGAAATTTTGGTACCATTTTACCCATAGATTGGACCAAGTCGTGTGCCAAAGGACTGCAACATTCAATCATCAACCTAAACCAGAATCAAGTTTGTATTCAATTAACTTCACATTCTTATAACTAAATTCTGTGGTTTTCTTTTAAGAAAATAAAAGGTCTAATTTCTTTTTTTGCTTCCGATTTCTGCAAAAGATTGCAGCATTTTATGTTACACTAGCCACTGGGTGGCCAGCGTGGCATTGCCGGTAACAGTTCTTTTTGTGGGGTCAGGTGTGACCACGGCTCGCTAACCCCCGTTGATTGCTACAAATTCCTATTTGGTTTTGAAGGACACCAAATGGGATTTCACAGCCTATTGGATAACAGCCATCATGGCGTTACTCATGGTGTTGGTTTGATTTGCTGACCAAATAAAAATTTGTAGCCTATTGGAATGAATTCCCATTTGGTTTCTTCGCAAACCAATATCATGGGAAATGCCGTGATGGCCTGTCATTGTCAAATTCAAATTGCGAAGAGATCCAATCTCACATCACGATATCACAATCTCTTGTGAAAATATTGGGTCTTCCGAAAAGTTCTGTGCGATTTTTAAGATAAATACCAACAAAGCAGTACAAAAACATGAGAAAATGTTATTGAATCACGTAAGCACCATTTCATTCTATGACTTTTTGCCATCTTTCTTGCAGCTGGAATTTTTTTTTTTAATCATTAGGCTTATCTGTAAAGAAACTATCAAGTGCTGTTTTGACAGTCTCCAAAGAATTGAAGATCTCCAGGCCGTTCAGAGAATTTTGAAGTGACCTGAAGAAGTAAAAATCTGAGGGTCAAGGTCTGGTGAATACAGGGACTGACTCAAAACATCTCAGCTATTGTACTCAATAAGTCTTTGTCTGACATTCAGCGAAATGTGTAGCCATGCACTGTCATGTTGGAAGACAACACCTCGACGCTTGGTCAGTTCTGGCCGCTTTGATCCGATTTCTGCTTTTTATACTGCCATTAGAGAACAGTATTTTTCTGATTTTATTGTCTGATTTTGTGGCAACAATTCATAATGAACAATTCCTTTGTAGGCCCACCATACACAAATCATTACTTTTGGAATGCAACCCCCTTCTCGTTGTTACTTGGGGAGGTTTATTTGGCTTACACCATGATCTTTTTCTTGTAACATTATTGTATAGTATCCACTTCTCATCTCTAGTAATGAGCCGTTTCAAAAAAGAAGCTTCTTCATTTTATTTCAGCAAAGAATCACATGCCGAAATTCGAGCAAGCATATTCTGATTTAAAGTATTGGGTACCCATACACCGTAGCGGCTTACATACCCAATCTTCTTCAGATGATCATGAACTGTACTTTTGGAATATATTTAGTCTGTGTGATAGTTCCTGAACTGCGTAACGTGGAATTTTGGCCATAGCATCTTTTAATAGGTTCTTGTTTACAGAGGATGGTCATCCAGAGCGGGCATCATCTTTGAGGCTGAAATTTCCATGCCTAAATTTATCAAACCACCTTTGAACTGTGTCATCAGAAACAGCACGTTGTGCATATACAGCACACATTTTACAAGCAGTTTGACTTGCATTTTTTTCTTTCTTAAAATAAAAGAACATAAAATGATGAAAATGAACTTTCTATTTCTCCATTCTTAGCACTGCAGTGAAACGATAATTATGCCACAACACATGCTATAATTATGCAGTGTAAGCAGAAAAGACTTAATTTAAACATCTGCTTCCATCAAGGTCACCCCTTATCAGCGGTAGCAAAATATTTTGTTGAATTGTTATTCAGTTTCATAAATGAAATCAACTAGAAGTTCCTGGGAAACTCTTCTTTATTGGTGTCCAGTTAAATAGACAAAATCAGCTTTACCTGGGGAACCACTGAATCATGACAAGAGTGCCTCTCGGGAACAGCTCAGTCCGGTCTGCTTCCCTTCGTCGTCTCGTGTCCTCCTATTTTGGCAAGCCAGAAGGGGGGAGGGCGAAGCACCCCTTCTTGTTAGGACAAGAGCTCCCTTTTGCCTCGACTCTCGCCAATCCAGTGGGAATCCCCAAGTTCTGCACATAACATAGAAGGCAGCGAGGGCCCTCAGAGATCGTAACATAAATAATAAAGCTAGCTTTAATTTGAAAATAGGCAGAACTTTCCGGATGACCCAATATAAATATTTAATTAAAAAGTTATTTATTAATAGAAAATCAAATCTAGGGTATCTGTCTGGTGTAAAATTTTCCGCAGATTTGAAATCCGTTGAAATTTTTAATCTCTCTTTAATATCACCCACATATTGTGGATAAGCAAAGTGCCCAGTGATATGTGGAGTAAAAAATAAATCATCAGATTTAAAGAGCTAAAAACATTTATTCATTAAAAACTATTTACAGAAAAAGAAACAAAGATTGGAAAACCAGAGATACCACTCTGTCCAATGTATGACAACAATTGAGAGCTGAAAGAAAGGAATTCTCACTTTTATACTTCTTGTATCTCTAGAAATTAGCATAAATATCTCAAAGGAAAGATTGCCATAAACAAAATCATAATACTGCATTAAGTACATGATTGGCCATAATATTATGACCACACCCCTTTATAGGTGTGATGTCATACTGTGGCCAATCACAAAAGCATGACAACTCAACTTGTTTGTTTGTTGTTTGTTTACATTATCATAACCAAACAAGAAGGAGGTGCAAACATGTGAAGATGGATTCGAATAAGCAAGTTATCTTTAACATTTAACAATCCCAATTTTACAAAAGAGAACTAAACAATGCCAGTCAAAATGTTTTTTATTTGTTTTGCTTTTCTTCGCTGTAGAATGGTTTGAGCGCAGGAAATGAAATCTGTGATTTCTCAAATCAAATTAAGATAATTTTTCGCAGTGGTGTTCGTATTGGAAAAAATATACACGTTTCAATTTAAAAATTATTTATTAAAAAAAAAATCATATTTTTAGGTATTGATCTAATGTGAAATTTTCCGCAGATTTCAAATCCGTTGTACTCTATCTTTAACGATCTAGGAGGTAGAAAAAAGAACTACATAACTAAAGTTAAAAACTTTATTTGTTTTTTTTTAGTCTGCTGACAAATTGTTCCTCCTCAAAATGAAACAGAAGCGAAAAAAAAAAATTTAGAATCTGGTATCTTTTATGCTGTTTCCATTCCAAATAAAACAATAATAATTAAATTAAATTCATTAAAAAATGTGCTATATTGAATTTTAAAATTCTGCACGACCCAAAAGTTGAAAAAAATTTGGACTACCTGTGTTTTAAATTCCACTATTGTAAATACCATAGATTCATCAAGACTTTAATCACAGGCAGAGAGAAAACTACCTTTTATAATAGTAGAGATGCATAAGGTCCCTATGACAGTTCTCTTTCTGTACCTTCTATGGTTAAAAAATCAAGTTTTCACTTGTTAAAAACATTTATTAACATTTCTGAGTTTCACAGTCTGTAAACAGATTTGTACAATTTTATATATTTATATCAAAAAGGCTATTGTTTCATCTCATGGCTATGACATTAAAGGAACCTCCATTATGTGCTCCATTCTCAATGTCCAACTCTCAAGTTCCACTGCAATTCTGTTTCCTTTTCAGGACCTGGATGACCGTATAAGACATCCCTCCCTCAGATCACTAGGTTCATTCCATTCAGTGTTCTTTCTAGTCTGGCTGACGAACCTCACAGTTATAACGTTTTTCTTTCAAACCAGAGTATTTTAAAGTATGCTTACCATATGTTTGGCTTTAACTGGGATATTTTAAAGAATATTTTGTTGCTAAACAGGATAGTGCATTCTAAAACTGGTCTAGGTAACACACACTCTAAAAGTAGTCTAGGTAATACATACTCAAAAACTAGTCTCTAGATGCCATTCTTTAAAAATAGTCTCTATTTTTAAAAAAATTATAAAATTCACCCCTAAATAAAGAGTTTACGATAAAAATGTAGCCCCATCCAGATTAATATCCTGGATGAAACTTGTAATTCTAATGCAGATCTTCATGTAACATAAAAGCTGAGTCCCATCTGAAATGAAATCCTCTCTATGCTGTATTTCAGGATTGTGAATCTAAAAGGGATGAGTCTCCCAAAGACATTGATGTTCGTTCATTTTTAATCAAAAACCTCCAGCAAGAGCCCCTTTTCACTGCTGAGCAAGTTTTAGAAGAAATTGAAGAAATGATACAAGTATGTTCATCTCATGGCTATGACATTAAAGGAACATCTCACTTCTATGTGAGAATTCTAATTCATTAGCTTGGTATGAATGTTTATGATCTTTAAACTTTATTTTTTAGCAACAAAGATCACCATCATCTGTGAATACCTGTGAAACTCCTGATAAATCTCCTGATCATATGAAAAGTAAAGTTGCAGCATATATTGGGATGTATAAAGATGGTGTGTATTTCAAGAATATATTTTTCTGTTATTTTATTTATAATTTTAAAATGATTTTTATAACCTACCAAGGTAAACTTATTATCATCATTTAAGTTATGTACTATAAATTGCTCACTATTTTAATGTATCAACGAATAAATGAATGTTTCTGTATAGACATTTTCATTATAGAATTTCACTCAAGAATTTCTTGTGGTTTAACACATCCACTGTTACTCTTTTCTCCAAGATCAATTGTTGTATATTCTCTAATACCTTTTCTTTTCAAAATGCAACATCTTAATTTAGTTTTGTAAAACTTAAATGAAAACAAAACTATTTCATTTGAAATTTGTTTATAATTTATCCAAATATACATAATATCATCCAAAAAAAATACCTCCTCTTATAGCAAATTAACCTTATAGTAGTAAACCAAACTTTCACACACACACACATTCATGATATTTTCTATCACTGATTATTAAATTATAAAGTTATATTTTCAAAAGGGATGAAAACATTTACTTAAATAAGTGTTCTATGAATGCATGTGGTATTAAAGTTTTTACAGATTCTAGGATTTATTACAATATTCATGTGAATGTAACTACACTGAAATTTTATAAAGAATGTCTTTAGGAAACTTATAGCATTATTGATTTAAAGTATGTTTCTAGGAGTTTTTTTCTCTGCTTAGCACTTATTTAAATTAAAGGACTACTTAAGCATATTAAAATCATTATTAGCAGAACAGTTAAACTGTTTCAGGATTTTATAAAAATATGTAAGAACTAAAGAGCTTTTAGGTATTCATGTTCTGGCTTCTCCAAATTTAGAGAAAAATGTTGCTATTTATAGTTTGCCATGCTTTATTGATCACATGAGCATGCTATAATCTGTATGTCAATGACTGACTATTCACGATCAACCAAAATCTGGAACTAAGCAACACTACAAGGTTCTATTCTATTCATTTTCTACATTTAAAATATAGATTCTGTTATAATTGGACCCTTTGTTTAGCAAAAGCGATAGTATAGTGACAAGCTAATCTACTTATAATTATTTTATGTGCTAACAATTTCTGTTTTAAGTAGTGTATTTATTTTATGTCTTCTTTCTTTGTAGAAGTGAAAAGGCTGAGTTTGTGTCAACTCCATGATTTGCTGAATGACCTTGAAAGTTTGATTCAGGATCATTCTGAAACGCTCATTAACGAACTTGCCTTACGAGATGAATTAGAGTATGAGAAGGAATTGAAAAATACTTTCATATCTCTAATTCTCAGCATTCAGAACAAACGACGTCAACATTGCACTGATAAGAAAAGTATCATCAAAAATGGAACAATTAATGGTACCGAGCCTAAGGTAACAAAACAAATCTCGTTTACCCATTGTTTGGTGCATACACCTGTAATAATTTTCTCATTCTTATACATTACTTATTTTGTTTTTACAGTACCTCAGTACTGTTATCCCTTATGATCCACAGCATGGGACGCCTAACAATCCAACTCTTCAAATTTTGATCAAAAGTAAGTACCCTTTCCTTTGTTGTGAGATGTAGGTTTGATTCTTCCCTGGGTGTATTTCTCTTCTGTGTCAGTAAAGCTTCCCTTGTGTGTGCATGTCCTTTTACGTTCGTAAGAAAACGTTAGATTGCCTTTTGCTATCTATAAAGCTTCAATACATCTTGAAAAAAGTCATAGCTTTTTAGCAAGCCGTAATGAAACAGTGCAACTTTGTATCTACCCCCAAAAGTACTTTATGGTATAGTTGGGTTACAATGTTATATATACTACTACATCGTAAGTTAATTTTTGTTGTGGTGTCTAAGCTCGATACAATACTCTCCCTCCTGAATTTTAATGGTAGCCGAAATTCGATAGATGATGCCACTAGTAGAATGATTTCCATTTGCGTGAGAGCTGTAATAAGACCATAGTTGTAAAACTTTTCCTGTGTTGCCTTTAGCAGCCGAGTGTGAGTGCCCTAGTGAAGTGAAGGCTGAGCGGCAATGAATAGAGTGTGATAGGACATGAGCAGTGTGCTGTCACAGAGCCTGAGGTGGTTGTTAAAAGTGATTAACATCACATTGGCAATTCATCTATCCATCGTGGGCCATCCATCGAATTCGTAAATTTGTGCACATTCAAATCACGTCTGGGTCACCAATTTAGCAAGTCGGAATGAAACAGTGCAACTTTGCATTTACCAAAAATTACTTTGTAGTAGAGTTGGGTTACACTGTTATATATACTACTGCATCATAAGTTAATTTTTGTAGTGGTGGCTAAGCTCGCTACGCTTTGAACTATTTCCCAGGTTGAATCTTATACTATTCTTCAATTAACGAAGTTGCTATTCGCATCAGCTTCAAATATTTTCAAGTTGCTTTTAAAATAGGGCTGGTCAACCCTTAGACCATGGGTCATACACCCCTGCCAACTCATTGTACAGCTCTCTGGAAGGCAGATGACCTTCACAATACACTTACAAAAAGATGATAAGGTTGCCAGAGAGAGGGTTGTCATATGCTAAAACATGTGTTGCAATTTTCTTAGATAATTGTTTCGTCAACTCTTAATCACTGCTGTTGCTTCTGGTACCAAAGAAGCCTGATGGCCTTTGGCTAGTTAGCTTCTAGATAGGTGGTAAGCTCTTCAGAGGGAGTTGTCATCTGTAAAATTTGTTTGGCAATCAAAATTATTATTTGTTTTGTTAACTCATGATTACTGCTACTGCTTCCAGCTCCTAAGAAGTCTAAATCTGTGCTAAAGATGTCAATTGTTCATAGTTGCATAGTCATTTTTATGCTCAAAAAATGCTTTTGGGATGAGCAGAGCCATATTTTCAATTCTTGGTTCATGGTGAGTGACTAATTTGCCACTTGATCAACAGTTTTCACTTGTCTAACAGCAAATGAACAAGTGCCACATGATAATCATGTTATATACACCATAAATAATCTGTCATCAGCTGCAGGATATGGTATTCTGGCTTCATGAATTACACTTTGGTGACCATTTTTGAACTTGCAATCCATTTGTAGACATTCCATTCTTAATCAGAATTTCTGACCTGAGTAGCTGAAGTCATTACGGATAACTACTTGGAAAGGCAGATGTTTGGATAAATATGGACAGGAATCGCTTTTCACAGATGTGAATACTACTCACTAAGCATTGCCAGCTGGCTGTAGAGATTTAGCATTGCTTCCTTTCTGTGATCTTTTGCTTCCAGTGGTAGATGTCCTTCAGGTCAGCATTACATGGTTTAAAGAAAATGCAAATTTGTAAATTTTTATTCTACTAGGGAGCTTAGCCCCCTGCTCGCTAACACCTTTGAACACTTTGATTAATTTCAAACATTCTATTTAGAATTGGGGAGCATTGCTTTCTATTAAGATTTACGATTTTATTTATTTAAATTTCTTATGCGGCTGAATTTAGGGAATTTACCTGTACAAATAGCTTGTCTACAGGACTAGTAAATTTCAGCACGCTCTGTACGAAGCTGTTCGATCCTGATGCATTTATGAATAGTTTGAATTTCTTTAACAAACTTAATATATCTAAGGTCACCAATGGGTGGGATATTTTTACTGGTCTTAGCTTCTCGATATTCAGTTTTGGGGGTTGTAAATACCTCATTGGAGGACATTGGAACATGAGGAATGATTGAGTTTTTAAATTTAGAGACATGAGATATCGGGTTTCTCAAACCTGGGTTTGAGGTACTTGGCTCACCCCTTAATTACTGTGTGTTGTTCGTGGAAATTAGCTGTGTACTCAACAAAAATCAAACTAACTTCTCTGATTTTGGTCACATTATTTTGTTCATTCATTTTATTAAGTCTCCTGAGATGTTTTGGGAATTTTATTTTAAGTATAGGCCACTGCCCTTGCTATATAGTTGTGATGATAGTTCAATTTTATCATGTAATAACTATTTTAAGTCATCTCTAATTGATCTAATGGTGTTTATAGTTATTTCACATTATCTTTGTTTATCCATTCAAATTGTAATTTTATTCTGTAGTTTTGCAAGCAATAAATGAAGATAGTCCCACTGTCCCCACTTTATTGACTGATTATATTCTTAAAGGTAAGGCAAATTAAGTTATTTTAAAAAGTGTTTATGTGAAATTCTTTGTCAAATAGAGCACCAAACTTATTGATCTAATTTATTATCTTCCTTTTTCTATTATTTCTGCTGAAATGACTTGAACTTATCTGTGTTAAAATACATTTGATTCAACCTATAAAAATTGTTTTTATTAGGACTTAGATGATAATAACCAAAGAGCTGCTAAAAATTTTCTTAAAAATTCTAGAAATGATGCTCTTTAAAACAAACAATAAAAACTTCTTAGTCGTATGAATAAAAACTGCTTTTCAGTTTGAAGAAAAATTCCCTTTAATAGTTGGTATCAAAATTTTCAAGTGCATAAAAAAAATTCAAGCATCAGAATCAGTGAATTAGAATTTTGTCTTAGTCACTCTGAAATGCTGTATGAAACCGCAGGAAATATGAAACTCCCTTTCTCTTTATAAAGTCACTTTCAAAAGTGTGCAGTTCTCTTTACCTAAGCTGGATTTCACTAAGCAATGCTTTGAAAAACGTCCAGAATGAGATACTATTGAATGACTTGAGTGTCTGTCAATTCTGTTTGCTCTGTCCTCGATTGCTAGCCTGATAACCGAGTGGTTAGCAGTGTGATTTGAAGTTCAACAGGATCAAGGTTTGAATTCCAGTCTGGGCATGAATGCTCTGACTACTCTTAAATCATAGGTCTGGGTCTAATTTGACTCGTAGCAAAATGTGGACTTAGATCGACCAACCCCACATGGATTTGATTATATGCTGATCTTGGTGCTGATATTTAAAAGCATAATTCAAATGAAAAATGAGTGTTTTTATTAAAAATTGACCAATAAAAAAATTCAATAAATAACAATTAAAAAATGCATTGATTAAAAATGTTTTTGCTCTGTTCTTAGAACATTGGAAATGGTTTAATTAACCCTCACATAGCATAAAATGACTGTAGAGCAACAATCTAAACCTTCCTTGACAAATTTTAGGCATACTGACATGAAATGTGGTATAACAGTTTATTGACTTGTTCTTTGATTCTTCCAAACATATTGTATATACAAATTCAAATTCCAAGTCTTAATTACCAAAATTGGTAATTAACATAAATAACAACAAAAAAAGTCAGTCATTTAACAAGAGCTACTTTGACTTGAGAAAATTATTAAATGTACTTGATAACCTAATTTTTTTCACTTTCTACTGCTTTAACAGCCGCAATATTATACAATAAATAATACAATTTTAAGTTTCAGAAATTATATATACATTTAAAATAGTTTAATTTTAAATGTCATTTAAGGCTTATTAAATATCATTTATGTATTATGTTATTAAATAAGCGAGTGTAGCATATGTTTTTTAAATTGTTGAAATAATTTGTAATCAAAGATAACCTTTTCATCAAATTTTGATGCATTTAGTAATTAAAACTAAAATGAAAAACTGTTTTAATTGTAGAAGAATCAGTTTCATATTGAAAACTGTATTTTATTTTCAAAGCTTTGTGCTAAAATATTAAGATCTATCACTTATTATACTTTTTTTTATCCTTGAAATATGTAATACTATAAACAATTAATATTATTGTATATAGTATATGTAATACTATATATATAATTAATATTAATGTATATTGTATATTTAATACTATATATACAATGCTGTGAATCTAAATTTGAAGTTTTATTTTCAGTACTCTGCCCTACTTAAGAAGCCATCTTGTGAAGATGCCACTTTTGTTTTAAATTTGAAAATGTTAAAAATGTTGCTTTAGGATGTTGCTTTCGAGTTTTTATGATTGTTTTGTTATTAAGTTGAGGATCGTAGATTATAGGTAGCTACAGCTGTATTGTTATGTTTTAGTTATAGTTGCATTTTACATTTTTAATCTCAGGGTTTGAAATGCTTATTTTTACATCACATTTATGTTGAGGCTTTAGAACAAATGTATATGTTTTGTTGAAGTTTTATTTAGTAATTTTATGGAAAATCCTTTTTCTTTTATGAAATTTATTCATTTGAACTACTTGTATAAAAAGTCTTGCCCACATATGAATGCATTTAAATAACACATGCCATTGCACTAGAGTGAAAAGGCTTACAGAACTTATTAATTAGTGTGATGTCTAACTAATATTTCCCTATAAATATGCAGATGAATTGGTCTTGATTTAGTAATTTTAAACAGGAAAATATCCAATAACGCATTTATAGGGAAACTTAGCTGCATAAAATGGAAAATTTTACCAGACATAAAATGTTCTTCCCTACGAATCATGTAAAGTGTACAGAGGAAGTTAGATCTTATTTTAAAATTATTATTGTATTTGCTTATTATTCATCCATTTTTAAGAAAAAGTCATTTTTGAATATCTATGTTTTCCTTTAAGAATTTACATACCATGAATCTTTCCATAATAAGAAACTAAAGAACTATTTCAACACCATTAAAAAGCAAATTTTGTGTTCGATCATGTCTTCAGTTTTCGTCCACACTCAAAAGGCATAATGATGCCTTTCAAAGTGAAGTAAGTATTTCAAAACATTGTAAAAGTACAAATTTGAAAACTAATTCAAAATTTTCCAATGAAGTCATGTTATAAATGGCTCAACTAAAGTTAATCTTGTTTACGAAGGTTTTTGTGCATGATTAACTGTTTCATGAACCTTTGTAAACATGATCAACTTTAGTTGAGTCATTTGTTACATGCCCTTTAAGTTTGAAAGGGACATGTAATCTTCCAGTAATTGTTTTAGAAATGGAGAATTTAGAAGCAAGTACATTACTTAATTTTTGTATCGGTAGTTTTGTTTTAGGTTTTGACGTTAAACCTTATCTTACTAACATTTTTATTTTAAACCCTGGGTGTAACATGTTGCAGTTTTAGACCAGAGCATTTGTATCTGGATGCAGAACGTTATAGATTGATGTACTGTTTGAAGCTTGAGGCTACTCTCCAATTCTTTCGATGTAAACTGCTATACCGTGATGGATATGTGTGTGTTTTGGAATGCTATTGAACGCAATATCATGTCATTGTTGATGTAATAGCTTTCTTATATGGCAACTTTTCCTTTTTGTCAGATTTATCAATTAAAAAGTGTTGTACGAATTTTGAAAGTTTACGAGTGAAATTTCAGCTTTTTGAAGTGACTGTTAATGCTATGTGTGGATTTTAAATAGTTTAGCCTTTTTAGTTTTTATCCATGTTCTTGTTTAAATTGTAATGAATTTACGTAACTGAGATGGAGATAATTTATTACTAATATCATTAAAGCTAAAAATGAACATATTTTGAAATTGCTCAACATTTTGTGTCGATTTCTACATTTTGCATGGATATGCTTTTAGCAAAAACCTAAAAGAAACTAGTTCATTGAGACTAAGAACACAAACTTGTGTTAGATATAAAAAATAATTAACCTGTTGCATTTAGCTGTATTTTAATCAAACTTTCCTGGCAAATGTATTGAAGAATTTAAGTCTGTAACTTTTATCTGGTAGTTAACGAATCAAAAACCATATTAAGAATATGAAGCACTCTAATAAATAATTAATCTTGCAATAAAATTTACATATTTCACAAAAAATTTTCTATGTATTAAAAGATTCTCAAAATACAAAAATCAACTTAAAATTTTTCTCCTTATTTGTTGACTACATTTTCAAGGTAATTGCACATTGTTGAGTATTCCTTCAAATTAAAATGTATATTAAAAACTACACATTGTATAAATTTAATTGTCTGAATATGTAAAGCTTTGTATGTATCTCGGTGAATCTGAGAGTCATTATTTGTTTGTAAGTTTCAAATACAAAACTTTATAGTTTTAATTTGATTTTATAATTTTCATTTGAAATGCTTTGCATTTAATTGTAATTTTTTTCATTATCAATATATTAGGTGAGTATGAAATAGGCACAATTTTCCACAAGAGATTTATATATTTTATTGAAGAGAAATGTGAATATCTTTTTTTCTATATATTAAGCAGTTCCTTATTTCATAAATGTTTACCTAAATTATTATTTATTGTTTTGACTAATTTATATGATCACTCTTATACATTTCTTGTATAAATTATTTTTTATTAGTCTTTGGTAGTTAGATACTTATCTTTACTGTGCCAACATTTTTAGCCAAAAGTTTAATTTCATTGTATTCATGTCCTGTAAGTAATTTACTTTTTTGACAATCAGGAATTGAGTTCAACTTAATTTTTTTTTCAATGTTTTTCCTTCTATGACCTTAATTAGCTCAAAGCACAAACAGGTTTGTTTTACCTTTTATTTATCTGTTGTATAAGTGTATACTCTGCTATTTTATTGTATAATTGACAACATTTCGTCATGTATTATGCATGCTATTTACAATTTACAATTCTGTTATACTTAAGAGTAATGCTGTTTTAATTATTCTTATGCACTGTGATATTTTTGGTGCAATATCTTCTGCTTGTAATACATGTATTTTAATGCATTTCATAATTTGTTGTGTGTATGTCGTAAACCTTTTTGAGCTACTTACATACAAATGGCATATAGTGCAATATACACTTTTTTCAGGTGCTTGATAAACTGATACTTAATGCTTTTTTCTATCATTATGTTTCATGAAATATAGTACAATATTTTAAAGATTTTTACTACTGAAATATTGTATTTATTAGTATATATTCAGTAAATATTATTGAAAGTCTTAAATTCAAATTTTGTTAATCTTATTCTCTATTCCTGGAAATAATAAATTTAAATGAGAAAACCAAAACGCAAGGTAATCGAGAAGCCACGCCTCTCAAACTTTAAGGCTCTGTATAAATTATTGAAAGCATTTCATTTTTAACTATTCAACTCTGGATTGTCTTTTGAAAGGCATATTTGATTGTTAATAGCACTTACTCCATTGGTGTCATCATCAGATTGTTTCTTTGGAGAGTATCGTGCCATTTCTCTAAATCAAGAATGTACAGTGCAGTTCCTAGGTGCAGAAAATGTTTCAGGGCCCAATATTTCCCCAGAACACAATTTGTTTTGTCCGAAATTTCCCTGAAAACGTCCTTGTATTTTTATTCTAGTTTAAGCGACTATTAGAGTACAATGTTGATGTTTAGAACTCTCCCCTTAAGACTTACAAATTAAAAAAAAAAAAAACGAACATTTATTCCAATAAAAAAATAACACCACGAAAAGAACTGCCACAGGCTACAGAGAAGGTCACAGGCAATGAATTTGTAGTTTTTTTCTTTTATAAACTTGACAAAAATTTCCCCACATCTGCCTGAATTTCCCTCTAACCTTGTTCGCGCGTTCGGGCATATTCTGCACCCCTGGGTGGAGGCAGTCGAATCAAGTAATTGTGAAAAAGTATTCTTTAAATTAAGTGATGGATTAAAACATAAACAAAGTGCTTACATAACTGGCATCGTTAGTGCCGATTCTGGTTCTAAGTTCATCGTTCGGTGCCAAAAGTGATTGCAGGGGTAACGATTTGGCAGGGGAGAAACATCCATGGCAATCGCCATTCATGCTGACAGAATTCTAACGTGCTTCCTCACCTATTCAAAAATTGAATGGTCGAAGGTTGACTGCCTTCTCATCGAAGCAACGCTGTATCTTATTGACCAATGATCACTCATTTGTAAAAGTATGGGAAGCATTTGGGGTAATATAAATTTGTCTTTTGTAATCTTTTGAGGGAAAAGAAAGTATATTTGACAGAAAGGGGCTGTTTTAATCTCTACTATTATAAAAGAAAGTGTTTGTCTGTTTGCCGCAACATCCTGACAATTCTATGGCACTTACAGCAATGAGATTGGGCACACAGGCAGTCCAATTTTTTTACAATTTTTGGGTTGTGGCGAATTTTAAAATTCAATCCAGAATATTTAAAAATGAATTTAATAGTTTTATTCTCTACCTGGATCTTCAAACGCGGTGGACTTTTTCTACTCATGCGACCTTGCAGTCAATTGTTTGGAACCATGCCAAGATTTTTTCATCCGCAGAACGCAGAGAAAATTATTTTTTCATTTCCTCTTTGATTTTGTGCGGACGAATGATTTCCCAGCCAGACGATAATTCTTTTAACTGAAGTCAAAGTTCTTTTTTCTATCTCCTAGACCGTTAAAGATAGAGTAAAATGTTCAACGGATTTGAAATCTGCGGAAAATTTCAATTTAGATTGTTACCTAAAAATATGATTTTCTTTAAATAAATAATTTCTTAATTGAATATATATTCACCGGATTTGATATCTGTGGAAAATTTTACACCAGATTACTACCTTACACCACGGGCACAGGCAACGCCGGGCTAGCCACGCAGTGGCTAGTCAATAATAAAAGGAAGAAGATTGACTCTAAAATTGTTCAGCAAATGATGCAAAGAGTTTATAGAAACCTTACAAAAAATATTACTTTTTTGTATGATAAAGCTCTGAAACAACTACATTTGTTATGTCTTATCCCAGAAATGGAATTTAAACTATGTGAAATGAAGTTCAACATGCATTCAGTACTTCAGCTTTTAAAATCATCAGTGTTCTAACTACACAAAAAAGGACTCGAATTTTGCAAAAGGATACAAAGGACTATTTGTATAGGGGTGTGACTTTTCGATTACCATGTATAATAGCCATAATTGCAATTTCCTAAACAGTAGATTGTTTCGTTGCTTGAAAAGCTAAGAAAATGCTTTTGTTGAATTTAAATTTTGAATTTCATACTTTGCATTTTAACTACTTCCTAATGAAAAGATTTATTTTATAATTTATTCTAGTCGAATATCAAAGTTATATTTGTTATCTTTTTAGACTTACCAATTCAGTATTTTTTTTTGTCTTGCATTGAAAATCCAGCAAAAACATGTTTTGCAAAAAAAAAAAAACGGATTTATTGTTATTTTTCTGTGTTTGAGATTTGGTTTATGTCAATATTCAACTTGAAAAATTTGAAGAAAACTTTTCAAAAAAAATGTTGAAGCATATCCACTGTATTGAAATATTTTTGCTATTTTCTTTGTGATGCAATATCTTCAGCTATGATCTGAAACTGTATCCTGCAATAAATTACTTGCACATCTAAACATTAGCCTGTGTCAACTTTTTTCATCTAAATAATGGTTAATAACTTCAATGGTGGTCTTATACTCTTTAAAATCAGAAAATATTAGAAAATTCTACTGTCCTGTATAAGACACAGCTACACTGAAATTGACGAGATAAATTGAGTTTTTAAACTAAGAAATGCATTTGGTCAATTATGGTAAATTTGTTTATTTTTTTCATTAGAAATTTGAAATTGCTCAATGCAAAAATTCATTAGTTTATACAATGTGCTCTTAAAGAACAGCTTACTACACAATCATTGTCATGATTCCCATAAAGCTGGTTATTTTGTAAAGTTAAAGGATTATGTTTATTTTTAATGGGTTTTGAACTTCGATTCAAAATCAACCTGATTTTTTACCCACGCTTTTAGCTTAGCATCTATGTAGTTCTCTAATTACAAAATGAACCACGAAATCTTATAACAAGCAATATATTTGTATAAAAATTAGCATAGCAATAAATGATGCGTACTTCATCTAAATAAAGTTTAAAATTAAACTTCTAGAATATTTAACTACATTGTCTTGTTCTCAATGCTGTGTATTTTTACTATATTTTTAAAATACTGCCTGGAGTGCTACAAATGGTAATTTAGGATAAGCACATTAATTTGTACTGGAAAATAACAAATACAAATATTAGTTCATAATTTATTCTTAAATGTAGCATACAAAACAAAGTGATAAATAGAATCCTTCAGAGTACATCGATTGTGCATGAATTCACGTCAACTTCACTATATGAATAACCGACTTGAATGAAGAATCACTAACAATAATTATAAATTCTAACTTTAGGATAATAAACTAAAGTATCTTTTAAATTATTCTGGTCACATTAAATTATATACCACCAAATTGTCAATCAAGATTCGTTCTTTTAATTTAAATATATGGAAAATATTGCAGTTACAAAGAATAATTTCTTCATATATTCTATAAATTATGAAAATAAATATTTATAAGTACATAGCGACTAGATATTTTTTGAAGTTTTGTGTAAAATAAGGTTCAAAATTTTCTACATCAAATCTCATCAGGATGAACCATAAGTTCGACAGGTTCTTGGCTCAAATCCCAGTCTTTAATGGTTCGGAGTCCACTTTAAGGCATTGATCCTGGTCTAATCAGCTCTTGTGTAATAAAAGACTAGAGTAAGAAAAAAAAAACCTGTAATACCAATCACATTATCCTAGGATGGGAACTGGAACTATCCATCCTCGTGTATATTTACAGGATATTAATTTCAGTAAGAAATGAATTTGGAATATGCAAAACTTTAACTACCGAATATAGTATTTTGAAGACCGTAGAAAATCACTCATATTACACTCATGTCAATAAATTAAAGATAATGCCAGCTCCGAAAAATAAAGGTTCAGAAAAAACAAACGTGACTTATTCATAAAGCCCATTTTTTAAACAAAAAATAAAGAACAAAAAAGATGGTGTATGTATGATACCACTCACAAAAACTACGATTTTTGCTCACTGGAGCAATTACAAAAAATAGCGACCTTACAAAAACTTAACATGACATGGTTGGTACAACTCCTAGGCATGCTGAAGATCAATTTTTCGAGCTGATCTTGGGGAAGATCACTCCACTCAGCAAGCCATACTCTCCGAAGTTCCGGTACACATGTAGGAGGTGGTTGACGGGCTGCAACTCGTTGGCCAAGGATGTCCCACACATGCTTAATCGGATTTAAGTCAGGTGAGAATGCTGGCCATTCCATACGGGTGATATCCTCAGATTCAAGGCATACGTTTACAATGATTGCACGGTGAGGACGGGCGTTGTTATCCATAAACACAAATTCTGCGCCCATGGCACCTCTAAACATACGTACATACTGTTCCAGAATGATGTCCCGATAAATTTAGCCTCTCGTGGTTCCGATTTGAACATGTAGATCTGTTCTGGAGTCCAGTATAATTCTACCCCAAATGAGCAAACCTGCACCACTGTAACGGTGTCGTTCAATGATGTTGTCTTGGTGGTAGCAGGTACCTGGCGTTCTCCATATGAACGTCCTGGGATCATTCTTTTATGGACACCCTGTATTATAAATGTGTGACGGAATATTCCCACAAATTTCTGTTGGTCAAATTTCAACTGAAGGAATGTATCTTTTATGGACACCCTGTATTGTGCAAACACACTGATATCAACTGCAAAATATATTAATAACACTAAAGCTTTAGAACTTATAACATCATATAATTATGAGTAGAAGTTTAGTTTAGACAGCTTTCACAGACTTGCACCAACTAATAACATTTTTTATATTATTAAGTTATTACAGAACCTGTTAAAATTAAATAATACAATTAGAAAACTAACTAAAATAAATGTCTGCAATATAAAGACATTTAAGAATAAACGTAAATCAAGAAATGGTTAAAAATTTTGTGAAGTGATACCATGAAATATCAAGAAAAGTTAGTTGGTGTCAAATAATTGCATTAAAAAATTATTACTGAGTAAGTATATTGAGACTTGCATATGACAACTATAAAATTGCGAATTGTTATGTTCTGGATACAAATGATTTTAAAGTCATATCGAAATTCTGCGCTGAGAAAAACTGTCTAATATGTTGTAACACATAAGTGTGTACAAATATAGGTTTAACTTTACAAACTTAACATAAAAAAGAAACGACGCTTATATATATTTCCTCACAGAAATAAATCATTGACGTAAAACAATCTGCAAACAAATAAAAAACTGGACAATAAAGAGATGCATGCTTGAGCTTAGAAAAATTAATACCTTTCAATTTAAGTATCAAATGGGTTGAAACCCTTCACTAACAGGCATATTTATCATAGCAGTGATGATAGGAATGCTTTGTCCTTGCTTTAATACAAAAACCTAAAAGAACAAAGTTTAATACAAACAATATAATGGAAATGGGAAATGTTTTACTTTTAATTGGATGCATTTTAAATGAAAAATTCTGTCAGTTTTGTAGAGAACTAGCTCACCAATACAATACTTAACTTACAACACCAGATATAGCAGTGTAATGGATCTCGAACATGTTTGCCAGTTGTGATTAGGATCACATGCTTTAAAAAAAAAGCCATATGTTGCCTCTGACAAATCCTAGATGACGGTCACAACACAATCGGCAAGTACTTCAATGGAGGTTCTGTTACAAACAGTTGAAATTCTAACATAACGCAAAACATTTTCAACTGTCTTCAACCCTGTGATTACAGACTCTTATTCCATGGCTATCATCGTGTCACTCTTTGTTACCAACCCACCTCCTGTTCATATGGCGCACACTTATTCTGCCACCAAAGGCAATACATAACAGTCCAATTGTATGACCACACACCACACCCATTATCTTAATGCAGCTTTCATGGCCTCGAGTAAATGAGGGGTGCAACAACCGTCCAAAATCGGCGAAGGAACGTACATGTCTACTTCAAGCCGAGTGCAAGAAAATATCACTAGCCGTCATACAAGGACTTGTGGAAAGCATGCCTTGGAGGGTTGAGGCTGTAATTGGCTCTCGTGGAGGCTCTACCAAGTATTGAATATGAATAAATTCAATACTGGCACTAGTTGACAATCAGTCAACTAGTGTCAGTATTGTATTCAGATACTGCTAAATTTCGGAACGGCAGTATTGTGTGACCGTCATCCATCAGCAATAATTAACCATGTACAACATGCCTCACTCATGATGTAGTAACTGCATTTACAGTGAAGTTGCACTGTCTTTCAACGTGTTGCTACAGTTCTACTTAAGATGACCATATCGCTACCACCACGTCAAAGGCACCAAACTACATCTTAGCGATTTTCACCTAACTGCATTTTTCGAGTCACCATCTCGTGTTTAATGCCATGACAGAGCCACGGATAAATAAGAAAAGCTGTCATGGAGAATGTTTTCATACCTTGATAATGTCTGATATGTTCATCTCACTCACACATTCTACAGCAGTCACAAACGTATAAGGCAAACCAGGAGCTAGAAACGAGACCTGAAAATGCAGCTTGTTTATTCATGTGTCAAAATATCCATGAAATAGAAACTACAAATTTAATTACTGTGCATTGAAATTAAATCCTCATTTCATAACACTATCAAACTATTTAGTAGTTCAGATAATTCCTGCCCGTAGCTGTGAACTATGATATACAGGGTGGTCCCGAATTCATGGTACAAACTTTAATGGTAGGTACAGGACATTGTAACAATGATTTATTGTATAGGAATGTATAGTCGCAAGTGACGCGGTGAGGCGAAAACAGGGGAAATAACGGCCGAAAGGAAAAACAAAGATTTTATTGAAAGCGTTGTTGACAAGTGTCATGTTTACAGTAATTGTTCAAAATTGCGTCCACCAGTATCGATACATGCTTGACAGCGTCGGTGGAGCGATTGGCGTACATGTTCAAAGATGCCTGGTATTTCACGCACACCTGCAGCAGCTACAGATAAGCGAGCGACGAGATCCTCATCTGAGTCAACTGGAGTCTCATAAACAAGATGCTTTAGATGTCCCCATAAAAAGTAATCGAGGCTCGATAAATCGGGAGATCGGGGTGGCCAAGGGACTGGTCCACCACGCCCAATCCATCGAGTACCAAACGTGGCATTCAGGTAATTCCGTACATCAATGCTGAAGTGTGCTGGCGCCCCATCGTGCTGAAACCACATGCGGTTACGAATGGCGATCGGAACATCAAGTAGCAGTTGTGGTAACACTTCTTTCAGAAAAATAAGATAGCTTCCGCCAGTGAGCCGCGTGGGTAGTAAGTATGGGCCAATCAAAAAGTCGTTCACAATACCAGCCCACACATTAATACTGAAACGTTGTTGAAACGCATGTCGACGCGTTGCATGTGGATTATCGGTTGCCCACACATGGGAATTGTGCGCATTAAAGACACCCTCGCGTGAAAATGTCGCTTCATCTGTAAATAGCACATAATCTACGAAATCCGGCTGCAACGCACATTGCTGCATCACCCACAGGCAGAAGTTCACGCGGCGAGGATAATCTGCCGGATTCAATGCTTGTACTTTCTGAAAATGGAAGGGGTGTAAGCGATTTTCGTTTAACACTCTGCATACAGTCTGATGACTCACACCTACGTCACGCGCAACAGTTCTTGTGCTTGACTCGGGTCTATCAGCCACAATGTTCAAGATGCTTTCTTCCACCTTGGAGTGCGTACAGCTCTTACTCGACCAGCGCCATGTCTGTTGACGTCGAACGCACCTGTTTCACAAAGTTGACGATGTAACCGTTGAAAAATTCTATGATCCGGCATTCGTCGATCAGGATACTCCGCGCGATACATTCGTAACGCAGCTCTGCCGTTACCATTTGCACGGCCGTACATGTAATGCATGTCTGCTTTTTCTGCATACATAAAGTCACCCATCGTCTACGGCAGCACAATTGTGAATGGCGCTTTTCCCTACTGCGATGCATCATGTTCAACAGCGGCTAGACATCTACTGCCCTCTACCGGCAATGATACCAACCGATCACTCCATTTCTCTTTCCTTTTATTTCCCCTGTTTACGCCTCACCGCGTCACTTGCGACTATACATTCCTATACAATAAATCATTGTTACAATGTCCTGTACCTACCATTAAAGTTTGTACCATGAATTCGGGACCACCCTGTAGAATAAAGGGTGCAAGAAAAAAGGAAAGAAACTTGACAGCAATATGTGAAATAAATTAATTATGAGCATATACTGGGATTGCCCCGAAGACTAAAAAAAAAAATGATATGCGAGAGTGTAGCCAGAAGAGGTTCTGGAGGCCCAACTCCCACCCAAAGTCTTGGTTTCTTATATGTTTATGTACTGTAAATGCACTGGATACTTTAGTAATATGTTATGCATTTTGAAATTTATGCATTATTTCAAAAATTAGTTTTTTAAGTTGACTCTCCGAGTGGTTGTGACGAGATATCTCGTCCATTGAGATCTTGACATTCTTTCTGATGACGAGATACTTTATCAAGACATGGCCGAATTTTTGATAGTGACGAAATCAAGATATGGTGTTTTTTCCAACGACGATATACAGGGTGCTATCAAAATAATGAAAACACACTGGATTTATAAGGAATCCCTTACTAATATGGCTGTTTATGAAGGTGCCTCTTAACTGTAATTATTGACACTGGAGAATCCAGATGCTGATTGAGCTCTGCGGTCACTTTGGCTGCAGTTGTTTTCTTTTTAGACATTACAATCCGCTTCAATACCCGTCGGTCTCTTTCACTCAGCTTCTTCCGTCCACTATTTTGCTTTGCCGAGCTTGTTTTGCCTATGGTCTTGCCGCGTTGTGTGCACGCGGTCATGACTATAGACACCGTACCTCTAAAAGCTGGGATGTTTCGGTCAAAGTTGCTCCAACTAGTCGGGCTCCTACAATTTGGCCTCTTTAAAAGTCTGTGGGGTCTGACATTTTACGCTTTTGACAAAAATCCACGACGTATACAACTTTAGTAAAGCTACCTCATACTACCATGTTATACAATACTTTTTATATTAAAAAAAAAACCTGGTAGCTAGGATTATATTTTAATGCTTACGAAGCGCATTTTTAAATATTACTCTTATTCACGGGTGTTTCCATTATTTTGATAACCACCTGTATCTCGTCCATCAAGATAAGGTCAGTTTTGCTATTGACGAGATACCTCGTTTCGAGACAATCATCAGGTTGTCTCAAAACGATGAGGGTTAATCAACAGTTTATTAAATTAACCCTATGACATACTAGCCAACTTTTACGGATTATACGTAATTTTTACAAATTTCCACTTAATTTTATTGATTTACGGATGGGTCTGCCTTTTTTTACAGATTTCTAATATTTCGATCGAACAATCGAAGTAATTTATTCTCAGCAACCATCCACTAAAATTTTCTATCGGACTTGATGAGTGTAAAGACGCAGCAATGGATGAGTTGGAAAAGGAGTTTTATTGTCTTCAGATGGAAGATTTAAATGTGATAATAAGCCCCGATCTCAATTCGATCGAGCACTTATGGGACAAACTGGAGCGAAGAGTACGACACCAGCACACACGCCCATCTTCACAACAATCTCTTCTCACAGCCTTGCAAGAGGCATGGCGAGCTATTCCCGCCCAGACTTACAGAGAACTTATGGAAAGTATGCCTCGACGTGTTGTAAAACAAGCAAAAGGAGGGTATACCCGTTACTAAATAGAATAATAAAGCACTTTTTCTGAAAAACATGCAACGCCAAATACTTTTGTCCATATAGTGCATCAACCTATCACATTAAAACTTTTAAAAATAAAAGGAATTGCGCATTTTGGGAAAAGAGAATTGAATATCCTTAAACTTTGCTTTACTTTAAACAAAATATATGTTGAGTCAACTTGTATCAAACCTTTTTATTTAATTATAATAATGTCCGAATATTGGCATAAATATTGAATTTCCAAGTTTGGGCCCCCTATGAAATGAATTTAAGGCTACGCTATTGTTTATATGAAGGCATCATTATAATAATTGTCGTGCGACTTTTATTAGAGTAATTCTTGAGTCGTAGTATCACTTTTAAGGAAGTTGCAGTTAATGACATATTTGTCACATTCTGTTGCTTCAGGTTAGAAATGTAGATGGCGTTGCCTATAAACGCCGCCCTGTTATGTAGTATTAGTGTATCACTAGTAGCAATAAAATTCTCGAACGAGAAGGTTGTGTCAAAAGTGCCTTCCTTGGTAGAGAAAGAAATGAGACACCAGGAGTAACGAGCCCCAAACACATTCCATTTTCTTAAACTCAAATCATTAATGAATGGTTTCTCTGTTCAAATCTACCAACAAGGACAGTCATTTTTAAAAGATTTCAACTTTTATTAACTTTAAGACTCAATATTTCGAAATGATTGAAGATAGAAATGCACACTACCAATAAAATAACACCCTTATATAAAAGTGAATTTAATAGAACGAAGTATTAATAAAAACAAACATGAGGTTTTGAAACCATTCCAGTTAGTAATGGGACTATGGAGGTTATATATACTATTTCTATTTTTCTTCGTGTGTTTTAATTTTCACTCTTTGCCAGAAAAGATGAAAGAAACTACTTACAGGTATGTATGTCTTTTCTATTTTGTATATCCGTGAATCACATTGAAAGGTCAGAAACAGGTTTATAGATGGCTTATTTCGTGAAGTATTTTGAAGCTCTAAATGCAAAATGAATTTAGGGCCCAAGCCTTGAACCTGCACACGGAGATTGAAATAACAATAGATTGAAATATTTTAGACTTAAAAAACATTCACATTCAAAAATTCAATAGAGCACCAATTAAACATGATTTCAAATAATAGACAAATGTAATGAAATACATGACATTTTATTTTATCTAAAACATCTTGACAAACTGAAGATTTTGTTGAGAAAAATTCAAGAGTGTGGAAAACAAGAAAATTCTAATTTTAGAAAGACAGAATGAAAGTAAAAGATATTTCAATTATAAGATGGTATTTTTTTTTTGCATGGAGTAAGGACCATATCTAGTCAAGCAATGCTTTTTTCTATCAAGTAAGTGAGTATATACACACAGGGAAAATTTTACTGATACATAATAGAAAACCCCACTAAATGATGTCAGTCACTTCAATAAGAAAGAGGCAAATGATTTTGGCAACATATTACCTAAATGGAAAGCCTTTCATGATACCTTTTTAATAACAACAATCACAGAACCTCTGCAAGCTCCTTTTGGAATGCCAGAGATAAAATGATGAGCTGAGAAATTTGCAATAGGAACCAACATCTTTGATTAAATTTTATCTGATTTGAGCATACAGTTTCAAAGTAATGCTTTAATAACAAGTTAGTTTCAAATATTCTTTTTAAACAGCTCTCCGAAAAAACATTCCCTAGTTTAAATAATGCAGGGCATTATAAAAGGGCCCAATTAAAATCCCAGTTGCTTCATACATGTTAACTGAACTGTTTATTTTGCATATACCAGTCCATTTCAACTAGTGTGCTGCAAGAACGGCACTACAGGTGGTAAAATGGTTTAAATTGTAAAATATTTATTTAATTAAAAAACTAAGTTTTGAACTTTCGATAAAAGTGTGTTCATAAATAATTTATTTCAATACCTGTATAAATAATTTTGAGCACTAATTTTTTTGTTACAAAGTACTATGAGTTGATTCAAAAAGGTAATTATCATATCAAAACAATACCTATTTTATGGGATCAGCAAAAAATAGAATATATTTTTTTTGTGCCTCAGAATTTTAAGAATTAGTTTGTGTGCCATTTGATGAAGAAGGTGAAAAATTGGTATGCTTGTAATATTTATACCTAAGCTCAGAGAGAGGCATGGGACCCAACCATAAAAATATTGGTGCCCCTAGGTCTTGATGCCCCTGGTGTAGGTGTTTTGTGGAAACAATTTATTTGGTTACTCATTGGTCATATTTAAGCATTTACCGCTGCCATTTGGGGTTTCGAGCTCCTAGAACGTGGCGTCTCTGTGTTAAAACAAGTACACAAAGTGAGATTTAGATATAGAATAAGCAAGATGCATACAGTTTCAATTCCAAAAAAAAATTACATCAGATTTCCTCAACTAAAGTGGGTTTACAGTTTCTAATTTTAGATAAACCTAATAACGCTGAATAATATTTATGATTATGAAGGAATATATTTATGATTTGAAGTAATCGCAAACAAACATATAGTTGGCTTAGATCAGAAACTCATTAATTGACCTTTTCCAGCGACACTAAATGCTCATATGAAATACAGTCACATCACAATCTGTTTTAAAGATATATAATGCTATATCAAAATGCTTATTATTTTATATTTGACTAGCTGAATAACCCGGCATTACACGGGTTTCAAATATAACCGCAACAGCTAAAATATGACTGCAACATTTCCCTTCAAATACACAAACCCCGAAGAACTTGTTTCCTTGTCCGTGTTCATTTTTTGCAGAAAAACAAATTTTAGATTTTAAAATTGGGGCTTTGAGGGGCACTTTTAGAACTACCTGTGTGCCAATTTTGATGGCAACAGATTGGTATGAAGACAAGAAAGAAGTAGCCTATGTTTTCCACAGTGTTATTAAGTATAAGTGCAACACAAATTTGGTGTTGATTGGTCAAACGATGTAGATTTGTACACACACCCTTTTATAAATAGATAAATTTAAAAACTAATTGTTAGTCTTTAAATAGCTACATTAAAAAAGTTGAGTTTATGCTCTAAGACCATGACATATCTTGCAATGATTTGAGTTTTTAGGTTAAAAATATTTTTCCATCCTTTACAGATGTTTAACAAAAATTGCATTAACTGCAATTTTATTTTAATCAAATAATGATCAATTGCATGCAATTTAGTTGATGTGAAATGAGTAAAATTCAAGCTATGATATAAAAATCAACATACTTGAGCTGATAGCTTCAAAGGATCTACTGCACCGTATGAGACAGGGTTTTGACTAGATGTAAGAGCATTCACATAGGCTCGGGCAGTAGTAAGACGGAGTCGATACAGGTCATGCTGAAATGCCCTATGCATAACTGAACACAGAATAACGATTGAAAATATCATAGTGAATTAGTTTTATCTATTTAGTAAAGTTATTCAGATCAGGAGCTAGAAAGGTAATTGAAACTTACTAATAGAATGCTCTCTTTCTCTCATAGTTTGATCTACAAATAGCTTTGTTTTCTTGGGTAGATTCAATTTTGTGTTCTGCAGGTCACGAGCAGATGTAGAATAATCTTGACTCTCAAACTTGGCTGTTCTCTTTAAAATTTTTACAGATAGTCCTCCACCTGTTTATTAACCGAAGATAAATTAACATATATTTTTATGTGCTGTGCTTGAAAAATAAATTTACAAGGCAAGAACTTAACTAAAATTTACTAAGACAGTTTGCACTCTTTAAAAAAGCATGAATTACAGAAGTTATAATTTCCCTGAATAGACTGCACATAGGAAACCAGCTTCATTATGTATGAATGTGTGGATATGTATAAGTCATACCCTTTCTCATAGAATATATTTTAACGAATCAAAATATAAACATTTGTGTTGCCATTAAGTAAACATTTGATACTCACTTTTGTGATGAAAAATCTTATTTTATTTGTGCAAAGGAAGCTTTAGAAGGTATTCAGACTAAAAGGTAAAATATTTTAAATGAAAAGGTTTTTAAAATTTATCAAACTTTTAGTTTCCCAAAACCATATAAACTATCAGGTTTCATATTTCTGATTGATTTTACAGATTTTCTAACAATGTTAGAAAAAAGCTTTGATGCCAAAATGCAAACAGAAAATATAAATTAAGAGAATAAGTAATGGTATTTGCAATAATTTTGAAGAATGTGATATTTGAAAGTAAAAATATTACAATAAAAGTGTAGCATAAATATAGTCTCAAGTTCAGAAAAAGTGTATGGTATATCTTTAGTCTATAAGCAATTATAATGTGTTAAAAACTTAAACAGACCTCTCATACACATGACTAGAGAATTATCTTCACGTCCAAATCTTCCAAATCGTATAGCAGATACAACATCTTCCGCAGCTAAAACATCCACTAAGAATTTATCTTGATAAAAATGAATCACTCCATTGCCAAGTGCAACTGCTACTAGCCTCAATCCCATTTGCATAATGTCCACCGATTCTAGCGTTACAATACTGCTTGGCATTTTAATGCTCCACAAGCACTTTCCCTACAGAGAAAACAAATTTTCAGACAGTAAATTCTGTTGTCAGAATTAAATCCAACCTCATAATTTGAATTGGGATAGTTCTAATACTAAATTAATAGGACATGAATTACAAACTTACTTTGTTGTTGTAACTACTCAGCATGTCATCCATGGTCCCAACAATAATGCTATTGCTAACTCTTTGCAGACCTACACACTGGGATTTCAGTTTCACACAGAAGCGGGCTGATTTATAACCCCTGTTTAAGAATTAAAAATTTAATTAAATATATATATTTAGATAATGAACATTAAACACACATATCAAATATATACTAAATTATACTTTTTCTTTCTTAAATGTACTATCGACTTTGCCCAATAAAAGCAGAAGGTAGGTAGGTTGGAATTTACCTGGTGTTTGAGACAACTTTGTCTAAATTGCACTGAAACATGTTTTAAACGTACATTATGAAAGGGGGTAACAATGATTTCAATCAAAAGCAAAATCTGTACCAGGAAGTAAAATAACAATTTTAGTGATTTGTCAAAATTTAAGTTCATATTAGATTAAAAATATTGATTTATCGTAAAAAGTTTTAAAAGTCTCGTAAAACATTTTTCTTATAATGTCAAATAAATTTAAGTAAGAATTAAAATTTCTTTTTCTAAATTTTCTTTTTCAAAAATTTAAAAAATATTTGAAGCTGAACATTTGATGAGGACGTATCTTTCATCAAAAAATGTTTTCAATCAAAAGTAATGCGATGGGATACTCTACATGACTAAATCCTATTAAAAAGGTAGTCAAAATGACTTATTGCTTCAAGATAAAAAATGAACCACATAATTCTAAAATTGGGGTTTTTAAATATAAAGTTTGTAATTAAGCCCTCGCTCCAAGATATTTTCCAGTTTCTCATTAAAGCTGTATGCCCATGCCTAGGCATCCAACAATATTTGGCATATTACAGCCAGTAAAATCAGAAAAACATTTCCTTTGGAAAGAGCATTTACAATAGATTTAATGAAATCACACAGTATAAAACTTACACATTTATTATTTCTTAATGAAAAACTCATTTATTATGTTTAATTGGAAAACTCATTTATTATATTTTGAGTGAGATAAATAAGAATTCAAACCTTTTGAGAGTATACAGACATCCGTCCCGACAAGCAACAACTATCCTAAACTCAACGTCAAACAGACCACTCACATCCATGAAAACCGGCACACTTGGAACTGACATCTGAAAACGTAAAATTAACCTGTACTAATTCACATCTGTGTATAAATTAAACTGATTTTCGGTTTTGAGGGAATATAATTTTATTAAATATGTGAATCATTAAATGAAATATTCCCAATAAAACATCACTGATTTCTCGAAGGGAGAAAATAAAATTTTGTGATAGACAAAATTACAAAACAAGTAAATATATACAATGAGTTAACACCATCTTAATCATTAACTCTAGTTTTGCAATTTTATTCACAATTGATAAGCTTAAGCCACGCCCGAAGCAATAGAAAAATTAAATTTCCTCTATTCTAGTTTTGTGATAGAACAAAAACCCTACTTTGAGATATTCTCTTAGGTGCCAACCTTTCCGAAAAAAAAAATTCAGGAAGAATTATAGCAGCATAAAAACCAATGTCGAAGTACAAAATGAACACAATAAATTAAAGTTATAAGATACCTTACAAAAATTAAAATTTTTTTAGTGACACAAATAAATCTGTTTTCCACAGTCGACTTGCCCAAAGTAAATATTTCTGGTAATCTGTGAATGGATTCCAATGTTGATCTTTTAATTTTGGTAAATTAATTTTACTGGTAAGCACCATTTTAATTTTGAAAATAAAATGGTGCGTTCCAGCCTTTCTTCCACAATATGTGTGAAATCCCAAAGTCAGTGCCAACCTGATTCCAATGTTCCATAACGTCCAATCCTTTATGGATTGAAACAACATGGCACTAATTGTCTTATTTACAGTCATTTTAAAATTTTCAGTGAAAAGAAAATTCTGAAGATTTTTCTAATCTGAAGACAGGGAAAAAGTAGTTTACCAGAAAATCCAGAAGAGTTGGCTGGTATGCTTTATGTTTTTCAGCTGGTAAGTTTTAATATGTGATTGAAAGCAGGGTAATTTCTTTTGATTGAATCAGTTCAGAGGAATTATTAGAAAATTTTATTGTTTCTGTACTTAAAAATAAGCCAATTTGATCTTCTGTAGTGTTCAATAAATTTCAACTAAATTGGATTTTCTTCAAAAATTTTTTGAAAAAATTGTGTAATTTTGCATACATAGCTAACTAAAGTTTTAAAGCATAAACTAAGATTTTAATTCTTAAAAAAAATTTCATTACCCAGAATTAATTTTGAAGTTCAGGTTAAAATAGTTCTCCCCAAAAAGGACTGACTAGTTTCATTTTGATGACCACTTTGTCATTCCAAAAGAAAATTCTAGGTGCATTTTTGCAAGAATTGGTCATATGAAACTCAACATTTTTAATGGGAGTGCTTAAACATTCTTAGACCAAGAATATGAAATGCAGAAAATAATTTCAATATGGACAAAATGAATGCTTGCTTGGAAACATTGAAAAATATTGCAGAAGAATGTGTAAATAAAACAATGAAATAATAATGATTTAATTCTTCGCCATCATTAAGTAGAGTGCAGCCTAAAGCAGCAAATATGGGGGGGGGGAATGTTTGGGAATTTTTAGCTGTTAAAACATATTTTAAATACTATGTATCAAAATTTCAAAGTAGTTTATTGTGATGATGCCATGTTAGAAGTAATTAAAGGGTAAGTCAAGCCTTCTGCTCCTTAGTCATCCACTTAGTGTACTTCATACTTTTAAGCCCAAAACTACATGACTTTTGTACGTCTACATCTACCTTATACAGCCATTCTTGCACCATGCATTCAATACTTTGCAGCCCAAAAATGCATGGCTTTTGAAACAGATCTACTTAATTCACTTCAATCACACTAAGTGAATGTGATTATTTTCTGTTCTCATAATAAATACAACATGAAAGAGGAATGCTTTATCACTGTTGCTGAAGAGAAACAAAAGTTCTGAAGGCATTGAACATGTTCCTTATTAAATGTTCCAAACATTTTTCAAGCTGTGCAAAAACATTCAAACACGCATATTGATCTAAAAGAGCAATTAGAGGGAGACTAGTTTTGGAACCCAAAATATATAAAAAATAATTCTGTTTATTTTTAGGACCATCATATATTTTTATTCAAATACACACAATTTGAAATAAAGTTTTCTTAAGTAACTTGGCACTTAGTGTACTTCAAAACGTTTCAAAATATTCAGCTTCAGATTAACTTTTGACAGCCATAATTGCTAAAGAATTTATAATGAGTAACAGAATTTTTATAAGTAAACACACTTACTGCTGAAAGAATGGTGAATGCATCTGGTTCTAATACATAGACATTTTGGTTTTCTGTACCTAGAACCAAACAACTAACAGCATCTTCTTCAGCCATACTCTTTTTCATTGAATTCAGTGATGTAACCACAGTCTAAAAACGTCACATATTATTTCCTAATTCTAGTAAAATAAATTGAATTAAACTAAAAACAAATATTTGAGTTAAAATATCATTATAGGATATTGTTATTTTTCATTAAAGTAGATACAAGCACATTAATTTTTTATTAGAGCACAAAAATCTTAAATTAATAGAATAATTATATAAAATTTACTGACACAAAATATTTATAAGTATCTTTTAATACACATTAATTATAACAACTATAAAACATTGAAGATGAAGAGTGCAAAGCTCAAATTTTCTAAGACATGTTTATGATAGGAATCTTAATAAAGAAATTGAATAACACAAAACAATACAGTTCAATATTGTTCATCAGATTATATAAGTTTTTGTATTAAGAAACCATTTAATATTGGTTAACCTGAATTACTGAAACACAATTTATTTAAAAGTAAGGAACAACATGAAAAACTCCTTTCAACAGACAATTCTTTGACTACATGTGGTTGCAACAGCAAATATAATATGAAAATCAGCTAAAAGATTTTAATCCTAGATAAAAGTATTTTCAACAAGAAGCAAATTATCACCTGTTTTTTCAAAGGAAATTGCTTGTGTACTTGGAGAAATTCTTCCATATCCTCCTGCTCAAGCATCAAATATCTACATGGTAAATTAAGATAATTTGATTCACGAGTAATTAAAAGATTAACAGGGTTGAATAAGTTTTCAAGGTAGCATAAAACTAAGTAGGCAACAATTTTAAACTCTATATATCTTAAATTTTAGTATACAAACCGTAATCCTCTAAAAATATATTAGTAGACTAAAAACAAGCATGCCACTGAAAATATTTCTATGAATTTTTGTAGGAATTACAGAAAACATTATTTTTTGCAAATGATTTCATAAAAAATTATTTTTTGCAAATGATTTCAGAAAACATTATTTTTTTGCAAATGAGTTCAGAAAATAAAGTACATGCCATGATTTTTTTACAACACATATTTATACTTAATCAACTTTAATAAACAATTGGGAAAACAAGATTTTTTATTTAATGATGTCAGTATTAAATATAAATGTCATAATATTTATTAAATAAAAAAGTATTTATATTTGGTCAGTTAAAATATTTAATGCAAAGTAGTGTATTTTGAAATTATTCAATGCATGCCTGAGATTTTATATTTTGCCAAATACAATATTATTATCCTCTTCAGGATGTAACATAATTAATTAAAAATCAGTTCTTTACTTAAAGTATAAAAATTTAATAAAAAAAAACTACCTTTGAGATCTAGCAGTTAAAAAGGATTCTCCAACCTCAGCTCTGAAATGGAAACAAGTATTTTTAATGTATTTAAAATTTTATTATACTGTTAAAACTTGTGGGTCTAAAAATTATTACTAACATAACTAAGATAAATACAAAGATAAAGTTCACATTGATATTGGTAGGTAAAAAAAAAAAACCTTGAATATTAATTCTACATGAATTACAAACTGTTATGATATACTTTAAAAAAGAAATACCACTAAAAAACAAGCAAACATTCATAATGAAAACACAGATCATATCACTCAAAAGTAACCTTCAATGGTTCGTTGTCACACATTGCAGAAATTGAGCTATTAATTGATATATCAGTCATTGAGTCAAAAATTTATAAAAGGGTCTAACCTGATATTTTCCAAAACTTCCCTAAGGGTATTGACATCTATTTCTTCCTAAAATATATTTAAAATAATTAAGCTAAATTATATTTCGAGTGAGTTTGGAAATATGAACACATAAGATAAGATATTCTTATTGTAACTAAATAATAAAAGAAATATTCAGTTGATGAAGGAAAGACAGTTTTATGTGAATGCAGATTTTAATGCTCCAATTAGAAATATTTTCAAGAAAATGAAAAGGAACAATTTTGTAGTTCAAGACAATCACACTGTACAGATTTTTTTTCTTAAAGTGGTTAGACCATATATTCATATATTCCTTGTATTAGTGAAAACAGATCATTCACAAGTTGAAGAAATAGCAATTTTTTTTGTTCACACTAATTTATGAATAAAAGTGTGCACAAATTAATTCAAAAGTAATAGAATGGATAATACTCACATTTTTTGCTTGAGTCCATGCTTCCATTTCTGAAGGGCAAACAGTTGAAGCAGGTAAAGTGAATTTGTAAAATGGACGCATATTTTTATAAATGTAAATGTGAGCTCCAGAAGCAACAGCAATTGCTATAAGATTTGGAAATGCATATAAAGAACATTTCAAATTGAACCCAAACTAAACAAAATTCCAATTAAGATAACAGTAAAACAAAATATTTGTAACAAATATAAATTCAATATTGAAAAGTTTTAGTATAATTTAAAATTTCCTCAGGCGATTTTCATTATAGATTTCGAATTCCGTGATGGACTGACTCAGATGTTCAACAAGCGAAATGCAAACATCTCCCAGCCTTCAGGGTTGAAAACTTTGAAATGTTTAAAGAAATTTATGCAATTTTAAACAGTGAGGCCGATTTTAAGTTTCTCATTTCCTTTCTGTGTTTTTCTTTTTCTGGACTGAGTGTGTTTATAATTTTACTATCCATATCAAAACTAAACTAAAATTACTTAGGGGAATAATAAGTCACTTATGGCTAATGGGTTTGTGAGTACTGATATATACTTTCAAAGTGAAATATGAAATAATTTGAACAGTAAGAGACAGGCCCACCTAGAAATTGGAAAATTTTCATGACCTTTCGTGTCTTGCAGACCTTGACCATTCAATTCGGTAACTATATCAGCATTGGTACAAATTATAATAAAGAATGCTCGTTTTTGTCAGTTATAGTACAATAGATTTCATTCATTCTTTCAACATTTAATTGTTTTTTTAATTCAAATAGCATTTAATTGCTGCCTGAAATAAATTTTCCTATCTAAAGACACATCAGTTTTTTGACATATTTTTATTGAAAGACCTACTAGCCTCCTAGAGCACCAGTTTCGTAAAAGTGTCCCAATTTCCATGTGGGCATACCCATTACTGTTCAAATTATTTGATATTTCACACTTTAAAAGTATACATCAATACTCAAACAAAATTGGCCACATAAGTGTCTTATTATTCCCCAAAGTAATTAGTTTTCATATAGGAAGAAAAATGATAAAAATAATTTTGAAATTGAACATTTAGTAATTTTCTTTTGGGTTTCAAAAACTTTATCAGCTGTAACACACATTTTCAAGAACAAGGTTTGAAATTAGAAGCTGATTAATCTGGTTTTAAATGTGTTGTTATCTAGTAGTTTTTATGTGCATCACTTCATAAAACAAATATTTTCATATATCAAATCAATAATGATAATCACTGTCTAATGTTGCACTAAATTTATATTGGATACGTGAATATGAAAGAATGTAGCTAGTGCAACAATAAAAAATTCATCACTAATAAAAGAATTTATGTGAAGTTACAAAGTTGTACACAAATCAGTGGCTTAAATAATAAAATACTATATGGTGGTAGAAAAGTTTCATGGTAGTAAAAATATTGATCAATGGTCATTTTATGATAATTATATTTCTAGAGATAAACCATAGCAAATTAATAATAATTAGAATAAAAATTCTCAAAGTTGACATTTCATAAAAAATGAGAAAATCATTTGGTTACCATATTTTTTAAAGTTGCAATACTAGTATACATTATTACACATATGAAAAAGCATTAATGAAGGAAATACATCAATCAGGATATCTAATATTAGAGTTTAAACTGCATAGCAAATTTTATGAGGGGAAAAATGAACAGTAAAACATTAAAAATCCACAAAAACTAATTATTTGTAAAGTTTAAGAGACTTGCATTTTAAATTTACTTTGATTGGAGTTTGAAGTAAAGAACTTACCAGGAGAGCGAGGATCACATGTATCCATGTGAAAAGACACGACACCAGTTGGAAGATCAATAATTGTATGTTCAGAGAGTAAATGAGTACCTATTAAAGAAGAATATTTTAACTATTTTGCATTTTAGAAAGTTACTATACATTAAATATTAATAATAGATGGCGCCATGTGCCAAGTCATCTCCTCCACACATGCTTAAAAACTAGGTTTTTGCCAGTTGGTGTATTTATTCATCAGATATGTAACTAGCATTTCTATGTAGTTCTTTAAATAAAGCTGTTCAATGTGATTAAGTTAATTATTATAATTATTGTGATAAATAACAATACCTTACATTGATAAGGCCAATCAGATAGAATGTGCCACAAAAGGTTCTTTCTTGCACTTACAAGTACATGCCTCTAAGTAGTTCTTACAGAAGTAAAACAATATTCCTTGACAAGCAAAACTGGCCTAACATAAATAGATTAAATTGAATTACTTTATATGAGTAATTCTGAAAATAAATGCTTTCAAGAACTTGCGTCAAAGAACATAACAAATTTTGGTCTTTAGTAAATGAGCATAAGTGGACAAAACAATTTTAGTTTAATTCAAATCAATATTTTCTTACAATCAAAAAATATGCAGGTACCAATTGTTGCTTTGTTAATAATTTTATGGAGGAGGCCAAGTCCCACTAAAGTACCCAAAATAGTTAAATAATAAATATCTTAGTTTAACTGCACCACATCCAAAATCCCAAATGTGCCATGAACATGATTAAAGGACCAACGACAGCACTGTTGGAACTGTAAGTTTTGAAACATACAGCAATCTTGAATTTTATAAAATTCGGTATGTCTAGGTACAAAGTTTGAAGCAATGATTATTTACTGGAAAATTTAAATGAATTCAATGAAACCATTCAATTATTTTTTAAATATTTAAAACCAGATTAGTTGGGCACAAAACACATTGTTTTTGAACCATGTTATTACATAATACAGTTTATACTGATAAAATTTTAGTTCATAGTGTGGCTACTGCATGATTTTTATTTTGTGATTCCAAATCAATGCATAATGGTGGAGCAAAAAATTTTTCTGAAAACATTGTTAACATGCTAACATGGCAAACTCTGGCGAGACTGCAGAATATAATTGTGCTTTCTTTCACTAAGGAATTTTATTTTTGAACTTTGAGCTATTGATTCTAGTACATTACCTTTATAAACTTTCAGTTTCATGTTATGGGTACCAGTCCCTAAATCTGCAACAATCAGTTTGTAATCTCCATCTCCATGTAGATCTGCAAGGCACATACACGAAGAAAAAGCATACAGGGTTGCTAAGGGGTCATAATGAGCATGAAGCCATTTTGAATTGGAGTTGTCAGAACTAAATAAAAATAAAATTATACAAATACATAAGAATCAAGTTAATACAAGAAAAAGCAGCCAACTTATCTGAAAGTTAATGTATTAGTTTTTAAACAAAGTTAACTATATTATTTACTCTCATATTGCACCCTGGCAAAAAAAGTGATACAGGTCAAAAAATAAAAATTTTGATGTTGTGTCATTGAAAAATACATATGAGGTGCCCCAGCGTGTTAGAAGTTACCCCCATAAATACTTACCTAAAATTTAAAAGAAGCTTCACTTTTCTTGCCGGGATGCGATATGATTAAATTACTCACAGAATTAAGTTTTCACCTTGTGCAAAGAATCTTTATGGTAAAAAAGGGCATAAGGAAAGGAAAGTTTTCAAAAAGAAAGTTTCCAAGCCCAAAAGTGATCGTTTTTCTGTTTAAAGGAATTGTTTCAAACAAACAAAAATTTCGTAGAAAGAACAAGAGAGAATGAATTTTATTATCAATTAAAATATTACATTTCCATCATCAATTAAAAAAAAATTGTCTGCAAAAGAAAATCTAATTGTAAAAATTCTGTCTGCAGCCCAGGAAAACATAACTGATTGACAAAAAATATGTGTAACTGTTTTTTGAAAATGTGCCTATTTTTTTAATCAGAAGTATTTGATGTCCAGAATATTCAGTTTTTAATGGATTTATTTGTCTTGTGGAAAAGACTCCTAGCATTCAGGCATGAAGTAAACCAGTCTTCAATGTACAAATTCGTCTAATCAGTCTTTCAAAATTGTTTTTTAAATAATCAAAGGAATGAACTTTTTATATGAAATACAAGACCTGTCACTCGGTGAATCCTCCATGCCAAAGGTTTTGTTATAGTTTTCTTGAAAAACGACAAATATCAAAATATTTCGTCTTGAAAAACAACTGTCTTCCAAAATTCATGCCTCTGTTTATGAATTTGAACAAATGAATAGCACCGTGTTTCGTTGCCATGGAAACGAATTACAAATGTAAACAATAATTTACTTCAGTTCATTAACTTCACAATGATTTTTCAAGACACAGAGTTTCAAGTGATTTAAAATAATTTATAAATTTGCATGCTGTAGCAGCTAGGTAGGAAGGTATTTGATTAACGTCAGACTAGAGCAACACAACCGGTTATTGGTGATGATCCGGGATCAAACCAGAAGAGAAAGACCCGAGGACGTTAAATTAATTTTGAACCATGGTCAGATGACAAGGTCACATCTGAAATGGCGCCCCTTTCCAAACTTCAACACATGATCACATTTGAGGCGACGATAGATTGTGCGCCAGCCCCCTTTGCACTTGATGATCTTTGGTTGGATTCAAACTCGTAACCATACGGTTGTTAGTCCGTCACTCTTCAACCTTCTTCAGCATCTGACCGTGGATATAAATTACGTCCTATTGTCCTCAGATCTTTTCTTTCGGGAGTTGATCCCTGACCGTCACCAATAGCCCAATGTGTTGCTCCAGTGTAACGTTAATTAAAAAAAGTATCAAAGCACCAAATACTTCCAACAGGTCTACCGCGGCCACATCCGGTTGCAAACCAATGGTAATTGTTAATTTTTAATTTACGTCGTACTAGAGCGATACATCGGGCAACTGACGGCGGTCCGAGATGTATCGCCTGTGAAAGATCCAAGAACAACGCCACGTAATTTTGAACAACCGTCCAGATGACGAGCAAATCAATCGAAAATACTTCTTTTCACGTTTCTCGCTTCTCTTGAAATTCAAGTTGCTTTCAGTTTTTCACAAAATATATTCAAAAATAAAAAAATACTAAAGTGAAATTATGTATCTTTTAAAAAATCGTTTTACAATCATGTTAAAGTAATTATACTAATATTTTAAACTCATTTATTGATAGAAGAAAAATAAAATCATTCGATTTAGTGTTAAGACTTTATTCGACCAAGATTATTGATTTTTGTCAACATTATTTCAAAGTGTTAATTTGTGTATTTTTTATTTAATTAAATTCGATCGAGAAAAAAACTTGCGAAAAATGTGGCATTTCGAATTTTGTTATTTGGGCCACGGTAGCCAATTTGAAAAAACGTCACCCTCTCTGGAACAACACAACAGGCTATTAGTGACGTAATTAAGAACCATGGGTAGCCCATTTGCAAGAGCAGCGGATTAGCAACTGGACGGTTGCGAGTTCGAAAGTTGGTCCAGCCAAAAGCAATCGTGTACACGGGGGCTGATGCACATTTCTGTTGTGGTCTCAAATGTCTCTCATTGGCGTAGTGTGGAGGCTTGGAGAGTGGGGTGCCAGCTCATGTGTTGTTTTCGTCCGTCACCTGACCGAGGTTAAAGATTACGAGGCTTTGTCCTTAGACATTTCCCTTTGGGTTTGGTCCAAGTCAATCAGTAACCCTTTGCATTTCTCCAGTGCGACATTAAAATTACTACCTACCCATGGGTGAAGGAGATGTTTTAGTGAAGCAAAACTCAAAAGAGAAATGTTTTGTTGAAAATACTTTGGCATTTTATGTAAAATACTTTTTTTATGTTTGAAATGTTATCTACTTAATGCAAGTGACAGTTTCGTGTATCTACTCTTTGCTTGTTATATAATATGGATGAGACAAAGAAAAATTACAAGACCTTGCATAGTTTATTATTTGTCTTTTCATTACTAGATCGAAAGCGGATACAAACGTGATACAAAAAACTGCAAAGTCTTCAAAAAAGAATAATCGTAAAAAATTTAGAATAGTTTTTAAAATTTTTAGCTTTGATAAATATTTAAAATTTAGTTATTCGTTGTTTGACTTTTTCCATACTTTTTAAACTAGTCTAAAGGTGAAAGAAATAGCTTTACAATATCAACCATATGCAAGGCTTCAAAAAGCTATATGGGTTATTCCATGTCAAAACTACACAGTAAAATGTCACTTTGACCCGACCCCTCCGATTTTTTTAAACGGCTGATTTGTTTCCCAGTTATATATAAAGAATTGTAGGAATTTTAATTTCTAATTTGCAGTAGTTTATGCATATTAACTTGAAGTATGAAAAATTGAACAATGAGGAACTTGCACGTTTTTTGTTTATATTTTTATAATATAGAAAATGAAAAAATATGATGGAAAGTATCTTTCTTTTTTACTTTTATAGCCCGAAAAGGTAAAATAAAAAAAATTTAAAGTATTAATTAAAAATCTCAAAAACGTTAGTTATCCTACGCCGCTTCTTGTGACGTCACTATACCCCCATGATGATATGTTTACTTTGATAGTGACGTTGACATAGCAAGAAAAACAATTTTAATTTATTGTTTAAAAATTAAAAGAGCAAGCAGTATGAAATTTCAACGCGTTAGACAAACGTAAACATTACATCGTGGTGTACAATGACGTCGCGTAGCGTTTTGAGGTTATGTGCTTTTGCCGTACTTTTCGGTAATTTAAAACTTGAAATTTTAATTTATTAAGTCCATTTTATGGGTTTTAATTGTCGTTTTTAAACATTTTGACAGTCAATCTATTAATGAAACACAGAAATGAGCATTTTCCTCATTGGTGCAAGTTCCTCCACTCTGCAATTCCTACCTCTTGTATGATATCCTCAATTGCTACAACATCCAAGCAAATAAAAACAAATGGTAGTAGAAGATTGAATTTGAGTTTAGTGGCGCAAAGGACAGAAAATGAAAAAGGACTGATTGTAAGCAGTTTTCTACTAATATGTTTCATTGTTTTTATTTGGAATATGGTTTTCCTATGAACCCCCCCCCCATTCGTGTCCCAACTTGAAACTTAAAAAAAAAGAACGAAGTTAAATAGTGCACCTTTAACAATTACACAGTTTATTTGAAATTCACGTTCAAAGGAAAAATCGAGTGACCTCAAAATCCGATAGGTGGCTCATAGTATCATGTAATACCCGTGTGTTGTCAGGTGGTGGTGGGACTGATTCCTTAAATAATTTCCTTTTTTCTGTCTGGGAAGGATTGAGGCGACATGCCCGTGTCATGTTGGGTGGTGGTGGGACTGATTCCTTAAATAGTTTCCTTTTTTTTCTCTTTGGGAAGGATTGAGGCGACATGCCTGTGTCATGTTGGGACTGATTCCTTAAATAATCTCATTTTTTTTCTCTTTGGGACGGATTGAGGCGACATGCCCGTGTCATGTTGGGTGGTGGTGGGACTGATTCCTTAAATAATTTCCTTTTTTTTTCTCTTTGGGAAGGATTGAGGCGACATGCCCGTGTCATGTTGGGTGGTGGTGGGACTGATTCCTTAAATAATCTCCTTTTTTTTTTAGGCCACAAGCATGTTGGGACCGATTGCTTAGAATTTGAACTTGCGCAGCAAGCAAGCCTTTATTTTGTGTGTTGGTTTGCGAAGCTAAAACACATTCACAAACACAAGAAGCTTGTAAAAGGAGTTTTGAGTGGCGAGGCAAACCAAATGGGATTGTATAGCAATCACAGGGGATTTGCGAGCGTTAGCGAACAGCCCCCTAGTTTAATAAAAAAACATAATTTTTTTCGAAGTTGGGGACAAATTACTGATGATTTAATGCTTGTAAATAATATAATTTAAACAGAAATGTAATTGGCCAGACTCAAGACATATTCATATGTATGTGAATTCACACACACCCTGTCATAAGCTGTTGTGTTAACTAACAAGGCTGGCGATGAAAGGCCATATCGTCCAACAAAGACAAATTTTCACCGAGCAGTACTTTGACATGTTGGTCCCACTTTTGACGCTCCGCTCAGTAGCAAGACTCAGTCTACTAGTATTTCACATCTATGATAGAGAATGTTAATATTTTTGCGGTGGCTCGTACTTCCTGTTGTAATTTGAATGTGGCGCAATTCGGCATGTTACTCGAATGTGATTTCACCAACGTCATTTCTGATTTTATTACGAATTCAAGATTTAATAACTTGGTTTTTAATAAACGAAAAACATGTCCAATAACAGGACTTTTCAATGTAAACAAACAATCTACCAAATGAAGAAATAATACTTCTGGTTAAAAACAAATTATTTTTTTTTGTCATATCACTATAGGCGATGTTTTTTTTTTATCCATTTATATTATTCATTCTGTAAGACGAATTTATCGTTTAAATCAAAGTAAACTACCGGAGGTAAAATTACTTGCTATGAAGAACTAAAATAATCTATCCTATTTTGTTTATATTTTAAATGTGAACAACATACTGAAATTGCATTCGTGTAGCACACCGAAAAGATCCACAAGATTCAAAAGAGGTTAAAAAACACCAATGCCCTCTGTATTTAGTTTTACAGCAAAACCACTGTAACCCTGTTGGTAGAGTCATTGATTAACGACCGAGAGGTTGCGAGTTCAAAACGATCCAACCAAAAGACCGTCGTGTACGCGGGATATGGTGCACGCTGAATCTGTCGTTGCTTAAAATGCCAGCTCAAGTTACAAAGGGATCAACATTACGAGGTGTTCTCTGATCTTTCCCTCCGAGATTGATCTCGAACTGTTATTAATAGCTCTTTGTGTTACTCCAGTGCGAAGTAAATTCAACAATTTACCTTACAAGCTGATATTACATTCGAGTAACATGCCAAGTCTCAAGTTATGAAATAGGAATTATGAACACAAACCAAAACACTAGAGCCCTCTAGCGATTTTCAGAAGAAAAACCTAAGAAGACTAGATGTTGCATCTAGTTCCTCAATGCCGACCAACCGGTATAATGGTTAAGGTGTTAGCCTCTAGATCGGAAGGTTACTGGCTCGAATCCGGGTCAGGGCATGGATGTTTATAAGCGTATGGTGTAGAGGCATCTGGTGCACTTTAAATCTGTCGTGGCCGAAAGTCCTCACGTTGGGTTGGTGTGGAAGTTTAGAAAGTGGGGTGCAAACTCAGGTGTTGCCTCGTTATCTGAATGTTGTTCAAAATTACGAGGTGTTGTCCTCGGATCTTTCCCTTAAGGGATTGATCCCGGACCGTCGTCAATAGCCCGTTGTGTTGCTCTATTACGACGTTAACTAATAATTACCAATTATTATTACCAGTTCCTCAATGCAGAGTATGTACAGATACCACGTTCTACCAAAACCACGGGGGCTATTCGCATCTATACTGACACCTACCTGGTATAGAGGACATGACGCTTGTTTGTCACTCAGCAGATCCTGTGTTCCGACTCTTCCTATAAATAAGGAGGTGTTGGTTCTCTATATGAGGTGTTGGTTTGGATCCCAGCTTGCAAGCGCTCGTATGTTAGTAAATGTCAGTTAGAAGTAACGACGGTTGTTCACTGACGGACACACACGCTTAATTTATTTACAGTTCAAAGAATTCCATTATTAAACACGAATGCTAGCTGTCCACCTTACATTTCTATATCTAATCTGCTCATTATTGTCTGTACACAAGAACTTGCAAAAAGCCAAACCATGTTAATGGCACCGGTTAATGTGTTTACAGGACATAATTCAGAAAGGCGTCCCCCTGTCTTGTGCTCTCTAGACGTCTGTTAGAAGAAACGCGCTCCCTGTTTTCTTCTGTTTTATATAGTAATATAATTACAGGAGGTTACATAAGAAGAAATTGGACTTTTAAGCATTGTATTTTAATGATTGAGTGCATCGAAACTATCAATCCACAAGCGCATCTCTGAGAAATACTTCTAGGACATAGACAAAACTTTGCTTAAAATTATATTTCCAATTCATAAATAAATATTTCTGAATCGTCGCTCCTTTAGTCTCAAGCACTTATAGCCACTATCTACCCTTAGTTAGGTCACTGTATCGATATCTTGCTTATTCAAGCACCGCAAAAAGAGCCTTCTTGAGAACTTATGTTCGTAATATTTGTCTTGATTATATATACAAATATAAAAACCAAATACATTTGTATAAATACAAGCAAAGAAATTCTCGATTTAATAACTTATTTAAATAAAAAGTAGTCATATAAAAAATTAAACTTAAATCACAATGAACAGACCAAATAAAGTCAATTTGGGAATGCATAATTATTTTATTTTTCAATTTTAGTACACTTATTGCTATAATGTATTCATATTTCTGTTGTTCTTTTTTTTATATAATCTTTCAGATTTGGTTCAATGGAAAAATATGAAGACTCGATAATCTTCAAAAGTTATTGCAATTTTCAAAGAAATCGCATGAATATGCTAACAAAAATTTTTTGTTTCCAAAGCAAAAACAAATTTGTAACATAAACGGAAAAAATTCTTACACATATGATTAAAGATAATACATCGATTTGATAAATAAGAAATTCCACCTTCATCTTCACTGCATTGGAATGTACTAAGTTCGTGCCATTTTGTTTCATTGCTCATGTCCAAGTGATGGGATAAAAAGGTTTCTCAATTCATGTAATGAAGACGCCACCCATTAAAAGAAAGCGGAGATATGCAGCAGCAAACAAAAACAAAACAACGCAAAAGCCTGACTCTGCAATCGAAACAATACTGCTGCAGACTTGAGTGGCAGAGGATGCAGTTCGTTGTAATTGATGAAAAAGTCTTCCGCAGTCGCTGCAGCATCGGACACCGAGCATTGCACTAGAGCTGGCTGGAAACTGACCGGCCTCCCCCCATTCTCCGTGGCCTCTCCCAAGTACAGATAAATCAGCTCCGGGTTCTCGCGTTCGAACCTCAACAAGTCCAGCTCCACGGACGGCACCACGATGCCCAACTCTCTGCAGCCTCCGGAGCTCGTAAGATTGACCATCCGGCCGACCTTCCAGGACTTGCCGGACCCGCAACTGCGCAGGCCGTTCATGTTGTTGGCGAACTGGGTGTCCTCGGGGGTGATGAAGGACTCCGATATCTGAAAGTCGTACTCGTTGGCGTCCGGGATTGTCCGGGAGATTGGGCCGGGGAAGTAGATGCCTTTTGCACTGAGGGTGAACATGGGGCTCTGGCAGGAGGGGTCCTTGTAATAGGAGTGCTGGGCCTGCCAGCGGTTGTCCTCGGCGCTGAAGATGAGGATGCGGCGGAGGAAGAGGCCGTAGGGACGGACTTCACAACGGAGGCTGATCCATTGGCCGTTCAAGGAGGACGGGGGCTGGTCAGAGTTGAAGGGGGCAGTCAGGACGGGAGGGGATGTGGAGCTGGCTTTTGACAGGACATGGCACATAGAACACTGCTCGGTCTAAAAAGAGAAAAAAAAAAGTACTTTATTTGTTATTTTTAAGACACTAACCAACCCAGCCTACCTAGAGGGTGTAAGGCTACACGAAAGGCGGTCGCGAGGACATTTGTTAGACCCCATAGGGTCCTAAGTGTCAGCCCAACTGGACAATCAAAATATAATTGATACCGAACAAATACAAGTAACGAAAACTGCGTTAATTAACTATCGATCGACCTTTCTCATTCATTAATTATTCTTCAAGTATTTATCTTATTTTTATAGTATTTAATATTTGTTTGCTTTTCACTAAAGTACCCAGGAGTGCCCATCAAAATAATTTCTTCAAGTAGACAAGTTAGGGAGCACTTGTGGTGGTTATCTAAGAAGAGAATAAATGATTAAATAAATATTTTGGGAAATAAAGAGCATGTTGCCATGTGTGAGAGGCTTTCATTTTCATGTTAAATGTAGACGGTGGAGTGTTTTTGTGGCAGAATGCGCTTCCTTTACTTCTTTTACGGCTTGAACTTCGAATACGATTTTAGCACGTCACCAATAAAAATTCCAACGAATGAATTCCTAATTGATTGGTCAACGACAGTTAGAATGAACGAAAAACGTCCGCAAAATGGCTGTAAACTATGTTTTGAGGTAACCCTGGGGTAGCTACCCTATTCGTCCCCTCCCTACGTACGCCACAGTTGACTTCCATTGTTACTCAAATATCTTTAAAAAGAGAATACTTTACTGTGTTTGAAATTTAGTTAGACTTAAAAGAATACACGATATAACAAAATTCACACTTACAAACTATAGTTTCCTTTTCAACAATGGTTTTGAGAATTAGATCACACAAGAAATCGATTTATTTTACATAATTGAGAAATATTATAATTCGTTTGACGACTTTTTAATACTTTGAATAGGGATAAATATGGACTGGATAAATCAAACGTTATGGCGTGATTATTATTATTCCCTTTAATATGTGTACTGTTTGGATTGATTATCACCGGCAATGCAGCTTATATTGTACTGCTGATAGCGGATTTGATGTTAATAAAGGATTTAGAAGATGATAAAGAGACAATGGTGGATACTGGTCTAGTTAAAAAAGAGAACATTAAAGGAAAGGATAAAGGAAGGAAAGTGGTACAATACGATGATATAGGATCCATCAAAGGTGTCTTATAAGCAAATGATGGTGATAAATATGGAAACGGATCGCTTCAGACCATGAAAGTAAACATCGTATTGAAACCTCCAACCCCTAAAGCGTTAACATCTTTCCATAGGGACATTCCCAGTAAGACTGCTACGTTCTCACCCTACAAAATGCTTGAAGAACTAAAAATTCATAAACTTGCACTGGAAAAAAATGTCTACAACCAAGAGACTTGATTTCACTCCTCGTAGAAAGTAAATATCTCTGGATGGAGTATAGATAAATTTATAGTTGTTAAAAACTCAGAAAGGTTGAGCTTGATGTGGTAGAGTTGTATTCATTCGAGAGCATTTGGGTAACAGGAAGTACAATCTCCGTTTTCTGTCTAGTTTCTTTACACTGAAGATTTTCACAGGTGGCGTATTTTGGTCCAAACAAGGGACAAAAATCATAAGTCCTCACACAAAGCAGTTGATCGACATAGAGGTCGACAGGGTTCTTTGGTTCATGCCTTAATTCTTAAGCATTTGCATTTCAATATTAACTCTCAATTTGGTTTTCCCTCGTACTTTAAATTTAATAAAGCACCTCGTAATTGGAAGTGGCCTCTCTTTACCTTATGGCAGGGCTCGAAATACCCGGGTGCACATGAAAATATAATTGTGCACCTAATTTTTTCCCACTAGGTGCACGTAGTGCACCTAATTTTAAAAACTTAGGTGCACAAGGTGCACATGTATTAAAAAATCTATTTCGAGGCCTGCCTTATGGCCTACATCTATCGATCACTAGATGGTTTCTGTTATGTTTATGACCCCTTACTCTTATGTACATGTATGAACAGAACGTAAGGATTTACGCTGGATTCGCGAGCGTCGAGGGGTATCATTGCCCTAACCAAAAGGGGTGCCTTGCCATAACGAAGACAGAAGAGGTGAGACAGCGATCAGAGAAGAGGACCTGTCTGGATTGTTGTTAAAAGGTAGGGTTGACACAAATGTCTACTCCGGATGTTAGCCAACATCCATGCCGACACCCACCCTGACGAGAAGACAACAGATACCTGTCGAGTCATCAGAAATAGAGTTCTATCCATTCCTAATCTGATGAAAATCTCCAGCCTCTTGCCAAAGTTCAGCGGATCTCTTGGTAAAATGGATTTACCTTTAAACTGGACACCATCGCTAAATAGAAACAAATGGAAAGTGTTTTGTAATTAACTGTGTATTCATTAATTAATCGCACCACCACATTTCCGACCCTAAGTCTAGGGTTGATTTCTAAAGGAATAGTTCTCAAACATTTTGAATACTGGTGATCTTAGGAACATCTTAATTTTATTTTAGGCGATGTTGAGATGAAGAGGTAGTTCACTAGTACAAATATTCTCATCAACTCTTAACAAGTATATTTCCGATTTATCATTAAATACGGCTTTATGACATACTTGAATGCATTTCTTCGAGCATCATCTATGTGGAACTGGATGATGTCCGTTTCAACGGCAACTTATGAGCGGGAGCAGTTCGCGTGAAATACAAAAATTAGATTTAAAGGGTTTGAGCTGCTTAAAAAATTGTCGTTTTTATAACATATCGTGGCATTTGTTTAGCTTGCAAAGAGTCCGTTATTTCTTGTTAAACGATTGCTATACCTTGCATAGTAATCGAAGCAGGGTCTCATCTCAGTTAAAGGGTCTTGCGACCAAGAGCGATGCAATTATCATAAGATAATAAATGGAATTTCAGAGATCCCCTAAGTGCTTCACAGAAAAAACCACTTAGACTTCCTCCGGAAAGAAAAATAGTTGCTTATTAGCTAAATTATCTATATATAGAGCACTAGCAAAATACCCGACCTTACTCGGTTTGAATTGGTATACTCTAGATTGAAGAGATAATCAAAATATATAATGACTCACGTTTTTTGTAGAATAAAAATTTATTTTAACATCTTTCGCCATCTTTATATTTTCTACAACTTACTTTGGACACAAATCCTACACATGCATATCCATTCATGTAATACATTTCACATACATCGCACAATTGCTGTATGACAAAGCTACAAAATGACGAAAGGTGATACTAAGGTTACTACTATAAAAGACGATTTATAGGAAGATTTGGAATTCCCTTTCTTAAGTTCTTTTCATGTTCAACTCAATTAATTAAAATTACGATTTACGGCTAGTGCTCTCGCACTCATAGTCAACAAAACAATATTTTTTTACTTGTGGCACTCTTGCCTCCGGTATGCGACATTGTGAAATTTTGCAATCTTCTCCTGTCATTATTACAACGAATTTTTTAATGTTGGAAAAAGTTCCAGTTTGGATTAATAAACATTATTATTCTTTCAATAACGGCATTATTCTTTCAATAATGGCATAACTACACTTAAAATTTACTGAAAATTTATACTGACTTACCTAATATTTTTAAGTCTAATACTTTGTGGTGCTGTTGCGTGTGATGAGAAGGAAAACACATTTATTAAAATAATAAATATTTAAAACAGGAAACAGCGAAGTAAAACAAAATAAAAGATGTCGCAAAAAAATGTTCTAAAGATATTAATTTGTGATTCAATTTTATCTCTTGATCTCGCACAGTTGCCACAACTTACAACTAAAAGTGTACAAAATTTAGAAATGTGAAATTAATTCAGATTGAAAGAACCAGAAAAAATATCACTGCTCGCGCGAAATTGTTCATTCTCGTTTCATTGAAAAATATCGTCTGTCCCAAATATTCGGAAATCGTTTTCATTGCGCAAAGAATAAAAATAAGACTCGAAATAAATGAAGTATCAGAGATGAAATTCCATAAAAAAATTATAATTTTTTGAAGAATAATTACTTTTTCAGCAGTACTGGTAAAGCAATCGAAGTAATCGTAATATTCAATAGACATTCCAATTTTTACAAAACTACCAAATTATGGTTGATTTAAGTATACTTACTCAGGTGTTTTAGCATGAAACTCAACTAAATATAACAATAAAGAAATATTTCATATTGCATTCACTAAACTAATAGATAATGTATAAAATAAAATACAATGCAATCAAATATCTGGAATACAATTCATGTGATGTTTACACAAACACACAAACACAAAATCGAGCATAGAACAGAAAGACGGACAGACAGACTTTCGCAACCAATGCCACTCACTAAATGAAGATAAGTACTCACTCTATGCAAATTTTCATGAAAATATCTTAAACCGCGTGGACGTGTATAGGGCACAACATACAGACAGACAGACAGATACCAAACGAGAAAAAGGCGGATTCGGCATCAGAAGGGTCCAAAACGGATAGAAAACTTGAAATGGGTCGAAAATATTGAATGTACAAACAAACACTCCATTCTTATTTATATAGATTCAACACTCGAATGGTAGTTATAGAGGTAAGTTCTCTTTTTAAAAAATAGTACCATTACCGAATTTTATTGGGAAATCACAAGCTACAAATGATATTGATGCACTTGATTTCTTCTTATACGAAAAGTACTAAAATTGACTAAGCTTTTTACGTCCGCATTACTACGCTTTCAAATCTTTTTAATTTCTAATAATATCAGTCGTACTGGCGGGTTGCGGAAGCCAAGTAGGAAGAACAACAGATAAACAACCCGAACGTTATGAGTCCGAAACTAGGTTCAACCAAAGACCGCCGTGTACATGGAGGCTGGGGTACATTAAGTCTGTCGTGGATTTAAAAGTCCACATGTTGGTGTGGTGTGGAAGTTTGGAGAGTAGGGTCCAGCTGAGATGTTGATCTCGTCATCTGACCGTGGTTCGAAATTACGAGACGTTGTCCTTGGATCTTTCCCTTAAAGATTAATCCCGGACCATCGCCAATAGCAAGTTGTGTTGCTTCAGTACGGCATTAATTATTTACCTACCTACCTACTCAGTCTCATATTGCATACAAAATAATAACTATATGGTTCATATTAAATACCAGCCGACCAACCGGTCTGGTGGTTAAGGTGTTAGCCTCTAGATCATAAGGTTCCTGGTTCGAATCCGGGTCGCGATTTTCCAAACCCTCACAGATACTACAACAGGGGGCGGGGCTAACCGTAACGGCCAATGATCGCGAGCGCTGAATAGGAATCTCCTTCACTACGCTAAAGACAACTGAAATCCTGTCTGATCCTGTTTGCAGTGTAATAAATGAAACATGTTAAATAATTTTTTGTTTTCTTCTTTTCTTTTCAGATCCATGACTATGGGTGGGTAGAGGTGGGAGCCGAAAATTGTATCCTTTTATTATATAAGTTAATAATTAGATAAGTTAGTGTTTTATGTATGCTTTTTGTTACATCAGAATGGTCCTAACCCAGGGGTGGATACGACACCATCATCCTAAAGCAAAGGGGACGGTAGAGGGGTGGGAAAATATCAGCTGGTAGTCAGTTCAGGAGTGGTTCTTAGATTATTTATGTAAAATCAGCGGAAGCTTGGAAAAATATAAGAAGGGTATTAAAAATTAGGAAAAGTAATTTAGAATCAAAAGGAATTAAATTGGAATTTTTTTTTTAATTTGGAGGATCTATAAAAAGTATTCCGCTAGCTGGGATAAAAAGTATTCCGCTAGCTGGGTTCGAACTCGGGAAGTCATCCTCCGCTACCGACGCCAATCTGAAGGTAGGTGACTTTAGCCATTAGGCCATCGTTGCTTCACGAAAAAGAAGCTCTTTAAAAGAAGACATCATTTTATATTTGGTTGATTTCAGTCTCATTGGCCGTTACGGTTAGCCCCGCTCCCTGTTGTAGTATCTGTGAGGGTTTGGAAAATAGCATCCGGGTCAGTGCATGGATGTTTTAAGCGTATGGTGTATAGGCGGCTGGTGCACCTTAAATATGTCGTGGCAAAATACGTTGAGTTGGTGTGGAAGATTGGAGAGTGGGGTGCCAGCTCAGGTGTTGCTTTGTCATCTGACCTTGGTTCAAAATTACGTGGTGTTGTCCTCGGATCTTTCTCTTAGGGGATTAATCCCGGACCGTCGTTAATAGCCCGTTGGGTTGCTCTAGTACGACGCTAATTAATAAATAAAAAATTACCTATTAAATACCAAAAATATTAATTAAACGCCACACATTTAAATAACATACACATTTCACATTATATACAAACGTATAAAGCAGAAAAACAAAAACTTTCGAACTTTGAGCTCTGGTGTCATGAAATTTGCAGACTATTTTGTCTGTGATATCTAGGTCAATGCAATTATTTTCATCTCCCTTTGTCGTCCTCTTAGAATCATAAAAGCAAAAGGAGGTACAAAAATTTCACAAGAGACCAATTTGTAATCAAACTCGAATCAACACGAAACGTCAAAAGCTGTCAGAACAGAAAAGCACAAAAGCACTGTTAGCCGATGTAATGATAATGTGTAATGTTACGGAGACACGCCGGGTCTTTCCTAAGCAGCTTCTATTTGAGTGCTAGTATAACGAAGAAGAGTATTTAAAAGGCACACATTTAAAAATTAGAGAAAATATACCTTAAAAACAAATTTGTCAGGGAGTCTAGGAATTTTATTACATACTAGCTGAATAACCCGGCGTTGCTCGGGTTTCAAATATGACCTCGACAACTAAAATATTACTGCGACATTTCCCTGTGTTAACTCAAACATTCAAACCCTGTGGAACGTGTTTCCTACAGCGACAGCTAAAATATATAAAACATGATCGCGACATTTCCGTGTTAACTCAAATGCAGAAACTCCGTAGAACGTGTTTCCTTGTCCATGTCCATATATCGCAGGAAAACAAACTTTAGATTTTAAAATTGGGGCTTTGAGGGCATTTTTAGGGCTACCTGTGTGTCAATTTACATGGTTGTAAGTGCTATAGATTGGTTTGAAGACAGCCAAGCAATAGCCTATGTTTTGCGCAGTGTTCTTAAGTATAAGTGTTCAAATTTGGTGGGGATAGGTCAAACAATGTAGATTTGTATAGAGAATATACCCACATCCTTTTATAAATAAATAAATAAATATATATATATATATATATATATATATATATATATATATATATATATATATATATATATATATATATATATATATATGTAGTACCATATTCCCACCATCATTCATTATCAACATGGTATGAAGTCAAAGTCAAAATGTGTTAGAGTGAATTCTAGAGATAAAATCCATATTTAGAAAGATATTTCTCTTCAGGGGATGGAATGAAAAAAAAATTAAACAACAACATACTTGATCCACCGAAATTCCGAAACTATATCCGAACAAGTTCCAACACCAAGTTCAATACTCTGGACAATCAACTATTTTCCAGTGCTCCTTCACTAGCACCGAAACTTCAACAATCGAGAAGCGATTACTTTTTCCCCTGACGGAAATCTGACACCTGCTAGGGTCAGAGTGGCATTTACGAAAATATGAAACTGATCCCCCATCCTTATCTCCAACGTCACTTGATATAATCCCTCCCATGTGTGAGCACACATCGTTCCAATGTTCGGAACAAGGATGGGACACGAGTATATCAAAAATACGGATCACGATAAAGCTCCGGACGGGGGGAAGTTAAGGGAGACAGATTAACGGCTCTTTCTCTACTTTACGCAGTTTGGAGCTTTTCTTTGGTGATGTTCTGTTCGTTATACCGACGATGCTGTCGTGAACTTGGATTTGATGTTCAAACTATCGATATAGTTGTTACGAAGTTTCATTTTTGTGTGTGTGTATTAAGTCATACGTCAAGATCAAAATATATAAGATCTGGCTATATATAAAATTGAGAATTGTTAAACTCCCTAAGTTTTTTCTTTTTAAAAATGAACTGTCATGGTCCCATTAAAAAAGCTATAATGTATTAATTTGTTATCTATTTTTCGCGTTTGCAGAGTAAATTGCTTTTAAAGGCTCTTTATTGGCAACAAAAATTGGGAGTCATATTTCTATTTTTTGCCTTCAACTCTCTCTCTCTCTCTTTTAGATATATTGACATGTCTTCTTTTCGTGGTGTGTTGTCATTCTTTTTTTTTGCGTGATGTTTGTTATTTTATATTAATAGTGTTAAGAAGGAAAGAAAAGTTCCTACGGTTACTAAACCAATCAAAGGTCAAAAAAGATCTTCTAGCTACTCTTATTAGGTAGGGTATCTACTCTTATTTTTATTAAGAATAAAAACATATTTATTTTTAAGTGCATCTATTTTAAGGACAAACAATTAGAATAGATTAGAACACTGAAATATTGTCTGACCTTTCTAGAAATAATTATTATCATACGCTTGTAGACAAATCCATTTACTTATATTTTCGCGCTTCTTAATCTGTTATTAGTTAACTCATTAAGGTTTCTTTGTGTTGTAAGCTGTAGCGAATCGAATCATTCTATGTGATGCCGCACAAACAAAAAGAAAATGAAAGCGAACGACAAATGATCAATACTCAACATCTCATACATCCATTTCTTACCATTTTATGAAATCTTCTCTACAAAACTACTCTCATTTGTGCTTAAGTACTGCCAAGAACAGACCTTGCCACCACAAAATTCTTTAAGTGCTGGAATTTCTCAACTCCAACATTGATTACACAGAGGAACAATTTTGAACAGATTTTTTGTTGACTTCGATTTTTCAGCTGTTTTGGAGTTGAATAGGCATGCTGATTTCAAAACTGTAGTTAGTTTTCTTCTCTACCACGTCAAGTTTTTTCACTACACCATTACACCATTTTTTCATGTAACCACTCTCCGTGGGACCCCAACGACGAAGATTTTGAAATTAATCTAGATTATGTTCGTAATGGATTTGAGCAGCATGAGTTTAATTATTTGGCAGGATATTTGGGACTATCCAAAAGGCCTTTAGAGCAGCTAGCATCAAGACTGTACGAGAAAAACACTTGCCTTAAAAGGGAGTTAAGGTATCCTACTTTTGATCAAGAGAAAGTGCGTTTCTGCAATACTTTCGAAGTGATGATGGATTTGTGTAGTGCCATAACGTACATGGTTTAATGGAAGAGTTGGGAATTTCAACCTATAACGCAACTGGATGGCGAATGTTCATCAATAGCTCAAAGCGTAGTTTGAAGTGTGTCCTCCTCCACAATGGAAATTTATTTGGTTCAGTCCCAATAGGCCATTCATTTTGTTTGGGTGAAGAATATGACGACTTAGTCATTGATTTGTTGCAATATCACATGCACCAATGGATCATCCGTGTTGACCTTAAAATGGTCTGCTTCCTCCTTAGCCAGCAACACGGTTATACCAAGCATCCCTGTTTTTTGTGTATGTGGGAAAGCAGAGCTCATGAGAAGCATTAGGTGCAGTCGAATTGGCCTCCAAGATCTGACCCGAGACCTGGTGATCCAAACATTCTACATCAGCCACTTGTCGACAGAAAGAACATTATATTTCCACCTCTGCATATAAAACTGGGTTTCATGAAGCAACTTGTTAGAGCTTTGTCAATTGAAGGAGACTGTTTCAAGTATCTAATTTCGGCATTTCCTAGCCTGCCATTTGAAAAGATAAAGACCAGTGTGTTTGATGTTCCACAGATTCGGCCGATCGTTAAAGATGAACACTTCATCGGAACAATTATAGAACTTCAACAGAATGCTTGGTAGGTATTCAAAAACATGGTCAAAGACTTTCTTGGAAATACGCGAGCTCATAATAACACCGAAATTGTCCAGCAACTCTTGGAGAGCTTCAAATTGCATGTTTTACATAGCCATCTTGCTAACTTCCCAAAAAATCTTTGTGCAGTCAGTGATGAGCGATTCCACCAAGATTTGAAGTTCATGGAGGCACGGTATCAAGGTCGATAGGATGTACATGTGATGGCTGATTATTGTTGGATCATCAGGCGAGAATGTCCACAGATTAAACATTCCTGAAAAAGCTATAAGCGAAATTTTTTTTCCTTAATATGTATATTTACCGTTTTGTAAAAAAACTTTACTATTTGTATGAGCACAATTTAACTTGAAGTAACTATATATATAGCCTTTGTATGAATAAAACTATTCTTTGTAAACAGTATATTTGGTAAGTTTTCCAATTATATGCACATTTTGTATGACTTTTGAGACAAAGAGAGGGTATCCTGTAGCATAAAAAGTTGACGTGATAGACAAAAACTATGGTTATTTTTGGATTCAGAGGCCAAAAGGAAGTGGAGTCAAAAACAAGTCACAGATATCAAACAACGAAATTGCTGTTCCCTTGTGTTATATTTGTGAGAGTTGAGAAATCGCGACAGTTTTCGAAATAAACTAGCTTTTCTTTTTTACTTTTTTTTTCCATATTTCACAGTGGTCATTTAAGACGTTTTGCTCTTAAACTTATATGGAATATATATCCTTGTTTATTGGGTAACTGTTTTCCTAAATTGTAATAGTTTGTATTAATATTTGTTTGTTCTTTGAAAATGTAACAAATTTTGTAATCCTTTTTATACATCATAGTTGTGCGTACACATTTTACAATTCACTGTCTTATGTTTTTTACAAGGGGTGTTCAAATGAAAAGGTACGAAACGTCGTAACAACGTAACCGTTAACATATTTGCCTATGCCGCTATGGAAGAACGTAGCGAGACATATAGGGATGTGATTGGATTCTCCGGAGTGGAGCGGAGCATGCTCGGGCGCTCACATGCGCAGGAGAGAGCAGAGGCTCTTATAACGAGCGCCGTCCAATTGACGCGGCGGTGCATGTGAGGACAGGATGGCGTTCACATTGCAAAATTCGACGATTGAGGAGCAGTGAGGCGTTATCCGATTTCTGACAGCGGAAGGTGTTAAACCGGCCGTTATTCATCGCCGGATGGTGACCGTATACGGTTAAGACTGTGTGTCCGACAAGTCAGTGAGGAAATGCAGTGCCCGTTTTCGTGTAGGCCGTGAGAGTTTGGTTGATGACCCGAGACCAGGCCAAGCAAACACAGTCATCACGGCCGATCTCATCTACAAGGTGGACGACCTAGTGAGAAGCGATCACATTGAGAATGTTGGCGGTGAAGGTGGATGTCAGCGTTGGAACAGTGTAGACAATTGTTCACGGCAGGTTGCGTTATCGGAAGGTGTGCGCGTAGTGGGTTCCGAAGCAGATCACCGACCAGCAAAAGGAACTGCTTATGGGGCTAGCACTTCAACGTCTGCTTCGGTTATCATGAAGATCCAGCTTTCCTGGAGCGGATCGTCACAGGTGATGAGAGCTGGTGCCCTCACTACGAGCTAGAGTCAAAGCGGGACAGCATACAGTGGAAGCTTACGTCGTCATCTGCCCCTAAAAAGTTCAAAGACGTGGCGTCAGCAGGGAAGGTGTTGCTCACCGTTTTTTTCGACTTCCAAGGTCCGTTACTTGTTGAATTCCTCGAGCACAGAAGAACCATTAATTTCGATGTGTACTGTGAGACAATCCGAAGCCTACGCAGGTCCATCAAGAACAAAGGACAGGGGCTGCTCACGGAGGATGTGGTTTTGCTCCAAGATAACGCGCGTCCATACGTCTCCAAGGTCACCCACGTGGAACTGGCCAAACTCAAGTGGGAGCAGCTTGACCATCCGCCCTACAGCCCGGACATATCGCCCTGCGATTTCTATGTGTTTTGTCCCCTGAAAAAAACATCTGAAAGGGAAGCGCTTGAACTCGGACGACGAACTCAAGGACGCTGTGAAGGACAGGGTCTCGTCACGGCCACAGGACTTCTGGAAACAAGGAATCCTTCGGCTCGTTAATCAATGGGATCATTGTGCTCAGGACTATGGTGTATACTTTGAATAAAGTCTTCATTTATATCCACAGTGTCGTTTCGTACCTTTTCATTTGAACAACCCTTGTACATACTATCTTTTTTTTGTTTGTTTAATGTGTTATATGTATCGTGAATTTATCGGCTTTCCATAATCCCCAAAACTCCTCAGTAAAGTGGACTATATAGCTGAAAGCCACAAAGGTGAAGCTGAATCCGCTTACTAAAATCCAATTAATTTTCAACACACTCTTATTCGTTTGTAAATAGGAACTACACGCGAGCACATTTTGTTGTGCAATACTCCGGAATTCTCTGTAATTACAAAAATATCATTTTAAATCTCGAAATTTGTGCAGTCGATTTCTATCCACAAGAATCAGTTTGTAAGAAAATCAAAACTGGTGGCGGCTAATGTTAAGACATCTCCATTAGCTATTATTTCAGCACTTCTGAAGCCATTTGTGGCCTTTTTGCTGTGTGTTATTGATTGTATTTTATTATTTCTTATTTCGGTTTGAGGCAATCACCTTCAGAAAATCAAATATTATGTCAAGGCCTCAAATCCTCTGTAAAATTCAATACTTGGAAGATGATTGGGAGAGCATTCAGTTGCTTTGAGTTAACACACTGAATCAGCGTTGTACTTATTTCACAGTGAATAGGCTTTATGACCTTGGAAGATGGAGACTGATTTAATGTGACCATATAGTGTTGGAACGTGCGAATTGGAATTTCATTCGCTTGAAGGCTTAAGTCCAGCTCTAGTTACTACTGTCACAACTATGATAGAGGGATATTTTCCATGGTCATTTATCAAAATTGCTTTTCCTTGAGGTCTTGAATCGTTTGAGATCTTGGTAACAGTTAATGAAAGATTTTAATCTGAGATTACCTCTGATTTTCAACACTTCCTCCAACGAGCTCTTCTGCTTACTCTGTGATTCTGTAGAAGTAGTGGACATCAAGCACCTGCTTCATGTAATCCCTTCATGATATTCTAAGGTGTCTATTTTTGTGACTCTTAGCCCGACCGTACACTGTAGCCGAAATTTTCGACAGTAACGAATTGAGAATAGTGTTCAATGGTCCCAATCCAAAATCTCAGTGTACTTTCCATCACATTCCCCCTTCATTCGAGTATCGATTCGAAGCCATTGGCTGTATCGATCACCGCTCGTCATTTCAATATGACAACATTTTGCTTTCGGTCGGGGAATAATTTTATTCAGCAGCCAGCTGCTTCATCTCCAAGTCTCCGAGTGTGGAGCTAATGAGGCCGGGGTTCAATTAAGCGGAATGAAATAAGCGATGAGGGACAAGAGACAGAGACCGGAGACACGGGAAAGGCGGGATCGGGCATTTGCCTCTCCCTTTATGCCCAATGCGAGAAGGAAATGTGATACTTAATGTTTTGTTATCCTCTGTCGTGAATACTGCAGGAGATATTGTGTGCGGATATGTAGGTTGCCACCTGCAGTGAAGGATCAAATGGAATGGATTTAGTGCACTGGGAAATCATTAGGTTGAGGAAAGGGGTGAAGATGGAATAGGTTCCCTCTTGAAAATTGTGTTGGCCATCGACAGTATCGTAGCCAGGGTTTTATTTCAGATCGGGCCCAAAGTTGCAAATGTGATTTTTCGTGCAAAGTTAAAATTTTAGCATTTTGAAAAATGTGTTTTGATTTTGTGTTTCGTTGCCAGACAGTCAATTTTAAAAGGATGACAGGAAGAGCGAATACAAAGTGACGTATCTCAGTTTATCGAAATTCCCTAGTGATTTCAATGGGTGTTCCGTAAATAATTGCAAAATAAACAACATTAATCCTTTAAGTGGTTTCGACAAGGTATCTCGCTCATCAAAGTATGACCAACTTTCCTTATGACAAAATAAATTTAAAAGGATCACAAGAAGAGCGAAAACAAAGTGACGTTTCTCAGTTTATCGAAATGTACTAGTGATTTCAATGAGTATTCCGTAAATAATTGCAAAATAAACTACATTAACCCTCTAAGTGGTTTCGACAAGGTATCTCGCTCATCAAAGTATGACCAATTTTGCTTATGACCAAATAAATTTAAAAGGATCACAAGAAGAACGAAAACAAAGTGACGTATCTCAGTTTATCGAAATTCCCTAGTGATTTCAATGGGTGTTCCGTAAATAATTGCAAAATAAACAACATTAATTCTCTAAGTGGTTTCGACAAGGTATCTCGCTCATCAAAGTATGACCAACTTTGCTTATGACAAAATAAATTTAAAAGGATCACAAGAAGAGCAAAAACAAAGTGACGTATCTCAGTTTATCGAAATGTACTAGTGGTTTCAATGAGTATTCCGTAAATAATTGCAAAATAAACTACATTAACCCTCTAAGTGGTTTCGACAAGGTATCTCGCTCATCAAAGTATGACCAACTTTCCTTATGACAAAATAAATTTAAAAGGATCACAAGAAGAGCGAAAACAAAGTGACGTATCTCAGTTTATCGAAATTCCCTAGTGATTTCAATGGGTGTTCCGTAAATAATTGCAAAATAAACAACATTAATTCTCTAAGTGGTTTCGACAAGGTATCTCGCTCATCAAAGTATGACCAACTTTGCTTATGACAAAATAAATTTAAAAGGATCACAAGAAGAGCAAAAACAAAGTGACGTATCTCAGTTTATCGAAATGTACTAGTGGTTTCAATGAGTATTCCGTAAATAATTGCAAAATAAACTACATTAACCCTCTAAGTGGTTTCGACAAGGTATCTCGCTCATCAAAGTATGACCAACTTTCCTTATGACAAAATAAATTTAAAAGGATCACAAGAAGAGCGAAAACAAAGTGACGTATCTCAGTTTATCGAAATGTACTACTAGTTTCAATGAGTATTCCGTAAATAATTCCAAAATAAACAACTTTAACCCTCTAAGTGGTTTCGACGATATATCTTGCCCATCAAAGTATGACCAAATTTGCTTATGACGAAATAACTTTAAAAGGACGAATCAACTTTAAAATAATGACAGGAAGAGCGAATACAAAGTGACGTATCTCACTTTATGGAAGTTCACTAGTGATTTCAAAGATTATTCCTCAAATAATTGCAAAATAAACTGTATTAACCCTCCAAGAGGTATCGACCAGATATCTCGCAGATTAAAATATGACCAACTTTGCTTATAACGTAATAGTATATCGTCATCAAGATAGTGCCGATTTTTTTATAATGTCGAGACCAAGACCGTATAATTTTTTTTCTAATGGCGAGATATCTCATCTCTCAATATTCTTTCATATTTGCAAATGACGAGATATCTTTACGAGACACTGGAGGATTAAATAGCATTACCGTAAATATTCAAAACGTGTTTGTGGAAGTTCACGCTTCATTTTTGTATCTTTATTGGGACGAGCGGAATGAATACGATATACGTGTGAATGTGAGATGGTTGACTCAGCTCAGAAAAATCCATCTATAATCATGTTGCTTTCATACTTAGCAATGAATACTGATTCTTAAACTATTACATAGTAAAAATTATTTCATAAAGTAATCATTTCAAGAACAATAACCATTTTTATTTGAAATACTTAAAAATGTACTTACTGCATTTTCAATATTTTATTTGTAGTTTATTATTAGTATTTGTGTGTTTAATTTATTATTAGTTTGTATTAAAACCAACAGTCTCGGGAAAGGACTTCGGTCTCCCTGAGTCTCATTGATCAGCGGTCCTCAAACTACGGTCAGTGGAATTAATTTAACCGGACAATAAACATAAAATAATAAATATTTAAAAATTAAAATAAGTAATTTGAATTAGAAACATATCGTTTGTAGAGATCTTTTTCGAGATAATACAAGGCAGAAAGTGGCTTCATTTATCATCTTTTCGTTTAAAAAAGTTACTTTTTAAAGACATTATGATTTAAAAAAAAAGGTTTGAAGATTTTAACCATCCTTTTGCACCATTTATTGACTGAAATAAATTGCATTGTAGGTTAATGAAAGTTCTCACAACACAGAACCATGAATCAAAATACACTCCTGTCCATAAATTAAGGATAATGCCACAGTTCCGGCAAATAAAGGTTTAAACAAAACAAACGTGACTTATTTATAAATTCCATTTATTAAACAAAAAAGAACAAAAAAGATGGTGTAAACATGATACTATTCATAAAAACTAGGATTTTTGCTCACTGGAGTAATTACAAAAAATTTCGACCTAACAAAAACGTAACATGACATGGTTGGTATGATAGTTAATACATTGTATGTCTTCCAGACGATGAAATACAGTCCGTACAACATTTAGACAGGCTGAGAATCAAATTATTGAGCTGATCTTGGGGAAGACCACTCCACTCAGCAAGCAATGCTCTCGAAGTTCCGGTACACATGTAGGAGGTGGTTACGGGCTGCAACTCCTCGACCAAGCATTTCCCACACATGCTCTATCGGATTCAAGTCAGGTGAGAATGCTGGACATTCCATTTGGGTGATATCCTCAGATTTAAGGCATTCGTTTGCAATGTTTGTACGGGGAGAACGGGCGTTGTCATCCATAAACACAAATTCTTCGCCCATGGCACCCCTAAAAAACCGTACATGTTGTTCCAGAATGATGTCCCGATAAATTTGGCCTCTCATGGTTCCGATTTGAACATGTAACATGGTGTAACCAGTATAATTCCGCCCCAAACGAGCAATTCGGCACCACCGTAATGGTTGTTTTCTTGGTGGTAGCGGGTAAATGGCGTTCTCCATATGAACTTCCGCCGTGAATCAGACTGCATGCTAACCCTGGACTCGTCGGAAAACATCACACAAGCCCACTGTGACGATGTCCACATTGCATGTTCTCTACTCCAAGTTAACCGCTGGCGACAGTGAGTTGCCGTGAGCGGAAAACCTCTGACAGGCCTGCGAGCATATAGACCAGAGAAAGGTCGGATGCTGTGCTCCGTCTGCTTCTTTTTGCAGTAACTGCCAAATACCGGTCGTCATTCGACGTTGTAACTCGGGGAAAACCTGTACTTTAACGTCTACCGACATTTCCATCATTTAGGAATCGTTGCGTTGTTGGATGACACTTTGGGATATTCTAAGTTCTACTGAAACTTCCGTCTGAGTACGCCCACATTCCAGGCGGCCGATAATTCTACCACGTAAAAAATCATAGACAAGCGTCCTCTGTGCCATAACTATTCGGTTGTGGCACTGAGCGGCTTATAGAACGCTTGTGAACAATTTTACTTCTTTGCTATCATTCCTTATATACACCTCTCTTACACTCTCGTCATTGTGACGTACTATCGGCGTCATCTGATGGCTTCCTGGAATTTGGATGTCCCCACTGTGACGACTGATTCTTGAAGATATGTACGATAATTCTACAGGTGAAATTTTTACTTTAGAGTTCGATTTCCGTGTGATTCTGAATTATCCTTAATTTATGGACATGAGTGTAGTTTGGAAAGGCTGATTTAACGTCTCAATTTAAATTTTACAAACTAGATTTTCCTTACTTGTGAAGGGATGAGCGGCGTTTGATAATAAGTCGGCCGACTTCCAGTAGGATAACCGTCAGCTCCTAGGTAGAGATAGGAATGATAGCGCCGAGAGGTCTCCCTTACGGCACCACCATACAGGCGACGATAGGACACGAAGCTCAAGGGTGTACGGTGCTCCAGCCGCATCAACTGCAGCTCATTGAAATGGAGGCCAAGAGATTCAGTGCAGTCGACATCGTCCATTGGTTCCGAGTCAATGCGGTATTTCGTCTTTCTGTAAAATGAGAAAAATGGGTCATTTATGGTCTCCTATCCCAGTGGCGTGGGCGGAGGGAGATTTCTGATGTTCTGGGTTCTGTTTTTTAAATATCTACATATAAAATACGAATTTTTTTAACTGTAAAAAGTAATAGCTGTATTATTGTTATACTACTATAATGAATGGATATTCACTATTAATATTCACTATTAACAAGCAGTGATTGTGGTCACTGCTTGTTCTACACTGATTCCACCTTTTTCTCATACTATATCTCAGTATCGTAATTCTAACGGTGACACAAAAGAAAAGTGAATTTCTTGAAACAATGGGAAGTTTGAATACTTGCTTAACCCTCCAAGTGGTTTCGGCGAAACATTTCGTCCATCACTTCTGTTTTGACGAGTATCTCGTCTTCATCAAGATATCGAAGTGTTTATGAAGAGATCAAGATATCTGTTTTCTTCTAATGATGGAGAATCTCGTCGATCAAGATATGCTGTATACCCTTGAAGGCACATCTCTTTTAGGTGTGTAGGATGTTATGTCCCGTCATCCTGAACCTGGCATTTTATAGGGGGTGCTCTCTCCCGGTCTGGCTGTGCACATAACGTCAGAGATTACGGCTGCAGGAGTTCATATTACTCTGGTCAACGACTGGCCACTATCTCAAAACATCTGCGACTAGGGAAAGTGTAGGATTAGTAAGAAAGTGTTGGATTAGTGGAAAAGTGTAGGTGCTCTTGATTTAAACTCCAGGTGGTAAGTGATTTGACTGAGTGAAAGGGCAAAGATCTAAAGGGATTCTATGGACAGAGGTTCCAGTCTGAAACTCAGACATTTTGTCGTCCTGGGTACTACAATTACAGGTATCCATTCCAAAGCAACCTGATCATCCAGTGATCTTAATGTTCATTTACGGTCCAAGAAGAGCAGTCTGTTGCTTTGTTAAGGATTGAAGGACGGGCATTGAATCAGAGCATCACTGCCCTTTTAAAGCTGCATTTTCAGATGTGAAGCTGCTGGAGATCTATGAAAATAGCTTCCACTTCACCGTGACCTAGAGGAATGTAAAAAGAGAAAAGGTAGACAAGAGCATAACGCGACGTGTTTCTCTTTCACCACCCACCAAAGAGTACATGAATCCAAGCTTACTGGTAACTGCGATAACGCTTAATGCAAAATTAAATTCACCCTATGTTTAATACATCGCTAGTCTTATTTAATTGCATCGACTTTCTAATACAATAGACGAAGCATGTGCGCACAGTTTCTTCTTACAGTGGGTGATTAGATTATTAGAGACAGTGCGAAAGGGAGTTTGGAATAAAATTAGATGGCAGCGGTATGGCAGGTTATGAAATCAACAATGTTGCCAACTATGTATTAAAATTCCACTGAGCAGGCTTCGTCTCACCACATCCTCTCGTACCCGGGGCTCTCCAAACAGGACTTGACTGACGATCCACTGACGGTGTTGGATTTTTTGAGGGTGTATAACGTTATAGACATGGTCTAGCAGTGCTGGCCAATGGGGGCGTGTAACAACAACGTGTATTAAAAATTTGTTAACATAAATATGTCTTAAAAAATAAAAAGAATTCGATGTAACCAGGCTTTCTTTTTAATAGGCGGTTAAAATTATGGGATCTTAAAATTTTAAATATATAAAGATGGTTTTAGCAATATGATCATCCACCGCATTTTTCCTGTTAACTCAATTTTAAGATATCCGGGGGGAAGGTCACGTGGTATTGGGAAAAGGCACTAATCTTAATTGAGGAAAAACACTGTCCTTCGTTGGCCAATCGACAAAAGTCAATCACCATGCCAATGTGTACTTCCCTACACTTCTGAAATCTTAAAGGTTGATGCGTAATTACATGTTACGTCACTGTAAACTATGGAAAGGATGGGGTACCTGACGCTCTGTCCTTCATAGCTGAGAACCTTGTACTTTTTGAAGGGCTTCCACCGAGTAGCGGACGAACCGGGACACGAGCTGTTGACCTTCTCGGTGAGTTGCTTCGCAGTGGCGGTAGTGAAGGGGACTACAGTTACTCTTCGGAGAGTGAAATCCAGCTCGATGGCACCTGGCACCACCCACGACGCCGACGACGAGGTAGCTTTCTCGGGGGAAGGGACGAAGCTTCCCACGGCAGAGACGGAGAAAGCAGCTGTCGTGCACCAAGGGTCCAGATAGTAGTACCTGATGAGGTTGAAGTGGCCACTGCGAAGGAGGTGATAGCGGCGGACGATGAACTGGGGTCCTGGATGGATTTCGCACCTAATTACAGAGAATAAACATTCAAATGAAGCAAAATTAAAGCTTTTATTTTAATAAATATTATCTTTCCTATCCCTTTTAGAAAAAAATCCAAGATCATGTCAAAACTCCAAAGTAGATCCTCTCTTCCTAATTCAATACAAGGAAATAGGGAATAATCAGATGAAGGGTCGTTGATCTAAGCTTCCCACTTGGAAGTGTAGGATTCTTATTTTTACAAGATGTTTACCTATATAAATGTGTAGAATACTTTTGAAATATTCCTTAAAAATAAAGATTTGGCTCCTACAACCGTAGAACTACCATTTACTCTAAGGCGTCGACAATTTCCAGTCAAATTAGCCTTTTCAGTGACAATTAATAATGGCCTGGGCCAAACATTAGGAAAGGTATGAGTTTATTTGTCAGAACCAGTCTTAGGTCCAGGACAATTTTATGTTGTAATTTGCAGAATCCGATGATCAGAGGACGTAAAAATTGTCTAATGAAAAGAACAAGGAAAATTAATTCTAAATTCTGATAAATTTTATGCAAAAAATGTCATATATAAAGAAATTTTCTAGTCATGTTGTCAACAAGTTATGCGAAACATGGCAAGTTGACAGATACTGGATTGGAAAGGTTTATAGACGTCCAGTGATCAACAAAAGCTTATTGATAGCAGTGATAAATGATTTATACACAGCCAGTGATCACGCCCGTCAGGTTTTAGAGAATATATAATTGACCAAAATGAATAAATTTTGTTATGCACCCGTCGTATGACGGTTTTTTTTTATCCTAGTCACAAATATTTGACGAACTCCAAACATTTTCTACACTAGCACCTTTTATTACAGTCTTATTTATATACAAGCCACTGCGTGGCCATCACGGCGTTGCCCGTGACAGTTCTTTTCGTAGGGGAAAGTGTAACCACTGCTCGCTGACTCTCGCCAACCCCAGGTAATTGCTTCGTATTTCCATTTAGTTTGCTTAGCAAACAAACTCCACAGGCAACGCCGTGATGGCCTCGAAGTGGCTATTATCAACATCGTAAATCAAAACAAGCTAGATTCGGAAAACATGGCATGGACTAAAAAAGCATTTGGACTAAAAACGCTTATGACGTCAGCGGTTGAAAATCGCATAATCGGCTCGCTTCTTCATTCGAGTCAGAGGTGACGTCACATTCCGGAAAGAAAAAACGTGAAAAAAACTAAAACTAAATTAATTTTAAAATGTTCTAGATCAAATTTCAAAATTCGTGCTGGACACAAAAAATCGCAAAAAAAGGACTACCTGTGTGACAAATTTCATTATTGTAAGTGCCATAGATTCGTCAGGACACTGCGCACAGTACACAGAGAAACACACTTCCTCTTATAATACTAGAGATACTTGACATTCTTATTTATTCTTTTATTTTGCCAATTTATTTTTAAAATTTGTCTAGTGACCAAACATGAGATTTGAATACTAATAGAAAAACTTGTCAATATTGGAAATCCATATCTCCATTTGGCAAAAAAGCAATAATTTTTCCAGCTCTGGTCCTGCTCTGAAAGGAGATTCTAGCTCAAAAAGTGTACACTATCAGTCAAATCCATAACACGCCTAATGCGTGGACCATTGTGTTCGACGCAGAAATTGACAGCTGATCCGTTCGCTACCAGTGATTCGACGGTGCCACAGCGTGCTAGTGAGCCAAGGCTAAAAATTTTACAAATCGTTACAAGTTATATTTCTGTAGTGTGAATACGCGGATTGACTTTCATTTCAGTTGAGAGAGAGAGACTTCACATAATATAAATCTATAAAAATATTTCTAATTCATAGCCTCTAGTTTTATACTGCTTTTTATAGTTTTATTCATAACTTAGTGTTTGGCAAATTTTTTTTTTTTTTTTAAACTTCGGGTCATAAAATTAAGAAAACCATAAACGGGTGCATAGATTTACTATGCAGCATATATTTATGTAAAAATACCCATGGGTGGTGCGATAAATGAAACGAAGTTGTGCATGTAATTATCATTTATTGGGCGACAAATCACAGCGCTCTACAGATTGAATGTAATCATACATGGTGAGCATAGGGCAATGATATGAAAAGTACCAAGTGTTTTTTTAGGTGGAGGTGAAGCCATAGTTGTAACCCAGATGGCGAGGTAGCTGATTTACCATGGTGGCGACATTGATTGGTTACATTATAAGTACCGGTCTCATCAGACACTCGTTGATGGGATCTAGTGGTGTGTATACCGAAAAGCGTCACCAGAGAGCATGTAACATGCCTGGTACTCGTCTATATGATATACTCGGTCTCGGTGTCCATCTGCCTAAACTATATCGGCACAGATGTCAGGTCGGTCGCATCTGCATCCACATCCATGAGCTCTTAAGGCATGGGGATGTCGATTGAATGAGTAGTCAAGAGGCAGTATGAGTGCATTTTGCATCACCTACGCCAATCAGGCATCTACAATCTCAGGCATGCCGCTCACGCTTTTCCTCACGTAGTGTCTTGTCTGGTGTCTTTCGAATCCCAAAGCTCAACCTGCTCTCTAAATGTAACTTGTTGATCGCGATAGTACTTAGAGTCTTGTTACATGGGCATCCTTAAATTTTTTTTCAGCTGACTTAAACGCCGTGAGATTGTATAATGAACGCTACCCCGACGGATATGAGGTGAAAAACCAAACGATTACACGAGACATTTTTGACAATCCAGAACATTTCACTGAATATTGTAAAATCAAGGCTTATAAAAACTACGTCTTCATGCTGCCTTTCATTTCAGCACCTCTAGAACATCAAGATGGCGCTTGGATACATACATTGCTATGTGAATCTGGCATTGAAACATCCTGTAGATGGACATCTTTTAGAAGGCATTATAGATTAGAAGTAAATTAGGAATTTGAGTGAGCGCAACGAAATAGGAATGAAATTTTCTAAAAACCTCCAATATGTATCTAAATTTACAAAGTACAATTAAAGCTTGAACCCTCTAAATGTCTGGAGGTTTCTGAGCAGTGTTGTGTGGCAAAAGCAATACTAATGCTTAATGACAAAATAACCCCATTATTTGGTAAAAAGAATTCATGGATTCTTTCAATCTAGAAATGTTCTATTGGTCCTTTCCTTCCAATACAGTTCTTTGGAAAGATTCTATTGCCCCATTTCTTCGAATAAAATCATTTAAAAACATTGTACTGTCCCTTTTCTTACAATATAGCTATTTTGAAGTATTCTATTGCTATTTTTTTTAAGATTTGATCACATTTAGAAAGATTCAATTGCTCAATTCCTTATAAGAAAGTTGATTGTGTTGGCCAAGAAGATCAAAATTGGTTAGAAGTCACATATTGCAGGTTGCATGGCGAGCTTTAAAATGTGAACCCAGAGGATTAAAATAGACATTGAAATTGAAAAATTGGCACAGAAAAACATAAAGTAAATGCAAATTGACTTATTGAAAATTTATTGAAACAAGTTATTATCCTGGGACTATCTCTCTCTTTCAATTGTATGTTCTATTCTAATTCATGCACTTTTGTAAAATCTAATGGATACAAATATTCATGATCGTTCTTGCAAAATGTGAATGTTTAAAAAAATACATAAAACTCTGGCAAATAGTGGGTAGTTAGATCTCTGCCTCTGGAAAATGATGTTTATAAAAGTTAAATATCCATTTCGAGGATTAATTAACCCTAATAATCTAATTATCCCCCGTGTATTAAAAAGAAATTTGACAGCAGAGCCACAAATCAAACTTTAAAAAAATGCAACTGGACTATCAAAAAAAAAAATTTTAACATGAAATCAATCCTCAAACATACAAATTCATATTTAGAAATACATTTGTTTCATCAGGCGTTAATCAAGAACATGTCCGCATACATAATTCCACATTCATTCTGAGAGAATGAAAACCACCAAAATATTAAATCCTCACTACCATTCAAACATCCTGCAGTTCTTAATATATGGACGGGGATTCGTGTTAAGTTAAATTCTAATATTGTATTCAAATCCTCCGAAAACTGGTTTCTAGTTTCCACTTTTTAAAATCACTGCTATTAGAAAAGCGATAAAATTTCTTACTATCTTGTAATTCCATCATCTATTGATCCTTTTATAATGTCCATTCGAAATTAGTTTGGAAAAATAACAAGTTTTTGACACTTACTTTTGACTCTGTAATCCTTATCTATGTGATCCGGTGGAATAAATTCTACCAGGAAGGACATAAAATCTGTTTGTAGTGACGTCTCTGTGACGTGGAGGCTTAAAAAGGATATATAATCGTGAGAATACACGGGAGTTACGGTTGCTGTGTAGTTAAATAACTCTCTCATTAATTTTTAATAAATATTTAAGGGATATGGAGTGGATTCTGTGCTTTGTTTCAGAAGCAGTGTGGCAAATAAAATGTATAATGAACTGTGCTATCGGTTGTTTTTCTTTCGAGGATGAAATCTGGATAGAATAGCATGTTAATCGAATACTCCAAGATGCAAGTCACGGTGAATTAAATTACATAAAGCGCGATTTTTTTGCTTAAACATTTCGAAAAATAGTGATTGATAGTTGAACTAAATAAACAATGTTATGCAAATTACTTAATTTGTGTTATATTTTATTGCATACTATTAAAACTACCCGGCGTTACTCGGGTTTAATTGGTTAACTGGAGATTGAGAAAATGACCAGAATTATCACTTTTCTCTTTCGGTAGAAACATGAAAATATCATTTCAGTGCTCGGAAACTACTTGGTCAACAATTTACAATTTATTATAATTTCTACAATTTGTTTTATAAGCAAATCGTTTTCTTCTATATCCATCCATACAATCTTTTTCACAGGCATCGCATCCCTGTTGTAAGACAAATCTACAAAGAGCGAGATTAAGGTGACTACTACAAGTCGATTTTGACTATGGGGGTATATGTGATATATTATGATTGCCTATCTTAAGTTCGTTAACTATAAAGGTATCGTTATTACATTGTAAAATTTAAGAATATGCGGTGAATAATCTTGCAGTCATTTTCCCATTTCCCAGAGATGACGTATTTCTGAATTTTATCATCATTAAAAGATCGAAGACAAATTAATTTTTTTTCGATTTGATGTGAAAACAAGATACGTTTTCCTAACAAAGTTATAGTAAATCATTAGTCCCAAATATACGGGAATTATTTACATTTTGGAAAGAAACAATACGTTCAACACATTAAGTGTAAGAATTTAAATTCTGCAAAATTAATTTCGGAAAAAATAATTCCTTTTACAGCCATACTGTTAGAGCAATCTAGGTTTCCACCGCAATTGCAATGCTCAGTTTATATCTCAGTTTCTCTGACTCTTCCAGACATAATCTGATCGTGGTTCAAAATTACGAGGTGTTGTCCTCGAAACTTCCCCTTCGGAATTTATTCCGGCCTGTATCTAATATCCTGTTGTGTTGCTTAGTTATTCAAGTATGGTAAGGGGTATGGGTTTTCACCATTTTAAGGCGCAACGCATAAAAATGCAGACAGAATTTGTATAATTTATCGACTTATTTAAAATATGTTCTATAAAGTATACAACAGTTTTTGAAAATATATTAAATTTGTTTTATATGATGCTTGCACAAACTTCAAATACATAGAAAACGGAAAGACAGACAAACTGGACTATTGAATTCAATCACTAAGTGTGAATACTTAAAGTGACTCAAAACTGTTATAAATAATTCGAAATAGGCCGGAAATATTTAATGTGCAAACAATCCAATTTTAACTATACAGATAAACTGAATGCAATACTTCCAATGATAGGAAATCAATTATTCCACATGTATTTAAAAATTACCATCGAGAAACAAATAAAACGAAAATCGCAACACTGGTACAGTACAGTGGTCGTAGCGTTTGTATTCCATCCAACTAATATTTTAAAATTCAGAAACCAAACCTTTCTCCCGGGAGACTTCTCTCCTCACTCTCTACTGAAAATTTTTTTTTAATATTACATTAATTTATAATACTTTATAATTAAAGAGATACTTTAAATTTTAGAAACTAGGGAGGGACCTTTCAGAGGGCTAGCTTGAACTTTTAGAGCTATTCCCTACTTACTCGTCTGCTTGGAGAACGAAAGCAATAGAAAGAAGCCACTGTTCCGTAAAACACAATAAGTTGGTAAGATGATTTTCAGATTCTTTTTTTTTTGTTTCTACATGTACTACAAAATATTGTATATATATATATATATATCGGATAAGTTGGAACAATATTGCAAGTGAGATTGCAAGTGAACACAATCGTCTGTAAAAAGTTATTTAAGAACAAAGTTTAATTAGGTAGAGAAATAATGATCCGAAGGATGAAGTTAATGCTGGAGTAGTAGGCCATGGGTTCCAATAGAAATAGCGAATTGAAAACGAAATCTTTTATCAGAATCAAGTAATGGGCAATGGAAGAAGGCGCAGTTTTGAACTGCAGAATTGTTTATAATGTTGCGCATTAGGTGGAAAAAATGGAAGTATTAATTAATTATTTTACTTGACAGGAGAATTCGACTGAGTTTGGGACATTGCCTTAATTTCTCTGAGGACTCATTTGTAACGAGGGAAAGAATTTTTTTTTGTAATTTAACCTTTGTCAGTAGTAGATCAAAGTTGTTAACCACGAACTAGAAACATATGAGCATATTAGATTTTAAAGCATCATGAGCAATTCGTCATCCAATTCATTACCAATAATGCCAGATGAGCCTTAAATCCACTTTATAATTGACCTTCCAAATTTTTCTACCCAATTTTCATTTTTCAGATTCATGCTATAGTTAAGCAACACAACCATCTGGAAGTGTCTCTACACCGTGTGCCACTCAAACCCTTCCACACGATCAGGATCGATTCTGAAAGAGGCGTGTGCCAGGACTCCCAACGAAGATTTGGGGTGTTAATTAATTCCTAGAAGACCCCGAAAAGCTGTTTTCCCAAGCTGGGAAGACCCATGTAGTTTTCTCTGCATGGCTTAATCCCACTTCTGTTCTCTGTTTGATCCCCACTCGTAAAACAGTCTCTGCTCCCGGACAGAGCCGTTAACGCCAGTGTCTATATGGCCTCTTCTCACCTTTGGCGGACCTCTCCCCGAGCAAACAGATGTGCGCAGGGGGACACTATCTCAAGTGCGATATGAACTTCGTAGTGCAGGAGAATAGTTACATGCAGTACGGTATGGAAGCAGGGAGTTTATTCAGTCGGTAACGATACAGCTTGGTTTTCGTTGAGTTGCTCTCTTTCATTTTTGTGTTACTTTTGTGGAAGATGTCGATAGAATAGGAATGGTTATATTTTTAATCCACATAACTGGAGAATCGCTTTCGTTTTCAGTGATCCCTCCAGAAAAAGGTACTTCCTCATACTGAACAATGTAATGTATTTAAATTGATACCCCATGGGGAAAAGGAGGGCGTTGAGATGCAAGAGTGAGCAATAAAATTCTAAAATATTTGATGTCAAAATATTTTTAGCAAGCATTTACTCACCAGAATAATGCATTGTCGCAAGAATAAGGTTCTAAAATGTAAGAGAGTTGATCGGACTAAAAAGAAGACTACAGGTCCTAACATGTCAGTGTTAGTATTTACGTACACTTCAGACTTAGATTTTTGATTACATTTCTGTCGTCCTGCTTAGTTGAACTTGGTTTTAGTGTGATAATACATCTTATCTTACTGATTTGATTGATTAAACAATTGTAATTAGTTTAGTGTGTTTATATTCAATTTATTTTTTGCTGTTTCAGTCTAAAATAAATAGCTTTATAATTTCTGTTCCAGGTTATTTTATTTCCAAACTGGTTTTGCAAATTCTAAAACCACACACACCCTACATAAATATTTTGGTGAAATTAAAAAAAAATATGGTCACAGAGCTACACTTGCAATTTATTATTAGTTGAGATGAGAGTTTTCCACGTAGGTACACCAAAGGAAATAGTATTTGAAAATGGGCGTTGAGCCGGAAAAGTTTCGGAAAAACTATACTCTAGCAGAACACTGCCCAAACTCAAAAATACAGATTTCAGGAGAAAAATTTTGATTATATTCGTTGAATGCATTTATGCATTTAGTATCTGGGATACTTAGATACAAAAACTCTTGTGGTCTTCAGTCTAAACAAACAAACCAAACTAAATGCGAAGATTTCACTGCCCTTTTTAAATGCTTTAGCATGAAAGCGTCTTGGTGTTCCACAAAATATAGTTTATCGCCGTTTTGGAGAAGTTTGGCATTTATATAATCTACTTGAAGTCAACCAATTAACTATCATGTTTCAACTTGTTCTCTGAATCAAAAAACAAGCCAAGTGATATCACTTACGAAATATGCATACGAAACACATTTCATCACAAAAACTACCAACAACAACATTCAGCTTGACAAGAAAAATTTCTAATTTTTACGTATCATTTCAGGGTTACTTCCTGTAGCTTTATCTTAAAATTGGTATTTCTTGAGTAGTTGCCTTTTTTTTCTACAGAGGTGGTGCGGTTTCATCTCAACATCGGCCTACTTCAAATAATCTCATTTATAAAAATCAGATCATTAACAATTCATTTTTGCAATAAATCAGATTTGGTATCTTAACTTTACGATTTATTTATGAGTATGATTTATTTTTCTCGTTCGATAACCTTAAGGAATTCAAGATAGTTGACAAAAGATTCAAACTTGGAAATATTGGAAGATGAATTTAAATTTTACAAAATGAATCCATTGTTTTCTCATCCATGGTCTCAATAAGTAACTCGTATATTCTATCCTTGCTTTCCATAAAATTTCCGGCTATTAAACCATATCGTTAATCCCCAATTAAAAACAAGTGAAAGAGGTTTCAGGATTTTTTTTCACAAAGAGATGGATTTGCTTTCTGGATCGTCCTGAAGGTTTTCCAAAGAATTGAGATACGAAATTCGAACAGAGAAATATAACTTTGTGCATCTTTCTCCTAAAATCGGACCTGGGTAAATCGAGGAAGCATGATTGTTGATTACTAGCGATTCATTCCAAAACACTGCCATGTCGTAAGCCGTGTTCAGTGGTATGGAATACGGTCAGATGACGAGGTCACACATGAGCTGGCATCCCACTCTACAAACTTCCACACCACACAATATTTGAGGATATTTGAAGCCACGACAGACTCAACGTGAACCATCCCCACGCACACGACAGTTTCTCTTTGGTTGGATCAAGTTTCAAACTCGAAATCTTTATCAGTCAAACAGCAGACTATCACGAATCCAACACCGAATATCACGCTCAATAGAACAGTCTGAAATTCATTCCTCCTCACTCAAACGCCAAACTCAAACACGTACATCTGACTAAAAGGGTTTAAAGTGTACTTCGCCACTATACTCAGCAATTTCAACCAGTTTCCTATTGCACTCGCTTTCTGGCAAGTTAAACAACGTGGGGAAGTATGTAGAGCAATAGATCACAACAGATGGCGTTTACAATGGGGAGGGCCGTTCAGATAGGCGAACATTTTTTTTGGAAATTCAATTTGAAAAAGGGACCTTAAAAATGAAACCGATATTAAAACAATTTTGTAATCAAAGTCTTTAGCCCTCTATCGGAAGTCATATTTTAGAATTTTTGCTGAAAAATATGTCTTTCTATACAAATGTTACGTGTCGAAAAATATACAAATTGTTTTAAAAACATTAAAAATCGAGAAAAAACAACACAGTAAATGTAATAAAAAATATTCTCTGTGCAGATACAGTATTTATTTTTCAACAACACACATAAAAAATTTAAAAATTCTGAAATTTTGCAGTTTTTGAACTGTTTTAAAGAATTTCTACGACTAGGGGGCTCCGCCCCCTGCTCGCTTACGCTCGCCAACCCCCGGGGATTGCTGCGCAATCCCATTTGGTTTGCTTCGCAAACCAACACTCCTTTCACAGATGTCATTTGGTTTGCTTCGCAAACCAACATTCCTTTCACAGAGTGAAACTATCTGAATAATTCGTATTATGCTGATTTCACTTTCCGGTACATGACGTCACAGCGAGGGCTTCGCGCCCTGCTCGCTTACGCTCGCCGACCCCGGGGATTGCTACGCAATCCCGTTTGGTTTGCTTTCTCAAACCAATACTTCTTTCGCAATTGATTTCACTTTTTTTTGCTTTAACACTTAATGCACCCTAAACTAATAGCCGCATCAGTAAAAAATCTTCTGTATCTTGTTCCCTGTACAATTTTAAGTAAACAGTGTTAATATCAATACATTGTACTTTGTCGGTAAACTGTCTTGAGAACAGAGGGAAAAAAGCGAGCCTTTTTCCTCGCCAAATAAAAAGAAATCGTTTTTATGGCAATTGTTGCTACGATAAATTTGATATCTGGCAAACCCGATAGTAGAAAATGCAACCCACTGCTGTTTGCCGAACCAGCTATGCGAACTGAAAAATACGAAATTTGTGTCACCAACTTTTGATTGCATCGAATTTATTTATGAACCAATTTTAAAAATAATTGTACCGTAAGAAAGAGTACATTGTGAGGTATACTGCAATATTTTTAAAATTAAAAACTAACAGTAATACTATATAGATATGACCATTTTAGTTTTGTATCGGAAGTTACGATCTGAAAGTTCCGAAAATTGTATGACCTACTTTTAATTGCATCGATTTTGTTTATTAACCAATTTGAAAAATAATTGTACCATAAGAAAGAGTGTAATGTAGTGTATTCAGTGATGTTCTCAAATTTAAAAAATAATGGTTTTTGCCGTAGACATAACGGTTTTAACAAAACGTAGCGAAAATATCCGAAGATTCCGAATTTTGTATCACGAACTTTTGATCGCATCCAATTTAATTATTAACCGATTTCAAAAATAATAGTACCGTAAGAAAAAGTATATTCTGAGGTATACTGCGTTATTTTAAAAAATAAAAACTAATAGTAATTAGATATAGATACGGCAGTTTTAAAAAAAAGTAACAAAAATGTCCCGATTTTTCCCGAATTTCAAAAAAATATTATCAAGAACCACATTTAAATTTCAAAAAAAACTCGACGAGCTGCAAAAATTTACGTTGAGAGGTACTCTTAAAAAAAAACTCACGACTAAAGACTGAAATTTTGAATGTGTTTTGCTCACTCGCGGAAGAAATTTCACTTCTTCAACTTTAACACTTAATAAAACCTAAACTAATAGCCGCATCGGAAAAAAATCTTAATAATTATCCAGGGAATACGATGAAGAACAAAGCATGTTAATTTCATATTTTTCCGATCAGTACTTTCTCGGGAAACCGTCTAAGAATGGAGCTAAACAACAAAAATTTCAATTCTTCGGCGGCGGCGGCGGTAACTTTTTTTTAATATAGAGAGATTATAAAAAAAAATAAGTGTGTGTCTGTTTTCTGTTATCCTGACGGTTGATGACTGAAGTCCTGACGAATCTATGGCGTACAGTAATGTGATTTGGTACACAGGTAATCCGAATTTTTTGTAATTTTTGGGTCACGCCGGATTTTAAAATTCAAACTAGAACATTTTAAAATGAATTTAATAGTATTTAATTATTATTGTTTCCTTAGAATGGCAACACCATAAAGAGATGGCAGATTCTAAAATTATTTTTTCCGTGTTTCCGTTTGAACGCTTTCAGCCGAAGAACAAAACAAATAAAAAATTTTAACTAGAGTTATGTAGTTCTTTTTTCTATCTCCTAGATCGTTAAAGACAGAGTAAAAATTTCAACAGATTTGATATCAGCGAAAAACTTCACATTAGATCGATACCTAAAAATATGATTTTCATAAAATAAAGAATTTTTAAATTGTAACTTTTATATTTTTCCCGTACGAACTGGACCTCAATCGTGTTCGAGAAATTACAGATTACATTTCCTGCGCTCAAACGAATCCAACCAAGGAAAGCAAAACAAATAAAAACAATTTTGATTGTCATTGTTTAGTTCTTTTTTTAAATTTCAATTTGGTTCCTGATAATATTTGTTTGAAATTCGGAAAAAATCGGGATGTATTTGTTACTTTTTTGTAAAAAATGTCATATCTATATCTTGTTAACATTAGTTTTTAAATTTGAAAACATCGCAGTATACCTTAGAGTGTACTCTTTCTTACGGTACAATTATTTTAAATTTGTTAGTAAATAAATCCGATGCGATCAAAAGTAGGTCATACAAATTTCGAACTTTTTAGATCGCGGTACGATAGCGTTCATACTTTTTCACGGAAATTGAGGTTACATTTTCGGACTAACAGGTTTGCCAGATTCCCTTGAAACTCGCTGTGACGTCATGCTCGTTGCCGATAAAGTACTGTGACGGAAGCGGGCAAGCGCTTGGAGGAGAAGTTGAAAGGATGAAAAAACGCGTCGCCCCAGAGGTCACGTCAACGTATGACCCCAGTGCCGGACGAGAGTTGAAGCCGCGGTCAAGAGATTAGATTTCCGAAGGTGAAAGCGAAATGTCCTTTGTCGCTATGCCGACCGGCAAGACGCCGGGCGGAAGTGCATTTCCGCAGCTTCCAGGATCAGGGAGACCGCAGAGACTTTTTTGCCGCCGCGCCGCTTCGTTTCTGCCTCTTCCACATGATCAGAAGAGACCGTAGAGACTTTTGTTCATGCCGCCGTTCTACTAATGAAGCTACCGACGAAAGCGGAAAATTAACCTCCAATAGACAGCCCGATTTGAAACCAGCCAAAGGCGAGAGGACAAGTGTGTCGAATGAAACAAGAGGGGGGGGGGCAACAACTCACGTAGATTTTCGGAGTTGAGAGAGAAAGGAGAAAATTTCCGAAGGGAGAGGTCAACAAACCCGAGGGATCAAACAGATCCGGCTTAGAGAACACCCGTTCACGGTTTCCGTTACCCCGTTTTATTGAGACGCACCGAGTCGCGACAGCTGTTCGTGGACTTAGAGAAATTGACCAAACTGGGATTCTGTCTATCAGACGTGAGGAAAGCTCAAACCTGAGCTGCTGCTCCTGCTGATTTGGAGCGGACACAGAACCAATTGCTCAAACTGGGATTACGTTTATGAGACGTGAGGAAAGCTGAAACCTGAGCTGCTGCTCCTGTTGATTTGGAGCGGACACAGAACCTGTTGCTAGGCTTACAGGAGCTGGGAATCACTCAACCGAGTGCCATTTAACGAGTTCACCCGAACTAAAAATCTCGTACGCGCGTGCGAGAACCCTTGAAGAAGTTCACCCGAGCTATGGATCTTACTTGCCCGAGTAAGGACTGGAGAAGGGTTCAACCGAGCCGTATAGTCCATTTGGAGTCCCGAACTCAAGGACAATTCACCATATTTGGCAAAAATCTATCACCTGGACTCTGTCGTCCTGTATACGCTACCTATCAAAATCCGTTAAGGTTATTCTTTTTGTAGACCACGCTACCATCCCAATACGTTACAGTACAGATCAGAATATTACGAGATTAACATGGTTCATTCAAAATTGTACAGGGAACAAGATGGAGATGGTTTTTTTTTTACTGATGTGGCTATTAGTTTTAGGGTGCATTAAGTGGTAAAGTAAAAAAAAATCATTTGCGAAAGTAGGGTTGGATTGCGTAGCAAACACCATGGGTTAGTGAGCGTTAGCGAGCAGAGGGCGGAGCATCGCTGTGACGTCATGGACCAGCAAATCAAATCACGATTATTCGAATTATTAAGATAGTTTCGCCGTAGCAGCAGATTGACTCTGAGAAAGAAGGGTTGCTTTGCGAAGCAAACCGAATGGGTTGGTGAGCGTAGGCGAGCAGGGGGCGGAGCTCCCTAGTTAAATATATATGTGCAAAGGTTAAAAAAGTACGGTATTTTTTACAATTAAACGATTGACTATTGGATAAAATATGAAGTATAATTAAGCTGTTTATACTGTTTTTCATAATTACATTTTTGGTATAATTAGGAGTGATTTTTTTTTAGCTCGGATAAATCCCCGAGTGTGCGTCTGGTACAAAATAACAGAAATGTTTGCTATTGTTACCAATTTTATAGATCTTTTGACCGCCTGTGTGACAAGGCTAGTGAAGAAACTGAAAAGTAGCGGAGGAATTTTATACAAGACTAGTTCTTCCTTTGGAGCGTTTATTAAAAGAGGAGTGAGCTACTAAATCAATCTTGCCAAATAATCATTTTGGTAATATCAATCGCATAGAAATTTATTTTTGGATTAAAATTTTTTTTTTTACGTTAGTCATACTTTCTCTAGGACTCACTATTGCCCTTAGTCCCAGTTTTCGAATGTGGTTCCAAATTATGGTATAACAATTTCGATTTTTGTGGGCACGATGGACATTATTACCGCACAGGAAGTGTTGTACATGCTTTTTTATTCTCTAAAATATATTTATTAGGTATTCCAAATAAAAGTAATATTTTTTTTTAATCGTGTTACAAAGTGCTTTTTCCCAGTCTAAGGATGTTAATTAAAAACACCCAGGCATTTATTTAAAGGTAGGAGGAAAATTTTGTACCCTATTGCAAAAGCCCTTTTGAAAAAAAAAACGTTTTGTTCAACCCCAGTATACAATCGATAGATTACACGGGAGCTAATGGTTGCTACTGTCAGGAACTGAACAATTTTGTGAATTGGGATACTTCGGAAACATGCATGTCACTAAAGAAATGTAAAGTTTTAGATTCCATTTTCTGAGTATCTTCAACAATAATTAAATTTGTAATAAGTAATTTTCGCTTCCAGACTACTATCTGTTTTTTTTTTTTTGGCGTATTTATTCTTGACCTGAGTTGAGCTTTAGTTGGATTATTAAAAAAAGTCATGAAACCGAAAATTAATCCTTTTTTAAAAGACTCAAAAGAAAAAGAGTTGTTTGGCCTTTGTTTTGATGCGTCATGACATTTAAGAGTTCAGAAGGAAAAGTTACAATTTTAAGATTTATCTCCACTATTATAAAATGAAGTGTTTGTGTGTGTGGACTGTCCTGACGAATCTACGGCGCTTGCAATAATGGGATTTGGCACACAGGTAGTCCGAATTTTTTGCATTTTTTCTACGGCGTCCGAATTTTAAAATTCAATATAGAACATTTTAAAATGAATTTCATAGCATTACGTATCGATTTTAGTTTTGTATCATACTTGTAACAGCTTAAGAAAATTAATTAAGATCTTCCATTCCATAACTATACACATTATCTAAAGCCTCGCAACATATTGTTTTTCACTTTGCCAAGTCTACAAACGAATAATCGGAATGTTCTCAAATAGGTTCTCAAATACATGTACTCTTTACTACCATGCGAATTAGAATATAAAGTCTTTCAATTTCATTCAAAAAATTTCTGAGACGAATGTGATTTTAAATATCTAGAGAGAATAACAAAGCTGTAGCTTTACACGCGTAGAGTAATTGCTCATCCTAAAACCAGTTTAAGAATACATTTTAGACCATAAATGTTGTTATTTAAGAACTTCAGAGATTAAATTTAAACACGTTTTGTAAAATACTATAAATATCAAAAAATAATTCACTCGAAAGATTCTTTACAAAGCGTTATGATTGATGTAAATAAACGCCTAGTAATTGAATTTATTACCTAGATAAGGCTAATTTTTATCACTGTCATCCTTATTGGCAGCTCACAGATAGGCATTCAACGTGAAAGGTACACACATGTAGGTCATTTGTGTATGCCTTGAGCTTTTCGACAAATCTAAGGGTCTATGTACGAATAGACGTACAATCCCGTCATACGATCGTGATTGACGTGTTTATTATAGGGTCGCGTGACATCATACGACAGGTATTCATGGGGGCCTTACCCTGCAGCGCCAAGCCACCCCAGCAGAATATGTGTGTCTACGTTTTTTCTCCATTTCCTCTGGCCCACACACATCGTTAACAATTTTAGTTCGAATCTTGAACTGCGTTTTGTCTAGGGGAAAAGAATTTCGCATAGAACATCGCAAGACGTGTTGGGAAAAAATTCGGAGTATTATTTACCTCTGCAAGTATTGAAACGGGGGCAGCGGAATATTTGTAAACTGAACTTTTTATAACAATCTCGTGTAAAAGCATTTCTGAGCAACATCCCGAATTTTCCCGAATTTCGCCTTTACAATCTACTAAAATTTTAATTGAGCAATTTCAATTTTAGGAAAGGGGATGATTAAGATTCTATAACCCTTTTGAATTAAGGCCCGGTGCACACATTCGGTTTTTCAACGTGCGGCGCCGCTGCGGCAACGCAAGTGCGGTCTGAGATACATTAGATCCAATGGAGTAGTACACACATGCCTCCGGCGACGAACGTTCAACTTGAGTGCAATTTGTACCGCAGCTCGCCGCACACGTATCTCCGATCTGAAGTACCCTGTTTTCATAAGTAAACGGAATTTAAATAATAATTAATAAATGGTTGTATCCAGTAACGTTTATTTTGTTTCAAAATATCCTTTTTTTACATCAAGTAAGCGAAATAAACACGTTTTCTTTGTTAGAATATTTATCGCATATGGCGCGAAATGAGTACTTGCGTGATTTCACGGTTATGTGTGCATAGTTCGGCTTCGGTACCGCAGCGGCGCTGCACGTTGAAAAACCGGATGTGTACACCGGGCCTAAGAATCAATTACCTTCTTCAGCTCATTAAATGTGTTAGAATTGGAACTATATTTCTGTGTTGAACGCATACTTTTTACTTTCTACCCTTGTACACTTTTGATTTCACATTGGTTCATAGTAATCTGACTTTTCATATTAATTTAACTTATCGTTCTAGTTTCCCCAATGACAAATTCAGTCATCTATCGATTCTCCAACTTGCAGTCTTTCCTACAGGATTTCTAACCAATATTGACAGTCCTGACCAATAGAATTTTTTACTACGATTGTTTCAACCAATAGGAGTGGTTATTAAGTTGTGTGTATACAGGGAAATTTTGGAAATTTGGAAATTTTAAGTAAAATTTCGTACAAATCCCCAACAATAAAATTGTTCGTGTAGTGCAAGCAATATTTAATCTAAATTAAAGAAAGTTGACAAATCTACAAAATACTAAATTCGATTTCATTTTCATACCAATAATTTTAAATGCATATATCCAAAAGACTTTTTCTTCCAAGAATCCGTTACAGCAATGCTTTTGAAACAGCTTCTTAAGGATCACCATAATTTCAAACCAAGTTTCTAGCCGGTATTACTTTGCCCAAATAAAATAGTTATTCCAAATCAGCAGCTCCAATAGCAATTGGATTTTTATTTTAAAATTTACATTTTAATAAACTCACATTAAGTGTTATTATATTTTTAAACATTATTTTTATGTGCTTTTGTTTCTCAAATCAAGTTATGAAACATGTGAAAAAAAATGCAAAAGAGAAGAAAAAATAATAATAAATCCCGATAATATTGAATGACTTAACAGCTATACTGAGATCGTTCTTACCTACTGTTTCTAAAGTGTAACAACGGAAAGGGGATTTCGGATTGACGCAGAACTACGCCTTTTTACTCCCTTGGAACTTTTCCTAACTTGGGAAATGAGGGTCACAAAGGCAGATCTTCGACTTACAAATCAACACAAAGTACAATAGCGATCAACGTGCAGCAAATGACTTGACACCTGGGGATAGTAGATGGGGCAGCGGGATACCGAGACCGAATACAATGCTTAATAGAATCGCACTGGTGACACATTTAACTTCACTAGACACACCGCTAGATCCCATCACAGAGTGACTGATGTGACAAGAGACATGCACTTACAAGACTATCGAGAAATACACTCATTGCCATAAAACTTTGAGCACCAAGAAATAACTGTGGGATCGTAACGAAACTTGGCATGAAGGTATATGTCGGTCAGATATGCAAATGATTAGAAATGCAGCGTGATTGCGCATTTCGTAAAGCCACTAGAGGGCGTTGAACTTCGTTCTCCTTGGAGTATAAAACAGGTAAGCAGAGCTTGTCTGAGTGTACTTAATCTTTTGCAAAGGAAACGCTGAGGTAGACATGCCGATACGCCGCCATCGAAGACAGTATAAGCTGCTGTCAGAGTTCGAGATGGGAAGAATCATCGGTATGATGGAAGCTGGGTGGTCAGCTCGGCGAGTAGCTCGTCAAGTAGACCGTTGTGATTTTACTGTGAGGAGGTGTTGGGACCAGTGGACAGAAGAGACGTCATTTACACGGCGACCAGGCTCAGGACGTCCTCGACAGACCAGTTGACGAGAAGACCGTCACGTCATACGAAACGCACACGTAAAGTCAACTGCCTCATTGGCCGTTATCCAGATACAGGCAGCACCTTCACTATGACCCCCTGTGTCTTCCCGTACCATCGCAAGGCGCCTGGCAGAAGGACATCTGGTATCGCGGCGCTCATTACGTGTACTGCCAATGACACCCACCCACCGACGCCTCCGTTTGGAGTGGTGTCGCGCACGACGGATTGGACTGCAACGGAATGGAACCAGGTCGTCTTCAGCGACGAATATAGATTCAATTTGAGCAGTGATGGCAATCGTGTTCGTGTGTGGAGGCCCCGTGGCAAACGCCTCAATCCAGCCTTCGCTTTACAGCAACACACCGCTCCCACAGCTGGTGTGACGGTATGGGGTGCCATTGCTTACGATACACGGTCACCCCTAATATTGATCCATGGCACAATGACAGCCCAGCGGTACGTCCATGATATCCTTCAGCCACATGTGATGCCACTGATGGCAGGGCTCCCAGGAGCCATTTTTCAACAAGACAATGCTCGGCCACACACATCAAGGATGTTACAAGACTGCCTCCGCCACATTACCACCCTTTCCTGGCCTGCTCAACCTGCTTACTTATATCATGTACTTACATGTGTAAAATTTCGTTTCATTTTGACGACTTTTTCTTGGTGCGCAAATTTTTATGGCAATGAGTGTAAATCAACGTACCGTTGATATTGACACGGTGGTCCGTGGTGAGACTGCTACCTAACCATCTGGAATTAGTGGGAACATAAAGAAGCACTTGTCAATTCTCGCCTTACATTTGCCGTATATTATTCCATTCACACACGTAGATCTATGTTAAGATATGAAGCATAATAATGACATGCATATGTCTGGTGTTTTTTACCGTGGAATAGAATTGCTTTTAATATATAGCGTCTCTTTTCAAACTTAAGGTCGAGTCATCTTCATTTTTTTAGACTGGCGCCCAAGCCATTATATGTCTCTTACTATCCCTGGTAGTGATCTCAACAAACGACATTAGTTCCAAAAAAATTCAATCTTTTTTTGTAAAAAAGTATTTTTAACAATGAATTTATTTAATTTAAAATAAAAAATTATAAACTTGTGTAAAATTGAGACACACAGTTGCTATCAGAACACTGTCCAACAGCCACGACTCCCTTGGTGGAACTCCATTCCTTTGGGAGCCACAGCACATGGTTTGGAAACCTCTGTATTGAGGAAGTTTCAAAAGAGGGTTTTCTCACAGAGAGCTCTAGAAACAGACCGGGTAGACCTACGAGGTAAGTGAAAAGAAGCGATTGTGTCTATACCTAATTAACCGAGGCTTGAGCGTTGATTGAAATTCTGCACCGGCTTCCGACAACGAGAGCAATAAATATCGAATAGATGAGGTCCGCCGATAGCGAGAGAAACGAAAGCACCGTAACAACACAAAACACTCACTTCTCGGAGATCCAAAGGCCCTTATAATTGCGGGACGCTCTCGCACCGATGTCCGACTTGAGGATATCAGCTTGCCAAATCTGGCAGTAAGATGGATGGCTAGCCTCTGATACGGACAGCAACAGAGTGAAGATAGCAGAGAGAGCTGCAAGGGAAGAGGGAAAACGATATGTAAAAGAAATAATAATAAATCAGTTCAACTGAAAGTAAAGAAAAAGGATCGTTTCAAATTAGTTGTAGACACTAACCAAGGCGTTGGTGGTACCAACCAATCATCAGTTTCGAAGAAAACATCAATGGCCCTGTTCTTTTACTTGTAAGGTTTTTTTGCCTTCTGGTGAAATGATATTTTAACTGCAGCTTTCGTTGCTCAAGACATGTTTGACTGTGAAAATTGTACGCGAAACGAATGAATCATGTGATATAAACAGGAGGACACACAGTCACTTGATATGTAGGAGTTGAAGGTAATTATAATCAAGAGAATTCTTAACCTTATTTGGTTTCATATGAAAAGATCTCGTTATAACCATCGCATAAATATGAATACTGCTGTTGCATCAAAATCAAATGTGTAGAATTGTAGGGATTTTCACCTAGAGATTATTACTAGATAGAATTAAAATTTTAAGATGATCACAATTAATACAACTGTCAAATATGAGAAAAAAATTTAATCGTTTTGAAGAAAATCTATTTTTAACAATTTACTCTCAAATTAAGAAATATAGGTGGAATGATATTTTTAAAAATATATAATAGGGAGCTACACCCCTCCTCAGACTTTCACTCTCCGACCCCGAAGGTTACTAGGCAATCGCTTTGTTGGCAATAAAAAATTATGAACATCTAAGTCATTTAAAATTCGATCTTTTAAAAACTATTAAAATCCGATAACTCGTCACAGACTTGAAAATGTATCTCAGAAGTCATCATCGGTTTTAAAATGTATTTCAGAGCTCTCACCATGAGTTTCAAACAAAGTTCCAGAACCCATCATAGGTTTTTAAAAGATTCCCAGATCTCTTCAAACGCCACTACTTGCGTCTTATCATCAAAATATTTGACACTTATGATGAAAAGTGTCGATTTAACACATTTTATTTTATTTGTGTAAAACAACATTTGCACATCTAGGACTTCAACATACACCTTTTGACTTGTGTAGATGATCAGACCATATGGTTTGAAATAATATAATCCGTTCCGAGGAGAAGTTTATGCAGGTAAAAGTCAAAGTAGCTTTACATGCTTTATCAGCTTAACCGAAATTGAAAATAGATTTTCTTCAAAACGGTTGAATTCATTTCTCATATTTGACGATTGTATTAATTGTGAACATCTTAAAATTTTAATTCTTTACTAGCTTTATCAAATTTTCCTATAAAAACTTAAATAAAATTCATTAAATCACACTTATTTAAGAAGTACTTTCGTATAGGCAATTTCTCGAGTAGTTTTAAAAATTAAAACAAAAATCCTTTTGCAAGATTCGCAAACTTTATACGAATCATATTTCAATGCTAGCATCATTAGAGCGTCTGGTGCACAAAATTATTTATTTTGTTCTCGAATTTTGCCATTTGCATCTATTCTCTAAGAACCGATTTGCCAATTTATTACGTGCTTATCTGTCATGAATATAATACTGGACATCATCATACCTGAAATTCGTTTACAGAACACGAACTTAAAACCAACCACTGCGTTCATTTTGAATTAAATCTGATGAAAAAGTATTATCCGTCCGCCGAACAATATGAGGTTTTGGAGAATATCAGAATGCTTGAATTAGTAGTTGGAAAACAATAATAAACAATAATAAAATTTTAGCCTTTTTTTTAGCGACAAGTAAAAGAAATATATTTATAGGTATCTGCATAATATCATAATAAACTCGATTAATTTTTCAAGTACAATTTGGGAAAATTAGATTAATGATTTAATACGATTAAAGCTGTTAATTATTAAATTGTGGATGAATATTTAAGTATACGGAAAGTAGATTTTCATCTTTGAGTGTGCATGGCCTCGATTCACTACTTTTTACTCTAGAATAAAATTGAAACAATTGGATATAGAACAATTATTTTAGTTTTACATTAATCACGACATTTTCTGTTTGGGATTACAGATTAAAGAAATGCTAGTTATAAAATGTAGAAATAATAAACACATCAGGAACGAGAATAAGAAGAAGTACAATAAGAAGTTTGAATTTAAATTCATGGTATGGGGCTCCATTTTCAATACGTGATGTTATTCACCCACTCTATATGCAATCATATCGTTATTAAAGACAGATCGCATGTAAATTAATATTATGAAAATTATAATTCTGGTTTCATTACATTAAGCCACAGTCGTAAAACTCGCCACCGGGACTTGGGATAGTTACATGGATCATTATCGAATACCTTTCACTAATATGGTCGTGTAAACGCGGAATATAATTATGCAAATAAATCGCAAAGTCAAAGTTCATATTTGCATTCAAAGACGATCAAAATAAAATAATTAATACATTTAATTTCAATGATTATATTTTATTTCTCAAATTTATCTTCCCAGACAGTACCAAGTACATATTAAATTTTAAATGCATGGAAACCTTGCATGGAATTCCTTCCTTAATAATAATGAAAATTATAACTGACATGCTGCTCGTATGTCTAGTTAGTGCATATCTCGACATGCTGTCTTGAATTCAGAACTGTTCTGATGATCCGTAATGTTAAAATTTTCAGATTATTTTCTTTTTAAAATTTATGTCTGTGCTGGATATACTACTTTTGAGTTCAGAACTGTTCTGATACCTGAAATGCTATCTTTTTCAAGTACTTTTCTTTTTTAAGTCATGTTAATGTAAGAGCGACCTGTTTTCCATCTTTTGCAATAGTTAATTGTTTTTATCGCATTCTTGAAAAAGGTGAAGAATAATGTATAGTTGTAAAATTAATGAGCTTATGTGAAATGCAGAACTATACTAAAATTACAAAAATACAGTAAAAACGTTTTGTGGGAGAAAAAAGGAATGCATTCTCATTTCGCAATAGTTCTAAATCCATTTTAACATGAGATACAAAAGGAGAGCTGCCTTTTCAACACTTCTTGATTTTTCGGTATAACTTTTAAATTCATTAAGTACTCAAAGTAATAGAACAGTATTTCAAAAATAAGAAAAAGAATCCCAGTATGAAATCCGACATAATGAAGCTTAAACTTCTAAAAATATTTATTGATTATCCGAAAATGGAAAAATCAGAAATCACTTCAAATCTTAAAATATTCACTAGTCTTCAAACTTAAGACTCTTAATTCACTTCCAACCATTACATTCCTTAGTCTCGAGAAATCAACCATAGACCTAATATTTTCTCAAAACCACTTCAAATTTTGAAGATGAGGTTCCTAAGAAAATTTTTTGAAAAACACGTCTCCGTTCAGTGTTTTGTAGCTGTGTGTAAATATCGTCGTATTTCAAACTTATTAGGATAGTATCCCAAAGTGTATTTATTTGAAGAAGTGAATAATGTAAAAGAAAATCACTTTTATTACTGTAAGGGCCTGAATTTTATCACATTTACAATTTTGGGCTTCTATTTTCTTTTTAAATGCATGCTTTTAAAGTTATGAAGTTCAAAAAATATTTTGTTTTTTCAAAAAAGAATATTTTTTTTTATTGTTTTATCATTTTTTAATAAAATGATAACGAAAAAAATAATTAAAAAAAAAAAAACATTTAACAGTAGCTGAATCTGATAATTCTGTCAAATATAGTATTTAGAATCGTAATTTTATTTTATCAATACTTACTATAGTAAAGCTCTAATCCATAATTTATTATCGGTTATTACTATTCAGAGTGTATAGCTTGGACATATTTCTAATTTAAACAAGCAAATGTGTGCAGTTTATTAATAATCAATCGGTTTGGTATTCTTTGAGCCAATGAACAACTAGGATAAATGTTAACCAACCCTATGGAAACTAGAACTAGATGTATGTTGTTCAAATCTTCTGAGCTTGCGAAAAAATAAATCAATGCACATAAAAACCGAGTACCTGATAATATCGTGTGGCTCTTTATATGTAAGAAAGCTAAAAGAAACTCTTCAGATAATCTAATTTTTAATAATATTAATTTATATAACGCGGACTCTCAATTGTTTCAATTACTCTAAATTTTATCCTCTGTCTTATTTATTTTCTTTTTATTATAGTGCTAAACAACACTTTATTTAACTTCTCTCTTTTATAGCAATCTTTTCCTAGTTATATTTTTTATTACTTATGATGTGGTGATGGTGGTAAGCTGATTATAAGTTAGGTACCCCGTAAATGAAACATCTATTCCGTATAACACAAGATGTAAAGTTTTTAACACAAATAATGTTAGAAATATTAGTTGATCATTCTAACTAAATGAAAAAGAAAAGCAATTATACATGCATATTCCTCAAAAGGAAGTCTGTTAGTTCCTTATCTGAACCAAGGGTTGAAGCATGTATTTTCTTGTATAAAAAATGTTAAATGTAACGATCAATCAGAATGTTAAATACAAATTCATTTCTCAAACCCTGATGTTCCATGAAACATTTTCTAAACATGCAAAAAATATGTTAGCAATCTTATTTTCATGAATAGGTTATTTTAATACAATAAAAAAAGTATTTAATGAATTTTATTTTCTAAACGAATAGTTACTTCGAAAAACAGTTGGGCATAGAAAGAAACTTTTCCAGACACAACAGTGAAGAAAAAGTTGTTTTCTGTTATTCCGATTTAATTACACTATTTTTCAACTGCATTCATTTTGAACATAAAATGGAATTAAAGAGTTTTCTAACCTTTTGTCTTGGAGCTTGGAGGTTTCATTTCCTTTTTTCCCTGCTCTCCTAACTGCATGTGACGTCGGCGTCTTTTAGAACTTGAGAGGTCCCGAATAGAGGCCACGCCTCTCAATGTGAAATGTCGTTTGCTCTCCGGCTGTTGGCTAGATCGTAATCGGAGACAACTTGATCGACGTCCATCTCTGGCAATCGGATGAAAGCGCGAAAACTATTGATCCTTAAACAAATCAGTGAAATGAAGAACTTAAACCGTTGTGAAAATTTCTGCTCACAATGGATTGTAAAACGATTTGACAAAACTAGGAACGAAACACACACAAAAAATGAATAAAATAATCTTTAAGTCCAATAAAACTATTTTTAATACAAATATAGTGCAGCTTTTATTCTGATTGACAGTTGATAATATTTCAAACGATGACTGCCCTCCGGAATAAAAATTCCGACAACACGCAAAACAGGCACTAAAACATCGAATTCAAACATCAAAAGATTTAACATAAACTCACAAGATGTATTTAAAAATTTTCGCTAAAATAAAGTCATAAAAAATATATATGAAATAGTTTTTAGAAAACAAAAACATTCTAGGGTTCAAATCCAGACCATAAAAAATAAAATGCACACCATCAATTTCGATTATTTCTAAAATTCAGTATGATGGATAATGGTAAATGTTCAACAATACCACAATCATTTCATCCAAAATACTGTTTTACATTCTTCAATTTTTTATTTATTGAAAGGCGGTCAAAATGTACAATTCTGCTTGTCGAGGTTGTTACCGTAACCCTTAAAATACAACTAAGGACGTTCAAACTATTAGATAATTTGTTTTGACTGCTGGTCGTGATAATAAAGAGTACTTTTCGTAATTACAAGAAATATATTTATTAATTACATTAGATTTTTAACAATTTGCCGTAAACTTGAAGGTCAGATGCCAGTTTTAAAAAAAAAAGCCATCGCGATAAATTCTACAACTTCTGGTATCTGTTTTTTAGAAAATTGTTAAGTTGTTTTACTAGAATTCACTGCTGTTTTTCAGAGATTTATTTTTAATAGCCTTCAAACGTAAGACACTTAAATTTCAATCTCTAACACGCGCTCAAGGGCAGCTGTAACCCGATTGGTAGAGTAGGGGTTTAAGAAATCGAAGGGTTGTGAGTTCGAAACTAGGTCCAACCAAGGTCAGTCGTGTGCGTATAGGCTAATGTTAAATCTGCCGTGGCCTTAAATGTTCTCACGTTGGCGTGGTGTAGAAGTTTGGAGAGGTGGGGTGCCAGCTCAGGTTTTGACTTCGTCATCTGACCATGGTTCAAAATTAGGAAGTGTGTCCTTATTCGGGATCGATCCCGGACTTTCGCCAATAGCCCGTTGTGTTGCTCTAGTGAAACGTTATACTTACTTGCAGATCAATCTTGTTTGGCAATGGGTCAAAACTCCCCCCCCCCATCAGCAAAATTTTACACAAGATAAATATATTTTTGTATTTTTGCTTAATTGAATTTGTTTGTAGCATCTCAATTTTTAAAAAAAAGTTAAATGTATAATTTTGTGAAAATATAAAAATAATTCCATTCATTAGTGGCTTACTTCCTTTTACTAAAAAAAACCCCATCGACATGTTTGTAATATTTACATCTCGAAAGAGGTATTGTCTGTGTATCATGAATATGTTATCTCAGTAATATCTTATGAGGTGTTGATCTCGGATCTTCTTCCCCTTCGAGATCAATCCTGGAACGTCCCCAGTAGCCCGCTGTGTTGTTCCAGTGTGACGTTAATTCAACTACCTACGAATCTGATAGGTGCAAATGGTGCCAAAAAAATTCCTCTACTGTAGCCGAATTGCCCAGCACGCAGCTCTAGCCCTTTCTCCGAGCGATATTAACCTGCAACTCATTGTTTCTGTACATATCGCACCACGGCAAGAAAAGTGACACAGCTCAAAATTACAGAATTGAAGAAACATCAATTTAAAGGATACTATAAAACTTATATTGAAATAGTATAAGCTTCTTTTAAATTTTAGATTAGTATTTATGGTGGTAACTTCTATTATATTCTGTAGAATAGTAATATAACACGCTTGGGTACCTCATACATATTTTTCAATAACAAAAAAAAAACATCAAAATTTTTATTTTTTGACTTGTGTCACTTGTCTTAACGGGGTGCGATATGTCAATATAGTGTGATACAAAAGGTTTTTTATGGTTCTGTGATATCGTGAGAAACTCCGTTGTGCTTGATCGTTAGGAAGGGTAAATTGCAGAGCAAGTGCCTACTCCATTGTGTTATCTGAATTTCGGAATGCTGGATGTATTCCGATTGGTTAAATTTGGAAACCAGCTAATGTTCTTGCGTCGCGGGCCTTACAATGACGTGAGAAGAACAGGTGAAATAGAATTTCCTCTGCAGTTGGTGTTCGTCCAGATGATCTCTGATTGGGTTTTGACTTTTACCGTTGAGTTATTTTTGGACTGCGTTGAACGACGGTTGGAGAGAGGGTTAGAGAGTTAGAAGCAGCGGGAGAGGCTTGTTCACAGTGCTGGACTGGGATATAGTACATACTTTTATGAAATTGGTGTAATGATATTAATGCAACGATGTAAATACTGTATATTTTTCTTAATGTTCTTGGAATAGTAAGAGCTTAAATATCTTAGCTGTTGAATGTCTTCTTGAATACGATTCGTAATGTTTTCACGCTACCGTTTTGGGGCGACAACACCACAGAGTAAAAGAGTTTGTAAATCAGTCAAAATCTATTTTCCAATTATTTATAACCAAAAAATCATTTGAGGAGCTTTGCTTGCATTTAAAATGTCACTGTTCAGTAAAATAGCATAACAAACCATGCTATTCTGAAGGCTTTTGGATTGTTGACTTATATCCGACAAACATATGAATCTTCCTAGCTGCTCACTTGGGTCATAGATGATTGAATTAGTGAAAAAGTGACTAATAAGACGTAGTCATTCATTACCTTTGATTGATTAAGGATGAAATCTATAAATTTCAAATTTTACATAACCTACTAATTTACTCTCTTAATTCATTCTTGGATTCATGGAACAAAGCCCGTATTCATTCTTGGATAACATGAAGAATTAATTTCTTCAATAAATATAAATATTTATCGGAAGTAAAAGGTTTTTAGAAGAAACGAATATATTAAACACATTATGATGAATGAAAGCGTACGAAACTTTCAATGCCAAATTAAAAAAATGTTTTTAAATAATTAACAAGTTCACTCCTGTTGGACTACTACAATAGTGTGCTCGTGAGACAAAGTCAGTCTCTGATCATGGAGAGAAATTGATTCTCCAAATATTGAAAAGACTGCAAATTTTCAAGAATCGAAGAGGATTGTAAATCAGTTATCTATGAATTGCATTTGTTCAATTGATATAATTCATAAACTATTCAAAAGCTGTGAAAAGTGCTTGTACACTCTAATAACATATTTATATAGGAATTTAGAAAAAATGGTGAGATTTTAAAAAATTAGCCCTTTTTCTTAGAATTAAATTGATCGAATAGAAAATATCCTATTTTCAACACTATTAATGTCCAAATAATAAAATCTGCATTAATATACACCATAGTTTATGAAAATTGCAACACTATGAAAGAATCTCATCAGAAATAAATGAAATACAGCTAGAGGAATACATTGCAGGAGGGGTAGAACCTCGGTCTCAACAACTTCCCTGATGTATCGCCCGATGTTTAGGGTCCCCACAATTTGGAGTAGGCGGGATCTCTCGCCCATGATATCTAATAGCGCTCCAGACCATAACGCCAGGCGTTCATTCAGTATGATGCTGAAAAAGACACTCCGGGAGAAGGCGTTCACCTATTTAGCGTCTTACGAGTACGCGTCCATCGTTAGAGCCCAGGTTGTAGCGGGGATCATCTGAGAACATGACTTGTTGCCAATCAGTACGCCATTGGCTTTGTTGGTGAGCCCATTGTAGCGTCGGAGGTTCAGCGTCACGGGAATCCTTGCACGTAGCCCATGGCACAGCAGACGTCGACGAACCGTGGTGGAAGACAATGACACACCTGTAGACGTGCTCCAACGTTGTGCCAAAGCATGAGAGGACGTTGTACGGTCCGTCACCGTTATGCGGATGAGGTGTCTGTCATTACGAGGTAACAGACACCTCATATATGACATCTAGCCTGGCCCACTGCCTAGGTTTTGATTCGTCTGGTTCTCCATGATCCATCTCTACCACACACGCATCATTGTTATGCCGTTACGCGTGGAAATTTCACGATACGAAAGTCCACCCTCACGGAGGCCAATCATGCGGCCCCGTTCGAACTCCGTTTGTTACTCGTATGGCATACTGCGTTTTAAGTGAGGCATATTGACTTCTCAATCAGTTACAACAGTCAAACGACAACACACACGTTTCAACGCACCTTTGGTGCTTTTTATACACGGCTCACTTAGAAGTTTAGAGGGTGTTTCTCGGCTCACACATGCGTGATCACTTTATAATACGATTAATTTGCATATCCTAACCTGTTTTGCATTTCCTGCAAGTATCGTTTAATTTGCATAATTTCTTCATGCTGTTGCAATTTTCACAAACAGTAGTGTATTTGCTCTAAATTTTCACAATCTTTTGGAAAAACAAAATTGAAGAATCTTAAATACTTTAAGAGATGTGCGATTTTTGAGTAGCTGATGAATAGAAAATTAACTTAAGAAAACTTGTATCGTCACTTTCACAAACTTGCGTCTCAAAGAAAGAAAAAGAAATTAAAAAATATATGTTGATTCAAGGTGACCCAAAATGTACACGTATGGTTAAATGCACCTCCTTACCTTTTGTCTATGAAAACTACTAACATTTCGTTAGCTATCGCGCTTTTTCAATTTTGATTTGAAAATAAAATACGTATCCTCTGTAATATTAAAGCCCTCGTGAATAAAAAATTGACCATAGAGCGATAAACCAAATCCACTGTATCGACTCATTCCAACCTCAAAATGAAGAGAAAATCCACCCATTTTTTCAAGATTTCCTCATATTTACACTGATTTATGATCCTGAGATTTCTAAGCACATGGCAAGGGGTGTGGTATTGTTTTAATTAACGTCGTACTGAAGCAATACAGCGGGCTATTGACGACAGTCCTGGATCAATCCCAAGTGGAAAGATTCGTGGACAACACCCCGTAATTTTGAACCACGGTCAGAAGGCTCTTCAACTTCTACACCACGCCAATATTGAGAATATTTGAGACCACGACAGATTTAACTTGCACCAGCCTCTTTTGTACACGACCGAACTTGGAGCTCGCAACCCTTCAGTTGCTAGTTCGTTACTCTGTGTGACTTTAAAATAACCTTTCCGACTTGGTCAAGGTCAGTAAACCTCATTGGCCAAAGATCAGCGCACAACGATTAAGATATCTTTTGAGAGCCAAATTTCTTTTCAAGAACCATGTTTTTAGGAGTCGATTTAAACCATCTACTAACATTAAATAAAACCACAGATATCATAATAATAATAACCTTATTTATTGACAATTTTTTTTTACATTAAAATATATGACAAAACATGCATTTAATGTGAACAATGACCTTGCATTTCCTGGATAAGTCAGGTTTGTATGTCATTGTTTTTAATTTCAAGCAGGATTCCAGCTAAAAAGACGATTTCATCAATAAGACGATTTCTCAATTTACTTTTGATAAGGTTCTTGCTTGAAAAAGTTGGTTCGCGTGAATATGTAGAGCCAAAGAATGAAAGGACAGCAAATGCTAGTTTTTTTAGTCAGGAATACTATTCCAGGTGTTGAAAATTATCATGTCTTCCTTCTTCAGGTCTTTCAAAGCAAACCACGTTTTTGTAAACGAAGATCACATTTATTTTTCTCCAATTTTTCCATATCAGCATTAAGGAGTTCAAATTTGGAGTTCCATAATACGTTGCTTTTTAACTCCAGTAATTGCATTTCAAAAGCGCTAATGTCAATATTAAAGGCAGAAAAATTCAATTATGTTACGTCAGCACTAAGTTTTTTAACAAAGGCTAACGTCGCTATGCTATTTCTGAATTCCTGAAACCTCCGTAGAAAAGCTTCCCTTATATTTAAAATTGTTGTTCTGCAATAGTAAATGTCAATTATACCGAGTTATTTTCTTGGCGATGTTTCAGCAAACTTGGAAATGAGTTATTGTTTCTCTTTCAAAATCTTGAGCAAAAAGGGATAACTTTGGTTTTCGAATGAAATGACTTCTTCCAACATCGAAAAAATCGTGGTTTCTTTCCCTTGTAGTTAACGATTAAGATTATTTAAATAAGACGCATCGTCTCTCTCTCTACCATGAAATAAAATTTTTAGATCCACTGATCGTCCGTTAATTCAGAATAGTCAACAGCCTTCTCAAGGAGCAATGCTTTAATTTAAAGTAATAAGGAAGCGAATCGTCTTGAAAGCCAACATACCTTATTATGCAGCCAGAATATCTGCGTGTATTCACTCTTCATTTCAACTAAAAATTCTTTAAATTGGAGATGATAAAGAGTTTTAGCTACAATTATGTTGACAATCTTTTGATCACCAATTCCATAACTTCTCAAATTTCTTCGGGAAATATCTGCGCACATAGCGCTTCTTGATGAAGGATGCAATGGTAAACAAGAAAATCTCGTGATTAATATTTTCCTTCAAAATAGAAACAAAACCTTTTCTCACTCCGGTCATACTTTTTGCACCATCTGTTGAAATTGAAACAACTTTATCGAGTGGAATATATTTCGCCATGGGCATTCAATGACAGCATTTGCAATATTCTTGCCACGCGTTTGACTTTTCAGTCGTAATAATCCTAAAAGTTCTTTAGGACCCGAAGACCAAATAAATCGAAAAAAAAGTGTCAATTATGTCTCAAAAGATTCGTCAGCAGCTATTGAGATAAAGCTGAAACCAATTTAAGATTTTCGATAAGCTGATTGGTTACATTCGAAGACATTTTGAATGATGTCTTCTACTGTTTTAGCAAACAGTGGAAACTCTTTAATTTTTTAAAGAATTTCTGCCTTGTTTTCAAAATTCCTGAATAGCTCTTCGGAGGCATTTTTGAAACAACTGTTAATGTATTCACCGTCTGTGGTATGGTTTGCCTCTCTTGACTAACAATAAAGCTTGCAATATTAACATTATTGGAAGATTGCACCCAATAATGAAGTACAGAACTTGATGTTTCTCGACTCTTCTGAAGCTCTTCAACTGCTTTCTTCCTCGCATCGTTGGGTTGGTGTGGAAGTTTGGAGAGTGGGGTGCCAGCTCAGGTGTTGCTTCGTCACCTGACCGAGGTTCAAAATTACGAGGTGTTGTCCGCGGATCTTTCCCAAAAGGGACTGATCCCACACCGTCGTCAATAGCCCGTTGTGTTGCTCTAGTACGACGTTAACTAAAAATTACCATTACCATCTTCCTCGCATCACCCACGTTGGGTTGGTGTGGAAGTTTGGAGAGTGGGGTACCAGCTCAGGTGTTGCTTCGTCATCTGACCGTTGTTCAAAATTACGAGGTGTTGTCCGCGGATCTTTCACTTAAGGGCGACGTTAACTAAAATTACCATTACCATCTCACATCACCAGTGATATATTTACATTTTACCAGCATTTAGTCGAAATCGATTTGTGGCAGAGTTGCACTCAAGTGGCTTAAGAGCCGCGGTTTGCCGACCTTGGTAATTTGTAATTAACGTCGTACTAGAGCAACACAACGGGCTATTGACGACGGTCCGGGATCAATCCTTTAAAGGAAAGATCCGAGGACAACACCTCGTAATTTTGAACCACGGTCAGATCACGAAGCAACACCTGAGCTGGCACCCCTCTCCAAACTTCCACACCAACCCAACATGTGGACTTTCGGCCACGACAGATTTAAGGTGCACCAGCCGCCTCTACACCATACACTTACAAACACCCATGTCCGGACCCGAATTCGAACCAGGAACCTTCCCATCTAGAGGCTAACACCTTAACCACTATACCGGTTGGTCGGCAGGTTATACCTTGACCCAACGGAATTAGTAACAAGTTAGCTCCAGCATTTATTTTGTGTTGCTCTAGTACGACGTTAATAAAAAATATCAATATCAATACCAGCATTTTAATTTTTGTAAAATCAACATTTCGTTTTGGGCGGGGTCCTTTCTCAATACGTACCTGATTTTCACCTTTATACTGATAATTTTTTTTTACATTCTGCATATTACTTGGCCGACCAACCGGTATAGTGGTTAAGGTGTTAGCCTCTAGATCGGAAGGTTCCTGGTTCGAATCCGGGTCGGGGCTTGGATGTTTGTAAGCGTATGGTGTAGAGGCGGCTGGTGCACCTTAAATCTGTCGTGGCCGAAAGTCCTCACGTTGGGTTGGTGTGGAAGTTTGGAGAGTGGGGTGCCAGCTCAGGTGTTGCTTCGTGATCTGACTTTGGTTCAAAATTACGAGGTGTTGTCCTCGGATCTTTCCCTTAAGGGACTGATCCCGGACCGTCGTCAATAGCCCGTTGTGTTGCTCTAGTACGACGTTAACTAAAATTACCATTACCATCTGCATATTACTTGAAACGATTACTTCTTTAAAAAAAAGACAGGTAGGTATTTCAATTAAAGTAGCACTGGAGCAACACTTCGGGCTATTTCATTATTGGTGGAGGCCGAGGTAGCCTGGTTGGAAGAGCATCGGATTAGCAACCGGAGGGTTACGAGTTTTAATCCAGTCAAAGACTGTTGTGTGCAAGCTCATGTGGTCAAAATGACGTGGTGTTGTCCTCGAATCTTTCCCTTTGGGAATGATCCCGGACTGTCGTCAATAGCCCGTTGTGTTGCTCTAGTACCACGTTAATTAAAAATACCAAAAACCATTATTGGTGAATCCCAAGATTCAAAATTAATATCGATTTTCTAGAATGTGAATTTCACCAAGATTGTATTATTCAATTAGTTACCAACATCCCAGTTAAATAGTTACACCGTATCGCCACGTAATTTTGAACCACGGTCAGATGACGAGGCAACATCTGAGTTGGCATCCCACTCTCCAAACTTCCACACCAACCCAACGTGAGGACTCTCCAAGATTGATGAAAGGATTGTTCATTGCAAACCAAAACAAAGTTCCGAATAATTTGGCGTTAACTTTGAACATATATTTATACTAATATAAAATTGCAACTTATGAGATGTTGAAACTGCTTTCGAATAACATTCCAAGTAACGCTATAAGTTTGTAGGCAAGTAGTTAACGTCGCACTGGAGCAAAACTACGGGTTATTGGCGGCGGTGTGGTAATTGATAATTTTTAATTAACGTCGTACTAGAGCAGCACAACCGACTGTTGACGACGGTCCGGGATCAATTCCTCAAGGGAAAGATACGAGGACACCACGTAATTTTGAACCACTGTTACATCACGAGCCAACGTGAAGACATTTGTGACCACGACAGATTTAATGTGCACCAGGCATCATGTATTCGATGGTATTTGGTTGGTTCATACTGGCAACCACGTATGTTGCGAGCATTAATTAGATTCATACATGTCACTCAACATTAATTTTAAATAATTTAACATTTAAAGATCCCATGCAGTATTTTTCCAACTATTTTTAATGCAAGTAATCTACAGAAGCTTTAGATACACATAAAAAGTACCACAAACATCAAGTTCAAAGCGCCTTTATTTTGTCAAACAAGTTCACATTATTTTAACAATGGAGAAAAAGTGCACACATAGTGTAGAAAACCTAATAAATAAAATTTAATACAAAAGTCGATGTATTGTGTATAATAAAACAAGGCCTTGTAAAATAGTGAGCGAAAATTGCAGATGCAATCCAAATAGTACATAATATACAAACACATTTGCACCATCAACAGACATCTACACTGGGCGTTAGGTATAAAATGGTCACAGATATTGCAGTTTCAAGGAAGTTACATTGCAGCCGCTATAAATTTTTATTAACAAGAATAGGTAATTTCTCAGGACGAAATTCCCAGAAAGATGCTCGAAATCCAAACACCACATACAAAAGTTCTAAAATTTAAATGGTATAAAACGTTGGTCACCAGTAAAAAAATACAAAAGTGTTCAGAAATGTAAAATGGACCATAGTAATAATATCTTAAATAAATATATTTCGATACATACAAAATTATTTATCTCAAAACTATGATCGGCAAGTCGAAACATTTTATGATCGAATACTGTCAGGGACATGTGATATTAAAACAAAAAATTTTCAGTTATGAATCTGTAATAAACCATTTTTCAATGCCAGTCTTGTCTAATATTTATTTCGTAGAAAGTATAAAAACAGCTTGAATTCATTGGTCACGAGGAAATTATTTAGACATAATTTAATAGCTACGTTATGTTTTGCCTTATTTTTTTATAGGAATAGCTAGCAAATTTTGTAATTTGTTTCCTTTTGGAAATTTAATAAAAAAATTGTTTACATGTAATAAGAGCTGTAGCCTTAAAATTATGTGCTTTTACATGGCTATATAATGCAAGAATGTTTCAATACAAGTACATGTGCAAAAATTAAGGATAATATTGAATACATATCAAGAGAGGTTAATTGATTTCAAACCTATGGAGCATGCACAGAATGCTCTAGGACGCCCATTGCAGCCCACACAATACTACCAAGGATCACACACAAGCAATGATGTGCTCTAGAGCTTGAATGGGAAAACTTGCCAGAGGCACTGTTATACAGCCTAGTGAAAAGGATTTCTGTTGTTCTGAGGCATGTGGTTATTAAAATTCTATTCCACATAGCTTGTGAAATATTAAAATTGTAATTTGATGTACGTAGAACAGGATTTATCTTGAATGCCATTATCCTTAATTTTTGAACATTTATCATATATTAATAGATTGGCAGGACTAAAATCATTCATAAAACTGTCATACTTTCACAAATGTGTACACTTTCAGTCACGGATGAAAATTCCAAGAATGTCACGTAAGTTTAAATTAAACTTTGAAATTCTGTTTAAAAAAAGTTTTTAAACATTTTTCCTGGACTATTAGTATTGAGAAACTTCATGTGACAATTGTCATATTCAAAGGCAATACAATGAATTACAAATGTAATGTGCACAAAAAGTGCTAAATGATTTCACTGGAAAAGTCTACAAATACAGTGTGTAGAAAACATTCATTTACAGACTAGTCTAAATTCATCCACATTGTTGACACCGTAACAAGATTTTCTTTTATCATCAAATTCATCAGACATTTAAGGTACAGAAGAATTAACACAGTTCAAATAAAAAATAATTTGAAACGTACATTATAGTAGCACACAGATACATACTGAATTTTGCCCCTTCACAAATACAGGGGTATTTCATACATTACCTAAACTTTCTAATTTTATGACTACTTCAAGTATCACACCAGCACTAAGCTACAAACTAGGACTACTCTAACGTGTTTTCATCACTACCGTCTACATTTTAGCATACAAACTGAGTGGATTATATAGATTTCAAAATTAATACAAACGTTACATAAATGATACAGTGAAAGTACTGTATTGTAATGATATGTAAAAGTTTGCAGAGAATTGCTCAGGGGAAAACAAATCCTCAAAATACATTATTTTAATTGCTTGGGGAAAAAACCATTTAAAATTTTAACCTCATATTCTATAACATGGTGTTGAAAATTTTCAACTGTGTTAAGTCAAAATTTACAAATTCATTGACTAAATCAGGTGAAGTGTGAAAAATTATCTAGGGTATTTAAGGAAAGTGAGAATTATAATTGCAAAATTACTTAATTAGCTATACAGATAAAACATAATTAGCATAATATATAATTCAACTAGTTATGAAAAGCTATCAATAATATATAACGTCCTGTTGATGTAACTCACAGAAGCTGTTTTGTACCATGAAGGCAATTTATGAACTTAAAAGACTTAATTATTTATTCTAAGAATTAAGAAAAAATATTTTATCTACATTTTTTGGGTACATCCATATTGAATGTTACATCACTGAAGTACAATACAAAACAAAAAGCAAGTTATACAGTTCTAACTTTATACAAAATATAAATACTTCAAAAATATCCTTCTTTAAGAGTATTAGGATTGATTTTCTTCTTTTTCAATAATTTTCTACATTTTTGTTTAGAGAATTTCAAAATATTAAAATAACATACTAAATGCTCTGTGACATTTATAAAAATCTTCTTTGAAGACTTGAGTAAAATACATCATCAAATAAATTTATGAAGAATCTGTCCATCATTTTACAATAATTTTGTAAATACCTTAAATATTACATTAAATAAAATTAATATACATAAAATAATATGCTTAGGTAAGTATAAAATCACAAAAAAAATTAACATCCATGTAACAGGTGTATAAAATTAAGTAGAAAATTACTTCAGAAAGATATTTAGTCTTGTCACCAGAAATTTTATTTTAAAATATGTAAAAATTTGTACAAAAAATAAATATTGGAACAGTTTGAAAAATCTTCAGTGTTTGTGTAGCATTTTAAATTTCTCAAAACATTATGTGTGGCCAGAAATTTTAAATTCATTGTTAATCAAACACTTTGCAACTTAAATGATAGAATTTAATACATATTTTATTAAGTAATTACCCATAGTTATTTTATACATTGTGCCAGTTGTTAAAGCAAAATTTAGCTCTTAATAAAATGCACACATGATACATCTCATTAAGAGCTTCACAAAAAAAGAAACTAAATGTTATTTCTAGAAAAGATCAACAAGCATTATATCATATTTTTATGTCGATTGATTCATTCAGCAAAGATCAGTGCAATAGAATTCTCCATATACAAATGTTTGGATTAAGTATATAAACCATACACTGAAGTTAGTTTCACAAAGCACAGAAAACACAATGTTTAATTAATACAAATGTACAAAGACAAATTCACTGTGGTTTTCAACGGCACATACAGTCAACAGTAGAAAACTGAGCCTTAACACCTATATACATCCAACTACACACCGAATCATAAATAAAATAAACACACATATTAAAAAATTATATAAATAATCTACAAATAAATTAAATCTTTAATTATTTTCTTTCATTTCTGTCAAAAATATAAGATAAGCAACAACAAAAATTCATCACGTAATTCATTCTAATACCTCTTCTGCATAGATTGCTGAAATATGGACTAGCCATAGAAAGAAAGCCAAGCATTAAGTATTCAAAATAATACATTTCGAAAGGAACATATATGTGTAAATAAAAGTAAATATCTGTAAATAAAAAATTTCTACTTTAAATCAAAGCACAGCATATACAAATGCAAATTTTTAAATACAAAACTTTAATCGATAGTAAAGCAAAATGAGAACATGACATGATATAGAATAGCCAGTACTCTAACTGAAAATGAATATTTCTTAAACAAAACATCAAAATGTTTTTGAATGATGATGTAGATTATTTTATAAGCATATGAAGTGATTGGGCAAACTCATTGTTTATTACATCTAAATATGTAGAACCCACAGATATTAAATTTGGGGTTCATCTGATGCACAGGCTGTTTGTCAGACTAATAGCAGGGGATTAATATCAGAAATTAGTGTTCAAGGAACTACCTCTATAAAAAATTTTATAATGCATTTCTGATAATCTAACATGCATTCTATTCTTTATAATTTATTGAGGGGATTTTTACATTCTACTTGAAGGTTTCAAAATAAAAATAAGTTATAGTACACACATTAATAATAGTTTGCCATGCTCATTCAGGAAAAATTCCCTTTTCGAGCTTTCTCATCTCAAGCCAAACATTTATCTACTCATATATAGTTTATATTCAATATTTGTTGAGCAAAAAAATTCTGAAATATGTTCTTTAAAAATTCCTGAATGTTGTGATACATTTCAATATTTTTTCCTAAAAAAATTGTTATTAAAATATGGCTTTATAAAAACTTTTGAGTCTAAAGATAATTACAGCTAGGTTTATTTTTTGTAATTCAATCCTTTAAATAAAAATGCTTGTTTAATATTTTTCAAATAGTATGTGACATTTTTACATAAAATAAATTTAATCTTTGGTGTGATCCCATACTTTGTACTATTTAAATTTTAATCCTGCAACTGTTACATGTCTTATGTCATAGTTAGAAAGATGAAATTTATATGTACCATGAAAATATGCATGACTTTTCCTGGATGCTATTTATTCCATGAATATCCAGACCTGCAATTTTGCTTACAAAATCTATATTTCGACAAACCTAAAACTTCGCTCAGAGCACCATAGTTACAAAACACTTAATTTATTTCTGTATCATTGCTGGGCACCAGAGAGTGGAGGTTTATTGCAAATGCTACACAAAACAGACATCACTCTACACAGAACAGATGAAATACTTTGATAAGACAGTGACATCTATCTCAAACCAGAAATAGAAACAAACAATTACAGGTAATAACTACAGGATTGGGTTATCTTATTAAAAACTCGATTGAATCTGGATTGTACTTTGCAGAAAGGGAACGATTCCCTTCAAAACCATAACACAAAAATAGGTGGGAGAAAAAATAAAATACAAAATAACGATGCACCAAATGCATCCAAACAAGGTTACAAACTAGCATCCATTGTGTTTCTGATCGACTGAGCTTACCACAGACTACATGTGGCATATGAAAACCACGAACAATCGTCACGCAAAACGTGGTGAAGATCGGTCATTGGAAGTTACCCTCCGAAGCCTTGTGCCTCGCTTGATTTGGTCCATCAGCGATTCACGACAGACCTGGGAGGGTACGCGTCTCAAACCTGAATTCCATGTGGGGTAGCTCTTATCATTCTTCAACCACGCTGCTATGTGTGGCTTGTCGTCGCTCTGCAAATCCAGCCGCTGGTGCTCGGCCAGCCTCGCGTTCAAGGCCGCCACAAACGACCGCTTCAGAAGCCTCTCGTTATCGGGGGTGTCGTTGCCATTCTTTTGCTCAAAGGACCGGTCCCAGTCCTTCGTACAGTGGTACAAATCGCTCTGAGACAGGCACTCCTTGAGGCGTGGCTTCTGGTGGAATTGTCTCTGAATGTCCTGGGACATCATCGGCTTAGCGCTGAAGGTGTGAGACGATTTTTCTTTCTTCATGCAGTGGCCATACAGCACATTTTCAGACGAAAACCGGTCCTCGACTTTGGAGCCATTGGGGTAGTTCTGTTCGTTCTTCGAGGTATTCCTTGGGGGAACTACGGGAACGTCGCCTTGGCTCTGCTGCTTTTTCAAGCCGGGTTTCGGCTGCTGCTTCAGAGCAAAGTTTAAGTCATGTATCAAGCGAGCCCTGCTGTCTGATACGTCGGTAACTATGCTGCTTTCTGAACCTGATGAAGAGTCTCTGTTGAGGGAAGAGCTACTGCTGCTTTTCTCCGATAAATGATTGATCTCCACATGCCTCAAAGTCTGTCCGAATTTTTCTTGAGGGGAAGATAGAGTGGAGCGACTTCTGTTGAATTCTCTGATGTTGGGTGAATACCTGACTTCACCAGCACCTGAAGTCAGAGATTGCTTACCAATGTCTACTTTACTCAGAGTGGTTACCTCTGATATTTTGCCTTGGGACGAGGATGAAGTAATTGAAGACGATCTTCTCACCGGAGCTGGAGGCTTTGGACCAGCTGCTGATCCCATGCGTTGCAGAGTATTTGCTTTACGGGGCAACAGGAAACCAGTAGAAATGCCTGCAAAAATGAATTGATTGAGGTTGGAAACTAACTTTAAAGAATATGCTGCACAATATTTTAAATCTAGTTATCATTTATTAATCAAACCTTTTGTTTCGAATGAATTCTTTAACTGTCAACAAGCAACCCAACCGTTTGGTTTTGCAACTAATCATGGTTGATTTGAGTTTTAAGGTACAAGTCTAAAAACAAACTAGCTATGATAAACATAAAACTGTTGTAACCATGATTTTTATTCTAAATCATACTGTAACTAACACCCTGCTGCTCACTGTCATATGTTTTGAAGCAAACTTAGGCAATTATTTAAAAGATTTGGAGCAATTTGATGTTATGGAGTAGACAAGTAAGCATATACTTCTGGAGGACAACGAAGATTTTCTTGTGTTTACTACTCTTAAATCTACTTTTTCCAGAGCATTGAAAAATAATTTTTGGGAATAAAGTAATGATAAAACATACTGAAAACATTATTTGAAAAATAAAAAGTAACTAGTAATTATTTAGTGCATAACCAAACATTTCTACATCCCTTTTATTTTTCATATTTAAAAACAAATAAAATAAATAGTAATATTTTGTACACAATGAATCAGAGAATTTGAAATACATCTGAGAGTACTCAAACCAATAAAAAACTTGATTCTTACAATATTTAGTATAGTTACATTTTTTTAAAGAATACATCAATAAACCACAAAGCATTACTAAAACTTGTCTTTAGTAACATTTAACAAATCAGAAAGTAATGCCTAAATATTTTTAAGATGTGAATTTTTCTTTATAATGATTTTATTTTAATTTACTTCACACGTTTTCTGAGGCAACATCAGAGTGTAGCCAGTTTCCTTAAAAGCTGGCGAACATTTTCATCAAACTAACCTGCTATTGACATTGGACGTCGCTGATTTCCATGAAGTGCTAACACACAACCACTATTTGACAAGGATAAGTTGTGAACTTGCCATTCAAGGATCTGGTCTTCGGAAAAAGTTCCTTTGATAAAACATATTGCAAAAAATCTTAATGTGCATAATATGTGCCACATGCAGTGAGAATAGCAAATAAACAAAAACAAACAGAAAATAAATATAATGGAAAATCATAAACATAAGAGAAAATTAAAAGAAAGGTAACTTGTGACAGTTTGAGTTGGGAGAAAATAAAGCAAAGGAAATTTTCTCAATAAACAAAATAAAAGGATTAAAAATGTGATGAATATTCCTAACTCCGCTTGAAACATTTTGGGTGTACTTATAGCACTGTATGTTTAAACTGTGTTGCTTTAAAATGCCGCTCTAAACCCATTGGATTACATTTTCAATGCATTTAGCATTTAATGTTTGGTCTATATTAATTAGATTATGAGTAATATATATGCCAAACACCACTTTGATGGTTCAGGAATATAAAATGTAATTTTTCAGGAATGCTTGCAGTAAAAGAATGAATATTAAAACACATGGTATCGATGTAAACCAGGCCTCGAAATATATTTTTTAGTACAGGTGCACAAGGTGCACCTAAGTTTTTAAATTAGGTGCACAGGTGCGCCTAGCGGGAAAAAATTAGGTGCACAATTTTATTTTCACGTGCACAGTGCACCTGGGTATTTCGAGCCCTGATGTAAACAATACATAAATTATTTTCCTTGTTGTACCTTGGCTTACTACAGCTTTAGAGAACTAGTCTCAAAACATAATTTAATATTTATTCTATTATGATGCCAAAAATGTCTTAAAAAAGAACAATGGGTTGTCAATTTGGTGACTTTTGGCAACTGCGTCTATTTTTTATTAAGTGAGATTTTCCATAATAATACTGTTACTATTTGCTCTAATACTATAATAAAAGGTGAAAATCTGTAATTGTTGGAATATCTCAAGATTTATGTATACTTATCCTAATAAACCCAGAAATTTAAAAACTTCAATTAAATTTTTAGCAATTTAACTACTTTTACTGATTACCAGAACATGCTTTTGTTAGATCTATATGAGAGGTCCTTATTAGGATTTAACCATTTAAATAGACCAGAGAAGAATCAGACAGTCAAATTCCCTTATCACAAACTACAAAGTGAGAGGATTATACATAACGTGATCCCTAAACTTTCATCCAAAATTAATGGATCCCATTGATTTCAACAGGTGGACGAATCCCAGATAGCTTTTATGTAAACTCAAGTTTATTCTATACAAGTGTCAAGGACTGAAAGCAGTCAACTTGACACAGCCCAAGAAAGTGCTCACTGATAAACTTCATTTTAGGCATTCTTCCTTGACTTTGATAAGTTTCAGGGGCAGTCAGAAGGGGTACTCTGCCTTCTCCACCCCATGACAGTGATAGAGGGCATTGTTCAGTTGGCCAGTTCAGGCCAACATCATTTGAGAAGACTTTGGGTAGTATGAATAATTTTACAAATGCTGAAATGGGACCATAAACATGATCACACGAGTTGCTGTGAGATTATATCATGAACAGCAACCTTTATATCCCCAACAGACATGTGCTAAATCAGCAGACAGCATATTCCACAAAATATTGCAAAAAACTACCTAAGAAACAAACCATAAAATTAGGGCCACAGAAAATGTAGTTCACATGCTGTCTTTGGTTTCTGCAACATAGTTGTGCCCTCTAGAACAAATGTGTTTCACTTGTGGAAATAATCCTTTTGTGGATGCGTGATCAACAGACTTTGCATGAAACTAGAATTTTCCACAAAATATTACAAACACTACTGTCAAATTTAGGGGTAATAAAAATGTTGTTTACATGCTGCCTTTAATTTCTGCACCTTAGTTGTTCTTAGTTTACCCTCTAGATCAAATGTGTCACACTTGTTGACATCCATCCCTCTGAAATGTGAAAATGGTTTTATCTCATGATCCTGAAAAGCATGTACGGAAAGTTTCGAAATTCCCAGCATTTTACAACTAACCTATTATAATCCAGCTCCCACAAGAAGGCAGTTGGGTCCTGTGGTTTTGAATGACTCCTTCAGTTGAATTAGGAACTGGTGTAAATGCAAACAAATTCCGTTCTCAATTGGCATTTTTAGCATTGATACTGGCACCAAGTTTATCTCTTGCTTTCAAAGTTAGCAAGGGATAAATCACCTAAGGTGATGCTGCATGTTTCTTATTCATGTAAACCATTACACCTATTCAGAAATCCACACACCTGAGGTCGACTGCCTTCTAGCAGGGGCAGCAAATATAGTATGTCTTAAAGTGTTCAAATCAATGACTTTGTTGGAAAAAAGCAGATGGTTATTGAATATCTAACCTCTAGATCTAGGAAGAGTCTCACTACTTCCTCCATTCGCACGACCATGCCTAGGAACTGCAGGTGAAGCTTCACTTTCAGATAAGCATTTATCTGAGCGTATCCACCTTGACTGCATTAGAAGTCCCTCATTTAAAACAGCAGCGAACTCTTTTCGATGTTGTACCTGAAATGGAATATTGATACGTGAATGATGGATAAATGATAATATTGTTACTTAAGCAAAGTGTAATGTATAAATAATTACTGAAATTGCTACACTAGCTATTAGGTTCTGGGTTGTTTTATGCAATGCTTCATGAAATATTTCAATGGTTTTTGTAGCAATTCAGAACACAGGTCTCCATTGAAAAAACATTTTCAATATTTCAGCTGTTTTTAATGGATTTTTAAGTGTTGAAAAATAACATTAACCATCATTTCACAAATATAGAACAAATTTCATCTTTTACTCCAAATTAGATGTTTTGGCCTGCAAATTCGACTAAAGGGAAATACTCCTGCTTACTGAAGCCACACGACAGTTTCTGTAAAAAAATAACAAAGAAACGAAAAAGGTTTCCAGAAAATGCTTCAACATATCAGAAGCGAGCTTAAGGATTGCCCAACAAATATATTGTATTAAATTAAGCAATTAATCTTACTTTAGATGCACTACACTAGCATTAAAATAACAGTGCTGCTTAAGTTTTGCAGAGTATTAATATTTATTATGAATACTAAAACTAGACTTAATACAGAAGTGGCAAACGGATTAAACTAGCTTCTTAAGGAGAGAACGCACCAAGAAACAACCCTTCAAGGACCGTAATCGCATCACTACAAACCCCTCCTGAATACCTACGACAGCTGGCTCTTGAGGTTATTAATTGTATTCCTAGTGATGACACTTTGATATATACCGATGACAGTAAAGACGAGTCAAATCACACCGGGAGCGGTATCTATCTTTATTCGACTCTCCAGACGAAACCCAGATAACTGCTCGGTCTTTAGGAGCGAATTGATTGCCATTGGGGAGGGATTAAAGACCATCCTCCACTCCACAGACTCTAGCGATGTATGGATTCTTACAGATAGCCGCAGCTCGATCCAACATCTACAGGACTGGAGACGGGTTAATGACCTCATGGGCATTCAGATCCTCAATAACCTTAAAATTATTACAAAGCGTAGGGAGGTTCACTTTCAGTGGATCCCCTCCCATGTCCCTGGCAACGAAGTTGCGGATATCTTGGCAAAAAATGGCTGTTCTGCATCGGCAACTACAGACTATGATCTTACTTTTCAAGAGATTTTCTCCATGGCCAAAAATAGTGACAGGCAGGTTTGGCTCACCCCCCCACCCCCTGCCCATCCCTGGTACGTTAGGAAAAGACCAGGAGGCGTATTGGATTTCGGCGAAGACAGACAGGATCAAACAGCTGTCTCGAGACTTATCAGTGGGCACCTAAGATGCATGACATTCGATTCTGGTCGCAGGGTCTTCGCAACGTGTACAAAGTGCCAACTGTTACTGGCTTCCCCCGAACACATCCTCGATTGCTTGGGGCTCACTTTGGCGGATGTCCTTGATTGCCCACTCCTGGTGCTTGACTTTGCTACAGTTCATGGTCTCATGGATTTGATCTAGCTGCTGCTAGATCCTGAAGGATTAGACACAACAACAACAACAAACCCCTATTATGTATTAACGGCTCATGGCCCCCTTCATTCAGTGTTTGTAGATTCAAGGTAAAGCAAACTCCTGTTTGTTTTTGTGGTCAGGTAGGCGATTCAGATAACTGTCTCTTAAATTATGTCCACACCAAAAATCATCCCATCTCTAACCCAACAGATGACACCATGGTTAATTAGTTTGAAAACTTAAGATTTAACATAAAAATCAAGCTGTATTTGGAGAGATGACAGATCAGTCATAGAAACTACCATACATAGATCTACACGAACACAATTTGATCTCCCCAAAAAGGCTCTAAGCCTACTCACAAGGTAAGTTGGGAGATGTGGGCATGAATACTTCTTACAATTTAATTAAATATTACTAACCTCACTATTGCCATCACATCTAGATCCATAAATTTCATCACCTATAGATACTTTTGAAATTAAATCAGCAGCATTGGCATAAATCGGATGAGGAACAACTGTAAAAGAGAAATCAAGGAATACACATGAAATTCAGCTATCGGTGGTTTTTAAAATATGTATCATCTGCAAAACGACTGGGACAAATGTTTGACGCGGAGAGAAAAAGGCAGCTATAAAAACATTTATGTTCTTTGTCATACTCAAATGAACAAACTTTTTTGAATAAAATAGTTCAAACTGGTATAAAAAACAGCATTTTTAAAACAATTAATTCTAAAAGTTTGAGGGTTAAATTAAACCCATAATTTACACTACCAGTATAGGTAAGGATGATTATAAAACATCTAGTAAATTGATAACTTTAAACCTAATTATTATGAGTAAATAACTGAGAAATAAATAAAATAAAATATTCAACTTAAGTAATTTGTTATGACAAGAAATTGATAAATTATTATTGCGAGCAGATTGGCTGAGCCACCAACTAAGGTCACAATTTCAAAGGCCACACTTAATCAATATTTTACGAACAAAACATTTCATATCGAATTATTAATATTTCATGAAAACAAAACATATTATGAAGAATAATTATGCAATAATTCCAGTGCAGGAACTGGAACTCCAACAAAGGAGAGGCATTTGAAAGACCATTCAAGAACTTTATTTTTACAATCTAATCTGTCTTTCTTTTCTATAACCAAAACTAATTAAGCAATACACAGGACCTTTTATATATATTTTTATTGCAATAACAAAGGCATGAGACACATTGATAATTTTAAACTTTAAGAATAAAACACTCACAAATTGGATGATGACTGTTGTGTTTTCCTGTAATATCACCTAAATATTGGAAACCAACATATACTTATTGGATTACAATGTTCATAAAATATTTCTTTTAACTGATCCTTAGAGCCATTTCCTTACAAATATACAGCAAAGGGACATGGATCATTCAACCTTGTATGTTTCAAATTTTTTATAAATATGTGAACTCAATACTCCAAATCCATTTTTTGATCAGTAACTCATGTCAAAGCCATTTTGATTTTTAGTAAGAACAAATTTTTTTTTCCATCTTCAAATAAAATGATGCAATTTTACATCATATGCCCTATACCAGATCTAGAAACTAATTGAACAAAAGACAAATGAGTGTCTACCTTGATCCGGTGGAGTTCTGTTGAAGTCCGGTAAACTTTTATTGGGTTCGTTATACATCTTGTCATGCTTTGCTTTAACAGATGCTGATTTTTCAGGAAGCACTGGTTTTGCTCTATAATTATTATCACTTCTGCATAAAAAATATTAAACCTCTTAGAAAATAAATATTTGACATACACTTTAATTCATTTGACATGAAAAAAATAGATATTTAAAAGCATTCAGAACCTTTAAGTGAAAAAATGTTAAAAGAATTTATTAGGAAAGAAACAAAATTTGGAAAAACACCTGTAACACTTCAGTTACATCTTTAATGCTGTTCTTTAATAATAATTGATCTGAAGAAAAACTTTAAAATGAATGCATTTAAAAGAAAAAATAAGAACTAATAAAAATTGAGATTACCCATTTCTAAACAATATTATTTCCCTTAAACATAAGAATTGCAGTTTCCATTCAAAATTATTTACCTCTCAGGTAAGGATGGTCTACTATATACAGGTGTTCCAGGTTGACTGCTACAATTGCGATCTTTGAATTTGCTTCCAAACGACTTGAAAGTTCCAACTGTGGCATAATTTCCTCGATATTCAGGACTGTGATCAAGTGGTAGAAATGTGTGTACTGTTAAAGCAGGCCTATGATTGTTTTTCTCATAAGCTAAATCGGATAATAAAAACAGATACCCTTTTAAAATATAAAGATGTTAAAAGGAAAACACAGGGTTATAAACTGAGACTGGAAAATAATTATACCATTGCCTGGCATGGACTAATTTAAGTAATAACTGTAACTTTTTTGAACTAAAGCCTGCAAATATTGGAATAACAGGTAATAAAGGAAATAATTGCTATTCAAGAAAAATTATGCAAAGCATAGATAAAAAAATATTTTCTTAAAAATGGTGGGGTTACATTCCATCTCAATTGAGGAAGGAGAGGGGGAGGCTTACCTTCATAGTCTCTGATGTCTTTGAATTTAACATGTTAAAATTCAGGAAAAAAGTAAAAAACACATATTTTTTTTTGTTTTGTTCAAAAAAATTTCTGGTTAGAGATACAGGACGCCAAAGATGAGGCCTAAAACATCATTTGTCACTTGCAATTTTCGGCAAAATTTTAAAACGTTTCATTTTTGAAATGGTTTAAGATATTTTGTTGCCAACCTAATGGATTTCCAGCTGCAAGACAGTAACACCAGTGCTCACTTCCAATTCGCAATGTTTTAAAGATTGTAGGTGCCCCAGTTCCTATTGGTTCAACAGGAAGGCTCCACTCGATATCAAAGGAAGATACTGATGCAGTTGAACAAACTTTTAGTAAATTGAATTGCTAATTTCAGTTCTAAGCAGAGTGCACAGAAGAGATATGCTGTGGAACCTGTAATATGTTTTGGAACTTGCACATATTTTTGGAAGCTTTAATATGTTTTGAAAGCTGTGTCTGATACTTATCTTTATTAAAAAATAAAATGACGTGTCAAATAAGGCAGATTTTGATTTCATGAGACCAATATTGTAGCATGTGGTAACGGAAACAGATTTAATATATCGCAAACTTTTTCAATCGTTTATAAAACCTATTGAACTCAAAAGTGTAAGCTCTCCTTTACAGGGAATGTAGTACTCTGTGGTTCTTTAATCAACAGTCAAAATTCAAAATTTTTTAAATCGGAATTTAAAAAAAATAATAATACTTTTGATTAAAAAAAATAGAAGGCTACGGCATGAGAACTTAGGCACATATTACCAAAGGGAGGATATAATTTTGATCAGAAAAATATTATCTTTCAAATAAAAAAACACAACAAAATATCTCAAACCATTTCATAAGTAGAGCGTTTTAAAATTTTGACGAAAATCGCAAGTGACGCTTTGGCTGCCTGTATCTCGGATCAGGAATTTTTTTGAACAAAACAAAAAAATACATGTTAATTACTTTTTCCTGAATTTTAACATATGCTAAATCAAAAACATCTGAAACTATTAAGGTAACCCCCCCCCTGCCTGAATTGATATGGAATATACTGTAGGAAAGAAGGTAATGGTAATTTTAGTTAACAACGTACTAGAGCAACACAACGGGCTATTGACGACGGTCCGGGATCAGTCCTTTAAGGGAAAGATTCGAATAGGAAAGAAGGACAAACTCTATAAAAAGTATACATTTAATTTTTTCCTAGTATTCAATAAAAATAGAAGTTAAACCAATTTTTTCATAAACCAGATAATTGAAACAGGATGAAGTCTTTCACCGATATCAAAATAGATGTAATGAAAAAAAGCAGACGGTGCAGTCGAACATGAAGCCTTTGGACAGAACAGAGAAAAAGATAAATCTATAAAAAATGCAGTCAAATAATGATGAATAGCCTCATGTTAAAAAAAAACTATACAATACATGGAGAGCTAAGAGTCTATCAACAGCTTTCTATCGATGGAATTAAGACTCCCCATCCATCCAATGCAATTGTGATTTTTAAAAATCTCCAACATTTAATTTCGAAAAAGAATGTCATAGCAAAAAATGTGAAGCGTTTCTTGCATGTCGTTGGATGGGTCAGGTTAAATATATCATCACTCAAAGTGCAAAAGGTTGTACGTCTAAAATGTGCATTTTCAGGAGAGCAAAAAAAACTAATAGTTTTCCTCATGATTGGATTCTATTATTATTATTATATATATTTGGCTGTAACTTTTATTGGATCAGCTGATGACATAAGAGATTTTCCCACCAGGTGGAAATCACAAAATGCCACTAAATAAAAGAAAAAATAGATTTTTTTTACACGCCATTTTGCCATTTGAATGACAATACAGCATAATTACTTATAATATTGGGTAATTCAAGTCAATTCTCCATCAAATTACATTGTACTGAAAAGATAGAATTTATTGATAGCCTAATTCAAATACATTGAAGTTAATTTGTGATACACACTATAAGCAAAACATCAAAATATATTTATATTGCATGTTTGTAATTACACCATTTATATGATTACATAATACTGATAGTTTAGCATAAAATTGAGACAAAAAATTGATTTCTCACCAGAAGATATTGTGTGGGGTCTTTGATACTTAGTCAATATGCTACTCTGTTCTTTCTCAGGTGAACCCGATTCTTGGAGGTTTGGCCAAGTAGAAGTGACAGGGGGAACAGGAGATGACGGAGTACTAAATGTCGTTGTACCAGACTCTTGAAATGTGGAAAGCTGAGACATGAACAATAAATAATATTTCATGTAAATCAATTAGTTTATTCATACTATTTTTTCCAAATAGGTACATAAAAGAGGCATTAATATACACTAATTTGAAAGTGTATTTTAATCAGGTACTAAATAGCTAAGAGCTTCTTAACAATACAACTTTTAGCACTTAATACTATTTTTTACATATTGTCAAGTCTAAATTGTCTCTTATTCTAGAAACAAACTTTAAACTGAAATAATAGGGAAAATGGTATTTGGTATTTAAAACTCCTGTTTGAAAATTAATACTTTAAAAACATGCTTTCATGATTTAGGAAGCTCTTAAAAATGACGATTTAATTATATTTATTCCCACAAAATGAAGTAATAAAATATTAAAATAAGACAGAACGATGTTATGTTTGACATAAAAAGTAAGAGTAATGTATTAAAACCTATAGAAATAGTGTTTTTGTAATTTGATATCGAGTCATTAGAATTTCAGGATGCTGCTAACATTTGATTGGAGTACACAAAACTTTATTTCAAACATTTAACAAATACCGAGAATACAACTAGAACTGTTCCAAACACTTTCTACACTGCTCTTAATGATGAGAATTTATCATATATTAATGAAATGCAATTACTAATTAAAATTGCAGTACTGCTTTGACAGTCTAATAATCAATCACTGAACAAGCAGGGAAAGGCTCCAGAATTAAGATACCAAAATTGAACTTTTTTAAAGTGCTTAAGTCTTTATAAATGCTACCTAATTATTAAAGTTCAAAAACAATTTTAAGACCCAAAACAAGGACTTTAGAAACCAATTTTTGTAAAAAATAATGCAATATAGCATAGAAAAACCATTTAATTAATTTTTTAAAATCATTTAAAAATCACTGACAACATAAAGAGAAACAATATTTTGTGGTTTTCACCCACATCAGGTATTCTATATTATTTAAAAAATAAATTCTAAAATAACATTTCCTTTTTAAAATTATACATACACTTTAAAAATATTTATTTATTTAAGTTTTTCACATACATTTATTGCAACTAACCTGAGAGTTATATTCTGCAGGAATTGTCATATTATTACAAAACAATGTGTCTTGAGATGTAAATCCAGAGTCTTGGGATGCAACACTATTTAAATGTTTTCTACCTAAAGTCTATACAAATTGAAATGAAAGAAATAATACCATGCAAATTAAATCATACACAAAAAGTAAAATAATAAACTTAAAATGAAACGTTCTTTAACAAAGGCAAAAACATTTTAAAACAAAAATAATCTCATCTATACAATAAAAAGTAAATAAGAGAGGCTACTCTCTTGAAAGCATTTGATATCTTGTTCAGATTTTTACTCATTAAAATAAAATGTACTAAGAAAAATAACAACCGCAGAATAAAATCAAAATGGTTTCTAAAATGATTCCCAGAACTAGAAAAAATTTGCTTACATATAAATTCTCCTAATTTGTAACTAGTTTCTTTATTTATAAATCATAAATATTTAATACAATAAGAGTGACTGCTTGTGTTATTTTTCACACTTACGCATTAAAACTATATTAAATAAATTAATCAAATATGAAAAATATACTGTACAAGTGTTAATAATTTCAATCATGGGAATATTAAACATGTTTTAGAAGTATTCTAAAGTGATTGACTCAAAAAATATTTTGAAACACCTTCAAAGCAACAATGCTAGGAGACTTCAAAAATAATTGTCAGGTTTCAAAAGAATAATGTAAAACAGTTTTGTACTAACTATCACAGCACATAGAAAACAATATGGCAGGAAGCAGTTAATTTTTGTAAGGGCAAATTTGCATCTAAATTAAATCATGTTTTAAAGGAACATTTTGATGCTAAATATAAATCACATACTTTTCATACATACTTTCAATTAGAAATCAGTGTACATTTTTATTTTATTAACTAAGATATAATTATATATTTCATTATCATTCAGTAAAATTAAGTTAACAATCACAATTTCATAAAAATATTTTTAACTTCCAAAATAATTGTAAGCAACATAAAATGAAACATTCTGCTACAAGATTCAGTATTAAAACCATAGATCGAATTGAACTATTAAAGAGAAAAAACTAAGAATAAGGCTCCATATTTTCTGGTTACTAAAAGACAACACATGCTGACAGTTTAGGTTTCTCCAATCAATTTTTTATCTAGTTTTCTAACTGAAATTTAGTATATCTTTATATATAACAGTTCTTTTCATGGGATCAGGTGTGACCACGGCTCGCTAACTCCTGGTGATTGCTACAAAATGCTATGAACCAGAGTGCCAGTTAAGCAGCATTATTTGCATTACTTATTGTGCCATCATTTCTTCTGCTGGTTCCACTGGTTGAAAAACTATCAACTACCAGTCAGCCTAACAGAAAATTCATGATTAAATACTGATGAAAATAAGAACTTGTTCCAAAGTACCTGAACCTGGGAATGTGACAGATGCCTGGATGAATGTGATTTCAAGCTTCCACTCGAAGAACTGTTAATGCTACTAATGCTACAAACACTTGATTTTCGAGAACCCAAAGATCCTGGGGATCCAGGAGGTGTCTGTAAAAAGTGAACACATTACAATTTATCACAAATGTGATGCAATAATCACAAATACGATAGTAAATTCTTTCGATACAGAAATTTAAAAAAGTTCAGATTTTGAATTGAGTCACTTAAAAGATTTAATGCTTATATACAGCTAGTTATTGAAAAAAAAATTTTTTTTTAATATATTGGATGAAAATTGATACCTTTTATCAACATCTATTGCTAAATGCATGACAGAATGAAACATTGCATGCGATTTTTACTTAGAAAAACTTAGTAGAATTGATTCAAGACTATATATTCTTCTACAAGAGATGGCAGAATATAAATCATTCCTTTAACTTATTTATCTTTATTAATGGTAATATCTGCAATGTGTTTTTCTGAGAACAATGCTACCAACAGATAATGAAAATTACATGTTTAACACTGTATGAGTTACACTTGGCCTTACAAGTGCACAGTAACTATTTTTCAATGTTATGCAATGAACACACAATCCTTAATCCTTAGTATTACAGTAGAACTCCAATTATTCAAACTCTAGTTATCCGGATTGCTTTGGGAAAATAAAATAAATCAGCAAAATCTGCATTTTTAAAGTTTCTTATAAGTGATTGATAAACACAAAGAGGATGCAGTACAGAGAACGTAAGGCGAGTGGCTGGTGTGTTTCTTCGGACCCTGGATTATAAATCCTCATTGACGATGAACTTATTCAAGGTGTGAGAGAAGAAGGCATTAATGACACAGAAGATGACGACGGCATTGATACTCAGTCAGACGTAAGACCGTCAGCTTGTAAGGTGTTTGAGTGCCTTGACATAGTGCTAGAATGGATGGAACGGCAGCCTGAGTGTGACCATCTACAGCTACTCATTGCAAGACTTGGCTGCACGGAAACAAGTCAAGACAGCAAAACAACTGACTTTGACCGATATGTTCAAGTAACAATACATTTTAACACAGCATGCAAAGTACAAAATGTAAACAAAATTGTTTTCAGTCATTAAATTACATTACATACTAAAACAAAATTATTTTTTTACTAACAAATAAATTTTTTCGTGAAATATCGAATCATCCGGATGGGGTCTGCTCCAAAATGATCCAGATAATTAGAGTTCTACTGTATTTATAAATTTAAAATTTTCATTGATTTTTTTAAATTTCTTTTTTAGTACATCAAAAACTGTTTTTTTTGCTTTTAAAAATTATTATGTAATATGTGTATAACTAGGAACAGAAACGTAGAGCATCTCACAGATGCACCACAATCTTATTTGTTTAAAATAGTTCTGCCACTAAGAGAGGGTTAAAGAAATGTTTTCTCGTTTCACAGTGCATACAAAAACAAGGAAATATCTTACAAGATATAAATGTATACTTATGGTGTATACAAATAAACATACCCCATGGAAAGACCAGGTGTTTTCTGACTTTTTAGCATCAGCAATAACTTGTTCACTCATGGAAGGTAAGAGATGAGGATCTCCAGTGATTTTAGATAGGGTGTCAATTATTTCTTGGATATGGTTAATTTCGTGTAACATAGCTAATTCCGACTCCTATAAATGAGAAAAATAAAATATAAAATTTCAAGAACTAAAAATCAAGCTTTCAAGAAATATTTCCTCTGATAAATACAAAATTAAATATAATCACAAAAATGAAAAGAACCAAACATACCAGAACAGGCTGCAAATACCCTACAAATAGACAAAAGTGACTGCGTTCTTCAATTAGAGCTTTGCGTACAGATTGTTTTTCAATTTCTTCAAGTAAAAGGTATTTGTCTGTCACATCTTGAAGTGCATAATCCAGTGTCCTTCTTATATCAATTACACCAACTGAAAAATTGTGTTTACAAGCAGAAAGTTAAGAAATGGAGGACAAATAACAATTGGTATACAGTATCTTATCACATATTTTTGAGATCCATGAAAGGAAAATTTACAAAATGCCATTTTATTTAGAAATATATCTATCAAACATTTAATAACTTTTTAACCTGGAATTTCTTTCACAAAAAGTCAAGGAGTGTATCCCGAATTTGATCAATTAAAAAATTTGCATAGAACTATTAATTACATTTATAGTTGAACACTGCTGTTAATTGTTGTTGTATTTGAAAATAAATACATTTGTCTCATGTACAAAATAAAATAAAAGCTGATAAAAACATAAATGTTTTAATAGCTTTTTGATTGCACGTCATTCAAATATACATATTTTTGATTAAACTAATAAACAATTAAAAATACTTTGATATCTCTACTATTATAAAAGGAAGAGTTTGTTTCTTGCACGCAAAGTCCTGATGAATCTATAGCACTTACAGTAATGGGATTTGGCACACAGGTAGTTAAAATTTTTTGCAATTTCAGGGTTGCGGCAAATTTTAAAATTCAATCTAAAACATTTTAAAATGATTTTAATGAAATTTAATCATTATTGAATGCAACAGCAATGAAGAGATCACAGATTGTAAATATATTGTTTTCGTTTCTATTTTGATTTTGCGCGAAGGAATGATTTTCCAGCCAGACGATAAAAACAAATAATCTTGTAACTGGAGTCACTTAGTTCTTTTTCTATCTCCTAGACCAATAAAGATAGAGCAAAAATTTCAACGGATTTTAAATCTGCAGACAATTTTACTTTAGATCGATTCCTAAAAATATAATTTTCTTTAAATAAATAATTTTTAAATTGAATATATCTTTTATATTTTCGAAAGAGATTGATTGTGACATCATGTGAACTTTGCTTTCCGAAAATAAACAGATTGCATCTTCTGCCCTTCGTGTAAAAAAAAAAAAAAAAACAGACTACAATTCCTGCTCTATACTGGGATTGTTAAGTTTTTTTTGTTGTAAAATTGGAATTGTTAAAGATAGATTGAAAATTTCAACAGATTTGAAATATGCGGAAAATTTTACACCAGATTAATACTGGGCTAGCCACGCAGTGGCTAGTTGTTTATAATTATCTTTTCATATAATTTTATTATTTCATTCAAAATTATTTATACTATTCTTTTTTTTACTGAATGAAGTCATAAAATGATTAATACTCATGTGTAAAGTTGTAAGAATAAAAAATCATTATCAAGAGAGAAAAAAATATTATCTCAGTAAACAATGAAGCTATATAATGAACCATATTGTGCTAAAAAAACTATTTTCATTTTTTTATTCAATAGAAATATGATTCATTCAGTTTTCTTTCGGTTAAGGATTAAAACATTTTTTGATGAACAATGTTTTGCACCTTATCAAAAAATTCTCAGTAGGTAGAGATTTTTCCAACATAGAAATACATAATAAAGTTTTTAAATGCACAGGTTTAGATAAGAAACTCAAATAACAGCAATTCAGATACACATTTAAAGTAGAAAGCAATTTTAAAAGCTTACCTTTTCTAACTTTCTTCTGAAGTTTTAATGTGTCGGAGGATTTCTTTTTTAATTCTTGTTTAGCTCTCTTGTACTCTATAAATATCAAAATGGTAAAGAGAAAGAAAACTAAATTGCATTTCAAATTTTAAGTCTAATGATAAATATTAATCTTTTAATCTCTATAATAATAATTTTATATTTTTATTATTTCAATATAAAAATCATACCTTTTGAATGTTCTTTATCTAGGTTATTGGCCATCTTTTTCCACTCTTCGACTTTATCTTGCAGTGGACTTACTAAACTTTCTTGCAAGGTACTAAAACAGGTTGAAATACAAATATTTTTAAAAACTAAATTGAGAAACATTACTAAATAGAAATTAAGCAAAGCTATGTCAACCTAACGAACATAAGTTAATACAGTGGTTCTCAAAGTTGGGTTCATGACAAATATTTAAGAGGTCAATACAAAACATTCAAAATTTCTCTAGTCAAAATAGAGAACTTCCTAGAAAAATATAATATTCCATTATTTTCTGTTCTAAAATATGAATTATATAAACAAAAACAATTGGTAGGAGATTCCTGTATTAATTGATTTGAAATAGACTAGGAAGTTGTGAATGACTTGATATTGAAATTATCAAGACATTAAACCAAAATTTTGTTGAAAAGCAGGTAAATTGTTCATATTAAGAATCAGAGTACATATTTCAATGATATTAATATTTAATTTTGCAAGTTGAAACTGAAGGTTAATACATTTTAACTAATAAATAAGAGTTTGTGTAGTAATAAATATTTATTTTATTCAAAACTAGTTTTTCCGTTCAGAACTTAAAATTGTCATCACTTATACTAAATATCAAGGAGAGCGTAAGCGATCGGGGGACGGAGCCCCCTAGTATCCAAAAAAAAAAAATTCAAGGACTTTTCAAAACTAAAATTTTTTTTTTTTCAAGGACCTAAAATTTTATATAGTGACCTAAAACAAAGCATGTGGAAAATAGTCAATTAAAAAGAAAAATGTGAAAAATATAAAGAAACAGCCATTTTTTTTACTTCATTTTTTAAACTACTGACAGTCAAAAAAAGAGGAAAGGTTGTCACGTATTTTGGTTATAATTAAAATTTTCTTTTATCACAGAACCTGTGAATTTTTTTTTGAAAAGTTGGTTTTGCGTTTCAATGCTAACTATCAGGCTACTTGCACACATATCGATTTTGTTAGTGTGATAAAATATCGTATGATGAATTCTTTGGTGCCACGAAGAAGAGTATGGGCGCTTGCACATGGTTCAATCTACACACGACACAATATCCGTTTTGCTCACGTCCACTGCCACTACAACAGACGGCTGTCGTGGTTTATTTTGTTTGAGAAACAAAACAAATCCAAAGTTTTGACTGCTGTTATGGCTCTTTTACGCTCTAGTCCAAGTTTTTATCCTCACAATCGTTAGAGATAGTGAAAATTTCAACGGACTTGAAACCTGCAGAAAATTTTACAAGGATACCTTAAATGTGTTTTTCTGTAAGTAAATAATTTTTCTATTTTAACTTTTATATTTTCGCAATACGAATTTGGCCACATTTGACAAAGATATTCATTACGAACACAAAAAGAGGTGTATTAGAGGTTTTCTATCTTCACGATCGTTAAAGATAGAGTGAACATTTTAACGGATTTGAAATCTGCGGAAAATTTTACACCAGATTGATACCTCAGGTAGTGCGAATTTTATGCAAAGCCCGAATTCTGCGCATGCTTGAAGAATCTTCCTCATTTTACGAAAACGGATAATTCGGTAATCCAAAACTGTTAAGTTTCCATTCTTGTACGTACGATGTCAACTGTACAAATTTTTTAATGACAATGTAAAAGTGTAAGAAAAACATTGACCCCCTTCAAAAACCTTAATATTTTCTTTGTATTTCTTCATAAATCTCCGAGACAACTTTTTTAAATGTTCAAAGAGGCGGAACTCTTTCATGTTTGTATAGTTTATGCAGAAAAGCGATGGGACGACTTGTCAATGAAACATGGTTTATGACCTTGTGTGTGTTCATAAATATATCACGTGGTTCATGTATATATCACCAATTGTGGTTGTTCATATATAAACCATGTGTCAAAGCACATAGCACTTCAGAATGACGCTCAAATTGCGCACCTGCTATGAAGGAAACTAGTTTGGACACAAGTTCCAACGCAATTAAAATTATACTATTATGTCCTAATAAAAAAAACAAGTACTTTCAAGGATCTTTTACCAAATTTCGTAATTTTCAAGAGCCCCTAGTTAGGAAAAAAAAATTTCAAGGACTGTGGGAACCCTGACTGTTAATGTGAAAAATAGGGATAAGTTCATACAGGTTTCATATGCCCCATAAATTTTAAGACTGTGCGTGGACTGAAAACTTTGGGAACCACTAAGTTAATATAGAATAGCACTCAAATACTAGAGAAGCATTCTTACTTTGAAAAAATTTGCAATTTTGCCTCGACACTTCTCTGTCTCAAACACAAACGAGTAAGAGCAGTTCCGATTTCCTTAGTGGCACCTGAAATAAGATGTAATCATAAATATCTGTATTTAAAGAAATGATTATAAATTTAAAATATCTAATACATAAATTATACATACAGCAAAATACAACTAAAGCAAATATATTTTGCTTCCTGAACTAAACATGCAATTATTTTAATTGCACTTCTTTAATTCATCTTTCCAAAATTTCAAAATACGTTTTAAAATTTTTGACATGTTATTTGTAAAATAAAGTAGCAGAAAAAGATTAAACGTGTTCCGTACATTTAAACATTTTCGGTGAATTAAATCATAGTTTTCATTTCTGTGGCACCTACGAACTCCTAAAAGTATATAGCCATCCACAATAGATTAACTCGTGACTCTACAGGTGAAGAAACTTTTACAATACTAAGTTGTGCTAATATTACCTAGCACTGTAAAGATATCATTTTTTTTTTTTTTTTGAAGCATTAGCACCTGTAGCACTTAGCAATAACCTGTAGCAATTACAAGTGATAAGTTGGGTCTCTAGACCCAGTTTTAAAAACATATATAGTTAGTTACATAGTCAGTTTTCAAAAAATATGTAGTAATTAATCTATAAATACTATGCCCTCTATTTTTAAAGACAGTTGATCTTGAACGATCATAATTGAGTTTTCGAATGTAAATGAAACAAAACATCCAATATTCTTGTAACAATTAAGGTTTTTAAAACCTTTTTTAGTAGTAGATAGGACAGAAGACTTTCACAAAGCACATTTTAAAAGTGATGCCATAGATTCGTCACAACAGTCTCCACACACACATAAACACTTCCTTTTATAATAGTAGATATTATTTCTCTACTATTATAAAAGGAAGTGTTTGTCTGTATACGGTGTGCGCTGTCCTGAAGAAGCTATGGCACTTACAATAATGAAATTTGGCACAAAAGTAGTCCGAATGCGATTTTTGTGTTCAATCCTAATTTTAAAATTTAATCTAGAACATTTTAAAATTAATTTATTAGATTTTTTTCATATTTTTTTCTTTTATCCGGAATGTGTGTGGCGTCATTGAAGAAAGACGGATTTTGCTATTTTCGACCGCTAACGTCACAAGCGTTTTTCGCCTTGGGAACCAAGCCAAATTTTCCGATTCTAGCGTGTTTTGATTTACGTTATTTATTAGTACGACTTTCTTGCTAGCGATTTCAACTTTGTCACGGGCAAAGACTATTTGAGGTTTTCTATCTTCGCAATCAATAAAAATAGAGTAAAAATTTCAACGGATTTAAAATCTGCGGAGCTCATTCTTAAAATTATTGTTTTATCTTTTTAATGTTTTAAGAACAAAAAAAGATTTAATGTCTCCAGCCCAATTTTTAAATTTTGATCTAAAATATTTTTAATTATTTTATTGGCATCACGGCGCTGCCTGTGGTGTTGGTTTGCGAAGCAAACCAAATGGGAATGCGTTGCAATCACCGGGGTTGACGAGCGTTAGCGACACCTGACCTATTTTCTAGCAGGCTATTTTCTACTAAATAGCCTACATACAAAAATTTTGTTCACAAATATCGTGCTTAAGTTAAATGCATAAAGCATGGTTAAATATTGTTATAAATTAGTAAAAAAAACTCCATGACCATTGATTTTCCCATGTATTGTCAATATCTCAAATCACATCATAGTTAGTAAATGTATAAATCAAATTAAGTTCATTTAATGTGTGTCCCTAATTGTAAAAAAAAATTATTCATAAACACTTTAAAAATTCGTAAAAAAGTACATGGAAGCATCCTTTTAGGCAAAATTTGAACGCCTGATGAATTTCTCATTTTTACTGAGATATATAGGTACATCAGATTTTGCAAGGAATATCCAAAACATTTTCAACGAATTCAATTAAAACCAAATGCACAGAAAACAATTCAAAAATCAGAAGCACGTAAAAAAAATCTGTGAAAAAAGTGTTTTGTTGTAGATTTAGTATTTGTATCTACAATCTTGTATTAATTCATTTTTGACGCAAAAAAATCAATAATCCATTTTGATTTTTAAAGTATACCGTTCTCTAAGGACTTTCAAGCAAAATTAAGGCTTTTCAAGGACTCTTTTCCCCTTTATAATTAATGGATCTTATTTAACAAATGAGACCCCGGTGCATCTGTGAATTGTTCAACGTTTTCTTTACTAGTTACACATACGCATTAATTATTTACTTTAAAAATACGCAGTAAAATTTAGGATAATCTATACAATCAAATAATAAGCATAAAATATGAATTTAAAATAAAAAACTTTTAGTTATTTTCTTTTATCGTAAAACATTGAAAAAAAAAACACCCTTGCATCTGTCAGGACCCAGTGAGACTAAAGGAAGTTTAAAACCCAAGAGAAAAATCCTTGCGGGAACCCTGTCTTTAGTAATAGTAGAAGAACCTGAAATCTGCTTAAAAAATACATTTACTCTAATTCAAGTAAACACAACAGAATAGGAAACATGTTGAATGAAACGGAATTTAATGGGGAAAAACTAGAGTTCAGGAATGAGTGGGAAAGGGAAGTGCTTCAGGTGTGCCCAGATCTTTAATTTAAAAAAGTAAACGAAGAAGCTTTCTTTCTCACGAGAATGAGGAAGACATGGTACAAAATAATCGGACGATTGAAAAGTCTGAAAAAGGAATCGAGTAGAAACTGGTATCAGATAAAGAAGGGTCAGTAAACTTCAGAACATATAAAGTAATTCAGTGTGGATAAAATTTCGATCTCACAAATTCTGAATTAATGCGTCAACCAGCAAAACATGCAGAAACGGCATTTAGTTGTGACAAGGAACCTCTTTCTTAATCAAGTTATTCAGAAAAAAAATCATTTGCAAAATAAGTAGATAAAAATATTTGTTCAGAACGGTTGGAATCCCATCCGTTTAAACACATCCGATTAATAATTCCCACAAATGAGCACGGAATGAAAGAGGAATACATCATAAAAACTGTATGACAAAATGGAAGTATGGGGGTTTTCAGCAATGACATTTTCACTTTTTCAAATGGCAAAATGAGACACAAGCTAAAACAGGGTTCCCACTCTTTTTTTCTAACTAAAAATAAGGACTTTCTAGGACAAAATAAGGACTTTATAAGGACTTACATAAAACATTATACAAACCGTATTACACAATGTAATATCTGACTTTCGACCAAATGTGGATGCTCTTACAGATTAGTTAATCTTATCAGAACAGGAGTATGTAAAAAATTTAATATTCAAGTCTATTTTCTAAAAATTATACACAAATAATGCCACACAAAAATGAGATTTTTCAAAATAAGCAGTCTGATTTTTACGAAATTCAGCAGTAAATATGTGGGCATTTATGTGTACATGTGTCTTTACTATTATAAAAGGAAGTGTTTATCTGTCTGTTTGTATGTTTCTTGCCCGCGAAGTCCTGACGAATCTATGGAATCTTACTTGTAAGCAGTTTTATGGCCGATCAGTTTTATGACCGATCCAGTAAAGAGGTCGGAAATATTGTGAAAAAATATCGTCATTTGAAAACTGAATTTTATTTTCAAATGAAAATAAGCACTTTCTAAGGACTATTGATGCAAAATAAGCACTTCTAAGGGCCCTTAGAAATGGAAGGTCAAAATAAGCACTTTCTAAGCACCCGTGGGAACCCTGTAAAATGTGTTCGTTATATTTGAGGTAATTTTACACTGATAATACGATCAAATCTCGATCATCCGTTGGAATGAGTGCCAAAAGTAAATTGAAGGGCTCGGGCAATAGTGATTAAGCCACAGAAAGAAAATTTCGTAGTGAGAAAATAAAAAACAAAATAAATTCAAGAGGATCCAAGAGAATTTATAATTACTTAAATGAGTGAACACTAGAAAACTGAAACTCTTCATGAGCTCTTGAAGAAAAGTGGATAAACCAATACCATTTTAGAATTTTATTTTTAAACTTGAAAAATCTTGGTCTGAAAAATTCGAAAAGTGGTTGGTCACTATAAGGCCCGGGGTCCTTCGATTCATGAATGATCAAAACGCACAGGAAATGCACGTTCCATACAATTGGACTGTAAAAAAGCATGTATAACTGACATACTGTGTATTTTTTTAAAATAGTGTTTCAATTCCACTGATTTGTGGAATTAAGCACATATTTTTGGGGATTTCCACCACCTTCACAAAGAAAAACTAAAGACCAAACTTAATATTTGCCTATAAATTAAGGATTGTTATTTTTCAAGCATGTCCTGAAATTTCTTTTTGTTTAACTTAAAACTCGATACAGCGAAATGGAGTTGAAAGCAATATAAACACAAGTTAAGCAATTGTCTGTCCAAGTCTTAAAATACTATAATCTCCAAGTCAGTTGTCTCTGTTCAAATATGAACAGAAACGTTGCTAATCTTCGCTCTATGAAAAGCTACAAGAACACCTCCTTTAGCAACATGAGACTGGAATAGAAGCTTTTGGCAAAGCAAAAAATTCGTTGCTACAAGGTCGCAGATAATTAGCAAAGCGAATAAACCGCTCGTAGGTAATCAGGAGTCGACTGTTAAGGCAACTTCCTCTGAGGGTAACACTGGGTTTCCCTAAAAATAACGTAAAATGGTAGCCTTTTGTGTTAATAGACATAAAAGGAATCCGACTTCTGTATTTTAGTGGCCATGAATGCTGTTTTATTTAAGGATCTAATTTTAGAACGAGGCGGGGATTCTTTACGACAGGCTCTTGCAAAACTTTTCGAAAAACTACATCTTTCCCATTACTTCATCCAATGATTCCTTTAGCAGATTGTAAATATTGAGTTCTAAAAGCAAACTGTTTTACCGATCCTTCCTTTTTATTCTGTTTTCAATGGAATTTACGGTTCCTCAAAATACTCAACACAGCATCACTTTTTGATTCTTTGAAGTTCGATGGAGTGAATCGTAACTTAACACGTGTCTTAACAGTATTGACTCGCACGGTAGAATTCCAAAAGATTGGTAGGGTTTTGTGGTGCAAGGGGCCATATTTAGCCAAGTTAAACCAAACTCAAGAGGGGCAACGTCAAGGAGTTTTAGACACATTTAGGGGAAATGCAGGAATTGAACCTGCGCCTTCTACCACTCGCAGGTTGCTAGTCATGTGGGCAAATCCACTTAGACCACTGCGACAAGACCATGACTCAACTGCGCATCGCTGCAGACAAGACCACCGTCTTTCAATATAGAAGCCCACTAAATCAGCAGGTTTCTTTTTCTTGGGGGTTCACACGTTTCTTTCTTTGAAGATAATGGAAATAGAATCACAAAAACCATTAAAAAAACTCGAAAAGTTATATTCATATACAAAAGGCAAAGCTCGTTCGTTTCTATCTATCCAAAGAGGACGTTTATACGGTATGCATTAAACTTTTTCTTCCCAGTTTTACGTACATGCACTCAATATACCATTTCCATACTATTGCCATGGTCGTGTTACAGACCTAACACGAAGGGCTTCACCGGGTCCTTCCTCTTCGTGTTCAGCCTTGGAGTCATTTTCTGTTGAAATTCGCTACCCGCTTTAAAAGACAAGGGTGATCGTCCCAAAGACATTCCCGCGTACGTCCATCCGGAATCAATTGGTTCCTATGGCTGAGGACCTCACACTTTACTTTGAAGAAAAACCAGTAACAGTTGGTTGGTTTTGGGTTTAATGGCGCAAGGTCCATATTCGACCAAGCAGCGCCAAACGTAAAAAAACAACGAGGGAGGGGAAAAGCAGAAGGGACATAAAGCAGCATTTCAAAAGACCACGATGAGTATTGACTCGCACGGTAGAATTCCAAAAGATTGGTAGGGTTTTGTGGTGCAAGGGGCCATATTTGGCCAAGTTAAACCAAACTCAAGAGGGGCAACGTCGTTCCAAAGCCTACGTTCCCGCCTACGTCTATTCGGGATCAATTGGTTCCTATGGTTTGAGGACCTCCCACTTTACTTTGAAGAGAAACCAGTAACAGTTGGCTGGTTTGGGGTTTTATGGCACAAGGTCAGTATTTGGCCAAGCTGCGCCAAACACAAGACAACAACGAGGGAAAAGAAAAAAGCAGAAGGATAGGCGAGGGTAAAACAGGAGGGAGGTCAGATCACACGGATATCTCGGGGTTGTGATGTCCATACACCTAAAGATGTGCCCCTGAGGACGAAACCAGTAACGGATGCCATGAATTAAAGGCTATTCCCGAGATCCCAGTAGATCTACCAAGAAGAAAGCATAATACAATGTGTTTCGACAACAGTTTATTTTACACAAAAATTTAGATATGCTAATTAGAAAGACAGTATACAAGACAATGGGTAAATAGGAAATCTAGAAGCTTATTGTGAAGCTAATTGTGATTAAATTTTAAAATAAAACTCAGTCAAGTAGTGATTTGGGGGTGTTTCCATACAAGTAGAAGCAAATAGTAATAGTTCAATTCAAGCAAAATGGCAGTCAGGATTTGTTGAATTTAGCCTCTCATCAGATCTCTGTAAGTGATAACAGGAAGCAAAGACGGAAACTACTGCCACTGACTGAAATTAATAAAATATTCTACACAAATTTTGTTGGGATAACACTCCGAGTTAAGGTAGCTGAAAGTAAAGACAATCGAACTGAAGTAGTAATCCGACTATTGAAATTAATAACTTTTTTGAAAGCGACGTTTTCCAAGCTGTTTCAAGGTTACAATGAAGTATTTGGATTTTTCTAGATAACTATTGGGTATTTTGAAAGAAATAAAGTTGGCGCTCGATTTCAGTTGAGACTATTGGAGAGAAATCTATAATACGTAGAATTTATTTAGGCGAATGGTTTCCTTCAGTGCAATACGGTGTAATCTGCAAAATCGAGATATAATATCAGAACACACGATATCATAATTCCAGTATTTCGATTCGTTAGATAGGGACTACAAGAAATCCAATTAAAGTAAATCATTGAAGGTTGCTCAGAAAATACTAATATCCTCCAGTAGTTTTACAAAAGCACTTAAGTCGTGACTTTTCTCGTTCAGTTATCTCCCGAGATTTGCGCATGCATGTCAAGCACCCATGATTTCCGAGACACAAGTACAACTTCATTAGGGCACTTGATCACTGACTTGCACTTCAATCATAACGTGTGTGTACTAAAACGTCTCTTCCTCAAAAATACGAAACAAAGGAGTCAATTGATCCGTAAGGAAAACAAAAGAAATAAAGCTCTTGAGTCGGACAATAAAAAGAACTTAATTCTTAAGAACCGGATCAAAAACGATTTTGTCCACAGAATCAACTTAGAAATTCACAATATTCTGCGGTTTTGCCACAGAATAAAACACTTAGAATTCCTTCTACCACTTGTTTGAATTTATTTCAACCCTCAACGTTTCTTGAAGTGTTGTCCACTTGGAATAAAAATTTCAAGAGGTCTAATCAATTTTACAGTAGAAAGTGGTATGATTTGCATAAAATAGAATGAAAACAGAGATAGCCAAGGACTTTTCAACAAGAACGTTTAAAAAATAACCCTTGGCGATGAATAGATCAACAAGTGTACAATTAACCACGAGATCTAAGTTAATGAGTTTGATAGAGCATTTTACAGCCTGTTGATAAAAATTAAATAAATCGAAAATTTCTCTTGTTTTTTAGGATTTTATAAATCAAATGAAACGCAGGGAAGTTGGTTACAAAAAATAAACTAAAATATTTTGATTTCTAGTCTTGAGATTAAGTTATTTTATTTATGTGACACATGTTTTTTGTTAATTTGTATGTAGCTGAATATTAAGTTACAAGAAATATGAAACTAAATTATGGAGAAAAAAATCTGTCTTGGACACAGTGAAGGAGACAGACAGCCAGTAGCGTACCAGGATTTTACTTTGGAGAGGGCCAAATGTTAAAAATTCAATTTATATTCAAATAAAGATCTGGATCCCATTATAATTTTTAAATTTCATTGTCTTTATCTTTATTTCGTAAGTAGATTAATCTTCAAGAGATTACGGATGAATAAAACGGACACCTCTCAGTTAATCCGAGATTAGAAATCATTTTTAAATGATTGTGTTCTACAATTATGTGGCACATTAAGTAAACATTCAAATCGTACTTATAAAAATTCACTCTTTTCTTTGTCACGTGAAACGTTGATGTGTTTGTTACGTTTATAGAATAACCTCCATGCTATATTTCCTAGAAAAGGATAAATTTAACCTCTTAAAAGCCTTGTGCAATATATATATATATATATATATATATATATATATATATATATATATATATATATATATATATATATATATATATATATATATATATATATATATATATATATATATATATATATATATATATATATATATATACATTCTTTTATATATTCTTTTTTAAGAAAACAAAACAACTATGGATTAAGACCTATTACTTAACAGTGAATGGAAAAAGTATTCGTGCACCAAAAATAAATAACACTTAAAATGTATATTTTTTAAACAAAAATAAGAGTTACATTTTTTAAAAGAAATGTCAGAAATATATTATGGAATGCATAAATACCCGTTTTGCATAATTTACATCAAAGTTTAAGTACATACATAATTATTCCATTTTCTGGTGTGTGTGCGTGTGTGTGTGTGTGTTAGAGTAAAAAGTATTCCTACACCCAACATATTTTGAGGCCCGGGAGCAGAAAGTGCTTAAAACTGCGACGTACGTTGCTGAACAATTTTCCCTTAATTTTATCAAAATTTTGCCCGATTTTTTTAAAAATCATGAGTAACGATGTTCTGCAGTGCAAAGCGCGTTCCTTGCCACACCTTTTTTTATTTTCTATCTACGGAACAACCTCCCTTCACCGCCCAAATTACCACAAACACTTTATAAATAACGCATCTTCTATGTCAATGACAAAATATTTAATTTCAAAAGTTATCGACCGAATTGCAAATTCTGAAAGTATGCCTTGGTTTTAAATAAAATAAGTTAATTAATTTTGATGTTTTACTATAAATATTTAGCCGATGATTGCCTTTTACGTCTGTTTTTGATTTAGGTACAGCAGTTTTCAAAATTCGGACAAAATGCCTGCAGAGCATTTGCAATTTGCTTGGAATTGTGTTGCAGAACACTAAATATAATTCTGCACCTGGGTTTTGAGGATTGTACGAGTTTTCATAATTAATGCTTGCTAGTGAATAATCGCCTGGAGCCTTAATATCATGAATGAAATCAAATTGAATACCATGTCCCATGCTTATGGAAGAGACCTTTAAGTCTTGCTTTTTGATAACTGTTTTTGATCATTTTTCCACCACGATTTCCCTCAAACCTTCGATAGGTGCCCGGGGACTCGAGGAAAGTTTTACAAATTTATAGGGCCTTTTACTTGCCAGAGCAGCGTATCCAAGGCTGTACGCTTGATTTCAAGGAATATAAAAACATAATTACGATTGAGCCTCAACTTCGTCGAACTTGGATAAAACAATTTTCGATTTACCTGTGTGTATGTCTAAAGGTTAATAATACCATCTTCTCTATCGCTACTATTATAAAAGGAAGCGAATGTCTATGTGTGTACGCAGTATACTGACGAATCTATGGCACTTACAATAATGAAATTTAGCACACAGGTAGTCCGATTTTTTTGCAATTTTTGTGTCGCGCCCAAATTTTAAAATATAATCTGAAACATTTTTAAATGAATTTATTAGTTTTTTCATCATTCTTTCTACTCTTCCGGAATGTGACGTCAGATAGAAGTCAGCCAATTTTGCTATTTTTGACCTCTGATGTCAAAAGCGTTTTTCGTCCGAATTGCCTTTAGAACAATGCAAAGTTTTCCGATTCAAGCGTGCTTTGATTCACGTTGTTGATAACAGCCACCTTGAGGTTATCATGGCGTTTCGTTTGCAAAGCAAACCAAATGGGAATACGTAGCAATCACCGGGGGTTAGCGAGCGGCAGCGAGCAGTGGTTACACCTGACCCCACGAAAAGAACTGTCTGACAACGTTGTGCTGGCCACGTAGTGGCTAGTTAATTATAACCAGACAACCCTAAAGGTATCCCTGCAAGTTTATTTATTTACATATTTGCCTTAAATGTTTGAAGGAGGTGGAATGCCAAACCATCCCCAAGAACAAAATAACCCCAGAAAAAAATGTTTAATAACTATTAATTAATGTGAAATTTTTTGTGTTACTTTTATGTCATAAATAGGGCAACTTTTTTGTTGCAGATAAAATGGGAAAAGTTGCATTTATTTTTGATACACTAAATTCTAAAAAAAATTATTCGTAAAAAATGAAAAATATATTGACAATTTTAGTCGTGTATAACAGTATTATAATACATTCTTAAATACAGAAGAACGTTGAATGGCCGATCCTTGGCCAGTAATTTCTTTTAACATTGAAAAACTGCGCCAGCCGCATTCATATCATGTGCTATAGTGGATAGCAGAAGAGCCAAATCCTATCGCTCAACATTCAGAGATTTTAAAACGTCCTCTACAAGGTAACAACATATTGATGATCGAAACTCATCTCGCAAACTCTGCAATCGATAACGCAAGTTTGCTCTGGATTATCAAGAGTGCCAACCAATGTGTTCAAGTACTTTTTGCCATTTATTTCACTTTCGTCTTAGGACGAACACCTTCTTACCATGAACTTGTTTGATCCACAATATTTATGTGTTAGTAAGATCAGACACACGTGATCGAAGAGTTGGGTTTAGAGGTCAAAAAATAAAATAATAATTTCAAATTAATTAATTTTAAGCTAAGTTTTAAAAAGTTGCAGGTGGGTTGCATTTATGTAGAAAGTTGCATTTATGTTACAGTTATAACTCACTTACAATACGCCCCATGTTGGAGGAATTTTGGTTTTAATACTTTACATGCAGCGTAGAACGGGCGAAAAAAAGTTGCATTTGTTGCAATAAGTTGCCTTAACCATAAAATTATTCTTTTGCAAATTTTAAAATTTTATTTTTAAGATTCAAAAAACAATACTGGTATAGCACAGAGAAGGTTTGCATTCAGGTTTGACAGTGGATACGCCCCTGGTAGCAGCCCTAATAAAAACCTAAATACAAATGTTTCAACGAAGTCCGTTTCCGAGCCACACAAATACGACAGGAAACTTGGTAAAAGAACCAAAGAGAAACGGATCAATCGTGTTGTTGGGAACCCAAGCGTGCCCTTCAGGCGAGCACAAAAACATGTTCAGGTGTAATGTAAATAAAATATTTACACACGTCCTGAGGGTGAGAAGGAAATTACATCCTTCCGAAAAGTGGAGAAATCACGTCGCACCCGCCACAGGTCATTTACCTGGCCATTCCAGGTCGAACACAAGAGGGGGGAAAATGGCGATCACAATTGGCCATCTCCAATTGTTCCCGCAAATGTCGTTATTGGAAGGGCGGAGAACGGTGAAATATAGCGGGGAACACGAGTAGCGATGGGGAAAACTGGTGCTATTTTTAAACCCCTCCCTTGAGCCGAAAATGGAGTTTTACCCGTTTTGTTCACGTAAGACGAAAGAAGAAAAAAGTCCCGCTTTTACGCTTCAGAAAATGGGATTCGGAGGTACCCGAAATGAGGTTAGACGAAGGCACATCAGCAGCAATCTGGACCATGAAAGGAAGGGACAAGTTAAAACCTGTGACCAGTAAACAATTCATCAATTACAGCACTTCGTGTCACGCTCAATCGATTGCATTTACAAACTGGAGGTATTTCCTCTACAAAGGTTTCCGTAGTTGTTAGGATACTAATGAAAACACATTCTGGATCATAGTTTCCCAAGCTTTTGAAAATATTTATCCAAGCTCCCCCCCCCCCCCCTTTTCAAAGACGATTTTTTTCCCCGCGCCCTCCCTTCTATGGAAAGCTCTATCTTAACTAATAATAAATTGCAAACGTAGCTGTGCCTATAAATTTTGAATTTAGCCAAAATATTTATGTACTAGCCGGGCTGCGCCGGCTAGTGCTCGGCGGTGTGTAATAGTGCTTTTTTTAAACTTTTTTACGCACCGTAATCAAGCATGTTTTGATTTGTATATTTTATTTATTTTATGAAACAATTCTTCAAATCATTGCGAGCGTATTCAATCAAATATTTAAGGAAAGTTGGTCGAAATATACATATACCGCTACAAAATTATACATGTTTAGTGATAGTTTGCAGGAAATAGACATATCATTAAAATCTAACTCCTAAATAATATTTCTACAATAGGTAATATACCAGAACACATAATGCAAACAAAAATAAAATTCCAATCCTTGAAAAAATGCAAAATTCCGAAGAAAAAAAAATACGTACGTATCTATTCAAACGTGTTGAATTTCGATTTCCTGAATATATTGTGAAATAGAATAATGCGACAAAAGACTTTTCAACGATATTGACAAAGACAATAATGATTTATTAACAAAAAAAATAGATATTTATAATACTTGGGAATCCTCAAATATGTCCACAACATCTCGCAGTCAACTCAAATACGCAAACACGGAATTCTAAATCAAATTAAAAAAGCAAACATTAATTCTGAAGTGGCCAGATACCGGGTAGCAAAATTACGTTTAAATTACTTTTACATCAAAGGAAGAAATAAGAAGTCAGTTCAAACATAAATTTTTACAATTTAATTCCTTACTTTGCATAGAAATTGACCTCGGCTATTTAAAAACAGCAAGAATTCAAAATATCTGGGTTATTTTATTTACGTTGATTGTTGCCATTCGACGATACACAAATAACGTCGATTTCGGGTCCACGTACGTTAGTGTTTTATATATATAGATTCAAGTGTGTAGTTCTAAAACTTTAAAAAGCTAGTTTCAACTTGAACTGAAAGAAAACGTACTAAAATTAAAATAAATAAAACTATTTTTTTTTTTAAATAACAAAACAATATGTAAAAACACACCAGATTTCTCACTACTATTGTTAACCTTTTGACTACAGCTATAGATATAACCGTAGTTGCCGTTGTCTAAATTCCTTCTTGGCACGATCATGATACAACTGACGTACCGGTCGGGTAGTCTAAACGTTAATTAACATCAATAAAATCAGAAAAATTAAAAAATAATCACTAATGAAGAAGGATCAGCCTGGTTTTGTACTACCAATTTGGAATCTATTTTCGTAAACAGAGCCTTTAATCTCCGCACTTAACTAAGTGTAGAAGTTCCTCGTTTTAGTTCAAAGAATTAATGACAATGCATCACTGCTATAGTGACATGGTTCCCACACCTTTATCCAAAAAAAATTCAAGGACTTTTAAGGACTTTTCAAAACCAAAAAAATATTTTTCAAGGACCTAAAATTTTTTATAACGACCTAAAACAAGGCATACACAAAAGTTGTCAACTAAAAAGAAAATTATATTAAAAAAAAAATCATTTTTTTATACAACTGATAGTCCAAAAAAGAAAGGTTATTGTCAATTTTGGGAACAATTGAGATTTTCTTTTTTCACAGAACCTGATTTTTTTTTGCAGAGTGGGCTTCTTGTTTCAATGCTAACTTTCAGGCTACTTGCACACATATCGATTTCCGTCGTGCGATAAAATATCGTACGATAAATTCTTTTGGTGGCACGAAGAAGAGTATGAGAAGCGGCGGTCTTAATGGAGACCAGAGGTGTCAACTTAGATGGATAGCCATACTGTGGAGATCTAGACCTAGCATTATAAGTATATCACATAGTGTCAAAGCGTGAAACACCGGTTTCATTCAGAATGAGGCTCAAATGGCACACATGCTGTGGAGGAAACTAGTCTGGACAATTTCCAATGCAAGACGAAATTACACAATTATGTACTTGTTAAAAAAAATCAAGTACTTTCAAGGACTTTTCACCAAGTTCCGTAATTTTCAAGGACTTTCAAGGGCCCCTAGTTAGGAAAAAAATATTCAAGGACTTTTAAGGACTTTTCAAGGACCGTGGGAACCCTGAGTGAGTATTTTCTATATGATCAAGTGGATAAGAATTTGTTTAAAATATTTTTAGGCGACTATTTTTGTGGTACCTCGTGTACTGGCAAGGTTTAAGGGGGCCCGCGATGAAAACATTCAATATTTCATCAGCCAAAATAGAGAACCCATTCGAGAAAAAATGAAATATTCCGTTTTTTTTCTCCGATTCTCATATATTTTGAAAAAATTGCCATGTTTTAAAAAACGATTAAAAATGTCATACATTCTAAAAATGAGCAACTGAACTTTCAGCTCAGGGAATATTTCTCAGTGATAAGGTGATAGCAATATAGCAACCTTGAAGCAATACCGGCATCTCAAAAATTCTAGTTTTATTGAAGAAAAACTGTAAATACATGCTTCTGAATGCATAAATACATTTTCTCTCTTAAATTAAGCAATTCAGTTTTATGTCACACACACCTGATGACGGGGAGTTAAGCTGCTTTGCAGTAGGCACTCCGGAAGTGATTGTCCAGTCCCATTCTTTAGTAATGGCGGTTTTTTAGCCGGGATGCGATACGTGGATAATGAATCTATTGGGTTATCAACGATCCTTACTTTTGTGATACAATATTATTGGTCGATCAGCAGACAGATCATTAAAATAAAAAATTTCAAAAGTACAACAGACTTGGTTATCTCCAATGACAGACTCTTCTGAACTCGCACGAAAAGCTTTTAATTGTATTCATCACACCTTTACTTGTTTGAAACTTCATTTTCATCCAGCTTACGTACTTTAAATACAAGTTAAGAAATACGACTTGAAAATAAGAATGAACTCAATATCAAAATTATCACCACATTCGGAACATTGCTGAGTTAATTGCTAAAAAGCTTCATCGCGTACATTAAGATTAACGCGTACATATTTTATTCCAATTAATATTATAATTTTACAAGTTGAGAGAGCCTTTTAATTTCAATGCATTTAAATTAAAAATAGTTTGTTTAGTATTTACTATTCACAAAGATTTTAGTTGACCGATGAACTTTAAAAAAAAGTCGCCATAATTACTGAAAAGTGTGAATTTTTTTTAAATAGAGCTTTTGAGATGATTTTGGTTAAAATGATACCCTTGTCGCCAAGGTTGGAAATAAGAGCAAAAAAAATGTTTTTTTTTTTTTTTTTTGTCTTTTGTGGCAGCCCTGTTTATCAAGCTTATTTTTTACCACGCTACAATAAAACGATCCTAACAAAATCTAAGCTTAGGTACAAAAATATTCCAATGAAAAATTTCAAATTTTTTGTGAGTTATATAAACATTTAAATAATCTCATTATGTAAATGAATCCTTACGAATTACATTTTAATAAACTATTGCAACAGTGGAATACATAAAATTGATCATTTTGGAGACAGAAAACAGTTTTGGGTAGGAAGAGCATTTGTTAATTTTAAGTTTTTAAAATTTCAGATGCAATAGTATATTTATTCTGAGCTCGGGTCTAATACCAGTTTAGATGATGGGCACTTGTACTAGTTCAGATGACAGGTCTAGGTTCCAGTTTAAATACTAGATAAAAGAACGAACTCAAGAACCGGTTCAAATGACAGGCCAATGTACCAGATTCACTTTGAGTTCATGTGACGAATCCAGTACCAGTTTCGACAGGTGGGCGCCCTCACTGAATTAAAAATGTGTGCATATTCCAAATAATCAATGTTTTCTTGTGCAAATGCTTTTATCGTCTTTTATATGCACAGCTTCAAAATACAATGAAAAGATTCATGAATTTTCACCGAAGAAAATAGATTGCACAGATCCAAAAAAACGTTTTAATAATTGAGTTACCATACACTTTTGTGTAAGGGATATTTTTTACTTGCAAAACCGTTATTTCTTGTTCGTGACAACTTTTGTTTGACCGTTTCGACGTAAAAAATGTTTTATCAATACCCTATCACCTGAGTTTTATAATACTAACTTATTTATTTGTCCGGACTTTCCATGAAATGTCAGGAGCTTCCATTTTTTGGTCTTGTTCCAGGTCATTAAAAAACGAGCCGAGTTCCATGGTATCGGCAATCCTGTGTAGTAATACTTCAAAAACCATTCACTACTCCTTCTAACAATGATCTTTGCTTCTTTGCAGACAGAGGAATAAACACTACAACTGGCCTTGACAGAGCAAAAGATCAAAACACGTTTTTCATTTTCTCTCCCCAGATCCGATAGCACCATTGCAGATTAAATTTTCACGCTCATTCAAAATCCAATACACTTTTTTCCAACGCGTGACAAAAGCCACACGAACGCATACATTTCCTCGCCGCATCCATTACCATTAGAATAAACAGCAAAAGGAAGCAAACGGTCAAGGCCGCAGGGATCATGAATCCTTCTTTCCAAAGCAAACTCACCCAGCACCACGGCAAACGCGACAGGTGATATCGACATAAAAATCGCAAAAAAGAATATGCGAATAACAAAATGGCACGGAAAAACGAAACTAAAATTATCCATTGTGATATTGAACACTGCACATATAGGATATAACTATTTTTCTTATTCTAACTGCATCCGTAAAATGGGGCTTGGTTCAAGTCATTTCGAAAATAAAAGGTTTTTATAGCATTATTGTTTCTAACGAATCTCCTACAAATATTGACCTTGGGAAATGTATAGCGCTGTTTTATTTTGGTATGGCCTTTCCCATACAGCGGAAGCGTGTATATTTCCCAGAATAAAATGTTTGTGCATAGACAGGGTAGACGTGAAATCGTCCGGAAATAGAGGACAGTTGAGTCGTCCATCTAGAAGAAAAGGGTTACGCAATGCTTCACGAGTCTGAAATGACCGATTTCCTCTTCCGATGTAGATGAGGTGGACCGAATGCTCATGAGGAAGGATTTTAAGATCATTCTAATGTCATATTAATAGCACACACTGGAGAATACCACGACTCATTAATCACTCCATTTTTCGAGTTCGGGAGACACGTTTCAGACAGGATGGTAGGGTGATGTAAAAAACAATTAAAAGACTGATAGTCTTTAATAACAAGCACACAAAACTTCGTGTTAATTTTTCGATTTAATTTTCATGTTATAATTTTAAGAATTTGACAGATGGTTAACATAATCTCAGTTCCTTGTGCATAGTCTTTTTTTTACAAATTCAAGCTAACACTCTGATCTGAAAAACTGTGGTCACTTGTGAAAATTTCAAACTTCTTTGTGATTAAAAGATCGATTTTTATTAAATTATTACACAACTGGCACCATGATTTATAAACTAGGTAGACACTACGTGGCTAGCCGGCGTTGCCCGTGGCAGTAGCTTTTGTGCGGTTATTGGTTTAACAGCCATTCCCAAACCAAATGGGAATTTGTAGCGTAGTGGATAACAGCCATAACGGAGTCGCCCGTGGCGTTGGTTTGCTTCGCAAACCAAAAAAATATAAACATTTAATTGAAAAATTCTTTATTAAAAGAAAATCAAACGTATAAGGTTTCTATATAGTGTAAAATTTTCCGCAGATTTCAAATCCGTTAAAATTTTCATTCTATTTTTAACAATAGCTGAGACAGAAAAAAAGAAGCACTGAAGAACGCCAGTGATAACTTTAATAATTTATTTTGCTTTACTAGTACCCGTTTCTCAGAAAATCAAAATGAATGAATCTCGAACTAAACGAAGGTTATTCTAATCTGTTTGCTACCATTCGAGACGGAAGGTGAAAAAAACCTGGCATGGTTTCAAAGGCTGACGCCAATAGTGAAGTGAGGGAGAAAAGTCTAAATTTTTTTTTAAGCTTCTTCATTTGAGGGTCGGATGACGGCACATTCCGAAAACAGAAAGAACGATGAAAAAAACTATTATATTCATTTTAAAATGTTCTAGATTAAATTTTAAAATTCGCCGTGGCCCAAAAATTGCAAAAAAAAAACACTTCCTTATATAATATTTGAGATACTACGAAGTACAAGATACACAGCAGAGTTCATAAAGAGATTGATGTTACTTTTTATAAAGGATCGATCAAAACTTGAAATTTGCAACGCTCTGTAACATACATCGTTGGTTGGGTGTTATGGCGCAAGGGCCATCTTTAGCAAAGTTGTGTAGTACAACGTTTAGTACTCGTAAATGGACATACACAAGAGGAATAGTTATTACTGCTACAGCAGAGAGAATTATACCCAGGGAGGAATCGAACCTGCGCCGCCTACAACAGTTACTTACATCAAACTTTGTAATTATAGTGTGAAAAAATACATTTTTGTAAAGAATGAACATTATGTGTGCTAATTAATTATTGGTCATATTTTAAAGAAACTGAAAATAGGTACCTGAAATAATTAATTTTTTTTTCCTTACTAGGGCTCCGCCCCCTGCTTGCTGTCGCTCGTTAACCCCCGATGACTGCTACGCAATCATATTTAGTTCGCCTTCGCGAACTATACTTTTCAACAATGAGGAGGTAGGGGATTGCTTCACAATCCATCCCCATTTGGATCGTTGCTGGATTGATTCCGGACCTCTAGTACGACGTTAATTGCAGGTTCCCTTCCCATCGCGATATTTATCCCGTGCGCCCGAGTAATGTAAACTTGCCTTTAATTGCGAGATTAGAGTATCTGTATATATGCCGACACCTGTACTTTCGCTTTACAAAACGTTCCAAAAATTCTCGGCTTATACACGGAAATATACAAACCAAAATGTTTTTAAAAAATGTCAAGTACAAAACATCTCTTTTCCACATAAAAAAGGAAATTGTTAAATAAATAACATATAGTTCAAATTCGTAGGAAATCTCATCATAATTTTAAATGTTTCAGCTGATCCGCGTTGTAATAGTACTTTTTAAGATTTTCATATTCAACTGTTGCTATGGAAACGGCGGCCAAATTTGCCGGTTCTTCTGAAAACATTGCAAACTTTCTAGCGCGTACTCTCAAATTTTATGAATGAATTAATTAAAAAAATATAACTGGTTTATCGTCTGCGCGGGCTCCAAATTCATTAGCTCGTTGAACCACAATACTCGCTATCACGTGACTCGTTATCTACCAATCACAAAGCAAATAAATTTGAAAAAGACTGAAATTTTTTCTTTTATAATAGAAAGACTAGTAGAGGGTGTTTTAAGGGGGTCCGGGACACAAAAATCGTCAAATTTTCGAATTTTTTTTTATTATTTTAAGAAATTCTCTGTGTTTTTCTGCTTAAAATGACGTCTAAATCATGTTTCTATCTTAATTAGAACTAGAGATATAATAACTTTTGTGGTGCGTTGTTTTGAAAATCTAACACTCTTGACAGTTGTTGTCATGGCAACAACATCTGTCTTTAAAACTTTAAATGCGTTTTTCTCCATGATACATTTTTTCAAGATTTCCTGCATTCAAAATGCTATAAGTCGAAAACCGATAAAGTTTAAGGGTTGAAATTTGGAATATATCTTTTTCAAACATTATACTTTAATTTTGATTCAACAAATTTGAAACAAATATTTACTTTTAAAAATATGACTTTTAAAAAAAAAAGTACCTTCATTTTCATTTAAATATTTTTTATTTTTTACTAAATTAATATTTTTTAAAATTGCTGAATCAAAATTTAAGTTTATAAATTTGTGAATAATTTAATGCAAGAATTTTGAAAATTGATCAAGACTATTTTGAGTTTTAGCAATTTAAAATGACCTCTCTTTTTTTCAAAACATTTTAATTTAAAATTTTAAAAAAACTTTTGGAAAAATTTTGTGTTGTGATTTTGCTCATTAGTTATATGGGTAATCAGTACAAAAAAATTCAAAATTCTAAATTAATTAATAAGAATTTGTTTTCAATGTGTCCCGGACCCACGAAGCATAACGAAAAATGAAGTAAACTGAAACCAAATTGTTAAATTATAATCTGTTGCAATTTGAAATTTGGATGTAACGATTCTTCAGTGAATTCAACTATGCAACTACTAATTTAGAGTATAGTAGAGTATATTATGTGCAACGTATTGTGAGTGTTGCTGCTGTTACGTATGTAACACTTCATCGAATGCAAGAAAATATGGCGTGAAATTGAGAACCGTCACGAAAAAAAAAGAACAAAGGAATTGTACCTAGTAACGTAAATAAGTGGAATTGCATTTCCATTAATTATGAATAATAATCTCATCTAGTCCTTTGGCGCATAATGTTAAAATACATATGTCCAATAACTTATGCCCAACACTTTCTTCCTTATAATGTAATTTTGCTGAGGTAGGAAACACACTAGTGATGCAAGTACGGTCTTCTTACCGTACGGTAACGGTATCTGTATAACCGCTACCTTGACTCCTAGCTTTTCTGAGTATTAGAATATTATCGATAGACAAACCAATGCATTTTCTGAAAAGTTTTCAGAAATATGAGACACAATGAGTTCATTGCCCTGGGAAGCAGATTTTTACTCGTTTCTTGTAAAATTTTACGATTCCCGAAGAGGGAAAAAAAGCTGCGGAACAAGATTCGGAACTTTTAAAAACAACACGCATAAATAGGAACGAATTTAAAAACAAGTCAGACGCCTCTTCGTGGGTCAATGGTTAATGTCACTGTCGAATAACACGCTTCGGGTATCCCATAATGATATTTTTATTCATACAATTTTAAGACATTTCCATTTCGTTTTATGGAAAATCTCTGCTCTAATCTCAGAGTTGATCGTATTTATGAAGTGTAAACGATCTTATGTTTCAAGGAACTTTTGTCAGAACCGAAATCGAAGAGCGCCATGGGTGGCCGGATGATTATTCAGGATTAGGAACCTCGAAGGGCACCTTAGCATTGGGAAAAATGATTCAATCTTTGTAACTTTCGTGTTGATTATCGTATCTATTCTGAAGTTCTTGAAATCTGAATGGTTCAGGACACGCGAAGTTTTAAATACAAATACAAATATTGACGACCAGCTACAGGCTTAAGCCCAACAAGGCTGGTCCTTTGTTTATGAATTCCCCAATTCCCACTGACTATCCAATTGTATCTTAAATTCGTACACTCCCTTTGAATTAACTATATTTTCTGGCAACGCGTTCCATTTGTCTATTACCCTATTAAAGTAGTAGTTTTTCCTTAAATCCCAATTAAAATGTGACCTATTCAATTTATACCTATACCCACTTGTTATGTTATCACTATTGAAATTCAAGCCCTCTGTGTCCCCTTGTTTTACCAACTTGAAAAGCTGAATCAAATCCCCCCCCCTCCTCTCTCTCTCTTCTTCTTTCCAGTGTAGACATGTTTAGTTTACTTAAACGTTCATTGTAGTCGAGATTTGCTATCCCCTTTATTATTTTTGTAGCTCTGTGCTGAACCCTTTCAATTAATTCTATATCCTTTCTCATATATGGAGCCCAGAATTGTACAGCATATTCTAGGTGTGGTCTTACTAAACCCTTATATAACGGCAAGATTATATTCTTATCCCTTGAAGTTACAGTCTTTTTAATATACCCCAATAACCTATTAGCCTTTTTACCCGCAGCTGAACATTGGTGACCCATTTTAAAATCCCTGTGAATTATCACACCAAGATCCTTGACTGTTTCTCCCTCCTTTACCTTTACTCCCTGTAGACAGTACTCGGCTCCACTGTTCCTGTTACCCATATGCAGAACTTGACATTTCCCTATATTAAATATATTTATTCCTATATTTTACCCTATATAAATTCTTAAAATATATTTAATTCAGTGTGACTGAGAAAAGAGGATAAACACTTGACAGGTTAAATGGAACCAGTTAAAAAGGTTTCTAAATCAGAGCTAGGATGCACATGCCATCGAAATGCCACCGATAAATGGTGGCATTTCACGACCGTTCATACGCCAATGGCTGAAGATAATCATTTGACGAAGAGAGAAAATAATCTTTGTAAAGACGACCGAAAAAAAATCAATATCTAATCAAATTTGAAATTACCAAAGCATAGAAAAACAATTAAGTTACCGCCTCAAATACACTAATGGCCATAGAAAATGCAAAACTATGAAAAAGATGTTACATCAAATTCATATTTTTTTTACAAATTTAAGGTCGATGATAACAGTTACTACGCGTCGCGGCATTAAAGGAAAGAAACTTTGAAAGTGTGCTGGGGTATGTCTGATGTGACCATACGTCACGTTTTTAGGTAGGCTTTCCCGTTGTCCCCAAGCACAGCTTCAGGACGCCAAAATGTCCGTTTTCGGAAAGTGATCAACCCACGGTAAAAATTTCAAAAAGAGGCGCGAAAAATAAAATAAAACCGTCGATGCATTTATTCAAATGCTATTGACTGAATACTTAAATTTAGTACTAGCAATCACTTTAAGCGTCTAGTATTTTGGAATTCAAATTGTAAAAGGGCAGGTTGTTGTTTTCTCTCCATCCCTTGTCAGAAGACTGCTAGCTCGCTCCTCGATTGATAGTACGCGTGGACAGCTCGTGCATCTGTCTTGACGATTGATAATTGTTTTGTTTTTTAATCGACGTGTGTTATTACAGTCAATTTAAATTTCTTGTACGTGAAACCTTCAGTTTGACAATGTCTAAACGTAAGTGCACTTTTAATGTGAACTTATAAACTAAGAACCCATTTAAAAAACACTAAAGTAAATTTTAAGAAATTATGCCAAGAATTTACCCTTTTATTTAAAATCAATACCAAATATACTTAAGCAAATTTGTTCTTCAGAAAAGTTAAGACCACATAAATTATTTATTTTCACGTGTTCATTCCTGTTTCTTACATTAATAAATAAAAACTATTAAGAAAAATGTGTTTTCTTGAATACTCATACTATTACCTAAAACTTAGTAGATGTCCCGTGTTGAGGGGGGAAAATGGATGGTCACGTTAGGTATGTTACTCCATACTGCTTCCACACGTTTCCAAAGTCAAGCTAGCATAGCCACGAGTGGTCTGTGGTGTACCAGTCATTGGGCGATCATAAGCACCAGATGTGTTCGAAGTATGACAGATCTGGTGAACGGGCGGAACATGGAAGAGATGAAACCTGGTGGACATTAAGGAATTGTTCGTGGTTGTACGTTGCATGTTCTTCTATGATCCACGAATCGTGCAAATTCCAAGGCTAGCGGATCCATCCTTAATGGTGTTGAATTTTTTTTTTTCGCAGCAGTGTATACCTACTGTGACGTTATGCCCAGCCAAACATAGAATATTTTTAGAATAAAAATAATTTTATTACCTCTTGGATAGATAAAATATGTACACTTTTTACATGAAGGAATGCAGTTTTAAAACTGAGGAGAGTGAAAAATCATCACTCGTTTTCTTGCACAGAGATCAATCACAGATCATACGAAAGAGGCACACCGTACGCTCTCTCCAGAAGTCCGACTCAGAAGTCTTGAAAATCTCTTGCAGTCCCCTTCTTATAGCCGACCCTACAGCTGGGGACAAATTTCTTCTCGTTAGGGTACGGATCAAAGGAACCGACTGGCTCGTTTGTCGGTCAGTCCAAAAATGTCCGGACTCGCCGACACATTCCGTTCCCATGAGAAACTCCCTACGGCGGTGTGGATAGCGTAGAATGGGAGAGATGGTCCACAAAGAAGCGGCCTGCTTCAATGGAATCCTTTCCCACGGGTTTCCCTCGACACAAACCCTTAAAGGGTGTGGATCTCACCACACTACTAACTCGAGGGCGATTTGTAAAACAAAATGCGAATAACTGTTTTTTTTTTTCTGTGGCGCAAGACATATTTGGCTCAGCTGCGACAAACACAAGACTGACAACAACAAATAAGTTTAGTCTATAGAGATAAATACACCCCGAGAGGAGTCGAACTAATAACTCGAGAAGAACAGGTACAGAGGAATAAAAAAAATTAAGAATATTGCCAGTCTAGACCTTCACAATTAATCTTATTGGTAACATTCTTCGGGGCTCCATCGAATAGGCATGTCAATAATAGGTATTCCCACTGTGGTACTATATGCCAACCCTACTAATGCTAAATATATTCCCGCTGCTTGTTTGAGGACGTTATGCCAGTCTCAAGCGAAACATTTTAGGAAACAATTCGTATATCCTGACATCTTGGCCAAATATGACCATTACGTCATAAAACACTTCCTCCACCCGAAAAAAATCCAACCACCTTTACATCCTGAAATTTCCTTTATCAAATATAACTTATAGTATTGTACAGATTAGTCTATTTCTCATAAATCTCCAATAACAGTTGATTGTAGATGCAGCAAACGTTTCTGTCGTCATCGCCAACACGGAATATTTATTACTAGGGGGCCCGCCCCCTGCTCGCTAACGCTCGCCAACCCCGAGAGGATTGCTTCTCAATCCTCATTGGTTCGCTGCGCGAACCTATGCTCGCTTCGCTCGCATCAATGAAGACATGTGTCCTAGCAGAAGGAATTGTTTACAAAATATGATATTCCAAAAAAATATTTTTCAAATCTAAATTTGGTGGAGTGGTCGTTCACGGTAAGACGTTTGTCGCCAAATCAAGATGGCGGCCGAATTCCGTAACAGCAGATAGAGTTGCCATAACAAAAACGGCAGATGTGAAGAAAATCCGTAAAAAAGGTGAAGGTTACCATATATGGCGACAAATCGTCTTCTTACCGTGAACGACCACTCCACCCTAAATTTTATGCTGTTTTTCAGAAAAGATATTTACAGTACCTCTGGAATCAGAATTCAAATGGAAACTTTGAGCAAATTTTGACTCGAAATGAGAGCACTGATTTGGAAATTGAATACCCAGCATGTTGTTTGTGTGTACATTTACCCAGCACTCGAGGTACTCACACTTTTTCATTGAGTTTGTAGTCAAAAGCGTCTTGTTGAAGCATAATTGTTGGCCCTGAAAAGGACCGTTTTTTAAATGGCACTGAAAAGATCCGCTGCTTTCTTTGATTTCTAATTATAAACTGCAACAGCTCGACTAAAATTAATTTTTTTTCAATAAAATTTCATCCGATAACGCTATAAATTCAATCGATGCGCGAGGCTTTGTGGTAAACAACAATCGTACAATATTGCCAAAACGTGATAACAAATAACGTCTTTTTTGCGTGCCACGTAAGAGAATTATATATATAGATTTAGGCACTTTCTCGATAATTTGTACTCATAAATTCAGAGTCGAGAGAGTTCTTTTCGACCACATTAATATCGAAGAAAAACCTTAAGCAGAACCATTAACCATTTGTATAGGCTGACTGAAGGAGGGCACCTAAAAACCCTTGGAAACTGAACAAATTCTTTGTAATATTTGTCAAAAAAGGAGATCATGAAAGAAGCGATCTATAAAATTTATATTTCTATGAATTCAAAAACGGACTGATCCACCCAAACGCGACTTCTTGGAATTACGCGAACTCCGATATATACCTCCTTCCCATTCTAAATATACAACGAAGAATAACATCAAATCTAGTTTTCTTCGCCTTTTTCTAACTTAGTTTCACAGTCCAAAAAAAAATCTTCGGTTAAGGAATGGAATTCAACGCTTTCACAGCTCCGCGGGAAAGAGAAATACTTTATTCAATCAAGCAATTTGCACGCTCTATAAAACCGAGCAAAGATCCGGCATTAAATTTTCAGTATTCATTTCTTCGCAAATGCGCCTGCCTCGTCAGTTCATGTGTCAAATGAAATATCATCTTTTGGTGCTTATTCATAAACTGCACAAGGTTCGTTGAGTTTTACGATGAATCATATCCAGACAAGCTGCGCCAAACAACGTTAAGTAAATGGACACACGCAAGGAAAGCTTTACTGAAACAAAAGTGAGAAATACACTCAGGGAGGAATAAAACCCTGCATAGAACTTAAAAGGAATGTATCAATACTGGCCAACATAAATGTCGGTGTTTACTTAGCTGTTTTTCTACGCTTTGGAAACTTAAAATTTGATTGAACATTGCTTTTTTTATTGGTCGTCTTAACAAAAAATCAACTATTATAATGGGCCCATGACATGAATAAACCAGTGAAATGTAAATATACATTTTGAAGTACTCCCACATAAATATCCAAGATATCGCTTATTTTTGCCTTTCTTACATTTTATGTGTTATTAATAACTGATTTGGCCATTAAAAAAGGAGAGGGAACCGACAGCATAAACCTTGGTTTTGTAACACAAACTTGATATCAACAACCTTTCTCTCGTATTTGGAATTTTTAGAGTGAATTTTGTTACCTGGTCTGTATAGATACGCCAACATAAAATAGAAATTCAGTATTTTAGGTATCAAAATTTGGTTTAAACCTGATTTTTCTTTTTAATGCCATTCAAGTGCGTTTCACTCTGATACTCTTATCCAATCTAAATCAATTTACAAAACTTCCTGTACTACATTTTACTTATCACAAAAAAAAAACTTTGATAATGGGAAAGTTATTTCTCTTCCCAGATGTTTATGAGAGTATAAAGTCTTGTCATATCAAGAACCGAGGTAAATAAAATCCTGGACCGTCATATCACCTTTTTAGAGACATTTCCTTCCACTCATAACATACAACTGTTATTTCTCCACGATACATATTAGCAAGACAAATCAGTTAACTTTTTTTAATCTTTTACCAAGAAAAATCTCCAATTAAAATTTTTGTATCTCGAAAGAAAATTATCAATATCTAAAATTATTTTCAAAAATAATTTTAGAAAAAGATGAAAAAATCCCAAGCGCTAAATTTAAGAAGCCAATTTAATTAAAGGAAGAAGAAATTTAAGAAGTCAATTTAATTAAGCTAAATTTAACCATACCAAGTAAACGTTTCTGATACAAATTATACGATAGATTCAAAAGCAATCTTGGAGTTTTTAATTTTAGTATTCCCTTGGCGTGCTATTTGGCGATATTTTAACCTCTGAATGTCGCGAGATTTTCCGAGTAGACAATATTGCTTTTCCCCTACCACCCACACATTTTGACTAAATAACTATATCTATTGGTTGAAATAATTTAGGAAACGTTTTCTTTATCAAACAGATCAAAATTGGTTAAGTCATGCAGGGAAAACCGCAAGTTGAAAAAACGGATATGTACGTGCGAATCGCTCAGGGTTAAATAAAAGGGCGTCAAAATTTCGCAATTACGTTGTTTTGTTTCTGTGACTTGTTTATTGATATCGTTAGAATGATTCGATCTTTCCACTTCAGAACAAATAAAAACATGTTAATTGATGAATTGATCATTGAAACTTTCCTATTGAAACTGCAACTCAAAGAGAATCAGAATGTTTGATATTTGCCTTCTAAACATTTGTTCGATTTTGTCTAAAAATCGGATCTTTTTGAGGATTATAATTTTTTTTTTCAGATTAACATATAAGAATGGGAACTCTAACACATGATTCCCACAACTTCGTTCGCAAAAAAAAATTCAACTTTTCAAAACAAAAACAAAAAAATTCTAAGGACTTGAAAGTTGTCATAGTGACCTAAAACAAGGTATATGCAAAAATTGTCAGTTAAAAAAAATGTAAAAAAAAACTACATTTTTTTACTTTATTTCCTTTACCTATGCCTTCAACTGTGTTTATTCTGATATATATCACGTGGTATCAAAGCGCGTAACACCGGCTTTATTCAGAATGATGCTCAAATGGCGCACCTGCAGTGATTGAAACTAGACTGGACAGGTTCCAATGCAAGATGAAATTAAACAAATTTGTACAAGTAAAAAAAAATTAAGTACTTTCAAGGACCTTTTACCAAGTTCCGTAATTTTCAAGGGCCCCAAGGTCGGAAAATAAATTCAAGAACTTTTCTAGGACTGTGGGAACCCTGTAACATTGATGGATTACTTTGATTACAAAAACACCTCTAATTTTACCTTGTTTAGAAAAAGAATCTCTAATATTATAAAAGGAAGTGTTTGTCTGTTTTTTTTTTCTCGGGTTCAAAATCCATACGATTCTATGGCACTTACAGCAATGAGATTTGGCACACAGGCAGTCCTAATTTTTTGCAATTTTGGGGTCGCGACGAAATTTTAAAAATCATTCTAGAAGATTTTTAAATGAATTTCATAGTTTCATTCTCCATCGGTTTTTCAATCGCGGAGAACTTTTTATACTCACGCGACCTTGCAGTCAGGGTTTGGAATCGTGCTAAGTTTTTTACATCCGCAAAACGCGGAGAAGATTAATTTTTTTTTGTTTCCGCTTTGATTTTGCACGATTGATTTCCCAGCCAGACCATAAATCTTTTAACGGAAGTCAAAGTTCTTTTTTCTATCTCTTAGACGGTTAAAGAAAGAGTAAAAAATTCAACGGATTTGAAATCTGCGGAAAATTTCAGTTTAGATCGATACCTAAAAATATTATTTTATTTCAATAAATAAATTTTTAATTGAATATATCTTCAATGGATTTGAAATCTGTGAAATTTTTTACACCAGCTTAATACCTTACATCACGGGCAAAGCCGGGCTACCCACGCAGTGGCTAGTATTATATATTACCAAGTATTTAATGTTTTTGTGCACCAAGTATTTAATGTTATTGCACCAGTATTTAAGGTTATTGCAGTCTGTTTTTCGCTTTTTGGTTATTTTTCTCAACAAAGAGATAATTAGACCTAAGGTTTATAAAATGAAGTATAGAATTAGTCTTGAGAGCGTTTACTAGGGGGAAGGGTGTACTAGGTTAATAGGAAGTCTCTAGGTGTCTAGTACTAGTCTCATGCGTTTGCTAATGTTTTTTTGTAGATGCCTCTAGGTAGCCACTGTCAGAAAGCGCACAATGCTTGATGAAAGTCGATCCTGTAACTCTAAAAAACACTGGAAAAAAACCGAACTAATTTATTTTCTCTTGAAGAATTCACTTTTTCTATAGTCAAGTACTGAATACTTTCCCGTAGAAACTACTGAGACCTTGTTGTTGGCATCTCTAAACTTGCTTGGATTGCTCATGTAAACCAAATTTAAGACTAAATTTCGCGAGAAATCGTACAATCTCTCACTGTGCACCAGCATAATCGTACAATTAAGCCAAAATCTGTGCATTGTATGGTCAAACAGTACAAGTTGCTTATAAGGTTGACAATTATCTCTTAAGTTAAAAACTGTAAAGTCAGTGCAATCGAAATTGCAGTACTGTAAGAAAAGATCTAGTCATGCATTTCATTTTTGAATCAATTGTAAATTAAATTACTTAGAAATATAACTAATTTATATTAAGTGTACATAAAATGTAATTTATCTCAAGAAAACACCTACTTGAATACATCTTTTAAAATAAATAAACACATAAATTTTTATGTGCTCTATTGTAGAATTAGTGGTACAATATATAAAGAGTGATTTAAAATTGTTGAGGTTTCAGCACTCTATACTTTTTAAACCAGAAACAAATTAAAATTGCATACCAAAAATGAACTTTACACATGATGAAGTGGAGTTAACAGTATTCCTCCTCTCAATTATGTGCTCAAATACCCTGGCTTGAAGCTCAAGTACGTTTCTCGATACAATAATTTCAACATGATTCATTATTTCTGTACATATGTCAATATAATGTGATACCTGAGATCTTTGATAGCTTTATAATGTTACAGTAAATAGTCAAAAAAATATATCAATCAAAATCTCATTCCAATTATTGATCAAGGAAAATATTTGGGATGCATATTGCTCCAGGGCTTTGCTTGCATTGACATTTTTGCATATAACCATTGTCATTAATCCATACAAATTCAAATAACGAGATAATATGTGAAGGGCTCAAGACAGTGGATTATTCTTATCCAACAAACAACTGAATGAAACACGTAAGGGGTGATCATATAGAGAAGGAGTAACTTTAATGTGTCAATCATCATTTCCTTTGTCTGATTAAAGTTTATACCTTTAAATCATTTAGTGATACTCATTTACTCTTATTTAATTCTTGGATTTGGGTAAATGTTTATGGGTCAAGGGTCATGATTCATACTAGGATTTTGTGAAATTAATCTTTCAACCAAATCTATATAGTATGTAAAAAGCAATTTTAGGGATTCAGAAAAGACAAAACAATCAAAATATGTCTTTTTATTGAGGAAAGGTGCACCATACGGAATTGTTTTTAAATAGTTTTATAGTTAACTACAGTTGGAAGTTCTACAATGGTGGATTCATGACAAAGTATGTAAATATGATCATACACAAAAATATGATCTCTGAGAACTGTAACATGAGAGTGCAACTTTCAAGAATCAAAGAGGATTGAAAGCAAGTTATTTACGAATTGCATTCGTAAAGTTAAATTGTCATTTATTGTAACATCTGTTGAATGCTTTCTTTGAGTTCTATGTGTCAGAAAAAATGAGGTAAGCACTTATTTTAACAAATTTCTTATTTTATCAGTAGAACTAATATTCCAATTTTCAACTTTTGTGTAGTAAAAAAAATAGAAGTTCATATCCTTATTTTATCCACTATGTCGAAAAACACTGAGTTCTTGTATTTTTTTTATTTATGTTTTAGAAATGTTTTGAGGATTTTTTGATACTACATTTTGTGTTATGAAGTATGTTTTGTATATACTGTACAAATAGGTTTAAGTAGTTACAGGAATTTATTAACAGTGGAATGATATTTTAAATACATAGTTTATTACTTTAATTCCTTGTATCAAAACAATACAGTGTAATTTTTTAAAATTTGTAGCATGTTTTTTTTTAGAACGTTTGTATCTGCATGTCTTGATCAGATAAGATTCAAATTAGAGTTAACTAATAATTATTTTTAAATTTGAGTTAACATATGAGTTAGTTCTATAGTTTTGTTACAAAGAGAATGGATAAAACATAACAGTAAAACAAAAAAACTAACCTCTGGTACTAGTGGCCATATCAGCAATTTTTTGGAAGGAGTCTAAGAAGGATGTGGATGCCAATATGGTAGACCTAAAATAAATGGAAGTGCTTATGTGTACAAATGACTAAAAATATCAATGGGAATTGTTAAAAGAGAGAGAGAGAGAAATTATCTTTACTGTTTCATTCTTAGGGGAAAAGGTTAATAATGTCCATAATGTTTTATCTTCATCATAAATGTACAAAATAAGGTAGAAAAGTAGTAAAGCAATATCAAGAGACATTTAAGCAAAACAGTGGACAGCTGGTTTTTATCAATGTGTAAATAAATTTACATTGGTCAGCTAAATACAAATTCAGTCCCCTTAATCTAAAATTAAAAAAAAAAGAACCCTTTCTTTTTTTATATTGAAGAGAAATTTTGTAGCCAGCAAATTTTAAATGGGTTGAATAAAAATCAGGTGCATTTTTGAGGTGACCTATTGTAACAGCATTTTTCCATAGGAAAAATGCTAGGTAGGCATTAATGGGACCTTTCTATGAAATTCATAACTTAAAGATGTGAGTGTATTAGATAGATTTTTTATAAAATACATAGATAAAACTATTAATACTATAAAATGTCAAAAGCTGATAAGCTTTTGAATCAATAGAAAAAATTAAATCTATTCAAAGTATTTGAACATTAAATGGCAAATGTTTCAAACTACAATACACAGCATTACACATTACATGATCAATAACACACTTTGTTAAATATTTATTAAAGTTAACATTAAATTAAACATTTCCATACACATATGGAGACCAAAATGAAATATTTATTTACCTTAGCTGTGCGTGAAATTTACTGGCTTTGAAAAGGAAATCTTCCCATACTGGTGCACTGTTCTGTAACAAAAGATAAAATATTAAAAAACACAATATAAACTCAATATTCAATTTTATATAAAGACATTAAAATACAATACAAAGTCCCAAATCCAGAAACCTCCTGACCTCGGCCATTCCGGATTATTTGCATTTTTTGTCTAAAAAATCTTAATCTACCCACACACACAGATTTTGCATTTGCAATAGTAAAATAGCAGATATATAAATAGGAATAATTAAGGAAAAAAACCTTTTTAATAAAATGCAACAAATTTTGCTTGCAAATCTTCTAATTTTTCTGTGTGGTATTTACTCTGAACATGTTGGTTATTTTGCGTTGTTTCATCAATAAGGTTCAGGTTTAACTCCTTGTTCTTTAAAAATTGTCACAAAGATATAAAAAAGTGAGGAAAAAAAGCACTGGTTATCAAAATGTCCGGACGATTCCGGATTTGGGACTCTGGTATACTTTTGCATACAATTGTACAGTGACAAATGTTTGTTAGAGAAGAAATAAATCCAGAAATAATAAAAAAAAAGTGTGAAAAATAATTATTCAGTTGTGTAACTATTGCCTATCAATTGAATCATGGGATTAAATTTTAAGTAAATAAAATTGTAAGAATAGCTCGAATAGAAAGCATGCATTTTCACAAATTTCGAAGCTTTTTCATAATCAACAATAAACTAGAAAAGGATTGTCTATTAACAATAAAAGTTTTCAAGGTATAATTTTACAAGTTTAGAGAGATCAAGGTTCACTCATTATTTAATTGAAGAAACTATACTATACTGCTTTTAGCAAAGCATGCCTTTGATGATTATGTAATATAAAAGCAAAGTCTGTATAATTTCACACAAACCCTAATTTAGAATACAACTTCTTAAAATATAATAAATTAAAAAGAAGTTATGATTAGCAAGGGCAATATAAAAGGGGTGCCACAGCTTTCATTAATTTAAAATATCTGCTCTTTTTAGATGGCAAATATTTTTTAAGTAATAAAAGTACTTCCTCTTATTAATCTTATCATAGGCATGATATATTAAGTCCCAGCAAAAAACTAGAAATACAACCATACCATAAACAAAAACAGATTAGAAGGCATTAGAAAAAATTTTGAATACTCACATGAGTTTAATAAAATCTCTGGGATTGAGCCCTGTAAGCACATTCAGATAATTTTGAAGGTGGTCTTGGGTCTTGTTTATTTTTCCCAATTACAATCAAATTGTCATAACAGAGAATGAGCATTGGGTTGACTGACTTTTTAACATTTTGTCTGTGTGGAAAGCAAAATTTCAATTTGCACCAGATAAAATTAGATTCATAATGTATTTTGTGTTACATTTGACAACTAAGACATTTTGGTGTGTCCTCAAACCACTCCCCTGAATACCTATATACCTGGATTAAAAATATTTAAAACTAAAAAATTATTTTATGATAATTTACTAATTGAATTTATTGTTTAGAAATCTGGCAATTCATACTTTTAACATACTGGAGCTTTTGACACAAAGAACCTCAAGTATAGTAGTTTTGAAAAGGCTCTATCAAAATCAACTCATCTTTCAAGGAGAGAAACAGGAAAATAATAAATAAATTCTATATGGGATTGCAAAATTTTTATGGCGCTTTTGTGGATTGAGTGAATAAAGATTTTTTCAATGAACCCACCCAAGATTTTATGCAATAAATTTTTCTTGGGCTAAATATGGCTAATTTTTGTTGAGCAAGTGTGCCCCTTTTGACAAAATAATTTTTGAGTTTTAATCAATATCATTTGATTTCTAACACACAGAATTCACAAAGAGAAATTCTTTTTTTAAATGATATTTTGTAAAAATCAACATTATTTTTCTTGAAAGTGAGTAGCGATCAAAAGTTCATTCAGTGCACAAGGAGATACCTTTTTTTATAAAATGTTCATCTGAACAAATTTTATTCTTACCTTAAGATCCGATATAATGTGTTGAAATAGTCCCCCTAAGGCACTAAACTCCTTCTCCACCGCAGGCTCCATCTTCAGGTAACAGATTAATTCCAAGCAATTTGTTTAATCCACTTGACAGATGCACGAACTACTATAATACACACCGGATCACCATGATTTTGCAAGAACATTTTTTTTCGTCACTCACAGGTAAAGGCAGACCATGACCTAATGCAGACTATTTCCCCGCAATATGATAGAAGATAAAAATAATATTCTTATCTCTTGTTTCGAAAGGAAAAAGAATTTAAAATGACAGAAACATGATGAGTATGATTCATGACATAAGATCCCACGATCTTCCGACATAAACAAGGATATTCAAAGGGACCGATAGCAAAAAGAACCGGGAAAGCTTGGACGGATCGATGTAGCTCGAAATCTTTTGTAAATATTATCACTATTGGTTACATTCATTGCAATGTTAAATTGTTTTGAACAAAATACAAAACATGGACTACTTTGGAGATTTCTCTAGTGGAAGCGAAAAGCGAAAACTGACACACAAACAAACAGTTTTGTTTATTTCACTTCATTTTAAAGAGAAACAAAAACTAACGATCGATTAAAATCGATTTGGTAAATTCTTTTATACTTTTTGTTAAAACGAAGAAAATAATGAAATAAGTTAAAACAATGACTGCGGACCTGGAATGTTATTGATAGATCTACTTACATCAATATTAAATTAATTAAAAAATAAGACATGGAGGGAAAAGCGAATGGATTCAATCGGAAAATTAAATTTTCAAATAAACTAGCGTTGATGCTCAGAAACAACAAAGATTCCTCTATTTTGTATTTATTACCAACAGTAGTAAACTTCAAAAATTTTAATTCTCATTATATTTACTTATTGCATACGAGAAGGGATTTTTAGTGCTTCCAAACAAATCACCGGTAGATGAAAATTTACTTCCTGTTATCAAATACGGAGCTTTTTCAATAATTTTGTATTTTGAATTTCGTGGGAAAAAAACATGCTTGTAGTCTGTATTTCTTAGTAGTTCGGAAATAAAACCTTTTTGTTTCGGTTTTTCTTGTTAACAGTGGTAATTGGTGATTTTTAATCAACGTACTATTAGAGTAACACAACGGGCTATTGACGACGGTTCGGGATCAATTCCTTAAGTGAAAAATCCAATTGCAGCACCACGTAATTTCGGGCCGAGCGGCCTGGTTGGTAGGGCACCGAGCTCGTGACTGACTGATCATGAGTTCGATCCCAGCTGACCGAAAACTCCCGTGTACGCTAAAGGTGCCTGGTGCCCGAAAAATCTGTCACGGTCACAAAGTCCTCCATGTTCCCATAATAAATCAATACCTTTGGGGGTGCCGAACCAGGGATTAGTTGGTGTCTGGTTTGGATCAAAATTACAACCGTGTGCTTGAGCATGATTGAATGTCGTGAAAATGTGACCTCTCCGTAAAAACGAGACGGGTCGATGTGCTGCCATATGTTGGCTAAAAAAATTCGAGCTAAGTTGGACTTCCTCCCAATGGGGCTCACTTGCATGGAAGCTGCACCCTCCCCCCCTCTCGCCTCTTGGCGTCTTCGACGGGCCTGGCACTTCTTTGGTCTGCCAGTGTAGGCATAAGAAACAACAACAACGTAATTTCGAACCACGGTCAGATGACGTGGCAACATCTGAGCTGGCACCCCTCTCAAAACTTCCACACCAACCCAATGTGAGGACTTTCGGCCACGATAGATTTAAGGTGCACCAGCCGAATCTACACTATATGTTTACAAACATCCAGTCCCGAATTCAAATCAGGAACCTTCCAATCTAGAGGCTAAAACCTTTACCACTATACCGGTTGGACGGCCTTGTTATCAGTGGAAACCTCTGAAATGGAATACTTGAAAAGCAGCACGTTCAAACAGAAAAGCACTGGGGTCATTCCACGCAAAATGAGCAGATCGCTGTGGCTGACACATCACCGATTTTGATGAAAATTAATTCTTAGATAGATCACATATAGTAAGGAGGAACTGCCAAGTATTAGATTTTGGCGTCGGTCGCCTAATGTTGGCGCTAAACTAACTTGTGCAGGATTCCATTCAGCAGCTGGCCGCCATATCCATCTAACCACTAAAACCGGTAGAAAGTGTCGGCCTCGAAGAAAGCATTGAACGTTTTAAAACTCAACAAAACTTTATTAACATAACAAGAGGTAAAAACTATTCTAAACGTGTGCCACGAGTAACAGACAGCGCGGACACACCATGCTAAGCAGCAGAGGTACAAGGGAATGCAGGAAGGTCAACAGGCTATTTATAACAGGCCAATCTTATTCTTCCGCGTGCGTCACAAAACATAGTTTGCATAATAGCATTGATGCCACAGTAGCCCCTCCCTAGTCCCGAAGTCAGTCTCTGGACTGATAAGGGACGACAAAACGTACGTGACGACCAGATCTTGTGACAACACCCTTGCGTAGAGAAGATGTCAAGTGTTGGGTAGCATCATTAACCTTCTCAGCTGTGGATTCGAAAGGCTTTGATGTACTTGCATCAGAGGGCTCTTGTAGCGGAACGTCATGAGGGATGAAGATAAAAGCAGGCTTCAGCCGATCAACTGACACGCTGACTCTCTTGCCCTTGATAAGCAAGGTGTAAAACTTAGGTTTACGTTCAACTACAGGGTACGGACCGTTGTATGGTTGCTGGAGCGGTCGTCGTATGGCATCTACCCGTACAAACACACGAGATGTTTGAGCCAACTCCTTACTCACAAACACAGCTGACCTGGTAGAGTGATGCTTTGCAGGAACGGGTCTCAGCTCATTCATCTTCCGCCATAAATCTCCCAAAAGGTCTGCACGAGACGATATAGCACCAGGTGATGTGGCCCGAAGGAATTCACCCGGAATACGGAGAGAACATCCGTAAACTAGATCCGCCGTCGTAGCTCCGATGTCATCCTTCAAGCTCGTCCGAATACCAAGCAGCACTGTAGGCAGGACTTGAACCCATCGCTCCGTTCCATGGCTCATGATGGAACTCTTCAGGTGCCGGTGGAAGCGCTCCACGGTGCCATTGCACTTCGGATTGTAGGCTGTGGTTCGTGTCTTGATGACACCAAGAAATTTAACAAGGGTGGTGAAGAGGTCACTCTCAAACTGCCGTCCCTGGTCAGTGGTGATGATCTCGGGAACGCCAAATCTTGAAACCCAGCCGGAGTAGAAGGTATCAGCCACTGTAGCCGCAGTCTGGTCCTGCATTGGAAAGACCTCTGGCCACCTTGTGAAGCGATCAACGGCTGTCAGTGCGTAGACGAAACCCTTCGACGGCGGTAGAGGTCCAACAATGTCGAGATGCACATGGGCGAACCGAGCTGAAGGAAGATCAAAGGAACCAGTGGGAGAAAGTGTGTCGTTGAACCTTAGCCTTTTGACAATTGATGCACTGTTTGCACCAGGTCTTGATATCTCTTGACATCGATGGCCAGACGAACCTTTTGCTCACCATGTCCAAAGTTGCACGTGCGCCGGGATGCGACAGTCCATGCAAAGTCTGAAAGATACTCTTACGAAAAGAATTAGGAACATATGGACGAATGTGACCAGTGGACACATCGCAAATCACCTCTGATGAAGCGAGTGCTAGTGACCTCAACTCAAGACCAGAATCAGATTCGCGCAGAGATCGCAACTCCTCATCATTGCACTGTGCCTTTGCCAAACTTTCGTAATCAATTTCACCAGAACTTGACAAGTTGATCTCACAAATGCGTGAAAAACTATCAGCCACCGAATTTTCAGTACCAGGCACAAACCTGATATCGGTAGAAAATTGACTTATAAACTCTAAATGTCGAATTTGTCTAGGTGATTGTTTATCACATTTTTGCTGAAAAGCAAAGATTAGAGGCTTATGATCTGTGAAAATAACACACTCGCGTCCCTCAATCATGTGCCTAAAATACTTGATTGAAGAATAGACAGCTAATAGTTCACGGTCATAGCAACTATAGCGTAACTCGGCATCGTTGAGTTTTCGTGAGAAAAATCCCAATGGTTGAACCTGCCCATTGATTACCTGTTGCAAAACCCCACCAATTGCGAAATCTGAAGCATCCACGACCAAATGTAAAGAAGCATCAGGCACAGGATGTGCCAAAAGTGCAGCATTAGAAATTGCATCTCTGCATACCTGAAATGCCAACTTGGCTTCCTCTGACCATGAAAGAACAGTTTTGTCTTTCTTCCTGCGCTTTCCATCACCCTTTGCAAGAGTATGCAAACTAGCTTGAACTTTAGCTGCATCTCTTAAAAAACGATGATAGAAGTTTGTCATTGCTAGGAAACGACGCAATTCTTCGACCGTGTGAGGTAGGGGAAATTCTAGCAAGGCTTTGACCTTTTCGGGTAGGGGTTCGATACCATCCTTAGACACAAGGAAACCCAAGAAACTGATTTTTGTCTTACCGAACTCGCATTTATCAAGGTTAATTACCAGTCCATAATCCACTAACCGCTGGAAGACTTGTTTCAAGTCGGCCTTGTGGTTTTCCTCACTTTCAGAAGCTACAATGATGTCATCAATGTACGATACACAGCAATCAAGACCCCTTAAGACGTTATCGATAAAGCGCTGAAAGCTTTGGGCTGCGCATCTTAACCCGAAGCACATGGAAGTGTATTCGTAAAGTCCAATGGGAGTTATTACTGCAGTTTTCTGAATGTCACACGGTTCAATAGGAATCTGGTGGTACGCCTTCACGAGATCGATCTTTGAAAACACCCTTTTACCACTCAAAGTATGCGTAAAATCCTGGATATGGGGTACGGGGTAACGATCAGGAATCGTAATATAATTAAGCCTCCTGTAATCCCCGCATATACGCCACCCAGAAGGTTTTTTAGGTACAAGGTGTATGGGACTTGCCCATTGACTTTTAGAAGGTCTAATTATACCTTACCGGAGTAGTTCGCCAAATTCCTTCTTAACAGCCAACAGCTTTTCAGGAGATAACCGTCGTGCAGTGGAAAACACTGCGGGACCTTTAGTTTCAATCCAATGAGTCACAGGATGGGGCTTAGGATTTTTAACCATATTTGGGTTTGTAAGTTGTGGGTACAAGGACATAATCTCTGAAAAAGGGGTTTGCTCCGAAACCAGGGTCAAACCAAATGTTGGTCCGGGACAAGCCAAACCCTTTGCCACTAGCATAGAGGCAGCATCAAGAAGCCGATTATTTCGCATATCCACTAACAACCCATAATGCTTTAAAAATCCGCTCCTATAATAGGATGAGAAACCTCTGCAACTAAAAAATTCCATTCAAAACTTCGACCAACACCAAAATTTAACCTTAACCCTTTCGAACCAAAGGTTTTGATTCTAGAACCGTTTGCTGCATACAAACTAAGGGTATCTAGAAAACTTTCAGGCGAAAGCCTCTTCGGAAAACAGCTGACCACTGCACCACTATCTACAAGATAACGAAACCATGTCATAGTGTCGCACACGAAAAGTCGGCTGTTCTGCTGGCTGTCATTTGCCGCCGATTGAACAAACGAGCCACTCAGTTTTCCGAATATTGGCATGGCTGAATACATCTATGTGCCTTTTCCCCAAAACGTTTGTGATACCAACACAACTTGCCCTTTTCAAGACGTTCCATTGAACCATCCCGACTTTTGGGAGTACCACCCCTTACTTGTTTATTGCCCCCAGAATAGCTCCGTCGTCTCTGAAATCCTCTTGATAGCCGTTTAAACTGTACACTCAATGACGCTATTTCATCTTTAAGTGACTGCAAAGTTACGTCCTCAGCTGCAGCAGCTGAAACGCTCACCACCGAATTCGAACATTCCGAAACATCACGAACTTTATCGGCAACCGCTGCTAAACTGTCAAGCGAACCCTCTGTACTAACTGAAAGAATTTGCTGAACGTGCACTGGTAGCCTTTGCATCCAAAGTGCACGCAAAACATAATTTGAAAGTTTGCCAGATGACAAATTTTTCATCTCATGCAGTAACGTAGAAGGGCGTCTATCGCCTAAATGCAAGTCTTGCAGCAACAGCTTTAAACGAGATGTCTCAGATTGAGAAAAGTGCCTAACAATAGCTTCCTTAATCGTAACATACGGGTTTTCTGGGGGTTTACGAACAAGATCCCGAATTATTGAAAAAACATTTTTATCAACTGCCGAAACGACACAATGAAATTTTGTGTTTGGTTCAGTAATACCAGCAAGAAAAAACTGGCTTTCCAACTGCAAAAACCAAGTTTCGGGATCCGAATCCCAGAATGGAGGTGCTCTAAAGGCAACACGAGATACCTCAGGGGCGGCATCAGCATTTTGATCACTAGAAACAATAGCAGAAATAGGTTCTTTGACCTCAGTGTCAGTCATATTTAAATTCGAAATTACGCTTAAAAGCAATCAAAAGATATCTACAACACTATTACTATAACAATATCCGCACTAAACCTTCCAAACCAGAATGTACTGACATAAAATGATCTAGTTTAAAAGGAGCCACCAACCTATTTGCGGGCTTAAAATTAGACTATGAACTTTTAAAATATAATGTAAATAACACAATGAACAAAAACCAACATGTACCAAAGTTAAGTTAAGAAAGAATTCAATTCATGGATATCAGAAAAAACGCCCAGAGCTTGATTTGGAATCTACGAAAACGCGCGAACGAAACCGGTCAAGAGCGAAAATCGGTAAACACTCACCCAAGTTCTCGTCACCCGCTCCGCAGCTATGCACTGGCTGAATAAATAAAACTCATGCCGTGCAGCTCCAACCTCAGAAGGTTTTTACAATTCTCAGTCCGCGTCACCACTTTGGCGTCGGTCGCCTAATGTTGGCACTAAACTAACTTGTGCAGGATTCCATTCAGCAGCTGGCCGCCATATCCATCTAACCACTAAAACCGGTAGAAAGTGTCGGCCTCGAAGAAAGCATTGAACGTTTTAAAACTCAACAAAACTTTATTAACATAACAAGAGGTAAAAACTATTCTAAACGTGTGCCACGAGTAACAGACAGCGCGGACACACCATGCTAAGCAGCAGAGAGGTACAAGGGAATGCAGGAAGGTCAACAGGCTATTTATAACAGGCCAATCTTATTCTTCCGCGTGCGTCACAAAACATAGTTTGCATAATAGCATTGATGCCACAGTATGTTCAAGATGTATATTTTATTTTTTATTGAATTTTAAAGTTCAAGGTCACACAAATGTAGATTTTTTAGCACTGATTGAGACCCTATATTTCAATAAGTTATTGGCACAAATTAAAAATTTTATATTGTTACATTCTTCAGTAAAAAGTCTTTTAGGAAATGTCAGAATATAGTTTTATATCCGTCACTGCTCATTCTCAGGGATCAGCGAAAATAGAGTTTTTGCCAATTTGATACAATTTTCAAATTGCGCTTAAAAATGGAGAAAACAGTATCAAAAATTATTCTTAACAAAGCACTTCTTCTGTCTAAAAGTTTGGTATCATTTAGTGATTGTGTTTCTATTCATTAGATAAGAAAAAAAAATAGTAAACAAAGTAAAATAATTGAAAACGGCGATTTTTCTATTTTTTTAAATACAAGTTTCATTGAGGACAACTCCGAAAACCTCAAAAATTTTCAGGATTATGTGTCAAGATGTATATTATTTGTCCTGAAATTTCCATCCTTGTAATTTGTTTATTTTCGTCCCAGGAATATTTTTACCCAGATGGAAATTATGGTTTATTTTATCGAAGTTGTGAGATCGCTTAATGTTGCATGTTTGAAGTACTATTTCTCAAAAAGTACTTAACGTAGACAAATATATTTTACATCTTTATAATCTGTACAGAATTGTCTTTTTTTCACTTTGGCAACAACAATTTTAAACATCATATTTAATCTAAAATGTAGTTGCAAGAATTGGAAAATTGTCATTTTTGACAGAAATAAAAACATTTCTATGGCCTAAAGAAATTTTACGACATACTTTAAATTCATGCCAGTTACAGTGCTAGGTATGATAATATTACTGATAGAGTTTGGAAGTCGCATTTTAATTTTTTCATCTTCAAAACACACACACAGTTAACGAAAATAGCAATTTTCTACTCTAAATAGGCATAAGAATTCAAATGAAGGACATCTCTGATAAAACCGACATTTCACAGGATTACAGTTGTTTATTACATGTTTATTACTTGTAAAAAAATTTCGGGATTGTAATCTGTGTAGTAAAGCAACAATAATAAAATCGAAATCATAACATTGAAAGACAGTTCCGAAAACCTCAAAAATTTTCAGGATTATGTGTCGAGATGTATATTATCTGTCCTGTAACTTCCATCATTGTAATTTGTTTATTTTCGTCCCAGGAATATTTTTACCTAGATGGAAATAATCGTTTTATTTTATCGCATGATGAATCAAAAAAGGCGGGAACACGCCAGTGAGATCCATTTCCGCCTTTGAAAGAGATGCTATTACATTCAAGGGCAGATAACCGAATAAATAAACACTATTAAATGAATTATGGTTATAAATGTGCTTGGTTTACTAAACCAAAAGCTTTCGAACATCGACGAATGTTCGATGGCAATCCAGAAGTATTCCATCAGTAACCGTAGCCATTACGGGAACGCGTAACTATCATTGCTACATTCATATTCCCAACTGTACGACACAAAATTCTTGTTTCATATTTATCACAATCACCAACAAAAGAAGCAAATAATTTAAAAAGAATTCGGCAGCATATTAAAATCAACTTGCAATTATAGAAGATGCAAAATTTAACATGGGAGATTTACCACATAGTGAACTTGAAAAGGTAACTAGTTGAAAGTCAGTAACTATGTTACTAAGTTGAAATTTTTAAACTTGTTTTGACACTGATTTTTTCTGCTTATATAATTCACCTTTGAAGTTAAAAATGATTTGGTATTTTTTTGTTAATTTAGAGTTTCATTACCTGTATTTAATTTCTCTTTCATCATTGAAGTTCTCGTAATATACATAGACTGGAATGCAAATGTCATGATTTTGATTTTATTATTGTTGCTTTAGGACGCAGATTACAATCCCGAAATTTTTTTTACAAGTAATAAACATATTAAACTGTAATCCTGTGAAATGTCGGTTTTTATCAGAAATGTCCTTCATTTGAATTTTTATGCCTATTTAGAGTAGAAAATTGCTATTTTCGCTGTGTGTGCAGGCCCTGATTTACCATTAGGCCCGTGAGGCACGGGCCTAGGGCCCCATAATTTAAAGGGCCCCTAAGTTTCAAAAGTATCTAAAAAATTTTAAAAGTTTTTAAGTAGTTACATAAATTATTGGGTATTTAAGTAAATGTCCGTCGACCGTTTCCCCCACTATCACATTCTTGTAATTACATTAATTATCTAACTATTATGTTTTTAATTTTTATCTGCTTTATTTTGTTTTGCCAATAATTATAAGTAATGGCACGATTTTCTCAAACTTTTTGGTGACATCTGTGAAACGGTCAACAGTCAAATACGTAAGTACCAATTATAGTTATAAAATTAGTTTTTGTGATGAACAAATAACATGGGGGGGGGGTAAACACGGGGCCCCTTCCTGCGTGTTGTGCCTACTATACCAAATTTTCTAAATCGGGCCCTGTGTGTGTGTGTGTGTTTTGAAGATGAAAAATTAAAATGCGACTTCCAAACTCTATCAGTAATATTATCATACCTAGCACTGTAACTGGCATGAATTTAAAGTATGTCGTAAAATTTCTTAAACCCATAGAAATGTTTTTAATTCTGTCAAAAAGGACAATTTTCCATTTTTTGCAACTAAATTTTAGATTAAATATGATGTTTAAAATTGTTGTTGCCAAAGTGAAAAAAAGACAATTTTGTGCAGATTATAAAGATGTAAAATATGTTTGTCTACGTTAAGTACTTTTTGAGAAATAGTACTTCAAACATGCAACATTAAGCGATCTCACAACTTCGATAAAATAAACCATAATTTCCATCTAGGTAAAAATATTCCTGGGACGAAAATAAACAAATTACAAGGATGGAAATTTCAGGACAAATAATATACATCTTGACACATAATCCTGAAAATTTTTGAGGTTTTCGGAGTTGTCCTCAATGAAACTTGTATTTAAAAAAAATAGAAAAATCGCCGTTTTCAATTATTTTACTTTGTTTACTATTTTTTTTCCTATCTAAGGAATAGAAACACAATCACTAAATGATACCAAACTTTTAGACAGAAGAAGTGCTTTGTTAAGAATAATTTTTGATACTGTTTTCTCCATTTTTAAGCGCAATTTGAAAATTGTATCAAACTGGCAAAATCTCTATTTTTGCTGATCCCTGAGAATGAACAGTGACGGATATAAAACTACATTCTGACATTTCCTAAAAGACCTTTTACTGAAAAATGTAACAATATAAATTTTTTTAATTTGAGCCAATAACTTATTGAAATATAGGGTCTCAAACAGGTTACAATCAGTGCTAAAAAATCTACATTTGTGTGACCTTGAACTTTAAAATTCAATAAAAAATAAAATATACATTTTGGACATCTAATACTTGGCAGTTCCTCCTTACAAAATGTGATCTATCTAAGAATTAATTTTCAGTAAAATCGGTGATGTGTCAGCCACAGCGATCTGCTCATTTTGCGTGGCATTACCCACTGGCGGCATCTACACTTAACTTAACAGGAAGTCTTCATAAATGCTGGAGAGAAATGTTTTCGAGACTAGTTTCTTCGGTAATACAACTAAATTTTGATTCTTTAAAGTTTCTCCTCTTAAGTTTTAAAAACTATTATAGTACAATAAATGTAATCATAAAATTGTATTTAGAAACTAGATTTAAACACCTAACCACATGCTATGAAGTTATTTGCTGTGACCAAACCTTTGTAAATCAAGACGATACCAAGATCTCAATATTTACAGCTGAAGCTCGTTTTAACTAGTTTCAACCATAGTAGCCGCTATCATAGAGGAAATATAATAGCATAGAACTAGCCACTGCATGACCAGCACGGCGTTGCCGTTGCCCTTGACAGTTCTATTCGTAGGGTCAGGTGTGACCACTGCTCACTAACCCCTCCCTCCCTAGTGATTGCTACGAATTCCATTTGGTTTGCATTCGTAGCCTATTAGATAACAGCTTACACGTCGTGTCGCCGTTATCAAAAAACTAAACAATACCAGTCAAAATTTGTTTTGCTTTATTAAGCTGAAAGCGTTTGAGAGCAGCAAATGGAATCTGAGATGCGAAGGTCAAATTTGAAAAAATATAAAAGTGTGAATTAAGAAATTATTTATTTAAAGAGAATCATATTTTTAGGTATTGATCTAATGCAAAGTTTTCCAGATTTCTTATCCATTGAAATTTTTACTTTATCTCTAACAATCTACATAACTCCAGTTAAAACTTTATTTTTTTTTCCCGCTGAAAAATCGTTCCTCCGTAAAATCAAAAAGAAAAAATAAATTTAGAATATGTCATCTCTTTATGCCGTTGCCATTGTAAGGAAAACAATAATTAAATTCATTTAAAAATGTTCTAGATTAAATTTCGGGCGCGATAGAAAAATTTGGACTACCTGTGTGCAAAATCTCATTGTAAGTGCCAGATTCGACAGGAAAATCCACATACACATAGACAAACACTTCCTTTTATAGTAGTAGAGATGAGCGGTCCCTTCCCCACGATAATTTTTCAGAATATGTACCTGATAGTTTATAAACAAATCGAAATACAATTCCAGGTCAAAATATGTCTACATCACAAGTGATCTACCACGAAGAATACAACACTATTCTATTATTTTGGATTAGTATAATCCATCATACAAGATTTGTCAATCCTTTTTATATTTCTTCTTTTGGTGTCACATGTTTTGTCTAAACTTAATTTCGAAGTTTATGTGTGATTACCAGTTAATAACTCCAACAAAAATTTATCTATGAGAGGTAGGTAGAGGTATTTTAACTATGAACCAACACAAAGGACTATTGACGACGATCTCGGGAAGATTCGAGGACAACCCCACGTTATTTTGAACCACTGTCAGATGACGAAAATTGATTTATGGAAGCAGGGCCCGATTTAGAAAATTTGGTATAGTAGGCACAACACGCAGGAAGGGGGCCCCCCATGTTATCCGTTCATCACAAAAACTAATTTTAAAACAATAATTGGTACTTACGTATTTGACTGTTGACCGTTTCAAAAATTGTTGAAAAAACATTCCAGAAAATATGAAAAGTTATTTTTGTTTAAAAATTTTAGATACTTTTGAAACTTTGGGGCCCTTTAAATTATGGGGGCCCTAGGCCCGTGCCTCACGGGCCTAATGGTAAATCAGGGCCTGTATGGAAGTATATAATACTTTGGCCACTAAAATGCTTGATTATGCATTGTAATCAACTTGAAACTCTTTACTATCTTCAAGTAATTTGAAAAAATTGTATAACTAAACAAAGAATTACTTATTGAAGGAGCACTAAGGATGTAAGAGCTGCGGTAGCTCAGTCAGTAGAGCGTCGGGCTCGCATCAGAAGGGTTGTGGGTTCTGTCCTCAGCGGAGCCTGCAATTCTGATGGTTGCGAGACCGCCGTGTTCGCTAATGGTGGCTGGGTCACAAAGTCCCCCATGTTCCCATACCAAATCAATACCTCTGGGGGTACCTGATCAGGGGGTTATCGGCCTCTGATTGAGATCTAAATTACGATACATGTGAGAGTGAATGGATGTGTGAAAGGGACATTCCTGTAAAACGGATGGGTCGTGCATGAAGAAGTCCAACCCTCCGGGGCAATGGCACCCCCAATTGGGCCATATATGGCCCGCACAACAACAACTAAGGATGTAATTCTTGGAGCAAATGAAATATTACAATCTCATCCTGAATGTTCATTTATACATTGTAAAATATGGTATTTGAAAATTCTTAAATTAATAATGCCTGAATGTATCTCTCTTCATCGTTTAAAATAAAATTCATTACCAAATCACAGATCATTAGAAGTATCAAAGCATTGCACTTTCATTACAAATAGCTTTTAATTCGCCTCACAACTGTCTTATCTCAGTATTATTTGTCCAAAACAAATCATAAAAATTTCAGTGAAACTAGAATCTTTTATTGTTTTTAGATAGGCGGCAAAGGACCAAAGATTAAGATTGCCTTGGAACGAAAGTCCAAATGTATATTCTTAATGTCCTCTAATTTCAGATGTTGGGGAATTGAGTGCGTTAATACTTTGCACCATTCAATGATTCATCATTCTAACCCACATAGCAGTTAATCAGAAAAACAAATTTTGCTTTTGCATGTTTTATAAATTATACTTAATCATTTTTAATTTTTAGGGTTCGCTGCAATGTTGAAATACTAATTTTTCTAGCAAATGGGTTTTATAGCAAATAGCTTTTAATTCGCCTCACAACTGTCTTATCTCAGTATTTTATTTGTCCAAAACAAATCATAAAAATTTCAGTGAAACTAGAATCTTTTATTGTTTTTAGATAGGCGGCAAAGGACCAAAGATTAAGATTGCCTTGGAACGAAAGTCCAAATGTATATTCTTAATGTCCTCTAATTTCAGATGTTGGGGAATTGAGTGCGTTAATACTTTGCACCATTCAATGATTCATCATTCTAACCCACATAGCAGTTAATCAGAAAAACAAATTTTGCTTTTGCATGTTTTATAAATTATACTTAATCATTTTTAATTTTTAGGGTTCGCTGCAATGTTGAAATACTAATTTTTCTAGCAAATGGGTTTTATAGCAAATAGCTTTTAATTCGCCTCACAACTGTCTTATCTCAGTATTATTTGTCCAAAACAAATCATAAAAATTTCAGTGAAACTAGAATCTTTTATTGTTTTTAGATAGGCGGCAAAGGACCAAAGATTAAGATTGCCTTGGAACGAAAGTCCAAATGTATATTCTTAATGTCCTCTAATTTCAGATGTTGGGGAATTGAGTGCGTTAATACTTTGCACCATTCAATGATTCATCATTCTAACCCACATAGCAGTTAATCAGAAAAACAAATTTTGCTTTTGCATGTTTTATAAATTATACTTAATCATTTTTAATTTTTAGGGTTCGCTGCAATGTTGAAATACTAATTTTTCTAGCAAATGGGTTTTATAGCAAATAGCTTTTAATTCGCCTCACAACTGTCTTATTTCAGTATTATTTGTCCAAAACAAATCATAAAAATTTCAGTGAAACTAGAATCTTTTATTGTTTTTAGATAGGCGGCAAAGGACCAAAGATTAAGATTGCCTTGGAACGAAAGTCCAAATGTATATTCTTAATGTCCTCTAATTTCAGATGTTGGGGAATTGAGTGCGTTAATACTTTGCACCATTCAATGATTCATCATTCTAACCCACATAGCAGTTAATCAGAAAAACAAATTTTGCTTTTGCATGTTTTATAAATTATACTTAATCATTTTTAATTTTTAGGGTTCGCTGCAATGTTGAAATACTAATTTTTCTAGCAAATGGGTTTTATAGCAAATAGCTTTTAATTCGCCTCAGAACTGTCTTATCTCAGTATTATTTGTCCAAAACAAATCATAAAAATTTCAGTGAAACTAGAATCTTTTATTGTTTTTAGATAGGCGGCAAAGGACCAAAGATTAAGATTGCCTTGGAACGAAAGTCCAAATGTATATTCTTAATGTCCTCTAATTTCAGATGTTGGGGAATTGAGTGCGTTAATACTTTGCACCATTCAATGATTCATCATTCTAACCCACATAGCAGTTAATCAGAAAAACAAATTTTGCTTTTGCATGTTTTATAAATTATACTTAATCATTTTTAATTTTTAGGGTTCGCTGCAATGTTGAAATACTAATTTTTCTAGCAAATGGGTTTTATAGCAAATAGCTTTTAATTCGCCTCACAACTGTCTTATCTCAGTATTATTTGTCCAAAACAAATCATAAAAATTTCAGTGAAACTAGAATCTTTTATTGTTTTTAGATAGGCGGCAAAGGACCAAAGATTAAGATTGCCTTGGAACGAAAGTCCAAATGTATATTCTTAATGTCCTCTAATTTCAGATGTTGGGGAATTGAGTGCGTTAATACTTTGCACCATTCAATGATTCATCATTCTAACCCACATAGCAGTTAATCAGAAAAACAAATTTTGCTTTTGCATGTTTTATAAATTATACTTAATCATTTTTAATTTTTAGGGTTCGCTGCAATGTTGAAATACTAATTTTTCTAGCAAATGGGTTTTATAGCAAATAGCTTTTAATTCGCCTCACAACTGTCTTATCTCAGTATTTTATTTGTCCAAAACAAATCATAAAAATTTCAGTGAAACTAGAATCTTTTATTGTTTTTAGATAGGCGGCAAAGGACCAAAGATTAAGATTGCCTTGGAACGAAAGTCCAAATGTATATTCTTAATGTCCTCTAATTTCAGATGTTGGGGAATTGAGTGCGTTAATACTTTGCACCATTCAATGATTCATCATTCTAACCCACATAGCAGTTAATCAGAAAAACAAATTTTGCTTTTGCATGTTTTATAAATTATACTTAATCATTTTTAATTTTTAGGGTTCGCTGCAATGTTGAAATACTAATTTTTCTAGCAAATGGGTTTTATAGCAAATAGCTTTTAATTCGCCTCACAACTGTCTTATCTCAGTATTATTTGTCCAAAACAAATCATAAAAATTTCAGTGAAACTAGAATCTTTTATTGTTTTTAGATAGGCGGCAAAGGACCAAAGATTAAGATTGCCTTGGAACGAAAGTCCAAATGTATATTCTTAATGTCCTCTAATTTCAGATGTTGGGGAATTGAGTGCGTTAATACTTTGCACCATTCAATGATTCATCATTCTAACCCACATAGCAGTTAATCAGAAAAACAAATTTTGCTTTTGCATGTTTTATAAATTATACTTAATCATTTTTAATTTTTAGGGTTCGCTGCAATGTTGAAATACTAATTTTTCTAGCAAATGGGTTTTATAGCAAATAGCTTTTAATTCGCCTCAGAACTGTCTTATCTCAGTATTATTTGTCCAAAACAAATCATAAAAATTTCAGTGAAACTAGAATCTTTTATTGTTTTTAGATAGGCGGCAAAGGACCAAAGATTAAGATTGCCTTGGAACGAAAGTCCAAATGTATATTCTTAATGTCCTCTAATTTCAGATGTTGGGGAATTGAGTGCGTTAATACTTTGCACCATTCAATGATTCATCATTCTAACCCACATAGCAGTTAATCAGAAAAACAAATTTTGCTTTTGCATGTTTTATAAATTATACTTAATCATTTTTAATTTTTAGGGTTCGCTGCAATGTTGAAATACTAATTTTTCTAGCAAATGGGTTTTATAGCAAATAGCTTTTAATTCGCCTCACAACTGTCTTATCTCAGTATTATTTGTCCAAAACAAATCATAAAAATTTCAGTGAAACTAGAATCTTTTATTGTTTTTAGATAGGCGGCAAAGGACCAAAGATTAAGATTGCCTTGGAACGAAAGTCCAAATGTATATTCTTAATGTCCTCTAATTTCAGATGTTGGGGAATTGAGTGCGTTAATACTTTGCACCATTCAATGATTCATCATTCTAACCCACATAGCAGTTAATCAGAAAAACAAATTTTGCTTTTGCATGTTTTATAAATTATACTTAATCATTTTTAATTTTTAGGGTTCGCTGCAATGTTGAAATACTAATTTTTCTAGCAAATGGGTCAATCCATGTCAAATCATCCAGAAAAAAAAAGGATTTGACACCCATGATCACAGATTTTGATGAAACTTGGCATGTTTGTTCCCTTTATGGATTTAAGAACACATATAAATTTTTTTTTGCTCTATCTCAAGCGGCTTATGTTTTATAGCCTGTTAAAGTTTTTGGAATTTTGCGGTTTTTATCGATCAGATGGAGGAAACAGAATTTCTTTATTTATGAAAATAAATTATATCTCCCTTGTTTATCGACCAATGTTGAAGAAATTTTTTAAGAGTATACATCAATATGTAGTCCAGAAAAAAATAAATTATACCTGCAAGTATCTTATACATGGTTAGAAAAAATTCAAGTTCTATTTATAGATTTCAAAAATAAAACGGCGAGTTTTACGCTAAGTGGAATATCTTTAAAAGGGTTAAGGACAATCAAATTTTTTTTTGTATTCTTGTTTTAAAAGATATGCTCTACCACATAAAAAAATAAAATGAACTAGGGGGCCAGCCCCCTGCTCGCTAGCGCTCGCCAACCCCCGGAGGATTGCCTTGCAATCCTCACTGGTTCTCTGCGCGAACCTATGCTCGCTTCGCTCGCATCAATGAAGACATGTGTCCTAGCAGAAGGGATTGTTTACAAAATATAATATTCCAAAAAGAAAAAAAAACATTTTTTCCCCCCCAATCTAAATTTGCTGTTTGCAGAAAAGGGTGGAGTGGTCGTTCACGGTAAGAAGGTGATTTGTCGCCAAATATAGTAACCTTCACCTTTTGCGTATTTTCTTCACATCTGCCGTTTTTGTTATGGCAACCCTATCTGCTGTTACGGAATTCGGCCGCCATCTTGATTTGGCGACAAAAATTAGTTGGCGACCGACGACTTACCGTGAACGACCACTCCACCCAGAAAAGATATATACAGTGCCTCTGAAATCAGAATTCAAATTAAAACTGTGCAAATTTTGACTCGAAATGTGATCGCTGCTTTGGAAATTGAATACCTAGCATGTTGTTTGTGTGTACATTTCCCCAGAACTCGAGCCACTCACTTTTTCATTGAGTTTGTTGTCTAAAGTTGAGGTTCAAGCGTATTGTTGAACTACAATTGTTGGCCCTGAAGTGTTTTACGTTAAACCCATATTCCTTCACATTCTGTTTTACCGTGACTAGTTGCAAAAAATGACCACTGGGCTTTTAGTTGAAAGTCCTTTTCATGCAGACACAGATTAATGAAGTTGTATTTATTTTTATATTGCCCAGAGAACATTAGTCACTGAAGTAGTTAATGTTTGCTATGTGGGTAGTTCTTTCAGAAAGGTAGTTACAGTTTTTTGGATCTCATACACCATACTCGCGTCATGTTTAAGGTCATCAGATTTGATACAAAGAGGTAAATTCAGTTTTTTATTGCTTGCATCATTGCAGTGAATGAATAATGACAGGATGAATAGTGCATGAATCTGAGGTCCAGTGGTAACCTTGCGCCTCTTTTTGTATTGTGAAAGCATAATTTTCACTAAAATCCAGAGATAACAGCTGTATTTAAGTAAAATTTTTCCTTTATACTTTTAATAAATGAATCTTGTGATTTAGCAATGTATGAATGAGGTATTGACCTGTTCAGTTTTTCTACTAAGTTATCACTAACCTCATCAACTGAGCTCGAGCACCCTATCATTTCAGTTCGATCAGTCAAAACCCACTGATTGTACTCGACAGGGTCTTCATCATCATAGTTCTCAAATTTTGACTGTAAAAACTGGACAAGGCTATATTTTGATGAACACTTGTTGCAATGCCTTAGCATACATTATCTTACTGTTCCTTCACAAACAATATACGAAAAAGGTCTTTGTAATCCTCTTCAATACCTGCTCAGTGAATCAATAAAATCACATTTTGTATTGTGCAAACATACACTAAGTGTGTGCTAGTGGCACCAGCCAAAACACACCATATCAGGTACTAATCAAAATTGAAGACACATCTTTTTTGTCACAGCTTGAGTGTATTTATTGCTTATAATATTTCTTGAAATAAGTTACTGTGTTAGTAAGTTGACTAGTTTAGAACTAGTTTTTAAAACTAAATTTAAATTGTAATGTAATTAATTTTATTTACTTTAATTATACCAAATTGTTGAAAATAAAGAAATTAATTATCTTATTTCTAAATAATCTCAAGATATAATTGTGGATAACCTATTTTAAAACATTTTTTTGTACACACACACACACGCCTGATTAACAATATTAATTCTTTTAGAACAAGAATACAAATTTTTTTTTTTGACTGTCCTTAACCCTTTTGAAGATATTCCACTTAGCGTAGAACTCACCATTTTATTTTAAAAATCTTTAAATAGAACTTTGGAATTTTTTTCTGACTATGTATAAGATACTTGTAGGCATAATTTATTTTTTTCTGGACTCCTTACATATTGATGTAAACTCTTAAAAAATTTCATCATCATTGGTTGATAAACAAAGGAGATATAAGTTATTTTCTGTAAAAAACAAATTCGGTTTCCTCTGTCTGATCGATAAAAACCGGATAATTCCAAAAACTTTAACAGGCTCTAAAACCTAAGCCATTTGAGATAGAGCAAAAAAAATTTTTCTGTGTTCTTAAATCCATAAAAGGAACAAACATGCCAAGTTTCATCAAAATCTGAGACCATGGGTGTCGGACCCTGGTTGAACCATATTAAATATCATTAAAGAAATCTTTCGACCTTTCAAAAGTGCAACTTTGAAATAACCAGGTTGAGTTTTATAGCACAAAGGCTACATTTGGCCACGCACAAAACCAACATCAAGTAATGGACATCGTTTTACTGACACAGTTTGACAGGAATGAAACTTGTGCCGCATGAAACTCATCAAAGCAAACAAGATTAAAACAATAAGGCTTAAGTAATATTTATAGTTTGAATAGGAGCAGGGTTGGTTGAGTTGTGTTTCATGGCACAGTGACCATATTTAGCCAAGCTGTGCCAAACACAAGACATTGTTAAGTAAATGGATTTGCACACACATGAGAACTTTTACACAGAAGAGAGAAATACACCCTGGAAGGAATCGAACTTGCACTGCCTAAACCTTTAACTTAGGATACTTTTACTCAATTAGATTGTTGTAGAGTTGATTTTCACATTCACTATGGCTTGTTTTAAAAAACAATGAGTAGTTGATCCATTAAATATATTGCTCTATTAAAAAATTTTGGTCATTTTATTCTATTAGGCATTGCACATAAATATGAAAAATGCATGATTGAAATTTAAAGTTGGAAGTATCAACATCAATACAAATTATTTCATTGTAATACTACAAATGTCTCTAGGTTGAATTATTTTACCTGAATATAAATAACACCTCCCAAATATCTCTCATATACATCATGCCAACAACTTCATGAGTTTTAGCACCCTAAAATGGACTATTGAATACAAACAATTGTATTAATTTTCATGCAATTAACGAGTGTTTATTACATTATACAATTTATTATTATTTAACAAATGTTATTAATTATATGTAACTATTAAGTACAATTGAACTAAATAATTAGTAGTGATTACATTACACTAATTATTTACATTATACATTTCTAAAATATTGCTTTAATTATATAATAGCAATATTTTAATTTATGTATTCATGTCAATGACTTTGTATATCTTTGTGGTAAAAATTATTTGTAAACAATTGCTATTACTGTATTATTTCTCAAGAGAAAGGTATGGGGCCCCAAGATAAAACTTTGCACGACATATTTGATTGGTTCAGTTTTATAGCACAAGGGCCATATATAGCTAGCATGACCTGAAAAACTAGTTATGATACTGATGTTACAGCGAAAACTTTGTGACTTTATAAGAAAGTTATTCATCATTTAAGCACACACACCCAAGCTGGGCAAAAACCCATCATAAAGATATTTCAAAAACGAGATTAGAAAAGTAATCAATCTTGTACATTAAAACGGAAAAATTGACTTAATTGAAAAATAAATAATACATTCAATAAACAAATTTTTCTTTCTGTAAAATAACCTATCTGAGCAACCCAACATTGATATTTTGATTGGATTTTCATTTGTCATACATTTTTTAACTCCAGTTTTGTTCTTGAGTAATTTCTGTTATGCTCCTGTTGTGCGTGATAGATGTTGACGATAAATCTAATATTTTTACTTAAATTTATGTTTCTTCAAGGTAATCAAATTGTCACTTGAACTTTCAGGTGTAAATATAGATATTCCGAATACATTATTGTTGCAAATGTAAAAAATAATAACATTTAAAAAATAAAACCCTGCAATGTTTTTAAAACAAACAAATTTCAGAGAAAATATTTTAACATATATATTACCATTGATATAGGAATACTGTATTTTTATTAATTGAAATTGAATATTCTTGGTATTCCAAACATAATGTTCTTAGTATTCCAAATACCAATTGGACTGTGTATTCAAACAACTATCTATTTCAAGTAATTTAGTTACTAGACAAAATTGTTGCAAACAATACAGCCCCAGTTAAGAGAGCCATGAATTAATGCACCATATGAAAGACAAGACACTTATAAATTATATTTGCTTGAATTTAAGACATCAAACTTTAAGGACTACAAACTTCTACGTCCGTCATATCTTCCAGGTTGAAATGAACAAAATATATGAAGCAAAATGATGGTACTTTTCAATCTTAATTAATTTCATATTGAAAAAATTCAATTATAAATAAAAATTATTTCTTGATATATTCATTAGACTTATTTACCACTGAAAGTTTCAAATACTAAAAACAACTTTTGCTGTATCATATATTTGGAAATATTAGCATTTTAACTGTCTCAACGAACTTGTGGTTTGTGAGAAGAACAGATAATCTAAGAATAGTATTAGTCAATCCATTCAGATTATTTAAGATTTTAATAGATCTTAGATCTACTCAGAAGAATTAGAAAATCAGAACGAAATTATCTTCAAAAGTCTGCTACAAAATTCTTCATAATTATCAATAACTATTGATGATTAGAATGACTGCTTACTGAGTTCACGAGGAATGGATATCATATATTTGGCATACATAAACAGGTTGCTATAATAGCATTAACTATATCACAATACACACACTCAAATAAATAGCTTTTATCAAATATAGATAATCACGCATACACAAAAAGTATATATGGAATTAATTATATAGTTTGAAAATCATTATTGTGCTGTAGTTAGTTTCTTAAAATTTATATGCATTAATTTTATAAGATATCCAATGAAATTTCACGTTAAAGTGTTATTACATGCAATGAACTGAAATGAGAAAATATTAGATTCTGGTAATGTTAAAACTTTGAAAGATAACTCATAGAAAAGTTGTGAAAGAAAATTTCAATTCTTTGAATTGTTTTAATATATATTTAATGACAATTAAGATAATTAACAGATACATAAAAGATTTGACATCGCTTGTGATTGAAAATGAACCAGAATACTGACAAATATATATAATAAACACGATAGAAAATGCTTAAAAATCAATTGATTGATCTCTAAATACCTTTGCATCTATCATCACATGTTTCGCATAGAAACAAGACTGCACCAAAAAAATATAAATGATTTATAACGTAAAAGCTTATGTTAAAATACTGTAAAATGATAAAAAATTAAATATTTCTATGATCATGATGAAAAAATGTTTAAAAAATTTATATAGTACAAACAGTGGCTTTGATTATTGATAAAATATAATATATACATTTGTAACTATTTCCATGGAAGTGTCTTCCTCTCTTTTTGTCTCCGAGCTTGAATTTCTTGAAAATGACATAACAGTTCATCAAATTTTATGAATGAAGGAGGTTTCCGATCATCTTTGGATCTGTTAAAAGCAGATAAAAATCGGTTTAGCTACAAGTTCCTAAAAATTTATTTGCTTTAACAGTCTATGGATTCTAAACAACAGGAAAAATGTATTTGTGTAATATTCAGCTTACAATACATATCAGCAAAAGTTTTTTGTAACTTTTAGACATAAATTCTTTGATTTGCCATCGGATTGGATTACAGGCCTTTAACTTTTACTTTAAAAACATTTTGCTTTACATAAAGAAGTGTAACAAGATAAAGAGTTGTAGAAAGCTAAATAAGCGAGCCTACTTTGTTTTCTGAGGTGGCATTAATTGAACATTAGGAACACAGGCCAGCCTATTCCTCAGGGTGTGGAATGCATCACTTTGTGGTAACATCATCAAAAGGCCATACAAGCTCTTTACCAAATAAGGGTTCTGTTGGGCATCAAGTAGCTGCAACCTTAAATCTGGAAAAGTTTGTAAAATAAATTATACTGAATCATGGAGTATCTCTACTATAGTAAGAGGAAATGTTTGTGTCTCTGTGAGGTGTCCAGATGAATGTATACCATTTGCAGTCTTGAAATTTGGCACACAGGTAGTACTAAAGGTGATTGAATGCACATCGAAACTCAAATTTTAAAATTTAATCTAAAACGATTTTTAATTAATTTATTGGCATTTTTTATTATTATTTGGTTTTCTAAGAATGACAAGGGTGAGAGAGATCAGTTTCAAAATTTTTTCCCTTTTCATTTGTTTTGTTTTTGGACGCACAAGTGAACAGATTTTCTTAACGGATTGTTGTTTTATTTGAGTCACATGTAGACAAATGTTATTTTTTCCTTTCATTTTCTTAATGGATTGCAAATTGGAAGCATTCTATTTGATTTGAGTCATGAAATCCATATTAATTCTCGACTTTTTTGTTTATTAGCACATCAAGTTTTCAATGACATCACTGACTGTTACTGGAGGGGTCGTTTACAGCAGAATTACTACTTTTGGACGTGTACATTTCCACTTCATTACTTTTTCTTTTCCTAACGAATTTTATATTTTTGGATGCACACAAGTTTCGACTGAGGCTGTGTAATGGTATTCAAATCGCAATTTTCTTATTTTTATCAGGTTGTATTGTTTCTTGCCCTTTTCTTTAGCTTTAAGACTTTTTGAAAATATAGCGATATTTAATTTTAATCTTTTATGCAATTTTTTGTTTTTATATATATATATAAACTAAATTAAGCAGTTAACTGCTCAATTTGGTTTTATCGGAAGCAGTCAGGTGAATTTTTTTAAAAGCATAACTTAATCATGGGCAACGCTGTGCGGGTCCGTGCCATTTATCTATGTCCATTCGTGCCAACCACCAAGAAAAGAAATTTAGAAGATTTTTATAACATTAAAAACAATGCACAACAATTAGAAATGATAAATACTTAAAAACAATCTAAAAATAATAAGTAAGTAAAAGGACCAATTTACTGACAATTGTGACAAATTGGGCTTTATGAAAGCAATTCTGAACAGGAAAAAAACCATGCTCTCTATTATAGTAATATGATTGCCAGCAGTTCAAACTTGGAGAGAGAGAAACTTAGAAAACATCCTTTGAGAATGTATCCTATTTTGATTCATTCAGAACTTTAATTGTGAATTCATTTGTATAAGCTCCTATAAATTACAAATATTGACGACCAGCTACAGGCTCAAGCCCAACAAGGCTGGTCCTTTGTTTATGAATTCTCCAATTCCCACTGACTATCCAATTGTGTCTTAAATTCGTACACTCCCTTTGAATTAACTATATTTTCTGGCAACGCGTTCCAACTGTCTATTACCTTATTAAAGTAGTAGTTTTTCCTTAAATCCCGATTAAAATGTGTCTTGTCTAAATGTTACACTATTTTTAAACATCTGGTGTTGATATGAATTAAAATCTAAGTAATATTTTAATACATATTTAAAGAAAAAAACTGTGCGAAATAACACACATTTTACAAATTGATATTGGTAACTAAACAATTTTAATGTTATTAATAGGTTTTGGATAAGAAATAATTATTATGTCATTAAAGAATTCTGATGCCAAATCCTTGAAACAGAACAGAAATAAATGTATGGAATAAAAAGCAATAAACTCACAAGTAAATATAGGAGATTCTATAAGTTGAACAAGCTTGTCTATCTCTGTCAAAAAATCAACAGTTATTTCAATATCGCCACTATGTACACAAGTTAAGGTTATAACTTTCAAACATTTTTAAATACTATCTACTTTAATAACTCCAATCATCAGAAACTTAAAACACATAAAAATAAATAAACACATTTTCAAAACATACAAATTAAGAAAATGTTTTGATCTGTAAGAGCTTCATGTAAAACGTTAATTACAATAGTTTACACATAGGGAAATTGCTTTAGTTATATTTCAAAATTGCAGAGTAGAAGTTCAAAATGATTTCAATAGCAAGTTTTACTAAACTGTAACAAATAGGACTGTCTAAACTATTCAATTCAAGTCACATTTTTTAAATTTATTAGCAACAGTTTTTATTTACTAAAACAAAAATACAATTTGAAATAACAGTCCACATTTCCAAAGTCTAGCAATAAGTAATAGAAAATACATTTTACTTTTTATGAATTTTATAAACTTATCTAATATATAAAGGTAGGATAGTGGAATTTTAAAATGAAATAGAAAGGATACAATATATGTATAAGATCACAGGCGTGTTTATATGTTTGAGCTAAAAGGCACAGAGAAACAGTAGCAATGGGACTATGGCTCCATGAACGATATAGACATGCAAATAATGACCAGCTGCTCTGTAAGACAAAACAATACAATTAAAGACACTGTTTCCAACTGCACCTAATCAAAAAGTATTAACATTTCTTCCTTGTTTTCTTAATACACATCACATTCAAAACCAGCTCAGATGATAGCAGACAATACAAGAGAAAAATCAGATAAAAGTTACAAACTGCAACATGGTAGCAAATATCAAAACTTTTTATTGGAAGAAAGTTAATAGAAAATATACTTGGGAAATAGTAGAAATCATTACGAATAAAACATATTTAGTAAGTAAATATACGTTGAGAGATAAAACATTTTTATCTTTGTGTAACATAATAGTTTGACCACATTAACAGATTGAGCTTTACAAAGATAACATTAAAAAATTAGTAGAAAGAGAAAACTTCTGATGTGTTTAATAGCTTATACCAGAAAGAAAAATCAAGCAGTGTAATCTAGCCATGAACTGATCTGTAAACTGCTAAAGCAGAGAAAATATTAGCATGAAATATCCAAAATCAATTTTTTTAATATTTTGTTATGATTTAGTAAGGTCAAGAGTAGTTTGTGCATTTCAAACCTGTTAGTTTATTGAATTTGGGTACGTTTATAATTTTTACAAATTAGGTTTTCAACAGAACTGTATAAAAATGAGGAATACCCAAACACCTTAAAACTACTTGTGCAATCAAAAGCACACTAATACTTTTATTCGTATCAGCAGATAAAATTCAGTTTATGTTCATGCAATCAACAAAATACTAACTAAAAATAAATTTCAGTTACCTCAGTTTTTAGATCTTTCAGTTGATTTCTTAAATCAAAAAGCTCTGCAGAAGTGAGTAATATACTATTTAAAGTGTGAACCATTTGGCAAGAAAACCGAGTATCATTGTAAATGACTAGAATTTCAGACAATGTTAGATATATGTCTTCTGCATTTAATAAAATGCACAGTTGCCTGAAAAAAAAATTACAAATTCACAATTTCAATTTACTTTTGCAAGTTTAACATATCTATTTTAAGCATACTATACTTAAATCATACATTATCAGAATAAAACACAATAGATATAGTATAATGCAGGGATCGAAATACCTGGGTGCACAGGTGCACATGAAAATACAATTGTGCACCTAATTTTTTCTAGCTAGGTGCACCTAACGTTAAAAAAAAATAGGGGAGGAAACATGTTTTATGTTATTTTGATGTTTGAACAAAATATTAGTATCAACCTCTCTAGCTCTAAAGGAACGTAATTAAAATTCCTAAATACACACTATACGAAAACAAAATCGCTGGGCCATAACGGGTTTATACAGGAGGAAGGTTTATTTGTGTCACTGCCACCAGAAATTTCCGATGATCGAAACATTTTACAGATGGCTCTGTTGAAGCGACTGTCGCGACAGCCGTGCGCCGGAGAGAAGGGAGAATTTAGGTGTTCAAATATTTTTATTTACCATCTGCTAATAACCTATTTAAACGTACTCAACTAACAAAGTAGTTTATATTACATTTAATGCTCTTATATTACATTCTTTTTTAAATGTGCACTGAAAATATAACCTGTGCACCTAATTTAAAAACTTAGGTGCAAGGTGCACCTGTATTAAAAAATCTATTTCGAGGCCTGGTATAATGATAGATGAATATATTTGAATAGAAGCTTGATAGTATCAGGTGTTTTTTAATTACTTAATACATATTTCAAAACATTTTTAGCACCAATATAAAAAAAACAATGAAAAATTAATTAAATTAACTAATTGAGTAAATAAAAATAAGATTTATAAGTGTAGTATTTTTACACCACATCAGATTTAATGCCAAAATAACCACATCTATATTGAACAAAAAGAATTCTAGGAAACATTCTATTGGTCAAGATGATCAAAACTTGTTAGAAGTCATGCAGAGACAGCACACTACCAAATGTACAGTAGAATGTTGATTATTAGAACTAATTGTTAAACATGTGGAGTTAATTCGATTTGTTTGCATAATCAGACATTAGAAGTTTATATATAAAAATAAAAAAAATAGTTTTCTATGTTTACCAGTATAAATATTGTATCGTGTAAAAGGACACTCTGACACATTAATAACACAAACTTATTTAAAATCTTAGGTAGTAGTTGAATTGACGTCACACTTGAGCAAAACGACAGGCTATCGGTAATGATCTGCTACCAATCTTGAAGGAAAAGATCCTACGACAATACAGTAAAACCCCGATTATCCGAGTTTCCGCTTTAACCTAGCTATCACGTATTTCTAGGATTTTTTTTTGGGTTCTATATTCTACATTTTTAAATCTACCCAAAAAAATTATGAACTTGATTTTGCAAATATGCAGGAAAACGAAATCTATGACTGGATAAACGCTAACAAACAACAAGAGATTACAGATAAAATAATCGTTTAAAGGAAAATGAATCTAGTGATGATGATGAAGACAGTGACAATGAAAACCGACATATAAAAATCTCCCATACAGATGAACTAAAAGCTATTGAAAGTGCTATTGAATATACAGAACAAGAAGCGACACCAGTAATTCTCTTATCTTTAAATAAAATGGTGAAACATTGCTGCAGAAACACGCCAAAGTAAAGTAAAACAAAAAAAAATTAAGGACTTTAAGTAAGAATTCTAATTACTGTAACAATATGAATTGCATGTGATGTATCTGTATAACTTTTGTGTTTGTTAAAATATACATTTAAACTACACAATTTGCAATTTAACCGAGTTTTTCAGTTAGTCTTGGTCCACCTTAACTTGCATAATCGGGACTTCACTGTACCTTGCAATTTTCATGGTTAGATTAATGTGATGACATTATGAGTGCCTCTAGACAACTATATTTCAAAGGCTAGTTTATATTGGGCTGCACGAAGGGAAAGGGTCAATACGACCCATTCCTCAACATAACTTTAAAAAAAAAACACTTTGAGTGCAATCTGAGCTGGCATCCCACTCTCCAAACTTTTATACCATGACAATTTGAGGCCAAGACAGATTTAATGTGAACAGGCCTTCACAGAGATGCAAGTCACTGGTGGTACAGTTTCGAATTAGCAACTCTCCAGTTGCTAATCTGTTACTGTAACTCTTTGATTATTAGGTTACAGGATATTGAGCAAAATGAACATAAAAACTAAAAGCTAGCAGTGTCCACCCTGTCTTTTTGATTGTATGGGATTCACTCATCCCACAATGCATCTTTGGTATCACACTTCCACTTTTTAATGGTTGATTTGAGTTTTATGGTCCCAAAATATATCAGCTGCACCAAATGCAAATTAATAAAATTCAATAAAAATAAATTAGAAAAACTAAAACCTTTAACAGACTAACATTAAGAGGTTGATAAAATATTTTAAGTATCCAACTTGATAAAAAATCCCTTTGATTCAAAAAATGAAAAAGTAAATATATTGACCCATCACTAATGTAAGTAAAATGTAGAATTTAAATGACTTGTAAGTTAAGTGATGCAGTTTAAGACTTCTTCACTTGTGATTTTATATTTTACTCTTCAGTCCTCCCCCCCGACATAGGAAAGCACAGAACTGTAATCAAACACCTCATTTTGCATGGATAAAAAGTATCTCACTATGTCACAATATTTTATACTTTAAGGCACTTTTGCCACTGAATAAAGAATTTTCTTCAAAAAGTTAAATTGGATTAGGAGCTTTAAACCACAGCAGGGCTTTGTCTAAGCAGACAAATGCGTCTATTTTGTGGTTGTATTCAGTTAGACAAGTACATTGGCATTTGTTGCATCTACGATCAATTGTTAGGATAACTAGTCCTACACTCGACCAATGTTCTGTATATATGTGTGCCTCTCAGAGGATAAAAATTGCAGCTTTCCTGGTTTAAAAAGAAAAGTATGAAATCCTAATACATGTTCACAGAATGCTTGAGTATAAAATAGAGATTTAACAAAAATGTATACATTTACCTAACGATGAAGGGACACTTATTTTCGAACAACTGACTGTTTGTATTAAACAAGCGAAGAAGAGACACCATAAAAGCAGTGAAATAACTGTTCATATTTGCAGGTGGTTTCAGTTTGATGTCCTTTATCAAATGTGCTGAAGCATCATTTTCAAAATCATAATGATGCTGCTGACCAGCTGGTGACTTAGATATTTCCGCTAAGACTTCCAAGTCTAAAAGTACAACCTTGAAAGAATAAACATTACATAAAAAAACATACTCCATAAATCTTTATTATGCACAAATTGATAACCACTATTTTAGATTAAGATGCATTTAGGATTTTTTAATAGAATGAAACAAAGAAAGTAACACAATTACGCTGAATAACACATAAGTTAGTAAATCTTGTTCTATTTCCTTTCATGTTGACAATTTTAATGTCGTTAAATGAATGGGATGCAGAAGCTACAGCAATTTTCTATATTTTTAAATCCACATTTCTTCAGCTCCAGAATTTTGTATTTTTAAAATTAAGGAAATACAAAATGTCTTAAAATTTAATTAAATGCTACTCCATTCAAGTTGTCTCTTATGAATCTCAAGTGACAGTTGATAAATACTACCTTGATTTCTATGAAAAGCAAATTGCAAAAGGTTACAGGACTTAGCTCTCCTTAAAATTTAACACTGCTAGAAAACATAAGGAATACCAATGCTGATGAAAGTTAAAAATACAGTTTAATTTCATGTTGGCGTTCGCAACATGCTGTTTTTACTAGTGTATGGTACTATGGTATGGCTAGCTATGGTACTATATAATGCTAATAGTAAGAGCACTCAATTACCAGTTAATTAAGATATATTAATATATCTAGTGCTCTGTAAAGTATAAAATAACTTTTACATGCCAAAATCATCAACCCCTTGGTACTTTCTTCTTCTCCAGCACTGAATTTTTCTTCATTTAAAAAACTAGTTTTTATGAATAACTCTAATGTCATTCTAATCAATTCCAAGATTAAATTAAAGAGAAATCTTGAATAACAAATTTTACTTTCTGCTTTGCTCCTTCTTATACTTCTTCCAGATAAAAACAGATAGTCAAACATCAATAGTTATTGGGCATTAAAATTTGAGAATTTGGAAGTTAGACCGATTGATTTTAAAAGTGCAGATCTGTTAATACAGTTTTCATGTCATTGTCAACAAACCAGCAGTCAATCACCAATCAGGAAATAAATTAATCACATGAAATAAGGATAATATCCTTATTGAAATAAAGTTTACGTAAACATGTAATGAATTAGTAAACGAGATAGTACAACTAGAAGAGCAGCACTTCTTCTAAATTGTTTATGGCATAAAGACTAACATCTAATACCTTATTTAAATTAATTTAAAACTAAGTATGTAAACTCAACTATAGATTGTAGTTTCTAAAATAAAATTAATCAATACAAAGCAATATAAACCTTCTTACTGTTATTAATCCATATTTCTAATAACTGTATGGCAAAAAGTGCACATCTTAAACTTAATCGTACTATCACAATTAACTTCTGAACGTTCAACTTTAACTACATCTCATTCACTTGTTCTAAGAAAATTTGGTATTTTTAATGTTGAGACCTATTTTTCTGTTTGCTGACATTTTCTCTTCTGTGACGATTTCAATCTTTTAAATATCCCATTGCCTTCTGTAATCAGACTGCTTAAGAGTTTCATTAAAGTGGAAAGCTTTTTCATGTAGTTATAGCAACATTATGCAGCTCCATAGCTAAAAATAAACATTTTGAACTCTACAGCAAAATTGGCGAAATCTCATAGCAGTTGAATTTAAGTTGTTTACATCAATGTGTTGCTGTTCTCCAGAGCACAGAAACTGACAATTTTTGTGCCATGTACGTTAGTGAAAGATATAGAAACATAGGTTATTTATTAAAAAATACATTTTCAACTGATGCTAGTACATTATATTAAAGATAGACACAAGTTATGTGAGGTTATTCTTTTATTACAAATTATTTAAATTAATCACAAAACAATCTTTTAAAATTAGGTTTTAGTTTATTTTCTTAAAAGGCAGTGAACTGTATAAAAAAAATACAGGTGGAATTACTACTTCTATGACAGAAAACTGGTTCAGTTGTGTCCAGCTTTTATGACTATTTCCAGACAAAATATCACATTTTCGACTGTCTCGAACATTTCACAAGCATTGCTGCTTCTTCTCTAGTTTTGATGCTAGATACATTACTGAATATATTTGCTCTTAAAAATAATTTTGGAATAAGAATGTTTATTTTTGAATTAGATTTCTCTAAACAGTATGGTTTTTGGATTGTGGATTCAAAATAGTGCAATCCTCTGTAGTATATGGATGTGTGAGATGGTATAAGCATAATACTGAAATTCATTTTCATTGCCGAGTATTTTATCATCACATTTTTGTTTTCTGTTATAAAATCCTCACTGCTCTTTCTTGATTGTGTTTTTTTTTGTTGTAAAAGTATAAAAAATAAAGCAGGGTTTTTATCGCATACATTCTATGGATTTAAAAACATTCATTTAATATAATTTCAATGTTCAGAAAACTTAAAATAATGCTGTATTTATATTGTAAACCCTAAAAAGTATTTTTCAATTCCTTTAGTTTATATTACTCATATATCTGCTGTACATAAAAATCACTCTGGATTTGTTTACGTCTTGATAGTTTTATTCCTATTGTATGTTTCTTTTTGGTGTTCATTAATTATAGATGCATTTAAAGATTCATAAAAATGTGTTTTTTAAGGTATCCAAAATAAAAAAGTAATCTTTCTTCTAGCATGAGAAATTGTGTTAAGGGCATTAAATGTTCTTTTTTGAACTGGTATTAATTATTGAATAGCAATTAAAAGTCAAATTAATAATAGGCAAAATTTTTAAAACAAACAGAATGGCAAAACCGTCTATCAACTACTATATAGTTGATAAGAAAATAAAAACCAAACAAATTTCTCATTTAACAGTTTGGAAGTTAGAAAAATGGAAAAGCAATTTGAAAGGAGAACTGGAATCAACAAAAGTTAGCAAGTTTTGCAGCTATCATTTTAAATCAAATGATTTTGATTGGTTTTTTTTTTATGGTGCAAGGCTATATTTGGTCATACTGTGACAAATACAAGACATACATCAAGTAGCTAAGATTATGAACCAGGATTTATCTACAAGGAGCGAACTGATTTCAGATGCTGTACCATTAAAATAATAAATAAAAGAGAACTTATTTGTTGATAAAATAATAGCTTTTAACTCAGGCCTTGAAATCGATTTTTTAATACAGGTGCACCTAAGTTTTTAAATTAGGTGCACAGGTTATATTTTAGGTACACATAAAAAAAAAACGTAATATAAGAGTATTAATGCAATGCAAACTACTTTATTAGTTGGGTATGTTTATATAGGTTCATAGTAGAGAGTAAATAAAAATATTTTAAAATCGAAATTCTCCCTTCACCGGCGTACGGCTGTCGCTTAACAGAGCCATTTGGAAAATGTTTCGATCATCGGAAAGCTCTGGTGGCAGTGATACAAGTAAACCCGTTATGGCCCAGCGATTTTGTTTTTGCATAGTGTGTAATTAGGAATTTTAATTACGTTACTTTGGAGCGAGAGAGGTTGATACTAATATTTTGTTCAAACATCGAAATAACATAAAACACATTCCCCCTTTCTCTTTTTTTTAACGTTAGGTGCACCTAGCGGGAAAAAATTAGGTGCACAATTTTATTTTCATGTGCACAGTGCACCCGGGTATTTCGAGCCCTGTTTTAACTTTAAATTTATTTCTTGTAAATTTATTTACAAGAATTGAATTTTTAATCAGTACTTTTAAAACTGATTAATTTGATTTCCAGAAAGAAGGAATATCAAACTGAATCTATTTTCACGAATTACAGGATAAATACTGATTTTTACTGGAATATCAGAATATTAAAGTATAAAGTTAGTGTTATTTTTGACCAAGCTCAAATGTCATGTTTTGCTAAGATATTCATGTTTTTATTTCACTCACAAGCAAAGATGAAGTTGGATTGATAGATAAACAAGATTTAAATAATTCTATCAGTGATCGGCAATAAGTGAACCAAAAAATTTTTTTTTTCTCAACCTAAAAAGAAACTGATCAGGAAGATAACAACGATGCGACGAAAAGTGAGATGTAGAAACAGGATGATTTAATCCATAGAAGAACCATTCAAAGACATCCAAGTCCAGATGTAAAGTTTCTGATAACATAGTCGACATTTTAAATGACCACTTCAGAGGTGTTCCTCTGCCCTACACCATTTAAGAAACTCGGACATCAAAGGACAAGCTTAAGGTAAAATAGAACAATGAATCCATTGAACTCTCCCATACTTTTTCTACTACCTGACAACATACAAATACATCAGACGACTGTTTAACCTTTTGTATCCCTCCAGGCATCATGCTTGGATTTCAAATGTCCAGTGTGAATCTGGATTTCTTACTGAAGGACTTGAGACCATCAAAAAGGATATGTCAATAAGCCATGGCTTAAATTGCCAATCTAAAAATATATTGTTGATTGATTTTGACTACAAGGGCCAATCCATTTGAGTACAAGGGCCATATTCACACAAATAAGACACTATGTCTTTGCAAAAGCAAACATTGAGAGAAGAAAACATTTCTGCAATTCTGGATGCATTCAAATTACTTGTAGTGTAGGAGAATATACCTCAGAATCTGAAGCATGTGTCTCCATGACAGTACGCTTGAAAATAACTTGAAATGTCCATTTGCATGCTTCATTATCGATAAAACAAATGTTAAAAAGCAAACTCAGTTTATAAATGTTGATTTGATTATGATGCAAAAGATTGGTGTGAAGATATTTACAAGTGATGAACTTTATACAAATGTAAAAACGCTAAGGGTGTGGTATAGAAGGTATGTTCATTCTATAATGGAAAAAGTAAACATGATCCTAAGCCCATGCTACATGGCAAAGTTGGCATGAGGATGCTAGTAAGGTAAAAGTTTATTCTTTCTCTGTAAGGAGAAAGAAAATGGTTTCATGTTTCTAAATTCAGCTATTTGCACAGTGAAAGCTTGAAATTTTCAATCAAAATTTCTTTGGCCTACAAAAATTGAAACATTAAAAAATGAATGTGCAGTTAGCAATGCAGGCCTCTGGCTGGCCTCATTCGAGGCTTGATGACGCTCTGGAGCATTTAAAATCTAGTGGTCACAAATCATATCAAGGTTTGGAGGCTACTATAACATTTGAGAAAAATTAAAATCAAATTTGAGCACGAAAAGTGACGATTTGAGCATCAAAAAACATGAGTTACAATTTTAAATTCAAGCTGAAAACTATTTTAAGATGCATTTACAAAGTTATGGGAAACAACACATGCTTGAAAAGTACACAAAGGCTTTTATTCAGAAGAAAAATTAAATAAATCATTGTTTTAAAAAACATTTAAATTTTTAAAAAGCCAGATCTTAGTGGATGTATTCTCATTGCAGGATTAAATTAATATCCTTCAATGCACCCAAGTTTTATGTTTTTACTATATATTCAATCACACACAAGTATTGCAGTGACAAAATTTCCTTAAAGATACTATTTTTATACATAGGGAATATGTTTGTTACTAGATTTGGAATTACAATAAAGAACAGAGTGAAACAGAGAAATAGATGTTAATAAAAGGATAGTGTTTCTCGTTTTCAAAATACATTGATTGACATATTAAATTAATCAACGTATGATCAATCTACTTTTAAGTTTTTTTCAAAGGGATTTGTTGTATGCATGCAATATTTTTATAACTGTAGTTGGAAACATAAGAAAGAGCAGTGAATGGTTCAGAAAAATAGTCAGATTAAGAAACGAGCACTTCACACACGGTAATCCATTGGATTTTGTTACCGTTTCTTTCCCAACTCCATTGGCGCGACTAGTTGATGAAAATGGCCTCACTTCTGCTTCGTAAAGCAGTACTTCCTTCTGCATTAGAGTTAACTGTTAAAAGGAGAATCTATACAAATTGGCTTTTAAATAGAAACTATGTCATTTTACTCATTCCAAAAACATAAACATTTACCTCATCAGATGGATCAGAAAGAGTGTGTAATAACACAGGAAATATATCTTCCACATAATTGAACAGCTATTAACACAAATAAGGGAATTAGTAAAGCCAAACACAGAAATGCAACAATTTTAGTTATAAATACAATAAAAACATTTAGGGGGCAATAAAATACACCATATAAACTTAATATCACTTTAATTGTTCATCAAATTACAGTACCAAGTCCAAAATCCGGAATCCTCCGGACCTCAGCCATTTTGGATTATTTGTATTTTTTATCAAAAGAAAACCTTAATCTACCCCCCCCCTCTTCAGATGCGAATTTTACATTTGCAATAGTAAAATATCAGATATATATAAATAGGAATAATTTTAAAAATGAAAAAACCTAATACAATGTAACAAATTTTACCTTGCAAATCTTCTAGTTTTTCTGTTTGGTAATTACTTTGAACATATCCGTTACTTTGCATTGTTTCATCAATTAGGACCAGGTGTAACTCATTGTTCTTTAAAAAATGCCAGAAAAATGTTAACAAAAAAAGTGAAACAAAAATACACTGGTTAGTAAAATGTTCAGATTTTGGACAGTTCCGGATTTGGGACTTTGTACTGTATAATTATTTTTTCATACAATATACTTGGGAAACCTATACTACCTTCTCATAGGTACAACTCCAGAGAAAGTGGTAAGATTATTAAAGAGCGATAAATAATTCTAACATTAATATATTTTGGGAATCTGTCCAAACAGGATTTATATTTTTACAAGAGAGTAATAATAGATAAGTAGTAACACAAGGAATGTATCTTCCACCACATAATTAAACTATTGACACAAATAAGAGATAGGTAAAACAAATGTAGAATTAAATAATTTTGAAGTTAGATAGAATAAAAACATATAGAGGAACAATAAAGTACAAAAATAAATGTGATTGTAATTGTTTAGGAAATTACAATTGTTTTCTCAAACAATATGTGATAGAACTTATATTACCTTTTCATAAGTACAACCCTACAGAAAGTGGTAAGATTATTCATGAGCAGTAAATTATAATTAACATTAATAATCTATTTTGGGTACCTATACATACATGATTGATTGAATTCAGATTACAAAAGTTTCAAATCTTTAAAAGACAAATTATAGTTTTAAAGCTGCATATATGGTAATATGATTGAAATATATGCATCCATGCTAACACTTTTAAAATCCGTTTTTAATATTGATACAATGCTTGGTATTTTTCCAAAATTGAAAAGCTAAGTGATTTCTAAGAATAAATTTGTCAAGATTTAAAAAAAAAAAATATATATATATATATATTAATCTTTTAAAATTTTACATTTTGCCTTATTCTTCAAATTGTTAAATCCAGGAAAAAAAATCTAAAAACCCCTTTACCAGTTTAAAAATTAGAAAAGGGAAGTTTTAAGACTTAAATAATTAAATTACATTTCATGGTATATTAATACGAGAAATATTACAGCACATAAACTGTAAATTGTATTAAACCCAAAAAACACTAAATATTACTAACTTTATCAGGGATCTGTAAAAGCAAATGGTGAATCCATTTCAGCACTGCAATTCGCGTCTGAATAGAATCATATTTTATTTGTTTAGTCAACACGACAACTAATGATTTCAAATCAAGCTGATTGTCAAGCTGATCCATCAAGGGAGCTTCTACTTTATCTGAAGAGTCTTCCACACTTTCACAAGTCAACTGCTGCCTTTCTTGAACCACTAACTTCATAAGATCTGAGTTCACTGCCTTTGCAGTCTCAATTATATCTTTAAAAGAGTTAAGTTATAAAATTCAGGAAATCGCCCCTGAAATTTAAGAGGCTGCCCATATGTATAGTTTTGAATGGGATAGCACCGTTTTTTCATCTATCCCATCCATTCCATCGTTTTAATAAAAATGTCAGTTTTGTCCTGTTTTTAATAAAACTATGTAAGTATAACATTGGTTGATTATAAATTATTCATACCTATCATAAATGAAGTGTTAAGACAATGTTAGCAGTAAGACAAACTCCTCACCTAACTCTTGTATGGGTTTTTTCCTGAAGAAAAAGGTAAGCTCAATATTGTCACTCAAAGTGTAATGGTCTAAAAAATGCATTTTCTCAAGCAAAAGTCTCAAACAATGTCTAAAAAAAATGCATTTTTCAGGAGAGCGAAAAACTTTATAGTTTTCCTTATGATTTGAATCTATTACTATTATATACATTTGGTTGTAACTTTTATTGGATCAGCTGATGACATAAGAGATTTTGCCACCAGGTGGAAATCACAAAATGCAATAATAAAAGAAAAAATAGAATTTTTGACTAATGATCTTTAGCACTTTGAGCGATAATATGTTTATGCAATAAAACTTTTTTCATCTTACTTTTCCCCATAGAATATTACCAAAATACCCACCCTTTTTATGTCATACCAATGTCCCATTTTTATTTCAAAGAAATATGGCCAGCCCAGTTAACTGCTTAAATCAACACAGAAATTGAAAACTGATATGTGCACCAATGCCTAGATAGCCAAGAGGGTACATGGAAGTAGGATTCAAGAAACTCCAAGATAGATAATTTAAAATGAACAAATATGGAAACTTGAAGATTGCCTTCAAACTTACATGGCAGTGATAAATACAGTAACCCTTTGATATATTGTGCTTCTTGGTGGAAAAGAAAACAGCTATATAGAGACAAACCTGCCAACCACAAAGGGAAAAATACGAAAGATGTTTGGAAGACTTAACTTTCAGAAATGAAAAATGTCTAAATATTATTAAAATAAAAATTTAAAAAGCCAACTTTGTGATAATTGTTCCAAATTGGGCTTTAAGAAGCAATTTGAAAATGAAAAAGTAATTCTTGTTAACTAAAGATTATATGCTTGGTGGCAGTTCACACTCAGCAAAACCGATTTAGAGATATCTAACACAAAATTGCGCACCTTTCAGGCAAAAATAGGCAATAAAATATTTTATTACGTGTTTTAGAGGTAGATTAAAAGGTTTTATCTTGAAAATTATTGGCAAAGGTTTTTACGAAAAACTATCAATCACTGATTATGATTCTTTTTAACAATGGTTTGACATTGAAAATTTCAAATTGGTGTCACTTGGGAAAATTGTTTCCTTAAAGAAAAATCTGGAATTTTATCCAGATCATGGTTTTAGAAAGTTGGCAGGTATGAGAAGCTAACATTTTTAAAATTAGAAATATGCAAAATTACAAGCTAAATACAAAAATGTCAGAACCTTTTAATAGAAAACAGAATATTTTTGAAAAATATATCATCCAATGATTTTGAAGTACCCAAACCATTTATACCAACTCAGTTTACGATTACTGCTTGAAAAGATTGATTTTTGTGCGAACTATTCAAAAGAAATAGATTCAGATTCCCTTTGCTGTTTTCAAAATTCAAATTCATCGGGGATAGATAAAAAAAGGTGCAGTTTAACAAAATGTGCAATATAGTGAGGAATTAATATTATTTTTCTATGAAATATTTGACTAACTAAAATCTCTAAATCTGTACTTTGATAGAAAAAGGACCAATGTCCATTTTGTAAGTTGAGTTACAGTTGATTTAATTATTTTTATAAAAGTTAAACGGTATAAAATTTAAAAAAAAAAAAAAAAAAAAAAAATACAACTTACAAAAAAACTTTTCAATATTTTTATCAATCCATAATATATTGATAGGACATCTACAATATTTTCCATTATAACTTACATAACCTTGAAGTGATTTGCAGATGTAAAAATCAATACGTGAATATGGGCATTGGCCTTTTCTTACCAAGGCACAGAAATATACACCAAGAACAAATTAATACAGGCAATGCTTGCTTTAAAGAACTGACTTCATTATCTTTCATCAAGTCCAAACACCATAGAAAAAATTTTAATTCCCATTTAATATAAATTTTCCATTTTTTATTAACTGTTTCTTAATTCCCAGGGGTTTATAAAGTGAGCATTGACTGTATATTTAAAACAAAGTACAGTCATATGAAATTGAAGATTAACTCCAAGATTTAAATTCATATCAAATTAAGGATACTTCGTCTGCTTTCTGTATCTTGTGCTAAATTGGGAAGTACAGCAGTCAATATGCTAGAGGAGTATGGCAACAAGGAAGATCCAGCAAGTTTGACAAATGCCTTCAACCATGTAAGAGCAGTAAATTGAACTAATTCCTCTAAAAAAGTGTACACAAGTCATCAAACATACAAAATGTTGCAAACATTATACGAAAGATAATTTTTTGTATTACTCAAATGCTAAAAATACATTTTGATATATTTTGCTAGCACTGTGCGATTAACTGTTGTCTTAAGATTAATTTCTTTACATGGATGTTGTAATTATCAGAGTCTGATGAAATGTTACAAGCCTGCTTTCAGAAACCAAATACACTAAGAATTTACGTTAAACAGACTCGGTTATTTTTCAAATGTAACATTTTTTCTCATTTTGAAAACTTTTTGTGGATTTAAGCTATGTAAGTAAAAGAAAGCCATATGCAGCTGCAGCAAGCTGAAGTTTAAATTTTGCAAATAATTTATTATGCATGATTACAATTCTTCATTCGAACAAAAGTTCCAAAAAGATTCCCACTCTATTTCAGAAATAAAATTCACTAACTTTTCCAGGTTTTCCAGATATATTTTTTCAAAATTCCAGATCATATATTAAGCAATTCACGACAATTTTAAGGTAAAAAACCAAGAAATTATTTAGCGTTTAATAGCCAATAAAAAAAATTAATTTAAGAATTATACACTGTAAAGTTAATACACAAGGCACAAGTAATTTTAAATTAAAATAACTTGTTCAAATAATCCAACAAATTTGACTTAAATAAATTTGTGATTCAATGTTTCACAAGCATGAAATTCTTCAATTTAAGCCAGTGTCAAAACAAAATTCTTTACCGGTTAAATATTATTAGCTGTTAATTTTAAAATCGATTGTAAAATTATATTCATAAAATAAAGTGTTACAAAAAATGTATGAATATTATTGGCTACTTTTCTCCAAAGCATCTGAGATGCCATCAATCATTTTCCAGGTCATTAAAACGATTTTCCAAGATTTTTACCAAAAAACTATAATTTTCCTTGATTTTTATGGACAAAAATTCCCTGGTAATTCCAGGTTTTCCCTGACCTGTGGGAACCCTGCTCTAAGCTAAGTTAAGTAAAATGCCATCAACTAAATTTAGCATTTGTTCCTTTGACTTATATTTTAAAATGTTTAAGAAAAAAAATTATTTGAAATGTTCAGCAAGCAAACTTTGACAAAATTAATGTCGATGTCTTATGATTATTTTGAAATAAATGTAAAATGTACTTTTATAAAATTAATAAAGGAAAATGCATAGCATTTTGTTACTTACCAGTTGAATTGGCATGCATGGTTAGGATGTTAACCATGTCATTAAAGTTTACTCTTCTAGGATTATCGATAATACTACGTAAAAATTCCCCTAATACAGACTCACACCTACAAAGATTGAAAATTCTACTCTCACAAATATAAACTTATGATACTTGCAATTTAATAATTAATAAGCATAGATTTAAATTTTGATTATTTTTATTTATTTATTATTTTTTAGTATTTGATTTACCTAAGAATCCAAACAATTTGTTAAAAGTAATACTTGGTTTTAGGTATTTTCACATTACAAAAAACTTATTATCCATCCAAATAATAATTTAGTAAGGTCTTTTTAAAGGCATCTGTACACTGGAACCTTCATTCATGTCTTTTAAGACACCAAAACCACAAAAACGTGAACTGTACAAATTTATTTGTGATAAAATTAGCAACTGTCACATTAGCAACTGAAAACCTTTAGAACGTTTTGGTTACCTGATATTTACTGAATTTTTCTGTGTCATAAATACTTTTATGTAAGCTACAAGTTTAAGGAAACTAAAATTGAAAATAGTAATGATGTCATTGAAATAATACCATTTTACATAACTTATTTATTGGAGTCAAAATGACACTGACAGCTGTTTTAGGGCATAAAAAGGGATGGCCATTCAATCATTAATGTTCCAAGTGATGTATAAGCTAACATCAAAGAAAATCTAATTCTGCTGACAGATGTGGTGAGACCGGGGAAGTTTTTTCTAGTGAACTACACAAGACAATAAACCTGAGGTGAATCTCCAACATGATGGCTGATGTTTGGTTCCACTCTACTGAGACAAGATAAAAAGAAGTTAAAAGTAAAAAGGTAGAAGAGAAAGATGTACAAAGAAATCGTAGAGTCTAAACATAAATTTTAAGAAAAAGAAATGTTTTCCCTTTGGAATTGTATTCATGTCATAACTTGGTGTGACTAAGCATTACTGGACTTGTTTGGCAAATGGTAAAATCTTCAGTCAATAATTTTTACAACACAAATTCTCCAAATAATGAATTACGCAGCAAGCAATAAAATGTATACTCACATCTTTCTGATTTCTGCCAGAGGATCTCCCAAAATAATAAAGAGTCCATCAAGAATTTCAGGTAAGAATACAATCATATTTATGTCTGGTACAGAGTCCAGTGTTGAAACCTGTAAACAACAATGTTGATTACATATATCTTATTACTGCTAAAAAAATATTACTATTTTTTTTCAAGAAAAATAACTTTTATGAACAAATAAATGTTATGTTCATGATTCCTTGCATTATATTTTTGTTCAATAAAATGTTTTTATCTGCACAATTTTTACTTTCCAACTTAATTTATTACATAATTTTAAAACTTAAAATGCTGATTATTACCTTATTTTTGCAGTAGCCCAACATGTTGGAAAGAATGAAACATTATATAATTTGAACACAACACAAAATGTGGTGCAGCTGTGATATAAAGACCTTACTGTGGCAACGCTTTTCGTATGCTTTTTCTGTCACCAAGAAAGGATTTCATAGAAAAAACACCAATTAAGACTTAGTAGAAAATAATTAAAAATTTAACAGCTTTTTTTCTGGGCTCCATATATGAGAAAGGATATAGAATTAATTGAAAGGGTTCAGCACAGAGCTACAAAAATAATAAAGGGGATAGCAAATCTCGACTACAATGAACGTTTAAGTAAACTAAACATGTATACACTGGAAAGAAGAAGAAGGAGGGGGGATTTGATTCAGCTTTTCAAGTTGGTAAAACAAGGGGACACAGAGGGCTTAAATTTCAATAGGAATAACAGAACAAGGGGCCATAGGTATAAATTGAATAAGACACATTTAAATCGGGATTTAAGAAAAAACTACTACTTTAATAGGGTAATAGACTGTTGGAACGCGTTGCCAGAGAATATAGTTAATTCAAAGGGAGTGTACGAATTTAAGATACAATTGGATAGTCAGTGGGAATTGGGGAGTTCATAAACAAAGGACCAGCCTTGTTGGGCTTGAGCCTGTAGCTGGTCGTCAATATTTGTATTTTTCCTCAAGGAAATAAAAAAGCTGCTTATCCTGACATACATGCACATATAATAAACTAGTAACAAGTTCTTCATTTCCTAAAGTTGCCAAACGCTAATTTTACAAAAGAATGCCTGAAACATCTAAACACTAAATACAGAAGGCACAGTAAAATAAAAACGTTGACTTACAAAATTTAATAAAATTCAAATAAAAGGCAGAAAGGATACAATCTGAAATGACTGCAGTGTGCTGGTTTAAAATACAAAATGAAAGTTTTAATTCTTCAAATTCACAGGAAGCAAAGAATTGCAGAAAAATTCTAAGACTAATGAAATCAAAGGAAGTAAAATGGAATTTTTTTAAAAAAGACCAATGAAATCAGAGGACAACAAAGCAGAAGCCTTTTTTCATTCTTGAATATTTTGAAGTGTTCTTTAACACTTCAAAATATTCAAGAATGAAAAAAAGGTCAGGAATGAAAATATTAACTACATGAGGTTGCCAGAATCTTAATAAATCAGGATTACCTTTGCCTGCTACAACTTGTTACATAAAGCACATCAAAAATGCACTATAAATATTTCCACAAGTCTTTATATCAAAACAAAGTACCAAAGAACCATTTGAGATTTCTTTTACTGTTTGCAAATTTAAAAATAATCTAGGGATAAGTAAAACAGAGTATTATAGTAATAAAAAGAATAACACACATTTTGATATCTTATTCTTCTACATGATTTTTCACTCTTAACCTTGATTAAATGCTGATATTTTCTCTGCTATTAAACCACTAAATAAATGTAAAAAATAAGCAAAATTTGATATAGTAAAATGGCATGCCTAATTTTAAAGTTAAAAAATAGTTTCTTACCCATGATATAACAAACTGCCTAGTAAAAGGATTTTTAGAGCACATTCTTTCCCTCAGTAATGGTATGAATCCAACAAGATCAAAAGAAGAACTTTCTGTTACAATATCCTGTGAAATAATTATAAAAAACTATATACATTTGCATATTTGATGGGATAACAAATTTTTTTTTTATGAGCTTTACTAAAGATTGTAATAGCATAGACAGGTACATTTACTAAAGGATTTAAAACAGTAGAAAAACAAATGTATTCCATAAGGCTAAATAATACGTATATTTCATCTACATTTAATAGTTTATTTCCAAAATTTATCTTTTAAAAAACAGAATTTAAAATCTGCAATCAAATCTAAATTATTAAAACAAATAAATATTAGTATAGTAGTATCAAAGTATAGTGGCTTATAATTGTTGGAATATGTTTTTTAGACTTTTGTTGCACAATCTGTGTTGTCTGCTAAATCATAATTGTTATTATCCTTAGGACTGTAACTTTCTTTTAAGTAAATTGCAAGATTAAAACATGTGAACATTCACACAAGTTTGAATTTATGCAACTTTCCACTTCTTATGCACAGAAGTGATGGAACAGCCTGGGAGCAGATCACTTAACCCTCTGATTGTTCAATTTGTGGACCGAAATCGCTACAAAAATCGTGTATTTTTTTTGCATATTAAAAATCTATATATATTGGATAATTAAAATATGCATTTTTTTCTTTCTATAAAAGACTTTTTATATAGATTTTTATCATGAGAAACTAAACTGTCAGAAGTTATTGTTAGCTATATGCACAGTAATTCCCGGATTTCTACGAAAAGGAACTGGAGGAGGAGGAATATTCTTCATATCAATTTTGCACCACTGCCTAACGCTTTGCAAGTTTATTGAATCATGATCAGATTCATCGCTATCTGAGGAGCAGTCCGAAAAATCTATATCAATATCACTATCAAAACTAAAATCACTTTCAGAATCTGATAAATCATCAGGAATATATACTCTGTCAATCGCTGAACGTTTTCTAGCAGCCATTTCTGATTAGAAAAAGGCGCCAAACAAAGGCGCGAAGTTAGAGCGGTAAATACAAAGTACCTTCAAATGCCGCAATTTAGTGGACGACTAGCGACAACTGTTGACCAAAATCTAAATTTAACATCTAACACTGTATGTAATTTATTTCATTGGTTAAACGGTGAAAAAGCGGGATGCGCTCCTCAATAAAGATAGAAAAAAACCTGCCCGCGAAAATCGCGGGATGAGCAAATTTTGCTACATTTGAGTTGCTCGTGGAAATCGCGGGATAATCAGCCAGTGGGTTAATTCCAACCGAATCATCGCAGATGACATTTAAAATTTAAGAAAATAAGGTATTCAAATAAAGCAGGGGGTTTGTAGATGACTTAAAAAAGTTGATTTGAAACATAAAATAACATCATAAACAGGAACTGCGCCCAGGGATGAAATCACTGAGCAATGTGTAGTTTTAAAGTCACAAGAGAGAAACATGTGTGAAATGTTAAGCATTGCATAAATGCACAACCAGCAAATTCAAAGAGCCTGTTCATATGCTTCTGAGATTAGAGCGTAAGATCAATGAATTTGTGCCTGGGAACTCCAAGAAATGAATAGCAATACAAATGGTGATTAAATAAGTGTTTCAGATTTTCATTACATAAGAACTTAAACTTTTTACAGCACAGAAAACAATGTGTGAACTGTAGACTTTACACACACATATTATAAATGCAAGCCTTATTTGCATTTGAATACATGTATTTTATCTTAAGTGCTTGAATTCATGGATGCCCAAAAAAAGGTAACTTCTATTGCCCCAGAAGAAAGGAAAACTTGTATTATAACATGAACGCACTCAGAAAACCGTCGCCATTATTACCAGCGTGGGAAAAATAGTTATACTTACCAACCGGAATCCATGAGACGACGAATGACCTGAAAGTTAACTAAAGAATAAAAGAAGCCGGGTTAGGCAAAATAATCTTTTATTCTGGGCTATAGATGCGTAACATGCAAGGCCAAGGTGTATTCCGAAGAATACGCCGGCCGAAGGTTACAAAATATTAAAGAGTCTGTCACTACACGTGACAGTCGTTGAACTAACAACTCGCTTTCAAAAACGACGCTCCACTCCTTGACGTCACTGGCCAAGGAGCCCAGTGCCATCTGTCGGTGGCTAAGCGAACTATCTACTACAGTATGAAGTAAACATTAGCGTTCAGTAGTATTGTAATCACAACAAGATACATATACAAGGTTGCTTAATGGGTAAGTTAATGTAAGCTAGAAATTTCTCAGAAAGCTACCACTTCATGATCCTGTTTGCTTTTGAAAAAAGTATATTCTTAATGAGATTTTGAATACACTTGCACAGAACAGTCAGGGCATGACATAGATTCAATGTGAAAATCTTTTAAAGGAATTCACATAAATGTTTAATATAGCACTTAGTACACTTTTATTAATTACAATGATTTTTATAGTTCATTCACAAAAGTTTGTAATGTATTTATTCAGCAAAAGTTGTATTAAAAATCTAGCATTAGCTGTGTTGAGGCAATTGCACTTTCAAAGAGACTTACTTTCATAAGTCTATCAACTGTTTCTGATCCATTCTTTACATGTTGATCTGCGTCGGCTGATAACTATTGATGTAATTGAAACATAAATAAGAAAATTATTATTCATTGCAAATAAAAACAATCAAATAATTATCACTGAAATAATTCTACCTTACCCGGCTTAAGGCATCAAATATGTCAGGGAAATAGGGTAAAACGGATCCCCTAGCAACTTTAAGCAAGTTGTAAAGGGTCTCACATGCATAGTAGCGTACACGAATATCTTGATCATGAAAGCATGATAAAACTGGCTGTACCAGTTCATCTACAAATAAAGACGTGTCCTGCAATAAGATCAATATTTAAAAAGCATTAGACAATATTGTACTGGCATTTGCAATTATTAAATGCTGAATCAGATAATAAAATTTGAAGATAAATATCTAAAAGCTTTATAAATTTATTTGGAGAATTAAAAAAATTGTAATATTCATAAACAGTAACATAACAGGGAAATGCAGTTTTTAATTACAATCATGGACGGAAACTAAAGATGTTCAGTTTTTCCACATTTACAGTGAATATGTTCATAGCATTAGTCTTACGAGTTGGCAATTTAGTCACATTGTTTTTAATTAGTTTACATGTTAAATTAGAAGGCAGGTAAAAGGTAAACAACGCATTTCCATAATAGGCATTTTCAGTGATTTCTTGTAAAGTATTTATCATTTAGTACTGGCCGCAATAGCAGCAATTTTTTTTTTTTTTGGGGGGGGGGGGTTATAGGGGGCCATATTGCACCAGAGAGCAGTGATTACGAGTTGATGAAACAAGTAGTAATCTATGAAAAAACACAATTTTGCATGTGGCAGCCCTACCTTATGGCAAACTTAACAATCTTTGCACAAAGGACTTATTCAAGGCCATCTGCTTTCTCACAGGAGCAGCACTATGACTTATAATAGAGAACTTCACCCAGGCAAAACAAAATTTACTTTTCAGAAATAACTAGTTAATAGTTTTCCACATAGAATGGACATTTAACTTAGGAAATTTTGTGATTACAAAATAATGGTTCGAGATGGGACTAAGATTTAATAGCAATAAATTGAATTACAATTATTGTTGATTGGATAAAAACAACAGAAATATCACCTGAAGTCAGCTATCATAAAATATAGAAACTAAGGAGTCTATCAGTTGCCAGTTACAAATGCCTAATACTTCAAAATAAATAACTATATGAATGCTATAGTTGAACAAAATTGAGTCTGCTTGGATAACTAGAATTTGTCACATGGTATTGTGCGATTAGTTGTTAATTTAGTAGTTTGGTTAAACGCCAATTGTGGAACATTGCGTTTCCATAATAGCCGTCTTTAGTGCACACATTTTAGCTTTAAGTGATAGCATTGACATTGAAAGAAATGAACACAAACATGCTTTTGTTCCAATTATGAAGAAAGAGTGTTTTGTAATATTTTCACTCAGTTTTTTCTTAAAATTAGACCAATAAAAGAATGAAGTACATTTTTGTGTTACATATTACCAATTATAATTGCTTACAAGGTAAGGAATACTTAATTTTTGGCTTTCGGTTGAGTTTTTTGGTCAATTAATGGACACATATATACAAGGAAAGTTTTACGGACACAGAAGATAAATACACTCAGAGGAATTGAACCTGCACCCCCCACAACTTATTTGGGTTTTGGAAGGCTTTTTTTTTATGTTTCAGAATCGATAAGTTATCTTAGGATGTTTTTCCTAATCCAACTGTTATGCTTCATATGAATTATTGATCACAAACTTCTTAATAACTGGAATAGGGGAGAGTGGAAGTTAACTAAGAATTTTTATTATGTGTACGTTTTCTTAAATTTTAAAGGTTTTACAAATGATAGAAGTGATGACTCCACCTTTCCTAAGGCAATACCCATAGCTGCCAAACCAATAAGTCCTCCTTTTCGACTGTTGATGTTTTGAGATAAAGTAAAATCTTGCCCAAGGACCTTAAGCAACTTTCGTATTTCACCTGTTTCATTGACTCTTTGGAAATCCTTAACCATTCTGAAAAACAAAATGAAAAGTTATTGAATGCTTTCATCGAACATACTAGGTTAACAGTATAACAAAATAATCCTACTTTTCAATTTCTAATGCAGCCGTTTTGCGTTTTTCATACAGTTTGTCATTCAACGCACGAACGCAGTACGTACTTAGAGGGGCGTAATCTTTTTCCGACATTTTTGCTACCAATTTAAAAATTAGATAAGTGAAATTATAACTCTAAAGTTGTTTGATACCGAAACCAAAGACAGTCACCATCATTTACGAAATAAATATTTTCCCGAAACATCAGAACGTTGAGTAGTGTGTTGCTGCTTGTCACTTTAAAGTGTATATCACATGGGTAAGTGGTTTCTTTAGCTTACTCTTTATGATTTTGTCAAAAATGACTTCCATAATAATGTGTCATAAAACTCACATTTTCTAGTTGCAAACAGAATATTATTTATTTATTTTACTCATGTAAACAACGCTCTCTTTTCTCTTTTCATTACTTGTCCATTGTACACCAATAAAAGAGAAAGTACTACAGCTACTTGTTCTATCATTCAGTAGTTGTTTACTTTTTACCTCTTTTCTGTCTTCTGTCAGTTTGTGTACGATTTAAAGTTCTTTCTTGAATGAAACTTAATTTCCGAATTCGGTAAGGTTAGGTTTACATTCTGGATTCCAAATCGAAATGGAAGGGAACGAATTAAACGTTTTTGCACAAACACATTGTTTAGAAAGTGAAAAAGAAGACACCTTAAATGATAACATATCGCGGCATAACAAGAGTGGATTCAGGCATTTTGTTGAAGAATCCACCCTCAGAAATGTTTCCTTGGACGAACTGGAAGAACTCAGCGATGCAGGTTGTGCATCCAATGCTGATGGAAATATTAGACGGACACCTAGTTCCGTCAGTAGTGAGCAACCTATTCGGCAGGCCATCATACTAGAATGCAGTAAAGACTTTATGTATTCAACTGAACCAGTTTTAAGAGGGGCATTTATGGTATGTAATGGCCAATATTTGGGAAGAAGTGTAATGCATAGTTTTGCAGATTTGACAAAAAAAAAATAAAAAAAAAAATAAGGATCACATATGCTCTATAAATGATGCCTTATTCCCACATTCATGTGTTTAAAAAATATATTTTATACGATTAAAGGTCCATATTATAGCAACAGCTTTTGAATATGCTTCCAGTTATTGTCAATATTTTGCCCCCAAGAATAAATGTTTAGAGAATTGCCAACAATTTTCCACTATACTTAATAAGAAAATAGAATCTTAGAAATAAGGCTTTGTTATAAGCACTTTCATACACATCTGTTGAATTTATAATATCTTACTTTGCGTCTTCCTGAAGCATTTTTCATGCTAACAACAAAATTACTTGTTGAATGTAGTTTAATCTGCAGAAATTAATATTTAGGTAATCACACAAGTAAAATTCACATAAGGTTCTCAAAACAGTTAATAAAGCTTAAAACACCATATTTACTTAACATTCAATTGTAATAATTTACTAGGAGAGAAGAAAATTTTTTCTGAATGTGTATTTGATTTATTCCATTCCATCAATCCCTTTCCTTTAACATTCTCTGAAAGCTATGGAAAAATTATGTACCATAAAATTTTATCAAACAGTATTTGTACAGTAGTCCCTTGTTGAATACTGATGTTTTATACATTTAGTTGTATTAACTTTTACTTCTATATGGCCTTTATCTAACCCCCTGCACAAATTTTGCGTTTACAATAGGGGAATTTCACAGTATTAAGTTGTTACAGACTCTACGCTTTAGAAACATATTTTATCCTTATATTCTCTTACAGTGAAAATGTTTAAGCTAACTTCAAGTAATTTTATATTTTAAGATATAATTAAAACATTAGCATTGAAAAAGATTTAAAAAATTCAAATTTCTATGAATTATAGAGATTTATATTGCAAAATACGGACTCTACATTAAAGGGACATGGATTTTTTTACTTAAATGGAAATGGCATTCCCTCTGAAACTAGCTGTTATTTCTATCTATTAAAATTTACTTTTTACATTTTAGTTCATATATTAAATATCTGCACCACAAAATAAAAATTGGAAAGGACAAAAATAATTTTAAATGAATTATTTATTATATAACTCTTTGTTTACAAGCCTGTTACGGACTCTACACATTTGTCTCTTGTGAATATTAATGAAAATACTGAGAACTGTGTTCAAACTATTAGAACAAAATTGTTTTACTATTCAATAGTGTCTATGATTGATGAACTTTTTTGGCTATTTCCTCACTGTATGCAAAACATTGTGCAGAAGAACCAATTGATGGTAGGTCAATGGGTAGAATTGACAGATAAGTGTCCCGGTTAATTTCTTCAAACTCTGCTTTTGGCATAGCTTTAAATTTGTTTGTTGATATGGGTTTGAGTTCAAACTTAACAAGCCATTTTTTTTCTGGTAACATTTTCACTCTTTGCCCTGTTCACTGCGGTCATTACTGTTAAGTACATATATCCAAGTGCCTGCTTCAATGTCAGGTTTGGAAATGCTTTGGATTAATGATTGAGAATTCTCATTCCTATGAATATCCCCACATCTTTTCTCAATATATTTGAAGTTAACTTCTGTAAATACTTTGCCATCATCAACATAAAAACTGAATTCTTCTGGTGCCAGGGATTGATGTGACTGAGCTCCATCTATTTTCAAGTTTAAACTCATCAACAGTTGCTACCACCTCAGTTTCATGTACAAAAAGAGTATTTATTGATTTATCCTCTCTTTTAGCAATGGCTTAGAAATCATAGGCATTAAATGGCACATCTTTTTACTTCTCCCCCTATACCATCTACTGGTTCTATTCCATGCGCTGTAGGAAAAAAATTCCAGCTATCAGTGCAGTCGAGGTATTTCATGTGGTTTTTTAAATTGCTCACAAGGTTATACTTATTTTTAAATTGGCTACCACAACCATCTGACCAGTAATGAACATGTGTAAACGGTATTTTCAGTTTGATCTTTACGTCATCCAAAATAATTCTGTTAAAGATGAAAACTTCCTTTTTGTGCAATGGATTAGGACATCTGAAACAATTGCATAGGAAATGTGCTGCAGTTCTTCCCCAACCTTATAATATACAACAGCTGCAAATATAGTCACTTGCTCTGGTGACCAGTTCATGGGCTTTCATTATTTCATTTTGTTGTTTCAGGCTATTATTTTCTGCAAAATCCTCTTGAATGATAATCTGACTTTCTGTCAGTTTCTCTTTTAGATATCGCATGTTTTCTTGCTGCCATTTTACATTGTATAAATTCCGGGCAAATGAGTGCAGCTGTTCTTTAAGAACTTGTATACCTTCAACTAAATCTGTTTCAACAGCATCCTTTCTTTCCTGACCATCACTGATAACCAATAGAAAATAGCTAATTGATATGTCTTCAATCAAATTCAAACAAGGTTGAAAAGAAGTAAAGATATGCAAGTACTGGAAAACTGAAACTAACTTCTAAAAGTTAAATTTGAAGTAATTTTTGTAAGTGAAAGTTTCATTTTACCTTTAAAGTTGAAGTTCTGGTTGTTTAATTTTGTGTGCAGACAAATAGTAAAATGGAAACCCTGAAGACAAAAAACACCATTCTTGCCAAATGTAGAGTCCGAAACAAAATTTTAGAAATTCATAAAAAATAACAGAATTGAATAATAGTGGAAATCAGTGAACAATATTGTTCCACTGCTGTTGGAATTAGAAAATAGTGATTTTTGTAAATATAAAATCGTAATTAAAAATTTTAACAAAACTTTTTATTCTAATTTTGTTACAGACTCTACAACCATCATTTTCACAAGCTGTTAATTTTTACAGAATACATTTATCAATTAAAATTATTAGCCATAATGGAGATATGCCAGAACATTATTTGTCCCCAGTTTTAAGTTTTGGTTTAAAAATCTGTTCAAGGCATTAAAAAATTAAAATTTACTGTAGAGTCCGTAACATTAAAAACTTCGGATGGTATGTAGTATCCGATACGTTACAACTTTCGAGCGATGTATTGCCAATTGTGGTAACCTTCCCGTTTTCTCGTTTTCTTAGTTTTAAGGCAACCCTAGATATTTTCTCCTGACGATAATAAACGGGTCTCATGATTGGTTAAGGAACAAAATACGCTTTTCCACTTTTATTTTTAATATACAACGGAATTAAAATTTAGACAGTCTTTGAAATTGTTGGGTGCATATGAATTTTGCTCTTGATTTATAAAATCGACTTGTTTTATTAATTTTCAAAATTTTTAGGATAAGTTTGGAAAGCAGATTGTAAGTTACAATTTTTTAAATTTGTCTCTTTATTTAAATTTCAATTAAAATTTCGAAAACAAATTTGGATTAAATTTGATTTTTGAAATTGCAGATTGGAATTTAGAATTTTTTTCCCCTTTTGGTTGCTCATTTCCCCTTAGTTGATTTGATATAGCAGTGGATAGTGTTATTGAACGTTAGAAAATGTTTTTTTTTTTTTTTTTTTTTGCAAACATGTAGCTTGATTGGGAAGAAGGTGAAATGTCTTTCATGTGAGAATGATATGATTTTAACATTGAGAAAGGATGCTGGTGATAGGTAGGAGTGGAAATGTAGAAAGATAGGACAAAAATTTGGCAAAAGAAAGTATAACAGGAGTAAGAAATTGTAGGGTAAATGGGTGTTTGGAGGACTTGAACGAGGGACGGATAAATGTTTTATGGTTGAGGTGAAAAATAGGAACCAGAAAGTTTTGGCTGAGGTAATTCAGAGCTGAATTTTGCAAGGAACTACAAAAATTTCTGACTATTGGAAGTCATATGCTGGTATCAATACCCGAAGGACAAAGAGTTCAAGGGTTATCGATTCGAGCATATGACTGTTAACCATTGTCAGAATTTCAAGGACCCGGCTATGAGGGTAAGTTTTGTTTAGCTTTTGGTTATATTACAAACACTGGACTATGCTTGGGTGGGCACCCAATACGGTGACTTATACGCATGGAAGCCAACGGTGAAAGGTCCTCGCCGGCCCCGGAGGGGCGGCGAGGTAGCCGGCAGGCGGGGATCGCACGTTATACGCTGTGACTTATCTACAAACAAATTTCTCCCGGTATACTGGTTTAAACGCATTGAAACCTTAAGCGCAATACGCTTTGACTTCTCTAAAAAACAATTTCCTCTTGTAAAGTTGTTACAATAAAAATATTTGTCTTGCTTTTCCATATATGGCTCTATAACCTGGAATATCCCCATTAAGTTGCTCACATAATGCTTATTGCTAGAAAAATTGTGAAAAAATATTTTTTCACACTTTAGGATAGCAGAAGAATTTTTAGATTTTTGGTTTCTCATCAAAAACCTTTGTGTGGATTATGATCACAGAAAAGAACTACCTTATTAAAAAAAGATTTCTTGTTTTGAATTTTCTATGCATTGCAAAGTTTCTAATTCAAAATTGATGAAAATCCGGACGTTTTAAAAAAATCACGTTTTTTTTAAAAATTATTATTATTATTATTTTTTTTAAATTATATATATATATTTTTTAATTTAATATATATTTTTTTTAAGTGACAAAACTAGGATGAAATTGACGCAAAATTGCGTACATGTTCGGAGAAAACCAGACTGAAATATTAGAAAATTTTCAAGTGAAATTTATATTGCTTTTTTCTTTATTTTTAAACAAATTATTATTATTATTTATGCACTGTATGCAAAGGTTCACGTTGTATATGGCGGCCATCTTGGAATTGCTTACATCGGCCGCCATCTTGATTTGGCGTAAACAATCGCTTTGGCGGCCTAACGTTGCGGATGCTACCACTCCACCGCATTTTGAAACTTTAATTTAAATTTGAGTATTTATATGTTAACTAAAATAAATATAAATTGTGAATTACTATAGTAGGCCAGTGAACCTTCTATTACAATACATAATTCAACAAGAGATGTATTTTACGCTTGTATACTAAAAAGTGGGCAAGTTTTGTTTCGAGAAGTAGGTAGTTGTTTATGGAGAGGGGTCTGAAAGGTTGATAACGTCTATCTTCTAGGGTTTACTTCATACCATTTGTAACATTGATTTCTGCAGTTTCTGGTACTGGTTTTTTAGAAACTGCATAAAAAATAAAATGTGAAACATTTGGAATTTTTCAAAATGTTTGCCCATTTTCGGGTTATGATTTGGAATCATTAGTTTTAGACATACACCACTTCAAAAAGTACATTCAAGACAGATGGATCATTCCATGCACACTATTAGTATGTACAGATCACTTTCATAGAGTTATGAATTGGGTTTATAATGTCCAGTATTGTATGTCACTTTCAGATTTATATTGTAACAAGAATTATGTGTTCTAGGACCTTTTTTAAATCAGAGATCCCTTAGAGATACACAATCAGAAATGCTTTGGTAGGAGCAGCCTTAGGAATTGCTGGGCCTGATTCAATCTATGAATTTTACCTAAACTGTCAAATAGTAATAGAATTCTATTAGCATTTATATTAATTGGTTTAATTCTTTGAGGAAAATTATTTTGATTGCTCCTCATCAAATTAAGTATGGGTTCCTTCTAAAGCTCAAGATTTTACACGAGGCTTCACCCCTACACTTTTACTTTGAATTGTCCATTTAAAATTCCACTAGTCTTTTTTTTATCCATATAAAAAGACATCCTTTTTCTTTCTGCCTTCAGGGGCAAATCTCTTTTAGGGAGACAGGCTTCATGGATCTGAGGTTCCCAAGTGATCTTTTCTTCTCCCATGAGGTTTACTGTATTCAATAAACATGTGAATATCACCGGGCATTGTTCATACTGGGTCCCATTAGAGGAAATCTGCTTAAGTCTGGCCTGTGTCTAGGTGGCCAGTCTTATTGGACCCCCTTCTAAAACAAAAGGAAGCTGTATGATATTGATATAATATGTACTATATATAGCCAGAAATGAATTGTGACTCCTTATGAGGCTGTACGGACACTATGCTATGAGAGAAAAGTACTAAATCCTGTAGGAGGGACTAACTTGTCTCCAATATTTTTATGATTGTGCCCAGTCCTCCCAAAGATAAATACAATGAACACTTATTATTTTAAATGCAATCTTGTATGAAATAGTTAAAAATAATCGCACTGGAAACACAATAATTTAACCCTCTAATATTACCAATTCACGATAGGCAAGTCCTTTGAAGTTCCCCAGTTAACTCTCTTTTACTTCATCGAATATATCTTACTAGGGGTCCCGCCCCCTGCTCGCTAACGCTCGCCAACCCCCGGAGGATTGCTTTGCAATCCTCATTGGTTCAGTGCGCGAACCTATGCTCACTTCGCTCGCATTAATGAAGACATGTGTCCTAGCAGAAGGGATTGTTTACAAAATATGATATTCCAAAAAAAATATTTTTCAAATCTAAATTTTTTTGCTGTTTTTCAGAAAGGATGTATACAGGACCTCTGAAATCAAAATTCAAATGAAAACTTTGAGCAAATTTTGACTCGAAATGTGATCGCTGATTTGGAAATTGAATACCCAGAATGTTGTTTGTGTGTACATTTACCCAGCACTTGAGCCACTCACGCTTTTTCATTGAGTTTGTTGTCGAAAGTTATAGTGGCAAGCTTTCGTCTGTGTTGTGTCTTGTTGAACTATAATTATTGGCACTGAAAAGGACCTTTTTTTAAATGGCCCTGAAAAGATCCTCCGCCTTCTTTAATTTCTATTATTAAATGAAACAGCTCGTCAAAAATTCCATTTTGTTTTCAATAAAATTTCATCCGATAACGCTATAAATGCAATTGAAGCGCGTGGCTTCGTGATAAACAAACAATCGTACAATGTTGCCAAAACGCGATTACAAATAACGTCTTTTTTGCGTGCCACGTAAGAGAATTACATATATAGATTCAAACCACTTGGAGTGTTAAAGAACAACGATGAAACTTGCAAAGTTAGGGTTTATTTTCACGATATTTCTGCATGAGTGGCATTAGTTTAACGTAACATGATATTAACCTCTCTTTCATCACCGTAAATGTTTCACTTTTTGTCATCAATATTATTCATGAACAATAATCTTAAGTTTCCTTTTTCTGGATCAATTAATAAATTCCACTTGTCTTTATTTTTCTGAAATAGTAGTGTGTAAAAAAACTGGGGTCTTGGTTCCTCCAATAATATATTCATTGCCACCACTGCACAGTGTTTCTGTGAGTTTTCAAATAATAAGCATTTGATTAACTTAGGATATAAACAGGTTTCCCATTTCTTTTCTTCTTTTATTTAATTTATGCTGGATTGTCTTGTTTTTTTAAATATCTTGACACTAAATCTGAAATTTCACTGGGAAAAAACTCAATTCAATTCAATTTCATATTTTTTTCTTCCAATATCAGCTTATGATATTGGTAGAACATTCCCACATGTAAGGAAGTTGACTGGCATTTGACATGGCATCTTATTATCATTGGCCAAAATCAGGAAACTTCAAGCAGCCAACCTGACTTTGGCATAATCAAGATTTAAACCCATAATCAAGTCTATGAGTTTATTAAGAACCGATTCCTTTAGCTTCTTTGTCACACTTATCAATAATTCTCAGCTTGATGGACCGTCAATTTCACAATCTAGATCTGGAAAATTGAAAGAACTAATGCAGTCTATTTTGTGAAAGTTGCCAATCATCATTGCCATGCTCTCTGAAACTCAATTTTCTTTGTGCACAAACATTTACTGTGGAATTCAGTCTGTGAACTTAAAATGTCATCTCAGAAAATTATGCATCTTTTAGTGTATTTTCAAGCAGCCTATATAAATAATCTATTTTAAATTCTAGTGAAATGTTTTTTCTTTTGTAGATTTGTTGTGTGTTAAGTCTGGGTTTCGTATCAAGTTGTGGAACCGAAACTACGGATGTTCTGGACTTCCCATTTTCGTCATCTGTCCGAACACACATTTTTGTTACGATTTTTGCTATTCTGACTAATCTTGTATTCTTCATCACAGCAATTTTATCAATCAATGAAAGTTTCCCTCAGTATTGGAATCTTATTGTAAGTACTTAAAAATTTGACATCAAATGTTATACTTGAGTTTTATATACATAAACAAATCTTCATGTTTTGTTATGCAATAAATCAGTTTATATCTTAAACGCACATATGCGAAAGGTGCACCAATGAAAAATGTGCCAACAATCATAAGTAGATAATCTCTCATGTGACAGCAAGTAAACAAGTACAATTTAAATAAAATGTAGGTACTTAATAATTCCACAAATACTTTGCTAATACAAAGTAGTTTATACTTTTTATACAAAGATGTTCCTATGGCATATGTTGAGGCTCAGCTAATTTTATCTTTGACATCACAATTGAGTTCAGTGCAGGCCTGTTGCAGAGAGAAGCTGATTAGAAGGTGATCCTCATTCATGCTGGAATTGGAAGATTTGCAAATTGTGCATTTTCTTGAGGAATGTATTCCAATTCTCTCCAGGTGTGCTGCAAGGCCACTCTGAAAGAGTTCTAAGTCTGAAAAGGACCACTTCTTTTCTTGGTTTGCTTTTGTTGCCTTTCACATTTTTCATGTAGTACTATATAGTTTTAACTGCACTGTGAAGACATGTTTAATGTGATTGTATAAATTCTCTGTGGCTGTGCAGGATTACTTACTTGGACTGCAAGAAGAGTTCGTTTTGCTATGAAATATAAATTTTCTGTTCCCTAAGAGTACATTTTTCTTTTTGCTGCTGTTTTGTGTATGCACAGGGTTGTCCTTTATCAAACAGTTTGTCCATTTTCAGATTATGTGACTACAGAGAAACATTTGCCAAAAAGATTAATGAACCTATTTCTACAGGTTTTTTTTTCTTCTTTTGAATTGGCAGAACTAATATAAAACACAGTTTAAATCTTGACTGAACAAGAAACATTACTGGCATTGGTTATTCAAATTGATCACATGCATATTGAAATGGATGGTTTCATCTTTTCCTTTTAAAATGTCAAAACATATTTCCAATCTTGATAAGTTTATTTCAATCAACAAAATCTAATCTTATAAAGAGTTCTCACTTTAAGGTTCTTATTTTGTAGAAAATATAAATTTTTGCAAAATAAATGCAAGTGTTTTCAAAGGAAACTTTTAAATAACAAATTTGAAAATCCACATCTACTTTAATTTGTTCTTAATTGACAAAACCAATAATTCTGAAAAAAAGACAAGTAAAAAATAACTGAAAGTTTGGCACTATATCAACACAAAATATTACTGAATTAGTAGTGCCAAGTTCATAAAGCTAAGGGCATTGAGCACAATTCAGGACTGCTTTTGAAGCAATAAATTTTTAATGAGTCATATTTGGAGTAATTTTGCTCGTGTTATGTATTTTAATTAAGAACACTTCGTTTGAACCCTTTTCCATCTTTAGAATAACTATTTTTCTGAAAATTCAGAATCAGACAATAATGCAACATCTTAGAGAAATTGCCAGATTGATTAAGAAAACTATTGTATAAAAATAACGTGTTGCATGATATGATGAGTAAAATTCCTCTGAAAGAGAAATGAAGAAAGGGTTAAAAATGCTATATAGGTGTGTTTTTAGCAGGACAGAAAGTTCTGTTTCATAGATGTCTGGTAAAAGTAATAGCTTGCACATTATCAGAGGAATAGATGAAATGCAGAAAATTTTCTGAATTTCCATGAGGTAAAAATATCTGAGTTAAAATATTTGAATGTGTGCTAAGAAATTTCAGCATTTTAAGGACAAACCAAGCATGGACACTGATATGCTAACAGCCATTCTAACTGATAACAGGAATATTAAAATAAATATTGACGCCACAAAATTCTGTGTTAAAAGTTTTCTGACAATAAACCAAAAATGGAAAGAGCTTGTTTATTAGCATTATCGAATAATCTGAATGTTGTCATTAATATGTAAATATTATATTTTTTATTTAATTTGGTAATATAGGAATAAGTGCTCTTACTTCAGTAATTTTTGTGCTTGATGATTTATTTGACTAAAAAAATTTCAAAACTTCTGATTTTCCCTGTGATTCTGAATATTTTTACTTTTGGTATACTACGTTTGGTTACAGTTGTAGGGTAAAAGCTATAGTATAATTCTTAGAAATCTCGTGTCACTCAGGATTGAAACTTGATTTTGCTTTATTGGTGGGTTTTTTAATACCTTGATAATTTCCAGCATTAAAATGTCTCAGTTGAATTTAAATTTGCATATTGTAAATTTCAGGTTTCAGCAATGATTGTAGAGCTTTCTAAATAAACATTGTTATGTATTCTCAATTCATAAAAATCTTTATTTTTCTTTTTGCACTATCTAAAATGTTTTTAATTTCTGAAGAGTAAACTAAGTAAAACTTTTACAGGATTCTGCTATACATGCATGTCTGACTATCCTTTTATTAATTACTTCTGCAATTCTTCTTCATCTTGAGCATGTCTATTTCCACAAGACTCAACCACCAATTGAAGAATGGACACATACGCAGCTGACATTAGCTGGCGTAAGTACCTTTTGCACAATTCTTTTTTTTTTTAACAGAATTTATATTGTATTTATATCAGATCAGAGGCAGTGGTATAGCACCTATGTAAGCCCAGAAATGCCTCATGAAAAAAAAAATGTAGGGCAAAAATAAAAGTTGATAAAACCTTAAACAAAAACCGTGATTTTGTAATGTGAATCAGCGAGACACCAGTTTCTGTTTTTGTGTCCTTCATTTTCACCTAACTAATCACCACTAATTTTCAAGTAACTAACCATGGAATGCAATTGTCTGATCATTTCAGCTACAGATTATTTTTTGTCAGTTTTTCTCACTATATCACTTCTATTGTTACATGAATCTTTTCTTTTGTCTCCCTAGAACGGTTATGGTGAACCTTTTGAGCTCAGTGTATCCAAAAACCTAGCTTAACTTGGGTGCAGTGTCACATCTAGAAATACCCATAATTTTGTGATATTTGCAGACCTAGTAAAAAATTATATTTTTGATAGATTTATTTATTTAAAAAGCAAAATAATAATAATAATAATAATTCTTTACATTAGTGACTTTTTGGTTGCTGAATTGCATTTGCTAAATCTTCGTTTGAAGGATGGTATTTCTTGCACTTCAAGCCACAAGCAAGTGCTACTAACTTCATCTGTCAATTATGTTCTTTTATTGGTTTTAATATTATTTAACAACGAGAATAAGGTCTCGACAAAGTACGTAGTGCCTAAAGCCATCACTAGATTTTTCAAGGTGCTGAAACTCTTCGGTAATTTGTTCCAAGCACTCCAAATTTCATGTTTGTAATGGCAATCTTTATTCTTTAAACGACTTCTTTCCAGATTCTCAAGTTTAGACCTCAAGTCGAGAAGCACTTAAGACCAGATGCTGTCTTGAAATTCTGCAAGTTGCATTCATTGGAAACCATTTATTTCCAAAGTACTGTAGACTTCTACATTTGGATTCTTAATTATTTTAATTGTCTGTTCCAGGCTTCTAAATTGATTAAATCTTTCACTGAATTGGTCAAGTAACGAATTTACAGTATGCTGGTACTTTATATACATGGGCTCCATTTCATTTTGTACAGTTGTGTTGGCCTTCTCAAAATATGTTTTTACTCAAGTAAAGTGTTTAAAAGATTTAGTCTCTAAATTTTGTTTATAACCTTATAAAATTAGTCTCTTAAAATTAATATATAAATTTAGTCTCTAAATTTTGTTTTAAAATTTGGTCGTCCATAAACGATGCATCTCACCTTTGACATGTGTGTCTTAGGTTCGTCAGCACTGCCCTTGAAGCATGATATATCTACCAGTTAGACCGTTTTCACAAGTGAGAATGCTAGAGCTGCCATTGGCTCATTTGTTTCCTTCATGGGTTAAAAATAGCCCAGGCGATATTATCTCTGGGTTATTATTCAATTTTTTATTGGCTGAGATTCTTAGGAGGCAGCTTTTACATGCTATTTGGAAACTTTAAAGAACACATTCAATTTCTTCTATGCTTTTTGCCCACTGCGAAAATGCTACAGAGTTTTACCAAAATAAAACAAGAAATGCTTTGATTGTTATGAGAGTAATGACTGAACTGAAGTAAAAATTAAGAGTAAACAAACAAGTAACAGAAGGAGCAGATGTAGGGTAAGCAAAGTGCTGCAATCGCCAATCAAAACATTCCATCATCCAATGCCGGCTGAAAATGCCAGTGCCTGTGGCTGGACCGATAAATCTGCCAGATCTGGGTATGTGAGAAATCACCCATTTGATTACATTATATCCAGGGTTAGCTACGGCACCAGATTTGCTGATGGGTATGAAAACAGCCTTACTATTTGTAAAGAAATGATGTATTAGGAGATGAAAATATTTCTGATATTTTTGCATTTTTTAATATTTAAATGTTTTTTCCCTGGGGTTTAAAGAGTGTTTTTTTAAGAAAGGTCTGTTTTTCTTCTAGATATTTGGCGTTTTTGGCGTACTTCAGGGCTTCTTTCTTACTCTTGCTCGCATTTGTGTTAGACGACAGCCTCAAATTTCAGATGAGATTGTTCTTACTTCTCTGCGTTCCAGTTAACCAACGGTACAACATTACTTACAGACTGAGAAAAATATATGTTATTCAACATGTTCACTCTAATTGTTGTTGTACATTGAATCTTGGATATTGTTCTCATAGTAGTCATTTTTATACATTTTGTTTCTGCTTTTAAGTGTTGAAAGTATGCAAGACCAAATTGTATATAGAAACAGTGGATGCTAATGCTTTTATAGCATTCACTGTGCTTTTATTATATTTTACAGAATAGTAATTTAACACAAATTATGTATAGAATCTTAATGTATCAGCTCAGAAAGTATTTATTTGAGACTGATTTGCCATGTCATTTTAAAACTTTTAAAATTTATTTATATTTACTCCAAGTATGAACTGCTATTTACAGGTATTTTGTTATCAGATTTGGCACTTATTGCACGGGTCTGTTTTATTATAATTCGTATGTTATGAATGATGAATATTTAAAAAATAACTTTTGAGACATTGTAGATCTGAGGTATCTGATTCTGAGAACTGCTATTGCGAATTCAGAAACTGATTTTACAAATATATTTCAAAATTAAAAATTTGGTATTCATTTGCAAAAAAACGTTAAATAAAATTATTTCTGGAAATATTTTTTACTAAAAATAATTTAAGGACTTTTTAAAACTTATGGTAGTTGAGTTGTGGTCATTGCTCTGTCTCTTTGGATTAGCACTCTGTGGCCAAAAAGTGAAACTTGAAATGCAATAAGTAGTTTTCAGTTGCTGCTAGTTTTCATCAATCCAGTTAGCCATGTCAAAACAAACCATTAAAGTCTGCAAATGATCACTATAATTTATTATGGAGTTGAAAGATTAAGATTTGAAAATATTACTTCCATATAAACATGCCTTTGCTGGTTCTCTTATTTGTTTATTTTGTGCATTAAAACCTATAATGCTGTAAACAGAGTTTATAGGTCAGTATACAGTATTACACGATTCTATTTAAATTTTGATGTATTTAAAAATTTACAAGAACAAATTTTATAACGATTCTTTTGAAAGAAGTAGATAACTACCTCAGAATTCTATTTTGACAATGTTTTCTAAACTTGACATTTTTTATCATTGAAATAATTCTTCTATCTTACGTTGATTTCAGTGTAACCTCATTGTTAACACCTATAACTGTATTTATAACATATTTATATGAACTGTTGTATGTATTCTCTATGCTATGTAAAAGCATGCGATTTAAATTTATATTATAGTCATTGCCATAATTTTTTTGTTTGGGATGTGAACATGTATATGTGTTTGCATGACTTGCTAAGTTGGAAAGTATTGCATTCTTTTGTGCCAAATATATTTATATATATTGTTATATATTGTAATTGTTTCTGGTACTTGTGTTGTGGTTGCTTTCGCTGTGTTTATATTTAGTAGTGCATGTGAAGGCTAATATGTGTGATATAAACCTCTGTTTTATAAAATAATTAATTTATTTTAATGATTGATTCATTGAAGAAAATGTAGCACTTTTTGAATTGTACTTTTACAAATGTGATCTAGTCATTTTATTTAGACATTACTAGTTGACAAAATTGTATTCTGTAACTTGAACTCGGAAGATATGACATCAAAATTTAATTGAATAAGTGTTTATATTTTAATTATTAAGTATATCACTTTTGAATTACAGTTTGGTTCTCAGAGAATTGCAATTAATTCATATTCCAAATCAAGCTTTTCTTTGAATTAAAGTAGTTGCTTGCGTAACTTTGAGTTGAGTTTAGATTTTAAAGTTTTTACTAAGAAGGAATTTACTTTTTTTAAATAAATTTATGAGTGGTATTTTTAAAGGAAGTGCATTATGAAAAGATATATTGTATTAATTCATCATAAAAGTATGTTTTCACTGATTTGTATGATAGGTTGTGGAAAATTCTTTTTTTTTATCAGTACCTGGGTGCTGCTTAGAAAATGATTTCCTTTATTGTGAATGGCTTTGTTCAATAAGAAATCCAACCAAATAATGAAGTAAATTGGAACAGAATTTTGGTTTCACGTTTAACAGTGTAACATCCAGCCTACATTTTCTGGCTGTTGATCCGGTCCAGGCAAGAGATAAGTCAGTATTCACCAGTAAACTGTGAAAAAATTTTAAAAGAATCAACTAAATCAAGAAAAAATATTGTAACTTTAAAAAAAAAATAATCAAAGTAATTGTTTTTGAGAATCATACTTCTAATGTAGGTAGTTTTGGTTGTCCTTGAAGAAAACTAATTCGTTTCTGTGACTACCCACTTTTATTTCCCTTTACATGTGTTTGAAAAAATGTCAAAGTGAATAATAATTGGAATAAAAATGGAATAAAAAAGATGGAATAAAAAAAAGTATATGCACTATACATCTTCAACTGCAATGAGCTTTTCATTATTAAAACTTCAATTTTAAATTTGGTACTGAAGTTTTTCTTTTGGATAGTAAATGCATTATTTAATCTCACAGTATAATTATTTTTTTTGCTCAATAATTTTTTAATGGATTGGGATGTTGATGTTGGTCTGTAATGCGCTCTAGGCCTGCTTTCGGCTCACAGGCTGGTGCTGATGTTAACTATAATGTGATGGTATTTAACTATAAATAATAGTCACACCAAAATGGCCGTAAACTTTTGTTTAACTGCATTGAATTAGTGATATGATTATGTTTTAGAAATATTTCTCAATTGTTGCAAACTCGTATATGTTGATGTGTGTGTGTGTGTGATCAATCTGAAATTCTTCTAACTGAAGTTGTGCAAATCTTTATCTGTTTTGAACATATGCAAGCAAAAATTGTTAAAAATGTCTAGAAAAAGTAATCCATATATAGTCTGCTTTTAGCAGATTAAAGAAGCTTTAAAGATGCATATCTAAATCACATAAAAAGCTTTTCCTTTATTTGAATTTAGTTTTATGTATTTGCATTGTGAATGCTTCTTTTATTTCAAATACTAAATTTTCATAAATAACTGATAAGTATAACTTAAATATATGTATATTTCACATTTCCCCTTTCAACTTCAATTTTCTATATTAATTTTGATCTGATTTTTAGAATGATAACAAAAACATTTGTGCTTATGAATTTCATGTGCCAAAACATTTTTTAAAACTATATATTTGATAAATGATTGCTTTTTATTTTGTCTTAAGTTACAGTCATAAGTATTTTATAAATTTTTTGATAAATTAATAACTACTATAAGAAATTATCCATATTAAATAATTTAGCATCAAACATAATTTTTTTTAAAAGTGCATATCATGATAGTCAAATTAACAGAACATCAAATAACTCATAAATAATATTCAAATCCAAAAAAAGATGACTTATGGTCATTTTGGTAGATATCAGGATAAATTATAAACTGAGTGAAAAACTCAAGTATAGATAGACTTTCTACATTTAAAAGAGCAGGCCTTCAATTAAACAGTACTGTCTGTCTACCATGGGAACTGCTCCAGACAGCCTGTCTGTTGCCATAGAAATGATAGCCTATTTCCTATTGGGAATTCTTAAAGCATTCAAGGTTATCACATTGGTGTACATTGCAGCAATTGGTCTTACTTCAAGCTAGTGTTGACATCAAGATTTCATGAAAGGTTTTTTTTTTAATCCAATGGCGGGCATTGTTGATTTATAATCATTTTGCCACTACAAGGCCAGAAATGATGGCCACTTGTGAAGGAGCACTCAATGGGAGACCATCATTACCCATAACAAAGTGGGGTACAATTTACATCCATGCCCTGACCCCGGATTCGTACCAGGAACCTTCCGATCCAGAGGCCAACACCTTAACCACTAGTAAGAAAGAATGTAGATCCACATGAAAGGTAGATCCCAAGCTCATTTATTAATGAGTCTCTGGACCAGATGAGATAGGATGAACCTCCCATGTTTTAGTTTTGTGCTTTCCAGGTATTTGCGGTATAATAGGATGCATGATTGCAAGTAGCTATGTGAAAATAATGGCTTTTAAGGAAGACAAATGGTAAACAAACTGTTTCAACCATTAGGAAACCACCACCGCCAAATTTTAATCCGACTCATTCCCACTCAAAATGTACGAGCCCTGTTTCTATAGAGACCGCCATCACCTAGGCATTGCATCTGAAGCAGTTCTCGTTGACAGATAGCAGAGTTTGCAGCTGTCAAGTAAAAAGCTTATTTGAACTTGAGTTTTCTGCTCGTGTTTTTATTTTGGTGCCAACAACGATGGGCACGTTGTTCCGACTGTGGTGACTACATTTTAGTCGCATGATTTGGATTAGTATTCATTTGATTTGGGGCCAGGTTCAGAATAAACGATTCACTCCTACAATCTTGAGCATGGATTCTGGTGCCATGAGTAATAGCAGTGGTCACAAGTTGGCAAAACAAATTGATTGCCATACCTGATTATGCATATGGCAGCTCTTTACTCTGGCGAGGTTACCAACTTTCTAGAAATGGACTTCCCAAGGTTATCGACTTTCTCACCAGAGCAGCACTATAATCCTCTTGAAATGACCAAACTTTTTATGTTTATTAGTCGTTTGATGTATTGCTTATTTGAAAAATATGGCAATGAAAATATGAATTGAATGACTCTTCAATGCTCAAATTTAAAAGGGTATTTATTTAAAAAAACTTATTCTGTTTTTATTTACTTGTGTTAATAGCCATTTTGTTTTATTGCTTTATGTATAGAATCATGGAATTTGGGATATATGCGATATGAAGGGTTTTAACTACTCGAAACTTACATTGTCAAGTCTAGAAAATGGATTACCTGAGACTTTTTTTTATACAATATTTCAATGACTTTTAAATTACACCAAACAAAACTATTTGATTGTTGTCCAGTTAATTGAAATTTTTGATAAATTTATGAGACAAAAATTACTGAAGTAGTTTGCAATTGTAAAATGTTTTGCTTTTTTATAAAGTGAAGTTACTCCAGAATTCTAAACATTTTCTGGTGTTCAAAAGTATTTTGAAAACCATTTCATTGTATTAAGACAGCTAAAAATGTTGTATTTTTATTTGTTTCTATTATGCTGTACATATCGCACTTGAGAAACTTATTGCTATCAAGCAGATTTTGTTATTTTTTTTGTACATTAAAAAAAAATATTTAACATTGGTTTTAAGAGGGGGTGCAGACTAAGAAACATTTTCCTAAAGATGTAACAAAATATAAAGCTCAAAGTTGCTAGCTTTCGTAGTATACTAATTCTACAATAATTATTAAGATGTGTATTTTCATTCACATCAAAGTTAATTGCTTATTTAAAAATATTTTATTCTTATTAATTCATTGGGCATGGGTGCTTGGAATCCACTCTAAGCTATAGGTCACAGTCTATGTAGCCCTTGTGTAACAAAAAATAACAGCAGAGCGACAAAAACAAACCTATAATGTGACATTTACTTTAATTTCTTTTGTCACTGGTATCTGAAATTTCGCTTTGGAATTGGAGGCAGGATGGTGCTATTTGAATGAAAAGGTGCGATTTGAAGCAAATGCACCCCTGAAAAAATCAATACACAATTTATTTTTATACTCTGAAGACTGAATCTCAGAATTTGTTAAGCTTTTGTTTTTAGTATTTTACCTTTTTAGTTGTATCTTTATTGTTGTTGGAACTTAGTTTGGCAGTATGTTATTTTAATGAACCTTGTGCTTTCGATTTTGTAGTACAATGTATCATTCAGTGCTGCAAACTTAAATGTTATGAACTTTTTCTTTCGTTTCCACCTTTGAAATTATTTGATGTGCATTTTGTAATTGCTCTAATGACCATTTTAATGTGGCTTATATCTTATATCAATATATTTACAGTGAAATAAAATTGTTTGAAACTTTTGACTGAAGTTTTTTTTTCAAGAACAGTAGTCATTAGTTTTTGTCTTAACTAATTTTATAGTGTAAAGAAAACTTCAAAGTATGTTTTGTGTGTGGTGGTGGATTTAGGGTGTGTGGTGGTGGATTTAGGGTGTGTGTGTGCTATAGGGGCTATAGTATGTTAGTATGCAAAATTTTTTGGAAAAATACCAAAGGCATAAGTCACAACAATAAAAACCAAACATGAACAAATAAAAAAGTTAACCAATTTAAAACTAAAAATTACATTTAAACGTGGCAGCAAATTGTTGGTAGCCCCTAGGCGGCAGAAATATAAATCCGCCACTGTTTGTGTGTCTGTTTTCTAATTCAGGATTGTTTCATACTGTTATCTTACTGTGTTTCATCTCTACTATTATAAAAGCAAGTGCTTGTCTCTGTGTACTGGACGCAGCATCCTGACAAATCTATGACACTTGGCTGTGTCCAAATTTTTGTGTCTCGCCCGAATTTTAAAATTTAATCTAGATTATATTAAAATGAATTAATTAGTTTTTTTTTGAACCTTTCTTTCTTCTCTCCGGAATGTGACGACATTGAAGAAAGGCGACGATTTTTGAACAATTGGACGTCACGAGCTTTTTTAGTCTAAATGTCTTTGGAACCTGCCAAATTTTCCGATTATAACGTGTTTGGATTTGTTGATAATAGCCATCACGGTTTGCCTGTGGAGTTTGCTTGCGAAACAAACCAAATGGGAATACGTAGCAATCACCGGGGGGTTGGCGAGCAGGGTCACATCTGACCCCACGAAAATAACTCGCGGGAACGCTGAGCTAGCCACGCAGTAGCTAGTTTGGAATAAATGCAAATGTATTAACGATAGTTTAATTAATGTTTGAAAATTGAAATATTTAATGTCAATTATGTTTATTTCCTCTTTTCCAGTCTTAAAATTTCAGGACATTAATTTTTCCTGATATTTTAGGGCCCCCGTGGCTCGGCGGGTTTACCAATGTCCTAGCAGCCTGCGAGTTGTAGGCAGTGCAGGATCAATCTTGTCACTTTTGATGCTCCCTAGGTATATTAGTAAAGAAGTGTAGCAGGCATGAGAATCTTCCGCGTTTCCGCGGATTTTCCGCTATTTTAGGATTTTTTTCTTGTTTTTCCGCTTTTTAGTAATTTTCCGCGTTTTTCTAACGTGATTTTTTGGCCGTTTTTAAGAACATGACGTCATTAGTGTTTCTAGCCAATGAGAATATATTTCAAGCTTTGAAGAACCGGATGTCCTAGTGACGTTTTAGTATGTACTAGTTGCTAGGCCTAGCGATGTAACGATACATCGCGAAAGACGGTGTGAGGACGACAACCACATCGGTTTCACGATTGCGATGCATCATGACATCGCGATTTTTTCCGATCTCACAGTCATCCCTTAGCTATCGCAGATCTCGCTGTCATCGTGATATCGCGATTTTTCCCGATAGTATTCAGTCATCCCTTATCTAGCGCAGATCTCGCGGTCCTCGTGACATCGCAATTTTTTCCGATCTTACACAGGCATCCCTTAGCTAGCGCAGATCTCGCGGTCATTGTGGCATCGCAATTTTTTCCGATCTTACACAGGCATCCCTTAGCTAGCGCAGATCTCGCGGTCATCGTGACATCGCGATTTTTCCCGATCTCGCGGTTTTCCGATGACGCGATGTTATCGCTCAGCGCCAAATCAATGAAGAATTTCTGAAAGTCATTTGTGTCCTAAAGATGACTTTCGATTCCAAATTATTATTTTTTTTAGCGAAATTGAAATTTAGTATAAATTAAACAAAAATGATTTTACACATTTTAAGTTGAATTCCAAACTCAATTCTTGTTTCTTGATGTTACAATCAATCCGTTTGCATCCTTTTTTGTTGCGAACTTCTGTGGCAATCTAGGTTATATATGCCGTCATCATTACTTAGAGGAATCAAATGCTCCTTTATTTCTATTTATGCTGAAGTTTTTCTTAAAAACTAATTTTGAATCTCTACTTGAGCATATATGGTGTGTGGGGGAAACACAAGCACACATATATTAGGGTGCATCAAACGCCCCTCTAGAAACAAATCAGTTTGTCTCCAATCTCAAAATGTTCCATTACCCTTAAAAAGTTACCATACCAATTCTTTTTGTTTTTTCAAACACTTTTAGGGGGTCTACGACAACTTTGTCATATCAGTTTGTCGTTTTTCTGTATCAGCATCAGCATCATCATCAATTACAACCAATATAAAGTTGTTGCCAAAACCATGTAGTAACACTGACTTGACTAGTGACTGCAGCTTTAACTTTGTTAACAATACATTTCCTGTTTATTTCAACTTGTGGTTTTCATTATGAACTGATTTTCAACTTTTGTTTATTGCTAGTTTGATTCTGATTTGGACAGTTTACACTGACTTAACTTTAACTGAACTTTTTGTTCTGATTTCCCTATGGAAACCAGACTGACTTCAAATATTTTTGGTCTTAAGTAAGATAGTTGTGATGATTCAAAAATAAATGGCTTCTAACTTCCAACTAATTTGCAAGTTTTGAGGTGTATGATGTATCATATTAAAGAAGGTGTCCAAGAAATAGAACTAAATGTAAGTCTGCAAAACTAGTCCTTTCCCAAGCAAAGCTGTTTCATAAAAAAGCAAATATCCCAATAATCAGTGAACAAAAAGTTCGTGAAAAACTTATAAAACTTCTTGATGACAGCTCAAAATTAAGACTGAATACCCCTTAATCGAAGATTTGCACCAAATACTATAGACAAGTTAAAACAGATGGAATATAAACTAGCATTAACATTTTTTTTGGTCTGTAAATGTAGAAAAGCAAATGCAGAACAAAGAAGACCTTGCCTTCCTTCAGTCAATGCAAAATGACCGTTTGGCAACATTTAGATCACATGACTAATGTCTTGCGGAAAAACTCAAACGAAAAGAACAGCTTCTACAGCTACAACAAATAAGAAGGGAAAAAGTGAATAGAGAAATGAGTTCCAACTTAATATTACATGATATTCTCAGCTCTATCGATGATGATTGTAATGAACAAAATGATACAAATTATGTGGAAAATTTCCCTTTTGAAGGACGATCAACGAGTACTCAAAGTCGTCATCAAAATAAAAGAACAGGACCGACATTATTAATTCCATACGACATTATGATGAAAGCTAATCTTGTTTCACTAGCAACACATTTAAACATGAGTCCAGCACAACAAGCAGTATATACAAAAGCATTAATTACATAACTAGGAGGAGAGACATCTACTGTTGCAGCATCTTATGCAACAGCAGATAGATCAAAAAGGCAAGTTGCAATGAAGATTTCAACTACCTGCAAGGAACAGTGGTGCTTTCCTGAATATACAACTGCATTTGGATTCAAAACTTTCAACATCATTGTCCAATAAGTACAAAACTGAAGAACGTCTCACCATTATCGTTGGAAACGTTCACCAGCAAAAGATTCTTGATACGCCAGTATAATCCCAAGGAACTGATCGTAAATGTGGCCCAATCATTGCTGATTTAATATATGAGCAGCTCACCTCTTGGCAATGCACACATACAATTGTGAACATGACATTTGACTCAACTTCTTCCAACACAGGCCATGTTACTGCTGCCTGTGTCAGTGTGCTAAAGAAATTGGGACGTGCGCTTTGGTCAGCTTGCCGCCATCATGTTGGAGAAGTCTTTTTATCCCATGTGTTTGATGACTTAAAAATCGAGGCTTCCAAGTCACCAGATATAACCTTGTTTAAACGATTTCGTGACAATTTTGATCACCTTGAATATTTTGATAGTGAATTGGAATCTTTTGACTCAAAGTCAGTGAATGTACAAGCGAGAAGCATAGTTGATGGTCTTGGAGACAATGCAATCCAGACAGCAACATCTGCCATCGATTCAGAAAAAAAACAGAGATGACTATGTGGAGTTCATAAAGCTTTGCCCATTGTATCTAGACTTTCCCAATAGTACAGGAGCCTTACCTAAAGCATGTTGGATGGCCAAATTGTTATACACAATTAAAATTTGTCGCGAGTTGTTAATTTTAATTTTTACTGTTGCGAAATCCTGTGCATACAGACCTGACTCGCGTGTATTTCATTCCATATTTTGGTTTTCCTCTTTTTTGAAATTTTGCATTCTCATGCCTGGTGTAGGTAATAAGTGTAAATATATGCCACACCGTTAGTTCAAAAATATAGATCAGTGTTTCTCAACCACCGGCCCTGTACTGAACCCTAGTATAAATTATATTGGGACGAAAGAGATTCTTTTGGAATTTGTCTTTTTAGTTTTCTAAAACCTTTTAAAAATTATTTTTAGTTGTGAAATTTTTCTGAGTAGAATAATATTCGAAAATATATCGAAGAGCCAAGATCGGAACGTCTAAGTAATATATAGCAAACTTTACTAATTAATCAACAAGTATAAAGATATATATTTTTTTGAAATTGAAAATCAAGGCAGTCTGTATCTATTTCCAAATTAGCGATGCTGAATAGTGTTTTTTTTTCCGCAAGTTCTTGTGTTTCTAAACACGAGTGCCGTGCTTTTTAAAAAAAGCAATAGACCTTAAGATTTTTTAAATTTTAATGTAACCAAGGGACTTTGTTTTTTCGGTGCAATTTATATTAAATTATACATTTGCAAACCGCATCCATGATTTCACTAATACTCAAAATATTATTCAAAAATTTGTTATCAATACCCATGTTAATTCAAACAATAAATTTAAAAAAATTGGAAGTGTATTTACAAGTAAATTTGGGACCTGGCCCTCGTCTTATATAAAGAAAATTTACGGGGTTTGTCTCAGACAGGTTGAAAACTATTGTGGTCCTTTTTTTCACATTAAAATATTTTTCTCAATAAATACAGGGTGATTATAATTAAAGTTCAACTTTCAAAAAGCTGTATGGCATAAGAAAAAAAAATAGTTCAAAATTTTTGCAATAGATGGCGCTTTAAGCGTCATAATATACAAAATAAAAGACGTGTCATGCGCACGACACATTGCATTTGTTATAAGAACTCGGGGTACATGGCGTTTTCCTAATATTGCGACTGAGAAGCTCGTCATGACTCAATGAAGGATCGCGCTCTGCTTTTGAAGTTCTTTTACAAGAACGGTGACTGTGCGCCAGTAGCTCTAAAGAAGTTTCGGACAGTAAAGGGTAGGAAAAAAGACTGTGATCCGATGTCTCTCTCTCTCTCTCTCTCTGTGTGTGTGTGTCAAAGGTCTGGAGAAAATGATTAAGATATTCGAAGAGACAGGTAGGTTCTTTTGAAGTGAAATCTGGCAGAGGGAGGAAACCAATTGGTTCGACGTCAGTAGAAGATGTGGCCACATCATTCCAAGAAGAGACGAACGGTGGTGTGTAAACGTGCAGTGCACGGGGAATCTCCCGAACATTGGAGATGCCTGTTAGCACTGTGCATAAAATTGTACGAAACATGCTGCACTGCTATTCATACAAAATTACCCATGTTCAGGAGTTGCTTTCTGCTGATCTGCCAGTAAGACAAACTTCTGCTCTAGAATTTTTTCCTCGTATGGAAGAGGACGATGAACGGCCATGGAACATTTTTTACGAAGCCCATTTCCATCTCCAAGGACATGTCAATACTCAGAATTGCAGAATATGGACAACGGGAAATACGTTCGCACATGAACCAGTACCTCTTCATTCTGAAAAGGTAACTGTGTGGTGCGGGTTAACGACATCTTTTATCGTAGGACCATTTTTTTTTGTCGAGGAGATGGGTCGTGCGGATCCTGTTACCTCTACCGTCAGTGGTAAGCGCTATGAGAGTCTTTTGCGCAACCACGTCATTCAAACACTTCAACAGCGTGCATGTGTGGGTAGCATTATTTTTATGCAAGATGGATTTTCCCCATCCGATGTGATACGACCTTGTCGCGGTGGATGGGCTTTCCACTAACAGTGCCACAACTGTTAAATGACTTGGAAGTCATTTTTTTTTCAGTAAAAAACCGATACAGTCATGCACATTGTTATAACGGTACGGTTATGTACAGTTGGTTTAACGTACAACTCACGCCAGAGTCGTCGTATTGCGATTCAAATGTCACTTGTAGCCCATTTACTTTATGACGCTTAAAGCGCCATCTATTGCTAAAATTTGGAACTTTTGTTTTCTTATGTCATACTATTTCCCCCTTCTTCAAGTATATTCAGTTTAAATTTCAGGTTATTCTGAGCACTTTTTTTTAACAGCCTTTTGAAAGTTGAATTTTTTTTTACCCTGTATATATAAAGGATGTGGGTAGTGTGTATATTCTCTATGCAAATCTACACCGTTTGACCAATCCACACCAAATTTGGTACATTTATACTTCAGAACACTGTGTAAAACACAGGCAAATCCAATAGTAATATAGACCAATCTGTAGCCATGAAATTTGGCATATAGGTAATCCTAAAAGTACCTTCGAAGCCCCAATTTTAAAATCTATAGTTTGTTTTTCTGCAATAAATGGACATGGATAAGGAAACACATTCTACAGGGTTTGTATATGAGTTAACACAGGGAAATGTCGCGGTAGGAAACCCGTTCTACAAAATTTGGGCATTTGAGTTAACACAGGGAAATGTTGCAGTCATATTTTAGCTGTCGCGGTCATATTTAAAACCCGAGCAACGTCAGGTTTTTAAGCAAGTTAAATATAAATTTCTAGATTGATGATTTACGTTTTCCAGATTTCCGTGTAGGTGACTAAAAAACAGAATTTTTTTAAAAATAGGAAGGATCGGGTTGAAATTGGCACTTTGTTGTATCGATTTGTCATAATATTAAATTAAGAATTGCTTTTAAATAACTTCAGTGTTGTGTTTCTGTAATTCCGGAAGTAGTTGGTCCTCATCATGTGTCATGATAGCAATAAATTTTAAGCTATGTATTCTACAATTTCAAGAAACATTCATTGTAATTTGTAATGTCCAGTTCGAAGTAGTTCAGATAGGTTAACTTTTTTATTTTATTTCACACTTTGTTAAAAAACGTAAATTTAACTTCTTTACTTTACACCAAGAGTGTCCAACCCGTAGCCCTGGATAGCTAATAATGCGACCCCTCAGAATCGAAACATTTTGTGATGTATAGCAATGTTTTTTTTTTCATGATCATTTTCTCAGACAAAAGTAGAATTTTATGTTGCGCTCTTTTTATAACGTAAAATAAAAAGAGGAAATTGCTTTCTTCTCATACATGCATTAACCAAATTACATTTTAAATTCGACCCAAGTCAATTACTCTTCACAACTATGTCCAAAGGATATACTCTCGATTTAGAGTTTCAAACGAGACTTCCACACTACATTAGTATAATTGAAGTACTAAAATTGAATAATAGAAAAACTATTTGTATTTCAACCTTGGAGTGTTTTTAGTAACGAGTTATGGCAGGTTAAGGAAACCCATCTTTATTACGGATATTTCGTTTTTTAAAGCAACCTCCGGCAAGCGGAAAGTTTAAATTTTCATTTTGAATATTCTAGAAAGTTCTTTCAAAAATCCGTTAAACTGTCGTTTTATATTTTTCTTTGATTCCATTGGTTAGTTTAATTTTAAACTATCCTTTGATTTCATTGGTCATTTAAATTTTTTTCTTTGATTTCATTGGTTCTTTTAATGGATTTTCGTCAGTTGTAGAATTTTCTTTTATTTTAAATTATGTCACGATACAGTGTTTTCATCTAAGGTTGTATTTATACATTTATATACATCTTATTCACGTATATTTATATTATTTACGTATGAATAAATTTTTGTTCCGTTCTAAAAAGAAAAAAAAATGAAATTATTATTTCCTTAGCCCTTGGCAACATTACAAGTGCGCTAAAAAAGGACCAAGGCCGTTGCTACGGTGATAAACGTAGACTGAAGCTGTATCCATATAGAAAGAGTAGACTCTTCAGTATTTCGTATAGAAAAATTTTAGACTCCCTCTAATTCAATCATTTCCATCATTTATAAAATTTGATTAAAATATATTCTGCCTGAAAAAAAAATATCTAAAGATATATTTAAGCAATGAAGATTTTTTTATAAACAATGATGCAATTGAAACATCCATGTTACAACGGATTTTGCTAAAACTATCATTATTACGATGGGTTTTTTCGTCATTCGATTTCTTTGCTTTTGTGCCTGTCGTACGTATTTTGCAAAGCGCATATAATTTAATCAATTTTGCGAAGTTATTTAAAAACTCTTAGAGACACAAATTAATTTATCGAGAAGTCAACAATTTTCAGACTTCATGTTATTATTTTATTCTCAAGAATTGAAAAATTGGAGAAGCTATGGTTTTTTGTTTATGTGGTTATAATATGGTTTCGTTAATAAGTTATAAGTTTATGGTTATAAGTTTTCATCGCTTTGTATCGAATTTCCGGCTTTTTAGTCTGATATACCTATAATTTTGCCAGATTTCTATTAGTATAATGAAATGTATAAACTTGGTATATCCATAAGGTCTATTTACTATTTAAAAAAATTTATTACAAAGGCAAATGAAAACACAGATTAGCGGGAATTATTACAAAATGAGACGTATGTATCTTTTTTTTTTTGCTTCATGTAATGCATCTCTAAATAGGCACCTTTAGTTGCAAGAAGCACATCAAGACGGTAGTCGATTTCTTTCCATGTTCACTGTAGCATAACCTCATCAAAGGTGGAAATGCATCAATGATCCTCTGCTATTAGTGATGTGCAGGTAAAGGAAATTGCAGGTAAAAGGAAATTATTCACAGTGGACAGAAGTTATAAGTGGGGTGCCTCAGGGATCAGTTTTGGGACCAATTTTATTTATAATTTTCATAGAGGACATAGGTCAGGGGATAAAGAATAGAATCAGTATATTTGCAGATGATTAAAAATATGGGGGACAGTGGATACCAAGTTACAGATAGAAAATTTACAAGGGGATTTTGATAAGATATCCGAATGGGCTGTAAAATGGGGTATGTCATTTAATGTAGGGAAATGTCAAGTTCTGCATATGGGTTACAGGAACAGTGGAGCCGAGTACTGCCTGCAGGGAGTAAAGGTAAAGGAGGGAGAAACAGTCAAGGATCTTGGGGTGATAATTCACAGGGATTTTAAAATGGGTCATCAATGTTCAGCTGCGGGTAAAAAGGCTAATAGGTATATTAAAAAGACTGTAACTTCAAGGATAAGAATATAATCTTGCCGTTATATAAGGGTTTAGTAAGACCACATCTAGAATATGCTGTACAATTCTGGGCTCCATATATGAGAAAGGACATAGAATCAATTTAAAGGGTTCAGCACAGAGCTACAAAAATAATAAAGGGGCTAGCAAATTTCGACTATAATGAACGTTTAAGTAAGCTAAACATGTATACACTGGAAAGAAGAAGGAGGAGGAGGGGGATTTGATTCAGCTTTCCAAGTTTGTAAAACAAGGGGACACAGAGGGCTTAAATTTCAACAGGGATAACAGAACAAGGGGTCATGGGTATAAATTGAATAAGACACATTTTAATCGGGATTTAAGGAAAAACTACTACTTTAATAGGGTAATAGACAGTTGGAACGCGTTGCCAGAAAATATAATTAATTCAAAGGGAGTGTACGAATTTAAGACACAATTGGATAGTCAGTGGGAGTTGGGGAATTCATAAACAAAGGACCAGCCTTGTTGGGCTTGAGCCTGTAGCTGGTCGTCAATATTTGTATTTGTATTATGTCTCGTACCTTTGTTTGAGTTTGATCCACCCCGACATTGGAGACTGCATGTTCGTGAGTTTCTGAATGAAACATTTCCTGACCGGTGGATTGGAAAAGGTGTCCCAATTCCATGGCCAACTCGTTAACCAGATATCACTCCCCTCGACTTCCTTATATGGGGTTATGTTAAAGCTATCGGGTACACATTGCCATTGCCACCATTGATGAAGGTATGCTACAGCGAACGGCAAGAAATCAATTACCGTCTTGATGTGCTTCGTGCAATTAATGGTGCCCATATAGAGGTGTATTAAATGAGGTATAAAAAACTTAAATACATACGTCTCATTTTGTAATAATTTCCACATCTGTCTTTTCGTTTGACTTTGTAATGAATTTTTGAAACTGTAAAGAGACTTTATGGACATCCTGTTTGATTTCATTAGTCTGATGCTCGATAGATAATTTAAATCTAATTATGTATTTGCCAACATACCACACCGTATACATGAGCGTACTAATACTATTATGATTATGGCATACTTATATTAATTTAATGTATAGAAATTGGAAAGGTATCTACGACTGAATTTGTTGGGACTGGGCCTTCATCTTTAAAAAAATGAATTTACCGAAAAGTGAACTCTTAACTGTTTAAAAGCGCTGGTATAGAGCAAGACCGCTTAAAAATAATTATCATTTCATAATTCTACCTAGTCGTAAAATCTAACTTGGATCAAATTTGTGGCGACTTTTGTTTATATTGAATAATTAATTTCCACAAGGTGACAATCGAAAAGGTATTTACTTGAATCAATGTTACTAAAATCATCGCCTAATTTCCAAGACATCAAATTGTTTAAAATTGCATACTTTATTTTTAAGAATTACAAGTCTACTCTCACCTCAGATCTGTAGATGTCTACATTTCTCCGGACTATTCGTCCGAGTCAGTCCACCACTGACTAGATCCTAAAACTGTTGAAACTAAAAATTGCGAGAGGAAGGAAAAAGAACAAGACTCAGCATTTGTCGTAATGGTATTTTATTTATTTTCGTAGTTAACAAGAAACCAGCAACAATTGGTTACTCTTAGTAAACATTTGCAAGGTTAAACATAAAAATTAAAAGTATGCTTGCAGTATTACAGTACGAAAAAACTTTGGGAAGGAATGGACCCAAAACCGTTGGTTTGAAACATTTGATATATATAACATTTAAAGGCTGGTTTTGTTGCTCTCCATTTGAAAGCAGTGGTCTAAGACACTAATTTGAACTTGTACAGGTTGTTTCACACATGCATATTTTGAACTGCAGCATTCCTTAAATTATTTGACTAACCTGTGTTCTTTCCCTTCATGGATACGGTTTCTTGGTATGAGCATGACTGCATATTCTGACATGTATTGCAATCTCCTGTTCTGAATTCATACTCAGGGGCAGCGATAAGCGAATTCCACCTATTCCCTCAAATGGGGCCCCACGTACACTAAGGGACACTGGGAAAATTACTTAATTTTATCCTTAGTTTTTGTTTAACGAGACGCTTAATAAACTCAAAGGGATAGTATATTTGTTTTCAATGTCCACGGACTCGATTGGAGTGCTTACTTTAAAATTAAATTGCCAATCCAATTTTTTGTTATTGAATAAAAAACGGTATTCTGTAAGCTTTAAGTGAATAACTTCAATACTTTGAAGAAGGAAACGCGAGCCTTTTATGTGGGCAGTTCAAAAGTAGAGTAATGCGGACACCTCACCTAAAACTTTGAGCTTCAAGAGGAGCTTCGTTACTCGAGAACTGAAAAATTTCCAATTTGATAAGGATCTATTAAATTTATTTTTCAAAGCACAAAACGAAGCAGTTTGAATGGAGACGATTACGGAATTCTATTACAATTCAGTAATTAAGGTGTACCTTAAGGCTTGAATCGGACGCTTCTGTTCATACTGTTAGACAGGCATCAAGCTGCAGTCAACCAGATCTCATGCAATCCTTAACCAGAGAACCGAACATTGTTGGATTTTGTGCTAACACCATGTACAAGTCTTTAGTAAGCCTCGACTTCAACGATTTACAGGCTAAATGCAGAACCTAATGAGCGATTTAAGAAGGATTGGATAATCAATTGCAGGTATAAGACATAAAAGGCTAAGCTCACTTTTCTAGAGCTTTTAAATTCTCTCTGGTAGTAACGCTAGTTAAACTACTTAGCTTTTTGCGTCTAGTACTTCTCTAAATATGTACACTAAATATTGCATCTTGAATATAGATAAAAATTTGAAAGCACAGGTATATTTTGACTTTTAGCAACAACCAGAACTTTGCAGAAAAATCCTTTCGGTTTGTACTCTTTGCGCAAGTGAGCACTGAGCAAGAAAGAACACATCGAGGAATTGCGAAAATGGCATTTTTTACGCAAATCGTCGTTCGCCGTTGCGAATTTAGAATCCGCCTTGGCTCATCGTGTTTCAAAATTGCGATTTTTAGAATCCCCCTCTGGGTATTCCATCATTAGTAAGTCGTTGTGACTGAATCGAACCTCATTTCCTCTCTACTTAAATCAACTAGCATTTTAAAGATTAATGTTTCACACTGCTGTAGGCAGCCTAATTCTAACAAGTTCTATGTCAATCAGTCTAGTGCTACAATTATTCAGTTAACATCAACTCCACTTCAATTTTTTTCTCTCTCATTTAAGTACTATCATTAGGTGATATAGTAAATAATAGCCAATATGTTTAGAAGAAACAAAGCTCTGTATGAACGTTCCCGTTTCGACATTGCTGGATTGTTATTTCTGATCCTTGGTATGATATGGAAAATTAATCCGGATACAATTTCGCCAATTTCTTAACACGACGCAGTACAGGTTTTTAACCTAATACTTGATTTTAATCTTTTTCAAGATTTCAATAGATATGAAACCAATTCCATGATTCTTCATTCAAGACATCGAGATATTGGAAATTCTTTTCTTACGCTTCGGAATATGTACATATATGAAAAATATTATATATCTCCCTGGTTATTCACAGCTTCAAGACCATAACTCTTATCGACCATTTCTGGTTAATACGTAATTGCACTCAGAATTTTTGATGCAATGACTCCGTGTTTATGTATAGCAGATACCTTCGATGGATATTGGTTTCGATGTAACCCAGTCGTCGACCACTTCAACTTCGGTTAGTAGCACAAGCAGAGTGAGTCCACAAGGTAGAAAGAAGAAATTGAGGAAGTTAATGGACACAAGGACATGGTCAAAAATCGTGCAGAACATGCCGATGGAACAGCCGCGTCTAATTTTATACATTGGGTTGATGAACAATACAGGGAAGCTCGTATATCTTTTTACTAAAAGATGACATTCATAAATAAGTTCTAACAATGTTCCGCATACTGTAAGGTCACGGGCGTCGAAATACTGACACCAAAACATTCACGGACTTTTCAAAGCATGCAATATTTTTTTTACTGTTATAAAAGGGATATGAGAATCCAGTTAAATTTTGATGAGAATCGCATACGTTTCAGACAAATTTGTTTTGTGGATCGATTTCCCGAAAATTACAACTGGGAATTTTTTAAAGCATAGTATGTATCTAATTGTCTGTTGGAACTTTAAAAATATTTCCTTTTATAATTCATTGGAATAAAGAGCTACGCTTAAAGCCGCACGTAGTTTGATCTGTGGCAAAGGATGTAATAGATGTTATATTAGACTGAACCTTAAAGCGTATTTCCTTTAAGCAAAAAGCGTTTAGAAAGAAATTCTTTCAGGAAGAAAGCTTGTTTATGTTTGGATGCTTTATTGTTTTTACATCCCTTTTGACAGTTGAAAGTGTGCATGCCGTCCTGGGTATTAACTTCCACATGCAAGCTTCATCACAAGCGTCGCCTCTTCTCTTATATCTTCAAAACATTTGATCTTACAAGTAAATAGCTCATGGTGAATGCTTGATGCTTTTAATGAACCGAACAAAAATGTCATGGATGAGTAGGTACCATTTTAAAATTTCAGGAAAAGTCAAATTTTTAAGAAATTGGTCCAATCCTACTACTGTTTTTTATACTTAACGTTTTTGTGACTACATGAGCTGTACACCATTCAGGAACGATAGGGGTTGAAAAAGTAAAAGGTATTTAAAAGAGTAGTTTTTTGAGGAGTAAACACTTTACGAGCCTCGTCACTTTAAATGAATGTATTTTGCTCACTATAAAAATTTATCACTTTGGTCATAGTCACTTCATCATAGTTACCTATGATGAAATCGCTTCGAAAATCGAAGTGTGCATGAACAGTATTTATAGGACTCCGACTAATGCTTGCAGTCATCCCAATGTCTCCCTGGGTAAAATAGACTGTAGAGAAGACCAGACTGGCTCTCTCTAGGCCTCCCAGTGAACACTTCAAATCAATGAAGATCTTGTGCTCTAAATGCAGCTCAGCTTAGTCCCCGCTCGAGCAAATCATCCACAGTTTCCGCTGCCTCAGGCCAAGTTATTGAGCATCCTAGGCTCGTTTTTGAGGGTCTCAAGCCTCGAGGGCTAATAGACTTGCTGTAATTTATTTATGCCAAGTGAGAGAAGGAAATAAGAGTACTTTAAATGTTTTTCTGTGGTGGTAGGACACTATGTCCTGGACATCTAGAGCAATTCGTGACATCAGAAATGAAAGGATATTTATATACTTCATGTACTTTAGAATTTTTATTTATACTAGCAACCTTTCCGAATTGGTGGGTGGCCTGAAAGTGTTATAGCTTTATTAAAAATAGACATAGCAATTGATTCTACCTTTTTGGAAGTTTTTACCTTCTTGAAACTGCTGATTCAGTTATGTGTATTTATTTTATTTTAGCCTTTTCAAGAGTGGCGCCTTACCTTCTTGAAATGGTTAACTGTCGTTGCCTACTGGGTTTGTCCAGAGTCGCCTATATCCTTCGAGTTGTGGGAAGCGCTGGTTTGATTCCTGTATCATGCCCTGAATGTCTTTCTCTGTACTGTGTATTAATTTCCTTGTGCAAATCATTACTTGACGTTGTCTGTCTTGTATCTGGTGCAGTATGGCAAATATGACCACTGTTCCATTAAAATCCAGCTAACCAACATTAAGGCTGGGTATAAAAATATGCTTCCATTAGATATCCAGATGCCTAGTGCTTAAGATGAGCTGTGAGACATAGAGGTTCCCACAACCGATTGAGATGATTTTTAAATTTTCTTCAAGGATTGTGGGAACCTCTATGTTCAATTAAATAAATAAAGAAATCCTGAATTTTCTGTTGTGAACAATACATACATATAAGGTGATAGGCCAGCTGTAAAGTGTTTTTGGTTTGGTATCCTTCAAAAGGTTGAAGCTGATGGAAACTGCTTTCGATTTTTCCTTTTGGAAGACTTTTTACCGACTTGGAGGCTATTTTGGTTCCAACTCAATGTATTCTCCCTTGTTTAAAAAGGCTTAGCGAATTTCGGACGGTGCACTTAGGGTGCACACGCCACAGTGAACGAACTACACTCGGGTTCGATCGAAACACGGAACCGACTTCTTGGAAGTCTCGACCTGCTCAGTGCGTCCACATCCATGACCTTACAGTACGCGGACGCCGGTGACAATGCGTAGGCAACCAACAACAACAACCGCGCTTGGGAAATCAGAAAAATAATCGTTGTTTCATGCAATGTGAGCAATCAAACTGTTTCTAGAGTAGCAAAATAGAGATAAAGGTTGATCACACACAAGTTCTGGTTTTGCGCACAGCTGGTACATAGCAGCCTAAGTGATCCACGGATCAGCTACATTTTTTTATATATATATATATATATATTTATGTAACGAACATAGGATTGGACGCGTCCATCCCTCTCTAGGCACTCGTTATTCGTATTATATTATAACTCCTCGTTCGTCATAATATAGTGTTGCATCATATATAATATAATATCTTTGGTACCGACCATCTAGCGATTTCGACTTCTAACGTTATTTTTTTTTCTATGGCGCGAGAATTACAAAAGGTGCAGCAAGGGCAACGTCCTCATGGGCCGGTGTGCTGGTTGATGGGGTTCTCGACAATGTGGACCTCCTGCCGGGAAATGTAGGTGGTCGTGGGAGATGTAGCGGTGGTGGATGGCAGTTGGTTTGCTTCGTAGTCGAACGATTTGCGGTAAGCTTGAAGTACTTTGAAAGCTGCAACAGAATGAAAAATGAGGAATGGCATATCGGTAGGAATGGTCGAATGGCCAAACAGGCATTTGTCAACAACATATAATAGGAGTGGATCAGGTTTACAAGAAAATGTCAGGGTTCTTCGGTCAGGGGTAAAGTTTAAGGTAATTTGAAGTACAGTAGAACTCTCCAATTATCCGAACTTCAGTTATCCGGATCGTTTTTAGAAAAAAATGAAACCAGCAAAATTCGTATTTTTGAAGTTTCTTATCCGTGAATGATAAAAACGAAGTGTCAGTTAAGGACATAAGAAACATCATAGTGAAAATTCCTGGATGTTCCGAGTGCAGTGCAGAGGACGTAGGCGAGTGGTTGGTGTGTGATTCTTCGGACCCTGGATTCTAAATTCTCAGTGACGATGGAATCATTCAAAGAGTGAGAGAAGAATTCATTAATGACCCGGAATATACGATATTTTACTCAACCAGACGCGGGCCGTCAGCTAGTGAGGATTGACATAGCACTAAAAAAGATGGATCGGCAGCCTGAGTGGGACCATCTACATCTATTCACCGTCAAACACATGCGAGACTTAGCTGCACTGAAACTAGTTAAGACAGCGAAACAACTGACTTTAACCGATATGCTCAAGCACTGATGCATTTTAATACAGTATGTAAGTACAAAATTGTTAACAAAATTTCCATAGTCATTAAATTGTACTACATACTAAAGCGAGCCGCGGTAGCTCAGTCAGTAGAGCGTTGGGCTCGCATCGGAAGGGTTGTGGGTTCTGTCCTCGACGGAACCTGCAATTCTGATGGTTGCGAGATCGGCGCTTAGACCTGGCTAAAGACCGTCGTGTTCGCTAATGGTGGCTGGGGCACGTTAAATAGGTCGTGGTCACAAAGTCCCCCATGTTCCCATACCAAATCAATACCTCTGGGGGTACCTGATCAGGGGGTTATTGGGATCTAAATTACGATATGTGTGAGTGAATGGATGTGTGAAAGGGACCTTCCTATAACACGGAAGTGTCATGTATGAAGAAGTCCAACCCTCCGGGGCAATGGCACCCCCAATTGGGCCATGTATGGCCCGCACAACAACAACAACAACATACTAAAGCAAAATTCTCTTTTTTTTTTAAATAAGAAATAAACTTTTCATCATGAATTATCCACTTATCCGGATGGAGTCGGGTCCGAATTGATGCGGATAGTTGGAGAGTTCTACTGTCTATGCAAAATCTTTCTGCTTAACCATTTTTACCCTGAAAATAACGACACTTAAATTCAGTCTCTTGCCTCCGAAAAAGAACCTCTCACAGTACAATTAATAAAGAGCAGCACCTGCGTGTGCGATCCTTTTGAACAAATTTACGTGTACTACAACATAAAACACAGTATATAAGTATAAGTTCATTAGAAAAACGTGTTTTTCTCCCATTGAAGTTTTTTAACATTCATCTGATATCCAATGTGTTCCCAGCACATTTGAATTGATTTACTTGAAATTGTTTAACGGTAATCCTTGACATCTTTTATGTGAATTCACGTCGAAATGGGATATTCATCTCTCTCGCTCTCTCTTACTTCCAAATTTTGAAATTCTAGCTTAAAATGTTTCTTAACCCACGTTTTTTTTCAAAATTTTAGGCGTTTTATAAAGAATGTATTTTTTTTTGCTTTATAATTGAACGATACACTTATCAAATGGTGTTAATTTATTTATATGAATTGAAACTATTATGTGAATTACAATTTTAACAACATGTAGAAAACTAATATCCCTGAGATTATCAGTTTTTACTAATTTACCAAAAATTTCCACTTTGTTTTATGTAATGAAATATTTTAAGACCAAAATTTATGTACAGGCTTTTGAGTAAAAAACAGCCTATAATTTTCTAACAATCCAACAATAACAACAAAAGCTTGTTTTTAAAGTCCACTGTCCTGATGTTGCATATTGTAGAAAAATTACGTTTATTTAAAAATAAATCGCCGAGTTGGTGAATATTTTATCATTGAAAAATATTTTTATTCATCGTGAAAACAATTTTTAAGCCTGAAATCAACTACTTTGAAAATTAATTTAGGTTAATTTGAAGCGGAGTTTAAGAAGAATTTGTTCGTCACAAGTGATAAATTAAACACGCAAGATAAACCTGCATGAGAAAAATTAGATTGACAGAAAAGATAATATAATGAGAGGGAACAGATTATAGGCGCAGAGAAAAAGTATTATGGTTTTACAGGGGTGAGATAGGAAAATGGAAGGGGGGAGGGAGGAGTGTTAAAAATGTTTGACAAGGTTAATTAAAATGGGTAATTACAAGTTAAACAGATTACAAAAGTGATTAAACTCATTTGAGATAACGAAATAAAACTTATTATTAAAAGGATTCACGATCCACAAATAACTGTCAAAGAACATCGATCTAATGAACAGAGTAATATAAATTTTATTTCAACGAGAACCAAATAAGGGTCCTGTAATATAAGCAACTATGAGGGCAGTATATTGAAAATTACCTAATTTATATTCGGAGCTTAAGTATTAAAAATATATTACCTTCGTTGCTTGTGGAGGCTGCAGACGATCGTCTTCGATATTGATTGACAGCTGAAAAATAAAGCAATAATATAATTTTAAAATATATTGTCAAATTCTAAATTGCACTGGCGGATAATATTTATTTTAATACAGTGCATAATCCATTCATAGTATATGCGTTAAACTTTCTTAATTGCTTGTATCTATTGATGGCAAAGTGTCGTTATTCTTTCCCATTTTGTATCTTATTTAAATCCTAATAAATATCGAATCCAAATTCAAATGTATGGATTGAGAATGCATTCTGCTGTCTTCTATCGCCCTTTAATTTGAGGACACATACGGGACGTTTTGTCTGGTATCAGCTGAGTGGAAGGAACTTTCCAAAATATATCCTTCTAAAGTTTTTTCTCAAAATTTTTTATAAGTAAGGGTGTAATAAGTGATTGCATTGACATAATCATAGGATTGAAACGCAGATTATCCATGGATAGCCCCATACAAGCAATGAGATGACTAGAGAAGAGGTTGGCTCCATTCTGAATTATCATCTTAGTTATTCCAGATCTGCCTTAGAAGGAATAGCAAACGGCAAAAATGTGCCAAAGACGTTCATTTCCTTCTGTACAAACTCATATACTTGGAGTAAAGGTGCACTTTTCAGTGGATTCCCGCACATGTGGACATTGAAGGAAATGAAGCTGCTGATCAATTGATGAAGGAAGCCAGATAATTCGAATGCTGGCCAAACCCCAATAACTCTTTCTGATACAAATGCGTTGGTAAAATACAAATTCATGTCTCAAAATTTTTTAATAAGACTACACATTTGTGAAATTAACACTGATAAAAAAAAACCACCACCACAATATCAAGACTGAGAACAGAACATTTAAAAGGCATGAAAACTAATAGTGAAGGAACCAGAACGGCATAGACATTGTAACAATATTCTGATCGTTCAGCTTGACAACTAATCATATTTTAATCTGCTTTTCAAAACACCAATTATCATCATGAAGAACAGTTTTACAGCTAGAAAATAATCGACACAGCTAAAGCTCTGCAAAATGCACATGGCGATATCTGGCTCAGAAATAGACACAACAACTAGACTCAGTGTAAGTCTTCTATAGTTCATAGGGGGAATTTTTTGTTTCTTAATTTAAAGGAAAAGAGGATATCCTTACCATAACCTAATCCTTGCAAGAAGAGATATAATGCTTCACGGACTTTATTTGGCCGTTCTTCCAACGGCATGCCGCAGTCAGAAAGCTGAAACACATACGAATATTAGCATTTTACGTGAGCTTTTGAGGAAGGCCTGCGTGAGACAAAGCCAGAAAATTGCGGATACTCACTTTCATCCACGTGGAATTCGATGGATCGAGTCTGCCGTTCATCGTCACTGTGTCCTCCAAATGAGGGGAAAAGGCACCAGACATCAAAAGCACGTGGCATCTACAGGTAAACAATACACTCAAATTATCATCTACCCTCTAATGAAAGACAGAGAATGTGGACGAAATCGCTATCGTAAGCCATCGACCTTGTAATGAAATAGACGGTGCATGTGCCCGCAGCTTCATATTATTTCTTCCAGTGATTCGGTTTGAAGATCTGTCAGATAATTGTGAGTAAAGGCATGAATCCTAAATCATCAATCGGTTAAAATTATTATCCACCGCGATCAAAAACACAAGTCTGAGCGATTCGATAGCCAATCAGCTAAGTCGATTCGTATTGTCCGCGTGATTTATCCCTATGAAATCTTACGACTGCGACCATATGCTCAGTCTATTTCATCAGAAAGTTGTGAGTAAAGGCATGAAAAGAAAGTGAGTAAAGGTGAGTAAAGGCATGAAGTTGTGAGTAAAGGCATGAATCCTAAATCATCCAGCGACCATATGCTCAGTCTATTTCATCAGAAAGTTGTGAGTAAAGGCATGAAAAGAAAGTGAGTAAAGGTGAGTAAAGGCATGAAGTTGTGAGTAAAGGCATGAATCCTAAATCATCAATCGGTTAAAATTATTATCCACCGCGATCAAAAACACAAGTCTGAGCGATTCGATAGCCAATCAGCTAAGTCGATTCGTATTGTCCGCGTGATTTATCCTTATGAAATCTTACGACTGCGATCATATGCTCAGTCTATTTCATCAGAAAGTCGATGGTCATAAGATATCTGAAGGCATCGGCCTTCTGATGAAATAGAGACGGAGCATGTGCCCGTAGCTTTATGTTATTTTTCCCAATGATTCGGTTTGAAGATTTGTCACGTGGTTGTGGGGAAAAGCATGCCTCCTAAACTATCGATTGATTAAAGTGATTATCCACAGTGATCAAAAACACCAATCTGCGCTTACACAACCAATCGTCTAGTCAATTCTTAAGACCACGGGGTTGACCCTTCTGAAATCTTACGACTGCGATCATATGCTCAGTCTATTTCATCAGAAAGTCGATGGTCATAAGATATCTGAAGGCATCGGCCTTCTGATGAAATAGAGACGGAGCATGTGCCCGTAGCTTTATGTTATTTTTCCCAATGATTCGGTTTGAAGATTTGTCACGTGGTTGTGGGGAAAAGCATGCCTCCTAAACTATCGATTGATTAAAGTGATTATCCACAGTGATCAAAAACACCAATCTGCGCTTACACAACCAATCGTCTAGTCAATTCTTAAGACCACGGGGTTGACCCTTCTGAAATCTTACGACTGCGATCATATGCTCAGTCTATTTCATCAGAAAGTCGATGGTCATAAGATATCTGAAGGCATCGGCCTTCTGATGAAATAGAGACGGAGCATGTGCCCGTAGCTTTATGTTATTTTTCCCAATGATTCGGTTTGAAGATTTGTCACGTGGTTGTGGGGAAAAGCATGCCTCCTAAACTATCGATTGATTAAAGTGATTATCCACAGTGATCAAAAACACCAATCTGCGCTTACACAACCAATCGTCTAGTCAATTCTTAAGACCACGGGGTTGACCCTTCTGAAATCTTACGACTGCGATCATATGCTCAGTCTATTTCATCAGAAAGTCGATGGTCATAAGATATCTGAAGGCATCGGCCTTCTGATGAAATAGAGACGGAGCATGTGCCCGTAGCTTTATGTTATTTTTCCCAATGATTCGGTTTGAAGATTTGTCACGTGGTTGTGGGGAAAAGCATGCCTCCTAAACTATCGATTGATTAAAGTGATTATCCACAGTGATCAAAAACACCAATCTGCGCTTACACAACCAATCGTCTAGTCAATTCTTAAGACCACGGGGTTGACCCTTCTGAAATCTTACGACTGCGATCATATGCTCAGTCTATTTCATCAGAAAGTCGATGGTCATAAGATATCTGAAGGCATCGGCCTTCTGATGAAATAGAGACGGAGCATGTGCCCGTAGCTTTATGTTATTTTTCCCAATGATTCGGTTTGAAGATTTGTCACGTGGTTGTGGGGAAAAGCATGCCTCCTAAACTATCGATTGATTAAAGTGATTATCCACAGTGATCAAAAACACCAATCTGCGCTTACACAACCAATCGTCTAGTCAATTCTTAAGACCACGGGGTTGACCCTTCTGAAATCTTACGACTGCGATCATATGCTCAGTCTATTTCATCAGAAAGTCGATGGTCATAAGATATCTGAAGGCATCGGCCTTCTGATGAAATAGAGACGGAGCATGTGCCCGTAGCTTTATGTTATTTTTCCCAATGATTCGGTTTGAAGATTTGTCACGTGGTTGTGGGGAAAAGCATGCCTCCTAAACTATCGATTGATTAAAGTGATTATCCACAGTGATCAAAAACACCAATCTGCGCTTACACAACCAATCGTCTAGTCAATTCTTAAGACCACGGGGTTGACCCTTCTGAAATCTTACGACTGCGACCATATCGCTAACTCCTTACTCAACAACGTCATACCTAAAAAAAACCGTCATTTTTCAGGAGTGATTTGTTGTTGTTGTCGTGCGGGCCATATATGGCCCAATTGGGGGTGCCATTGCCCTGGAGGGTTGGACTTCTTCATACATGACACATCAGTTTTACAGGAAGGTCCCTTTCACACATCCATTCACTCACACATATCGTAATTTCGATCCCAATCAGAGGCCGATAACACCCTGATCAGGTACCCCCAGAGGTATTGATTTGGTATGGGAACATGGGAAACTTTGTGACCACGACCTATTTAACGTGCCCTTCCTTCCTTCGAATGGAAGCAGACCCCTCCGTACCGAGTTACTGAAAACCCACAGCGGATTAGCCGAAGCTAGGGAAAGCCTCTAATGAGATAATGGAGAAGTGGGCCTGGTGACACGCCGTCCGAAAAGCCCTTATCTGTGCAGGATGAACACGATAGGGCGTGGACGTGGTCGACCCCGGAATGTGTGCGCTGAAGATATGTTGTCCGGCTCAATGTTATCAGTCAACCTTAGGTCCGTTTCGAGCCGGAAATGTTTTCTTCATAGATTTATTTAACGTGCCCCAGCCACCATTAGCGAACACGACGGTCTTTAGCTAGGTCTAAGTGCCGATCTCGCAACCATCAGAATTGAAAGCTCCGTCGAGGACAGAACCCACAGCCCTTCCGATGTGAGCCCGACTTTCTACTGCCTGAGCTACCGATTGAGCTGATTTAAAGTTCAAAAGTGGATTGTAATGTATTAAAAATAAACATTACTTCTGCTCTCTAGCGGTTAAACATTGAGCGGTGAGGTATGACAATCTTGCAGGGATATACTACTCTTTCAGAGCATTTTGAAAACAGGCATAGCTAAAAATCGCTGTTTTTTGAGATATTGAAGGGAGACGTTATTGAAGGGAGTGAGTGATATGATCTGTCTATTTCGTTAGATGATCGATGTATTTCTAGACGAGAAGGAAAGAATTATTTTGGTTATCGAGGTTACCTTAAAAATCGAAATAACCGTAACACAGATGAGTTGTATTAACCTACCATAACTCGCTACTAAAAGTGGGGAAAGAAAAAGCGCCAAGACCGTTGTCATCAGGATAAACGTAGACGGAGGCTATACCCACATTTTTTCTATCAATCGATGCGGTTACTTTGTCACTATGTATGTTTTGTGGGGTAAAAAACAATCCACTACATTTCTCAGAAATTTCGTGAACACTCAGAGGGTTAATTATCATAATTTACACCAATCAAAATCCCGAGATTATTTTTTGAATACGTGCTTGGCTTTTCAGTTGTCCTGCGTTTGAAAACTAAAGAATGTGCCTTCAGAACGATTTGAGAAGATTGGTTCAAACACGACAATGAAGCTCAATGTTTTGGTTCGATCGAATCTGCTTTTCTACTCATTTTTGCTAAATTCATCAAATCTTCTAATTTTAGTTAAATCCCCCCCCCCGTTTCTTTGTATAGTCAACTTCTGTAAGCCCCGTGTTGTACTTCTGTGGTGTACGAGGTGTTTGCTTTTGTTCAATAAAAACTAATATGTGCTTGGGAGCTTCCAACCCTTGATTAACGCAATATTCGACTTTTTAGAAGCGTTTTAAGCTTATTTGAAATTAACAAAGCCAATAAAAAATGTTGAGATACTGCTGGCATGCGTCTAAAGTAGTCAAATGCTAGAAAACATTTAAAATTGAATTAATATAATTACTGTATATAACTATTCAAAACGAGCAAATTTGAAAAACCGCGACATATTCTCGACGAGGTACCTTGTTATTAGAAAAACTAACCATATCTTGGTGGACCAGATATCTTATCATTAGAAGAAAAGTAATCAGATCTTGATCTCGTCATCATAAAAAAATCGGTGATATCTTGATGACGAGATATCTCGTCAACACAATTGCAAAATGGGTCAGATCTTGATAACCAGGATATCTAGTCCAAACGTACTTAGAGGGTTAAGGAAATTCACAGCAGAAAAAGGTTTTTAGAACAGCTCCGCATGTGACATACCTGAAATTTCTTACGCATCTCTTCTTTGAGGGATCGGTTTCTCGGACGATCTGTAAATCAGTACGTCTGAAAAACAAGTGAAATTTTCTTAGATACAGCGTAACTTTCTTAAAAGTAGTTTTGAAAGTAGTAACTTTCTAGAAAGTTTCAGTAGAAATGAAAATAAAACTTATGAAACCCACTCCAAAACACTTGAAATGATATATGTATATGTATATATACATTGTATATGTATATATACATGGTATATGTATATATACATTGTATATGTATATATACATTGTATATGTATATATACATGGTATATATATACATTGTATATGTATATATACATTGTATATGTATATATACATTGTATATGTATATATACCATGTATATGTATATATACATGGTATATGTATATATACATTACTCTACAATAATGGACTGGACGCTAGCGAATTTGCATAAAATCCGCCTACTTGTTTTGGGGTGTTTTTCGTGGTATGGCCTGAGACCTTTGCATGTTTTTCATGGTCAATTAAACGCCGACGCTTACATGAACAACTTGGACAATCAGGTTCTTCCTACGCTCTGGCAATTTTATGAAATGGACGAATGTTACTTGCAGGACGACAAAACTCCGTGTCATGTTGCAGTCCCTGTCAAGCAGTGGTATCAAGATATGGTTGTAAAACGTCTTCCCTGGCCTGATCAGAGTCCCGACCTAAACCCCATAGAACATTTGTAGGACGAGTTAGAGCGACGCTTACGGACCAGGGAACCACGTCCGAAATGTACAGCTGAGCATGCGACATTCTTGCAGCAGGAATGGACACAAATACCATAGCTGTGTATCGAAACATTGTTGAAAGTATGCCCAGAAGGGTTGCTAGTGTAATTGCAACACGTGGGGGACCTATTAAAGCATGTATTCTTTCTCTTATACCATCATATCTTGGTGTCAGGTCCATTATTGTAGGGTAGTGTAAAGATATCGATCAGGAAAACTTTAATCGACTAAAATATTAACGTTTGCATCCAATGTGATCGTACATTTTAGTCCTTTTTTATGCTGGATTGATTAAATTTCTATGGAACATGGGACAGGTTTGGCCAAGCAGCGCCAAACTATCGGTAAATAGATAAATTTGTATAAAAAATTATCCGTAAATTTAAAATTAATCAACAAAAATTAACTTCGATAAAATAGTGCAAAAACACATTTCAAATCAATTTTTAAACAAAATTAGATATATATGTCCAATATAAATAAAAGCAGATTTCGATGGAGAGAATAACTTAATAAATCGGTAACGCTAGGATTAGCAGCACAATGTGGTTGAGTCTAATAGTATTGAAATCAGGACAATTGCTTAAAATGTTTGTCTAACATATAGGATCGTTACGCGTCGGACATGTCTACTTCTGAATGTAGCAAATGTCTGCGAGTTAAATATGTGTGACCTATAAGAAGTCCTGCTTTTATGTTCGAACGACTCGACGTTTCAAAATTGCGATTTGTTAAAAAAAAGTGAATTCGCTTTGAGGTACGTTACATGCTTTCTTGGGAAATGAAGAATCGGGAAAAGAAATTCACACACATCGAAAGCGTATCGAAGTAAGTGTATGGAGATGATGTGATACCAAGGCGTCAATTTCGGAAATGGTGTCTAGAATTTCAGACATTAGATAGTGTGGAAAATGCAAACTGGATCGATGCAGCAGTGTTCACTCTTCAATGACAAAAGTGAAATCTGTATTCGGGAAGGAACTCATTCAAGACGGATAACTGCGACAAATTGCAGGCGATTTGGAACTGAGTTATGACAATTCGCGAAACTACGAAGGGTTTGAGTTGTATAAATGAAGAGTGTCCATAATGGGAAATGAATGGAAATGGCGAAACATCATATGGAAGAAACATTACGGTTTTATGAGCAAACGAAGGAGTGATTTTTTATCAGGACAATGATAAAAAACGTCGAACTTTATGTTTGCTTTTCACCGGGACATTTCGAAACATTTCCCTTTCAATTCAAATTTGGTTTCCGGCGACTTTTAACTTTACCCCTTCGGGCTTCCGGCAACTTTTAACTTTTAAAAGTACAACTGTCAGACCTCAGTAATCTGTATTCAGGGCTAAGGACCATAGTATAATATTTTGAAACATGATTTTTCTGAAATACACAGTAGAACCTTGTAGCTTAAGCGTAGAATTTAAAGATGTATCGTTACCGAATATAAGAATCGGTTAAAAGGTCAATAATAATATGATTATAGAATTAATAGATGTATTTTTACAGAATAGGTCAAGATTAAGATGATTGTAGATTAAAAGATGCAGTTATACCAAATAAAATCAAAGCAAGATTAGTAGGATTGTAGTTAAAAAGATGTATAGTTACCGAATAAAAGAATCGATAAAAAGGCCAAGATTAGTAGGATTGACCGATTTTTTAAAGTAGTGTCTGAACAACTGAAGCAAGTCGTAGCTCCGAGTCGGTACTGTCTGGAAAATAAAAAAAGAATAAAAATATAAATCATACAAAGAGTGCAGTTTATTTTATCCGTAAAATATTATTTTTTTATGAAGTAAAGTATTAAACTTTCTGGTTTAGACGACGATTAACCAGTACAATTCATTTTAAAACAAACACATCCTTCGATTCTAACAGAATTATCTGAAATATAAAGATCGTACATCTTCAAATAAGCTTACTTGATCTTGGAGATGTTGAGTACATACAGCCCCAACAAGACTCATGTAGTTTTATAATAAAAACAAACAATTCTGTATTTTATTTGACTTAATTCAGACGAATCAATACGGAACAAAAGTAATTTGAGGATTTATAGTACCGTCGGTCAAAAAAGTATCAGCACACTTGTTATTCCCATCGCTGTATTCACACATTCGAGCAAAAGTATCATTAGAATATAATTCCTTCTAAAAATGCATGTGGAAATCGGAATTTCAAGAATAACAAGACCACCTGCCATTTCTTGTGATCCATTAAATGATCAAGCACCAATATGACAAGACGGTCAAGCCCGAGGTAACAATTTAATGTAATGATAACCCCCTGTAAATAATTCCACCCCTATCTATTGTAAATAAACAGTTTTTATTGTTAGGAACGTCTCTTTTCATCCCTTTTTACAACAAATTACAATTCTACATTTATTAGCAATTCATTTGCACAATTCCGTCTTTTTATTTATTTAGAAATTATTTCGAAAATTTCAAATTGCGACACCCACTTTTAATGTTATTAAAAGATTTCTCATATCAAAATTAAGCTAAATATAAATTTTTGTGCTAGTCAGACTATGTAATATCCAGAAATCTATATATATATAATTCTCTTACGTGGCACGCAAAAAAGACGTTATTTGTTATCGCGTTTTGGCAACATTATACGATTATTTGTTTTTCACGAAGCCTCGCGCTTGAATTGAATTTATAGCGTTATCAGTTGAAATTATATTGAAAAAAAAAAAGAATTTTAATTGAGCTGTTGCAGTTAATAATAGAAATCAAAGAAGGCGGAGGATCTTTTCAGGGCCATTTAAAAAACGGTCCTTTTCAGGGCCAACAATTATAGTTCAACGAGACGCTTGCACAGCAACTTTCGACAGCAAACTCAATGAAAATGCGTGGGTGGCTCGAGTGCAGGGGTAAATATACACTCAAACAACATGCTGGGTATTCAATTTCCAAATCAGCCCTCACATTTCGAGTCAAAATTTTCTCAAAGTTTTCATTTGAATTCAGATTTTATCGGTACTGTATATATCTTTTCTGAAAAATAGCAAAAAAATTTAGATTTGAAAAATATTTTTTTGTGGAATATTATATTTTGTAAACAATCCCTTTTGCTAGGACACATGTCTTCATTGATGCGAGCGAAGCGAGCATACGTTCGCTTAGCGAACCAATGAGGATTGTTAAGAAATCCTCAGGGGGTTGGCGAGCGTTTGCGAGCAGGGGACGGGCCCACTAGTATAAGAGAAAAACCGTGTGTGGTCCGTTTCAATATTTAGAATTATAATATACAGGTTATGTAGTGTTTTAGTATATTTCCGAATTTGCACACAATTCTTTAATTTCTTGGACTTTTAGTTTTTGCTTTCATCAAAACAATGAAAACTATTACAATGGAACATTAAGAATTATTTCAAAATGTCCGGATTTGCATGATAAATAATCGCCATGTAACGAAAACTGAACGTTGCTGTGAGTGATTTGACTCGTAGCAAATCAGAGTGTAACATTTATACTTGCGAGACTCCTGCCCTCGATCCATGTTCAGAATTAAACTCAAGTATATAAATTTCTAAAAAAAAAAAAAAAAAAATTAAAAATTCCCCTAAGGACGGCTTTGAAACAAATCAAAAGGAGGACATCAAATCAAAACAATGTTTCTCAAAATCTACCGAAAGGAATGGCCTAAAATTTGTACACCTAGGTTTCAGACATCACTATACTGATTTCACTCGGACAATCTATACAGCTTTCATCCGTAATTTTTTAGAAAAATGAATGAATGAATTAATAATAATTAGAAAATAAATATACTGTTTTGAAACTCAAACAACGCATATATCGTGTTTTGCCTGTTCAATAGTTTAGCGTAACATAATAATTACTTTGATCAGTTGATTATTTCGGAAGGTATAAAAAAACGACTTGAAGCATCTACTTAAAATCGAAGCTCTGTTTTTCAAGCATTCATAACTTGTAGATTTTACCTAAAATGAATGCATTTCATAAGAATTCTGACTATTTTGATCCAGAAAATCAGAATAGGTTGTCAAAATACCTCTTCCTTACCTTTAAGAAAGTTGATGCCATATTTAATATGAAGACGGACCTTTATGCACATAAATTCCCATTAATTTATAGTAGATATTATTCCAAGTCAAATGGCACTTGATTTGATTGTACGATTCCTGGTATGGAAACTACAAGGTGTTTGGGAACTTCTTTATCAATTATTAAAATAAATATAAACCTCCTAACTAGAAAATATCTTTTGATAAAAAGGTTCAGGTGTGGGTTATGAGTCAATTTGTTCTATTTACAAGCATACTGTTGTGATTCATCTGAAGTTTAAATAGAAAAAGTACTCGTAATTAGTATCTATCGATAACAACAAACCCTAAAATTTTGCAACTATAAACACAATCAACATATGAAGAATTGTTTGTATTATGTGTAATAAATTGGCTATAGATTATCAATACAGAGTCGACTCTCATTAGCATGAAACCAAAGGGACCATTAAAATTATTTCTCACAGAACATGCATTCATAAAGGGCAAATATGGTATATAAGCAATAGAATCTAAGAATTAAAATTGATTAAACTCTCTTTGAATGGCAATGAAACTAAACTACATTAAAGCGCGTGCTGTTGTCATTTTACTTTTTTGCCTATTTATTTACCTATATGATATTAAAATTTTACATATCAGGTCACTGTATAAAATAATCGGTTGTAGTGCATTGTTGCGTCGTATGGATTGAACAGCTTTTCAAAAAGTTTTCAATGTCACCCAAACTCTTCAGTGCAGACGAGCTCTCTTACTCCACATTAAAGTTCTGTCGAGATTTTAAAACTTTTAGATGATATACCTCATTCAAGTTGAAAAATTATTCCGAGTAACTCATGTAAAACCAAGTTTCCTCAATGATCCAGCACTGTTTGAAGGAATTGGGCATACAATTATAATGTATTTAATAATTGGGTATACATTAATAATGTATGTAAACGGTATTTTGCGATAGGAGTTTTCGCGTTAACGACGCTCGAATCTAAAATTATTCAGCAAGTGCAACTTGGGTGATTTCATCATCTCATATCAACCCAGTTCTATCGCGAACACCTATAGAAAGAGCTTTGAATTTATCTCTACGCCAATTGCACAAGGAATACATCATTTGAGGGTTTACCTTGCCGAAATGGTGCCACATCAGGTATTCTTCAGTCGATTGAGTCATTCCTGAATTTCTAAGGTACATGGTGTTCAGTTTTTGGTAGCCCCACTCCGTCCAGCCGGCTGCTGTCGATGTGCAGTTGACCAGGAATAGACCATCAACGCAATGAGGGTACATCAACTGGAACAAGACAAGTTAGAATTGGAAACCGTTTTTATGGAATCGGACAGAATCTAACTCTCTTATCAACATGCAGTTTCTAGAACATTTAAAACAACGTGCTACTCGGAGTGATGCATTACACACATTGATACACTAGTATGTGTGGTAAACACAACTATTTAACTTACATATCCTCTTCGCTCTTTGACATTATCTTTAGAAACCCAATCATACCATTTATTTCCAACAAAGTTCTTCATTATAACCACGAATTCGAATTTTTGAATGTTTAAGGAACGTATCAACCCATGGAGACAGTAAAATTACTAAATAGAATCGTTACTTATTTCTCATAGCCTAGCAAAACAACTAAACTAAGTTGATGAGTCCGAACACTCAGTATGTAGACTTCCATAGAGATCCTCTTTGACAGACCAGATGACTTGGAGAGTGTTATGGTTTCTTTTAGAGCTGAAGACAAGTGCAAACTAAATTTATGGCATGCCGACAGCTTAACACTGTTCTGATTTGACACTGGCATAGTCAAAGAATCACTCACTGAGAATATAATTTCGACAATCCCGAAATTGAACTTCTCAACAGTAAAGCTTGTTCAGTGTTACATTTTTAGGCAAGTTTGAAATGCTATACGGCTCTCAATGAAGGACTGAGTTCGGATGGATAAGTTTATACGGGCAGTCATATATTTTCTGTCCCCCGTATATTTGGGCGAGGCTCCTCTATGGTACCAGATTAGAGCTGTCGGGGCTCTCCAAATTTTATTATTTGAGCTCTTCTTTATGGAGAATAACCTTTGATGTATTAGTGGACAAGATGTGTGAAATGGCTAGGCAGTGGCCTTCTTGGAAAGTCTACTTGCACCCGACAAAGAGCACACGAGAGAATTATGCCCTTAGTCGTGTTTCAAACGGCTAAACCAAAGATCAGCATATGGGGATTCTAGAACTGCGAAATTACGCTAACTTTGTATCCTTAAATCAAAATTTTGTCTGGTAAAATTACTAAATAAATGTGATGTAATTAATAGCATCGGAAAATCAGAAAATCGAAACAATCACGAAGTTTGTTGAAAATAAAAGTCTGATTAATTAGTGCAAAGTGAATTTTTTCTCTTGGAGTAAAAATTTATAACTTTCATTTTATTACTTCCTTTTACTAGTTTCTATAATTTTCATTGTTCATTAATTTTTGGCATACACAATGAAAAAACCGCAAATATTGTATTTTTATAGTGTTTAGCTTTTTAAATGCACATTTTCCTTGTGTTAAATACCTTTTGAAAAAGAACCTTTAATATTGTATGCTCTAGAACAATTTTATAACGAAATTGTTTTAACCCTCTGAGGGGTACACAGGTAACTATACTTTCTGCAACCGTCAGTCTTCTTTGCATTACTTCTAACCAGTTTTGATCTCCTGGATCAATAGAATCTTTCCTGGGATTCTTTTAACCAATCGATGTAGTTATTTAGTCATGTATGTGCAGTAGCGGAAAAGCGACACTACAACTGCACGGAAATCTCATGTCGCTCAGAGGTTAAAAACGGTATTTGTAGTTATAACAATTGATTCCATCGTAAATACAATAAAAGGAATCCCATCTGTTACTAAACTCTACGCATATAACTGGAATCATCTCAAAGAATTATTTTTAGTTCTTATTAATTTCTTATATATTATCCCTTACATTTATAAAGTAAACCACCAGCAATTCACTTTAAGAGCGAGCAAAGCTTACCATAAAAATTATAGTTAAAAACTATTTTTGGAAAATTCGATCATTAATAATTAATTTTTTTAAATCTCAGTGATACAATGACGTCGAAGGATGGAAGCATTTCAAAATCACTCCCTACCATTCACAGTTTGAGAAATGCACCTGCCCATTTATTTCCAACTTCAGTGGTTTGATAGGTGACTTTCAGGGAGTTGAGCTATTATGCGAGGGGCGCTAGCTTTCAGATAGTGGGGAAAATAGAATTATAGATTACTCTACAATAATAAAAAAGAAGAAATTCATTTGACGAATGTCTATTATCGAATACGAAGCCGCCCGAATGTGTTTAGAGCCCTGATTTTAAAGGAAGATTTATTGATTTTGAAACGCCGTGAAGTGGTGCTTTTTTATCAGTCGAATACATGCATTTGAAAGTGGAGTTTGCACATAAACCTATCAGAAATACCGACTATGGCGAGGGAAGCCATAAGAAATATAGTTTTAGAGCAATATTTTTCTTTAGAATTTGGAGTGCATTTTTATTTTATTTTGGGGCTGCTGAGAGCATTACGTGCATCCACTTCTGATAAATCGCGCTATTTTTCCGATAATATAAAAACTAATTAAATTACATAATGTCTATCCATGAGTAAAAATTCTCATATTAGGTTCTTTTACTAATAGTCCGGGAGGCAGCGACTTTTGGAGGGTGATTATTTTACACCGGCTGATTTTCTTAACAGTAATTGGACTTGGATAGATAATTTATGAAACGTAATTCAGCTGGTTGGTGTAGGCGGGGAGTCATTCGGAACATGTAAAAAAGTTGTTTTTCAAAGTATTTTACAGGCTGAAAATTTATTTACATGTTATTTGGACTATTTTATGATGTTTTCAGGTATTCAGAGGGCGGGTCATACTTCATCTTCTCGTTTGTTTATGTAAAACACGCATTAAAAAATATTTTACACCGTATGAAAATTTAACTCGATATTGTCCTTTAGGTATTAATAAAGAAAATAATGTTCAGCTGGATCGGTAGCGGTGAAAAGACCTTCAGCTGAGGCTATGAAGTGGTTGCGCACTGAAATATGTTCGGTGGATGACGTCATTAAAACGTTGTCTATACAAACCAGATGGCGTTGGTTTCCAAGAGAGTAATGATATGAGCGGATCCTCAAATAGCGCTAAAAAAACAGTTGGGGAACGTTTTATTTAACGGAGAATATTTTTGAATAAAAAGGAGTGTAAATGTTATTTGGACCAGCGAAAATGACGAAATGTTCATTGAATTTGTAAGAAATCATGAAGTTATATATAATGTGAAGAGTAGATTCTAGAAAAGTGTAATAAATATACTATGTAAGCGAAAAGCCCAGGACATATTTCAAAATTTTTTTTAAATCAACCAATTATAATACGAGAGTGCTGTTTTCAGAAACTTGCATTAAATAATGGCATCAAGTTTTTTAACCATTAATAATAATAATAAAAAAAAAACTTTAAAAACGTAATTTAACGTATGGATGGCACTGTATCGAAAAAGAATATAAAAATTGGACTCAAATAATTGCAATGCAAATTATAATTTATTAAAGCATTTTTGCCCCACTACATGCGACCATATTTAAATGAGGGCATCCTTTGTGGCTCGAACCACATCTAGCCGATACTCTGTTTCAATCTACGTATTTGCTAACATGTATTGCGGAAGAGTGTTGATTACTTGCGTGATTATGTGTCTTCAAATCTTCAAACAATTGAACTGTAGTTTTTTGGCAAAAAAACCCAACTTGATGCCATGCAATGTTATTTAGTGAAAACCTCACGCTAATGTGACAGTTGGTTGATTTTATATTAAATTTTAAAATGTGGCATGGATTTTTAGCCCATCCTGAATTATTATAAAACATTACATTGTGTTTGGGACTCAGTATGCTTACCTCACAAGTATACATAACTTTTCTTCTGGGCATATTGTTTTTTTTTATGTCTATATTATATGGTTTTGAAGTTAAGTCATCTCATGTGATTTAGTACATAATCAAACAATACTGGTGTTAAGCGAAAGTATTGATTGAATATTTCATCATTGCAGTGTAGATGGCGACGCACAAAAATTAGAAATGCAACTTTAGCAGAATTTTAAACATATCATTCTCTTCCAAACGATAATTTTCGTTTTACAATGACTCCTCGGCTTTAAAATATTCTAATAATGCTATGTCTAGATCGTCCATTGTCCACCGTAGTCTGTTCGTCAAAGCTGACACCTCAGGTCACCGTTAAAACGACCCCCAAATTACGCCAGCCATGACGTATCCTGACCGCTAGATATAAGCTCCGGCCTTTTTAGGAAACCGTAGCTTAACTGAGCAATGTAAGGTATTCGTAGAAACTGTTGATACAGCTCTCATGGGCACAGTGCCAGTACCGAGCTTTCAAAATTTTTATCTCAGGATGGTATTTTCATTATTGATATATATATTTGTCATAAATGTTGCTACATGTGTTTCATTTATATTATTTAGAGTCTTGTATGACACATGAATTATTCGATGATTTCGAAGAGCTCATTTATATTGCAATCTGACTCGCCGAGGTCTGAAAATGCTCTAGTGTAGTTTCTAGAACTTCTTAAAATAATGAATGGTTTTGCTTCCCTTTCTTGAAAAAAGCGGGATTAAAATCACACCCCGTCAAAGCATGAAAGGTTGGTAATGCTGTGTACACAATTCTGAACCCAAGTTTTGTTTTCGTACAATTTATTAACATCCAGTAACCTTTTATTATTTCCAGTGGCAATGAGCAAATATATTTTTAGATTTTGATGAATGAAGCTTATGTTTCCCAACAGTACAATCGGATGATACAATCATATATTCCGTATAGGATCATCTGATCATCTTAAGGAATACAATTTAAATCAATATTGTACACATGGAAAATAATCTACGTGTCGGCCTCTTCATGGGATGGACACGACAGATTTTCTTGATTTGTTACAACTTCATCATTAATTACTTCAAATTTGAAAAAATCCACATAATTTATATAGAAATAATAAATGTAACGAAATAAAACAAATAAAAACCTCGTCAAACTTTCATAGTTTTTCCGATGTTGGATAATGATTTCCAAATCAAATCAATTTTACACCATACGAGACTCGAGTATGTTATCGTATGAAAGGTAAGGTTAAAGAATTTCAATTCAGCTGGCTCGATAGTGGTGGAAAGACCATCAGCTGGATGATTGAAGATACTGCCCGACGCTCGAATATAATTTAGCGCTTTAATGTGTATTGATATGAATTTATTGATACAGGTTATGAAGACACTAATAAACACTTATACAGGGATTTATACGCACAAAATACAGGGATTTCTAAAAGCCTTACAATTTGAAGTTTTGAAATTTTTTTCCTCCAACTCATTTGTTTTTTTGAAAAATGACCAATTTTCATCCTTTTTAACAATCCAAATGAACTTTTCTCAGCAGATAGAAAAAAAATGCCTGTGTTGAAATATGTATCTTATAGGGTATGTAACACTTGTAAACCAATTTTTAATTTTGTTATTTTTACTAAAGCCTCGGTTTCCTAAGAAAGAGCAGCCCTGATCTAGCGGCCATGATGCAGCTGTGGGTGACGTCACTAAAACGTTGTTTATACTAACAGATGGTGTTGGTTTCCTAAAGAGCGTTGTTTGTGAGCTTAACGAAAATTATCGGAGCCGCCATTTCCATGACTGTCGTCATAGCAGTCTGAAACAGTTGGGGAACGTTTTTTCTCTTGTAGCGGCAAGATTTCATTTCCTGCTCCAAACGATTCGAGCGAAGAGGAGCAAAACAAACAAACATTTTTGACTGCCATTGATTAGTTCGTTTTAGTAAATCGAGATCGTTAAACACAGAATAAAAATTTCAACCGATTTGAAATCTGCGGAAAATTTGACACCAGATCGATACCTTAAATGTGATTTTCTTTAAATAAATAATTAATTATTTAATAAATAATTAAATAATCAAATGGTAAATAATTGAATAATAAAACTGTTTTTGGTATCGATCTGGCGTAGAATTTCACTGATTGAAACTTTGAACTAGAGAATAAAAAAAAAAAACACTTTGTTTTGTTTCTCGAATAAAATAAACCACGACAGCTTTCTGTGTTGCCGATTATCCAACGTATTCTGTCCGTCTAAGTTGACACCTCTGAACTCTTGTTTAGACGGCCGTCTAGTTATGCCCGCGGCATCATGACGTATCACGGATGTTAGATAACGGCTCCACTTTCTTAGGAAACCAAAGCTTAAGGAGCCCTGTTTCTTATAACGACCGCTACAACCCAAACTAGGTGGCGATAGCAGTTATCGTGGTAGACTTAGATTATACGGTGTCGATTATTTTTAATAATTGTCTTTAATTCATACGGCTTATAAATGAAAAGCAATCCAAATTAATTAATCCTTAAACTATATCAAAATAATATACAAAAATTTTATGGTGAAAAGTGTACAGTTATTTCTATAAAACTTAAAAAGAAATGTACCGATACAATGAGTCGAGCATGAATAATGAGATAGTTCGCAACTTTGTCATTTTAACGCATCTATATATATAATTCTCTTACGTGGCACGCAAAAAAGACGTTATTTGTAATCGCGTTTTGGCAACACTGTACGATTGTTTGTTTATCGCGAAGTCTCGCGCATCGATTGAATTTATAGCGTTATCGGATGAAATTTTATTGAAAAAAAAAATGAATTTTAGTCGAGCTGTTGCAGTTTATGATTAGAAATCAAAGAAAGCGGAGGATCTTTTCAGAGCCATTTAAAAAACGGTCCTTTTCAGGGCCAACAATTATAGATCAACAAGACGCTTGCACTACAACTTTCGGCAACAAACTCAATGAAAAAGTGTGGGTCGTTTGAGTTCTGGGAAAATGTACACACAAACAACATGCTGGGTATTCAATTTCCAAAGCAACGCTCACATTTCGAGTCAAAATTTGCACAAAATTTTCATTTGAATTCTGATTTTAGAGATACTGTATATATTTTTTCTGTAATACAGCAAATTTAGATTTGAAAAACATTTTTTTTGGTAACATATTTTGCAAACAATCCCTTCTGCTAGGACACATGTCTTCATTGATGCGAGCGAAGCGAGCATAGGTTCGCGCAGCGAACCAATGAGAATTGCGAAGCAATCCTCCGGGGGTTGGCGAGCGTTAGCGAGCAGGGGGCTGGCCCCCTAGTTCTTAAAATCTGTCTTTGTGAATAAGATAATATAATACTTAGAAGCCTAAATGTTGTACTTTAAAAATCAGCACAAGCATTTAGAACAATCGCAATAAGTTATATGCATTTGAATCTTTCTATTATACAAAAGATAGTAAGAACACTTACTGCAAAACGGGTAAGGATATTAGCTCCAGCACCAACGCCCAATCCAATAAAATGTTTTAACCTAAAAAAATAACACTCAATAAAATTAAAAAAAAAAAAAAAAACCAGAAAGATTAGCGCAATAAATTCAAACCACTATGAAAACCATTATTAGTTCTACAACTAATGAACTTTTTCTGGTCAATTGGTCAACCAATGAAATTTCTTTAGATTAAGTTTGAAAGTTCGTGTTAAATACATTATTTTCTATAAAATCTATGTAAAAGTATATTTTACAAGCTTACCCGTAATGTTCCAAAACTGCAAGTACCATTTCAGCAAGCGTATCCAACGTAGGAAAAGTATACCTAAAATTAAATAAATTATTGACTTTTATGTACATAAAAAAATAAATAAAAACGTACATCGATTTATAAATCGTTAAAAGTAACTGTCACAATCCAGTTATCAAGATTTGTGCTTTTATTTATTCAATCTAAAAAACAAAACGAATTTTTGGTCATTGCTTCAGACAAAAAAAAAATCATTTTCCTTCACCAGATAACCATAAGAAAAATTTCACTGAAATATTAGTAAATGTTAATAATAGCATTTTTATATAATAGAGAGCTTTTAATTGACATCTATATGTTTACTGTTTTCTCACTAAGTGCTCATATGAAGCAAAGCCCATGTCTTGCGCTTGCAGGGTTCCCACGGTCCTTGAAAGTCCTTGAATTTATTTTTCCGAACTAGGGGGCCCTTGACAGTCTTAGAAAATTACGAAACTTGGTAAAAAGTCCTTGATTTTTTTTTACTAGCACAAAATTGTGTAATTTCGTCTTGCGGTAGAACTTGTCCAGACTAGTTTCTTTCATGGCAGGTGCGCCATTTGAGCAACACTCTGAATAAAGTCGGTGTTACGCACTTTGACACCACGTGATATATATCATACTAACTAACCACTGTGGGTTAAAACCACATGGGTGAAGGAAATGGAGTAAAAAAAAAAATTTGTCGTTTTTTTTATATTTTCAAATTTTTTTTAATAGAAAATTTTTGCAATAACATTGTTTTAGGTCGTTATAAAAAAATTCAGGTCCTTGAAATTTTTTTTTTAATTTTGAAAAGTCCTTAAAAATTCTTGAATTTTTTCCGGACAAAGGTGTGGGAACCATGATATAGCTATAAAATACAACGATACATTAGCAAAACCGACCAGATCTTGGTGAACGAGATATCTGGTCATTAGAAGAAAAACGACCAGATCTTGATCTAGTTGTCATAATAAATCAACAGTATCTTGATGAAGAGATATCTGATTATTAGAAAAATTGGCCAGATCTTGCTGAACGAAATATCTCGTCGGAACCACTTGAAGATTTAAAAGGAACTTCCCTTGGTCACTGTCGTTTGATGGTTTTGTCCTGAACCGAGGGGCGGGGGGTGTAATGCATCCATCCGCCTGCATCCCGTCACTCTCCCGGCGTCTCATCTGAAGAGGTCCATCAAGCTTGCATCAATTAACAGCTGGCAAGAGAGATGTATAAACTCCATCAAATCTCGGAGAACCTTCAGGTTTTTACCTCAAATCTGCACGAAGCGCCTCATTTCCACACTTGAGCTCACACACTTTTACATGGGCCATGGCCCGTTCCTGTAGTTTTTTTTATTTCGGATGAATATCCATTGAAGTGACCTCTTCATCTGTGGCATGGAAGCAGACCCGGACCACTATGTTACCACACATCTCGTCCTTCACATATCTCATCTACACATCAAGGAACCAGAAACTCAGTACTACGACGCCTGGCTTAAACTCCTGGCTGTTCATCTATTGATACAAAGGAAAAATACCAATCGTGCGATTTCTGGCCTCCAGGGAGTTTGAACTCAAGCAAGCGGAATAAATTCACTTTTTGATTACGACACTAATTGCCTTTTTAACCTCATTGATTTTTTTTTACAGCAGCACTTGCCTGTGCATTTTATAACTCAAAATTTATGCTATGCAGCACGCAAATTGTTTTTTCCTTATCTCATTTGGTCATATTTCATGTTATGGGAAATTTTGTTTACCGTAAACCCTTCACAGAGTCGTTATCCCACGATGAAGTTAAGTTCGATAAAAAGAAATTTGGTTCGCGTTCTTTTTTAGATCAGGGATGCACAAACCGCAGCTCTCTGTTGATTTGCTGGAGGATAATATAATCATCTGCTATTTTAACTTCCGTTGTGTCGATCAAAACAACTGTAAATTACTGCTAGATAATGCATTACAACTCACAAATTTCTTTGGGCGAACATGTATCTGTCAACAAACCTTTTCAGTCATGGATACTAAAAAATACAAAAATAGGTAGCGCTTGACTAATAAAGATTTTGACTTAATTTTGCACTTGGTTACATCAGATATTAAACCAAATATTAAAGCGATCGTTAAATCAATGCAATCTTACTCATCAATTAAATTCTTTATTTCCTTTTTATTATCTTTCCTTTCTGACATGACAAACATAAATACAATGAATAATGTATGGATTAATAACTTTTTTGCTGGCCCTGCCAAAAGTCACTGCGAATTCAAACGGCTCTCTTGGTCTTAACAATTTGGTGTGCATCCCTGTTTTAGACGCATCAGGCATTTTGCTATTCACATTGAAAAAACATTTGCTCGATATATCGCTGTTCTTGGGAGACAAGAAAAAAGACTTAACTATGCATTATGTAAAGCAAGAAGTTAAACATAAAGTCTGAGAAAAATTAAAAATAATATTAAATTATATTGAATATTTAATAAATAATGATGAACAAAAGATTTATGCTTCGTTCCTATTACATCCCATGGAATATCAGTTGAATCTCGTGAAAAAAACGGTCTGTTCAATGGTAGATTCTTTATTTACACTGTCCGCAGGATTTTTTTCTAGGCAACAATACTTAGTACTGCCCAAGAAGCCAGGTCGATCTTAAGAACTGCATTAAATTTAGGTTATTTGCTATTTTATGACAAAAATTTCGACCGATGAGAACTTACGCCACTCTCGCCACTCTTGTCGCGACTACCAAAAAGTATCCAGAATGCTTCCTTTAAAATACTTATGTAGTAGAAATCGTCTGCAAACTTTTATAAAATATTTTTACGACTTATATTCACCTGTGGCAACAATCAGTTATTTATTTAATTTTATCGTCTGAAAATAAATTTGTTTTTAATAAGAATAGAATTTTCACTTCGTTGATTTTCCAAAATGTCGAATGTAATTGAGCTAAGAACATTTTCAATCTTGTTTTCGCAATGCAGTTTCAACTACAAACACACTTGAAATGTTGCAAAAAGCTTTTAGACAACTGTTTATCAAAAATAACAGTATTTGATTAGTATAAAAAGTTTAAAGAAGTTAGAGAATCCGTCTTAGATGATTTGCGATCTGGTAGACCATCCACTTCGACTAATGATCAACATGTCGATCAGATCAGAGAATTGGTGCTCAGTGATTGTCGTTTAATAATAAGAGACATTATTGAACAAGTTTCTATACCATTTCGTCGAAAACGACCTGAATTACAGCGAGATAACTTATGGGTTTTGCATCACGATTATGCGCCTTCTCCCAATGCCATTATTATTCGCTATTTTTTCACAAAGCATTCAACCAATACTTCTCCACAAGCTCCGTATTCACCTTATATGGCACCGTGTGACTTTTTTTTCTATTTCCATGGGTGAAACTCCCTCTTCGTGGTCACCATTTTGAGTCCATTGATGCAATAAAAGAAAATTCGATACGAACCCTGAAGGGATTTCACAAAAACGACTTTAAGGCAAGTTTTGAGGATTGTAAAAAACGTTATCAGAAGTGCATTGAAGTCGGAGGATATTACTTTAAAGGATATGTAATAAATTCTGACCAATAAATTGATACTTTTTGTTTTATGTCAGTATTCATTCCGGGTACTTATTGATCACTGTGGTATACTTTTGAAGTGGTACTTTAGAAGTCAGAGAGTGGGCCTTCAACATCCGAGTCCAGAAATTCATTCAATATACTGTTATTTTCGAAAATGCGAAAAGAAATGCCGAGAGTCGGTTTATTTTTCTTACCCTTGAGGTAGCGTTGATGCGTCCTCATCTTGGCCAGGAGCATTTATGTGATAGACGCAGAAGCTTTGCATCAGAACTTTAGTGTCTAGGTGATTGAAGAATGCGAGGAAGTTTGTAACGTCTGAAATACAAAGATACTTCATCATGATGCGATTCATTCCAAGAGAAAATAATACAGTGTGGTTTAAAAAACCGTGCACAAACTTTAAACCATCTGGTGATTGGCTCGACGAGGTATCTCTTCATTAGCTGAAAACTGACCAGATCGTATACAGTATTCATCGTAAACAAATCGATAATATATATTTTTTCCAATGGCGGGTACTTATGATTCATTGTGTAACATTGAAAAAAGTCACCTGTCACATCATGCGACAACAAATACAAATACAAATACAAATATTGACGACCAGCTACAGGCTCAAGCCCAACAAGGCTGGTCCTTTGTTTATGAATTCTCCAATTCCCACTGACTATCCAATCGTGTCTTAAATTCGTACACTCCCTTTGAATTAACTATATTTTCTGGCAACGCGTTCCAACTGTCTATTACCCTATTAAAGTAGTAGTTTTTCCTTAAATCCCGATTAAAATGTGTCTTATTCAATTTATACCCATGGCCCCTTGTTCTGTTATCCCTATTGAAATTTAAGCCCTCTGTGTCCCCTTGTTTTACAAACTTGAAAAGCTGAATCAAATCCCCCCTCCTTCTTCTTCTTTCCAGTGTATACATGTTTAGCTTACTTAAACGTTCATTATAGTCGAAATTTGCTAGCCCCTTTATTATTTTTGTAGCTCTGTGCTGAACCCTTTCAATTGATTCTATGTCCTTTCTCATATATGGAGCCCAGAATTGTACAGCATATTCTAGATGTGGTCTTACTAAACCCTTATATAACGGCAAGATTATATTCTTATCCCTTGAAGTTACAGTCTTTTTAATATACCCCAATAACCTATTAGCCTTTTTACCCGCAGCTGAACATTGGTGACCCATTTTAAAATCCCTGTGAATTATCACCCCAAGATCCTTGACTGTTTCTCCCTCCTTTACCTTTACTCCCTGCAGACAGTACTCGGCTCCACTATTCCTGTAACCCATATGCAGAACTTGACATTTCCCTACATTAAATGACATACCCCATTTTACAGCCCATTCGGATATCTTATCAAAATCCCCTTGTAAATTTTCTATCTGTAACTTGGTATCCACTGTCCCCCATATTTTTAAGTCATCTGCAAATATACTGATTCTATTCTTGATCCCCTGACCTATATCCTCTATGAAAATTATAAATAAAATTGGTCCCAAAACTGATCCCTGAGGCACCCCACTTATAACTTCTGTCCACTGTGAATAATTTCCTTTTACCTGCACTCTCTGCTTTCTACCCAATAACCAATTCTTTATCCATATTAATGTTTTTCCCTGAATCCCCAGCCTTTCCAATTTAAACAGTAATGCCTCATGAGGTACTTTATCAAAAGCCTTTTGAAAATCTATGTACATGATATCCACACTGCTCTTATTATCCAGCTCCTCAGTAATTTTTTCGTAGAACTTCAAAAGGTTTGTAGAGCAGGATATGCCCTTCCTAAACCCATACTGATTCTCTGATAACAGTCCCCCCTCCTCCAAGTATAACATTATATGCTTTTTTAACAGAGATTCAAATATTTTGCAAATTACTGATGTTAGACTTACTGGTCTATAGTTGCCCGGATCACTTTGTATTCCCTTTTTGAAAATTGGAGTTATGTTGGCCAACTTCCAATCCATTGGCACCCAACCTGTGCTATATGTTGAATTAAATATCGTGTGAATTACTTCCCCCAGTTCTTCCGCGCATTCCACTAGTACTCTCGGATAAATATCGTCTGGCCCTGGTGCTTTAGATGGCTTAATTCTTTTCAACTGATGTACTATTTGTTCCCTGTTGAATTTGCATTCTTTAATTATATCCCCTGCAAAGGCTCCATCCTTGGGGTCCTTTTTTAAACTATAGTTACCATTGAAAACCCCCAGAAAAAAGTCATTTAACACATTTGCCATTCCCTCCTCGTCTTGAATTAATTCACCTCCCTTCCCCTCTAACGGTCCCAGTGTAGTGCTAAATTTATTTTTACCACTTGCATATGCAAAAAATTCTTTTGGTTTTATATTTATTTCCCTTGCTAATTTTTCCTCCAATGACACCTTTTGTAACCCACAACGGTGGGTTAAGTGACATATATTGAGAAGTATCAATCTTTGGCTTTAACTTGTAGTTATAAACCAACACCAGCACTCGCGTCTGTGCCCAGTGCTTCTTGGCATCGAGCCAATTAATATGTGTGTGTGTGTTTCTACTCTCTAACACAATGACTGATACCCTTCACTAGAGACACCCGGCTAAAGCCTTATAAGTATGTGATTTATGTCTTCTCCTACCAAGAAAACTGAACATTAAACATTTTTCGCCATAGATTGATTTCGTAAATTAATTTTCGAAACGAATTTTCTTTGTAGTAATTTAGGCAATTGATTTTTGTTATTTTGAATGGGTTCTGGAAAATAAGGCTATGGACGTGAAGAATGGTAAATACTATATTTTGAAATGTTGATTGCATGAAAATGGTGAAGGTATTTTCAAAATTATGTAAAGACAGTGAGAAGAAAAAAATGCAAACTTATTGAATATAATGAATCTTAATTTATATTGTTTAAGATTGTTTATAGCGATTTCGTTACTTACTTAATTGTTTTCATAGGATACTTTATTTTGAGGTTGTTATTTAATTAACGTCGGACTAGAGCAACTCAACGGCCAATTAGCAATGATCCGGGATTAAACACGACGGGAAAAATCCGAGGACAACACCACGTAATTTCGAACCATGGTCCAATGAATGAGGTCACACCTAAGCTGGCACCCCACTCCCCAAACTGCCACACTATGATAACGTGAGGAAATTTGAAGCAACAACAGATTGAATGTGCTCCAGCTTTCAACACGACGGTCTGTGGTTGGATTCGAATTCGCTAACCTCCAGTTGCTAATCTGTTACTTTTTCAATAGGGTTTCCGTTGCCCTATTTTGAATGGGTTCTGAAAACAAAGGCTACGGACTTGCAGAATGGTAAAAACTACGTTTTGAAGTGTTGAATGCATACAAATAATGAATGGTTATCAAAGTTATGTTGATACGGTATAAAGCAGGCTTCGAAATAGATTTCTTAATACAGGTGCACAAGGTGCACCTAAGTTTTTAAATTAGGTGCACAGGTTATATTTTAGGTGCACAGGTTATATTTTAGGTGCACTTTTAAAAAAAACGTAATGTAAGAGCATTGATATAATGTAAACTACTTTATTAGTTGGTTATGTTTAGATAGGTTTTAGTAGTAGATAGTAAATAAAAATATTTAAACATCTAAATTCTCCCTTCTCCGGTGCACGGCTATCGCGACAGTCGCTACAACAGAGCCATCTGGAAAATGTTTCGATCTTTGGAAAGTTCTGTTGGCAGTGGCGCTAGTAAACCTTCCTCTATAAACCCGTTACGGGCCATCGATTTTTTTTTCGCATAGTGTGTACTTAAGAATTTTAATTACGTTCATTTAGAGCGAGAGAGGACAATACTAATAGTTTGTTCAAGCATCAAAATAACATAAAAGGTTCCCTCCCCTTTTTTAACGTTAGGTGTACGGCATGCACCTAGCGGGAAAAAATTAGGTGCACAATTTTATTTTCATGTGCACAGTGCACCTGTGCACCCGGGTATTTCGAGCCCTGGTATAAAGAGAAAAAATGCGATCCTGCTGAATATAATGTAACTTAATTTATATTACTTGAGCTTGTTTATTGCAATTTCTATTATTAAATTATATAGATAAGTTTCACAAGATGATTAAATTCCAAAATATTACATGATAATTTTCCCATCCTGATTTCAATTTTCTCTTTAGACATGTATGGATTTGTGTGAGCCTTTTCATATCATTGGTTTGAATTATTAGTAAAATCTGCGCATAACAATTTATACGTAGCGTCCTAAGTGGGAAGATTAGGGGGGGGGGGGTTAGGAACTTAGTAATAGCACTCTCACACAACTTTCGTCTGCGGGTGGAAACGAACATTCATCATCTGATTGCTCAACGGAAAGGGAAAAAAAATCTCATCCTTTGTTTAATCAACTAAATTTCCCACGAGGCATTAGAGTTTGACGATTTCGCTATTATGGTCGCCAGTGTATAGAAATGGGCATTCACACATTACCATGTAATAAGATGTTTTACCGCCAAACGTGGTGATAAATGCCAAATCGTCCGAGCAAGTCAATTATTTGAACAGTCATGTGACTACTACAAAAAATGGTGGTAACACTTTTTGAAAGCTCCTCTCGAAAGCTATTCTCGGTCTACTTATAAATCATGTCTATGATCGAATCTCTTTTTTCGGGATGGATCCCGAACCGTCATAAATAGCAAATAGTGTTACTCCAGTACAACGTCAGTTCGACTACTATCATAGCATTAAGCAAAGTTTACACGTCTTGCAATTAGTAAATATTTATTTTATGAGAAATGAAACAGAATATTTAAGATATATGAGTATAGTTTTGGTACTATACACTCTGTAAAGTACTTACGATTCAGGCCAATGTCGTGGTATGTGAATATGGCTGGCTTATTCTTATCGCCATGGACGGCTACCAACATTGTGCCTGTGTCTGTCATTATTCTGTCTTCCTGAAAAGAGATAAAAACAACGCAGACATTGAAACAAACAACACAACATGATTAAGATATTATTTTAACACTTCAATTCAAAAGGGATTGTTTAAAAAACTGTTTTCTATTTAACCCACGAATATCTAATGGGAAATATTTTCAGCTTTCAATAATGCTAACCCTAAATGAGGTTTCAACGAAATATCTCGTCTGTCTAGCCAGTTTTGCTAATGACAAGATACCTCCGAGAAAAAACTATCTGTTTGTTACTCCAAGGAAGAATAAAGATCCACGAGTAAAAAAAGTTGTCCCTTGCTTAAAACTGGTGACAGTTAGGAACATGTTATTGCACCAAAGCTGGCCACTACAGTGTGGTTTTCAACTCTAAGATAAACCACCAGAAAAGTTTATATTAATACAGCCTGAATGAAATAGTCTATTGTAGATGCGTAAGCGAAATTGTAATACACTATATGGACAAAAGTATATGGACACTGCATGTTTTTCAGAAAAAGTGCTTTATTATTCTTAGTCCTTTTGCTTGTCAATAGTCTGAACAGCTTCATCTGTAGAAAGCGTTTCACTACATGAACAGCTATATTGCAGTGAAGCGACAGATTTTGGTGTATTGTAACACAGATTTATCTGTAAAACGAGTTTCACCACGTGAAGTGTTCGGTTGTAGTGAAGCCAAACCGTTTAAAACAAGACATGAATTGAGATTAATCTAATTCTTTTTTGCTCCATGTATATCAGTCTCTGTAGAAAATCTCTTAATGCTGTACGTCTAGTGAGTAATCTGCTTAAGTAGATCAGCGAATGATAGATTGTTTATGTCGAGATTTATTTTTCTGACCTGCGCAAAAAAATAGTAAATATTTTTAAGTGCGTCGCGACAGGCAAAATTAAAAATTTTTGCTTTGAAAATGAAGAACTGAAAAAGAATACAAAAAGAAGAACTGAAAAAGAAAACAAAAAGAAGAACTGAAAAAGAATACAAAAAGAAGAACTGAAAAAGAATACAATAAGAATAACCGAAAAAGAATACAAAAAGAAGAACTGAAAAAGAATTAAAAAGAAGAACTGACAATTAATGATTAATTTTGATTCAAGGCAAAATTAAAAATTTTTGCTTTGAAAATGAAGAACTGAAAAAGAATACAAAAAGAAGAACTGAAAAAGGATACAAAAAGAATAACTGAAAAAAAAATACAAAAAGAAGAACTGAAAAAGAAAACAAAAAGAAGAACTGAAAAAGAATACAAAAAGAAGAACTGAAAAAGAATACAAAAAGAATAACCGAAAAAGAATACAAAAAGAAGAACTGAAAAAGAATTAAAAAGAAGAACTGACAAAGAATATAAAAAAAAGGTGAAAAAATAAAGCGCAAACAATTTTAAATAAACACTGTTTGAATAAGCAGCCTTCAGAATATCGATAAAATTTCCAACAAAAAATGAAATTCAAAACACAATTTAACAGTCGTAATAAACAAGCGATTTTTATTATGTTAAAGTAAGTTCGAGGAGATTAAAAAACTACACAGAATAAATTTAGCATAAACTAGAATATCCACAAAACTTTGAACTTAGAAATGAAAGGCGAATCAAACATTTTAGTACAATTGTCAAAGCAGATTTGATTGCTTTTCAAACATGCTCCCTGAAAAGAATTTTAATCCTCATTTTGAAGTGATTTTTTTTTTAAATTTCAGCAAAAATATTAAATTACTCACCATTTTTAAATCACGAAAACTTAATTTCAAAAATTAAATGTTTTAAGCTGCTCAGATTTGTAATTTGGTGCTACTAAATAATATTGAGTTTCGTTTAAAATTTTAGCTTCCTTTTGCCGGCGACCCTCATCCTTGTTCGTTATTCACTGAATGGATGGGATTACGAAGCCGAAATTAAAAAATAAATGAATGAATCCTCCACATTCACAAATGTTAAGCATTTATGTAAGTTCGATTGTTTTCGGGGTACAATTTCAATCTACGTATATCTCGGTGGCTACGGCTTGGCGCTTTTTTGGCGCACTTTTAGTAGCGAGTTATGAGGGGTTCAGGCAACCCATCTGTATTACGGTTATTTCGTTTTTAAGGCAACTGCGGCAAGCGGAAAGTTTCAATTTGTATTTTGAATATTCTAGAATGTTTTTCAAAAAATCCGTTGAACTGTCGTTTGACTTCATTGGTTCGTTTGAAATATTTTCTGTGATTCCATTTGTTATTTTAATTTTAAACTATCTTTTAATTTCATCGATCCATTTTAATTTTAAACTATCCTTTGATTTCATTGGTCTATTTAAAACTCTTTCTTTGAAATTTCATTGGTTTGTTTAATAGTTTTTCGCCAGTTGTGGAATTTTCTTTCACTTTAATTTATGTCACGGTACATTGCTGTCGTCTCAGGTTGTATTTTATATAAGTATATTTACATTATTTACATTATAAATATATTAAAAATATTTAAAAATGTCTTTCTGAAGCTTGTTACTCTCCGTTGTAAGAAGAAAAATATTTTTGAAATAATTCTTTCATTGGCGACATTAGAAGTGCTCTAAAAACACCAAGGCCATTGCCACCACGATAAACATAGATAGACTGAAGCTGTATCGTTTTCGGTAAACTACTCACATATTGTTTCTTTGTATGAAATATTTTTTTATCTAGCCAATATTTATTAACACATTAATTTTGTCTTAAATGCCGGGTTTTTAAGTAACAAGATTTCTTGAGTCGATTTCAGCACATAGAAAGTTGAGTTTTACTATCCCTGGTATGAGTGTTAATTTTCGAAAATGGTTTGTAGGAAAAAAAGTGAGAACTTACCTGCGATGATGTGGATTCACTTCTCGACATACCTCGTATGAGCGGAAACTGCAGCTCTACATTTCGCAGCTCCGAGTCCTCCGCCGAGGTCATGGTGAAATTTTCCTACCTAAAAAAAAACGAGGAAATGAAAAGATCTGAAATGACACCTTTATTCCGTCCAATCAAATACTTTCAATACAAAACCGAACTGAATTGCTGTGGCATGGGGTTTCATTCAATTACACTTTTTTAACCCCCCCCCTCCCCGGTTAGTTTTCAGTCTTGAAGTGACTCCAGATGTGTCTACACTAAGAGACAGTCTGTGCTTTGTCATGTTTCATGTGCCTTGTGACGTGGTTAAGCCTCGCCTTCCAAATATTTTTACCCCTTTGAGGGTTTTTGGGATTTCGGCCTAGTGTGGTATTACTTTGTTCCCTCAATGCAATTTAATTCCGAAATAATCACATCCCCTTGCAAATTTAGAATACTGCAGTCCTATTTGGGATCCATACTATAACAATAAAATTAAAATTATTGAACATGTCCAATCCAAATTTACACATTATTTTTTTTACAAAACTTTTCATATTAGTTCTCTGGATTTATCTTCCTCTCATATGCGAAATATTTTTGTTTTTCCTTGTTTAAAATCTAGACGCGAATTATCACGTGTTTTATTTTTCTATAAAGTTTGTAATAATTTGATTGATTGTAATGAAATACTTAGTAGCTTACATTTTTCAGTGCACAACAGAGTTCTTAGGAAACAGAACTTATTTAGAAATGCTTTTACTAAATTGAATTATATTGATAATTTTTGTCTCTATAAATTTTATAAAATGTATAATAGTATTGGTTTTGATCTAGATATTTTTAACATGTCTTTGAACATTTTTAAAACTAAATGTTCTGTACTTCTACATTGTTAGTGTATATTTCTATTTTGATACTTCTGCATTGTGTGTTGTTCTGTTTTAATTTTGATACACTGTTATTGGATCGATGATCTGTTGTGTATGCTTTCAAATAAAATAAAATTAATAAAACTGATATAATCATAGGAAAGATTTTAAGGGTCGAAAAGGCCAAAATTGGACAAAATCATGCAAAAAAGACGTATTTATGCTCGTGGAATATACGTATTTCGTACGCTTGCTATACGTATTTCTGAACGTCATGTCACTCGGCATGCTTTCCGAATACGATTTCAGCTCGTTATCAATAGAAATTCAAAGGAATGAATTCCGAATACGGTAGTTTTGATTGATCAACACCAATCTTATTATATAAAATGCTAGATTCTGCTGTGCTTCCATTTGTAATTGTTCTTATTGGTTGTGTGATGTTCCGAGTGAAGCGAGATAGGAAGTATCAAAAATCCTTACATTCGAAATCGCCATGGAAATAACATTGAGTACAAAACGATTGCCGTAACCAGCTCATATTGTTTTACCAGTGTTGATTAAAAATTAAGTTTTAATAGATATTGTTTTACCAGTATTGCTCAAAAACAACACCATGCATAAAGAAGGAAAGTTGACAGATAGTAGTGGAAAAAGGTTTATACACAGCCAGTGATCAACAAAAGTGAACAGATAGTGGCGAAAAAAAGTTTATTCATAGCCAGTGATCACAAACCGTTAGGTTTAAAAAAAATATTAAATGATGTTTGACTAAAATAAATTAATTCCGCTATGTACCCGTCGTATGACGGGCCATTCATGCGTCATTATATAAAATGCTAGATTTTGCTGTGTTTCTTTGGCTATTAAAGTTTTGATTGATTGTGTGACGTCCCGAGTAGGCGGAGTTTCAAATTGCTTTGATTGGTTGCGTGATGTTACGAGCGAAACGAGATATGAAATATCAAAAATCATTATATTAGAAATCGCCATGGATATAACATTGAGTATAAAACGATTTCCATAAGCAGCTCATTGTTTTATCAGTGTTGATTAAAAATTAAGTTTTCCAATAATATTGTTTTACCAGTATTGCTCAGAAACAACACCATGCGAAAGCAAGGCAAGTTGACAGATAGTGGGGGAAAAAGATTTATAGATAGCCAGTGATCAACAAAAGTTAACAGACGGGGGAAAAGGTTTGTACACAGTCAGTGATTACGTACAGTCAGGTTTTAAAAAATATACAAATAAAGTTTGTTGTTGTTGTTGTTTCTTATGCCTACACTGGCAGACCAGAGGAGTGCCAGGCCCGTCGAAGACGGCAAGAGGCGAGGGGGGTGCGCCTTCCATGTTATAGAGCCCCATTGGGAGGAAGTCCGACTTTGCTCGACATACATGACACATCCGTTTTACAGGAAGGTCCCTTTCATACATCCATTCACTCACACATATCGTAATTTAGATCCCAATCAGAGGCCGATAACCCCCTGATCAGGTACCCCCAGAGGTATTGATTTGGTATGGGAACATGGGGGACATTGTGACCACGACCTATTTAACGTGCCCCAGTCACCATTAGTGAACACGACGGTCTTTAGCCAGGTCGAAGCGCCGATCTCGCAATCATCAGAATTGTAGGCTCCGCCGAGGACAGAACCCACAACCCTTCTGATGCGAGCCCAACGCTCTACTGACTGAGCTACCGCGGCTCCACAAATAAAGTTTGACCAATATAAATAAATTTTTTAATGCACTCGTCGTATAACGGGCTATTTATCCTAGTTTGATTATAAAACATACGTCAACAAAATAGCAATAGACTACATGTTAAGGCACTGCCGATGTTTATCACGCTGGAGTATTTGGTATTAGGAAGTAAAATCTCCATTTTTCGTTTACACTGATAACCCCACTTATACGTCATTGAAAAATAAACTAATATCTTGGAAGTTATTTTACATTCTTCGGGTACACCTTTAACCTAACTCGTGAAATTGGGTTATATGACAGATACAAAACAAAAACATGAACGAAGATTATGGAAAGACAAGGCAGACGGCCTGCAAAGATTTGAATTCTGCTGCCAAATGCTCTCATATAACAAAGGTTCATCGGAGGTTACCTTAAAACGTAGTTAATCGCCGTTTTGGCAAATTTTGGAATTTTTTTAAATTGGTGTTGACCAATCATGTATTAAACATGATTCAGATGGGAAATAATGCCATATACAGTTCATCAGATCATGTGTAAATTCGAAGTTCATTCTTTGGGAATTTGTATTGTTGAAGTCGTATTCGGAAAACAATTCAAGTGACTTCAAGTTTGGAGAACATTCAGTAAACACGTCACACCACATATATAATACCGCTACTTACATTCAGTCTAAGAGAAAATGTCTTTCACGAAATAACCCACTGTTGCCAGTTCATTTTGCATACAAAGTTAATTTTCCCATCCTAATATTCCAATCGAGAATTTTACAAATCCTAGTATTCCGAATTCTTATAAACATTCGAATGAAGGCTCTCTAATTTAAATATATGACAAAGATTCCTAAAACTAAAAACATATCATTCGAGCATACACACCGGAAAGTTTCTCCACGAGAAAACTTTAAACAAACAAATATGCACAGTATTTATTCCTCTGTATTAATTGCAAAATCTATTTGGAATTCATAATGAGTGGGGGAAATGGTGACTGAAAGAAACGACGCTTAATTGCTTTTGAGAAACGCTCTCATTACCTTGGTTGCGATAGGATGAATACATTAAATGCTAGAATAAAGTGCTTACTTAAATAAATTGCAGACGCTTCATTAGTTTTTTATACGTGGCATTCAAAACTTTTCCAGAAGTAGCAAATGGTGCAGAAACGTATAGTGCGCTGTTTTTTAACAGTTGGGCTGCTATGAGTTTAAAGTGTGTAACAGTGAAACTCACTATCTCGACAGGACTCTTAAGTCCAATTTCTCTGTAACTTGAGAGGGTATTTTGCAAGGAAAAATCAGAAGTTTGAAACACATGTCGGTTATCTCCGTTTATATTTTCACGGCAACAGAAATTTTCTTGGCGACAAAAATTTTCTTGCCGACAAAATAAGCACCAAAAAAAGTACTTGGAAGAAATTTTATGGTATAAGTAAATAGAGTAAATTCAAGACAGGAGGTATATGAAAAAAAGAGGAAATAGAAAAAAGTTTCTTAAAATACTTATTTCCGGTAGGATTTGCAATCCTATTGCAAACCCAATTGAAAGCATTTTCTGTTTACAAGTTTTTTTATCCAGATAAATTTCACTAAATATGTACACTATATGGTACAAAAGTATTTGGACACTGCAGAGGATCCATAGTGTGGGATCCATAGTGTGGGGATCCATAGTGTGGGGATGTTCTTCCTAGATAGGACTCGATCCATTGATTTATGTACCTGGTACCATGTATGATGACGTGTATCTCGACGTTCTGGATAATTCGTCACTACGTACACCGTTTCAATACAACGACGATGATGGTTTATTCTTCCAATGGGATTGAGTTCCATGTCATAGTGCAAAACGTGTACTGGACTGGTTTCCTGAAAATGGGATGCATTTGCTTGACTGGCCTGTTCAGAACCCCGATCTCAATCCGATCGAGCACTTGTGGGACGAACTGGAGCGACGAGTACGACACCGCCACGCACGCCCATCTTCACAGCAATCTCTTCTCACAGCCTTACAAGAGGCACATCGAGCTATTCCTGCCCAGACTAATTCCCATGTCCTTCGCAAACCAAATGGGAATTAGTAGCCTATCAGATAACAGCTATGACGGCGTTACCCGTGGTGTTGGTTTGCTTCACAAACCAAATGAGAATTAGTACCCTATTAGATAACACGACCAGAAATCAGCACCTCAGTACTACAACGCCTGGCTGTTCATGCCTTGCTTCAAAGGAAGATAATACAAATAGTACGATTTGTGGCCTCTAGGGAGTTTGAACTTAAGCAAGCTGTTTAGGCTCTCTTTTTGACTACACGATATGGATGCGACATCGATAGCAAAACATCGATGTTCAAAATTAAAACATCGATGTTGATAATACATCGACCCAAAAACATCGATGTTTTTAAAATTCAGTGTATTTAAACTTTTTTTCCCGTTTCTTAAAACTGGTTTAGCAACTATTGATACGACATCGACAGCAAAACATCGATGATCAAAATTAAAACATCGATGTTGGTAATACATCGCCCCCAAACCATCGATGTTTTTAAAATTCAGTGTATTTAAACTTTTTTCCCTATTTCTTTAAACTGGTTTAGCAACTATTGATACGACATCGACAGCAAAACATCGATGTTGATAATACATCGCCCCCAAATCATCGATGTTTTAAAAATTCAGTGTATTCAAACTTTTTTCCCCGTTTCTTAAAATTGGTTTAGCAACTTGTGATGCGATATCGGCTCCAATACATCGATGTTTTTTTTCTAAAACATCAATGCTTAGAAAACATCGACATCGATGTCGCATCTCTACTTTTCAGATCATTTATCCTTGGTCACTTTGGTCTAAAAGTATATTCAATTTGCTGATTATAAAAATTATGCTACTTGTTTATTTTTTAAATTTTTATAACGGTACTTTTTTCATTTAAAAATAAAACACCGACAACGTAAAAACATCGACAAGTATAAACATCGATGTTACCAAAATATCGATCCCAATACATCGATGTTAAATACATCGATGTTTTGAAAACATCGACATCGATGTCGCATCCCTACTACAAGACTTTAATTGCCTCTATAACTTCATAAAAACTTTTATTAGAGCAGCACCTGCGTGTGTGTTTCTTAACTTGTTATTTCTGCTTTGCATCCCACCAAATTATTTTTTCCTTTTATCATTAGGTCACCTTTACATTATGGGAAATTGTGTTTTCCTTAAACCCAATCTAAGGGTCGGTATCCCATGAAGGATTAAGTTAAGTCAAATGCATCCAAATTCGAATTACGTAGAGATCCAATCGGCGTGACAATCGCTGAGATAAAAAAAGAAAAAAATAATAACATTCGCCAACCTCCGGTGATTGCTACGCAATTCAAAAAACGCGTTTCATCGTGTTGGTCAGTTACAACGTTAATTAAATACCACACATTAACGAACGCGACGCCATTGTCTCGAGCCCATATTAGTATTGCAAAAAAAAAAATTACAATTTAAAAAGCAGGAAATTGAATATGTGAACTCGATAAAACCGAATGTCTCAAATTCGTATTGGAAAAAATATAAAATTTACAATTAAAAAATTATTTATTTAAAGAAAATCATATTTTTACGTATGGATTTAATGTGAAAATTTGCGCAAATTTCAAATCCGTTGAAATTTGTACTCTATCTTTAACGGTCTAGGTGATAGAAAAAAAGAGCTACATAATTCCAGTTAAAATTTAATTTGATTTTTTTAGTCTGCTGACAAATCGTTCCTCGTTGCCCGTGGTGTTGGTTTGGAATCGTTTGAGTGCAGGAAATGGCGAATTCTCGAACACGATCGAGGTCTCAAATTTGTATGGGAAAAAATATAAAAGTTACAATTTAAAATTTATTTATTTAAAAAAAATCATATTTTTTATCGATATAATGTGGATTTTTCAGTAAATTTCAAATCCGTTGGAATTTTTACTTTATTTTTTAGCGGTCTAGGTAATAGAAAAAAGAGTTTTATACTCGTAACTCCAGTTAAAACTTTGTTTTTTATCATCCACTGAAAAGTCGTTCCTACGCAAAATTAAGCAGAAACGGAAAAAAGAAATTTAGAATCTGTGATCTTTTATGCTGTTGCCATTTTAAAGAAAACAATAATGATTAAATTCCATTAAAATCCTTTTAAAATGTTCTAGATTGAACTGTAAAATTCGGGCTTCGTACAAAAATCACAAAAAATTCGGACTACCATTACTGTAAGTGTCATAGATTCGTCAGGAACTTGCACATAACAAACAAACAAACAGACAAACACTTCTTTTTATCACAGTAGAGTTAGAATTGGTGTCTGCTGAAAACTGCAGTAAACGTTGAGTGCGAAAATGATAAGTTCAACAATCACAAGTAAAAACAAGTGAAGGCACGGAAAAAAGCGCGGAAAGCATAATTCGATCATATTTTATTGGCGACAAAAAGTACATCCTCGGCGCTATTTGCATTTAATTTTGTTTTCCGTTATTTTCCCCTGACTACTTGTTTTTACTTGTAGTCGGTGAGCACATCATTTTCGCACTCTACTTTTCTGCAGGTTTCCAGCACTTAAATACAAATTTAGCGGCGTTTATCAGACGGAAGAACTTGCAAAGAGAAAATTTTTTTGATGCAATTATGGTTGCAATAGAATTATGTTTCCCACCGCTAATAAGTGTTTTACTAAAATGTTTCGTAGCAGTTGATGGCTACGCAAAATACTGATTACTTCGCTTTCGTAAGTTGCGCAGAGCTGCAATCAATCATTTTATCTTTATGCTTAATGTTGTTAGTATGATAAATATGACTGATATCTCTTGTCCTTAAACCTCTAAGTGGTTTCGGGGTCAGCCCAGTTGGATGACTAACGGATTAACAATCGGGTGGGGGGTGAGAGTTTGTCTAAAGTCCGCCGTGCACGTGAAATCTGCCGTCACCTCAAATGTCCTCACATTGGCGGGTTGTGAAAGTCTGAAGAGTGGAGTACCAGAGGTGTGACCTCGTCATCTGATTGTGGTTCAAAATTACGTGGTGTGGCTCTCGCATCTTTCCATTTGGGTTTGATCCCTGACCGTTGTCAATAGACCGTTGAATTGCTCCAGTGTGACGCTAATTATACACCTACCAATTGGTTTCGACGAAGCATCTCGTCCTTCAAGATCTGATAAATATTTCTTATTACGAGACATTTCGTCAAGATATTGACAATGTTATATGATGACGAGATCAAGATCTAGATATTTTTCTTCTAGTGACGAGATATCTCGTCCATCAAGATCTGGTCAGTTTTGTTAATGATTGCGTTTTGGATGGAGATATCTCGTAAACACAACTCACCAGATAGTTAATGTTGTTGCTTTTTCGACAACCAGCAATGTAGTTGGAAAAGGGCTAATAGTGTGGAACTCGAAAGATCAATAACACTTATTTTGTTTTGTATGTCCTGACAGGTTGTATCCCACGTATTTTTAGTAGTATTATCGCTTCCAGTTCACAAAGAACTCTGAAAGTTTGGGGGTTGTATTTCTTTAGCTTCACTGAGAACAATTAGATGACTAACCGGGTTTCTTTATTGCCAGTACGTGCTTACGTTGATAATAGAGGGACTAGTTCAAATTTCGTCTGCAGTACGTTTAGTTCCAGCGTCCTTTTCACAAGGACATCGAACATTTAGACTTGAATTCACGCTAATTCCCTTCGGTACTATTCTTTTCACAAGGTTCACAAACAGCATATATGCATCTTGTTAGTTTCTAGAACACTTTGATTCATAATATATTCTATTAAATACATGAAACGAAATAATTAAATAATTTTATTTAATCACTATATATTGGCTGTTTATTTTTCGATCTATTTCCCATGACTGACCCATGATTAATGCTCTCAGAAGCCTGCGACGCAACCCTAAATTTGCCGGTCGTGCACCACTCCACGCTGAGTTGCCTTTTAGATGCCTTTCTCGTTCTTCCGTCTCAGGCAAGAAGTCTCAGTCCTGAACCGCTATTCGTGATTCATCTTTATAATGTCATTGAATTAACTCATTAAAATCTTATGCACAAGGTACATGACTTCTTCATCTAAATACGAGGTAGCCAGTCTCAAAATTGAGTACGTGGTATTTTCTGTCAAGCTAAATGTAGGTGACGCTAATTCTTTACGGTGAAAAGGTGTTATCTGTACGTAACGTCACCTGCTTGTCTATCGAAAACGCAACCAGCACGTCACGAAAAGAAATTCCAAAGAATGAATTCCGAATTGGTACAGGACAGATAACTGGTCAACGCGTATTAGATATATGGCCAAATGTCTTCAAAATAGAGATGAACTACACAACCTGGAGAATTTCTACAACATAATCAACTGCCAGGCTGGCTAGTCTTATCAATGAAAAACACGTAACGTATCACATTGATGTTCAAAAATAATTCTTCTTAAAGATGGAACTTTGCCAGTTACTATTTCACTCAACACTTGCCCCTTCTTCAAACTAGTACATGTGACTAGCTTTCCATACAACCTTAACTCACTAAATGGTATAACCGAGATATTCCACCCATCAAGATCTAATTGATTTTGCTGATGATGAGATTAAGATCTGGTAAGTCTTCAAATGACGATAGAAGAAAAAAGCTTGAGGAACAAGATATCTCGTTCATCAAGATCTCTTTATTTTGTTAATGACAAGATACCTCGTCGAACAACCACCTGAAATGCTAGACAATTCAATCAGAGGCACTCAATAAGGTGAAAATCGTTGCTGTATTAGAAAATAATTCTAGTCTAGTAATAAATTTTCAAGTATAAATTTCTAAATCTACGTATAATGTTTTGATCGTCGCTCTACAGTCATTTTTCATTACACGAAAGCGAATTAGGATAGGATTTCCTCAAATGCGTAGTGCTCCTGCACTTGTTTTCAGAGTCACATTCGGGAAAATCAAGCAAGAAACGAAAGATCACTCTAAAAACTGGTATGTTTTCAAGCAAATTTCTAAGTCTAAGTATGTTTTGATTTTCACTCTTTGTGACATGAAGACGAATTAGATCGGAACCAACTGCGCGTGAAGTACAAATTATAAACAAATAAACTTTAATATAGGATTTCCTCAAATGCGTAGTGCTTCTCCACTTGTTTTCAGAGTCCTAACTGAAAACTATCAAGAAACGAAAGATCACTCTAAAAAATGGTATATTTTCAAGTATAAATTTCTAAGTTTAAGTATAATGTTTTGTTTGTCACTACAGTCATTTTTGTACACGAAGGCGAATTAGATCGGAACGAATGGCGTGAAAAACAAATTTTAAACGGATTAATTTCAATATCGGATTTCCACAAATGCGTAGGGCTTCTGCACTTATTTTCAGAGTCCCATTCAGTTCTGAAAACTATCAAGAAATGAAAGATCACTCTAAAAAAATGGTATGTGTGTGTTTTCAAGTATCAATTTCTAAGTTTAAGTATAATGTTTTGTTTGTCACTCTACAATCATTTTTGTGCACTGCACTTGTTTTCAAAGTCACATTCGGTAGTGAAAATCTAACAAGAAACGAAAGAACACTCTAAAAACTGATATGTTTTCAAGCAAATTTCTAAGTATGTTTTAATTTTCACTCTTTGGTACATGAAGGCGAATTAGATCGGGACCTACGGCGTGAAGTACAAATTTAAACGAATAAAATTTAATATCGGATTTCCTCAAATGCTTCGTGATTCTGCACTTGTTTTCAGAGTCCCATTCAGAAGCAAAAAATAGCAAGAAGCGAATGCTCACACTAAAGATGTTTGCAAGTTATATTAGTAAGGTACGAAGCTAAAAATGCTGCGTATATTTTAAAAAACTGGAAAAGTGAAAGGAAAGACTCCTCTTACTGATACAATTTTGGTACATTCTCTGAGAAAATACTGCACGTGAAAATAGAACCAGGATCTTTTTTATTCTTTGGAGTTGGACCGGGAATGCTCTGCCTTTGGTGTCGATCGAATTGCTCGCTTTCTTTCTGCGACACTTCTATACGCGCAGTAAAATAACATTTACAGAATATCTTTTTCCCATTTTGAGCTCAAATCTCATCGAGATGGCTCCGAGTTCGGGAGAAATCATCTCGTTTGAATTCTCTGAAAATAATGTCGGCCAACCTTTTCAGTGAAATGACGGGAAATAGGATTTCTTCTCTTTTTGGTCTTAGGGGGAAAAAGATTTTGGGAACTAAGTTTATACAGCTGATGTACAGGGAAAAAATCGAATCGACTGCCTTTTATCAGCACGCCGTCCATAGAAAAGTAAAATCAGAGGTACCATACAAGAGAGATTCAGGTCTTCTTTGAACTGAGTCACGGTAACTTAGTTGGAAGTGCACCGGATTAGCAACCGCAGGGTTGCAAGTTCGAAACTAGATCCTAGTCGTGCACACGGGGCTGGTGCGCGTTAAATCTGTAGTGGCCTCAAATGTCCTCACGTTTTTTGCGTAGTATGGAAGTTTGAAGAGTGCGGTTCTAACTCAAGTGCTGAACTCGTCATCTGACAGTGGCTCGAAATTACGAGGCCTTGTCCTTGAATTTTTTCTTTCCGGATTTATCCCGCACCGTCGCCAATGGCCTGTTGTGTTGCAAACACGAGACAGACAACACAGAGTAGTGAACATTTCAAATGGAAAATTTTCCTTACTACTGTGTGTAAAATGTAATATCTTATATTGTAATTGTGCTGTCCACCAATAGATGGCGTTGTTCTGTAATTGTGTTGTACGCCAATAGATGGCGTTATTCAAGTGGGAATCTGGAAAAAAAAATCACAACTCTGATGTTTTCTTAACCGCTTTTTATTTCTGTATCGTTCTTGGCTTGTTTTCTCTCTGCGTTGATTGTTGTGTTTGATAAATTCAGTCTGATCTATTTGAACTCCGACTTGTTTTACTGCAATTCATCTCAAACATAAAAATTGAAATAGGAAAGCAATAAAAGCTTTTCTTTCTAAGCATAACAGCTAAAAAATCCTTACTTTTTTTTAATCCTTAATGTTTTAACGATAAAAACACTAAACTTTAATAAACGTCAGTAAGCAAAAAATAACATTCTCTGACACACTATGCTTTACTCAGAACCTCACAAAATTGACTATTAAAGATTCACAGGTTTTTTACAACAAGTTCCAAAAACGATTTTACATTACTTAATTACCGGTGTTTAAAACAATGGCTTTTAACTCGTTGCATAAAATATTCCATATGTATAGCTGTATTCACATTTTTGATTTCACCTTTCAAATGATTTCTACGATACATCTAATCCATCAAGATTTGGCCAATTTCACTATAGATGAGATATATTATCATCAAGAGCTTGCAGAATTTTTTTATGACGACGAGATGCATACACTAACCTACAATAGTGGACCGGACGCCAGCACAAAACCCGACTACTCGTTTGGGGGTGTTTTTCGTGGTATGGCCTGGGAACTTTGCATGTTGTTCCTGGTCAACTGAACTCCGACGCCTGCATGAACATTTTGGACAATCAGATTCTTCCTACGCTCAGGCAATTTTATGGAATGGACGAATGTTACTTCCAGGACGTCACCAGTGCATGTCACGTTGCAGTCTCTGTCAAGCAGTGGTATCAAGATAATGGATGTAAAACGTCTTCCCTGGCCTGCTCAGAGTCCCGACCTAAACCCCATAGAACATTTGTAGGACGAGTTAGAGCGACGCTTACGGACCAGGGAACCACGTCCGAATTCTACAGCTTAGCTGACGACATTCTTGCAGCAGGAATGGATACAAATACCCATAGCTGTGTATCAAAACCTTGTTGAAAGTATGCCCAGAAGGGTTGATAGTGTCATTGCAGCACGTGGGGGACCATCCCCCTATTAAAGAATGTATTCTTTCACTTATACCATCACATCTTGCTGTCCGGATCCATTATTGTCCATTATTGTAGGGTAGTGCATTAAACATGTACCACCTCCCTTTTTTACGACGGATTGCCGTAGCCCTTACAATCTGGAGGGTTAGAAGACGTATTGCCATTTCATTTTTCGAACATTGCAGTCGATTTGGGATAGCAAGACAGGCTCTTTAAAAGACATCCAATCTACGTATTGAAAGTCTTATCGGTCTATCAATAGCATAGGCGTTAAATCGGGAAATGAATGAGGACTATTCATATTCGTTCATCACTCGATGCTTTCATTCATTATCCTCGGGATAACAAGACAAGCTCTTCACATACACTTTCACATGCATCCAATCTTCTGTAAAATCATATTGAAAGTGCTATCGGACAATGAATAGCATAGACGTTGAATCGAAAAATCAATAAAGACTATTCTGAGGCGTTCATCACTCGACACATTCATAACCCTATTCGATTTTTAAAACAATATTTTTAAACCCTCGATATGAAACGTCTTATAAAATATCTACACAGCGGTGTTCACTTTTCTGATTTAAAATACGCACTGACATTTCGATTCCCGAGGTTTTGCAGTCGATTCATGACAACAGACACAGACATCCAATCCTCTATAAAAAACGCATCGAAAGTGTTATCGGACAATCAATAGCATAGGTGTTACATCGAAAAATCAATGAGGACTATTCTCAGACGTTCATCACTCGTCACATTCATTCATTATCCTCTCCCCTTCATCGCGACCTAATGATCCCCCTCATCTTTCAAACCAGAGCAGCCGTCGATACTTTCTGGATCTGAAACGGTTATTGAATTCATACTCTGGCCATCACAGCTTGCACCGAAATGGAAAATTTGCCATTCTCTGGAGGAAAAAAAAAAGACATCACGCTTTTGCACTTCGGAAGCCCCCATTCTTTGTTCCGTATTTTATTCTCAATTCGAGATAAAAATGGGTGAGAGGGAATGCTTTCGGAATTGCGATTTCGGAAGGTAGGGTATTTTGCGATAAGAAGTAGAAATGGAAACTTTGGCGTGTTTGTATTTTTTGTCTTATCTTAATTGAAAGGCTCCTTGGTTATTGGTTTTTACTTAGCAAATATGCTGCGGAAGAGCGAATTCGGAATGTGATTCGATGGCTTTGTGATAGTGAACTCTGTCGAATTTGGAGACTAGTAGAAGAAAATACTAGTATTGTTTTAAATTTTCTTGGTTTAAAAAAAAATTAACTTTATTATTTATCAGGATAGCTTGTTGTGTTGCTCCAGTTTGAGGTTAATTAAAAATACCAAATACCATTATTTATCAGGCTCTTTTGTGAATTTTTCATTATACGCAACTATATATTGTTTATGGTAGCACTTATCGCATCCTTAGAAGACAAATGAGAAATAGATTTTCAGGGGAAAGGACTACAAATTTTATTTATTTTTATTGAATTGAGGTAGATTTCAGTTAGATTTGCAATCTTTGGACAATAGACAAATTTGGGATATTATTCGATGGATGATTTGTGATGAACAGTTGAATTGTTTCATTTTTGCAACTGGTCAATTGCCTGCTATATTATTACAAGAATTGCTCCTACTCCTGTCACAACATCATTCTTCGTCGGCCCCCAGCATAGTTTTTACATGGCACGTGACACCTACTCGACTGCTAGAGGCAACACGACAGTCAAATGGTCGTAATCAGCTATTACATGGCGCGTAATAAGCACATTCGTGATCTTAATGCAGATCTCACATGGTCTTATACATTCATCAATCAGTCAACTAGTGGGGGGGATATATCTCGGGAATTAAGACACCTCTGAAGGAGAACACTGTGATGAACGTATCTAACACAAAAAAAAAATTGATGCATTCCTCCGAATGTCAGTCTACCGAGCCACGTTATTATGATCACCACCTACTTTGACGGCAACAGCGCGTAGCCAATGAAATAAGGCACGTAAAGAGTTGGCTTGGTGGGTACATAAGCTGACATATAGACATTCTGCAGACATATCAACCATTTCCTTTAGGGGTAATACGTGCGATTTATCAGATTGAAAAGGCAATGATCATTGGCTTTCGCGACAAGGGTAGCAGTATTTCAGTAACAGAGCAGAGTGCGTGAAGTGTTTGCCTGCTGATGTGGTTAAAGTGTACAGCGAGTGGACAAACTGCACCATTGCGAATAAACAGCGTGGAAACTGTGCAATGCCACAACCGATTAATATCAGAAGTGAACATCCGATTAGATAGTGGGCGAGAACAAACCGACGCTTTACCAGTGGATCGATTCACCGTTCAAATGAACTAGAGTGAGCGGGCTTGCAGACGTGTGTCCTAAACGACTACACAGATCATCCACGAATGCTGACGAAGGTTTCATCGCCAGAAATGGTTGCAATTTGAATGGCAGTACCAAAATTGGATCTCTTCTGAATGGCAAAGGGTAGCCTTTTCTGATGAGTCATGCCTACTGATCCAATGAATGAACGGACGTTGGCGTGTCTGGTCAGAAACTACCGAGATCAAACACTTTGCAACCGCTGAAGAACTTGTCAGATACCTTTGCCAACCTTCAAAAATCTTTTTGACACGTTACCACTTCGTATAGCTTCTATTGGTGCTCCACATGGACGGTTATTCTGCATCCAGTTTTCTATGTGGAAAAATTGTGTGACTAAAACTAGTGGTAATTCGACCCTTAGACTGCTTTCATCTGCTCTGTGAAACCTAACAGTTACTATTTAATTGGTTCACCGGACTGGAGAAAACAACACCAATCCATGAAAGCATAATCTGATTGGTCCACTGATTGATCATCTGATAGTAGTAGACTGTCAATTTCACCATTTTTATCGCCATGCTATAGAAATGCTGATTCACATTACCTACTCTGTCTTAAGATATTGCGTCTCCAAACTAGGGGATAAGATACAAAATCGGTCAACTACGTAAATTTTTTAAGAGCAGTCACGTGACTACTAGTAGACATGTTGGTCACACTTTTGAAGCTCCCCTCAACTGGAGTGCTCAGTGTACTTACATTGCACGTCTGTAGAAGAAACTAGCAACATAACAGTATATAGATATGAAACGGAATGAATCATGAAATACTTTTTGATTAACTGAAGTTGCAGTTTTACCATTGATAGCTATGGTATTATTGTGTTACCAAGCGTTTAAAACATAAATTTATTCAGCACAACTCATTGACAAGATATAAACACTTCCATTTAGAAATCGGTGATTAGCACATTCTGGTCCAAACTTTTGAGTTAATCTTCTCAGTCTAATGGCAAATGAAGGCAATAAAAGTTCTTCATAAAGTGAAAAACTAGTAGGTGTAGTCTTCTACTGTCTCTACGAGGTTTTGTGAGTGACATTACTCGCGGGTGCCAGGATCGATGAGTGTTGCCAGGTGCAGAAGCTTGTTTCGTCACGCTCTATGTATTAATCTCACGTGACCGAGAAAGCGATTTCGGGAGTCATTAAATCACCCGCACATGTGTCAAGGACGTCGGAAGTTTCCCCAAACCACTCAACTCCGCACACGAAAATTCCTCCTTTAGCGAAGAATGTGCATATTTATAGATTCAAGCGGCGGAATGCAGAAACGCGAAATTTTCGGATGAAAATTGAAAATTGTTCTTCCTCATTTCCGCTTTGAAATTATGCAATCTTCGAATCGAATTCCTGGAATTAAATGATCCTAATTTCGGAAGTGCTTTTGTTGAGCTTCGGCTTTCTCAAATTGCTTTCGAACCTGGGTGATTGCGATCTAAATTATGCCATCGTTTTCGGAGAATATTCGTGGAGATGCTAACGTGAATGAGATAATTTTGTGAATCCCAAAAAGGGGTATTGGTTTTAAAATGAAACTACATTCCACTAAGAAAACAAGTTGTACTTTTTCAAGAAAACACCATTTTTAATTAATTGTATTGTTTATTCTCAGCTGAATTTATTCATAATAGTGGATTATTTTGTATCATACACGGTGTATTATTAGTATGGAATTATTTTCGTTTGTTACAACATACACTACCCTACAATAATGGACAGGATGCCAGCGGATTTGCATCAAATACGACTACTTGTTTGGGGGTGTTTTCGGGGGACCTTTGCATGTTGTTCCTGGTAAATTGACCCCCGACGCCTACATGAACATCTTGGACAATCAGGTTCTTCCTACGCTCTGACAATTTTATGGAATGGACGAATGTTTCTTCCAGGACGACAACGCTTCATGTCATTTTGCAGCCTCTGTCAAGCAGTGGTATCAAGATATGGTTGTAAAACGTCTTCCCTGGCCTGATCAGAGTCCCTACCTAAACCCCATAGAACATTTGTAGGACGAGTTAGAGCGACGCTTACGGACCAGGGAACCACGTCCGAAATGTACAGCTGAGCATGCGACATTCTTGAAATATTGCTCTTCCATAGGGCTCCCTATTAAAACCTGTATTATTTCCTTTATACCATCACATCTTGCTGTCAGGTCCATTATTATAGGGTAGTGTATACTTGTATCCTACTACAATATCAGCGTTGACCAACCAGTAACAGGATTTGAGCGTTTTGATTTGTATGAGTATTTATTTTTAAAAGACTTCTTCATTTGGGGAAAAGTTGTTGGAATCGTTATCATTTGAGGCCAGGACTTTGATTTTTTAAATTTATAGTTCATTAAATATGAATAACGCAAACGGAGTAACAAGTCAAAAGTAGATGTGTAAACAACCCAGTTGGAAGACCAACGGATTAACAATCGTCGGGTTGTAAATTCGAAAGTAGATCCAGTTAAAAATAGTCGTGTACACGAGGGCTGGTGCACGGTAAGTTTGTCGTGGCTTGAAATGTCCTCATGATTGCGTGGTTTGGATGTTAAGAGAGTGTGGTGCCAGTTCAGGTGTTCTCGTCGTCTAAAAGTTGTTCAAAATTACGAGGCCGTTGTTTTTGGATCTTTCGCTTAGGAATTGATCCCGGACTGTCGCTAATTGCCTGTTGTGTTGTTCCAGTGAGATAATCAACTACCACCCCCCACCTAAAGAATATTTGTGAAATATTTCCATTCTGCAACTGTTAGATGCTTTTAATGCAGAGCTTGGTGTGGATGATGCTAGTATTTTTATGGTAGATAATGCTTCCTCAGCGTATTCCGTATTGTGTTTGAAAGTAAAATCTTTGTCATTCACTGGTTCGCTTACACTGAAACTACTCTCATAGATGATGTAAGTTGTGAATTCTTTAAATGTTCTCTTTTGGAAACAGTAGATGAGATATAATTCATGTTTATACGATGTACACTATATGGATAAAAGTATTTGGACACTGTGTTTTTCAGAAAAATTATTATTCTGTTTAGTACCGTGTAGGCACTCTTTTTGCTTGTATTACTGCTGCAACACGTCGAGGCATACTTTTCACACGTTCTCTGTAAATATGGGCAGGAATATCTAGCCATGCCTCTTGTAAGGTTGTGAGAAGAGATTGTTGTGAAGATGGCCGTTCCTAGAGGTGTCGTACTCGTGATCGACCGGATTGAGATCGGGGCTCTGAACGAGCAACCTTCACCGTACTCAGATTTATACCATGCCACTGGTGTAAACTGAATAGTAGTGGTAACAATTGTCTACCTACAGCAGCATAAAGGTTAAGATCGGGGCTTTGAACAGGCCAGTTAAGCAAATTCACCTCATTTTCAGGAAACCAGTCCAGCAAGCGTTTTGCAGTATGACATGAAGCTCGATCCTGTTGGAAGAAACAACCATCATCGCCGTAGTATTGCCACAGTGTAGGCAAGGCCGAATGATCCAGAACGTCGAGGTACACGTCAGCGTTCATGGTACCAGGTACATAAGCAATGGGTCGAGTCGACCAGGAAAACAACTCTACACTAAGATGGATCCTCCTCCGAATTTCTGCAGAGTCCAAATACTTTTGTCCAATTCGTGTATGTTGTGAATTCTTTAAATGTTCTATTTTGGCAACAATAGATGATATAATTTCTATCAAATACTAGGCGTTTTGTTTTCTTATTTTGTGTTGTAGAAATATTTTATTTCCGAGTGGCATTTTCTATTAATATAAAGATAAGCGGAGTACGGGTTCTGCGTATGCCAGGGTTTACGTGTGAATTCGTATTTTTACAGAGTGGCGACAAAATCGTAAAACTATACTACTGTGCCACATGGACCAATCAGACAATGGATCAATGGATGAGCGTCTTCTCCCGTGCCGCGGACCAATCAGATGAGGAATGTTCATCTCCAACCAACAGACGAAAGTAGTCAGTGTTACTACTAGTTTCGTTCACAAAATCCTGGGAATTTAAAAAGGTCATCATTGCTCATACTACTTTTATACTACTTTGATAAAAAAGTGCCCAGAATTCTGTCGTAAAACAAAAAATATCATTGTATTGATCAAAATTTATTACATCTTCTTCAAAGTAACCTCATCCTATTTCAATACACTTCTGCCAACGTTTTTACCGATCCTCAAAATATAATGACATTTTTTGTGAGAAGGCGCGTTATCGCGATGCAAAACCCATTAGTTATCTTGCCACAATTCAGGTCGTTTTCGACGATATCTACTATATATTGTATTTTAAAGAAAGCATCCCAGCATACTTTTTGACCACAGTAGTATTTTTCTATATAACCCAAATCTGCTAACGTCCTTCCGTAGTGTATCTAATTACAAAGTGAATTCATAATTTTTGTTTCTGCTCCCAAGCATTACATCCCAACCTGTATTTAATCACAAAATTAATCTCATGCATAGGTGTAACTACAAGTAATGTAGTTTAAATAAAAATAATATTGTAATCCTTTTTGGTACTTTGTTGTAGCATTTACCAACCTTTTAATAGAATTTGATTAGACCGAACTTGTGGGTCATGGCAATGGGTCTAACTTATATCTGGAAACTTCCTTCAACAAAATGTTTTAGGGCTTCACACATATCCACAGAAACTGTTAAACTTCGTCAGAAGGCTTCTTCAAAAGAATATCATATCTCTTCGGACTTTCCCACTTAATAGCATTCAGCAAAGAAAGTCGTTGATGTTTCCTTTTCAAAACAAGACGAATCAAGTCTCTTGTGTGAAAGGAATTCTTCCACGACCAGATTTATAAAGAAAGATGTATTTGCCTGGAAGACATGTAGCATGTATTTCCTATACTCATAAAAAAAAGCAGCAAAGCCAGAAAATGAAATTGGAGATATCAGTCATTGTGCGCTGCGGCCGTTGTATGGCTCTTGGCCAAAAGGGGGCAAAATGTAGTAGGAACTAAATATCAGAAATGAGCGCCACTTTACTCTCTTCCATTTTACCTCTTTTGTGTTAAAGTTTTCGCCTATCGCACCGAATTTGAGACTCGATTTGAGTTTATCCAGTGAACAAAAAACATTGGTCGTACAGTTAAAGTGCATTCTTTCATCTTGCAATCACTGTTATTTAGTACAGACGCTCTCAAGCTAAAGAACCTGCTGTTTCTTAAAATAATTCCAATTGGATATCTAACTTATTTGACTGCACAATCAGTACACTCCAATTATGAGACAAAATACTCATTTAAGCTTATATTTGAACTCACTTTCAAAGATTGTAAGGCCGAACCCTCCCTTGAGAGCACACACCCAGAGGATATCAAATAATAATAAATGTTTATGTTAAAAAAATGCAAATAAATAACCTAGTTTTATTGAAACTAGCAATAAATAGCCTAGTTTTATTATCAGGGCGAAGCAAACACTTTCCCCTTATGTACAGTGTGGGTGAAGCATTTTGAATACATTATTTATTCTTGGATAGGTAGTAGGGATGCGGCATCGACAGTAAAACATCGATGTTGACAATACATCGCCTCAAAACCATCGATGTTATTAAACATCGTTGTTTTTAAAAATCAGCGTATTTAAACTTTCCCCCCATTTCTTAAAACTGGTTTAGCAACCTCAAACATTAATGTTCGCTGTCAGGGGGAGATTTAATTCGTCATTTGCCATGTTTATATTTATTTATAACCAAGACTTTTTTTTAACTGTCAGAACAGAGTCAAAAAAATTTAAAAGAACAATTAACAAATCTTTTATTTTGAAATTGAATAATATAAAAAACAATTCAACATAGGTACAACTAACTATAAGTATAATTAGGTAGATACATTAGAATAATTATTGTTAGTTATTATTAATTATTTATCAAATTATGAGGTATGAAACACGACAAACTTATTTTTTATGTAGTGAAAATAAAAAATATTGGGGCCTATAATTATTATATGCCCCAATATATGTTATTTAGAGTTTGTAAAATAGAAAATTGTTGAATTTCTCCTCTTTAACCTGACTTCTTTTTTCACTAACTATTCTCCAGTTAGGGAAAAAACTCTTTCTGATGGTACAGATTTCACCATCACTGAGAAATATTTAGTTGCGTGTTTTTTTTTCTTAATTTTTACTATGGTGCTTTTTGGATTCAAAAATAAAACATCGACAACGTAAAAACAATGATATTGTTAAAACATCGATGTTAAACAAACATCGGCTCCAATAAATCAATGGTAAATACATCAATGTTTTTATAAAATATCGATGCTTTGAAAACATCGACATTGATGTCGAATCCCTACTTTTCAGACCCTTAAACTTTGGTCTAAAAGAATGTTCAATTTACTGATTCTGACAATTATGCTACTTGGTTATTTTTAAAAATTTTTATAATGGTACTTTCATCACTTAAAAATAAAACATCGACAAGTACAAACATCGATGTTAAAAAAAACATAGGCTTCAATACATCGATGTTATTTTTATAAAACATCGATGTTTTGAAAACATTGACATCGATGTCGCATCCCAAGTAGGTTGGGGCAGGGAGCAGAAAGTGCTTAAAGCTGAGACGTACGTGTCGCAGAACAAAGTCCTTAATTTTATCAAAATTTTGGCCGATTTTTTTTCAATCATAAGTTACAATGTTCTGCAGTGCAATGCCGACCAACCGGTGTAATGGTTAAGGTGTTAGCCTCTAGATCGGAAGGTTCCTGGTTCGAATCCGGGTCCGGGCATGGATGTTTGTAAACGTATGGTGTAGAGGCGGCTGGTGCACCTTAAATCTGTCGTGGCCGAAAGTCCCCACGTTGGGTTGGTGTGGAAGTTTGGAGAGTGTGGTGCCAGCTCAGGTGTTGCTTCGTCATCTGACCGTGGTTCAAAATTACGAGGTGTTGTCCTCGGATCTTTCCCTTAAGGGACTGATCCCGGACCGTCGTCAATAGCCCGTTGTGTTGCTCTAGTACGACGTTAACTAAAATTACCATTACCATTACCATCTGCAGTGCAAAGCGCGCTCCTTTCCACGCTTTTTTTTCTTTTCTAGCTACGGATTAACTTTCTTACACCGCCCAAATTACCACAAACACTTTATAAATAATACACCTTCTATGTCAATGACAAAATATTTAACTTCAAAAGTTATCGACAGAATTGCAAATTCTGAAAGTATGCCTTGGTTTTAAATGAAGTAAGTTAATTAATTTTGATGTGTTTTATTATAAATATGCAATACATATTTAGCCGATAATTGTGTTACGTTTGTTTTTGATTTGACTGCAGATTTCAAAATTCGGACAAAATACGTGCAGAACAATTACAATTGCCTAGAGTTGTGTTACATAACACTGAATATAATTCTGCACCTGAGGGGTATATATTTAAATTAACGTCCACTGGAGCAACGCAACGGGCTATTGGTAACGTTCTGCGATCAAACCCGAAGGGTTTCATGGGACCATGAAGGGATTCATGGACAATACTAAATTTTGAACCACGGTCAGATGACGAGGTCACACCTAAGCTGGTACCTCAATCTCCAAACCTCCACACCATGCCAACGTGACAGATTTAGGTCGATGCCGCGACAGATTTAACGTGCAGAAGCCCCCTTTGTAGACGGTAGTCTTCGGTTGGATTTGAACTCGCAACTTTCCAGTTGCTAATCCGTTACTCTTCCAACAGGTCTACAACTATTCATATATTCTTGGGATCAGACTTGCTTGATCTAATTTGTATTATTACTATAGTGAATTTTATTGTAAAAAAACTTTTAAAATTCAAAGATCTAACCACGAATGCATAAAGAATCAAGGACATATTACAATAATATTTTTGAATAATTGGAGTTATTCATATTTAACGAATTTTAAAACTCGAATACCAAGCCATAAATACTCAAAAATGGTCACATCGGTCCTGACAATTTTTTTTAATCCAAAGAAAAACTTTCATAAATAAAAAATATTCACACCAAACACAAAACTCCTCACAAAACTTATTTCAATACTCTCGTCAAAGGGCTATGTAAAAAAAAATATTTCACTACATACCTTTCTAATTTCTTCTATCCTTGGAATTAAAATATTTTAGAATAGTAGGTATGTAGGTAATTAACGTCGCCCTGGAGTATCACAATGGGCTATTGGTGACGTTTCGGGGGGATTTCCGAAGGGAAATATACATGGACAACGATTCAAAATTCTGAATCACGGTCAGATGACGAGGTCAACCATTTAGCTAGCATCATACTCTTGAATCTTCCACATCACGCCAACGTTAGGATATTTGTGGTCACGACAGATTTAACGTGCACCAACCACAGTGTACACGACGGACTTTAACTGAACCGGGTATTGAACACGCAATCCTACGTTTGTTAATATTTTTCTCTTCCAACTGAACTACAACCCTATTTCAGAATGACTTCCACGCTTGCTTTTAACTTCTTACTCCGTTTGCGATATTTACATTTACGATTTCTAACTTCAAAATACTCAAAAAAGCCAGACCACAAATTTAAAAGGGAACAGCTGCAGTCTACGTATGTAACGGTGGCAACCTCTTGGCACTTTTTTGAAGGACTTCTAATAGCGAGATAAGGCAACTCATCTGCATTACTGTTATTGCGGTTTTTATAGCAACCTCGTCAAGTGAAAAGTTTAAATTTTCATTTTGAATATTCTAGAAAGTTCTTTCAAAATCCGTTAAACTGTCGTTTGATTTAATTGGTTCATTAGAAATTTATATATCTTTTAAAACGTTCACAGATGTTTTTCTGAAGCTTCTAAGAAAGAAAAAGTTTATGACATTGAGTTGAAACTTTCTGTTGTAAAAGGAAAAAGATTTTTGAAATAATTCTTTCCTTGGCGACTTTATAAGTGCGCCAAAAAAAGCGCCAATCCGCCGTTGCTACCGCTATAAACGTAGACTACACACAGCTATACCCTTAAAAGATAGTAATATAATGCAATATCTAATAATATACTATTTAGTAAACGGAAAATTTTTCTCTCCAAAGGAAGAGATATCTTTTAATAATAAATACTCACGCTAAACAAAACGCTTATTTATTTCAATACTTGCGTGACAAATGCAATGTAAAATCTGATATTTCATCATAATACTTTATCTTGACTTCCCGAGGGTAGCATATAAAGAAAAAGGTTCTCCGATAGCGTAAGAAAAACTAACGCTTGGCAGCATCTTAGAGCATGAGTAATTGTTCCCGTTCTTCCGATGTCAAAGAAAAGAAGTAGTAATTGTTCTGTCACGAAATGGCCTTTCTCCTCCAGGCACATCAAGGATTAACTACTTAACCGGAGTCCCTTTAAGTATCACATACGAGATAATATCACACACCTGTATGGATTATTGCTTATGATGGCGGTTCAGTGGTTATATTTGTAACAATTCAGCTCTCCTAGGTAAAGGGAACAAGTTTATTCAGAAACCTCTGAACGCATAATAAATATAAATAGTATCATAAGATGTGACACCTGTCAACTACTCGTTTTTCTGTATTACTAACTGTCAAATATGCGTGGAATAAATACTAAAGTAAAAGCATGGAAAAAAATAATAAATGTGCAACAATAGCCTTCTCTTACGTGTTTCTTAACATGGATTAAGGAAAATTTTTTCAATGTGCTGATGTGAATTGTATTCCTATAGGTATCACACATGAGATAATATCTCATACCTGTATGAATTTTATTGCTTCGAATGATGGTGCAATGGTAATATTTATAGCAATACAGGTTTATTAGTTTACGATCAAGTTTATTCCTAACCTGAACGCATAATAAAATCAAACAGTATTATTAGAGATGCAAGCTATCCATTACTCGTCTTTCTATATTACTAACTCTCGAATATGCATGGAACAAATACTAAAGTAAATGCATGGAACAAACACTAAAATAAAAGCATAGAACAGATACTAAAAAAAGAGTATGGAACAAACACAAAATAAAAGCATAGAACATACACCAAAGTAAAATCATGGATCAGATAATAAAGTAAAAGCATGAAATAAACACTAAAGTAAAAGCATGGAACAAACAGTAAAGTAAAACCGTGGAACAAACACTAAAGTAAAAGCGTGGAACAAACACTAAAGTAAAAGTATGAAACGGATAATAAAGTAAAATCATGGAACAAACACAAAAGTATAAGCATGGAACATACACCAAAGTAAAACCATGGAACAGACACCAAAGTAAAAGCGTGGAACAAACACTAAGTAAAAGCATGGAACTAGTACTAACTACAACACTAACTCTTACTTGTTTTGTAACACCGATTACGGGAATATTTTCACAATGTGCTGATAACAATGTTACTTATAGCGTAATGATATTCCTATAAGTATTACACACTAGATAACATCGTATGGATTATTGCGTTCAGTGATTATATTTGTAGTGATACAGGCAAACGAGCATGTTTATTCAAAACCTTAATACATAATAAACATATAAAGTATAATTAGAGCTGAATCCTTTCCTCCCCGTTTTCCTGTATTACTAACTGTCAAATATACATGGAATAAATACTAAAGTTAGCGCAACAGTAACCCTCAGTTATGCGTTTCGTAACATGGATATTACGGGAAAATTTGCTTAGCATGTTGATGGCATTAAAAACATTTTTGAATTAAAATGTCTTGAATAAGAAATAATTTCCACGAAGGCGTTTTTAGTCAAGCTAAATGTAGGTGGAGGTAGTGATTTTGTGATGGAACATGCTTTCTTAACGTATTCCGGAATTGCGTCACTTGGCTTGTTTTTCGAAGCTATTTTAGCATGTCACCAATAAAAACCCCATAGAATAAGTTACGAATTGATATATTGAATAAGTAACTGGTCAGCTAAAATTATATGAAATTCTAATCAGTCACCAAAATGGCGACACGTAAGCCCTTTAATTATCCTGCGAGAGCATTTGGACAACAGGAATAAAATCATCACAGAACGTCTGCATACTTTGTTTGCTCTGTATGCCCTACTACAGTTTGCTTCTTATGAAAGTTTGAATTCGTGCGAAGAAAACAACTAAAACATCAGATGATTTATAATTCAAGTTCTCGCTTTAAAAATGTTGCTTTTTCAGGAATTTTCTCTTGACTCATGTGATAAATTGAAATATTTAATAAAGTTGAAGTATGTAAAAAACTTTAAATATTATACTTAAAAGATAGAAGAGGCAAAAAAATAAAAAAATTAGAATGTAAAAATATTTTTTAAATGGTAATTTATAAAGTTATTATTTACCAGAAAAGTTATTCTTTCCTTCTGCTTTCTTTTGAACAAATAAAATATCTACACGCGAAACGATTAGTGTAAAAAATATCATATTTTCATGTATGATACAACAAAAAGTATTTCTTATAGTGAAAATATGCTTGGAAAAAAAATTTCCTAATCGTCATATTAGAACGCACTTGGTATAATGAGTTTTTACCAGCATTTCTTGTGTTTTTAATATAGTTTTTTTTTCGTTTTTATAAAAGAATTTTAAAATGACATCAGGAAAGTCTTAGAACCCTTAACATTGTTCTTTTATTATTCTTATAACGATCATCCATGTGATTAAATATATTCTCATTTGCTTTTCTTGGGTTTTTCTCATTTTTATTATTTCTAATAACTTGTAAAAACAATGCGATACATATAAAAACATACAATACATAATCCTTTTTTTTCGTTGGCTACACTTTACACCTGGAATTTTGCGGCATTTGTGCGATAAAGTGTAGCCAACGATAAAAAAGGACAGCGTGGCAGCTGACAGTTCAGGGTTATTAAAAATGGAGCATTACACGAAAGAACAACGCGTTTTCATTGTTCAGCAATATTTTAAAATAATGAAAGGGGTTTGGCAGCTATAGTTTGCGATTTTCGAACAAAATATGCGACACGATAATCCAATTTTTTGTCCCTAAATTGCTCAGATTCAACATGGCGGTGCCACATGCCATACAGCCCGAGAAACAATTCAATTACTGCATAAGTCATTTCCTGGTCGTGTAATTTCTCGTTTTGGTGATCAGAATTGGCCGCCCTGATCATGCGATTTAACGCCGTTTGACTTTTTTCTTTGGGGTTTTTAAAGTCTAAGGTTTCTGCCAACACAAACCCACGACCATCCACGCCTTGAAGGAGTAAATTGAGACCTGTATCAACGAAATTCAGCCACATTTATGCAAAACGGTCATGGAAAATTTCAACAAAAGTGTACGCATATGCCAGCAAAAGGCTTATAGGCCACTTACCGGATATGCTATTCCATCCATAACCCTATATTGTATACTTTATGAATCAATAAAATATTTACAATTTTTAATTATAAACCTGTGTTTTCTATCAAAATCTATTTTTGCGTGAATTTTGGGACACCCGATATTTTTTACATAGTATGTGAGTGTTCATTCCATCTATTAAAATTGTTTATAGAGATATATATCATAATGACACTACTTGTTTTCGTAACGCATATTCTAATATTTTAAAATCTGCGTGATGCATTGACGTCGTAGGATGAAAGCATTTCAAAATCACTTCCTACCATTCACAGTTTGAGAAATGCACCTGCCCATTTATTTCCAACTATAGTGATTTGATAGCTGACTTTTCTGCGGCTTGAGCGATTATGTGGGGGTGCTAGCTTTCAGATAGGGGGAAAAATAGAATTATAGATTCCTCTACAATAATAAAAAAGAAAAAAAATTCATTTGACGAATGTCTATTATCGAATACGAAGCCGCCCGAATGTGTTTAGAGCCCTGATTTTAAAGGAGGATTTATTGATTTTGAAACGCCATGAGATGGTGCTTTTTTATCAGTCGAATACATGCATTTGAAAGTGGAGTTTGCACATTAACCTATCAGAAATACCGACTATGGCGAGGAAAAGCCATAAGAAATATGGTTTTATGGCAATATTTTTTTTGGAATTTAAGGTGCAGTTTTTATTTTATTTTGAGGCTGCCGAGAGCAAAGCTTGCATCCAATTCTGAGTAATCGCTCTATTTAAAATGAGAGGGAATTTTCTGTGGAGTAAGTCCAGATTAAGTGCCTAAGTTCTGGAGTTTGTTTCTCATTAGACTAAAAGTGCTTTCTAAACGGTAGCACAGAACTTAAATAAACCTAATTTATGTTACTTGATCCCGGAACACAATTAAAAGCACCCGAGTCCTGATCCCATGAACAGATTCGGTGCAAAGACGATTTCTCTTTCGAAATATTTCAGCCCAGAAGTCGTTAAATACAACAAGAGGAATTTGGCATCCTTCGTAACTCTTAAACATACCCAATATTTTCCAAATGCACTCGTAAAACAAATGAAAATGGAAACATCTGCTACGTTCATTGATTTCTTCCGAAAATTATCCATCCGAAATCTGTTCATATGTATGCCTCGGGGTCAAAATGTTTCCTGTTAGGGTCCCTTTCGTGTTTATATAAGAGAAACTTTAAATCTTTCCCTCTTAAGAAATCTGTTTCAGTCACTAAATATAAACTACAGATTTTCTGATGCTGTTTCCCCGGTAGTTTAATCTGATACAATTTAATGAAATTGACGAAGTTTTGGAAAGTTGCAACGTGGGAGAATAAATTTACACAAATTATGTCCTTTCTTTGAATTAAAGATAGAAGGGACTCTAAAGAGCGAATTTTACTGAGTATAAAATTCTTATGTCTCGATCTTAGGTAGGTATTTAATTAACATCGCTTTGTTGCAACACCAAGGGCTATTGGCCTGGAATCAACCCCAAGAAGGAAAGATCAGAGGAGAACGCCACATAATTTTGAACTACAGTAAGATGACGAGGTCACACCTGATATGAGTCCTCGCTCACCTAACTTACGCACCAAGCAAACATGAATTGATTCTAGATGCCGTTTTGACATAAACTTGTGTTCTAAAAGCGCTTACTAAACGATAAAACAAAGCTTAATTATACCTAATTTATGTTACTCGACCCCGGAACACAATTAAACGCATCCTAGTCCTGATTCTATAAACAAATTCGATGCAAAGACGATTTCTCTTTCGAAACATTTCAGCTCAGTAGTCGTCCAAGAGGTTTTCGGATGATGCCCATTCTTTGTATTGATGGTAAAAGGGATTCTAAAGCGAATTTTACTGGAAGTAAAATTCTACTGTTTCGATCTTAGTTAGTTATTTAATTAACTAAGATATTAATTAACTAAGATTAACATAGATAATAACATAACATAGTGATCACTGTAGCAACACAAATGGCTATTGGTGACCGTCCAGGATCAATCCCAGGAGGGAAAGATCAGAGGACAACACCACGTAATTTTGAACTACAGTAATATGGCGAAGTCGCACTTTCCCCTGATATGGGTCCCTGCACTTCAAACTTCCGCACCAAGCAAACATGACTCTTGATCTAGAAGCTGTTTTCATATAAACTTGGAGGTGTTGCTTCATCACCTGACCGTGGTTCAAATTTACAAGCTGTTGTCGTCGGATCTTTCCTTTAAGGGACTGATTCCGGACCGTCGTCAATAGCCCGTTGTGTTGCTCTAGTACGACTTTAACTAATAATTACCAATTACCATATAAACTTGTTGTTATTACAAATCCATGAAACCACAGATATGCACAAAATAAATTATTTTTAAGAATATATAAAGCAATTATCTTTTATTTATCAGCACTCAAATCATGTAGGTACGAAATTTGAAAAAATTAGGATCCAATTTCCAAAAGCATTTTATCTTCTGAGTCGTGGAGACAGTAGTATTGAATTTATGACATTTGATATGATAACACGGTTCCGACTCCATTGCAGAAATGGGAGAGTTACGGGCAGTGTGGACAACATTAAGCAATAAATCGTCATAGTAACGCAAGCAAATGGATATGGTGCAAGCGGTTTGGAAATATTTACGAGTTATGATGAAAAACTGATCGCATAACTTAAGAACTATATGACAAAAAGAATGTGTTTGGCAGCAGAGGATTCTGAAAGCCTTCCATGCCATGAAGCATGTCATAATTTGCTTGGAAAAATTTAGTTTTACTAAAGCTGCTAGTTTCATCCCCCTTTCCTTCGAATCGGGATCAATATTTTGTCACACACTTCACGAAACATTCAAATATGCAAACCTAAATATGTAGATACCTTATGGAGTACGTCTACGCACGAGGTGACACTACGGTCTGGTGGTTAAGTTGTTGGCATATAAATCGGAAGGTTCCTGGTTCGAAACCCTCTTTGACAACTTGTTAACCGAATACGAGTGGCCGAATCCTCCCCGAGAGTAGTATGTTTTTTGTAAGTTTTTATAAGTAAGTTTTTTATAGAGGAGCGTTGTGTGTGTGTAAATTCAGATATTGATTGAGTTGATAACTAGGATAAACGGCTCTCATATGAAAGGTTCATAATTTATTTATTTTGGTCAAACTTCATTTACATATATTTTTAAACCTGACAGTGCGTGATCATTTGCTGTGCATAAACCTTTTTCCACCACTATCTGTCAATTTTTGTTATTACTAGCAAAACCATAAACCTTTTTCCACCACTATCTGTCAACTTGTCTTGCTTTTGCATGCCGTTGTTTAATGAGCAATATATACTGGTAAAACAATATTATTGGCAAACTTAATGTTTGATCAACAATTGTAAAACAATGAGCTGCGTACGGCAATCGTTTTATACTCAATATTATTTCCACGGCGATTTCGAATGTAATAATTTTTGATATTTCGTATTTCGTTTCGATCGTGACATCACAATCGAAAAAATTAGTAACTCCGCCTACTCGTGTAGTTACACAACAAATAAAAACTTTAATAGCCACGAAAACACAGGAGATGGAACGTTTTACATAATAAGATTTCCAAACTATATTCATATACATTTTGTTACCACCACGCCAAAGGCACGAATCTGAAAAATCGACATTTCTACAAAAAGGCTTCAAGGTTTTGATGCTTCGGGAAAAATCGAGTTTCAACTCAAAGGTTGCTGTTTTCTCATAAAATTCTGCATGTCCTCTTAAAATCAAGATTCGTAGCTTTGTCATAACATAAAACAAGAAATGGTGACTCAAAAAAATGCAATTTGATGAAAATCACCAAAAATGCTATTCGTGCATTTGACATGGTAGTAACCATACATGTACCGAAGATTGCCTTACCTCCGAATAAGGAAGCCGTATGCAGCTGATCACCATACTAAAATATGGGAAGGAGTTGCTGGGTTTGAGGTGCATGGTCAAGTTGAGTAGTTCTTTACTCCTCAGTAAAGACCCGAGTCTTGTGTGACCACTACTAAGTCTTGCCAAAGCATTCTTTGAACCCTTAAAAAGTTATGACAGTCCAGGGTGCTTTGCCTGGTACCATAAAGGCACCTGATTTAACTTTAAGAGTTGCCTTTTCATATTTAGCTTGTAATATGAACTACATGCCTAGGGTGAGTATCGGGATTAAACTACCAACTTTATTTTATGCAGTTTACCCAGTGACATCTGTCACCATATTGATAGCCATGTTGTTATAGAGGCGTACAATGTATTGTAAACTTTTCTATCAATTTATTTAATTCCAAAATGTGAAAATATACCTAATTCTGTTTTTGCACGAATCTTTTATACGCGAATTTTATTTACACGAATTCAAAACAAACATTTCATTCTCTTTTAACGCGTCATTGTGATTTAACATAACGATCCAAGCCAATATCTAAGAATTTTTTTGGCCTAAATTCTAGGAAAATAAAAGAAGGTCCGGAATTGACCAGAAAATTAGGTAATCATTTTGTGAAGCATGACCCTAATGAGGAACGTGCTGGGAAGTTTCAATGTGAACTGAAGTTGTTGACAGTCTTATAGAGAATTACATAACGACCTAACCAAAACACGAACACGACGACTAATAACTGAATTCGTTCGAGAAACCCGTTGAAACATCAGCACCAGAGGAGACTCGTACTGATTTTTCTCAAGAGATCACAGATAGAAATTCATTAATAGAGGAAGAAGACAGTGAAAAAGACGGAAGACATTTCCAATCGTACGTGCAAACATATGCGCCATTTATTATCAGAAAGTAAAAACGAATAAAATCTTGTTATATGTGTGAAACATATTTTTTCGTTCGTGAAGAATGTTCTTAATTTCAATTGCAAATTTACTTTAATAGATTTTCATTACATATGATTAAATGTGTCTTTAGTTGAAATAAAGTAATAAGCTTGAAACGAATATTATCATATGGTTTTTTGATTATCTTTACTGATTTTTTAGATTGGGATGCAATCTTCTTTTCTTCCATAAATACAATGTCTTTTTTAACACGAATATTTTTACACGTATTATTCAGGAATGTATCTATATCGTAAAAACAGAATTAGGTGCACATTCATGCACAGAAGATTATTACATCAAAAAAGGATGCTGGATATAAATCTAGTTTGAGTTTCACAGTGATCATACCAAGTCCTAAGTTTCATGTAATGAGTAGTATACGTGTGGAGGTAACATCATGGTTGTTGACAGATATATATGTGTAGATGGGAAATGAGAGAGAGTGGTACTCGGGCGACGCTATGACGAGGACGATACTACGGGACCAGGAATCACGTGTTAACCTTACTGGTGGTTGTCACGACGAGGTTTCACCTCCATTAAAAACATGACCTCCTCTAGATTTTGTCATCATCAAAAACGGCAATTTCATCATTCGGAATTCAAATGTCATTCCTGTTTAAAAGGTTTAAAGACCAAATGTTGAAAAGAGGTTTGTCTTTTTATCTTCTTGGATTATAACTTCACAAGCACTATTTCAGAACACAAAAATTCAGGGAAGCTTCTCCGGTTTTGAGATTTTTGTGCACTTGGCTTATTTACGAACGACAACATATTGAGCAATATTTGTAGCAGTCAGTACTCACTGTCCTTGTCAACCCGGTTTATGAAACAAAACCCTCTTTTCAGATTAAGAACTAAAGTTGAAACGTGATGCGAATACTATCGCGTGTATTCTCTCAAAAGAAATCAAATCGCTTGAATTATGGCCGAAACTTCACTTCGGAAAATTGTGGGGCACTAAATTCCCCACGAAAGTGAGAGGGAAGAGGACCGTTGCCAGAAAATGGGTGGCGTGCGGCGAAAGGCAATTAAGAACCCCATTGTAGGTACACTTGAGTGAGTACGTCACAATAAACTCGTCGAGTGTTGCTGCGAGAATCTAAAATAGTCAACGCTACACTGTTTCACCGGCTTTAAGTCTGTTTTGAATTTTATATATATATATAAGTCCAGGTTGGCCTCAACTTTCAATGTATGCACTAATTTTGTATGCACTCGCGAAAAGGTGTTTCTTTGCAGGTTTCAAAACTTTCGTGGGCAGTGGTAACGCGGTTAGCAGAGAAGCGGGTTTGCAATTGGAGAGTGTTATCCACAATACAATTTCATGTATACAGCTGTAATATGGGGTATTATAAGACATCTATGTGTTTCGCTAATCGATAAAAAGTAATTCTCTTAGTTGGTTAACTTTCGTAATTAATCCTAACTTTTCCAGGATAGAGAAATCAAAAGTTGGTAACTCAAGATCTTCTTCATCCAGACGCGTCCAAAAAGTATTTAATCCTGAGCACTGAGCATGAAATCTATTCCTCTTTTAGAGTTTGTTTTAAAAATACTTACCATTCAAAGCATGTATCTGACAGGTTTCATGTATATACCGCATTTTGAATTGATGAGTGACTTTTTCATGTGTTAACACGTCTGTACGTTTGACGACCAACCGGTCGGGTAGTTGAGGTGTTGACCTCTAAATCGGAATGTTGCTGGTACGAATCCGGGTCAGTGCATAGATGTTTGTAAGTGTATGGTGTAGAGGCGGCTGGTGCACCTTAAATCTGTCGTGGCCGAAAGTCCTAACATTGGATGTGTAAGTTTGGTAAGTGGTTTGCCAGCTCAGGTGTTGCCTCGTCATCTGACCGTGGTTCAAAATGGCGTGGTGTTGTCCTCGGATCTTTCGCTTAGGGGATTGATCCTAGACCGTCATAAAAAAAACCCGTTATGTTGCTCTAGTACGACGTTAATTAAAACTTACCAAATTAACATTACGTCTTTACAATTGGAACAGTATTGGGGGCATATATGGGATATTTAGCAAACATGTAATTATTTCTCACGACATAAACGTGAATACACGTTTTTAAAATTAATATAATACCCTCATTTATTATTATTTTAATCGGAATAATAATAAGGGGGGGGGGCATGCATAAAAAGTCTATGATTACAAAAAAGCGTTACAACAGTTTTGTCTTGTGATTTCAGAACTATAAGAAATATTCTGAAGATAAACACAGGGTCGTGTAAGCAATGGATGTTGAACCGAGTGCTCAGGTGCTCTGAACGTGGGGAGGGATATTAAATACGCAGAAATTCTGCGGTGCTGGGCGAGATTTGGGCCAGTGTAACTTTGCCTAGAGTGGAGTGAGAACTGTTTAAGGTGGTGTCATTTTTAATGTCTCCTTCATCAACCGAATTTTACTCTGCCCTTCAATATTAACATCAAGCTGTGCTTTAATACAAAATTCAAACTGTAAATTAAGTGTAGAGTATTAACAATAAATAATCATTCAAGCTTTCTGTCTGCTTCAGTCATTTCACATTTCCATCAGACCCGAGTATTCACTTCAGAACTACGGTTTGCGTCCTCGATACAGTCTACCATTCGATTGATTGATACGCAAATGTAGCTCACAAGACACGACACATCTCTCAAAATTCATTAAATTTATATTCATACCTAGGAAATTTTTTGATGATTTTCCGGCTGTTACTGCGAAAACTATAACGGATTTAAAAACCCTATCTCAGAGACCAGTAGCGCTGCGGTTGCCCAGTTGGAGGATTAACGGATTAGCAACCGGAAGATTACGAGTTCGAATCCAACCAAAGACAGTTGTGTACAAGAGGGCTGGTGCACGTTAAAATCTGTCATGGCCCCAAAAGTACTCATGCTGGCGTGGTTGGAAAGTTTGGAGGGTTGGGTTCCAGTTCATATGTGACCTCCCGTACCGTCGCCAATAGCCCGTTGAATGCTCAGGTTTAATGTTAATTAAATGAGTGCAAGAGAAAATAATGCAGATGTTCTGCAATCAGTAAAGCCATTTTCTTTATTTGTAAAAGGCGCCTGGTAAACGTTGTTGTAAGATGCAGCTTCATTTAGCGATAGAGATTGTCTTGGTCATTTCAGTAGAATCATTGGATGACGAATTTTCGAGACAACCAAAAGGAGGACGTTTGTCTTAATTGAATGACATGACCGGATTGGCTAGACTACTCGACGCCAACTGTGTTAGTCCGTCTTTGTCGAGTTGGTATTTGAATCACGTGGTTTTGAACCAATCTATTCGTTAAATTAGGGGGTTGATTAAATGTGGACAATGCTCCCTCACAACTTTAGCGCGGATTTCGGATTGGAGTGCAGATCGATGCTGGAAACTACGTAGTTGGTAATACGAATAATCGCCTATTTAGCGATCGCTTTGATTTTGGAAATGACAAGCTTTCCTCTAGCGAATTTATTACCTTTATAAAAATGGACTTCTCCAAGATCGTTTGCATTATCAGTTAGAGTCTTCACTATTGCTATTTTCTATAGCCATAATGTACTTTAAATTGGAGTACCAAAGATTTATTCACTAAGCTAGTGACAATTCGTGCTGCCGACCAACCGGTATAGTGGTTAAGGTGTTAGCCTCTAGATCGGAAGGTTCATGCTTCGAATCCGGGTCGTGCATGGATGTTTGTAAGCGTATGGTGTAGAGGCGACCGGTGCACCTTAAATCTGTCGTGGCCGAAAGTCCTCACGTTGGGTTGGTGTGGAAGTTTGGAGAGTGGGGTGCCAGCTCAGGTGTCGCTTCGTCATCTGACCGTGGTAAAAATTAGGAAGTGTTGTCCTCGGATTTTTCCCTTAAGGGACTGATCCCGGACCGTCGTCAATTGTCCGTTGTGTTGCTCTAGTACGACGTTAACTAAAAATTACCATCAAGATCGTGCTACTGCTAATGCTTCATATCACAACGCGTAGTTAAAAATTACGTGCTGTTGTCCTCGGATATTTCTCTAAATAATTGGTCCCGATCGGTTGCCAATAGCTCGTTGTGTTGCTCCAGTGGCACGTTTATTACCATTACAATATCATAAATTATTATTTACTTGTAAAGTTTATTTTGGATCCGCATTTGAAACGGTTGCACCAATCCAGATATTGTGAGTTGTCTGATAATGAGTAGACTTTTATCTACATTTAGAAAAAAAAAGTTCAAATGTAATAGTGAAATGCACTTTTAAATTTTCCTCGTCCTCTAGTTTTTCAACTGTCAGCTAGAGAGAACTTGATCGTTGCTCTGAGTACATCTTTAATTTTATTCACTATCTTTTAAGCCTTACTGTTAGAATCGGTTGTTTATCCCTCATTTCTTTCTTTTCAATTGCGATAACCAAACCATTTCCCATTTCACCGCATATACCAGAGGCATGACAAAACGAATGCAAACCACATATATGGAAATATAAACAAAGAAACAATTATATGCCCCCCCCCCCAGTTCCGAAAAAGATAATAAAACTATAATTCAGTTATACGAAAAGTATACAAAAATGCAATACCGTATTACTTAAAAGTTATAAAATTACATACAAATCATACAGTCAGAAGAAACGAAAAGCTGAAAAACTATTGCAGTAATACTATAAATAGGATTGTAATTGTAATTTTTTAGTTAACGTCGTACTAGAGCAACACAACGGGCTATTGACGACGGTCCGGAATCAGTCCCTTAAGGGAAAGATCCGAGGACAACACCTCGTAATTTTGAACCACGGTCAGATGACGAAGCAACACCTGAGCTGGCACCCCACTCTCCAAACTTCCACGCCAACCCAACGTGAGAACTTTCGGCCACGACAGATTTAAGGTGCACCAGCCGCCTCTACACCATACGTTTACAAACATCCATGCCCGGACCCGGATTCGAACCAGGAACCTTCCGATCTAGAGGCTAACACCTTAACCACTATACCGGTTGGTCGGCACTATAAATAGGAAGAACGTGTGTAAAGGAAAATTCCGATAATCACAAGGTCCTTGAGCTCAAAGACAAATAAGGCGCTTCAAGAATATTGAAAAGAAATTTACCGAAGCAAATAAAAGTTTCTTTTGACCAAATAAATTCCAAACGTATGGGGGCAAATAATCGAAAGCTGTCTTAACTACTTTCCAGGATTCATTTGATTCTTTGTAGATAACTGGTTTTCAGTTACTTTTAACTCATTTTTTGTTAATGCCAGCCTAATCTGAACGTTAAAAGTACTGAATCATTATGGTATTACAAGGGCGGCTTTATGATCCGCTCGGCGTTACTCTATACACCACTGGGGATTCACGTTTCATCTCACATTTATACCATACATTCAAGGCCCCTGTATTTGTTTGAAATTCGACCATCGTATACACGCGGGGTATGATTAACGTTAAATCCGCAGGGGCCTCAAATGTCTTCATATTGGCGTAGTGTGGAAGTTTGGAGATTGGGGTGCCACCTCAGGTGTTCTTGTCATCTGACCCTGGTTTAAAATCACGAGGTCTTGTCCTAGGATCGAAAGAAACGAAAAAATAGTTTAATAGAGGGGTAAACAGTTAAGTGATATTTGAGAGTTTGGACCCTAAGAGACCCTTTAGATACGCCACTACTCAAAGCATACGCTTTAAAGGCCACAGAAGGCTTTCGTAGCTTCCTATTTAGGATCTTTCCCTTTGGGATTAATACCGGACCATCGCCAATAGGATGTTGTTTCGCTCCTGTGCGATGCTAATTAAAATTCCCACCTACCTGGTTTAAAAATGGATAGTTTAATATTAGTTTTGCAGTTTGGGCGTGAATTGATCTAACGAAAACATCATTATCGGTATTCCAATCACGATATTTTCAAGAAAATTTGATTACGTTAGTTTGTAAGATTTTTACGAACACATGTGTATGGCAGTGTCGCCAAATGGGGTCAATATGGGTAGGGAGGTAGTTGAATTTACGTAGAACTGGTGCAACCCAACGGTGTATACCTAGGGCAGCAACATCAACTGACATCCCATTCTTTGAAACTTGGAAACTATGATGACCTGAGGGCATTTGAGGTCACATCAAATTTAATGTGGCCCAGGCCTCACATATAAGACGCTCTTTGTTTGGATTGAGTTTCGAACTCGGAACCCTCCGGTTACTAATTTTTGTCTCTACCAACTGGGCTACCACGAACCGCTTTGTGTCAGAGGAATAATTATTTACTTTAACGAAAAAATAGTTTAATAGAGGGGTAAACAGTTAAATGATATTTGAGAGTTTGGACCCTAAGAGACCCTTTAGATACGCCACTACTCAAAGCATACGCTGTAAAGGCCACAGAAGGCTTTCGTAGCTTCCTATTTAGCCCATATTGACCCCGTGTAAAATCCTTTCGGAAGGCCGTTTGCGGGCTTGTTAAACGTATTAGGAGGGTCATAACAGATCTTACAGCCTCATTCGAAATAATGACCTATGGGCTCGCTTAAATTACCTATGGGCCCGCTTAAATGCTCTATGTTGTGCCCGCTTAAATGACCTATGTTGTGCCCGCTTAAATGACCTATGAGAACGGTTAAATGACATATGTTCCCGCTTAAATGACCTATGTGCTCTCTTAAATGACCTATGGGACCGCTTAAATGACCTATGGGCCCGCTAAACCTGTCCGGATGGTCATATCTAGGCTGTGGGCTTGGTACAATTATTTTGAGGGCCATATCTGGTATCCGGGCCTGACAAAATATCTAGGCCTTAAATGACCCATGGACTGGTTAAATCTGTCCGGAGCGTCTTATCAAGGCTGCGGGATTGGTACAAATATTGAGGGCCGTTTCTTACGTCCGGGCTTGAGATCAATCTATACACTACGGCTGATTTAATCTCACGATGACGTTTTTTCGTGGATGGCCTGGTTAAATGTTTGTGCGTCTAGGTACCTCGTCATTATAAAAAACGACATGATCTTGATGGACGAGATATCTCGTTATTACAAGAAACCTGACCATAGCTTGATCTCGTCATCATAAACATAATCGGCAATATCTTATTGACGAGATATCTCGTCATTATTCGAATTGATTAGGTCTTGGAGAACGAGAAATATCGTCGAAAACACTTGGAGAGACGAATAGCATCCCGATGGTTTGTTTGTTTGTTGATGTTTAATGGCGCGATGGCCATATTTGGCCATTCTTCGCCAGTCACAAGACATACCAATATCAAGTAATAGACACACAATGAAAGTTTTACCCACAGAGAAGAGAGAAATACACCCAGGGAGGAATGAACATGACAGGAATCGAACCTGCACCAACTCGAAAGTTGCTTGCGCAGTGGGTATACCCACTGAACCACGACGACCCCCACGGATCCATGTGATAACAGATATTTATCAAATAGCTAAAACTGGTATTGGTTTTGTTAGCTTTACGTCAGTAATTTACCAGCATCAAAAATGTCTACAACTTTCACACCCTACTTGTAGATTCTTTTCAGACAACAAAAATTGAAAATGGCATGACTGGTAGTTGAATTGAAGCAACACAAGGGGGTACAGGCCTGAATGGATTTCGTTGAAATCATGTAATTGCTTTCCCATCGGGCGTTGTTCTCCTTCTGCACACTATTTAGATCAGTCCAAATATGAGGGCTATTTTTAATCGATAGTTAAGCTAAATTTGGAAATATCAGAGGACATCTTATTGATTATATTTAATGACCTACACTCGCAGGGCTCTCTTTCCCTCAACCTCGTTAAGATTCTGTGTTCTTTCGATCATTTCCCTGGAAATAGAGAGATTGAGATCAACTGGGGGATGATGTTTTTGCATTTACGATGTCTTCATTAATCCGCAGATGAAATCATCGCGTGTTTTATTACAGACCGACGCCGCCATAAAGAAGGAGAGGGTGAAATATTCGTTTAATATTCTGCCCGTCTAAGGTTTTATTCAGTTTGCATAACATTATTCCTGCAGTTCGGTGTTTCTCTTGTAGGCTTTACCCAGTCAAATAGTTCTAAAACCATAAAAAAGGATATCGACAGACGCGTTTTCTATGTCACGTCTTAGGTAGGTATTTAATAAACACACCACTGGATCAATAGTTGCTACGTTATTGGTGGTCTATACCGAAGGAGAAGATCCGAGGACATCACCTCTAACTTTTGAACCACGTTGTGAAGACGGTGTCTTAACCTGAGCTGGCACCCAATTCTCCAAACATCCGCACCTCGTCAATATTTGATGCTACGTCTTGGATTGAACCGAGTCTCGAACTCGCAACCCTTCGGTTGATAATTTGATACTCTTCCGACTAGGTTACCATGACCCCCAAAATTTCTTACCTGTGAGTTATAGTGTGTATGTCTATTTCTTGATATTGTGTCTGCCTCAAGCAAACCATAATTTTTTTAGTAACTTCAACAGGTGTTGCTATACATTTGTATGACTTCTTTTGTGTCCTGAAAACTGACGCTTTGGGCACTGGCGAAGCTAGAGGGAGGGGGGGGGGGTCCCTGGGGTACAAAATTACCAGAACAGACCAAATTACCAAACCACAACTAAACCACCTTTCATATATCGACCGTATCAGTCCTTCTAGAGAGGGTACTTAGTAGCCGAGTTGGTAGAGTCGAGGTCTGCCAATCGGATGGTTTCGAGTTCCAAACTCGATCCAGCCCGACCGTCATGTGAGTGGAGACGAGTATGTTAAATATGCCATGGCTTCAAATATCCCCATGTCACCGTAAAGTGGAAGGGGAGTACCAGAGAGGGAGGGAGAGAGGGAGAGAGAGAAAGAGGAAGAGCAGAGAGAGAGGGAGATGGATAGAGAGAGGGAGATGGAGAGAGAGAGAGAGGGATATGGAGAGAGAGAATGATATGGAGAGAGAGAATGATATGGAGAGAGAGAATGATATGGAGAGAGAGAATGATATGGAGAGAGAGGATGGAGAGAGAGGGAGAGGGAAATGGAGATGGAGAGAGAAAGAGAAGAGATAGAGAGCAGATAGAAGAGGACAGAGAACAGAAGGCAGAGAGAGAGAGAAAGAGAGAGAAGGCTGAGAGAGAGAGCTCTCGGGTTGGTATTGACCTCGTCATCTGACCGTAAGTTAAAATTGCAAAGAGTTATCCTCGATCTTTCACATCAGAACTAATCTCGGTGAGTTACCAATTGCCGACTGTGTTGTTTTAGTGCGACGTAAATTCAACTACCTACCGTACTGATGCCATTTGAAAATACTGTCGTTGTATAGATTGATGGTAAAAAAAACTATTAGATGTCCTTGGAACTTTCCCTTCGAGTCTGACCAGGACCGTGTCCAATAACCCGTTGCGTTGATACAATGTGACACAAATTCAACCACCAACTTACCTCCAAGAATGAGGCACCAGAAGTCAAAAGTGAATTTTCAGTTCGGTTTCGGAAACAGAACTTGAATAGTTGCTAATGACATTTAATGTTATTCTCAGAGCTCCCATTTAATGTCCTTCGACTCATAACTGATACGCGTGGAGTCAGCCCAATGCCATTCTGGGTAGGACTATGGTAGCCCGGTTGGAAGAGTGACGGATTAAATATCGGAGGGTTGAGAGTTGGAATCCCACTTAAGACCGTCGTGTACAAAGGGGGTTGGTACACTTTAAATCCGTCGTGGCCTCAAATGTACTCACGTTGGCATGCTGTAGAAGTTTGGAAAGAGAAGTGCCAGTTCAGGTGTGACCTTGTCATCTGACCGTGGTGCAACATTACGTCGTTTACACCTCGGATACTTCCGTTCGGGTTTGGTCCCGTGCCACCACCAATAGCTCGTTGTGTTGCTTAAGTGCGACGTTGATTATATTACCTACTTACCATTCTGGGTAAAATAGACACCAGAAAAAATCAGACCACTCTCTCTAAGCTTCATGGTAGATACTGGAAGCCAATGAAGACCGAATTGGATTTTAACCACTATCCTCTAAATGCAGGCTTCACCCAAACACATCACCTTCTGTCTCGACTGTCCCTCAGGTCAGCTTTTTCACTATCCTGAGCTGGCTCTGGAAGCACTCGAGTTTCACCGGTTCAAAGACTAGGTGTAACATGGTTATGCCATGTTAGATTTCCCATCGGGGGGGGGACGTCTTCTTTGGGCATACATTAACTAACTAACACCAACACACAGGCTTTGGGTATACACGGACCCCCATGATGCTCAACCGATCTTTTTCTGAATTCGTTATTTTCATAATTACTCGACATTGCCTTGTGTTTGCCGCAGTTTGGCCAAAATGTGTGGTGTTTTGATCCCAGTGCCATAAAATCTCCAATAAACCAACCAGATGAGATAAATAACACAACGTAACTCATTTTGAAGATATTTGAGAAACAACGCTGTACATAAACGTTTTTATGCTGATATCCTCCGAGATTATGGGCTTACGTGAATCCTTTGTGTAAGCTCATAATCTCTGATGATATCAGTTGTTCATGTTCTAGTAACGAATACTAACGTAAAAATATCTTTCAAAAAATGTGATAAGATCTAAACTTCTTACATAAAACATTCAATTTTTATCTTTGGAAATCCATCCGAATACGATTTTGTCTACGTTATACCCTTTCAGCGCCAATTAAAAAACCACGTACGTTAGTGAAACGTAAAAAAATATTAACATTTTAATTGAAATTTTGATGTAGAATTTGATGGGAACAAGGAAACAAGTGGGAAAATGTGTTACTAGAGTTTTAGTAAATTAAAAACAAACAATTCAAAATCTTTTATTTTCCAAACATTCCATTTCCAAATAATTTTCAGTTGCATAAAATTTTAATGGCTGTGAAGAATTATAATCTAAAAACGAATAGTTAAATCATTGATGGTGAAAGCTTACTGAAGCATATAAAACCCTTCTCCGATAGGTACAGTTTTATTAGCCTTAAAACTGCAGTCTGGAGAAGTGATTTATATTACATAAATTTATATTACATTACGCATATATTTATTACATTGCGCATGTATTTATTAAAGATAAGCGTTACATCCTTTCTAGTATTTCAGAATTTTATTTTTCAATGCGATTCATATAAATGACAGTTTACCTACGTTTGAAAGTAATGGCTTGCATGATTTGTGATGGTTTGTCGTCTAGCCAACTAAGAAAACGTTCAAGATCATAAATATTTCAATTACAGATATATTTTATCCTTCTTGAATTAGAAATAATGAACTGTTATTACTGTATGTTGCATAAAGTTCACTTTTTGCTATAATTTGAGCAGTTAATTATTTTCAGATACCAAATTCCAATGTGAACAGAGAAGAATATAAAAAAAATATTTGTAAATCTTATAAAAATTGTTTAAAAGCATTTAAGTGTAATAACCTAACCGTATTTCCATACTAATGGGATGCAACTTTAAGTAAGGACGTTATTAATGTAAGTTTATGATAGTTAGTTTTATGTATATGCACATAACCCTTCATGATATGTCTGCCTTTGTGAAATTACTTTTACAAACTGGTCATTGCTATAGAGTTTAGAATACGACGGAGTCAGATTCATCAGCTCTACAAACAAAATTACATGTGTAACCTTTATTTAATTTATATTTAATTTATATAAATTTATTATACATACTTAATTTATAATTATAACTATTAATATCGCACAGAACAATACTCTATTTTTAGTTCTTGTTACTTTTTTACTGCTCATATATGACCATTTTGTCGTTTTAGTCACTTGCATTATTTAAGTATTATGACTTAAAATAACTGTATCAGTGTAATTATTTCAAAGTTCAAACATAAACAAACAACTAGAGAACAAAAAAAAAACTTATGGTCAAGAATTAATTTAATTTACCACCCCTTTGTGATATTTGATGTCTTCTTAACAAGCGAACGTTGAAATTTCATTCGAGTCATAAGTAAAGTTACGCCCCAAATTACATAAGAGGTTATCAGAACACTACAGCCTTCTGTATTTAGTTTTATACAAGGTGCGGTTGGACGGTTTTCAAATGGAAATAACACAGTGGTTATGTATATCACAACGAATTTATTAATGCCAAAAAATCTGGCTATGTGTGCCATTTGGATATTGTACATACATTTAGGCTGTCTTGAAAATTACGTCTCTCTCCATGCACTCTTCAAGCCTTTCCCTGAATTTACGTGTCACTCCTTCCAGAATTTCGCCACCAATGTTGGCTATTTTATAGGCAATGGCAATTATCAGGTCATCAATTGATAGGGCCCTGTTTACGTATATTTTTGACATCAGGTAACCCCACAGAAAATAGTCACAGATGGTAAGGTCAGGCGAACGAGGAGGCCAGGAAATGTCGCCGTGCCGAGAAATTACGTGCCTTAGAAACATGCGGCGAAACCATACCATACGTCTATTAATCGCATGAAGACGCCTGCGCAGTTGTTTAAAAAATGGTTCAGCATTTCGATGTTCACTATTCACTGTCATAGTGTTCCCGTTCTCCTGAAAAAATAAGGGCCTATACAGAATATAGACACTGTACTCCAAGCCGTAGCCTTTGCACTGTGAAGAGGCGAGGCAGCTCGTGGGATTAATAGGCGTATAGTATGGTTTCAGCAAGATGGTGCCTCAGCACATACAGCAAACAATTTCATGACAGTTCTGCGCCATATGTTTCTAGGGCACATGATTTCTCGGCACGGCGAAATTTTCTGGCCACCCCGTTCGCCTGACCTTACCATCTGCGACTACTTAGATTAAATGACAAACGCTGCCAAAATGTCAATAACCTACATTTTTTACATCTGTTGAAGTTCAAAATGACGAGATGTTGTCCTCAGATCTCTTTGGGATTGATCGTGGACCGTCGCCAATAGCCCATTGTATTGCTCCATTGTGACGTTGATTTAAATACCTAATCTAACCTTAAAATGTTAATCTGGGGAAAATTGATTTTAAACCAAAAATAAATTCACCAGTGTAAATATCTAAACACTCATTGTCGACCACTCTAATCTTTGCGCAATACAGATGCCAAGTTATTAGCTTTTCCGTGAATTTCATAAAAAAATGCAATGTAAAAAACTTTATTGAATTACCGCTCCTAAAAAAAAACTGAGCAAAGTTTTTGCATGCACATGTTTGAACTACCAAGTTTGTTTTTAAAATTCGGACTAACTTTACGTTGGAGATTAAATATTTAAGTTGCTGTTACTGCTGCAACGATACTCACGTCCAGGCAACAGTAACCATGGCAACTTGAAAGTATTCGAGATGGCAAGGAGTTTCTGAGGTGTTTTCATTTTTGTGAGTGCTGTCGAAGATAAAAACGTGTCTCTGCGCCAGTTATTAGCAGGAGCCAAGTTACCTGAAGTTGGCAGGAAAACAACGTATTCTCGTACCCCATATTGCTTAAGCAAACGTGGACCCGAGGAAAGTGGATGAAAAGAAAATTTTCCATATTTTTCTTCTCGAATAGAGTTTATGATGACAGGCTTTCACTCTCAAGCAAAATGCAGGTGGTTTTGTGATGTAACATATTTGCTGTACGTATACTGGGTATGATGTCACTACTTTAAATGTCTTATTATTTGCCCTAGTGTCCTACTTATATTTGATTTACTATATATATTTTTAGCTATCTATCACAGTCAGTATCGGTTATACATCAGGCCTCGAAATAGATTTTTTAATGAAGTTATAGTTTAATGAGTTTTTAAATTAGGTGCACAGGTTATATTTTATGTGCACATTAACAAATAAAAACGTAATATAAGGGCATTAATGTAGTGTAAACTACTTTATTATTTGGGTATGTTTATAAAGGTTAGTAGTAGATAGTAAAAAAAAATATTTAAACATATAAATACTCCGGCGCACGGCTGTCGCGACAGTCGCTTCATCAGAGCCATCTAGCAAATGTTTCGATCATCGGAACGTTCTGATGGCAGTTGTACAAATAAACCTTCTTCCTGTATAATCCCGTTACGGCCCAGCGATTTTGTTTTCACAGAGTGTGTATTTATGAATTTTAATTATGTTCCTTTGGAGCTAGAGAGGTCAATATTAATATTTTGTTCAAACATCAAAATAACATAACATGTTTCACCCCCTTTTTTTAACGTTAGGTGTACAGCGTGCATCTAGCGGGAAAAATTAGGTGCACAATTTTATTTTCATGTGCACAGTGCACCGGGGTATTTCGAGCCCTGGGTTATATGGTCAGCTCAGCGGTCCAGAAAAATCATACCATATAAGTGGGGGTGACCATATATGCGGAACAATACTGCACTATTTAATTATGGAAGGATTATATTCACCTATCAGAATATAATGCTCATAAACAAATAATTAATTTTTTAAGAACATTTTAAAAATTAATTTGAGAAGTAAAAACTACAGTATGAAATATGCAATATTTTTTAGTGAAATTTATTAGCTTACCTTAACAATCTAAGTACAATACGCATACATACGTGCATCCATATTCAATGCACTTATCTCTACTATTATAAAAGGAAGTGTTTGTTTTGGAACAGCTACACTCTACGTTTATGAGTGGTGGCAACGGCCTTGGCGATTTTTTATGTCGCATTTCTAAAGTCGCCAAGGAAAGAATTATTTCAAAAATCTTTTTCTTTCAAAAACATTTTTCTTTTTACAACGGAAGATGAAAATTTGAACACATATTTAAAAACGTTTTGAAAGGGATATTTTTTTAAAATTTCACAAAAAGAAAATACATTACAAAACACAATTGTGTTCCAGCAGAACTTAACTTCGATTGTTGGGTAAGAATATATATATATATACCCTGAAGCATATCAATTACACTAAATATAGTGGGCATGTTGAAAAAGAAAAAGATTTATAAAAGAAAAAAAAAGCAAGAAATAATACAACCTGATAACGTCAGAACTCTTGCATAAAAAATAATGAAAACGAAAATGGCAGAAAAACAAAACTCTTCATCTTTTCGTGAAAACTAATATAATAAAATAAAAATTCCACAACTGTCGAAGTACAAATAAATCGTCCAATGGTATCACAGAAAAAGATTTAAAAGGACCAATGCAACCAAAGAATATTTTAAAATCAAAATAACCAAAGGGATCAAAGAAAAAGTTTCAAACGAACCAAGGAAATCCAACGATTTAAACGGATTTTGGAAGAACTTAGTAGAATATTCAAAATGAAAATTGAAAGTTTCCGTTTGCCGAGGTTGTCATGAAAACCACAACAACCGTAACGACACAGATGGGTTGCCTTAATTTATAATAACTCGCTACTAGAAGTTCGCAAAAAAAAATCGCCAAACCGTTGCCATCCGTCATAAACGTAGAGTGTAGCCGTACCTTTGTTTTTTTTCTTGTTTTTCGTTATCACAGTCCTGACGAATATACGGCACTTACAAAATGTAATTTGGCACTCAGTCCAAATTTTTTGCAATTTTTGGGTCGCGGCGAATTTTAAAATTCAATCCCGGGCTATTGACGACGATCCGAGACCAATCCCTAAGTTAGATCGATAGGGAAAATCCTATAAAACCACGCACAAACACAGCATTTATTGAAGATTTAAATTAGCTTCATCTAAACGAAACTGTTAGTAAGAGTTCCACGTCGTTTTAGATTCATTTATTCCCACGCCTTTACAATATTCATATTTCATAGTTTTATTCCCTTTTCAACGTTAAATTCTAATCGCTTAAACCAATTTCCTTAATTGCAGCGTAAAATATTAATCATATTAGTTGAAACAAATCCAAAGTTTCGAAGGCATTCTGGCTACTTGTTTTCAACGGAGTTCGTGATGGTTAAAAGCACCAACTGTCACGAAAGGGGTAATGCCCGTTTCTCATAGCGAGGTTCCTCACTTGCTGTCGTTAGGTCATCGATTTTCCTTTACTCTGAGACGGAGGAATTATCGAAAGATCCTAACACACTCCCGTCGGAATTTTCGGGGATTTTATTTTCTATCGATTTCTAGCCACTGTTTAAAAACGATGTCATCGACTTTTAGATAAGGGTGTTTTGTTTCGAAACTACGAATGTAATGCTGCTTTACTTATTTTAGCATGTTCGTTTTATGACGGTGCGATTTTTAATGTAAACAAACGAACCAGACGGTTGGAGATTTTATTTCCTGTTTCCCAATCGTTCTAGGGTTGCGGTAACCCTGTTGGAAGAGCCACGGATTGGTAACCGAATGGTTTCAAGTTCGTAACTCGATCCAACCTAAGGCAGTTGTGTATGTAGGGGCTGGTGCAGGTTAAATCAGTGATGGTCTAAAATGTCCTCATGTTAGAGTGGTGCGTAGATTTAAAAAGTAGGGTGGGTCTAAAAAAATTTGTTTTTTTCGGAACGCTTTAGTGCGGAAATGTTTTTTATAGTTATAAGAAAAAAACCCAGTTTTTTTAAAAAATAAAATCGGTAAACATCTTTGCGCATCGTACTTAAAATTAATAAAAAATTGCAAAAATCGCGTCTTTTTTATAAATTTTTAAAGTTTGTTAAAATTTTTAAAATAAACACGTTTAATTTATTATGCTTATTTTATGGTTTAAATAACCTAAATAAATTAAATTATGATCAATAATATAATTTTTTCCGTTCGCACAACGTCTTAGAAAAAGAGAAATTTACAAATTTTTTGTAAGTTTCACAGTGCAACTCTTCGCTTATTTTGATAGAACAAAACGACCCAAAAATCACCCACGTGGAACCTCACCCACAACCATGTAATTGTTGGGGTGTGGTATTTACAGTATATTTGCATTTATTTACAAAGATATTCCATAGAGTAGGATTCTTTGGCTTACTGTGTTTTTTCCTTTTTAAATCTACTTTAAAATCTAATTTAAAAAGTCTGATTTTTTGGAGAAATGAGGCATAACCGATCTAGACTTCAGTGTTGCTCGGATATAGCCATCTCTAGCTTCATGTGTTCACATACATTATTCGAGGCCTCTGTCACAAGTTTGAAGCACCTCTCCATAACCTGGGTGCGACATGGAAACTTTTGTATTTCTCTGATGGGCGTGGTGTCAGAATTCATTAGGGCTTTAATATCATATTCACTTAGGCCCCTCAGCATTGGGAGAGGATACACCACACAAGAATTCCAATCAATAATTTCAATGTAATCGGAAGCATAAAAGTTTATCTTCGATGGTACGAAATTTCTAACAGTATTCTTCTTTGGGACGCGTTGTCTTGCTTTTAAGATCCTTCTGTAACAGAACTCACGAATATGTTCTCTTTCATCGACAAGAGAACAGAACATCCAAGCAAGACACCAACCAAGAACCAAGACAAGAACATACAACAAAACATTCTCTGGGTGCGCAAAGAACGCATTTCGTTGTATTACGGGATCCACAACTTGAAGTAAATCGTCGAATACCGTGATGTTAAGATTGCTTGAAAGACATGTTTTGGTCCGTCAGTAAAATATTTGATATTGTTATGGCAAACCACACATGCATGTATCATTTTAAGATGAAGCCAAATATTTTTCTTTTAAGTTTCCAGATGAATCTAATGAACTTATACACAACCCAAGGACTCGGTTGACAGCAGTTATCCATCTGGAATGGGACAAAGGACCAGGGTCCCGATATGCCAAGTCTTCTGGAGAATGTCTCAAGGTGATTGCATTTGAAATGTCCAGCAAATATTGTTGGTCTTTGCTTATCTAATTCCTGTCTATATCAGGAATCAAACAATCTATGGGTTCATAATCGACCACAGGAAGTTTTTCACAGAAAAGTGAGCTGCTGCCCGATTGGCCCATTAAAAGATTTGGGCCCTTCAGTATGACAGTCAATATGTTGTAAAATGTGGCGAAAAGGAAGCTCATTAAAATGCAGGAGACATATGCTCCACTTTAGAGGGCGTCCTACATGATTTTCTAGTCGGTGGATGACGCCGTTCTTCCATCCAATGTTGGTTAGAGTGTCATTACACCCTACTACTTCTAGTTTTTCTAGTGATATTGATAGTTCAGAAAAACGCGAGAAATAATGCTTATAGTTAATCATTTGATGAACTCGAGGAAGGAGATACATGTCCAATATAAGTTGATCCAGGTTCCTGGATAAGAGAATAGTGCTCTTTCACACTCCTGCGAAATTGCTTGGCATTCCATTTTTCGACGAACAAAGTATCACCTTTTCGTACGTCAAAGAAAATACCTCACCTGTTCTGAGGAGCTTCAAAACAGTTCAATATATTTCAAGTAAGTTCTTGTTCGTTTTGTTCTAGCAAAACAAACAAAGAGTTGCACAGTAAAAATTACGAAATATTGGTAAATTTATGTTTTTTCTAAGACGTTGCGCGAACGGAAAAAATTAGATTATTGATAAGAATTTAATTTATTAAGGTTATTTAAACCATAAAACAAGCATAAAAAACGAAAGCGTGTTTATTTGAAAAGTTTTAAATAACAGAAAAAATATCGTGATTATTGCAATTTTTCATAAACTTTCAATACGATGCGCGAACGGAAGATGTTAACCAATTTTAATTTTTTTACATCGTTTTTCTTCTTATTTCAGTAGAATACTTTTCCACACTAAAGCGTTCCGAAAAAAATATTTATTTTTTCGACCCATCCTATTGTAGAGTGAGGTATGTTGTGTCGTCACAACAAAACGATGGCGTAAAAACTGTACGAATCGTACGCAAGGAGAATGCAACCAAAAACGAAGATATTTAAGTTCTTATTATTCTAAGACCATTTAGAAAAATATGTAGTATTTACATCATCCCATTACCATCATTACTCCAATACATCAAAGTATGTATACTACAGTCTAGCACGGTGATCCAGCCTCACCCACAGCTTCTCGCTCTCTCTGTTTTTCCAACCGTCGTCTTCGCAGTGCCAAAATAACCCAATGGTAAAAGTCAAAAATCCTACAGAGATCATCTGGACGAACACCACATGTTCTTCTCATGTCGTTGTAACAATAACTGGTGCCAAACAATACCCAATCTTAATATATTCTGCATACCGATGACACAATGGAGTAGGCCTAAAGGTCAAGTCCTTCGAAGAGGTTAAGCGCAAAGGAGTTTCTCATGATGCCACAGGGATGCCATCTCATGTGTTGACCTCGTCTCCTGACCCAAGTTCAAAATTAAGAGGTGTTTTGCTCGTATCTTTCTCTTCGTGGTTGATCCCGGAATGTCGCCCGTTTTTCCAATGCGGCGTAAATTCAACTGCCTCCCCAAGTGCTCCAGCAAGTTACATATTGGTAGTACCTTTAACCTTTAGACTACGATCGGTACAGCAGTTGTTCCTTGATCGTGCCGAGAAGGAATTTAGACTACTCCCGGTACAGCAGTTGTAATTTGAAAGCTATAAGAATCACGCCAAGAAGAGAATTTAGACTTCGGTCAGTACAGCAGTTGTACCTTGAAAGTTATAAAAATCCCGACAAGAAAGAATTTAGACTACTCCCGGTACAGCAGTTGTAACTTGAAAGCAATAAGAATTTCGCCATTTATATCTATAGCCGTAGTAAAAAGGTTACATATAGTTTATGGCCGTATTGAAGACGTTTGTCGTTTAATCTAATTGACTTTGTCCTATTAATTATCATGAATCGATTGAGTATTCATTCTAGTAAATGTCTATTAGTAATGTGCTGAAATCCTATGCGAAAAACAAGCCAAATAGCACCTCGTCTGGAAACATACAGGAAGCTCGATCCATCCCTAATACGCTACCGGCATTTATATTGAGCTTAAGAATGCACAGACCGTGGCCCGCGGGCTTATTCGGTCTTCCGTAGATTTGCTGGAGGCCCACCTCCCCATGTCTTAATCTAACTTGAACAAGTCACACGATCGGTAATTTAGGTAAAAACTTCGTTGCTATATGTTGTATTAAAATGCGCTAGCCTCACTGGGGTCTATATGTATTTGAACACACTTTTTCAGTAATGAACATCAACAAATCAAAAAATATCAACCGTTTGACTGATGAAAATTTAGAATCAATTTCGCTCTTGGCTACTGCAAAAATAGAACCAAATGTTAGAATAATTGTTAAATCAATACTACGTCACGCATCAGATTAAATTCTTCATTTGGTTTTTATTATTTTTCTCTTTTGTAACAATATAAATATAAATAATAAATATCAATAAATACAAATAAAATAAATAACATAATGGATGACTTTCATGGTTTGTCTTTCGACCATCCCATAAGTCACAGTGAATCTAACAAGTCTGAGCATTCCTGATTTAGCTTAATGGAAATAGTTTGTCAAAGAGGAAACCAAGACAAAATGACTAATGGCTTATTTGTCACAGTTACCAGTTGTTACAACTATAGAACGGCTATAGTGGATAAGGTGCAATGTCCTTATTGGTTTTGGAATCAAATATCCTACTGCTATTGAGATTACACGATAGGACTAGTTTCTGGTTTCTTCCAAATTGCTTCTAGGGAACGATAATTAAATACTCTCGGTACGTTATGGCAGAAATTCCTAAGAAATACGCTCTATTTTGTTCTATTGAACCATAGCCCAGCTCCAGCAAGTCGGCATTGGAGTTACGTGGTTTTGTACAAAACTAATCGCTAAACTAGGGGTCAGATTAACCCTACTGGTGACGATTATCTTAGATTCGAAAACTACCCTGTGGTGTCCAGCCTCTAGTACCAAAAAAGCTTGTTCGAAATGGCCACCACTTTTGGGTTCGGGACAATTTGTTTTTCTACTTTAATCTTTAGTCCCTTGGAGTAATTGGTCGATTTTATCTCAACGAGATGTCTCCTCCTTATCAAAAATAACCAGAACTGCGACGAGATATGTCGTCGTAACTTCTTTGACCAAAGTCTAAAAATCTTTTGAAATCAAACTTGTTAAATAACAGTCTAACAGTAATTTAAAAGCAAACTTGGTGGGGTAAACGTAAACAATCTATTACACTTATATCGATCACCACACTTGATTTTGCTTACGGCAGCCTTTTCCCTTTAATACCCTTGTAGATATTATCTTATCCATGGTCATCTGCCTTCACACCGGAGCCGTTTATCGCGTTGCTGTCATCACAGACCCTTTGACGGTTTCTATTGACTTTTTACGAATATTTGGTTTTTTAATAGGCAGGTTTTTCTAGGTCCTCGCTCCATGAGCGATAGATTCTTTTCTCCAAAAAACGCATTTAACGATATATCGAAAGGTTATTGTATAACTAGCTGGGATGATTAAAATATCGTGATTACTAAGTGATTTGACTCTATCTGTTGAAATTTTGTGTGCTATTTTCTAAGAATTACGTTAAGTAATTAAAAGTAGATTTTCAACGTGAGAAATAATTCAAAGAGAAAACCTTTGTAGCAATTTTAAAGACAAAGGAAGCTTAGGGGTATCATCAGAACAACATTCAGACTAGTTCAACGACCACTGTGCTCCCAGCCTAAAATTTCTTTTAAAACCAAACTTCTTTGAAAAAAGACTAAAAGTATTTTTAAAACCAAGTTCACTTAACTAAGTTTACTTTACTAAAAGTCTAACAGTCTTTTGAAAGTAAATTTGCTTAACAAAAGTTTAGCGGTCTTTTAAAAGAAAACTTGCTTAATAAAAGTTTAGTGGTCTTTTAAAAGCAAACTTGTTTAATAAATGTCTAAAATTCTTTTAAAACCAAAATCCTTTAACTAACATCTAAAAGTCTTATAAAACTAAACGTCTTTAACGAAGCCTAAAGCCTAAAATTCTTTTAGAACGAAAATTCCTTAACATATACGTTCAAAAGTTTTTTAAGACCAAACTTGTGCAACAAAAGACTATTAATCTTTTAAGGGGGTCCGGGACACAAAAATCGTCAAATTTTCGAAATTTTTTTTATTATTTTAAGAAATTCTCTGTGTTTTTCTGCTTAAAATGACGTCTAAATCCTGTTTCTATCTCAATTAGAACTAGAGATGTAATAATTTTTGTGGTGCGTTGTTTTGAAAATCTAACACTCTTGACAGTTGTTGTCATGGCAACAACATCTGTCTTTCAAACTTTAAATGCGTTTTTCTCCATGATACATTTTTCAAGATTTCCTGTATTCAAATTGCTATAAGTCAAAAACCGATAAAGTTTAAGGGTTGAAATTTGGAATATATCTTTTTCAAACATTATACTTTAATTTTGATTCAGCAAATTTGAAACAAATATTTACTTTTAAAAATATAACTTTTTAAAAAACAAGTACCTTAAAATTTTCAAAAATTTTCATTCAAATATTTTTCATTTTTTATTAAATTAATATTTTTTAAATTGCTGAATCAAAATTAAAGTTTATAAATTTGTGAATAATTTACTGCAAGAATTTTGAAAATCGACCAAGAATATTTTGAGCCTTTGCAATTTAAAATGACCCCTCTTTTTTTCAAATAATTTTAATTTAAAATTTTTAAAAAACTTTTGGAAAAATTTTGTGTTTCGATTTTGTTTATTAGTTGGATGGGTAATCAGTACAAAAAAATTCAAATTTCTAAATTAATTAATAAAAACATTTTTCTGATGTGTCCCGGACCCCCTTAAAACCAAGCATATTTATCAAAGAGCTAAGTCTTTTAAAACCAAATATAGTTATCAAAAAGCTAAATCTTTTAAAACCAAACATTTATACCAAAAATCCAAGTCTTTTAAAGCAAGCTTTTCTTTAGACAAAAGTCTATAACAATCTTTTAAAACCAAACTTATTTAACACAAACGTTTGAAAGTCATTTAAATCCTAACGCCTTTAACAAATACAGCCTAAAAGTCATTTTAAACCAAAATTGTTTAATAAAAGCCTAAATGACTTTTAAAACCAATCTCTTTTAACAAGTCCAAGAGTTTTAAAATCAAACTTGTTTAACATGTCTAAAAGTTTTTTAAAAGCAAACTTGTTTAATAAAAGTCGCGTGGATTTTCATATATTTCTGTACGAAATTACGGCTGAAATTTATGTCTTCTATAGTAATGTCTACCAAAGTGTGGTCTGCGTGTTCCCAGGGGTACTCAAAAAAGCATGCAATACGTCACTAGCAAAAATAGAGAGCCTTACAAGAAATAATATAGTATTCCACTATTTTCTCCAAACCTTTTGTCTTAAAATCTAAATTTTGTAACCTAAAACAATTAGTATTAGATTCCATTTTGCATTGATTTGAAATTTGTTGAGAATGGATAAACTTTGAAATTATCATATCTTTACCCTCCTGGTTGTTGTCTCGAACAGGTGATCTCAAAGTTAGCAAGACTCACCAGATCTTGATGGACGAAATATCTCGTCAGAGGAAAAGTGACTAGATCTTGATCTAGTCACTAAAAAAAATATGGGAAATCGTGATGACATGATATCTTGTCATCACGCAAAATTGCCCAGATCTGGATGACTGAGATACACAATTCAATTAATAAATATCGTCATCTGACAGTGGTTCAAAATCAGTTTGTGTTGTCCGTGGACCTTTCCCCTTTTGGGATTGATCCCGGTAGGGCTTCAATAAACCGTTGTGTAGCTCTAGTACCACGTTAATTAAAAATACAATACCAATACCATACCAATTAATAAATAAGAGATTGAGTAAAATTGTTTATTTAATTTTAGTTTTTCTCTCTGCTAGAGAGCTTTAAACTGTCATAAATCCTTAATGTGCAGTTTTAAGGTTTTTAATGCCTTAAATATAGCTATAACTCGATCGACATCTCTTATGTTCTAACGCAGGTCTCATATGCTCCATGTTTATAACACCCGAAAAAATATTTAATTTTTAAGGAGGTCTTTCGAATAAAAAGTTTGGGAACCACTGTTTTATAGGTTTATCTTACACGCGACACAATAAGAAAGTAGCCCGTTGAAAGTAATGGAATAAATAGAACGCGCTTTTTGCGTCGCCGGCGATTAGAGGATTAAGACACGTCGATAATTATGTTAACGAATTCATTAATTTGACCAACAAAAGCCCTAAGTCTGCGTGACTTATACTGAACACGGTCATTCATACTTCACTTCTGACTGCACCACATTTATAATTATGACGAATGATTCAAAATGCAAGTAATCAAAAAGACTCCAGATTCAACAAACTTGAACGGAATAAGTAATCTTTTGAATGGATATGAATCGTGTTATGCCAGCATTCAAGTACAATGATTCCTGACCTCTGACCTATGTGGACTCCAACTCAAACTCTTGAGTGATATAAGGGTTATTCACACCCATTTCAGCGAATTGAAGATTACGTAACATGCAGGAGTGAACTGGGGCAAAAATTAGGTTCCAGCACTTTGGGAGTACTAGTGTACTTTCACTAGCTACTATTGGACATAGGAATTCATCATAACAGGAAATTAAATAAAACCAATAGGGATTGGTTTTTTATAGCGTAAGGGCCTGATCTGGTCAATCTGGGGTAGACAATGTATACATTTAATACTCTGTATTTCTTAAATAGAAGCCTAAATCTAAAAAATAAAAATACAAAATGTACCAAATATGGGTTGAGTAATTGAATTAACCGCGCACTGGTGCGATCGAACGGGATATTGGGATCAATAACGAAAGGAAAGATCCGAGGACACCTCATGATTTGGAATCGCCTAAGCTGTCTCCCTACTCTCTAAACTACACCACGTCAATGTGAGGACATTTGAGGCAACGACAGATATAACGTGCACCAGCCCCTTTTGTCATCGGCGGTTTTTGGTTGGGTTCGAACTCCTAACCCTCCGGTTGCTAATATGTTACTCTTCCAACTGTGTTACCTCGGCCACATCTAAATAAGGAAAGACGAAAAAAAGCGAAAGCCTATAAAATCGCTGGAGAACAAATCGCTAGGGAACCTCGAAGTTGTGAAGAAAACAAATAGGTAGATAGGCAAGAGTATTTTAGCTAACGTCGCATTGAAGCGACAAAACAGGTTATTAGTGATGGTCCGGGATCAAGCTCGAAGGGAAAGATCGTCACCTGTGAGCTGACATCACACTCTCCAAACTTCCACACCACGCCAACATAAGGACGACAGATATAACGTGCATCAGCCCCCTTTGTCCACGGCGGTCTTTGGTTGGATTCGTACTCCCAAACCTCCGGTTGCTAATCTGTTACTCTTCCAAATGGATTATCATGGCCCGGAAACAAATAGAAAAATGCTTTAACTTAAAGGGGTCTGGGACTCAAAATTCTAAAATCTTCAGTTTAAAATTTTTTTTCTTCTGAATTTTTTTCTGTAGGTATGTATTGTATTTTGAAATTACAATAACTATTTAATATTTTCAAAACTTTAAAATTTTATTTATTAGAATTTTTAATTATTTATTAAAAATATTTTGTAACAAATCACTTCATTTTTGTATTAATTACCTTCCAAGAGTTCATACTATAAATTGTCTTCGGGATTTTCGGTTAAAACAATTAGAAATTTTTTTTTAAATATTTTGTTCAAAAACGTGGTAAAACACATAGGGAAAAAACACATAGGCACAAAGTTCGAAAAATTATTAAAAAAACCCCAACTAATATATATGTACATACAATTGCTGAAGACAAATTAAAGAAATATATTTGAAAAGTAAATGTTGAAAATTTCGTTCATTTATGACAAGTAGTTCTTAAGTTATATCGATTTTTACTACTGAAATCCAATTTTACAAAAAATAAGAAAAAGTGCGTTTAGAATTATCATGGCTCAATGCATTTGCAGCTGTCATGTTTATAAAAATTTGAATATTTTCGGTTCTACGCATAGTAAAAACAATTTTGAAGTGTCATTTTATTTAGAAATATCTATATTATTTTTTAAGATTATAAAAAAATAATTGGACTTTTTTTTTCATATTTTGAGTCCTAGGCACCCTTAATATAGCATACTCTAAATGTTAATAAACTTATAGTATATATTAATTACACTCTTTTGGGGAATTCTACAGTCAAGTATGGAACAATCACAGATTATAGTCGTGAAAATGACAACATAGGCAAAGTTCAAAGACAACATAGGCAAACAATATTTCCTACATGTTAGCTTACCTCAAATGTTTGAAGTATATCTTTCTTTATTTTATTTTCTAAATGAGTTAATATCGAGCCGTCACATATTGGAAACCTACGGTCATATTGAGATGTTCCATATTAAGTTTTTTTTTTCACTGACGTAGTATTAAGTCGATAGTATTTGTGTACGTGTGGATGGCAACCGATGGTTGTAAACAATAAAAAATCCATCGCAACGAGATTCAATCACCAGTTTTGCAGCCTAGTTTAGTATGCTTGATTTGAAATGTTGAGCTGCATTTAATATTCATGCACATGGAAGCACCCGGAGTTCTAATGAAATTCTCTAAGTCTTAATATTGAAGGCAATATTAAAAATATGGAAGGTGGAAATAATCACAGAAAGAAAAATGTAAACGAACTTGAAAATATGCATAATCATCAAAAATACCAAGGGGGTCGAGAGATAAAAAATTATTAAAAGTGTGTCAGACTGAAGCGAAACTATAAAACATTAAAATTGATTATAAAATAGTAAAATATAAGTGATAAATCAATCTAGTATTTGGTTAATAAAACTATTAATATAGGAGAGAAAACCGGTTGAAGTTACGAGGGCTGTACAATAAAGAATGATCAGAATTTTTTTAAAGGTGATTAAAAAAAAATCAAGAAAATAAAATTCATATTGAATGTGTAGCGGGATAAGTGGAGAATAGATAGCGCAAGTTTCACGGTCTTGACGTCATTGTTCAGGTCTTGGCAGCCTGCCAAGGACGCCTAGTTTTACTTTCGCCTACGGCAAAAATGGATGTGACACGCGAAGTGCAAAACACTGCATTGAAGTTTTGCTTTCGCCTTTAAGATTGTCAGATCGTCTGATCTTTCAAAACCCAATGTCATGTATGTTTCCCACTCTCCATATAGTCCTGATGTACCTATGTGATTTTTTTCTTTTCCCGAATTTGAAGAAACATCTCCGGGAAAAGCGGTTTTCATCGTCACAGGAAGTGATAAAAGTTGCACGGGCGATTTTGAAGGACCTGTCAAACAATGGCTTCCAGCATGTGTTTGAAGACTGGAAAAGAGGTGGGATAAGTGCATTGTATATAATGGGGAGCATTTTGAGAGAGACCTTAAAAATTTAGAGGATTAGTACAGAAAATTATATTTTATAATTTTATGATCATTCTTTATTGCACAGCCCTCGTACTTGCTTGCAAAGTTATCGAAATACTGCATGTTTCTCGATGGAATCCACCACGACTGACCAGGAGGCTAAAGGTGTCGCTTTTAAGAAACTGGTAGACTGAAGCGTTTTGTTATGAATTTGAATCTCGTAAGCGTACGGAAGATGGACTGTTTAAAATTTCCTGGTTTCTTCAAGACGATACGGAAATGCAGGACAGATTCCCCTGAGGCCTCCAAGAAACCTTCTAGTTATTCCATGGTTCCCGGATTTACTGAGACCACCCCATTTTCGCCATGGAAATACTTGAATGATCAAAAGTCCATGCGTTGGCATTGGAGAAAAAAGAGTTCTCGGTGATGCTGTATAATGTGAAACCTACTTCTTTAAAATAGGAAATATGAAGAATTCTATTTCAGTAAAGTTGATAAGGGTAAAATAAAGAAACTAATATTTCCCTTATCAACTATATTATATATTGAATGGAAATATACAAAACTGTGTAATAAAGCTTCGATAATTTGTGTAAACATTTAAACCAGGGGTCGTCGGACTTCTATGACCCTTCAAGAGTTTCTTGACTTTTTATCGACCCCCTTTATTTTACTATTACGTAATTATGAGAGGACAAGCAAAAATGGTGCTTTTGAGAGTTCTTGGATTGTTTATTTTATAGTTACAGAGTGCTTGTGTGGTATGTTTAGTATACATTATTTATAGTGGTTTAAGTGGGTCTGGGACTCAAAATTCTAAAATCTTCAGTTTTAAAGTTTTTGTTCTGAAATTTTCTCTGTAGGTATACATTGTATTTTGAAATTATAATAACTATTTAATATTTTCAAAACTTTACAATTTTATTTATTATTTATATTATTATGAAAATGTTGACGTTGGAAAAATTGATCTGTCGCAAAATATTTTATAACAAATCACTTCATTTTTTCATTAATTGACTTCTAAGAGTTCACTCTATAAATTGACATCGGGATTTTCGGTTAAAACAATTAGAAAAAATAAAAAAAATATTTTGTTCAAAAACGTCATAAAACACATAGTGTACAAAGTTCGAAAAATTATATTTAAAAAAAACCTAATATATATACACACAATTACTGAAGTCAAATTAAAGAAATATATTTGAAAAACAAATGTTGAAAATTTCGTTTATTTATGAAAAGTAGTTCTTAAGTTATATCGATTTTTACAAGTGAAATCCCATTTTCAAAAAAGGAGAAAAATGGCGTTTAAAATTATGAAGGCTCCTTGGATTTGCAGCTGTCATGTTTATAAAAAGTTGAATATTTCTGGTTCTACGTATGGTAGAAACAAAATTGAGGTGTCATTTTATTCAGAAAGATCTATATTATTTTTTAAGATGGTAAATAATTGCACTTTTTTTCATATTTTGAGTCTCAGACCCCTTTAACGTCGGTCGAAGGAATATGCTTTTGTTTTTCAAGTCCTTCTTAACATTACATATTTTATAAAAGCGATAGTATACAATTTACTAAGGCTTTCAATGTGAAAGGTGTGCTTCGTTTCTATTGACAAGAGCAATGTGAGGGTCAAAATTTGTAAATTATATACTGAATTATATACATTTTAACAATTCTGTCTTATATTTTTCAAACGACTTTTGAGCCCGAATTGACCACTTTGGCGACCAGTGATCTAAACTCATTACAAAAATTGCAAACTCAAATGTAATCCAGAAAATATTTTATAAATTAAAAAAAATCCAAAATGAAACATTGAAAGCATATTTTATTCAAAACACACTACGCCGCCTTTCGTTCGAATATTTCTTTAGAATGGTAATTTAAGCTTTGTATATTTCCAAATAAAACTAACTACATTCTAAAATAGCTCTTTTTTTAAAACTACAGTTAAAACAGGGCTTTCATAACGTTTAAAAAATTTTAAGCTTCTACTTTTTTACCTTACCCCTCAGAGCAAACCATTACCAAACGAACATTAACCGGATTTGTTTTTCGTTTGTTCTTCACCAGATTAAGAGTTCCTACACGTGTTTTGCGTTTCTTTCTCCTGGGTAATTTTAGAAAAAAAAATTAAGTTCAGTAATTATTTATAGAAGCTTTTCTTCTCCGTTTGTATGGTTGAAAGTGTTAGATCGGAAAGTTGAGGTTATTAGATTAGGAAATGAGAATAATTTACTTACATCCCAGATGGGGGCTTAAGCATGTAAATTAAATTTATGAAAAACGCTCAATGATATGAGCAGGTAATGAAAAACAACTTATTTTAGCTGTTACTGAAGATGTTAAAATATTATTTTTGGGGTTTATATCTATTGTTAATTATATTCAGTGACCAAAAAGTCACTAGACCATTTAAAAATAGAATAACTCTTTTATGTATTACACACACAAATTCATATTTATTCTGTTATAAACAATGAATATACTTCTTGGAAATTATTTTAAATTAGTTTTGTAGATTGTATTTGTTAGTTGCTTGTTTAGATGGTGGTTGTCCGACCTCAAAATTATGAAACGTAAACTCTTTAAGTTAACCCAATTGATTGTTGATTTTGTAGATAAAATTGAATTATTTACTCGTTGCTCTGTCGTGAATTTTCTATAACTATTTTACAAGGATTACATAGAAATAATGAGAAAAAAATTGAAAAAATTATTAGCAGAAAATATCCTTTTGTATATGGTGCAGAAATGTGGCAAATAAATCTATATTATTTGTATTTTGACGAATGGTAGCAAACGAATATTGACACAAAGAAAAATGGCAGATAAAACTGTTTATAAACTATACTGAATCCCTAAAAAAGTTTTAGAACTGCTAAGCACGAAAGAAGTAAAAATTACAAAGTATCATCAATAATTCGATAAAACATTTGATAAATATAGATTAATTTAAAATTCTTTACTTCTTTACACTAGAGAAGTTACACGTGGGATGCTGAAAACTATATCTACTTTCCATCAGTTGGAACATTTTTTAAAATTAAAAATCGCTTAAGACATAAATCTTCAGGATATTCTTGCCAAGTTTGACAGTTTTGACAGTCTACGAGGTTTGTATATTTTTAACTCTCACAATTTCTAAGGCCTGGCCGAGTTTTCGACGACAGATGTTCAGAAAAATAAAATTAAATACATCGTAGAAGTAATATGAAATGCATTATCAGATCATACCATTCTTAGGACTGTACGGTCAGTTTTACTACACAAAGGCCAAATAGACCAGTACGTATAGCTTAAAGCGGATTCCGACTAATAAGGTCAACCATTACGTGTCATAATATATGAGGTTTAGTGTTCTAATAGTCTTGTATGAAAGTGTATCTAGATACCCATCCATATACCTTAACCTTAATATACCTGTCTTATCTCACTCAGGAGTGGTGGAATGCCAGATTACACAGATTAATCGAAAAGTAACAAAAGTAAACGAACTTTAATACTACCGTCTAATATAGCGTGTCTCCCTTGAAAAGGCAGCTGTCACGTGGTCTTGAACGAGTATATTAGTTAAATTAGGGGTCTGGTAGTAGCTTTCATAAAGCTCTTACAAAACTGGCGTCTTGAGCGCAGATTCTGGAACTAAATTGCAGCGTAGATTCTTGTACTAAATTTATTTTTCGGTGCAGAAAGCGATAGGAGTTATGATGAGTCGGCATGAGGGTAAACATCTTTGACGATAGCCATTCATGCTTTTGCGTACGGCAGCCTCATCCCAACGGGCTTTCCACACCTATTCAAAGTTCGACAGTCCCAAGGTGGACTGCTGCCTTCTCGTCAGAGGCCAAAATATAGTAATCTAGTTGGTAAGAATAGCAATATGTTAGTCTAAACATTGTGGCGTGCAATCAAGAACACAAGCATTCGAGAAAAAAAATTTTGTTTCTTAAAACGAGTAACCAAAGAGTAATAGAATTATAGCTCTCTCGTGCGTTTTGTACAAACTTGCGCAATAAAGAAGGATCACACGTCGTCTGTTGTTGGTATTAGCCAAGATATTCACTTTATACTCTCCACAACCTCTTATTTTACAAGAGTTTTAGAGTTTCATAAATGTTATTATATGAGAGATTGATTATCTAGATGTCACATTTATATACGTTGGCCTTAATATATCTAGAATAATTATTTAATTTCCATAATTCCTTCAAGGGGAACGTCACACCTTTTCAAAAATAGACAGACCCAAGATGAACTGCCTTCTCATCAGAGCCCACACTATAGTAATATAGTAGTTAAGAATAACATTTTGTGTTATTCCAAACCTCCTATTATAAGAGTTCCAGTATTGTTCATGCATGAAAGATTATCTGGATTTTCCACATTTATGTACGGTGGCCTAAATATATCTATAATAATTATATACTTTCCATAATTCTTTCAGGAGGAACGTCAGACCTATTTATAAATAGACAGTCCCAAGGTTAACTACCTTCTCTTCAGAGAAAACACCATAGTAATCTAATAGTTAAGAACAATTCAGGGTGTCCATAAAAGAATGTCCCAGTTTCAATGGTATATTATGACATTTTAATTTAGACTATTTACAACAAATCATATCAAATTGAAGGTAAACTCACCTTGTTTTTCTTACAAATGTTCAATATGTGCACTTTTAGTTATACGTCACACATCCAACCTAAAGTCCAATTCTTACCGTAACAGGGGTGGCTTACCTGGATATGTTGAAAGAATGTCTCTTTCCTCAATTTGTTGAGGGTGAACCTGTAAACTTTATTTGGCAACAAGATGGAGCCCCTCCCCAATGGAATCTCTCTGTACGAGAGTGGTTGAACGTAGAAGTCCCTGACCGTTGGAATGATCGAGACGACAGCTCTTTTTCGCTGGTCTCCACGTTCTCCTGACATAACGCCATGCGATTTTTTTTTATTTGGGGATTTATAAAAGATCGTGTCTGCACTCCGCCACTACCTGATGATTTGACAGAGTTGAGACACAGAATTGAAGATGCTATTGCTCCGAACTTGTTAACCAAACTGTGGGAAGAATTGGACTTTAGGTTGGATGTGTGCCGTATAACTTAAGATGAACATTTTGAACATTTGTAAGAAAAACTAGGTGAGTTTACCTTCAATTTAATAAATGATTTGCTGTAAATAGTCTAAATTAAGGGGAGTTAGTACCTTTAAGACCTTGCGTTGCTCGCGAAAACATACTTTTTTCGATTCATCATAAATAATTGAGTTTTGTATATTGTAGTATGAAATTGATACAGTTTAAAGATAATTGTATGGCTTTCAAAAAACTGTAGTCATATTTGTAATTAAAAACATCTATTTTTATAAAACCTAGCAAAACTTATACATAATTTCTTCGTTTTGAAATTTACCCACTTAACTTTCCCACAAGATAACTTTTGAAAGATGCACTATAAAACCCAAATGTTTGCACCAAATTGAAGCACATGAATGTCTTAATTCTGTGAACTAAGGAATTTGTGATATTTGAAGTACAAATATTTATAAAAATTAAAAGTATTAAAATAAGTCAACTTTGAAATTTTTTTAGTTATGTATGGACTCATAAATAAAAAACTATAGCTCTCATACACAAATACATAGTTCAGAGAACTAAGATCTTCTTTTAGAATAACCATACAAAATTTCTTAACTCTACGTTTATTAGTTTTTTTTTTAAACTTGAGGGAAAGTCAAGTGGGTAAATTTCAAAACGAAGAAATTATGTATAAGTTTTGCTAGGTTTTATATAAAAAAATAATTTTAATTACAAATATGACTGCTGTTTTTTAAAAGCCATACAATTATCTTTAAACAGTATCAATTTTATACTACAATATAAAAAATTCTATTATTTATGATGAATCGAAAAAAGTATGTTTTCGCGAGCAACGCAAGGTCTAAAAGGTACTAACTCCCCTTAAACTGTTATAATATACCATGGAAACTGGGACATTATTTTATGGACACCCTGTATTTCATGTTATTCTAAACCTCTTATATTGTAAGATGTTTAGAGATCTAGTAATGTTGATATATGATAGATTATTGGATTCGACATTCATATACGTCGGTCTTAATAAATCTAGAATATTTATATACTATGAAATTCTTTCAGGGGTTATGTAACTCCAGGAAACCCCCTTGACAGGTTAAATAAACTGTTCGCAATTTTACATCCCTATCACAGGATTCATTCGAAACTGCAATAACCTTCACAAGGCAATGAATCAATGTGCTCTGCAATTTGCATGTTCCTTCCTCAACCCAATCTTGCCAATGCAACATTTCCTCTGTCACCCAGTGTGAATTACGCGCATTTGTGTTCGCGTAACCTTTTCACCTTGAGGATAACGCGACTGTTTCCTAGTAATTGACGAATACGAATTATGATTAGCAGAAGAGACGGATTCTATAAATAATGGCCGCTCGGCTAACGACGGTACACAAATATTTGATGACGGTGTATATTAATAAGTACATTATGGCTACCTCTTCCGGAGGAAAAATTAGCGAATGGAGAAACGGTCTCTCCAATTATGATCCGATCCGGCTTAAATCATGATTGTGCAGGATTTATATGCTTGTTTCCTTGGCGAGAAAGTCAAAGGGTCATTTTGATTGTTCGTTGTACCAGAGGTTTAAAACCACGACTCGGCAAGGTGGAATTTTACTAATTGCTGGCGGTTACACTATTTTTGTTGACGTCCATTTAACGAAACACGAGATATTTTCATTGCAACAGTTATCACACACACACACACACACACACACAAAAACTTTAAAAAATTAAAATATCATCAAAGAAATTTAGAATTGAATACAAAGGGCTACCTAATGACTGACACCATCACACACCCGTGCTTAGTGTCGTTAGACTTGTTGAACTGCGACAATTTTGCAGTTTAAGACATCGACCGCGACCACTCCCATTGCTCATTACTTGATTCAGGACGATTTTTTTTAATTTACTGCTTTACAGATTATTGGTCATTTCACTATAATTTACTGATGATTACTTCGCTACTGTTAAAACAGCGTTCCTGAAATAACTTTTTGTAAAATCTATAGCACTGTTGTAGTTTTGTAATAACCTATCCAATCTATGCTAGTGATGCGACATCTACAGCAAAGCATCGATGTTCAAAATTAAAACATCGATGTTGATAATACACCGTCCCTAAAAACATTGATGTTTTTAAAATTCAGTGTATTTAAACTTCCCCCCTCCCTATTTCTTAAAACTGGTTTAGCAACTAGTGATGCTACATCGGCTCCAACACATCGATGTTTTTTAATAAAACATCGATATCGATGTCGCATCCCTACTTTTCAAACCCTTTACCACTTTGGTCTAAAAGTATGATCAATTTGCTGATTATGAAAATTATGCTACTTGGTTATTTTTTAAATTTTTATAACGGTACTTTAAAAAAAACATCGACAGCGTACAAACATCGACAAGTATAAACATCGATATTACGAAAATATCGACTCCAATACATCGATGTTTTTTAAAAAACATCGATGTTTTGAAAACATCGACATCGACATCCCTAATCTATACGTATAATATTTTTTATGGTGTATGTAGAAGGAAAAAAAACTGTACCAGTTTAAATGAGTGGCTAGGATTAACAGACCATTACACAGAGGTGGCATGCCTACCGAGAATGTTTTGTCACATAATATATTACATCGCGTATATACATTATATAAAATTATTATATACTGCAGTTAAACATATAGGAGGCATTCAGAACTAAAGTGAATCAAGTCTATTTTATAGTATTTTGAGATACATCAAAGCTTAAGTTTCTTCTACGGGTGTACTTTTCCTACTCCCCGGGCTTTTCTTCTGCCATTTATCGGGAACCAAAGGTACTAGGGACTTGATTTAAAAAGGCACTAAGAAGTTTCAAATTGAGGTGCACGAATACACTAGAAGAATGTTTTGTTAATTTTTACTTTAAAAATCCAGCTTTTTTTTTACCACAAGCAAGTGTTGTGTTCTTAAAATCATTTCAGGAAGAAAAAATCAGATTGTGCAAACAATTAATTATCTAATTAGGTATAATTAACATATTTTTTGAAACACTATATCTCAAATTCTAATTTGTTCAGAAAGATGATTTTTATTGGAAATTATTCATAACATATTTTTCATGTTTTAAGCTTCTATCACAAGTTATTACAAGAAATAGTATATTTTTTACATCTTTTTAATCAAGGAAGCGTAAAAAAATAAGCCTTTTTTCCGGAATTTCAACATTAAAAAATCAATTAAAAATCTATTTATTTACTAAATACTCTGATTTAGGTTCAAAACATCTACTGTATTACTTAGATCGAAATGATGCGAAAATAGTTACAATAAGTGAATTCACTGTGGAGTAATCAGGTTTTTTAACAAAGCATTCTATTGCAAAAACGTAGTTCTTCAGAAATCGAGTTTAATGGTTTGGAAACATGGCTTTTCATGGAGACACAGTACCTAACGTAAATATTTGTAGCTAAAAACTTATTTAGAATATTTACAAGATCTTGGCATCGTTTGAAAGCTAAGAAATTGGGAAATATTTTGAATTAATAAAAATAATATTGATATTCTGGTCGATTTTCTTGATGTCTAGTGAATACTAACACCTTAAAGGAATTTGGTTGTGTGATTATCAGAGTTTGACCAGAAAATGGACTTGATCCACTTCAGTTCTGAACGCCTCGTGTATTGAATGTTAATTTCTCAGGATTATCAAGTTCTGAAAAGTCCATGAATTTCGTCGTACCAATCATTTTTAACCTCGAGGTCTTGTTAGAAGCAATGTTCCCGAGTTAGGCAATTTTAAGGAGTCGGCACGTGCTTTGATTTGCTTTGATGCTGCTGTAAGGGGGATGACTCATTTCAATTTCCAACATAGGACCAATTGATTTTTTAACCCTCCAAGTCGTCTGAATTAGAAATCTCGTACATCGCGATCTAACTCATTTTGCCAGTTACGACAATTAGCAAACTGAGGGTTACGAGTTCGAATCCAGCCAAAGACTGTCATGTACAAAGGTGGCTAGTACGTTAAATCTTTCCAAGTGGTTCCGACGAGATATCTCGTCCATCAAGATCTGACAAATTTTGCTAACGACAAGACATATCGTCCTCAAGACGTTGCAGATTTTTTCTATGATGACGAGAACATGACCTAGTCATTTTTCTTATGATCGTACTTGTGGTTTCTTCTAGTGACGAGGTATCTAGTCCAATAGAATCTGGTCAGTTTTGCGTTTGACAAGGTAACTTGTGGAGACAATCACCTGGAGGGGTAGTGACAGTATAACTAGGGAGGAGTTAGTTAAGCATGTACCGCTTACAATGCATAGGTTGCTAGTACAGAAGAGAGAACCCCACAGAGTCATGGCAACCTACTTGTGATACAGAAAAATATCAAAGAAAAGATCAGAAATCCTTTGCTGTTGAGAATATTTTCATAAGAAACTGCGTTTGGTTACGAAACTAATGTCGCTGGTTACAATCACTGTCAATGCAAGTCAGAGTGCTTAGACTGAAGAATTAAAGGGGAATTGATCTGACAGTAGGAAGATACATTTCGGTTTTAGTAACAAGAAACAAACTATAAAAACCGAGAACTTCCAATCTTAGAGGAAAATTACTCTAGACTCAGTGTTTTTCGCTCTTTGAGGAGTATATCTAGACTAAATGTATCCGTGAAGTGGCAAGTTATGTTTATGACAGAGCATCTCAGTGTAAACAAAAAAAAATCATCGGAAGATGAAGATTTTACTTCTCGTTACCCAACATGGAATGGTAATGGCAATTTTTTTAAATTAACGTTGTAACGTTGTACTAGAGCAACGCAACGGGGTATTGACGTTGTTCCGGGATCAATCCCCTAATAGAAAGATCCGAGGACAACACCACTAAATTTTGAACCACGGTTAGATGATGAGGTAACACCTGAGCTGGCACCCCGCTGCCCAAACTTCCACACCAACCCAACACGGGTTCTTTTGGCCACGACAGATTTAAGATGCACTAGCCGCCTCTACACCATACGCTTACAGACATCAATGCGCCGACTCCGATTCGAACCAGGAAACTTCCGATCTAGAGGCGAACACCTTAACCCCCAGACCGGTTGGTCGTCTACCCAAAATGGAATAGGTACAGGTAGCACGTTCTATCACTAAAACATTAATGCCATTTATATTCAGCATTACAAAAAGAGACTCTCACGAATTTGGGAGAAATTTAGGTTTATGGGTAGTTAATTAACGTCGCTCTAGAGCAACACAACGAGCTATTGGTGACGGGATCAATCCCCAAGTGGAATATCCCGGGACAATACCACGTAATTTTGAACCATTGTCATATGACGAGGTGAATTTACACACCATGCCAACGTAAGGACTTTTTTTGAGGCCTTGATAGATTTAACATGCTCAACCATTTACACGACGATCTTTGGCTGGACTGTGTTTTGAACCCTTCAGTTGCTAAACAGTTGCTCTACCAACTGGGATACCGTGTCCCTCGTTTTGGAGGAAGAAATATTGCGGTTGACAATAATTTTTTTTCTTTGTTTATCTGTTGTTCCCATCATCAGTTTACAGTTTCGTATAATTGAATTGATATAATCATTTTAAATGCAAGTAGCTTATATATTTAATTTTAGCAATTGAAGGGTTTGCTGCAAAAGGAGGTAGCTCCAATTTTTCAAGTTTTTGGAAAACTATAAGAAAACGTTTGTAAATTCTAAGTTAGGTTAAAATATTCTTTTTGATAAATTTCCTTAATTTTTCATAACTAACGATTGAAGGTTACATCTTTTTTTTTTTTTGCACCAACCGAAAGAGTTTTTACTTTACCACAAGATAGTACATGCAGCTCCTAACTAACCTTTTTGTAGCTATCTATTTTTTGCAGCAAACCCTTTAATTTTGAAAAACCCGCTGTATTTAATGGATATTTCAGTGAGGTATCTCATTAATAACAAAACTGATCATATCTTGATGGACGAGAAAGATTGTCGTTCGAAGAAAACTGACCAGGTATTGATATCGTTATCATAAAAACAATCCGTAATATTTTGATGAGACATCTCGTAATTAACGAAGTTGGTAAAATCTTGATTGAAGAGATATCTCGTCGAAACCACTTGGAGGCACACCTCTTATAAAATAGAACCGTGAACCAAAGAAATTTTACAGACTGCATTTAACTCTTGTTTGGGATTATGTTTTTGTCTGTTAAGACTTGAAGCAGGTGTATTTTTTAGTCTTGATGACTTAAACCTTCTTTGCATGATTTTTTCTTTATTGGTGACATAAATCAAGATGATATAATTCATGTTCAAAATTAAAGGAAAAATGGTTAAAAAAATCTTAGTATATATTTATAGTATAAATTTAGCAAAAAACAATAGGATGGTATCATGTGGTATTTTTTAAATTAAACGCAAACTTTTTCAGAAATTGCTCTAAAAATAACAGAAACACATGTTACAAACCTTTCTTCCACTCATTTTCACTTTTTTAGCACAATAGAAACTCAAATATAATAAAACAAAATTAAAAACGAAATCATACGTTTATTGCAACTACAACAAACAGCGGAATGACAACTTCAAGCTCGTTTTACTAATAGTGACACTTGCTTATTTTTGACAGCTATGTTTTTTTTTATGCAATGGACATTAAAAAGGTATCCAGACACGATCAACTTAAAGTGAACTTGTTCTTTTATATAATTTTTGGGCATTCAATGTTATGATGGAAATTTCCACCATTATGCAAAGAAGGGTTAAGGTTAGGAATTAAGAGCTTGGACTTGAACCGGAAATGGCATCCGTGTTCCACACTGTCCTTTAGACTACGGCCGGTATAGCAGTTATACCTTTAAAGTTATAAGTATCACGCCAGTCATATTTATAGCCGTAGTCAAAAGGTTATTTTGAATCAGTGTAAGTAGCAATAGATCAAATTTGGTCATTTTTAAAATATCGGGTATTTGTATTTTCAATTAAATATAACGCTTTAAAACGTGGTATTGTAAAGTCAGAATCGATGCAATGATAAAAGTTTCCAACTGATACTAAATCATTTCATTTGGTAGTGGATATAGGATATGACTAAATGTCCAAGAAGATAGTTTTGAGGTAAATGTGTGCATTAAGTTGTATTTGATTGGCAACATTCTCTCTAAGAAATATTTAATACCGTGCAAAGTTTCACTGTGGCGCGGAAAAAGAACTAATGGTTTTTGCTTGGCCAGAATGCAAAACTCAGACTTCTTACCATGAATAATTCATTCTTTGCATTTTTCGACTTGGTGCTATTTCTTCGAAAGCTCACGATTTCTTATTTCAAAATGTTTATCTGCCTGGTCGAGTCCCTGAGAGAGACACCGTTAACTGTTCTGATTGTTTTAAGGGTAATAATTTTAATATTAAACAACGATTAATCTCAAAACTCATTTTGATTTCAAAACTTTAAATTTTCTTTACATTTTCAAGCTGGGTTTACATTTTTTGTTGGTTTAATTGCAAGAAAATGTCAAATAATATGTATTCGCAAGTGAATGGGATGCAATTGAAATGAACGCTCAGTAACCAAAGGTGTAGCAACGACTGAAATATGAAATTTTTTCCATTAGAAATAAGAATTATCAATTTATTGAAGAAGAATGAAGCATATCAAAGATATGTTTCTATGTGTATGTCTTAGTATGATAACACTACAAGAATATTAATAAGTGCTTTAGTAGCAATGTGATCTATAGAACCCGATATATTCTTTCCAGCAGACTTTACAGCTAATAATCCATATATATATATATATATATATATATATAATTCTTACGTGGCACGCAAAAAAGATGTTATTTGTAATCGCTTTTTGGCAACACTGTACGATTTTTTGTTTATCGCGAAGTCTCGCGCATCGATTGAATTTATAGCGTTATCGGATGAAATTTTATTGAAAAAAAAAAGGAAATTTTAATGAGCTGTTGCAGTTAGTTTATAATAGAAATCAAAGAAAGCGGAGGATCTTTTCAGGGCCATTTAAAAAACTGTCCTTTTCAGGGCCAACAATTATAGTTCAACAAAACGCTTGCACTACAACTTTCGGCAACAAACTCAATGAAAAAGTGTGGGTCGTTTGAGTGCTGGGAAAATGTACACACAAACAACATGCTGGGTATTCAATTTCCAAAGCAACGCTCACATTTCGAGTCAAAATTTGCACAAAGTTTTCATTTGAATTCTGATTTTAGAGATACTGTATATATTTTTCTGTAATACAGCAAATTTAGATTTGAAAAACATTTTTTTGGTAACATATTTTGTAAACAATCCCTTCTGCTAGGACACATGTCTTCATTGAGGCGAGCGAATTGAGCATAGGTTCGCGCAGCGAACCAATGAGGATTGCGAAGCAATCCTCCGGGGGTTGGCGAGCGTTAGCGAGCAGGGGGCAGGCTCCCTAGTATATATATATTTCACTAACGTACGTGGCACAGAAATCGCGGTTATTTGTCAATCACTGAATGGCAACAAAAACAAACTACGATCTTGAATCTACCCTTGAATGTAAATGTTGTGCATATTTTGATTTTAATTAGGAAGCTACAGAGTGGTATAAGAAATGCTCGAAAGAAAGCGAGACGTTCTAATGAAAACTTTGAACTTTCAGAAGAACGAGGGTAGATTAGAAATCTCTTGAACTGTAACAAGACGCCGGCCACTAGCCGCCTTGATGACTAGCATAATGAAGTTACGAATTCTTATCTGATCAATCATGACACATCGTTATTCCTCACCTTAATATCTTCGTTGTTTGTTTCTTATGGTACAATGGTCATGTTTAGCCAATATGAGCCAAATGGAAGTTTCACTGACACTATAGAGAGAAATACACTCGGGGTAAGGATCTGCACCACCTACAACTCGCAAGTTGCTAGTGCAGCTTGCAAACTCACTGATCCACCTCCGTGACATCTCAAAAATCAAATACCTACGTAGCGTAAGAAAATGTACTGTCAAAAAATGTTTCTAAAATCCCGATTTTTCCGAGATCGACCCAATTTTAACTCATTTTATGACGACGAAATTTCTTTCAACACTCTTCTAAGCCGTTTACCGAATAGTTTGAATAAAACCACACATATTCAAAGCCCCAAGGAAACCCAATGGATTGAAATATCTACATTGAACGTCACGGACCGTGTTAAGAAAAGCTGATGGGAACGTAATCATAGTCCGGGATCGTTCATTCATAAGCCGCCATTTTATTTTTTATCGAGAATTCTGCTGTAAATCACAGAAGATAGAGTTAAATCCTCGCGTATTTTGAGGATAAAGAGGGACTTTTGAATGGCCATTTCTTCTTTTTACAAATCGTGGGGCTTCAAAAGCGGAGGTGGAAGTTATTCTATTTTCATTTTAATGAAACAAAGCCGGGGTGGGTTTATTCAGATACAGGGTTTTAAAGGAATAACGTCAAATATGAATTAAATAGAATGTTTATTCATGTTTCCATTTATACAATAGATAATACCTTACGTGTCAGTGCAAAAGAGGTTAAACCTGACTTTTGATGGATCCAAAAGAGTCACGTGCATTGTTAAGTTAAGGTGTATGTACACACTAGAAATTTTGAAAATCGAACAAAAAGTCTAAATTTTTTTTTATTGCTTCAAAATGTTCCTTCAATTCTTTTGCTTTCAAACGATGCTAAGATCTTGCAAATATTCGAAATAGTTTTCTAGTTTTACAAGGGTTTTCGTTAGGTACTGTCAACATGAAGAGATATGTTTTCAAAACTTGAAACTCGATTTCTGAAGAAACAAATTTTTGCAATAAGATGCTTTGTTCAAACAGTGATAACTCAATAATATATATATATATATATATATATATACCCTCAATTAGAGTTATTAGTTTATAAATCAAATTTTAAATTATCTTTAAACTCTAAATTTCCAGAAAAAAATCTTGATTTTTTTAGGCACACATCCTTGGCGAAAAAAGTTGTAACAACAAAACCTTCCTCTCTAGCAACTTGATTGAGAGTCAAAACATGAAGAATAATATTGGAAATAATTTCCATTTAGAATTGTCTTTCTAGACAAATTAGAATTTGAGATATCACTGTTCAAAAAACATGCTAATTAGCTCATTATATCTTAATTAGCGAATTAATAACTAGTTTAATATGATTTTTTCTCACTGAAATAGTTCTAAGCATAAACTAATGACCTACTGTGAAAAAACTGGATTTTTAAAGTTAAAATTAAACAACACTTATAGTATGTACGAATACATTAAAAAATAATATATGCTTCACATCGAATTTGAATTAATCTATGAATCTACATTACAGTTGTTTATGTATGATGGATTTCTTCTTATTCTTCCTGAATATTTGTGAGAATGAATGAAATATTCAACTTAAGATTCTGAGTTGTAGCCATTTTGACTTAACCCTTTTTGTCCTGAAACAGAAGATGCAAATTGAACGAATCTTGCAGGAAATGCAAAACAGGTTGGAAGTTGTGGAACCCGAGGCCCTTCCTGCAGCGCATTCCCAGAGCTGTATTTCAGCAAGACAATGTCCGTTCACATGTTGCTCTGAATATACAATTCTTCAGTGCACGACAGTTTCCGCTTCTTCCATGGCCTGCACGTTCCCCGGATCTATCACCCATTGAGCAAGACTGGGATTACATCGGTCGGCGACACGCTCGTCAGGCAGAGAGTACGGCTGAACTTTGGCATCAGTTAGAAGCCATCTGGAATGTCATTCCTCAGCATGACATACAGAATCTGTATGTTTCGGTGCCACGACGTGTATAGGCTCTCATTGCTGCGCGTGTCAACTGCACAAAATATTGATTTTCGGCATTATTTTTGTTTTATCGCTCATTAAATTTGATCGTTTATTAAAACCTCTATACTTAATACGTGGAGTAAATTAAATTTATTTCTGAATGATTCTTTCACATTGAGTGTTGCAATTTTCACAAACAGCAGTGTATATTATGGAAACATGATTCAATATTTCTTATTAAAAGCAATTGTTTAGAACTGACAAAAAAATGTGACCGTGGGAAGTGGTTTGTTCAGAATCAGATGCATTAAATGTTGAACATCGCAAATGTAAAATTAAATAAGTGAACACCTTTTGGTTTCTTAATAGCTCTTGTGAATATGATGTGTATATTATTATTCACACTTCAACTGCTATATATGGTGTCAAAATAATTAAACAAGTATTTATCTCGTATTTCTTAACAAATAAACTTATTACTCTATTACGCGAGAAAATGTGTTATCCCATAAGTAATGCGATACTTTATTACTTGTCCAAATGTACTACTGCAGTGTTTTACAGTTATTGCGTACTAGTAGAATGTGTTTGTTTTATTAGAATTTGCAAAGCGTTTTAAGTAATTGTGTGTGGGTTCAATTTTTCTCTCTTGAATTTAAGAATGAAAACATATACGGTTATATTGCGTATCTAATGGTATATTATGAGCTGCTTCATGAAAATCAAATTATTCACAACTTCATGACTAAAACAAGCTATGAAAGAAAACTTCACTGCGAACAGGAAAAGCGTGGTTTTCCATTTTTTTTACACTCTTCAGGTTATTATCTTTTTCCGAAACCTTCAAAACCACCCTAATGGAAACATTTTGAAATCGGAAAAGGATGTCCGGACAGAGTTCGATTCTGTCTTTGGATTAAAACACATTAGCTTCTGTCGATAATATCTTGAATAATTTTAATTGAGATGGAAACAAGCTTTAATGATAACAATAATTTAATCTTTGATTAAAATAAACTGTTTTAAGCGCTAAAAAACTGCATTGCTTTTATGACGAAGCAAAATTGAATACCAAATTTATGTTTAACATTTTACAGTTAAATTTATATTTATCTATGTACTGTAAACTTTATGATTAACTGTTAACATTATGTCAATTTTTAATAAAGTGATTAATTTAATTAAAAAAAATCGTATTACTTCGTTACATCAACTTCAAAGTTAACTTGATACCTTAAACTAAGAACTCGATCCGTATTATAAATGATTTTCGCGTGGGGAGGGTTTTAGAAGATTATAAATAACGTATTCTTTTGATCTGAGATAGCAGCTTTCAGGATTTAATTGCATATTTAAAAAATCAAATTTATCATTACTCATTATTTTTGTTCAGCTACTAAAAACTACTATTGTTAAATGGAAAACTACAATAGTTATCTGAAAAAAATTAATTGATTTTGAAACAGTATCTCAAAATTTTAATTTATTACTGAAGATCTTTTAATGTATTTCTTGAATGAAGTTTTTATCTTTGAGTGTTATATTTCCAGAAATAGTATTAATACCGAATATTTGTTTTTATTGTTCTCATCCATATTTTGTAGTTTAGACGTAGGTAGGCAGTTAATTAATATAGCAATGGAGCAACACAATGGGCTATTGGCGACAGTTGGAGATCAATCCCAAAGGACAAAGCCTCATAATTTTGAACCATGGTCAGATAACGAGAACAACACCTGAGCCTGCACCCCACTCTCCAAACTTCCACAATATGGCAATGCGATGACAATTGAGACATAGACAAATATAACGTGCACCAGCTCCCATATACACGAAGGTCTTTGGTTGAATCAAGTTTGTAACTCGCAATCCTCCGGTTGCTTCACCAACTCAGGCTCTTTGTAGTTTAGATGCTGTTTTGATTGAAAGAAATAAAAATGTATCATAAATTGTCTTAGGCAGAAACATAGTTTTTTTTGGGGGAAAACAATAATATTTTATAACAGCGAAACTATTTTCGAATATGCATTAGCAGCGCCATTTTTCCTGCAAAGGAAACGCACAATTTTTATTCTTTGGTCCATTAGGTTCGGGATATAAGCGACCAAAGTGTTTACATTTTTTCCGATTCCAGCTAAGTATCCTAAAGTAGACATTATTCACGTCGAAAGCACAGCCAGCAATTCAACATTTTTCGGAAAAGTATATATGTACCCCATACTTTCGACTCTTACACGCTTAGCACACGTTTAGTTTTTGAAGTATTTATTTCAAAACATTAGCTCTCTATGATTAAATAGTGACCCCTTTCACACCACGTATTTATCAAAAAATTTCAGATATACGATTCATAATTTTAGCAGTAAAATTACATAGAACTGTAAATTAAAAAATTACATAGAACTGTAAATTAAAAAATTACATAGAACTGTAAATTAAAAAATTACATAGAACTGTAAATTAAAAAATACGGATCGTAAAGTTATAAGTGGTCCTGATGTCGAAGGTGCTGACGTTTTACCGTGTGATTCTACAAGATAAAATTTGAGGCGTGATATTCGAATGAATGCTCATTGCAATGTGACAAGCCCGAGTTGAAGCATCCCGAAAATGATAAAATGTACAGCTATTAGCAGTAAAGTGAGGTTTAAAATGTATATAAACCCTCTTCATGCGTGTATTACGTGGATACATAGATGAAACGTCTTATACTTTGTTAAGTTTGTTATGTAAATTACGTAAAACATTAAATTAATTAGATTGCATGGAAATATGTAAATCTCTTATGAAAAACTGCTGCTAATTTTTATTTAAATATTTTCTGCTTGTGAGTAATGAAGTGGTGAACACTAAGTTTGCTGATTAAAACCTTTTTTTTTCCTTAACCAACGACTTACCAAAGCAGTGGTGATGCGGAATTGATTTGAACACGGAGCTTCCTAGAGTAAGATTCACGAATTGATGCAATTTCCATCGAATTCTTGTTGCATATATTTCAAAGCTCTAAGAATATAAACTCAGTCAGCTAATTTGAAACCTTTATGCAGATGAATGTAAACAGTAGTATGAATGCAAGTCCTATGAATGCTTATCCTCAAGTTTAAACAACTATTTAAAATAGTTGATTTTTGAAATAAAAATATTGCCGACTGAAAATAGATTATATAGATAGGCTAAAAATCTTTCCGAGATTAAAATTTTCGTATGGTGGATTTTTCGGAATTGTTTTGTTAATTGCCAATCCAGGAGAAAGCATTCTCTTCTCCTTTAGTTGTTAAATCTCCGCAGAACTCGGAAAAAATTCTACAGGAAAGAAAAAAGGGGGTATTACAGACATATTAGATCCTAAGAATGATCCAAGATCGCCTCCAGTCCTCATACTTCACAATATCTCTACAGCTAGAATTTATATCTTGCAATCCTGCTTAATTTAGGTACACCGGAAATATGTTGTTGGAAGGCACTTGTGCAACAGCACTTTTTATTTTTATTAACAACATTTTCATTATTTTTATAGACGCCAGATGTCAATTTTAATTTTAGCTCCATACGGCCACAAATTTGCATCATTGTTGCCCAGTTGCGACATTTATTTGGAAATTTAAGTGGATAATTAGATTTAATAAACTACTAGTACAATGTGTCCACTTGGGTTTATAATTGTACGTGCACTTGTGCTAACAATCAACCACATGTTCTTAAAAATATTATGAATATAAAATTTTTCGATTAAATAAATATTAAATAAAAAAATTTAATTAACGGAATAAATTTTAAATTAATATAAATTGAGAACCTTGAACTGCGCATGAAAATCTTTGTGATGTGCTTCGTTCAAATATCAAATCGCTTTATATATATATATATATATATATATATATATATATATATATATATATATATATATATATATATATATATATATATAAACTTACGCTCATCCATAGTAATTGCGTTTAAGTTCCTTAATTTTCATTGATGTCAGTATCGTTACATCAGACATCTTATAACTTAAATATATGTAAATGTCTGATGAAAACTAGCTATTAATTTGTATTTAAATATTTTCTGCTTATGAGTAATGAAGTGGTGGATACTAAGTTTATGCATTTTTATTTAAATGCAATTACCTAAAAATGCTTTAGCAAACTTAAATTTATATTTTGGCACTACGAGCTTATTTAAAGGGATTTAATTTAATTTTAGATTATTTTAGTTTATGATTGAATATACCCTATTAATATGGGCATTCTTTTGGATGAAGTAATAATACTATACATTTAAAAATCAGTTTTGAAAAGAGATTTTTCTTGCAAAATAATTTTAAATAATTTTAATCGCAATAGAAAGAAAGCATTTCTAACTAACGTTACCCTGAGCCTTTCAAAGTTAGATGTTAAAAAGATCCTCTCTTTGCCTAGATATTCAAGATAGTTAGATTTTTACTGCATTATAAAGTAACTATATCAAAGTTATTTATATGAATTTTACATTAGAAAAAAAATCAATCCAACGTATAACATTTTATCATTTAAAAAGAAAATTAGAAGAAAATTTCCAAAATATCAGCATTCAATTTAAAATAATTAAAACAAACTAAAGATATCAGTGATACAAATTATGTAATTCTATGTATGTGTATCAGTTTTATATAATTGATCCGGATAATCAATTTTTGACATCAAAAACCTTCTCAAGTGAAAATTTTTAATCCATGCAAATTTTTTTCTGGATCAAATCCGGGTTAAATTATAGTTGTTTTTATTATTAATTATGTATTCAGAAGTATTATTTCCATGATCTTAATGTTAATTCATAGTTTTAATAGGTATCTTTGATTACAAATTGGGAGCTTAAAATATTTATTCTGCAGTTCCATTAATTTTCATTACTTTCTAAGGGCTCAATGTTTATTTATATCTCAAGTGAAAATACAATACATGCAATTTAATACATACAACATTAACTTTAATAAATTTTGTATTCGTCACTTGTAACACACAGTAATGTACGAAACATTAATTATTAACCGAAGTAAAAATTGTACCAATGATATTGAAAATGCTATTACTGAATCAAAGCCATATTTATATATTTAATTTATTGTATTAGTTTGATATATTTTTATTACCAGATATTACGAGAATGTAATTTATTCCTTAAGCCCACACTGTTACATATGCATCTAATTTATTCCGTCGAAATAGGTATCATAGTGTAATACTGAAATTCGTTCAACAGTTTATTATACCTCTATATACCAATTCAATGTAATTTTATACAGAACAATATTTACACTCATGCAGGTCATTGTCAAGCATATAAATTTTTCTCTACTATTTTTTTTACATTAAAAGAACTAAGAATGAAATCTAACGATGCAAACGACACAGAAAAGACAAAAGCTCCCGAATCTTCGAGGCAATATTTTGCGCTTAAAAGCCACATGTTCTGGCGACCCGTTGACCCTAGCTCGTGCACAGTCTCACTGGAAACTCTTTCCCCTCGAAGAGAGACAAAAAATGCAAACGATCGAACATTCGACGTTCTCATTTCTCAGAATCGAATCAACAAAACAGACTCGAAACCGTGCGATTATTATTTTTGAATACACATCTCAATCTCGAGATATATCCCCCTTCAATGTCAAAAGGTGAACTTAGGATCCAACCTTAGCGCCGACGACAAGAAAATTAAACTATTCTCAATTTTTAAAGAAAAATGCACTCTGTGCAACGAAGGCATTTTGAATTTTTTCGAGTTCCGAAGAACTGAAATGAGTTCCCGAGAGATGAAACAGACAGAACGGCTCACCTTCAACAACGGCCTGCTTGAGAATGTGTCCTGCCCCGTTCCTCCTTTTGCGGGTGAGTTTTCAACCTTTTTACCCGACGCTCCTCTGACCGTTTCTCCGAATATGAAGCACCAGCGCGCGGTTTCAGCCTTTCGTCTCGGGAGTCCACGTCCTGCGCATGCGCCCTGCCTCCGCCCTGCATCCGAGCCGTTGCCCTGGCGACTGTGTCAATACTCCGCGGACGCTTTTGAAAAGGTTGAATGATTGTGAGCGAGTGGTCAATGCTGTCCGTACGGTCGGGTCTCTAACGTTATTGTTGTGGGGTGGAGGTGCTAAATGGGCGATTATGCAATGGGGGAGGGCACCGTGGGGGTCTTTCTTGTGACGGCTTCGGCACCAGATGGCGGTTTAAATGCTTTTTCTGTCATATATTTTCTCGTCGTATGTGTCTGACACTTTCTTTAAATTGTTTTGCAAGATTTATACTCCAAGTGAAATACTAGAGTTTAACATTTCCATGAGGTTTTCAATTTCCAGGTCATTAATATTTTTGCCCACCTGCAATATTCGGGATTTTGTTCTGAAAGAACCCAGGGAACCTTTGGCAGTGCGGCCTTTGACATTTGACAATTTTAATATTTTTTTATCTCAGATTGTACATGGTAATTGGTGCAAAGTGTACTGTTGTGGGTTCCACATATCAGCCTAAATACTTTTTCCGTTCTATTTTCTTGGCGAAAGTTTCTAACACAATCTTGGAATTATTTATCAATACCTATATGGTGGTTATGTAATGCAAAAAAATACCTTTTAAAGTCTGAATTTTTTTCAATTTCTTCACCATCAATATTTGCGGACATCTACAAAATTAAGAATTTTATTCTTAGAAATCCTTCGACCGGCACGTCCTATGACATTTGACCTTTTAAATATTTTTTATTTTGACTCTAGACGTAAGGACATTTGGTTTTAAGTGTGCGATTATGCATTTGAGGGTCTTGTGTTGGCTAGGGTACCTGATAGTGCTTCAAATTCTTTTCTGCCATACATTTTCTTAGAATTGTTTCGATAGATCTATGCTTGATGTGGCAAACGAAAGTTTAATATTTCCACAAGTTTTCTAACATTAATAAAAAATAATATTAATTTTGTTGCCTACAAAAAAAAAGTTCAGGATTTTATTCCTAGAGCACCAAGGGAGTCTTTGAGCTGTACCCCTTTGAGATTTGACATTTTATTTACATTAATCTAAACATTGAACCAAAGTAATTAGTGCTAAGTGTACGATGATGCATTTGTTTTAGCTTTGCGTCAACCTTGGTGGTTTAAATGTTTTTTTCATTTTCTTGGAATAGTTTTGCGAGATTTATATCTTATGTAAGAAATAGAGTTTAACCTTTTCTTGAGGTTTTTCAATTGCCTGACCACAAAAAACATTTGAGAATACCTACAAAATTTAAGATATTGCTAAACATCACCACAAGAGCCTTTGGCCTGTGCATTCTTTGACCTTTGACAGTGGGAAGTATTTTATTATCTTCAAATTGGTGAGCGATTACGCCTTTGGGGCCATCGCGATGGTTTATCTAAATCAGGTGAAACCAAAGTCATAAAGGAGCGTATATGAGGCTTTTTAATCTAAATTTATAAAAAGGATGTGTGTGTGTATATGATCTATACAAATCTACATCATATGACCAATCCACACCAAATTTGGTACACTTATACCTTAGAGCACTGCGGAAAACATAGGCTATTTCTTTCCTGTCTTCAGTCCAATCTGCAGCCATGCAAATTGGCACACAGGTAGCCTCTCGAAGACTCAATTTTAAAATCTAAAGTTTTTTTTTCTGCAATAGACTTGGACAAGGAAACACGTTCTACAGGGTTTGTGTATGAGTTAACACAGGGAAATGTCGCGGTCATATTTTAGCTGTCGTGGTAGGAAACGCGTTCTACAGAATTTGTGTATTTGAGTTAACACAGGAAAATGTCGCGGTCATATTTGAAATCCGAGCAACGGCGGGATATTCAGCTAGTTCAAGATAAATGTGACTGATTATAGTTTTTCTGGTGGAACGTGCTTCCTGTACGTATTCCGGAAGTAATGTCACTTGGATTGTTTCGAATACGATTTCAGCACGTGGTCAATAGAAATTCCTAAACAGGATTTCCGAATCGATGTAATTTAATTAACCACCAAACGTTGTCAAAATGGTGAATAAACAACATTTTTAAAGCAGGGATTCATAGACCAAGTTTCGTGAGCTCTTGCGATCCTTCGTTCATCGGATTCGTTTTCAGCCGGTCTCACCATGTGTTAGTTTAATTTTTACAAGTCACACGAAGGCAATTTTTGAAATTGCACTTTGTGTGGAACAAAGTACGCTGTGCAACCCTATGGCACCAGGCGCGGCCACTTATATCTTCGAACAAACATTCTCAGTCACGAATACTGACAAATCGAAAAACTGGAATTACGTGACTGATGAAAATTTTGTATCAATTTTACGCTTGGCTGCTACAAAAATAAATCCGAATATTAAAAAACGAAACAATTTTTAAATTAATGCAAATTTAAGCATCACATTAAATTATTTATATACTTTTATTATCTTTCTTTGTGCCAATATTTATGAAAAAAATCTATATAAATAAGAATGGAGTGTTTGTTTGTACATTCAATATTTTCGACCCATTTCAAGTTTTCTATCCGTTTTGGACCCTTCTGATGCCGAATCCGCCTTTTTTTCGTTTGGTGTCTGTCTGTCTGTCTGTCTGTCTGTATGTTGTGCCCTATACACGTCCACGCGGTTTAAGATATTTTCATGAAAATTTGCATACAGTGAGTACTTATCTTCATTTAGTGAGTGGCATTGGTTGCGAAAGTCTGTCTGTCCGTCTTTTGTTCTATGCTCGATTTTGTGTTTGTGTGTTTGTGTAGACATCACATGAATTGTATTCCAGATATTTGATTGCATTGTATTTTATTTTATACACTATCTATTAGTTTAGTGAATGCAATATTAAACATTTCTTTATTGTTATATTTAGTTGAGTTTCATGCTAAAACACCTGAGTAAGAAAACTTAAATCAACCATAATTTGGTAGTTTCGGAAAAATTGGAATGTCTATTGAATATTACGATCACTTCGATTGCTTTACCAGTACTGCTTAAAAAGTAATTATTCTTCAAAAAATTATTTTTTTTATGGAATTTCATCTCTGATACTTCATTTATTTCGAGTCTTATTTTTATTCTTTGCGCAATGAAAACGATTTCCGAATATTTGGGACAGACGATATTTTTCAATGAAACGAGAATGAACAAGATCGCGCTAGCAGTGATATTTTTTCTGGTTCTTTCGCTCTGAATTAATTTCACATTTCTAAATTTTGTACACTTTTAGTTGTAAGTTGTGGCAACTGTGCGAGATCAAGGGATAAAATTGAATCACAAATTAATATCTTTAGAACAATTTTTTGCGACATCTTTCATTTTGTTTTACTTCGCTGTTTCCTGTTTTAAATATTTATTAATTTAATAAATGTGTTTTCCTTCTCATCACACGCAACAGCACCACAAAGTATTAGACTTAAAAATGTTAGGTAAGTCAGTATACATTTTCAGTAAATTTTAAGTGTAGTTATGCCATTATTGAAAGAATAATGCCGTTATTTAAAGAATAATACCGTTTTTGAAAGAATAATAATGTTTATTAATCCAAACTGGAACTTTTTCCAACATTAAAAAATTCGTTGTAATAATGACAGGAGAAGATTGCAAAATTTCACAATGTCGCATACCGGAGGCAAGAGTGCCACAAGTAAAAAAATATTGTTTTGTTGACTATGAGTGCGAGAGCACTCGCCGTAAATTGTAATTTTAATTAATTGAGTTGAACATGAAAAGAACTTAGAAAGGGAATTCCAAATCTTCCTATAAATCGTCTTTTATAGTAGTAACCTTAGTATCACCTTTCGCCATTTTGTAGCTTTGTCATACAGCAATTGTGCGATGTATGTGAAATGTATTACATGAATGGATATGCATGTGTAGGATTTGTGTCCAAAGTAAGTTGTAGAAAATATAAAGATGGCGAAAGATGTTAAAATAAATTTTTTATTCTACAAAAAACGTAAGTCGTTATATATTTTGATGATCTCTTCAATCTAGAGTAAACCAATTCAAACCGAGTAAGGTCGGGTATTTTGCTAGTATAATATATAATAGATAACTGTCATTTATTCTTGGCTGCCCTCCCATAAGGCACAGCCCAATTGGAAGAGCATCGGATTAGCCACCGGAGGGTTGCGAGTTCGAATCCAGTCAAAGGGGAGGGTGCACGTTAAATCCACCGTGGCCTTAAATGTCTTTATGTTGGCGTTGTGAGGAAGTTTGGAGGGTGTGGATCTCAGCTCAGGTGTTGTCTCGTCATCTGATCGTGGTTCAAAATTACGTAGTGTTATCGTGGAATCTTTTCCGTCAATAGCCCGTTGTGTTGCTCCAGTATGACGTTAATTAAAATACCTACCTACCCATAAATCAGAAAATCTGTGTGGCCATTACCTGCATCCCTGGTTTAATAGGTAACCGTGACGCGTAGCCGTTGTAATTAGGTAACAGAAAATAAAATCATCTACATTTTAGTTTGTTTGTTTACACTGAAAATTCCTCTGAATTCAGTATTTAACATTCAGTAAATGAATCTGATACTGTCATATTTTCTGACTTCCAGTTTCATCTTCATTGGTATTAATACAAAGATCCCGTTTCCAGCATAGGTTATTTATATTAAGTTTTAGTTTGACAATAGCCACATATGATTTATGGACTCGGTTCCTTTGTTTTATTATTCACCAAAACACTACTTATAACTGCCTAATAACAGATGAAAATACAACAACACGGGCAATGTTGACATAACATAGTTCCAGTACTATACGTCACTCTTGTTTATCGAAGGTAAAGAACTTTTGTAAGAACCAAGGAAACTTCCAATCCAATAATGTAAGAAAAGCCTCAACCATTAAATTTTTTTCAAAGTTCAGGTGACTTGATACAACTTTTATAAGTTACTTTGTGGAGAAAATCACTAGGTTGATTCTTAGTCGCATTCGTAATTAAATATACCAACATTATAGAGCTGTGAACAAAAGAAAAAATGCATTATGAGTTTAGTTCCCAAAGCAAAGGTTTCAATAACAAAAGTATAAATGAATAAATGTCTAAACCCAACATTCTCCCCTGCTGATCTGTGTTTTCCTTATTGAGGTTTCTCATTCAGAATGAGTCGCAAGAAAAGTCTGGGATAAAACTAGCTGTATGAATAAAAATTTTATTGCAATTGTATATTACAGTAAATATTAGTCGTTGTGATGAATGAATGCAAATGAAATAGCTTGCAATAAATGACTGGAACCATTGATATTAAAGTATTTCACACCCTATATATCACTGTGTTATTTGAGTTTCTCCCTTTTTTGTTTAACATTTAAAAAATATTTCGTCTATTCACACGTAAGGAATGTGAATGAAATGGAATATTCTCCCGTGGTTTTGCATAATTCAAAATGTAAATTGCGAAATAAATGAGTTGGTCAGAGCATTAAAGAAAAAATTTGAAGGAATGGATATAGGTATGAAACCTGAAGACAAATTAAACTACCCAAATACGTCAGAATACTTTTTAAAATAAATGTTATATTAAACATATATATTTTGATTCAATTTCAATGGAATTTAATGATGGGCTGTCTGGTTCGAAACGTATAAATTGTTGTATAAAAAATATTTATTTGTGCGGAATCGTATACCTTTTTTAAATGCTGCATCAAATACAAATTTCAATTATAAATTAGTTACTACTAGAGTAGCTTCATGTTTTCGTTTAATGAATGCATTAAAAGTAAATGCAAAATGTAAATTGTGAAATAAATGAGTTGGTCAGAGCATAATTCTCCGTAGCTACGTGAGTTTTAACTACGGAGAATTTCAGACATATTGAAGAATAGATATAAAAACTGAATTGAAAAATTTCAAAAAAAAAAAAAAAGACTTTCAAAAACAAATTCCACGTATTAAAATAAATTGAATTGCTACCAAAGTAGCAAAATGTTTTTATTCAGTAAATGCATTAAAAGTGGTACTAAAGTAAGTTCAATAAACAGCGATTTTAGAGATAATAAATAATTACTGACAACAGAATTGAAGGTTTTCAAAAAAAAAAAATCAAAAAGGTTATTTTAAAAAACAAATTTTACTTATTAAAAACGTATTGCAAGGTAATTTAAGTAACTTACACAAAATCAGTTTTGTGAAAAATGAATTTTTATTTAGATATATTTTATTTCTATCTCTAAAATGGATTAACCGCACTTAACCTTTTAAACCTATATGGATACCTTACAAGATGCTATTTAAAGTACCAGGAATAACTATGCAAGAAGGGTGTCTATTACTTTAGTAATATATTTTCACTTGTAAATCGCGTAAATGAAAATCTTAGTCCTTTTTTTCCTAGTGTATTTGAATATCCCTGATATTTAACCGTTGTGTTGCTCAAGAGAGCGTAAATTTATCTTCCTACGTAAATTAAAATTTAAATATTAAATTATTTTTTAGCAATGCATCTAATTTGACTTAAATTATGCTACAACAGTGATTTACGTAATCTTTGAGTTGAAAATTCAATGTATTTTAAAACGCCTTCCATTTGCACATATAGTTTTAATTCCTAATTAAATAAAGAGGTTGGTTACGAAAGTCTTCAGAAATAAAACAGAATAATTTTCAAATCACGAGAAATTTAACACTCTGTGATCGGTTTGAAATCTATCTTTTATCTATATATATAAACCAGAAAACGAAACTCGAAACTACTGCAAGCGCGCTGAAGCTGCAAACATAGCATAGTAAGCGATATATAATTTCAAGAACACAAGAATTTTAAATAAATTACAACAAAAGTATTGAAAAATGATAAAAAATGAAGAAATGTTGGTAGATCAGAGCGTCATCAGGAAGGAGCCTGACCCAGATAACATAAAATGATGTTTTCTACATCTGAGCAGCAATAGGCTGAAAAAATTGCTCATACACTCCCTCAAACACAAAGCGCAGAAATATATATATATATATATATATATATATATGTGTGTGTGTGTGTGTGTGTGTGTGTGTGTGTGTTATTAAAAAAATTTGGCAACGGCAGCCGAACTAAGTAAATTTAAATTTTAAATATGTTGGTAGATACTAGGGATTATTAAATTGAGTCATTATAATACCTTAAGATATTCTTGGCTAAATAAATCGGAATTTCCAAGCATCCATGTGGTCTTTCAGAAAAAATAAAAATTCAAATTTGCAATTTCGATTTTTCTGTATGTTTGAAAAAGAATCGATCCAACAATCATTATGTTCACCTCTGCAAGCGGAAGAGTTTTCCCAATAAGTGTTGGTTTTTGGAACGTAATGTTTCTATATCATTGATTGGTTGCCTCGAATGTTTATTTTAGCATTTTCCATTTGTGTTCACGTTATTTTCTACTTTGCATAGACAAGAAATGATGTTTCATTTCGTTGCAGTGCTGCTACCATTTTTATACATTTTATCGTTCAATGCACAAAGCAACTAAAGCTAAGACTTCCTCTCAAAAATGCCACAGAATAATGCTTATGAATTTTAAATCATGATTGAATTTACGTTGAGTATAGTCCACTAGTATATCGGTAAAATAGGGTCGATTGACTTTTTTTGACTGAAAATATGTGTACATAGAAAGGGTTTAAATATAAAAGCTAAGTAGGTAAAGCGACAATGCGGGATCACTCCCAAAGGGAACGATCCAAGAACAACGCCTCGTAATTTTGAATCAAGGTCAGATGACACGGTCTAACACATAAGCTAGCATCCAACATTCCAAATTTCACACCCTGCCAACGTGAGGCCTCCACAGATTTAGCATGCATCAGCCCCAGTGTATACACGACGGTCTTTTGCTAGATAGAGTTTCGAACTCTCAACCATCCTGTTGTTAATCCATTACTCTTCCAACTGAGATAAATTATAATAGGAGAGTAGGTACTATTACAGATGAATGGGGCTAAAAGAGCTATATTTTCAACCGTTTTGATCTTTCTTCATGGCACATATAAAGTAATCACTAAAACACAAGAAAAATGTTGTAGTTTTTACCGATTTGAACAAAAAGTGGATAGTATTTTGCTTGATTTACAAAAAGATAATAACAACAGAAAATACCAACTCTTTTTATTCTTAAAATGGCCCTTTAAAAATCTTCTTGAACTAATTTATGATACTCAGTAATAAAATAGCGATTCAAAAGTTTTTATGAGGGTATTACTTGAAAATATTAGTGTGCACGATTGTAAAAACTTCAAAACTAAAACGTTGAAAATAAATAAATATTTCACGATTTGACCCTCTGAATGTCACTAGATATCCGAGCTGTATTGCATTGCTCTTTGTCCTCTAAATAACACATCTGTTGGTTGCAGCGATCCTCCAGAAAAGATCCTATTGGTCAAGATGTTCAAAATTGGTCAGAAGTCATGCAGTGACGTTTGCAAGAAGCAGAGCGAATATATTCCTGTGAACTTCCAGAGGATTTAGCCGTTTAACTATGCTAAAGGGATAGTACCACTCCTGGAGAACACAAGTAAGCCTTGTATTATGGTTTAAAATCGCTTGGTTAGAGGGTAAGATGAGGAATATTAGGACGCAATGGATGAGTTATAAGTTTTATAATGAATTAGGGGGCTCCCAACCCCTGCTCGCTTTCACTCGCCAACCTCCAGGAACTGATAATGCAGTTCCTTTCGGATCGCTCCGAGATCCGCTCGCTCACCGTGTACTAAACCATTTTAGTCTATTAGGCGAGTAGTGTTTCTGTTTGTGGCAGATTCTTAACTTTTGAGGACGATCAATCTTGAGTAAAATATCTCAAGACAAAAGTTCTAAAGGCACAGTATATTACACAGCATGCAATATGTTTACGCGTAAACAAATCAAACCATAATCCCATAGATTTTCTACATTTATTTACACATTTAATAAAAGGATGGAACACGACATGTCTGATGTTACAACACGGAACTGAAACTAAAATCGACTGCTTCTTCAAATCGTTTGCATTCTATAAAACCTTAATCTCGTTCAATAAATGTTAACACAAATAGGTGGCGCTTCTTTAATTCAATCTAACATTGACAGTATAATTATTTAGTCTTCATTTTTCACATACGTATCAACAATATATTGCTGAAAAAGTTTGTTACTACTGTGCAAAATATTGAAACCATTTCGGTGGGAAAGTCTTTATGCATAATATTGTAGTTGAAAGACTCAGGTACGCTTTGCTGTTTTTATCTCTTCCACATATTCCATTCCAGTGTTCCAACTACACTCGCCCATTGGAAATAGCAAAGGATAGATAATAGGATCACAGCATTGATTTAGCGGTCCGAGATGTCACAGCCAGGCGGACTTCTAAGGCCGAGTCTTGAAACCTACAGCGAAAATTTCCATGTGATTCCACGACTCTTTTGAGTATTCTAGAATAACTTGGCCTACTCAAGGTTTGAGGATGTCGAAAACGAACTAGTAATTCGAGTACTAGTCTGACTGAACTACCGTGAATGGCAACGCTGTTGTCATTCACGGTAGTTCACGGTCATGTTGGAGGCAGGTTCTAAAGAAAAACTATCGATGCGACCAGTTGGATTCTCTTCTTTTTTCCGTCATTCTGTATTTCTAAATTCTGTATATACATTAATACATTCAATTATATTCTAATTTAACTTTTGATCGCTGTTCCTGTCTTCTTTGCGTTGGTCTAATTTCACGAACTGGAGTGTCTTCATAGTGTAATAGACAAAGACCGGACCAATTCACCACAACCAGGATTTCGAATGAGGTAGGACATTTAATTTTCCTACCAAACACTTATCGTTGTAAGTGACAAAACTAGCCGGGTTGTGCCGGCTAGCGCTCGGCGGTTTATAATAGTGCTTTTTTTTTTTTTAACTTTTTTACACACCTTAATTAAACATGTTTTTATTTGTATATTTTATTTATTTCTATGAAACATAATTCTACAAGGTACAGCTACAGTCTGCGTTTACAAGCGGTGGCAACGGCCTTGACGATTTTTTTTGGTGCACTTCCAATGTTGCCAAGGATAGAATTGTTTCAAAAATATTTTTATTCACAAAATATTTTTCTTTTAACAACGGAAAATGAAAGCTTAAAAACACATTTGAGAACGTTTTGAAAATATATATATTTTTAAACTTTCACACAAAGTAATAAGCATAAACACATTTCAAAACACAACTGTGAACCAGCAGAAAACCTAAACTGCATTTGTTGGGTATGAAAACCCTGAAACATCAATTACAATAGATACAGTGGGCATGTTGAAAAGGAAAAAGATTTTTAAAAGAAAAAAAGCAAGAAATAATACAAACAGATAACGTCAGAACTCTTGCGAGAAAAAATAAATAATAACAACGAAAATGGTAAAAAAAAAAACTCTTAATCTTTTCGTGAAAATTATTAGAATAAAATAAAAATTCCACAACTGTCGAAATCTAAATAAATGGACCAATGGTTACACAGAAAACGATTTAAAAGGACCAATCCAATCAAAGGATATTTTAAAAACAAAATAAGAACTCGGAAGAGAATGGAAAAAGAAATAGAACTTTCTAGAATATTCAAAATGAAAATTGAACTTTCCGTTTGCCGAGGTTGCCATGAAAACCACAAAACCCTAACGACAGATGGTTTGTCTTAATTTATCGTAACTCGCTGCTCGAAGTGAGTCAAAAATATCGCCAAGCCGTTGCCATCACTCATAAACGTAGAGTGTAGCTGTACCGCGAATGCTAATTCAGAGTTGTATTCACGAATTTGGTGCGATAATTTTTAGCATCTGTAGAATTTTCATTTAGCAATACTTTTAATAGCTCCGGTGCATCAGAAAATGCCGGTAGCCGAACCTTTCCACCATGGCAAAATTTGGTATACTTATTGGCAGTATTGAGCTCTTTCTTCCAATAAAGAGCCGCAGAAAAATCGCACTGTTCGCGCTTAGTTCCACAATTATATTCGTCAACATCGTTTCGAATACACACACGTTTTGCGCGACGGCGATTATTGGCTTGGTTTCGAAATGATCTTCTTAAACTGGATTCCTGAACAGTTTCCTGGCTCTTTTCAGTTTGTCTTTGTTGATTCCGGATAAAATATCCGACAGCACGATTTAAATTCATTATTTTTCCTAGTTTCCAACAGTTGATAATAATGATTTCCTAATTAACAATTGATAACTGATAAGCTTTTACTTGAAATCCAACGCAAACGTAACAAAATAGATATTTAATAAGATGTAATAAGATTACATTTCAGATCTTCCAATCACGCTATCACGTTACAACCGCAATAAATTTGTTTACTCTGACCGACGAAGATGAGTAACTTTTCAAAGATGTGCTGTTGCCATCGGAGATTTAGAAATTCGACCCCTTTTTGTCGCCACGTAACAGAATTATATAATATACTAGGGGGCCTGACCCCTGCTCGCTAACGCTCGCCAACCCCCGGACGATGGCTTCGCAATCCTCATTGGTTCGCTGCGCGAACCTATGCTCGCTTCGCTCGCCTCAATGAAGACATGTGTCCTAGCAGAAGGGATTGTTTACAAAATAAGTTACCAAAAAAAAATGTTTTTCAAATCTAAATTTGCTGTATTACAGAAAAAAATATATACAGTATCTCTAAAATCAGAATTCAAATGAAAACTTTGTGCAAATTTTGACTCGAAATGTGAGCGTTGCTTTGGAAATTGAATACCCAGCATGTTGTTTGTGTGTACAATTTCCCAACACTCAAACGACCCACACTTTTTCATTGAGTTTGTTGCCGAAAGTTGTAGTGCAAGCGTCTTGTTGAACTATAATTGTTGGCCCTGAAAAGGACCGTTTTTTAAATGGCCCTGAAAAGATTCTACGCTTTCTATTATAAACTAACTGCAACAGCTCATTAAAATTTCCTTTTTTTTTTCAATAAAATTTCATCCGATAACGCTATAAATTCAATCGATGCGCGAGACTTCGCGATAAACCAACAATCGTACAGTGTTGCCAAAACGCGATTACAAATAACGTCTTTTTTGCGTGCCACGTAAGAGAATTATATATATAGATACTAGCAGAAATACCCGGCTTTGAATTAATAATATGTTGATTGAAAAGTCTTCATCAATTATTTTTCATAAAAGAATGTTAGCATCATTTAAGTGTACGGGGAAAAATATTTATTAACAATTTAACTTCTCCATCGCTTCTACAATTTACTTCGGACGCAAATATGCATATATGTTGTATCCTACCATATAATCCATTTCATATTCTTCACACTTCTGCTGAAATTGATTTTAAGTTTTCGAGTTCCCGTACATATTCCCGTGCATTCAATTTCAGTAAAAATGGCGAATATTCGGTGGATTGTCTTGCACTTAGTTTTCCTATGAATATGTTTTCATTGTGCCATTCTTTCATCTAGAAAGTGATATTTTCGAATTTCATCATCAACATGAGAAGATAGTAAATTACACAGTCCAGTCACATTAATGCGACCACCACCTACTTTCGACGTCAACATGAATTAACCAATCACAAAAAGCAGGTGGCAGCATATTACAGTGGAGTGTATATAAAGGATGTCCTAGGGCATCGGAAAGCATTTCAATCGTTGGCATAATGCAGAAACGTAGCGATTTATCCGACGTCCAAAAGGGCATGATTATTGGCTTTCGGGCCAAGGGTGGAAGCATTTCGGAAACGGCTAAATTTGTGAACTGTTCGCGTGCCACCGTAGTAAAAGTATACCATGAATGGCAAAATGGCACTATCCAAAATCAGCGGCGTGGCACATGTGGTGCACCACGGGCTATAGATGACAGATGCGAACGATAGCTACGGAGATACGTTCGGAGGAATAGACGTGCAACTGTTGAGCAACTAACCGCCGAGATGAACCAATGCGCAGCGAACGTTGCTGAGCATAGGCCTCCGCAGCAGACGCCTGGTTAATGCACCTATGCGAACTGTTGTTCATCGGCGACGAAGGCTGGAATTTGCACGCCAGTACCGCAACTGGACGTCCACAGAGTAGCAACAGGTGGCTTTTTCCGACGAATCACGTTTTATGCTCCATCGGACAGATGGACGTTGGCGTATACGAAGTGAAACGTCTGAAAGCAAACCCTGCAACAATTGCCGGAAGGATCCAGGCTGGAGGAGGGAGGTAATCTAGCGCAGCTGGCCACGGCACTGGATTCGGCATGGCTCAACATCCCAGTGAACACCTTCAGAAACCTAATTGACTCTCTTTCTGCACGTCTCGCAGCGGTCCGCTCTGCCAAAGGTGCTTATTCTGGCATTTGATAGGTGGTAATATTAGTGTGACAGGACAGTGTAGATTGTTACAGCATTCGTTACTAATTTAGTTTGAAGCAAACGCAATTTTTCCAGAAAATTCCATTCAGTGACATGTGGAATAACAGAGCTTTTGTTTGAAATACATGTCATCAGAGAAGACAAATTAAACCCAATTGATAACAATTTTTTAATAAACAAAAAGTTTATTTTACAGCGCTTTTACAAAAAAAAAAAAAAAAAGGAAAATTTCAACGAACGATTCACATGCATCTAAGTTGTGTAAGAACAGCTTCAATAAATAGAGTAATCAACCTCGACTTTCTGTCTCTTAAGACATAAAATTTCAATTTTTCAAAATTACTTAGTGTGATATTATTCCAAGATCAACTAATTCTTGTTAAAAATTCCCGTTTCTCCAACATACATACAGTTTTAAATTGAACCCTTATGGTACTTTTTAAGATTAGAAATTTGGGTTCCAAATGGAAAGCAATTTATCTATTTAGAATGATAGATGTAGTTACTTGACTATGGAGTACAGCTTTCAATAACACCCATGAAACTCGAAAAACAAATGAAATTTAATTTATTTTAATCGTCTTTCAATGAAAAGCTATATCAAAATTTTGAAATACTAGGGGGCTCCGCCCCCTGCTCGCTTACGCTCGCCAACCCCCGGGGATTGCTGCGCAATCCCATTTGGTTTGCTTCGCAAACCAACACTCCTGTCACAGATACCATTTGGTTTGCTTCGCAAACCAACATTACTTTCACAGAGTGAAACTATCTGAATAATTCGTATTATGCTGATTTCACTTTCCGGTTCATGACGTCACAGCGAGGGCTTCGCTGCGTCTCGCTTACGCTCGCCGACCCCGGGGATTGCTACGCAATCCGTTTGGTTTGCTTTCTCAAACCAATACTTCTTTCGCAAGTGATTTAACTTTTTTTTTGCTTTAACACTTAATGCACCCTAAACTAATAGCCGCATCAGTAAAAAATCTTCTGCATCTTGTTCCCTGTACAATTTTAACTAAACATTGTTAATATCCAAACTTTACGATCTGTACTTTGTCGGTAAACTGTCTTGAAAACAGAGGGAAAAAAGCGAGCCTTTTTCCTCGCCAAATAAAAAGAAATCGTTTTTATGGCAATTGTTGCTACGATAAATTTGATATCTGGCAAACCCGATAGTCAAAAGTGTAACCCACTACTGCTTTCGGAAGCAGCTATGCGAACTGAAAAATACGAAATTTGTGTCACCAACTTTTGATTGCATCGAATTTATTTATGAACCAATTTTAAAAATAATTGTACCGTAAGAAAGAGTATATTCTGAGGTATACTGCAATATTTTTAAAATTAAAAATTAACAGTAATACTATACAGATATGACCATTTTAGTTTTGTATCGGAAGTTACGATCTGAAAGTTCCGAAAATTGTATGACCCACTTTTATTTGCATCGATTTTATTTATTAACCAATTTGAAAAATAATTGTACCATAAGAAAGAGTGTAATGTAATGTATTCAGTGATGTTTTCAAATTTAAAAAATAATGGCTTTTGCCGTAGACAAAACGGTTTTAACAATAAGTAGCGAAAATATCCAAAGATTCCGAATTTTGTATGACGAACTTTTGATCGCATCCAATTTAATTATTAACCGATTTCAAAAATAATAGTACCGTAAGAAAGAGTATATTCTGAGGTATACTGCTATATTTTAAAAATTAAAAACTAATAGTAATTAGATATAGATACGGCAGTTTTAAAAAAAAGTAACAAAAATGTCCCGATTTTTCCCGAATTTCAAAAAAATATTATCAAGAACCACATTTAAATTTCAAAAAAAACTCGACGAGCTGCAAAAATTTACGTTGAGAGGTACTCTTAAAAAAAAACTCACGACTAAAGACTGAAATTTTGAATGTGTTTTGCTCACTCGCGGAAGAAATTTCACTTCTTCAACTTTAACACTTAATAAAACCTAAACTAATAGCTGCATCAGAAAAAAATCTTAATAATTATCCAGGGAATACGATGAAGAACAAAGCATGTTAATTTCATATTTTTCCGATCAGTACTTTCTCGGGAAACCGTCTAAGAATGGAGCTAAACAACAAAAATTTCAATTCTTCGGCGGCGGCGGCGGCGGCGGCGGTAACTTTTTTTTAATATAGAGAGATATTTTGAACTACAAAGTATGACTACCAGTTTTAATTTAACGTAACCTATCTTATTTTAAGGTTACCTTTGAAATTTTTTATGTCATTTTAAAATAACAAATTACGCACTTAAAAAATAATTTGATTTGTAACAGGGTGGCTACAAAAATTGAAGTAAAAAGTTCCCTGAGTTTTCCCTGATTTCCAGAGTATTTTTCATGAACTTCCCTGAGTTTCTCCATCCGTTCGCAGATCAATTCTTCCGTAATTATGATAAACTTGACACTTGATGAACTAAAAAACTATAGACTGATAGATGAATAAAAATAAGATAAGTAAAAAATATTTTTAATTGTATTCCATAATAGACGAAATAATATAAAGTTATAGATAGAAAATTTAATTTTACATTTTTAACTATTTTGATGTGTTTGCAAAAGCAGCCATCAGCCCCTGAATCCGTCAATGGCGCCAGCGCTCGGTACGTCTCTACTATTATAAAAGGAAGTGTTTGTCTGTCTGTCCTGTACGCAGTGTCCTGACGAATAGATGGCACTTACAATAGTGAAATTTAGCACACATGTGGTCCGAATTTTTTGCAATTTTTCTATCGCCCCCAAATTTTAAAATTTAATCTAAAACATTTAAAAATTAATTAATTGGAATTTAATTATTATTATTTTCCTTAGAATGGCATACGGTATAAAGACAACGATTTTAGTATCAGCAACGATTTTAGCGGACGAACAAAACAAATAAAGTTTTAACTGGAGTTATGTAGTTCTTTTTTCTATCTCCTAGATCGTTAAAGATAGAAGAAAAACTTCAACGGTTTTCAAATCTGCGGAAAATTTTACATCAGATCGATACCTAAAAACATGATTTTCTTTAAATAAATAATTTTTAAATTGTAACTTCTATATTTTTTCCAATACGAATTTGGCCGCCGGCGCCGTGAAGAATTCTACCTTCGTGGTTTAAAGATCAGATTAATTCATTTTGATTTCCTGAGCAACGGATTCGAGTTCGTTCGTTCTGGTTCGAACTGGCGTTCTTTGTTGCGTTTTTCTATCTCAGCGATCGTTAAAGATAGAATAAAAGTTTCAACGGATTTGAAATCTGCAGAAAATTTCACAATAGATCGATACCTAAATATATGATTTTCTTTAAATAAATAATTTTTAAATTGTAACTTTTATATTTTTTCCAATACGAATTTCGCCGCCGAGAAGAATGACCTTCGTTTGATTCGAAATTCATTCATTTTGAAAAGTAACGAATTCGGGTGAAGCAAAAGAAATAAAGTTATGACTGGCGTTCTTCAGTGCTTTTTTCTAAATCAGCGATTGTTTAAAATAAAATGAAAACATCAACGGATTTCAAAGCTGCGGAAAATTTTACACCAGATAGATACCTTATACGATTGATTTTCTTTTAATAAATAATTTTTCAATTAAATATTTATATTTTCATAGGAGATTGTGACGTCACGCCGATTGGATCTCTTCGCAAACGATTTTGGCCGCATTTGACAATGACGAATCCATCACGAAAAGAACTGTAACGGGAACGCAAACTTTTCAACAACAAAAAAAAAACCTCAGAGTTCAAAAATTTTCGAAAAAAATTAATAACTTCTAACACATATGTAATAAAAAACATATGTATAATCTAAATGACTACTTTTTCGTTAGCCGGGCGCAATTTTGGAAAATCGCTAATCTAGGTATTTTAGAAAAAAAAAGATTTTTTTTTTAATGTTGATTAAATTGGAACCGGATGTTTAACTTTTGCAGGTTTTTCCGGCCTTTAGTATTTTTTAAAGCCGCAATGCACTACGTTCCTATTATTGACATTAGGGAACGTGGCACAGCAGTAGACTTCGGTTACAGGATTTCCGGCCGTTACAGGTTTAATAAAACAGTATACAATGTATACAACTCTTTTTTCTGGATGTTTACGTAAAAAATACACTTCTCATTTTCGGAATGAAAACAAAATTGGCGACATTTTGATTTTGGTTCAAAGTGGCGCCCGCATGGCTAACGGAAAAGTACCAAATGGGTGCCATTTGCAAAACGAAATTCCAACTTTTTCCCTGAGTTAAACGAAACTTCCCTGAGTTTTCCCGGGTTTTTCCAGAAAATGATTCTTCCCTGAGAAATCCCTGATTTCCCTGAATTCCCGGTTCTGTCGCCACCCTGTGTAAATTTTATTCATTCTTTTTATCAACACACTATTACGTATTCAACCAAAGATTTAAAGAAAGTTGGTGGAAATTTACATATATCACGACGAAAGTACCTATGTCTTGTGATATTTTGCAAGTAATAAATAAATAAAAGCCAACTCCTAAATGATAACTTTGGAATAGGTACTATACCGGAACACATAATGCAAACAGAAACAAAATTCCGATCCTTAAAAAAGGCAGTATTCTGAAAAAAATATCTGTTCTAGCGCGTTGAATTTCGACTTCCTGAATATATTCTGAAGTAAAACAATTCGACAAAAAACTTGAACAATATTGTTAAAGACAATGATTTATAAGCAAAAAAGAACACATATTTATAATACTTGGGAATCCTCAAATATGACACAACCATCTCGTTTTCAACTCAAATACCCTAAAAAAAGAATTATAAATCAAATTAAAAAATTAAACATTTATTCTGATGTTGCCAGATATCGAGTAGCAAAATTACGCTTTTATGATCAATGAGTTTATCGTTTGGGCTTTTCGTGCTACATTAAAAAAATTCAAGTAAATATAAAATTAAATGTTCTAAAATTCTTTCTTCATCAATCAAATATTTATAAATATTATTTTCATCATGGGAAGAAGTAAAAATTCAGTTCAAATATGAACATTATAAATTAATTTGTTTTAAGAAAATTGCTTTTTGATTAACACTGGTAAAGTAATCTGAGTTGCTTATAGCAATCGTTTCATACTCAATGTTATTTTTATGGCGATTTCAAATTGGCTTTTGGCTTAGGTCTTAAGTCAATTTTAGGCCTCTTAAGATTCGAATTTTTCAAAATCCTTTCTTAGTGCACCCCTACGGTATAAGAATAATCACACTGCAAAACTTCAGCTTCCTAGGACTTGTAGTTCTTTAGATACAGTGATCAGTCAGTGAATGAGTGAGTGGTATTTGAATTATATATATACAGGGTGTCCCTGAATTCATGGGCCAAACTTTAAGGGTAAGTAAAACACATATAAAGAAGTATTTTTTGTATAGCAACATGGGGTCGGAAATGAAAAGTGCAGGTGGTAAAAGAAGATATGCTGAGGAAATAAACAAAAGCTCTTTACTTACATAATATTTTTAGAGCAGACTATAGAAACATTTAGTTTAAAAAAATAGATGCATTTTTGGGAAGAAAAATATTGATTATTAGACGTTTATTTAGTTTGCATTATCAAATCGTCTGCAAAACAATTTTATTGAGTTTGAATGGCATTACGCGATCTGCAAACGATTCTTTGCTGTTAGAGAATTAGCTTTCTGTTAGAATCTTTGCTGTTAGAAACGATTCTTTGCTTTTCATTTCCTCAGCATTTCTTGTTTTTCCACCTGCCCTTTTCATTTCCAATCCCATGTTGCTATACAAAAAATGCTTTTTTGTATGTATTTTATTTATCCTTAAAGTTTGGCCCATGAATTCAGGGACACCCTGTATAAGATGGATTGTTGGAAAACGATCATTAAATATTTTTTTCTTTTTAAATTAGTTATTGTTTTATTTTGGGCTGGTGATCCCATTTTAGTTTGTTTCAATTACTAATTCTTTTAGAGGAGATATAAGGAAAAGTGCGTTTGGTTGGGTTTTGTGGCGCAAAAGAAAAAATATAATCCAGGAGGAATCGAATATGACAGAGATAAAGTCTGCCTCTCCTACGACATGCAGGTTGCTAGCGCAGTATCTATGTCTTAAACAGGTTGAACATAAAATAAATTGTACAACGTCCGATTTTTAACGGAATAAAATATTCCAAAAGTTCCACTGTCTATGTGAAACAAACTAAGAAAAGGAATACCCGAATTTTGAACTGAAACTAAGATCTTGGTTTCACATAATATATTCATTTAATAAATAAATGAAAAATGTGTTCAAAAGTTCTGCTGTTGTATTGTTTAGTGCAAAACATTGTTCCGCTGTTGTATTGTTTAGTGCAAAAAATTTAAATTAATTTTTTTAAATATATACGCTTTACATCCCAAAATAAGTATGCAATTCAACATGAATTATGTTCCGAAATAACTGCCACCTTTTAAAAAAGAGATGTCAAAGAAAAATATTTAATTGTAAATTTAAGGTTTATGTTTTAACAGTTAAATATTGCATATTAAAATAGTGTTTGAATTTTAATATAGCTTCATGACAATAACTAACAAGCAAGAATCCCCCGACGTTGCTTGGGTTGAATTGGTTAAATGTTGACTGAAAAATGATTAGACAAATCACTCTCTTTTTTCATAGTAAAATGCAGACATCATTAAAAATGTACGAAAAAAATTTTTTTTAACGTTGCATTTTAACTATTTTTTAGCTTTTAAATATATTTTGTGTTACAACGTATGACTTTCCGTTTTAATTTACGTACCCAATCATATTTTTAAATAATTTTATTTTGACTTAATGGATAATTTTAAAATAAGAAGTTAAACACCTTAAAAAGGTTTTGTTTTGTACATTTTTTAAACAGAATTCTGTAAACTATTACGTGTTCAACCCAACGAAAGTTGCTCGAAATATTCATATCATACCTCCAAGAAATTACCCATGTCTATTGATATTTTGTAGAAAATAAAAATATAATTCATGAAAATTTAACTCCTAAATACACATAGGTTACTAAGTTACATATCTGTAATATGTCAAATACTGGAACACACAAATTCAAACACAAACGAAATTCCGATCATTGGAAAAAATGCAGAATTCTGTATAACGGAAGAATGAGCAAGCGTGTCGAATTTCGACTTCCAGAGTATATTCTGAAATAGGGCAATTCGAAAAGACGTTTGAAAAACATTGATAAAGACAACGATGATTTATTTATAAAAAGAATACATTTATAAAGCTTAGAAAAATGCTCGAATATAACCGCAACATTTCGCTGTATTAACATAAATAAACAAATTCGGAATTCTAATCAATTTTTAATAATAAAACATTAATTCCGGTTTTGGCAGATACCGAATCACAAAAATATACTTTTATGATTAATGACTCTTTTGCTTAGATTTTGCTATTCCATTACAAAGTATAAGTGATGTGTTAAATTTTAAATATATTTTAAATATTCTTTTTTTCCATCAATAAAATATTCAAAAATTATTTACATCAAGAAATAAAAAATCAGTTCAAACATAAATATTATAATTCAATTTTTAGAAAAAATTGTTTTTCGAGCAATACTGGTAAAACATTTTTATTCGAAAAGTTGTTTTTTCACCAATATTGGTAAAACAAACTCAGTCTCGAAACCGTTTAAAACACAGTGTTATTCCTAAGGGACCTTTCATTTTATGTTTAGTACAGCTTCAGTCTACGTTTATAGCTGTGGCAACGATCTTGGCACTTTTTGGCGCACTTGAAGTAGTGAGTAATGACAGGTTAAGGCAACCCATCTGCGAATATTATGCGAATATTATGGAAAGCTTGGTGAAGGGAAAGTTTAAATTTTCATTTTGAATATTCTAGAAAGTTCTTTCAAATCCGTTAAACTGTCCTTTGATTTCATTGGTTCATTCAAACTGATTATTTCCTTGGCGATTTAAGAAGTGTGCCCAAAATAGCGCCAGTGCCGTTGCCACTGCTATAAACGTGGACTCAAGCTGTGCTATATGTTTATTAGACCTTTTATTATTTTTGAAATATGCTAAGTTCAAGTCTTCTAAAATTACAAAATATTTTATTGTTGATCACTGAAAAACAAATCTATATAATATATAGATTTGTTTTTATATATTATATAAAACACTAACATACGTATGTGGACCCGAAATCGACGTTATTTGTTAAATATAAACGGTAAGGTAATTTTAGTTAACGTCGTACTAGAGCAACACAACGGGCTATTGACGACGGTCCGGGATCAGTCCCTTAAGGGAAAGATCCGAGGACAATACCTCGTAATTTTGAACCATGGTCAGATGACGAAGTAACACCTGAGCTGGCACCCCCACTCTCCAAACTTCCACACCACCCAACGTGAGGACTTTCGGCCACGACAGATTTAAGGTGCACCAGCCGCCTCTACACCATACGTTTACAAACATCCATGCCCGAACCCGGATTCGAACCAGGGACCTTCCGATCTAGAGGTTAACACCATAACCACTATACCGTAAATATAAACGATTGCTGTATGCAGCACAGATTTTTTTACCAGCATTGATCGAATAACAATTTTTCTTAAACGAATTAAATTGTAATATTTATGTTTGAAGTGACTTTTTATTTCTTCCCTTGATGAAAGTAATTCAAAAATACTTGATTGAAGAAAGAATATTTAAAACATTTAATTTTATGTAACTTACATTTTGTAATGGAACATGAAAGACCTCAACGAAAAACTCAAAGATTATAAAAACCTAATTTTGCTACTCTGTATCTGTCCACGTCAGAATTAATGTTTACTTTTTAAATTCGATTTAGAATTCTGTGTTTGGGCATTTCATGTTGCGGTCAAATTTGAGGTTTTACAAACTAGCCCAGCCAGTTTTTAGAATCTCAAATCATACTGTGGATAAATTAAAACATTTAAAAATGGTGCCAAGAAAATAGTAGTTTTCAAATACCATCATATATAGCGTTATTTAAACGACACTTTTCTTGTTTGATTTGCTAAATTTTGCACGCATTTATTTAGATGTCATTTTACACTTTTCATACATGTTTGCAATGTTAGGAAAATATGCTTTCTAACTTGAAATGTTTTCCAATAGGTAAATCTATTACAAAAGTTCCTTTTTTAATTTTTACCAACCTTTATTAGCAATAAAAAAGGTATAGTGTCATTGTTAGATTCCAGTATCTTAACTACTTTCAACCTTTTCATCTACAGAGGCTGTTCACACATTTTTTAGACAATGTATATTGTAATCACAAAACTAAATTACATAAAATTCTTGTGTTTTAAATGTTCTATTTGATAGCCCTTATTCTGAACTATCTATACCGTAATTTCCAGGATAATAATGCCTTTTGAAGTGTCAGAAGAGGTACTCTATCCCATTCCTCCTGAACAACTTTTCAGAGTCCTATAAGGGTTGTGGGACGACGTTTGGATAATGCAGATTTTAAAAGTTCGAAAGCACAAAAATCCGTAGATGATACATCGGGAGATTTAGTAGGGATATTAGTGAAGGGTATGGCCTTGATACCGGTTTTTTGTTCCATTTCTTTTAGGAAATTTACAGTTGTTTTTGATGTGTGACTGCTAGCTTTGTGTTGATGGAGTTCCACAGATTGATGGCACTGTGGGTAAAGCGATGGTATTTCATTAAGAAAATTTGGCGATAAAATATGTTCCTGAGAGTATTTGGAATAAATCTTGACATTTTTTTCCACTCTCTTTATTTTTAACTTACCATTATATGAAAAACCAGCAACAATCATGAATCCCTTAGAAAAACTTTCTTTCGATTCTGTGAACCACGTACTTAAATTTTTTCTCCCCTTTTATGATAATAAATGGCTCTTTTTTTGTTGCAATCATTTAAATACACTCATGATTCATCTATTGTGACAATTTTTTTCCATTTTTCTTTGGATAAGTGTTTCTCATATAGAATTCGGCAGCGTGTCCTGCGTTCAGCGATATGCTTTGGAGAAAGACGATGCACATTGCGTTTTTTAGCTTTCTTAAGATTTAAATCAACGTTTATCATATTGTTTACAGTGGACACCGAGCATTTTAATAATTTTGCAACTGTCCTTTGACTAGGGGGATTTTCTTTTAACATTAAACAACGTACCTTTGCAATAGTCGAAGATGTCCGTTTCTTCCTTAGATACTTGTTTGGAATTTTGTCCCACTTGAGGCTCCAATTTGACGTTTTTTTCCTTTCTTGTTGACGATATTACCTATCGACGCTTTAGATATCACAAAACCATGACTCTCACATCGTTTTTGGATAACGGAATATAAATATTTCTCTTCGGAAAGAGCATAAATATAGCCTTCGAACCACTGCTTCGTTAAAAACGCCATTTTGAATAAAAACAAACCTCTCAAGCCGCAGACGATAATTTTGACTTTTAAAAAAATAGTACAACTGCAATTATTTCTTTTGCAGCAAACGATTTCTTATTACTGCTAACCAAAATCGTCTAAAAAATGTGCGAACAGCCTCTGTAATTGCATACATACATTCTGTTAAAATTCTGAGGTGCGCACCTAAAATACGTTTTTATTACTGATTAGGTGAAAGAAATTACTCTCAGTTTGATCGATAAACAGAAAAATATTATTTCCTACCTTTTTCAGTCCAAAATTGTTTTATATACATTTTAAAACAATTTGTTTATGATACTTAGCAATGAAAAATGATCTTCACAAAACTAATTTTATACGAGCATTACTTTAAATTATTAATAAACACACTCGTCAAAAGTTGAAAACTAAACCATTGAAACGAATTAAATCTTACATTATTTAAGCCGTTTCACAATCTCTAAGGCACACCGACATCACTTTTGCAGTACAACGGTTGCAAATTGCTGCCTTTTACAGATCATGTACTAGGTGTTACAGTTCACTTCAAAATTGAACTAAAATTTAATATTCGAAACAAAATTGCAATTGTGTAACTTTGCAGTTTTGGTACAGAGGGAATAATATTCCCTCAAACTTTATTTGTATTCTTCTAAAAGCATCGAAGATTCATCCAAATGCATAGAAATGAAGAAAAAATACAAGAATGTTTACATTTCAATAACCACGCACATTACAAACAAAATATAGCACACATGCATAAAAACCAACAAGACAAAATAAAGTAGTTAGAATTGGAAATTCAAATGTGTTATTTCGGAATTTAAAGATTCCAAGCTGTTTTTCCGAGGGTCTTTGTGTGCGTAGGTTTGATCGACCGTATTGCGAAATGTATTTCCCCAGTTCCCTCGATGACATCATCGGATTTCGCCAGTTACGGTTACGCAAAAAAATACATTGCACAATCCTTTTTATTGAATTGGAGAACTTTTAGAAATGTATGAATACGTAGACACATCAGAATTTTTACCATTATAATGATATGTGTGTTGTTTTAGGTGTCAAAAATAATTTCAATTAAGATTAATTTTTAAATGTAATCGATTCTTTCTCTGGAAAATGTTAAATAAATATGTGTATTTTCTTTTATTTTTTATTTTTCCATAAATGTAGGTGGGTAGATATTGTAATTAACATCACACTACAACAACACAATGGACAATTGACGACTGTTCATAAGAGAAAACGTTCGCTATGACATTGAACATGTATTATTTTTTTAATACAATATATTACCTATGCATACAAAACTTAAGTTTTACTTTTTACTGCTAAGCGTGACTGAAAAAAAGTGCAAAACGTTTATTTCGCAAGATCAAATTGCTTTTTCCACTTATAATGTTTAAGAATTTCATCTTTTTTTTTGCCTACCAAAATGTCCAATATTTTTCACAATTTGATTATATCTCTCTAAATTAAAAAAAAGTTACCGCTGCCGAAGCCGCAGGATTGAAAACTCTCTTTTTTTGCTCGATTCTTAGATGGTTTCCCTAGAAAATTAGAAATTAGAAATAAAGAAAATTAGAAAATTGACATGGTTTGTTCCAAATTGTACAGGGAACAAGTATACAAAGGAGGCTGTTGTACGTTAAATCTAACAAGGCCTCAAGTGTCCCCGCGTGCCCGTGGTGTGGATGTTTCTAGAGGGGACTGCCAGTTCAGGTGTGACCTCGGTATCTAACCACGGTTCAAAATTATTTGTTTTTGTCCTCGAGTCTTTCGCTTCGGGGTTGATTCCTGACCGTCACCAATAGCCCATTATGTTGCTCCAGTGATGCGTTATTTAAATACCTACATTTCGTTTAACACTATGCGCAGTTAATATAATTTTACTATTTATTCTTCTTTCGTAGATAGAAGAGTTTAAAAGATGATGTGGTGGCTGGTAGTAGAAACGATTTGAGCTCTTTTTTTTGTAGGTAGTTAATTAAAGTCACGCTGGAGCATCACAGCAAGCTATTGGTGACGGTCAGTGATCAATCACGAAGAGAAAGATCCAAGGATAATGCCTCGTAATTTTTAATCACGGTCAGATGACAAGAACAATAACACAGTTGGCATAGCTTTCTACAAACTTCCACATCACGCTAGCGTGAGGGCATTTGAGGCCACGATTTGAAGCCAGTTTTAACATGCACCAGCTCCCGTGTAAATGGCGGTCTGTGCTCGATTTAGTTTCAAACTCAGAACCCTTCACCTCATGCGATGTGCAAAACTTCAACAGAATTCACCAATCACGGGACCACAGTCGATCGTAACATAAAAACTCATATTTCATTTGTTACTGATCGAATTTAATGCTCACTAATCTTCCATCGCGCCCTCTTCCGCCATTCACACAAAATCACAAAATTTAGCGGACTTTAATTATATTTATTTTACAAACATTGATACAAAATAACTGTACTACCTTAAGTACTCAGAATGGTCCAGGAAAAGAAATACTGACGATACACCCTACAATAATAGACCGGACGCCAGCGGATATGTAAAAAAATCCGACTACTTGTTTGGGTGTGTTTTTCGTGGTATGACCTGGGACCTTTGCATGGTGTTCCTGGTCAATTGAACGCCGACGCCTGCATGAACATTTTGGACTATTAGGTTCTTCCTCCGCTCTGGCAATTTTATGGAATGGACGAATATTACTTCCAAGACGACAATGCTCCGTGTCGTGTTGCAGTCTCTGTCAAGCAGTGGTAGCAAGATATGGATGTAAACATTGGCTTGCTCAGGCTCCCTACCTAAACCCAATAGAACATTTGTGTGACGAGTTAGAGCGACGCTTAAGGACCAAGGAACCACGTCCGAAATCTACAGCTGAGCTGTCAATTTCTTGCAGCAGGAATGGACACAAATACCCATAGCTGTGTATCAAAACCTTGTTAAAAGTATGCCCAGAAGGGTTGCTAGTGTCATTGCAGCACATGGGGGACCACCTCCTATCAAAGCATGTATTCTTTCCCTTATACCATCACATCTTACTGTCCGGTCCATTATTGTAGGTCCACTATTGCATCGAGATATATGACTTTAGCTGATGAGTTGGCAACGTTCTTGGCGCTTGCCAAGCACATGAAAAGTTGCGCCAATTTGATTGAGTCACGAACATCTTCCAGATATGCACGGCGCTAGCATCTTTAATTTTGTGTATATTTCGCAATATTGAATTCCTATAACTGTGATTCCATTTACAAATTATCTGTTAAATTTAAGTTTTAGATTATTGAACACATTTAAATTCTCTCTTCGACATGACAATAAGAGTACCATATTTTGGTGTGGTGGGATCCATTGTGTCCCAACTCCATGGAATTGTTAAGGCTATATTCGGGGTTTATTAAAGCTATTATTGTAAATCAATCAACTCCAATTTCATGTTCTGATGTTCTAAATGGGACGATTTGAAGTAATGAATAAGGATACTTATCCACTTAGAAACTAATTTCTGGTTATTTGCAAAATACCTTAATGAGAGTCATTTTAAAATTATTCTAAATTATTTTAAGTCATTCAAACTAAATGCTGGTGGTGGCATTGTTTCTACGTCGGTGATGGTATAATTAACGTCGGTAATGGTAATTAACGACGTTAATTATAACGTCGCACTGGAGCAACACAGTGGCCAATCAGGACAGTCCGGGATCTATCCCCAAGGGAAAGAACCGAGGACAACAACACGATATTTCCCCCCCACTATCCAAGTTTCTACAACACCCCAACGTGAGGTTAGCACCGATTTAACGTACACCATCCCCCATGTACATAAAGGTCTTTGGTGGGACCAAGTTTCGAACTCGCATTCCACCTATTGCTAATCCGTTACTCTTTCAACTAAGCTACAAATTATCTTTTCTACTCCGGAATGTGTTTCTTGAATGTATTCGAAACATCTAGTTACTTGGCTCGTTTTTCAAATACGATTTCGGATTTTTATCAATAAAAATTATAAAATATTTATTCCGAATTGATAAATGGCAGTTGATTGGCTAACGTCAATTAGAATAAACAGAGAACGTCACAAAAATAGCGTTAAATAACATTTTAAAGCAACTACGATGTGTATAAATCATTTGGCTAGTAAAAGTAAAATCTTCTATTTTCACCTGGTTTGTATGACTCATGTGGAGTAATAGGCCTTCTCCATAGTTCTTTTAAGAAACCTTTATTTTAGCATAGTGATATATATCTTTAAAGTGTTTCATGTTCTAGCCACTTCCAAAATGTGTCTTCCGCATTTTGTTTCCAAAACAAAACAAAAAATACTTCTTATGCCGTTCATATTCAAATAGTTGAGGGATTTTTGCTGCAAAAGTTATAATTATAAAACTAGTTGAAAGTATTTTATAATGTTCTATTAATAATTTGAAACCATAATGATGTGAAGATTTTTCAATGTATGCAATAGATTGGTATACTTCTGAAATGAAAGAGTAAATCGTTTTCTATTGAATTGCTTCGCAAAATTCACAAAGCGTTTAAAATATCTCTGAAATGCTCCACTATGGTTTAAAATACTTCTATCGCTTGTCACTTTTTTCGAATGTTTGAAATAGTGTCGGAAGAGCAAGCATAGTAACTGTAAAAGCATCTGAGCGAACTAATTATACATCTCAAACATTTATTAACGGAAACAGGACAGCTAACAAATGTTTCAATCTTGTTTTCCCTCGTGACACTTTCATTGCTGAGACAAAGAGCTAGTCCATTTCGCAACATTCGAACAATGCAATTCGACACTCAAATAGGAGGATAACTCTTGTTTTAAATTTATAACCTCTGCTGCCTCTTCAATCAATATTATTTTTCACTCCTATTCTTCCAATTATGGCAGTCGTCGTTAATCAGGGAATTCGACTAGAACGACATTGAGGTCCTCTTAATTAGTGTGTGAAATCTCTTTCACGAGATGACTTCGGACGGATTTTGACTAACACTGTTGAAGCACGAAGAGGACCATTAAAAACTGTGCTTTTATTCCTTGCATTTTAGTGTGATATTAATTAGATTATGGTCAGATGGAAATTTGTTTAACCGCGTACCGGAACACCTAACAACCGGAACACCGCGTAAGAATTATAACAGTAAATAAGAACACCGCGTTTGTTTAACCGGAACACCACGTAAGAACACCACGTAAAAAACATTGAGGAACTTGCACATGTTTTGTTTAGATTTTTATAATATAGAAAATGAAAAATGATGGAAAGTATCTTTCTATATTACTTTTATAGCCCGAAAAGGTAAAATAAGAAAAAATTAAAGCTCGCACTATTTACTTCATCTCAAAAACGCTAGTATTCCTACGCCGTTTCTTGTGACCCAGGTAGCACATATATGTCGGCCAATATCGAGAAAAAATATTGGCCAATATTGCCGTCGATATTGGCCAGCGTAAAAATGTACCCCCCCCCCTGGCGACTTCGCCCCAATATCGTTTTACGACATTGGCCAACGTAAAAATGCCATCGCCCCAATGTCGTTTTCCGACATTGCTCAATATCGTTTTCCGACATTGATAGATATTGTTTTCCGACATTGCTCAATATCGTTTTCCGACATTTGCCAACGTAAAAATGTCCCCCCTCTGGCGACATCGCCCCAATGTCGTTTTACGACATTGATAGATATTGTTTTCTTGACATTTAATGTTAGTTTTTTATCATTGCTCAATATTAGCTTTTAAGATACTTCTCGATGTTTTTTTTCCAACATTATTCAATATCTGCTACATAATATTGGGATATTTTAATTAAATTTTCTTCTTATGGCATGTGATTGTTTTTTTAGAGGGTACACAAGATTAAAACCATCTTAAATTTTGTAAAATTTAAAAAATATTAATCATTAAAAAAATATTTATATAATACAATATTTTAGAACATTAAAGAGAACATATAATATTAAATTGTTAAAAATATGTTTTTATTACAATTTGTGTAACTGTTGTATTGTATAGTACATGAAAGAAAATTGTGGGCAACTTGGCTTTTTAAAACCTAAACAGGCATCCATTATCAAATCAGACATTCTAAAATCCATTTTCCCCTTTAAATTTACTCCTTGGTAGCTTGAAAAAAAATTTCAAACATAAAACACGTACAGGTACCATTTTTGTGATTTCAATTCAGAAAATTGTTTTAGAAAAATATTCCAGTCAAAAATGTTAGCTAAGCTGATGATATAGCAGCTAATATTTTAATTTATTTTATTAAGTGCATATTTTAAATTATTGTTCCATTTCTTTTGTAGAAATCTAAGGCTATTAAAACTCATTAATGCCAATTGTATAAACTATATCTCAAACCAGTAAAATAAATACAAACATCAAGCTGATGCTTGTATTACAATACAACTTGATAAACAGTTGCATGGTATGTAATTCTAAGAACTGATTCAGATTTATATAATTTTGATTTAATCTCAAAATGGAATACTTCCCGAAACTTCTGTTAAAAAATCAATATTGTTAGAAATGTTAAATAAGAAAAAAAAAAGGCACATTGCATATTGGCAGAAAAATGAACAGTTCTTACAAATTTCATTTAAATAGAATTTTCCATAAGTTTAAAAAAAATCACAAATCACAATAAAACAGGGCTCGAAATACCCGGGTGCACAGGTGCACATGAAAATATAACTGTGCACCTAATTTTTTACCACTAGGTGCACACAGTGCACCTTGTGCACCTAATTTAAAAGCTTAGGTGCACAAGGTGCACCTGTATTAAAAAATCTATTTCGAGGCCTGCAATAAAATAATTTTTTTTATTTTTAAGACAGATTAAACCCTGGGAACTGTCAAACATTCCAATCAGGTACATTCTTCGGAGTCACCCCTTCAACAAGTCAGATTATCCGATGGGTGAATTCTTTTGCCATCTCAAACTGCCGCACCAGCGAATGCTTTTCCAAACAACTATGACAGATAAAGTCATAACAAATCATGAATAAGAACACAAACAGCAACCTGTGACACAACAGAAGTAGACAATTAGAACAAGTGTTACCCGATTGCTAAGCAAAGATGAGTTACAGTTAGTAATTATTCTCAACACCCTCCCTTAATAACATTAACATACATTTTTGTCTTAGTTCAGTCTAGGTTTATGTTAAGATTTTGTAAGCAAATCAGCAATTTGGTATTCAGTTGCAACATATACAATATAAATGTTTAATAATTTTACAATATCATGAGCATACTTCAATTTAATATTGAAGTGTTTTAATCTGGAACAATTATTTTCATTTAATATGGCCTTAATGACTGACTGAAGCACAAAATTTTGTCGCATGTGTATCAATACAAAAAAAAAGGCTTGTTTACAAAACAAAAATAGCTGTAGAAAAAGAGAAGGTGCAGTTTTTCAGTGGTGGTTTATTTTAAAATAGTACTGATCCAATAAAATATTCTTTTTCAGGTCATTTAACAAGAAATTAATAATTTTCAGTGAATTATCACAAATCACTCAGTTGTCATCAGAGTTAAAACTGGCTTTAAAAAATATATATATCAGCTTACTGTAAAAACTCTTGTTTTGATAAATGTCTTAATGTAATAGAAATTACTAAAATAAAATAACACTAGCAAAAAATAAGTTAACTTTTGTTGTATTTTGTACTTAAAATGCAATTATCTCAAAATCAGTTTTTTGCAATTTTGCCAAAGTTTAAAGTACTAAGGCTTTTTGATAAATAAACTTAGAGTTAAACTGTTTACATTTTTTAGGTCTTGAATAACTATTTGATAGACACAGGGAGAACTTTTTGTATGAATAGCTCAGAAAAATTTATAAAAATTAATAAACAAAAAATGTGACATTTTTATAGAAATTTAACACATATCGAGTAAAATATTTTTTTTAATGAAAACTCGTAAATAAAATTTTAAAAATCTATCCCTAGGTCTTTTGCATATACTATAACAATATTGTAAAAATTTATTTCACCAAAAATATTGAAAAATGACAGATTGAATTGCAAAAAAAAAAACAATTTTTTTTATTGATTATTGCTTTAAATATGTGCTTAATTAATGTTGTGTAGCACAAATACATCCTGCATAGCTTTAGCCAAAGCCAAAATTTCTTCCTCCAGGCAGCTTCTATTGGCTGCTCTTGAATTTGGCTCAGACAGTAATATAAATTATCACAGAATATAAAATATCTGGATGTGTTGTCATGGATAGGTACAATAATGCACCTACAAATTCCTGATTGGGTCCATGGAAAGTTTCATCTTGCACGAAACACGATGGTGTTGTTTTAGGCACTAGAGGAGTGTCGGCTGGTTTACACCGAGTCATTTTGAATTTATTTAAAATTTTCTCAACATAGGCCTTTTCCTCTAAGCAAAGTTGTTGCTGAGAAAACTTAATACATATGCCCAGAAAATCTTTCACAACTTAAGCCTGGACATTTCGAACTCATCACTTAGAAGTTGTATCACCACCATGACCACTGATTCATTCATAGGAACCAGAAATCAGTAGGTCATCAACATACAGCACTACTAGGGGGCTCCGCCCCTGGTCGTCAACCCCTGTGTACCACTGTCACTGTGCCTGTTTCAGTTTTTAAAGACTTTTTAAAAATTTGCATACACGACTATTGTTGTTGTTGTAGCCCATGGGTTGTACCCGAAATAAGATTTCATCGAGTTCACCATTCAAAACAGTCTTAACATCTAGTGCATAGATCTTCATTTCCCTATGGAGAATAATGACAAAACCAGTCGTAGTGATGCCATACTGATGTTCTTTAAAAAGAAAGAAATAGCTAGTAAAGTTATGTATAGTTTTGTTTTATCACTGAATATAAGCTGCAAATTTTTTGTATAGTTATAAATCTTAAATGATAAAAAGTTAGGACAAAAAGCATACATTTGGTACACTCAAATTTATGATTTGTTAATTTTTAGAAGAAAAATTTGGTGTAAACTAATTTTTTAGAATGAATAATATTCACAATACTTCACCTTTTGAAGTTAGTTTTTTTTTTCAATGAAATTAATCAAATCACACAAAACTTGAAAAGAACAAGCAGTTTTACCCATGGTCACAATTTTAAAGCTTCACATCTCAAATTTATTTATTGATTTTTTTTAAAGTTAGAAACATTTGGCATAGTCTTTATATAAAACAAAAATCAGTTAAATTTTTAAATGTTATGTTATGCTTGAACAATATATTTAAACCTACTTTGAAAATGTCCCACTAATATTAATAATTAATGCAAACAGAACTCTGCTGACATACAAAAACTTACTTTCCAAAACAAAATAATCTATAACAATAAAAGATGGAAATAGCATTCCACAAAATCGAATGTAACTTGAGAATTTGATACAGTAAACGATGAATATTTACACATTAAAAAATAGTATACTGACAATGTAACAAACTACAAACGCGGGCTAAAACTTCATCAATGAAACAAGTAAATATGTTTAATTATTCGTATTTAAATATTATTAACATTACAAAATAATGTACAGAAATATCCTTACCTTATAGGACTTGCACTTTTAGGGATGACTGCTCTTATTCACTGCTAGATTCGGCGAAAAATCGCTGCGGTCTAACCCAAACAACGAACACGTGACCAAGCATAGCTTCAGCTCAAAATTTAAATATCGGCCAACATCAGCTTAACATAGGTTTTTGGATATTGTTTTCGCAATGTCGCCAAATATCGGTACAATATTGGGAAAAATTGCGTAATGTTTAAATAATAAAAAAATATGGGTAAAACAACATGGTGTCATTGTTTACAGTATTACTACATGATTATAAGGTTATTAAAAGCGTTATTTACAGTCTTCCTCGTTTTATAAAACTAAACGATATCTGCCAATGTCGACAGATATCGTAATTCCGACATTCGACATTCACAGACATTCAAAACATTGGCCAATATTGGTAGAATGTTGGCCAATGTTGTTGTGCTACCTGGGGACGTCACTGTACCCATGCCATCGACCTTAGAAGTAACTAGACTGACCATGTGGGCGGAGTCACGGTCGTAAGATCTCAGAAGCGAAGATCACGTGAGTAAGGGAGTTGATTCGGACAGATCAGCTATGTAAGCGATGGATTTAGTGGTTTTAATCATTTTCGAAAACCTAATTCTTCAAGGCGTTTAGTGTGTCTCAATGGACAAAAAACATTTCCTTTAGAAAGAGAAAAATAGTTTCTCGTAAAGGTACCTACTGATCAAAATTATATCAACTGCGAGTGATTAGGTCATGTCTAACAATTTGGAATAAGTACCCTTTAAAAAAAAAACTAATAAATGCGCGTTTTATGTTAGCAAATAATTTCTTGAAGACTTTAATTGATATACAATACTCTTTTCTCTTGTTTTCATTACCAAATGAAAAATTAGACTTCACTTTGATAAATCTAAAATATTTCGTTACCAAATCACATTTTTCAATTTATAATATGTAATAATTGGATTTAATCATTTTATCAAAAATAAATAATGTTCCATATTTTATGTTCAAACGTGAAAGGAATATATCGTACCCCGGCAAGAAAAGTGACGCAACTCAAAATTGCAGAATTTGAGTAACATCAACTTAAATACTATAAAACTTATATTGAAATAGTACAAGCTTCTTTTAAATTTTAGGTAAGTATTTATGGTGGTACTTCTATTATATTCTATAGAATAGTAATATTTAACACGCTGAGGTACCTCATTCCTATTTTTCAATGACATATCAAAATTTTTATTTTTTGACTTGTGCCACTTTTCTTGCCGGGGTACTATGTTAAAACATGAAGCCTTATTAATTTGGAATGCAACATATAATATTTAGAAAAGGGTCAAATTCTAGTCTTAAAAAGCTAATTTCCTTAATCTTATAAATTATAATTACTTATATTAAATCACTGCAATAATTGAACAATCCTGTAAACATTTATGAACTCAAGACAAACATATCAAACAAACATTTTTATTCACGAGACACCTATTTTTATTTACATCAAACAAATATATTTTTATTTACATGAAACATACATATTTTTGTCAAAATTTTCTTTTCAAGACACAAAATAATTTTATTTACAAGTGACAAATCATGTTTTTTATTCAACTGGTTTTGATAGTAACATTTTTTTCAGTTGATAATTTCAACAAAAAATTATAAAATATTTACATATGTGATGATTGAGTTTAAAAATTGTCTTATGGAATCAAAATATTCTTTTAGGAGAAATTTTCAAAATTATCATATTTTTACTATGGAACAGGCTTAAAAAACTATAGAAAACAATCAGATTAGTGGGAACCATGCACCACACATGCTTAGCTGTTATAAAATTGATCGAAACCAAATTAAAAAGTTTTTATTATCATATCTTATAAAAAATTGCTTTCTGCATATTCGTAATCTTCAGGTTACCACAATGAGAAGTATGAACTGGGTGGCAACAAAATCCTCGAAATAGGTTCCCCGATTTTACAATTCCCTTAATAAATGTCGTGATTAGTATCGAAAAACACTATCCACATATTTTTAAATATTTAGAGTTAGATGGGGTGAAAGGATAATTCTCCACAAATCCTTCCTTCGAATTGCATGGCACCAAGCCTCACACAAAAGTTTGTCAATAGGAAACCTGTGCAAAAAAAAAATATTTTTGTTAAACTAAAAAACAATATGAAAGTATAGGGTAAACTAGTCAGTCATTTCATCTTTTCTCAAAGCTAACTAGTCCACGTATAAACACAACTTAAACTAGAATTCTATCAGCGAAACAAATAGAACAAATTAAAACTAATGTTCATTAATCTACCTTTTCATAGATCAAAATAAAAAAAAAGTCATATGTTAATACATAATGATCAATTGTACTACAGTTAATTTGAATCACCTTTTAAGGAAGAGGAGTAAAAGACAATTTCAAGACAAGATTTAAGATAATTTCTTCAAAACATCTTTAAAGCACAATTGTGAATTAATTTGGAGTATTTTTTCACGAGTACTGTGCACTAATTGATGAATTGCCGAATAGTTGACTTTAATACTAATATCTTTAATAACCATTATTAACGCAATTTGAAAAGAAAAACGTATCAATGAAGAAAGGTATTACATGCATAGCTATAACTAGAACCATCAAGTGCAACTTTTGAAATAGGCATTAGAATGAACTATAGTTGGTCAAACTACACTTTATTGCAAACATAAAATTGTATAGAAATGTCATTTTACAGTTAAAATAAAACTTACTTATGAAAGCAGTATCCTTCACCGGCTTTCACCGTAGAATTGTAAGCAACGCAGTAGTTCACCATGTCGAAGCTATGGGAGAAATGGCGACTAGCTCCCACAAACACGTGACCTTCGCCCGGAGATCTTCGTACCAAGCAGTCAGGAGAAATAAAAAAAGCTGCGCGCACATGGTCCGTCTATTCCATTAGAAGGTCGATGGCCCATGCACAAGGCCAACTAAAAAGACAGGCCCCGAAACTAACGGAGAGAAAGAAAGTCACGTGACCATCTTAGTCGAACTTCTGCCGATCTCCGCTTGTTGAATCCATTGCATATCACCGTTGCGCGGATAATACGTTGATAATACCCGATATGTAGCATATTTATTTTTTAAAACTCAGGTTATTTGTGCCTTTTTGAAAAGAATATTCATAATATACACACTAAATGTCTGTTTCAGTTGATCATTCAGAAAAAATACACGAAATCATATCAGCATTTCCCAAACTTTACAGACAGCGTACTAGTGTTTTTTGTAATATTTTTTTTGCAATCCTTATTAAAATAATATGCCTGATAAAAAAAATTGTAGTTGTTATAAAAGGAAACGTAAGAAAAATAGTTAAAAATAAGCATAAAATAACTAGACATGTACCATATTTTGTACTAGCTTTTATTCATTTTTTTTTCTATTTTCTGACGATCGGGTACCAAGCACGGACCCAATTTGACAAACACTCCACTGAAATGTACTGTTTTAAATACATTTAGTCAGTAGGGAAGGAGAACTACTACTTTTTAATTATAATTTACTCTAAAGTATACTAAAGAAAATTACAACTAGAGACCAAATAATGTTAAGATTTTTCTTTATTTTAGTAAAATTTTATTCATACGATGTAACACATGTAGTGAAAAAATTTATGTATTTAAAGAGATAACATAACAAAATGAATTTTTATAATACAAAAGAAAACAATATTTATCTCTCACTATCAAATATTTTTGTTCAACTAAAATAGCAATATAAAAGCATAGGGTAAGAAGTCAGCCATTACATCATTTCTCATAGCTAGTCTAAGTATAAACACAAATTTAAATAGAATTCCAATGGATTGAAAGTTGACCAACATAACTCCAATTTTCAAAAAAGGAATACAAAGTGATCCGGGCAACTATAGACCAGTAAGTCTAACATCAGTAATTTGCAAAATATTTGAATCTCTGTTAAAAAAGCATATAATGTTATGCTTGGAGGAGGGGGGACTGTTATCAGAGAATCAGTATGGGTTCAGGAATGGCAGATCCTGCTCTACAAACCTTTTGAAGTTTTACGAAAAAATTACTGAGGAGCTGGATAATAAGAGCAGTGTGGATATCATGTACATAGATTTTCAAAAGGCTTTTGATAAAGTACCTCATGAGGCATTACTGTTTAAATTGGAAAGGCTGGGGATTCAGGGAAAAACATTAATATGGATAAAGAATTGGTTATTGGGTAGAAAGCAGAGAGTGCAGGTAAAAGGAAATTATTCACAGTGGACAGAAGTTATAAGTGGGGTGCCTCAGGGATCAGTTTTGGGACCAATTTTATTTATAATTTTCATAGAGGACATAGGTCAGGGGATAAAGAATAGAATCAGTATATTTGCAGATGATTAAAAATATGGGGGACAGTGGATACCAAGTTACAGATAGAAAATTTACAAGGGGATTTTGATAAGATATCCGAATGGGCTGTAAAATGGGGTATGTCATTTAATGTAGGGAAATGTCAAGTTCTGCATATGGGTTACAGGAACAGTGGAGCCGAGTACTGCCTGCAGGGAGTAAAGGTAAAGGAGGGAGAAACAGTCAAGGATCTTGGGGTGATAATTCACAGGGATTTTAAAATGGGTCACCAATGTTCAGCTGCGGGTAAAAAGGCTAATAGGTTATTAGGGTATATTAAAAAGACTGTAACTTCAAGGGATAAGAATATAATCTTGCCGTTATATAAGGGCTTAGTAAGACCACATCTAGAATATGCTGTACAATTCTGGGCTCCATATATGAGAAAGGACATAGAATCAATTGAAAGGGTTCAGCACAGAGCTACAAAAATAATAAAGGGGCTAGCAAATTTCGACTATAATGAACGTTTAAGTAAGCTAAACATGTATACACTGGAAAGAAGAAGAAGAAGGAGGGGGGATTTGATTCAGCTTTTCAAGTTTGTAAAACAAGGGGACACAGAGGACTTAAATTTCAATAGGGATAACAGAACAAGGGGTCATGGGTATAAATTGAATAAGACACATTTTAATCGGGATTTAAGGAAAAACTACTACTTTAATAGGGTAATAGACAGTTGGAACGCGTTAACAGAAAATATAGTTAATTCAAAGGGAGTGTACGAATTTAAGACACAATTGGATAGTCAGTGGGAATTGGAGAATTCATAAACAAAGGACCAGCCTTGTTGGGCTTGAGCCTGTAGCTGGTCGTCAATATTTGTATTTGTATTTGTATTTGTATTCTAACAATGGAAACAACTAGAACAAATAGAAACTAATGTTCAGTAATCTACCTATTCACAGATCAAATTAAAACAAAAAACAGATGTTAATACAAGATGATAAATTGTACAACAGCTAATTTTAATCACCTTCCTTAAAAAACAATTTCGTCAAAACATCTTTAAGGCAGAATTGTAAATTGATTTGGGGTATTTTTTCATGACTAATGTGCACTAATGTAAGTGCAACTGGTGGCGATCTAGTATCCGCTGTGGTAGTCGCCAAATTAAATGTTTGCGCCAAATCAAGATGGCGGCCAATCTAAGCAAATCCAAGCTGGACGTCCAAAATCCGGTCGTTTTTCTAAACGGCGTTTTTTTTTTTCCCACTTTTTTACAACTTTCCGTCAATTTTTAAAAATTAAGGAGTTAAACCTGGACGTAACTGATGAAACAACGGACATGTTTAGAGTAAATATCACACAGAAAAATTAGAAGATTTGCAAGTGAAATTTGTTCCATTGTATTAAAAAGGTTTTTCCTTTTTTAAAAATTATTCTTATTGATATCTTTGCACTTATATATCCTGATATTTTACTTTACTTTTTAAAACGATACTTGCAAACGCAATCTAACAAACGAAACACTGTAGAATTCCAAGGCCAACTAGAAAGACAGGCCCCGAAACTAAAATATCACGTGATCAACTTAGTCGAAGTCTTGGACTACGATACGAGTAAACTTAAGGTATGTAGTATTTGCTAAGTTACAACTATTGGACGATTTATTGCCAAATGTGGTTTTTGTTGTTTTAGTTAATTTAACTCATTTTATGGCAACCCAAAATTTTTTCCTGACGATATTACAACACCTACACCGTAGAACGAACAGAGTAATTTTATTTGGAATTGTTGTACCGCTATTTTTCTCCCTGATTTCTTGATATTTGCTCCTTGTTTTGGAAATTTTGGACTGTGGAATTTTTCTCACTGGATTTTTATTTTGAAATTGGAGATTGTAAGTTACAATATTTTGGTTTTGCTTATTGATTTAAAATTGGTTTTTCTTTGAATCTTTGAATGTGCAGTTCATGTGGAACGCTATTTTAGCTGTTGTACAATTTATCATCTTGTATCAACATCTGACTTTTGATTTAATTTGATCTATGAAAAGGTAGATTACTGAACATTAGTTTCCATTTGTTCTAGTTGTTTAATTGTTAGAATTCTATTTTAATTTGTGTTTATACTTAGACTAGCTATGATGAATGATGTAATGACTGACTCCTTACCCTATGCTTTTATATTGCTATTTTAGTTGAACAAAAATATTTGATAGTGAGAGATAAATATTGTTTTCTTTTGTATTATAAATATACATTTTGTTTTGTTATAATTGTGCTATCTCTTTAAATACATCAATTTTTTCACTACATGTGTTGCATTGTATGAATAAAATTTTATTAAAATAAAGAAAAATCTGAACATTATTTGGTCTTTAGTTGTAGTTTTCTTATATTAATCTTATATCTTATATTAATATACTTAAGAGTAAATTATAATTAAAAATAGTAGTTTTCCTTTTCTACTAACTAAATGTATTTAAAACAGTACATTTTAATGGAGTGTTTGTCAAATTGGGTCCGTGCTTGGTACCCGATTGTCAGAAAATATTAGAAAAAAAATGAAAAAAAAAAAAAACTAGTAAAAAATATGGTATATGTATATATATTTTTATGATTAGTTGTAGCTATTTGTCTTACGTTTCCTTTTATAACGTCCACATTTTTTTTATCAGGCATATTTTTTATGTAAGGATTGCAAAAAAATATTACAAAAAAACACCAGTGCGCTGTCTGAAAAGTTTGATAAATGCTGGTATGCTTTCGTGTATTTTTTTCTGGATGATCAACTGAAATAGACATTTAGTGTGTATATTATGAATATTCTTTTGAAAAAGGCGCAAATAACCTGAGTTTTAAAAAAATGCTACACATCGGGTATTATCTGAGCAACGGCGATATGCAATTGATTCAACGAGCGGAGATCGGTAGAAGTTCGACTAAGATGGTCACGTGACTTTCTATCTCGCCGTTAGTTTCGGGGCCAATCTTTTTAGTTGGCCTTAACATTGGCATGCACATTGACCTTAAAATGAAATTGAAGGAGCATGCGACCGCAGTTTCAAGTTTTTTCTTCCAGTTGCTCGGATTGAAGATGTATCACGTGGTTGTGGGTAAAAGCAGGACTCCTAAACTATTAATTGGTTAACGTGACTATCCACCTTTATTAAAAACAGTAGTCTGCGCTTCTATAGCCAATCAGAAAAGTCGATTCGTGATTTACCCTTCAGAGATCTTACGACAGCGACTCCGCCCACATGATCCGTCTATTCATATTAAGATCGATGGCCCAATGATGGTCTGTTTACTTTGATAGCGACGTGGAAATAGCAAGAAATTTTTTTTTAATTGATTGTTTAAAAATTAAAAGAGCAAGCAATATGAAATTTCAACACGCTAGACAAACTTAAACATTATATCGTGGTGCACAGTGACGTCACGTAGCGTTTTGAGGTCATGTGCTTTTGCCGTACTTTTCGGTAATTTAAAACTTGAAATTTTAATTAAGTCCATTTTTGGGTTTTAATTGTCGTGTTTGAACATTTTGACGATCAACAATAAAACACAGAAATGAGCATTTTCCTCACTGGTGCAAGTTCCTCATTCCTTCTATAGCCACGAAAGTTCAGGTGGATGGTAATGGTAATGGTAATTTTAGTTAACGTCGTACTAGAGCAACACAACGGGCAATTAACGACGGTCCGGGATCAGCCCCTTAAGGGAAAGATCCGAGGACAACACCTCGTAATTTTGAACCACGGTCAGATGACGAAGCAACACCTGAGCAAGTTCAGGTGGAAGAGCAACGGATTTGCAAACGGAGGGTTGTAAGTTCAAAACTCGATCTAACCAAATATCGTCGTGTACGTGGAGCTGGTGCATTTAAATCTGTTGTGTTCTCAAATCCCTGACGTTGTCATGCTGTGGAAATTCGATAATTTTTTCAATTAACGTAGTATTAGAGCAACACAATGGGCTATTGACGAACGTCCGGGATCAATCCCCTAAGGGAAATTTCCAAGGACAACACCTCGTAATTTTGAACCACGGTCAGATGACGAGGCAACACCTGAGCTGGCACCCCACTCTACAAACTTCCATACCAACCCAACGTGAGTACTTTCGGCCACGACAGATTTAAGGTGCACCAGTCACCTTTACACCATACGCTTACAAACATCAATGCACTGACCCGGAATCGAACCAGGAACCTTCTCATCTAGATGCTTACACCTTACCACCATGTTCTGTTACTTTCATGTGTTGTTCTCGTTACCTCAGTGTTTCAAAATTACGAGGTGTTTTCCTTGGATCTTTCCATTCGGAATCGATCCCGGATCCTCCCAAATACCTCGTTGTGTTGCTCTAGTGCGATTTTAATTAACTAGATACCTACTAATATTTTATCATTAAATAGTAATGGTAATTTTAGTTAACGTCGTACTAGAGCAACACAACGGGCTGTTTACGACGGTCCGAGATACGAGGACAAGACCTCGTAATTTTGAACCACGGTCAGATGACGAAGCAACACCTGAGCAATATAATTAAATGGTAAATAGTGATATTGAAAATACTTTCTTTCGATTGAAAGGTTCAGCAAGGTTCTCATTTTAGTTAATTACTCAAACTCTATACAATATTTACTCTATAATACGATACAAACTCTTTAAATTTTATTTGCTCTGATAAAAGACTTTTTCTGTCTAGCTAAACATCCATATTGCGTGCAATTTGTACCGCAGTTACCCATGGCGCCGCACATGAGTCTCCGTTCTGAAGTACCTTGTTTTCATAAACAACTGGAATATAAATACTAATTAATAAATGGTTGTATCCGGTAACGTCTATTTTGTTTCAAAATATACTTTTTTTTACACCAAGTAAGCGAAATAAACACGTTTTCTTAGATAGAATATGTATCGCAAATGGCGCGAAATGAGTTCGTGCGTCATTTCACGGTTATGTGTGCATAGTTGGGCTTCGGTGCCGCAGTGGCGCTGCACGTTCAAAATCCAGATATGTGCACCGGGCCTTAGATTATACGTTAACCGTCACCAAACCGGCGATTAACTATATTTCAAGGTACTCGATATGTATCGCGAGAATATTAGTTAGAAGTAAATGTAAATTCACTATCGCTTACATAGACACTGAATACTCACTCTCATACTGACGTAATAATTTATTGTTGAAAGTTTTTTTGTTAAAGTAGTTGGGGAAAGCTTAACCTTTAATTATAATATTCTACAAGGAAAGTAACCGCTGTTTTATTGAATATTTTCAGTTCAACGATACTGTGCATAAAGTAGACTAAACTAAGGCAATTAATATTCACTAGTAAGAAAGTTTCAAATGGGGAAATAGCTGGTTTCTTTTGTCCTACAAGAATTATTTTTTCAATTTAATACTTAGCTTTTTAAATTTGGTCTGAATATCAAATTTTCAATTTGTAGCGTACTTTAAAAAAAATGTTAACTGAAAAATTAAAACTGATGAACAATTATTATTTTTATTTAATAATCTTGTAAAATGTTCGAGCAAAAACGATTGAGGTTTTTATTTTGACGAAAAGAAACAATCATTACATAACACATTGTCCCAAAAATGCGCATTTGTATCAGCTAATAAATTTTATTTCGCTTTTCTACTGGCATACAGTTAATCACATTCATTGCAAAGTGGGTTATGTCCGTGCAAATTTTTCAAGAGCCAGGGTAACAAGTCCCCGATCCGCCTATTTGATGTCTACCATTTCATCAATGAATCGTTTCTATTTCTCTTATTTTAGTTAGTTACTGTCTCTGATATTTAAATATTTTCCGGGAGTTGTTTCGGAATAGTCCGAGAAGACGACGAGCTTTTCCAATACTTGATATTTATACTCTTTAGACATTGAGTAGTCTATTTTATATCGACATAATGGAAATAATTGCTATTGGATCCTTGATTTGAGATTTAAAGGATAAATAAATTTAATGGAAGATAGTTTTTGTCAGTGGAGCAACTAATCAAAAATATACCTGTGTAATCATTTAAAAAGGGCGTTTAATTCACAATGGTTGATTTTAAATAAAATTATATGAATATCTTAGAATAACGTTTTACATAGGTTTTCAAGCTTTGTTGCCAGGGCAGCCTTGGATGTTTGACTTCTCTTCTGTTGGTCACGGTAGCCCAGTTAAAAGTGTGACGGATTAGCTACCGGAGGATTGCGTATTCGAAACTAGGACCAGCCAAGGACTGTCGTGTACACGAGAGCTGGTGCACGTTAAATCTGTAGTTGCCTCAAATGTCTTCACGTTGGCGTGGTGTGTAAATTTGGTGATTTTGGGTGCCAGTTCAGGTGTTGACCTCGTCATCTGACCATAGTTCAAAATTACGAGTTGCCAGTTGCCCTCTGATCTTTCCCTTCGGGATTGATCTCGAATGGTCACCGATAGCCCGTTATGTGGTGCCAGTGTGACGCTAATTAACTACTTAACTACCCCGAAAAGATGTTAGGCCTTCCGTGATATAGAATCAAAGAGAAAGTTATAAATCCCTTGTTGTTGAGAGTATTTTGTAAAGCAAAATGCGTTTAGTTACGAAACTAATGTTGATGTCTGCGAAACCTATCGTTATTAGTCGAGGTGAATATTGACTAACAATCAATTCAATTCAGATCAATCCGGGTTAATCTCAATCAACTAGAACTGACAAGTCGTCTTCACAGAAAATATCTCGTTTGTTTTAAAACCTTTCACCTGAATCCAAGCGTTCGATTTCAATACACCCGAATCATTGATTTATTTCCATCAGTCGGAAAAGGGTTCCTATGTTGAATATTCTTATTTGCTTTTATGTAAGCAAGTTTTGATATTTCTAATGTATATTAATTAAAACTCTGTTATTATTATTCTTAAGAAAGCGCAAGAATTCTATATAGTGTTAGTTGAAATGTGTTTCACATTGAATTTTACTGAAAAATAGGTTTTAATTTCTGGGAATTCAACTTTGAAATAAATTCACACATGTTCCAAGAATGTTCTGCAATTGTGTATCGTGTCATCCCACTATCTTCGATAAATTACACACGAGCACATATCCCAAGGCTTATATCCAACCTTGGGCGTATATACTACAGTAACGTTTTCATGTTCGTCTTTTTTCGAAAAAACTATGTATTAATTACAACTTAATTTATGCTGCCTAAATAGCAACAGAGGAAAAACTATGTGCTTTGATTCGTATTAATAAGTATTCTCTGTTGGTGTTAAAGGTACAGTCACGGAAAAAAACCTAACCATCTCCTTTATTTCGAGCAAGATTCATACTAAAACAAATTCAAAGTCATAATTCAATAGATAATAACGTCCTCTACAAATTCAAATCCAAAACAATTGCATAAAGGGACGTCTTCATATAAAATTTTGCGCAAACAACGAAATTTCTAACGGAAACACCATGTTTTGAAGCCATAATCAGATTATACACTGTGAAATTAGTCTATACAGGGTGGTCCCGAATTCATGGTACAAACTTTAATGGTAGGTACAGGACATTGTAACAATGATTTATTGTATAGGAATGTATAGTCGCAAGTGACGCGGTGAGGCGAAAACAGGGGAAATAACGGCCGAAAGGAAAAACAAAGATTTTATTGAAAGCGTTGTTGACAAGTGTCATGTTTACAGTAATTGTTCAAAATTGCGTCCACCAGTATCGATACATGCTTGACAGCGTCGGTGGAGCGATTGACGTACACGTTCAAAGATGCCTGGTATTTCACGCACACCTGCAGCAGCTACAGATAAGCGAGCGACGAGATCCTCATCTGAGTCAACTGGAGTCTCATAAACAAGATGCTTTAGATGTCCCCATAAAAAGTAATCGAGGCTCGATAAATCGGGAGATCGGGGTGGCCAAGGGACTGGTCCACCACGCCCAATTCATCGAGTACCAAACGTGGCATTCAGGTAATTCCGTACATCAATGCTGAAGTGTGCTGGCGCCCCATCGTGCTGAAACCACATGCGGTTACGAATGGCGATCGGAACATCATGCAGCAGTTGTGGTAACACTTCTTTCAGAAAAATAAGATAGCTTCCGCCAGTGAGCCGCGTGGGTAGTAAGTATGGGCCAATCAAAAAGTCGTTCACAATACCAGCCCACACATTAATACTGAAACGTTGTTGAAACGCATGTCGACGCGTTGCATGTGGATTATCGGTTGCCCACACATGGGAATTGTGCGCATTAAAGACACCCTCGCGTGAAAATGTCGCTTCATCTGTAAATAGCACATAATCTACGAAATCCGGCTGCGACGCACATTGCTGCATCACCCACAGGCAGACGTTCACGCGGCGAGGATAATCTGCTGGGTTCAATGCTTGTACTTTCTGAAAATGGAAGGGGTGTAAGCGATTTTCGTTTAACACTCTGCATACAGTCTGATGACTCACACCTACGTCACGCGCAACAGTTCTTGTGCTTGACTCGGGTCTATCAGCCACAATGTTCAAGATGCTTTCTTCCAGCCTTGGAGTGCGTACAGCTCTTACTCGACCAGCGCCATGTCTGTTGACGTCGAACGCACCTGTTTCACAAAGTTGACGATGTAACCGTTGAAAAATTCTATGATCCGGCATTCGTCGATCAGGATACTCCGCGCGATACATTCGTAACGCAGCTCTGCCGTTACCATTTGCACGGCCGTACATGTAATGCATGTCTGCTTTTTCTGCATACGTAAAGTCACCCATCGTCTACGGCAGCACAATTGTGAATGGCGCTTTTCCCTACTGCGATGCATCATGTTCAACAGCGGCTAGACATCTACTGCCCTCTACCGGCAATGATACCAACCGATCACTCCATTTCTCTTTCCTTTTATTTCCCCTGTTTACGCCTCACCGCGTCACTTGCGACTATACATTCCTATACAATAAATCATTGTTACAATGTCCTGTACCTACCATTAAAGTTTGTACCATGAATTCGGGACCACCCTGTATACGAAATTTCATGACTCGACTACCTTTATATCCCGATATATTCAATCGTAAAATTTATGTCAATTCCCGGAATCCTCTCGATATAGACCAGCTATTCGCAGTTCGAGATTAATGGTAGTTATCGCTGCCCGAATTTCAAATTTGAGCACTATTTCAAACGCTTTTTTCAGAGATCCGAGAATTATTAAATTATGCAAGTGCAAATTATCTGAGAATCATCATCCGAGGTTTGTCAGATGCTTTCTAAACTTTTGGATGCCCACTAAAATAGCAATAGTAGCTCAAAAACTAACTATCGGAATGGACTGAAATTTTGCATGGCTTTACTAGAGGTCAAACTGAATCGGTTCTAATCAAAACATAATGAGGTTCCAATTCAACATTACTTTAATAATTATTATTATTAAATACCAAAAAACTATTTTTTAAATACAATTTTAGGTGGATTTTGTTTGGGTTGCATTACAGTAACATGGTACAAAATATCAGCTCTATAGAAATATTATTTAGGAAGATATGCATAAAAGGTAAAAAACGTATTTAACATTAGGAGCTCCAATCTTGCTGTCCTCATAACGTTAAAATGGTAATACTTAAATGGGGTCCGGAACTCAAAATTTACTTATTAAAGCAACTTATTTGAAAAGTAAATGTAGAAAATTGTGTTCATTTATGACAAATTTTATTTTAGTTATATCTATTTTCACTATTGAAATCCCATTTAACACAAAAGGAGAAAAAGAGCGTTTAAAATTATGAAGGCTCGTTTGATTTGCAGCTGCCATGTTTATTAAAATTTGAATATTTCCGCTTCTATTATGGTAGAAACAAAATTTAGGTGTCATTTTATTCAGAAATATCTATATTATTTTTTTAAGATAATAAAAAAAAAATTGGACGTTTTTTTATATAATGTACAGTAATGGCATAAAATTTGGTATAAGAAATTAAATTTTAATATAGATTCGAAATTGTGTGTGGGTGTGTGTCAAAATAAGGGGTTACCATTGGAAATTGTGAAGTTGGTGCTCGATTTAATATGAAGACGGCTCCTATGCAAATTTTATGAATTTGAATTTATAGAAGGACGTTAATTCCTTTCTAACGCCATCTTTGAATTTTCTCTACGGTTAAAATTGCTAGAATGAAGAGAAGTATTTCGTTTTTTTCCATGACTGTAAGTAGGGGAAAGTTGGACATAACCGGGTACCAAAATGTGTTTTTTTCCTAAACACCTGCGTGAATAATATTGCTTCAAGTTCTATTTAAATGATAAATTAGTTGTTTAGTTCCAAAAGTAAATATTTTTCAATGAGAAAGAACTATATTTTGGAGGGTAAATAAATTATTTTTTTGACGTATGCAAGTTCATGGTTCTATCCGACCAGGACGGATAGAACCGGGTATATATAGGAATAATTAAAAACATATATATTTTTTTTACTGCTGAAATATTTATTTATAACAATAAATTAGCACAATGGCCTTCCTATACTGAGGAACATACATAGGTTTACAAATCATGGAACATAAGAAATTTTGAATTTAATGTGTTTGGAATGTATAGTAAATTAAGTTAATTGATAAAATTTGTGTAAAAAGTTTTATGAACAGAAATCACAAATAAAATTTTTATCATGCTCCTCTGCATTGCTGCAGGTTTCCTGCGCCCATCCTTTACAGTTGAAACACTGTATCCAACCTTCCAGAGGTTTTGACCAAGCGCACAATTAATTGCAAAAGATACAGGCTTCGTCACATTCCACGTCGTCTTCATCTGATGCCTAGGTGTTTTAATGATGAACTACTTTTTCTTGCGTGTTTTGATAGTTTTTTGCTTAGGGACTTTAAACAGTTTCTGCTTTAAGTTTTTCTTTTCTGGTTCTTTGATTTTTTCTTTTTCTCCAAGCCCCAATTCTTTCCCGGTCCTGTCCGACTGCCAAGGAAGGTCCCAGTTTTATCCAGCTACGCCATTAATCAGAAAAAAAGGCTTAGTATATTTCAAACATAATGCAAAACGTGACTTAATAATTTAAAATAATACCTGAAAGAGGTGTTATCAGATGTTGTACTTATCTAAACTACATCTTCAAGCAATTAGAAACTACAGCGTAAAATCGGTGAAGTAAAAATCGAACCCTTTCTACTCGAATTTTTTAAAACATCGGCATCGACAAACACATAATCTACACTGCCTTTCATTCAAATCAAAATGACATGAGAACTGTCTGCAACTAGTTTCATGCGTAATCCGACAGATGACAGAAATAATCAAGCCAAAACTGCCGGGTCCCGGCTTTGTCCAACTTTCCTCTACATTCTAATACATCTGGATTCAGATTGACGCGGGTAGAATTCGTGTGAAGGGATCTTTTGGCGTCAATCTTGTAAAATTGAAAAGGTTTAAACTGACAGCGGAATATGATGCATCTTGATCTTATTAATAAAAGAGACAAATAATTTAATAAATAAGAATCGCAATTCTTGAGGAATTGTCTCGACTCGGTGGTTTTCGTACTTCGGGGAGGTCTAGACAAAATATCGTTGTTCAACTGTAAAGGTCTCATTTTACGAAAATAAGTAATACGATTTATAAAAATGTTTTATTTGTTCCTCTTTTGTCTGTGTTATTCATCATCTTTATCGTTTTTACAGTTAAATTGATACAATTAATTAAATACAGTTAGTTTATATCTTATTAAAATAGAATTTTGAAAAAAAAAAAAAAAGGGAAGAGAAGCAAAAATTTGTAAAAGCTTTTATTTTTGGTCTTTTAAAGAAATGTAATTATTAAAACAGTCTTTGTGATTTCTTGATAAATCTTAACAATTATAAACCTTATTCATTACTGGTAGAATTACCTGTCCTTAATTGGGTTTAATTGGTTAACTAACTTTGAGCTTTTGTGAATAAATTGTAATTCCTATGCTTCACATTCAACAGCTACCACTTTCTAATAAAGGAGCACAAAAATTATTAAATACACAGTTTCACAAATATAAATAACTGTCAAATTTAGCACTTTAGATTTTTTAGAAATTTTATTTTCAGTAAGAAAGAGAAACGTCTCTATACTCTGTTTCACCTTAACTTGTCAGTAGAGTAAAGGCTACGTTGACCGCATCACAGCCGTTGTCGTAGAAACTAGGGTTACAATGTCAGAAGAAGTCAGCTATAAGCGAGGAAATTCGCCCTTTTTGGCAAGGAGAGATAAAATGCACGTGGAAATTCTATACGTTTCACAGATCTTTAATTTCTAATGGCTCTTGCATTACATTTGTTAATTAAACAAAAAGCTACTCTATGTTAATATAAATGCGTTTTGATTTTTCTAAATGAGTATTATTTTTAGTTATTTAAAAATATATATATTTAAAATTTTTTTACAATAAATGTTGTTTAAAAAAACAGTCTATTTAAAGATGTGATGAACCATAAAATTCATTTTTTGAATTTACTTACCTGAAAGCTAAACACCTTGATTAATACTTCTTTTTTCAATTTTAATAATTTTATTAAAGGAAATTAATCCAATTTAATTACTCCTTTGGTCTTACATTTGGTTGGACAAGGTAGGGGAGAGTGCGTCGTCTGCTAAAATATGTGTTTTTCTTAACAGCAAAATATAGTCTCCAAATTAAATCAAATTTATTCTGATATTAAAGAAAGTAAATAACAAATAAAAATACATATAACATAGAGGATATAAAATACATTCACAATAAATAAATAGAATATAAAAAATACAAATAGTGAATACACATACAATAATAAAAAAAATGAAACCATTTTAAAAATTAGAGTTAAAAAAAATAAACCTTATATGTGTGAAACATATTCTGAAACTCGCGGAACGGTGTCGGGTTGATTAGTAGTAAATTATTAATTTTATGAATAATTTAAAATAGTTTACAAGAAAGTGTACAGAAGAAACCAATCTCTTTCATGAATAGTAGTTACAATGAGAAAACTATATTTACGTTTTACTTATTCATCACATGCATTTATACATCATCAATATATGTAAAACATAGCAAACATCATAACAAATCTATTTACATTATAATATACTTATTCATCACATGAATTTACACATCATCATCACTTAACATTTCCGAATCGCTATCAGACTCACTATTAAAAGAAATTACCAAGTTCTTACTTTCCCAAATATCATCCACAAGTCCATCTACTTCCCACATGTATTTCTCTTTTTCAGTAACATGGTTTATGCAGTTTTTCCAATTTTGTACAGAGACCTTTTCAATCCCTTGGATGACTAAATCCTTCACATCGTTCAGTTTAAAAGTCTTGTTTTCCCTGGCAACGTGTCCTTTTACTTGACTCCATATCATTTCAATGGGATTAAGCTCACAGTGATACGGGGGAAGTCTCAAAACCTTATGTCCAAATTTTTCGGCAATTTCTTCAACTCTGTATTTATCAAACATATGTTTGATTTCGCTAACTTTTTTCAACAGTTCAATCTTGATCATGTCCTGGTTCCACGTAATGTTTTTCAACGATAGCCATTCTTGAATTGCACTTTTTTTCCAAGATGTCGTCGGAATTTTTTCTTTCTTCACCGAGTGATAGGGGGCATTGTCCATCACTACAAAGCTGTTTCGTTTCAATTTAGGCATGATATCTTCAAACCACTTCTCAAAATGGTTACCATCCATTTCTTCGTGGTAGTCACCGGATTTTTTCCTACAAAAATGTCAGCCGCATCAGGTACAAATCCTTCATCACTTCCGATATGGGTAATGATGAGTCTTCTTCCTTTTCCTTTTGGTGCAGCCAAGCCTGTTGTCAAACTTGAAGAGGAAGCTTCATTGGTGCTTTTGATGTTTTTGTCTTGCCATACTCGACTTTGTGAGTGTCCTTCATTCACCCATGTTTCATCTAAATAATAGATTGAAGCATTTTCATTCTTCAGTTCTCTAATTTTTCGTAAATAATTTCTTCGCCATAAAATTATGTCGTGTCTTTCTAAAAGCATAGCCTGCCTTTTTCGCTTTTCAAAGGAAAATCCCAAATCTTTCAGTATCCTGTACAGTGTACTTCGGCTAATGTTTGTCGAAAAAATATCCTTATCATTGTTAATTTCATTTAGAACTTTGTCCAATGTAGGAATTTCATTTCGACGAAAACAATCATGAATTTTTCGTCGGATGCACGATAAAGTAAAGTTGTCATATTTCATCATTCTTGTTCTTTTTCCAACGGCATAAGGTCGTTTTTTTCCTGGAGTACTCAAAGGACTTGTCGTCTTCTTTTCTTTTTTCAAACGAAAAACAGTTCTTTTGGAAACACCAGTTAGTTGAGACACCTTTCCGACGATTTGGTTAATGGAATCACTATGGTTTTCTTCTCGAAGTCTAGAATAAACATTCAATATGTTCCTGCGAGCTCCACTACCAATTGATTTTCCTTGCTTTGATGGCGTATACAGCTTGGATGGTGACGTTCCTTTTTCAGCCATGTTCAGAGTATCAAACACACTCCAATAAAATAGCACAAGAGAGATATGAACGTAAATACACACTCTAGCAAAGACGCAGAGCGAAATGGCGCAGACTTGGCCGGAAAGCGTATTTAGCTCGCCAGAAATGTTACCATGGAAACCGGTTTAGAATTCCGTTTCGGATATATTCATTCGCTTCGGTCAAAAAAAAATGCTTTTTACAAATAAATAACCGATTATAAAGGTTCAAAAATCACTCCTTCATTGTAGGACAATTTTTACACGTTTATATGCATTTTCTTTATTTTAAATTCCAAATCAAGTTGGAATTATTTTTCATGCGGATGAACATCATTTCTGCCTTTCCCAATACTGACAAGTTAAGGTGAAACAGAGTATAGAGTGTTCAAATTAGTGATGTGACATCGACAGCAAAACATCGAAGTTTTGAAACATCGATGTTCAAAACTAAAACATCGATCTTGATAATACATCGCCCCAAACTATAGATGTTTTTAAAATTCAGTGTATTTAAACTTTTTCCCCCATTTCTTAAAATTGGTTTAGCAACTAGTGATGCTACATCGACAGCAAAACATCGATGTTCAAAATTAAAACATCGAAGTTGATAATACAACGCCCCAAACTATAGATGTTTTTAAAATTCAGTGTATTTAAACTTGTTTCCCCATTTCTTAAAATTGGTTTGGCAACTAGTGATGCTACATCGACAGCAAAACATTGATGTTCAAAATTAAAACATCGAAGTTGATAATACATCGCCCACAAACTATCGATGTTTTTAAAATTCAGTGCATTTAAACTTTTATCCCCATTTCTTAAAACTGGTTTAGCAACTAGTGATGCGACATCGGCTCCAATACATAGATGTTTTTTTTAAAACATCAATGTTTTGAAAACATCGACATCGATGTCGCATCCCTACTTTTCTGACCCAACACCCTTGGCCACTTTGGTCTAAAAGTATGTTCAATTTGCTGATTATAAAAATTATGCTACTTGGTTATTTAAAAAATTTTTATAACAGTAATTTTTTTTCATTTAAAAATAAAATATGCAACAACGTATAAACATCGATAAGTATAAAAATCGATGTTACAAAAACATCGACTTCAATACATCGATGTTTTAAAAAAAAACATCGATGTTTTGAAAACATCGACATCGATGTCGCATCTCTAGTTCCAATTAGGGATTGCAATGCGATCGAGTGAATCCTGCATAGTTTAACTCCAGCAATATCTATCAGATCCGGTCCGGATCTAATAAACCTGAATATTTTTTAAAATAAATAATCGATTATTCAAACCCAACTTAAACATCGCAAAATCGTTTATTAAGCAATCGATTAAGAATTAATCGATTTTATATTTTTCAATCGTTGGTTTGTAGAATTCTAGCAAAAAATAATAAATTAAGTTATTAATATTATTTTTTGCGAAGGAAGGAAACTTACAAAGGTTTAAAAGTACATTTAGAAACAAAACACTGCATCTCAACATATATTCTGGGAATAGCCAATTAAACTCTCTGATTTCCTTTCTCTGATTTAGTTCCTAAAGTATCCACATCAAAACGATACGGAAATGAGGCAGAGACAATTGAAATTATTTGCAAAGAAATACCAAAAATGCAAAAAACTAAACCTATTGACGGTTATTTCAAAAAGGAAAAGGATATTGAAACTATAGTTTCCAGAATGGTCTGTAAAGATGGTTACACCTTCAGTACATTTTGTACATATTCAGATTTGAGATATTTATTTTCAAAGAGTGGATTTCAACTTCCAAATTCACCAAATACAATCAGGTCTATAGTTACAAATTTTTCAAATACCGTAAAAGCTGACATAAATAGTGAATTTGATTATCTCAAGAGAAAAGTTTGATTTAACATTCGATAAAAGGACATTCCAAACGAATCATAGATACTTAAACCTGAATGTTCATCACAAAGAAAGACACTTTAATCTTGGGTTAATTAGAATTCGTGGCTCGGAGCACGTATGAGTTTGGTAAAAGACCGCTTGACGAGATTTGGTATGGACTTCGATACCGTTATTATTGGCATAACAACTGATGGTCAATTGGAATAATATCCTTTTTACCTACTTCCACAGCCTAATTTGGAAAAATATTTGATTGATGAAGAAAGATTATTTAGAACATTTAATTTTACATTTACTTAAATTTATTAAAAAGATAATTGTTGATAATTTTAAAAAGCCCAAACGATAAACTCAAACATTGAGGATAAAACGATTGATCGAAAAACAATTTTTTTTAAACAAATTAAATTTTAAAATTTATGTCTGAACTGACTTTTTTTTCTTCCTATGATGTAAATAATTAATAAATATTTGCTTGATGAAAAGAGAGAGAATATTTAAAGCATTTAATTTTACATAACTTACATTTTGTAATAGATTACAAAAGCCCCCCCCCCCAAAAAAAAATAATAATAAAAAAAACTCATTGATCATAAAATCTTAATTTTGCTTTTCGGTATCTGAAAACGTCAGAATTTATGTTTAATTTTATTTAGCCTTCTTTGTTTGGGTATTTGAGTTGACAGCGAGATGTTGCGGTCATATTTGAGGATTTCCAAGTATTATGAATATGTGTTCTGTTTGCATATAAATCCTTATTGTCTCTATCAATATTGTCTTTTGTCGAATTGTTCGATTTCAGAATACGTTCAGGAAGTCGAAATTTAACACGTTAGAACAGATTTTTTTCATAATTCTGTATTTTTTTTTTCAAGGAATGGAATTTGTGTCTGTTTACATTATATGTTCCGTTATATTACCTATTGCAGAAATATTATTTAGGAGTTAGATTTTTGTGATTTATTTATTTCCTGCAAAATATCACTAGACATGGGTAATTCCTTGGTGGTATATGTATATTTTAGCCAACTTTCTTTAAATCTATGGTTTAATACGTAATAGTGTGAAGATTGCTGTATCATAAAATAAATGAAATATACACATCAAAATATTATTTAAGCGTGTAATTTCTTATCTTAAAATAACAAGTAAATTTAAAAAATAACTTTAAAATAAGATGGGTTTCATTAAATTGAAACGGGTAGTCATACGTTGTAGTTCAGATATATTTCAAAATTAACATAGTTTTATATTGAAAAACGATTAAAATCAATTAAATTTCATTTTCTTTTCGTGTTTCATGGGTATTATTGAAAGCTGTACTTCATAGTCAAGTATAGGTACGTGCTTTCCATTTAAAAAACGAATTTCTGAATTTAAAAAAAAGTACCATCAGGGTTCAGTTTAAAACTGTATGTCTGTTGGAAAAAAGGGAATTTTAAACAAGTATTTGTTGATATTTTAAATAATATCACAGTTAGTGATTTTGAAATATTGAAAGTTTTTGTCTTAAGCGCGACAGAGAAAGTCAAAGTTGCTTACTCTACTTAGTGAAGCTGTTCTTACTCAAATTAGATACATGTGAATCATTCGTTGAATGCATTGCTTTCCTTTTTGTAAAAGCGTTGTAAAATCAACCTTCTGTTTGTTAAAAAATGGTTATCGATTGAGTTTAATTTGTCTAAACTGATGATATTTATTTCTAAAACAATCTCCGTTATTTGACATGACGCTGAATTGAATTTTCAGGGAAAAGTGCCGTATGTTTCAAACTAAATTATCCACGAATGCAGAAAAATTTTAGCCCCTTTTTACGAATAGAACACGGGTTAATATGTAGCCTATCATACTCACAGGGTTTTAAAATATATGTGCACCAAATCTGGTGTAGATTGATCAAAAGATGGATTTGTATAGAGTCAAATTAGTCATGAATGCCGTAACAATTTAATTTGCCATCCCCTCATTTTGATGATGAAATTCGAAAATATAGCATGCACTAGGTGCAAGAATGACACAAGTAAAATATATTCATAGGAAAACTAAGTGCAAGACTATCCGCTAAAAATTCCCTATTCTTACTGAAAATGAATGCACGGGAATATTCGTAGTCACTCGAAAACTCAAAATCAACTTCTGTAGCAGTCACATTAGAAAAAAAAAACTTTCCGCAGAAGTGCGAAGAATATGAAATGGATTATATGGATGGATACAACATGTATGTATATTTGCGTCCTAAGTAAACTGTAGAAGCGATGTAGAAGTTAAAATGGTTATAAATTTTTTTTTCCCGAACACTTAAATGATGCTAACATTCTTTTATGAAAAAAAAATTGGTAATGACTTTTCAATCAAAGTATTATTAATTCAACCCGAGCAAAGCCGGATATTTCTGCTAGTATGTATATAAATGCATTGTACGTCATTTAAAAACAAAAGTATTTCTCTTAAACTAGGGGGCCTGCCCCCTGCTCGCTAACGCTCGCCAACCCCCGGAGGATTGCTTCGCAATCCTCATTGGTTCGCTAAAGGGAACCTATGCTCGCTTCGCTCGCCTCAATGAAAACATGTGTCCTATCAGAAGGAATTGTTTACAAAATATGTTACCAAAAAATGTTTTTCAAATCTAAATTTTCTGTATTCCAGAAAAAATATTTTCAGTATCTCTAAAATCAGAATTCAAATCAAAACTTTGTGCAAATTTTGACTCGAAATGTGAGCGTTGCTTTGGAAATTGAATACCCAGCATGTTGTTTGTGTGTACATTTTCCCAGCACTCAAACGACCCACAGTTTTTCATTGAGTTTGTTGCCGAAAGTTGTAGTGCAAGCGTCTTGTTGAACTATAATTGTTGGCCCTGAAAAAGGACCGTTTTTTAAATGGCCCTGAAAAGATCCTCCGCTTTCTTTGATTTCTATTATAAACTAACTGCAACAGCTCATTACATTTTTTTTTTTTTTTCAGTAAAATTTCATCCGATAACGCTATAAATTCAATCGATGCGCGAGGCTTCGCGATAAAGAAACAATCGTACAGTGTTACCAAAACGCGATTACAAATAACGTCTTTTTTGTGCGTGCCACGTAAGAGAATTATATATATAGATATCATACAATAATTAAAAATGTTTTAAAAACTAATAAAACCATAACTTAGCTTGATTATAGTTATTGAACGGCAAACATCCATTTGAATATACAGAAATACCTATTAAAGCTATTGTGCGGCGAGCTGCGGCGACGTGGGGAACTGCGGTACAAATTGCACACAAGTTGGACGTGCGTCGCCGCAGCAGCGCCGGATGCATGTGTGCACAACTCCATTGGATCTAATGTATCTCAGACCATACTTGCAACATTGTGTTGCCGCAGCGGCGCCGCACGTTGGAAACCGGATGTGTGCACCGGGCATAAGTCTGTCGGTCTTCACGTTTCCGTTGTGTGTTCAATTATGTGTTTGTACACGTACCATGTCTATAACACACGTATATATAACAAGCACAAGCAATTGTACGATAATTTTGAAAACGCTTTTGTTTTTAAAGCGTTTGTATGCATACTCTGGACTATTCTTTGCATTCTGGGTAAAATTGGCACACACTCCTATGGACTTTTCTTTCAAACTAAAAAATTAAATTCCACAAAGATGTCAAATGTTATCTATGACATTTTTTTACATTTGTGAATTTGTGTTAAATTAACATTTGTGTACTGTTATTAGAGTATGGTTCTTGTAACATAATGATGAATAGGAATAACAATTTACTAACAAAAGAGGAAATTAGTTAACCGATTCCGCCTGGTAATTCAGCTTTTTACAAATAATTTTTTTTCTTTCTATTATAAAAAAATTTTGCAATCTTTTTCAGGTTTATACGCTTTGTGATTGGTAATAGCGAGTCACGCGATAGCAAGTCTTGTGGTTCAACGGGCTGATGAATTTGGAGCACGCACAGACGATAAACACAGTTATATTTTTTAATTAATTCATTTATGAAATTTGAGCCCCCGCGCTAGAGAGTTTGCAATGTTTTCGGAAGAATCGGCAAATTCGGTCGTCGTTTCCATAGCAACAGTCGTATAAGAAAATATTAAGAAGTACTATTACAACAAACAACACAGAGAAGCTAAAACATTTAAAATTATGATGATATTTTCTTTGAATTTTAACAATTTGTTGTGCTAAAATATTTCATTTTTTGATGTGGAAATGAGATGTTTTGTTCTTGACATTTTTTAAAACATTTTGTTTTTATTTACACGATACTTCCGTGTAAGAGCTGAGAATTTTTGGAACGTTTGCTAAAGCTAAAGTACTGTCGTCGGCTTATGTACGATTGCGCTATACCCCCCAAAAAGAAGTAGGCAATTTTCCGTTACTCGGGCGCATGCGATAAAAAACGCAATGGAAAGAGAAGGGAACATTCAATTTAGGTCCTATTAGAGGTCCAGGATCAAACCAGCAGCGATTCATATGGGATGGATTGTGAAGCAATCCCTTACCCCTCATTGTTGAAAAGTATAGTTCGCAAAGCGAACTAAATATGATTGCGTAGCAATCATCGGGGGTTGACGAGTGATAGCGAGCAGGGGGCGAGCCCCCTAGTCTTCAAAATAATAAAATTCAAAATATTCTTAATTTTTGTGAAATAGGAAAAGTTATCAAGAAGAAGTCGAATAAACCTTCCAAGTTATTCCAACACTTATTTTAGTGTTGGTGATAAAATTTAAAAAATAGTTTGCAAAAATGCTGCCGCCATCTTCGTTATGATAGTTATTTTAATTCGGATATGTATATTTTTGTGTGTTAACTGTCGCGATCTTTCTATCTATGTCTATCGATTGTTTTCGTGGAATCAATGACTGGATACAAAAATGAAACTTTTTACTCGTTTATTTTATCTTGCGTCTTAAATTGAGCAATACATTTGTATACTAAAAATGGGTATTGTCATACGACATCCGTCCTTTCCAAAATTCAGTACCAATCCCGAAGAACAGAACCCAATTTCCCAGTTTAACACCATACGAGAGAAACGATTTGGCCTTTTGAAAGATGCTTCAGTTCTCACATCTGCAAAATCGCTTAACGAAACTTTCCCCTAATGAGAAAACCAGATGTGTGAAGTTACCATGTCCGTTGGGGCCGACAGAATTGGAGTGGAATCGCACAGTGCTTGGCGTATAACGACATTCCACCCAACCATAGCACGAGCGCTGTCGCCAATCTTTTCGCTCCAAGCACTGCTTGGCGAGAGAAATGCTCAAGCGCGAAAACGAGGGTTTTCGATTCACCAGTCTTCCCTTCGTTCCGTCTGGAGTGGCCCAACAACTCAGGTATTTAAATGTTTTGAATTACACTTTCCCCTCCTTAAATTTTTGACAATTTCATATCTCTAGTGAGACTTGTCACCTCCCACGGAAGTAACGATTCTATTTTTGGACTATTTCTGTGGCTTGTTAAAAAGACTAGAGCATTATAAGTATCCATTCCAACTCCCCCTGGAACATCACCAGCCCTCGAATAACGTTGTACTGACAACTATCATTATTACCAGTACAACTTATGTATATTTACTCTCGAGTGAATAAACAGGGATTCATTTGTCACCAGAACTCTGTCTTTCTTACAATCACGGAAAACCAACGCACAATAAGCTCTAATCATTCCTCCTTAGTAAATATTTCTAAACTCCCACTATACGATCCTAAATCTGAAAATCTCCATTGTAACCATTGTTACAGGTATGATGGTAGATAGCTTAATTTAATTGGAGTAACACAACGGACTGTTGGCGACGGTACCGAAGGTAAATATCAAAGAAAATAACGGTGTCACTTTGAACAGCTGTCAGATGATGAGGTCAACACTTGAGCTGGTTTCCCACTCTAGATATTTCCACACCACGCCAACGTAAGGACATCTGAGGCAACGTCACATTTAACGTGCACCAGCCTCCACGTTCACTATACTCTTTGGTTGATTGAATTACGAGCTCGCAATTCTCTTATTACGTGACTACCAACTGAGCATAAAAAAGAGTAGCATTTTGGTAATTTTTATTTTGAAGTCATTGCCAATGGGACTGATTTGTTTGCGAAGAGCAATCTGAAAGAGGATAAATAAAATTGATTTACTTAAAGTCCAAATTGATAAGCCGTCTTTCCCTAAAAATTATACAGGGTTATTCAAAATGAATCATCCGATTTCAAAATTCCGAACTTTCAAAAATATACGAAACAAAATGATAGGTAATACATAAATACAAAGATAAAATATGGTAGTTTATGCTGTGAAAAATAAATGGGGCGCTCTTGTGTTCTTCGTGAAGCTGTTTCACGAAAGTTGTTTTAGGCCCGGTGCACATATCAGGTTTTTCAACGTGCGGCGCTGCTGCGGCAACGCAAGTGCGGTCTGAGATACATTAGATCCAATGGAGTAGTGCACACACATCTCCGGCGCCGCTGTGGCGACGCACGTCCGACTTGCGTGCATTTTGTATCGCAGTTCCCCACGGCGTCCCAGCTCGCCGCACAAGCTTCTCCGGTCTGGAGTACCTAGTTTTCATAAATAAATGGGATATAAATAATAATTAATAAATGGTTGTAGCCTGTAACGTCTATTTTGTATCAAAATATGCTTTTTTTACACCAAGTAAGCGAAATAAACACGTTTTCTTCGATAAAATATTTATCGCAAATGGCGCGAAATTAGTACTTGCGTCATTTCATGGTTATGTATGCATAGTTGGGCTTCGTTGCCGCAGCGGCGCCGCACATTGAAAAATCGGATGTGTGCACCGGGCCTTGGGCCCGATGAGCACATCCAATTAATCCAAGTATGCACACATAACCGTGGAATGACACAAGTACTTATTTCGCACCATTTGCGATAAATATTCTATCGAAGAAACGTGTTCATTTCGCTTACTTGGTGTAAAAAATGTATATTTTGAAACAAAATAGACGTCACTGGATGCAACCATTTATTAATTATTATTTATATTCCATTTATTTATGAGAACAAGGTACTTCAGACCGGAGAAGCTTGTGCGACGAGCTGGGGCGCCGTGAGGAACTGCGATACAAAATGCACGCAAGTTGGACGTGCGTTGCCACAGCGGCGCCGGAGATGTGTGTGCACTACTCCATTGGATCTAATGTATCTCAGACCTCACTTGCGTTGCTGCAGTGGCGCCGCACGTTGAAAAACCGGATGTGTGCACCGGGCTTAGAAGCTTTTCTGCGGCAGAAGTGATAACGGTGTCCGCGGAGCACAAACCTTATGTGAGCTTTTGTTTGCGCGATGTGCATCTGAGTATTCGAAGGTGGTATCATCAGTTTGAGAGCAGTGGATGTCTTTGTAAAGGGAAAAGTGGAGGGAGACCATATCTGCGGAAAAATGTTGAAAGTGTAAGAGACACTTTTCTACGAAGCCCAACGAAATCGACTGTTTGCGCCAGTCGAAAACTGGGCATTCCTCAGCCTACTGTTTGGCGAGTGTTAAGGCAAAAATTGTATTACAAGCCATACAAATTGAAATCCTTGCAAGCACTGAGGCCTAGTGATAACGAACATCGATTGAATTTTTGTCTCCACATGCTGGAGTCTATGGAAGTGGATGATTTTTGCACCCGACTTGTCAGTGATGAGGCCACTTTCGATGTAAGTGGGGATGAGTGTGTGAACCGTCATAATGTGCGCATATGGGACTCCACAAATCCTCACACCTGGATTGAACATGAACGGGACTCACCGAAAGTGAACGTTTTTTGTGCAATGCCCGTATCAAAGATTTATGGACCATTCTTTTTTGCTGAAAAAACACTCACTGGCTTTACCTATATCGATGTGTTGCAAATCTGGCTTTTCTGTTTTGGAAAAATTTTGTACCTCAGAGAAATTTTTTGATAGAAAGTTTCTTCAATTAAAAAGACTAATTTTAAATTTAACTAGTGAGATCTACCGTCTGAGTGATCTGATACCTGAGATATATCTACTCCCACTATCCAATACCTAAAGATTGCTAAGCAACTCCATTGGTACACTGCTAATTTCGCATGTTCACATTGCGTCTTATAGATTGGACCCTTAAAATATTTTTAAGTACAAAATATCAACTAGGAAACAAATATCAGAAACCATTTCGTGAACGTAGTTAAGGTTATCAATTCACATTTACATCTTATAGATACATTTGAAGACTTTTGGGTTTGTGGCGCATAATCTGACCTTATATCCAAAGAGTATTTCGTCATATTCAGTGAAAACCTATGGAGGTAAAAGCCATTGCGAAATCCACTCTGAAATTTTGCTAGTAATTTGTCTCTAAATTTTTTGAACGTTCTAATCCATCGGCTAAATTAAATTTATTGAAAAATAAAGACAACCAAGTCATGTCAATACTCTAAAACTTCCGTAACATTTTTCGTGTAATTTAAGGAAAATTCTTGTTAACTCAGCTCCGAACAAAGTTTACGAAAGTGATTTTGCGTTTAACATTTTCATTATTACACCGGATAAACGCAATTTTTTTTCTCTAAATTAACGTCTGATTTATCTTTTTTTTTCACACTAGAGCTTCCTTTTCTTATGTGGGACGTGGTAGCTCAGTTGGTAGAGTCCCTGATTAGCCATCAGATGGTTGATAGTTCAAAACTCGATCCAACCAAAGACCGTAGTATGCGTGGTGGTTGTTGGTACCAGTTAAACTTGTTGTGGCCTCTTATGTCCTCACCATCATGTTGTTCTAGGAACTTTCCCTTTGGGATTGATCCCGAAACGTCTCCTATATCCCATCGTGTTCCTTCAGAGCGACGAAATTCAACTACTTACCTATCCTTCTTAATCAGTTTTAATTGAATGTATTTTCGTTTGTTATGATTGTGATACTTGGCACAGAATAATTTGAATTAATACTTGAAATACAAATTGGAAATGACTCTTCGCGTTTCTTTTTAATCTTAAATACAGGAAGGTAATAATTTTAATTATCGTCACACTGGAGCAACTATTGGTGAACGTCCGGGATCATCAAAACCCGAAGGGAAAGATCCAAAGACAACACCATGTAATTTTGAACCCCAGTCACATTCCGAGGTCACACCTGAACTGGCAAGCCACTCTAGAAACTTCCACTCCACGTCAACGTGAGGATATTTAAAGCCCCGATTGATTTAGCAAGCACCAACCCCTTTTGTACACGACGGTCTCGGGTTGGATTCGTAACCTCGGCCCCTTAAATACAGTAAAAAGCTTTTCTTGTTAGGCAGATTTGATTTCCGAGCGAAATTAAGTGATGCACGACTTAGTCTTTGGCAAGTAACACATATAAACGACTTTTTTTTCGCGTCAACTAGAAATATATACGTAGTGTGACGTAGAGAATGTAAATGAATGCGTACAAATAGCGTGCGGAGAGCTTGATTGAAATCAATCATGAGATTGCTTAACTTTTAACTCATGCAATTTTCTTCTTTTTTTTTGCGTGGTGTGACGAGCGTGAACAACGTGGCGTGCCGAATCCCGTCCGCCAAATAGATCGTACAAACGTTCCAGTACATTTCAAAATACTTGTCCTTGAATTTTTCAACCTTTATTACTTCTCTGAATGTCAATGAAGTCTATGCATTCAGAGGAAGAAATTCACGTATGTAAAGTCAAAATTTATTTTCATTTTCCCCTTGAAACGGATAGCAGCTACTAAAAAAAGACAAATCTCTCTCTCTCTCTCTCTCTCTCTCTCTTTCTTATTTTGAGTTGTTCATGGAGCAGAACAGTGCCGCCTTATAAAACAATCAGTTTACAGGAACTGTCTCTTCACTCGATGGCAACAATAAGCCAATATTTTGGAAATTAAAAAAAATCATGGTAGTAAATAAATAAATATATATATATACATTAGGGTGGAGCGAAAAACACGAATTTCGGAAATTGAAAACGCCTATGGTGGGAATAGTTGGGGACTACCATGCTTATTAATAATACAAAATATGAGCTAAATCAATTAATATCTTCAGGTGCCCAAATCACTTTGAAATTTCGAAATTTTGCCAATTTTTTCACAAAATTAATAATAACGCATTTAAAAAAAAATTAATACATCTTATTTAAAGCTATGGGTGGATGAAATGAACTTCCCTGCGTGTAAAAAAAATGTTTTACACTTAACATTATCACGGGAAATAAAAAATTTCCCCTTTTTCTAGAGCGCCATCACGCGCGTCTCCACTCCTCTCAATAGACTCATCATTGCGACCACGCGTTTACACGGGCGCTTCCCTTTGCAGCTCTTCGCTTTTTTTTTTAATTATTAAAACAACCCAGAACTTAGCACGAGGAGATGGCTGCATATCGAGTCCCCCCCCCCCCTCTTGCTTATTTTTACTTAGTTTAGATATTTTTATATAGAAATTTTAATCTTTAAGTTCAGTTTCGTTTGGGTTTGGTTTGTTTTGTTTGTTAAGGATACACGGTTCTGTGAATTAGTCGAAATGCCTAGGACACGATCAGTAGATGTATGTCCCGTGTTTGGAATGGCTGAAATAATGAAGCCTAACACACTTCCAACATATGCAGATTTATGAAGTATTATCTTTACATACAGAAAGATTGTAAAAGAGATGCTAGTATGTGGCTGATGAATGTTCAATTTTAATTAAAGAGCTCAAAGGATTATGGGGGAAAAGTTCGATTCCAACTGTAATAAACCAACAAATAATATATATGCTGAAAAATACCATAAAGCATATAGAAATATTAAGAAACTATTAAAAAATACTGGCAAACTATATTTCTCGAAAGGTTGTGTCCTTCAGGGAATCAGCAGAAAAAAAATCTATTTGATATTAGCATATGTAAATGTAAGAACTTTCTCAGTTGTACTTTCAAAATTAAAGTACCTATTGCTGAAAGAGCTTTTTTAACAGATCAAAGGACATTTCGAAAAATGGTCATTTTAAATGTTGACATTAAAACCAGCAGAATGCTTGAAAAAAAGGTTGCAGCGCAAAGAAAGGGAAGCAGAGAGCCAAAACGTTTAGCTCAAAAATTGTAAAGGAAAACAATCCAAAATCTCTCGCCCTCTACTACGGGAGCTACTTTAAGTTTTAATTTGCTTCAGTATTCTAATGCCACTATAAACACAGTCATTGATAATAATTCTTCTTCATCTTCACAAACGAGAACTAAACTTCCAAATGTAGCTCAAGATTGTGACAGAACTGGCGTTTCAGATAGATCAGAAGCAATTCTAATAAATGCTGCTTTGAAGGATATGGGGAAAATTTCCAAGGATGATTCTTCAAACATAGTTGATCGTAGTAAACTTAGAAGAGAAAGGACAAAGACTCGCAGTTACCTGAAAAGGAAAAATGAGGAAACTACCTCTTTATCAGAATATGGAATATACTTCGATGAACGAAAGGATTAAACTTTAGTAATGATTAAAGAAAGAGAAAGGATTTCTAGAAAGACGGTAACAGAAGAACATATCGTTCTAATACAAGAACCAGGATCAAAATATATGGGACGTGTCACTCCTACAACTGACTCTTATCAAAATATTAAAACAAATATTTTAACTTTTTTGGAGAAAAATATAGATTTTTCTAAGATGCAAGTGGTTGGTTGTGATGGTACAGTGGTAAGTACTTGAAAATGGAGTCATTCGACATATCGAGCTCTTTTTAGGATGTCCTGTGCATTGGTTTATTTGTTTATTACATACAAATGAGCTACCCAGCTACCTTTACGTCATTTGTTGCAACATTTAGAAGGGAAAACCACAGGACCAAAAGGATACAACGGAAAAATTGGAAAAATGTTTGAATCTTGTGAAAAATTGCCTTTGACAAACTTTGAAAAGATATAAGTAACTTTGCCAGATATTGTCCTACAGGATCTTATCACTGTTCAATGATACATTTACGAAATGTGCACAGGTATATCAAATAAATATATTCCATTAAGCTTGTCACAAAAAAATCCAGGAAAATTGAATCATTCCAGATGGTTGACCACGACAAATATAATTTTTAGGTTATATGTTTCAACAGAAGATCCAACCCATAACTTGAAAATATTAACAGAGTATGTTGTGAAGGTACACTCATATGTGTGGTTTAAAATTAAAAGTCAGTCATCATGTCGGTAAGGGAATTCCTAATTTTTACCATATTTTAAATAAATCGAGATTTTAGCCTGAGGATATAAAAATTGTTGTAGATAAGAAATGCTTATTATGCCCATCCAGAAAATATTATTTTGGCAATGTTAGCTGATGATAGAAAACACGTCAGAGAATTGAGCCTCAGAAAAATTTAAAATTAATACAAAAAAAATAGTCAAAAAGAATATTCGAGAGTTCAAAATTCCCATGTTAAACTTCGAAGCAGACGATTACATAAATTTAATTGAATGGCAATCAGATACCATTACAGATCCACCACTTACAGTATCTCTTTCTGATGATCAACTCAAGTCTATGATTCTAGACGTTCCAACCAATAGTAATATGTTTAACTTTCCATGCCATTCACAAGCAGTAGAACGTTGCGTTAAATTAGTAACTGAAGCATATAGTACAGTATGTGGTACAAAAGCACAAGATGGATTTATTCGGTCAAGAATTGCTTCCAGACTTGCTTTACCAAGATTTGAAACCAAAATCCAATATCAACCACTTTTAAGCTAAACCACTTGCCACTAACTTCAGTTTAATTTTTTAGGGTAAGCTAGTTACTTAAATTGAAATTTTTAGGGGTGGGGGTGTGGGTGGAACTAGATATGCAGCCACCTCCTCGTGCTGAGTTCTGGGTTGTTTTCATAATGCAAAAACAGCGAAGGTCTACAAGGGGAAGCGCCCGTGTAAACGCGTGGTCGCAATGATGAGTCTATTGAGAGGAGTGGAGACGCGCGTGATGGCGCTCTTAAAAAAGGGGAAATTTTTTATTTTCCGGGATAATGTTAAGTGTACAACTTTTTTTTTACAAGCAGGGAAGTTCATTTCACCCACCCATGGCTTTAAATAAGATGTATTTAATTTTTTTAAATGCGTTATTATTGTTTTTGTGAAAACATTGGCAAAATTTCGAAATTTCAAAGTGATTTGGGCACCTGAAGATATTAATTGATTTAGCTCATATTTTGTATTATTAATAAGCATGGTAGTCCCCAACTATTCCCACCATAGGCGTTTTCAATTTCCGAAATTCGTGTTTTTCGCTCCACCCTAATATACATGTATATATATATATATATATATATATATATGCCGACCAACCGGTATAGTGGTTGTGTTAGCCTCTAGATCGGAAGGTTCCTGGTTCGAATCCGGGTACGGGCATGGATGTTTGTAAGCGTATGGTGTAGAGGCGGCTGGTGCACCTTAAATCTGTCGTGGCCGAAAGTCCTCACGTTGGGTTGGCGTGGAAGTTTGGAGAGTGGGGTGCCAGCTCAGGTGTTGTTTCGTCATCTGACCGTGGTTCAAAATTACGAGGTGTTGTCCTCGGATCTTTCTCTCAAGGGACTGATCCCGGACCGTCGTCAATAGTCCGCTGTGTTGCTCTAGTACGACGTTAACTAAAATTAATTATTATATTAATTTAAATTAATTAATTAAATTAATTATTACAATATATATATATATATATATACAGGGTGGTCCCGAATTCATGGTACAAACTTTAATGGTAGGTACAGGACATTGTAACAATGATTTATTGTATAGGAATGTATAGTCGCAAGTGACGCGGTGAGGCGTAAACAGGGGAAATAAAAGGAAAGAGAAATGGAGTGATCGGTTGGTATCATTGCCGGTAGAGGGCAGTAGATGTCTAGCCGCTGTTGAACATGATGCATCGCAGTAGGGAAAAGCGCCATTCACAATTGTGCTGCCGTAGACGATGGGTGACTTTACGTATGCAGAAAAAGCAGACATGCATTACATGTACGGCCGTGCAAATGGTAACGGCAGAGCTGCGTTACGAATGTATCGCGCGGAGTATCCTGATCGACGAATGCCGGATCATAGAATTTTTCAACGGTTACATCGTCAACTTTGTGAAACAGGTGCGTTCGACGTCAACAGACATGGCGCTGGTCGAGTAAGAGCTGTACGCACTCCAAGGCTGGAAGAAAGCATCTTGAACATTGTGGCTGATAGACCCGAGTCAAGCACAAGAACTGTTGCGCGTGACGTAGGTGTGAGTCATCAGACTGTATGCAGAGTGTTAAACGAAAATCGCTTACACCCCTTCCATTTTCAGAAAGTACAAGCATTGAATCCGGCAGATTATCCTCGCCGCTTGAACTTCTGCCTGTGGGTGATGCAGCAATGTGCGTTGCAGCCGGATTTCGTAGATTATGTGCTATTTACAGATGAAGCGACATTTTCACGCGAGGGTGTCTTTAATGCGCACAATTCCCATGTGTGGGCAACCGATAATCCACATGCAACGCGTCGACATGCGTTTCAACAACGTTTCAGTATTAATGTGTGGGCTGGTATTGTGAACGACTTTTTGATTGGCCCATACTTACTACCCACGCGGCTCACTGGCGGAAGCTATCTTATTTTTCTGAAAGAAGTGTTACCACAACTGCTGCATGATGTTCCGATCGCCATTCGTAACCGCATGTGGTTTCAGCACGATGGGGCGCCAGCACACTTCAGCATTGATGTACGGAATTACCTGAATGCCACGTTTGGTACTCGATGGATTGGGCGTGGTGGACCAGTCCCTTGGCCACCCCGATCTCCCGATTTATCGAGCCTCGATTACTTTTTATGGGGACATCTAAAGCATCTTGTTTATGAGACTCCAGTTGACTCAGATGAGGATCTCGTCGCTCGCTTATCTGTAGCTGCTGCAGGTGTGCGTGAAATACCAGGCATCTTTGAACGTGTACGCCAATCGCTCCACCGACGCTGCCAAGCATGTATCGATACTGGTGGACGCAATTTTGAACAATTACTGTAAACATGACACTTGTCAACAACGCTTTCAATAAAATCTTTGTTTTTCCTTTCGGCCGTTATTTCCCCTGTTTTCGCCTCACCGCGTCACTTGCGACTATACATTCCTATACAATAAATCATTGTTACAATGTCCTGTACCTACCATTAAAGTTTGTACCATGAATTCGGGACCACCCTGTATGTAATTTATTTAAAACTATGATTTTTTTATCATTTGAATTTTGTTGAGATATAGTTACCATATTTCTAAAAGAGATGTAAGGACATATTTTAAAAATGCGTATAATGACTTCGGTTTTTTTTGCACATGTTTTTCTTTTCACAGTACAAAGCCCGATTTGGTCAAGCTGTGGACATGCAATTTTATTTCTGTCTAGTAAAGGATGCACATGAAAAGTTTTTACTGATACAGAAGAGAGAATTACACCCAATGTAACTAACTAACCTTAGATATATTTCTCTCGAATGAGATGAATAGAACATGTATCGCTTACGGCTCACAGTGTCTAGTATAGTTGGTAAACCCATAGACGTGAAATGTAAGGTAAGTAGGTAGGCGATGGTCCGGGATCAATTCCAAAGGCAAAGATCCAAAGACGTCATCTCGTAATTTTGAACCACGGTCAGATAACGAGGTTAACACCTGAGATGATATGCACTCTCCAAATTCCCACACAACGCCAACGTGAGGACACTGAAGGCTTATGATATATTTAACGTGAATAAGCCCCCACGAACAAAATATGTGCTTAAATAAGTAGATTGAAATAAGTATATAAATAAGTAGACAACATGTCGACTTAGTATTCACGTGACTGCTCTGTGGTTAACTGAAGGTTGGCCGATTGACATTTTATCGCCTCGTTTGGCGATATAACATCTTCTGACAAAGTAGATATATGAATAAGTATCTCTATATAGTGACGACAAAAATGGTTAAATGGCCAAAGTCTACTACTATGTCTCGCGAACCAATCAAACGATGAATCAATGGATGGTTGTCGCATGGCCAACCAGAGGTTGAATGACTTGAATTCAACTGATTAATTAAAGGAAAATTAATATTTCTCACCTTGCTCCAGTCATTTCCGAATTGTTCTTGCACAACTTTTGCCCAAGCAAGTCTCTTCTTTGCCATAACAGATGTGCTTTTACCTTTTTCTCGAGGACGACGAGCACTGAGTCCAGCTGAGATGAACTTTCTACGGATAGAAGATTCACATATATTTACTCCATATGCTTGCAGAGATATTTTTAGTTCATGACTAGTTGCTCTTCTGTTAGATTTAGAAATTTGAATTTATTTCCTTTCAATTCTTGCAGTAAATTTACTTTTCCTTCTGCATTTCTCTACTCTAGAATTTCCATTTTCCCATTTGGAGTCCAAATATATTTTTATTCTACACACAGATGCTTGAGAAATTGTTACCTTTTTAGCGATTTCGTGTTGTATATAGTGATTTTCTTGGGTGAGACACTTTACCATAGCTTGTTTTCTAGGAGAAATATCACTTTACCCATAATCACGCAATAATCCTTTGAAAAACGAAAAGAAAGCTACCAATTAAAAACTAATCAAAGCAGCGAAAAGAATTGCTTTAAAATTAATATAATACCAATGCCAACTCAAGAAAAGAAAGAAAATACTATCACAGCAAGCAGACAATTTTAAAATTTTATTTTAAATTCGTTTGTTAATCAAACAAATTCTTTATCCAAAGTAAGAAATGCCGACCAACCGGTATAGTGGTTAAGGTGTTAGCCTCTAGATCGGAAGGTTCTTGGTTCGAATCCGGGTCTGGGCATGGATGTTTGTATACGTATGGTGTAGTGGCGGCTGGTGCACCTTAAATCTGTCGTGGCCGAAAGTCCTCACGTTGGGTTGGCGTGGAAGTTTGGAGAGAGGGGTGCCAGCTCAGGTGTTGCTTCGTCATCTGACCGTGGTTCAAAATTACGAGGTGTTGTCCTCGAATCTTTCCCTTAAGGGACTGATTCCGGACCGTCGGCAATAGCCCGTTATGTTGCTCTAGTACGACGTTAACTAAAATTACCAATTACCATTACCAAAGTAACAAACAATTTGATTACTTTGGATAAAATATTTTTCTTTTTAAAAAATGACATTATTTAACAAAATTATGTCTCCAAAACTATTCTAAAGGAGTGAAAATTGATTGGATCAACAAAACAAATTACCTTTCATGAAATATTGCAAGCATATACAAAATAAATTAAGAAAAACTGAAAAAATCACAATTATTCTAATAATTTTCACACCTCTGTATATTCCATTTCTTTATGAAAACAAGGTACTTCAGAACGAAGACTCATGTGCGGCGTCGTGGGGAAACTGCAGTACAAATTGCATGCAAGGTGGACGTGCGTCACCCCCAGAGGCGCTGGAGGCATGTGTGCACTGCTCCATTGGATCTAATGTATCTCATACCGCTCTTGCGTTGCGGCAGCGGCGCCGCACCGGATGTGTCCACCGGGCGTAACTGGAGCAACACAACTAGCTAGCTATTGGTGACGGTCGGGGATCAACCTTTTATATTAATGGATAAAACAGTTTAAAAATATTATTGAAATGTGCTGCAAAGAATCTTTAGATTGATGACGCTTTAAACAGTCTGCAGATTTGAAAATGGATACCGCTCAGAATGAAACTTGTCCAACTCCGCCCAATTAGGGACAACCTACTTCCACTGAGGGCGCTATAAGTCATGCCTTCAGTGAACCCTCTGGCTCGTGGCTTCGAGCACAGAGCAATGAATGAATGTTTGCATCTGGAAACACCTTGGTATAGGCAATCGCAAATTAGTTTCAATTTCAAATTTCACATGTCAAATCAAAACAAAGCCTGTTTTTTTTTTTTTTTTATAAAACTTGTTGATAAACGTAACGTATCGCATGTTACGTTTGATGAAAATCTCTGAAATTTTCTTTCTTTGTGCACTACACAAGAATTGACTTGTGTAGCTTATTCACTTTTCTTTACTCTTCCAAATATTCTATTTCAAAGTATTTTATGATGTCTGATACAAATCCTATTCCTAATATGTCTACTGCAAATCCAGTTGCCGATGTGACCCAAACAAGTTTTGTCGATATCCTTGATAAGAATCCTGTTTCTGACATTCCATGCAAAAGTTCTAGCGCTGATAAGAGTCCTGTTGAGAAGTCTAATGCAATTTCCATCTCTGCCTCCCTTAATGAAAACCCGGTGTCCGAGTCTGCTAGTGTAAGTCCAGTTTCAATTATAAATTTAAGCTCAGATTCTGATATCATTGAATTGAGTGCAGAAACTCATATTTCCACACCGAATCCTGTTACTGAAAATTCTATAACGAATCCTGTCACTGAAAATTCTATGACGAATCCTGTCACTGAAAATTCTTTGACGAATCCTGTTACCGATATGTCTGAGGAAAATCCAGTAATTGATTTGGAAGCGAATCTTGTTGACATGTCTGATACCAGCTCTGTTAGTGATATATCTGAAGATAATTTCTTTAATATGATTCCTGAAATTCCTGGCCTAGATTTATCTTCAGATGAGGATGAATGTGTAGTGACATCAAAAGATGGGGAAAGAATAGAATTGGTAGGATTTGATTTGAAGCCATATACTTTACCTGATACAGAAAGGGTAAGTATTGAATCTTTTTTTATGTATAATGGAATAAAATCGGTGCTATCCCACATCGATCCTGTCATTGCATAAATTTTAGGTTAATGTTTATGGTATTTTGATGTGGAATACTTTTGAATTTATTCTGTGCAATCAGTCTTAAATTTGATGTTAGTTATTAGTAATATGCAATTAAATGTTAAATTAATTTATTAATATTTTGTATTTTCAGTATGGCAGCTGTCGCCTAATATCGGAATTCGACAAACTTACTTATGTGGGTGAAGGAGCATTTGGAATTGTCTGTAAGACTTGCTTTCTATTCACACTTTATTTAATTATGTTGATATGAACTTAAAGAGGACTTATTAAAATTAGTTCAAAGAAATAAATAATGCTGTATCGAAAGAAAACAGATTTTCAAAATTTTGATTTTATATTTGAACTACCCTAAATAGTTTTCTATGCATTGATTTGTGTTTAATGTCATTTTTTAATCAAAAGTAAACCATTAAGCTGAGCAGTTATGTGGCTTAGCTTCAATTAAAGTTTTAAAAAAGTAGATTTTGTTTACTATATGTGAAGTGTGAGTAATGGAATTCAATACATTTTTAATGTCAAGTTCACAGATCAAATTGATCACTGCTCTAAATGTTTTTAAATTATTTAAGAATCTGAAATCTATCTTTTAAAAATGTAGATAAAGTGCTTGATAAGAAATATGGCACAATCGTGGCATTGAAGAAAATGAAAATCTCATTGAAAGATGAAGAACGTAAGTTTGTTTTGAATTATCGTCACCTGAAACTTATTGAAATAATTCGTAACTTCCAATTATGTGTTGTAATGGTTCAGTGCAATAAAAATATCTTCAAACCAATTGTTTTTTTAAACAATATTTATGACTTACAAAGCCTTGTATCTTGTAATCAGATGTGAGCATACATGTTCATATGATTTCAGGATCCACTTTAAGCTACAAGTTTAGATCTGATAAGATCCACTTAGCAAAAACGGTCATAGAACAATGAACCAAATCAGTAACTATATGCTGGCTGAAATAGCAATGTTTGTAAATACGTTTTGCATATTTATTGATAATCTTTGACCTTTCATTCTTTGTGGATAACAATAATTTATATTATTTACCCATTCAGATGAAAATATATATATATTCTGTTTGATTGTAATGCGTTTGCTATATACAATTGCAGAAAGAAAATTGAACCCCTCTTCATTCAAGCAATTTTAACTGTAGAACTAATTCAAAGATGGTATTCGAAAGGGAATAACGTCTTTGAATTCAATTGTATAAAGAGCGATCTTCATTTAAAATTGAGCACCAACTTCATAATTTCCAATAGCAGCCCTTTATTTTGACTCAAAATTTTGAATCGATTGTTATCACCACGCCGAAAACCCCAATCTGCAAAATTGATGTTTCTACAAAAACATGAGCAAAATTTTGAAAAAATATAATTATGACTCAAAGGCTGTTTTTTCATGAAAATCAGCATTTCAACTACAAATCAAGATGATTTGTTGCTTTGTAATAGTATAAAACATGAAATGGAGACTCGAAAAATGCAGTTAATTGCAATTGCACTAATGCAGATTGGTGCTTTTGGCGTGGTGGTAGCGATATCGTAATTTAACTTTAGATACACCAAGTTTCAAGTTAGTCGTGAATACAGAAAGTTTGGAGCTCCTACCATTAAATCAGTTGCCCATACTTTTATGGATATCCTAAATAATATTCCTTATAACAGTGACAGGGCTCCTAACACGTCATTTTTTGTCACCTTTTTATTTTTTGTCACCTTTTTGACATTTTGTCACCTTTTCAGGGGTTTTAAGTTCTAAAATTCTATTTGGAGAAAAAAAATTTCTGGTGCACAGTTAAAAAAATTAATTTCCTCTAAAAAAACAGGGTTTGCACGGATTAAATTTCTAAATGCGCGCTACATTCCACCACAAAAGTGGACTCAATAACGTACCATTTCAATTGTAAAAGGATACTTCTCGTTGCCCGCAGTATATTAGCAGCAAGTTCTCGAAATTTTCCCACAGGAAAAGGCTATCAGTAAAATGAAGCATTTAAAGAAGTTTAAGGGAAGCAGGGCCATCTGGATGTCCGACCCCTCTTACCTAATTACCTAACTTGAGTGGCATTTACGACTAATGTTTTCCTTTCATAATATTATGTGGCGTATCATTTGGCACAAGATAGATATCACCTGTTGACAGGGTCGAACAAAAGAAGGAACCCTCTAGGAGGTCAGATGCTGACAGCTCGTAAATGGTGATCAATGCCAGTGGTCACTTAAAAGGGGGGATAACATCCTCCATACACAGATCTGAGAGCGTTCTCAACAGACCCATTTTATTTTCGGATTCTTGAATAAGACGAGAATTGAGAGGTCAAGAGATTGGACGGATCAAGCTGATATTAACTGAACGTTAACCCAGGAGGAGAGGTAATGCGTTTAGTACCTTTGTCATCACTTGTTGCAGTTTCTATTTAGGTCTGATTATGTCTCGAAGGTATAGATTTGTCAGGGAACTGTCAGAAACTCTGAAAGGACGGTGGGATCTTCAATATGTATGATAATTTACACTCGAAGGTGTCTTAAGCAAGGTTTTTAAGGGGATAGATCATCAACCTCTCACACATTCTAAGTGCTTGAAGCTCCCCATCGAGAACCATGACATTCCTGTCTACGGAACGCAGGCTATTCACGTGCTGCTCTCTTTGTGGCACAGAAATCAGGCCATGAAAATCTTAATGGACTTCTGCCGTTTCTTCAGAACCTTGAGATCTGAAAGATTCCAAACCCCTCCATAACCAGGATACATAGACGGCAAAAATTTCGTCCGTCTATGTATCCAGAGGGTTAAACATTGAAGGAGCATTGCGAACATATTGAAAACCATTCTCTGTTATCATCGAAGTAGATTGTTACAAATTCTTGAGGTTTTTTTTTTAGTGAAAGTCAGTTTTTAAAAAGATTAATGACATTACTTTCTACCTGAAAAAAAGAACTAATTAAGATTGGGACATCTAATATTCACACAATACATAATGCTTTTCTTAAAGTTCTAAAAGAGTTAGGGGAAGATGGGGTGTCTGAACTAGTTTTTACTATTCACAGATTTTTTTTAATCAGTGGCTTAAGCATTGGTCAACATATAAACAAATTCAAGAAGACTTGAAACTTCCCACTCACCATTTCATCAAGCATTGTTCTAGCAGGTGGCTAAACCTAAAGCCAGAAAGGTTACTCTTAAGATACAAAGACCAGGCTACAAAAAAATTGTTCATTCACAAAGAAGAGAAACTATAAAGGCTGAGGTGATATTTGTCGTATCAAGTGTAAGTATATTTAATCATGTGGCCGAATTTCTTCAGAAAAAGGAATCTCTAATACATAACCTTCATCCTCAACTTGAATTGTTGACAAGAACACTTTTGGGAAGGATCTACAAAGAGGAATTTATTCGAGATTTGAAAATGGATAAATTGGAAGATATATGTCCTCAGAAACTGTTGCTATCACTCAGAAACTCAGAACTGAAACTATAAAGGCTGAGGTGATATTTGTCGTATCAAGTGCAAGTATATTTAATCATGTGGCCGAATTTCTTCAGAAAAAGGAACCTCTAATACATAACCTTCATCCTCAACTTGAATTGTTGACAAGAACACTTTTGGAAAGGATCTACAAAGAGGAATTTATTCGAGATTTGAAAATGGATAAATTGGAAGATATATGTCCTCAGAAACTGTTGCCTCTGGCTGATATTGTGATTGAAGATAAAATTTCTAGAGCGCTTCAGAGTGTAAAAGAGAAGGAAAGGAATTTCTTTTTTCAAAGGCTCAGAAGCATTACATTGCCAGTGTTAAATATCTTTTGAAGAAGTCCTCCTTCAGTTCATCTCTCCTTAAAAGTTTATCCTGTTTTGATCCTCTTGAGAGACTCAGTGGCAAGAGTGTGTGACAAGTATTAGAAGTTGCAAGAGCAATTCCATGGGATGTCCAAACAGACATACTGTATGAGTGGAAATTACTCCAAAAAGAATTTGAGGAAGAAGGATCTAGAATGAAGTCTATTGATGTTTACTGGAACCAGTTCTTTAAGACTGCAAGACATTAGTGGTGTGGATCCTAAGTACCCAGTTGTGTTAAAGCTAGTGAAGGCTGCTCTGTTACTTTCTCATGGTAGTGCTGTTATTAAACGTGGCTTCTCAGCCCCAGGAAGAGCTTTGACAGGAGACAGAGCATCAATGTCAGAACGCACACTCAATGCATTGATGAGGGTTAAAAATAGCTTGGCAAATTTTGACAATCAACCTCATTTGGTGCCAATCACATCAAAGCTAATGGATATGGGAAGGGTTGCATATAAAGCCTGAAATGCCTATTTATAAGATATAAAACATAAGGCACCAGAAAAATTAGAGAAAGACATGAAAGAAAAAGATAGACTGGAAGCAGAGAAAAACAAATTTAAAATTGCTGGGAAAGAAAAGAAAGGTGATAAAAGAAGAACGAAAACTTGAAATTATGCATAAGGAAGAGGACGAGGCGCTGGACAGTGCTTCAAAATTATTAAAGGAAGCCAATGATAGACTCAAGAAGGCAATACAAAATAAAGATTTTATGGAAGCAGCACTTGATCAGGCAATGATTGAAGGAGCGGCAAAATTCTCAGGTGATGCTGGTCAGCAAAGACAGACTTTAAAAAATGCACATTCTTCTATTGAGAAGAAAAAGACAAAATTAAGTTCAGACTTTTACAAAAAAAAAAAATGAGACAATCTTTCAAAGAAAAGGAAGAAATTCTTTAAGCTGTGTCAAAAATAAACAAATTAAAAAAATCATAATTACTATTTTTTTTTTTTTATGTTAATATTTTAAAATGATGTACTTTTTAAATGAAGGAAATAAAATATCCTTCTAAAGAAAGAAAAGGAAAAGATAGGGGTGGCTGGAGAGGATCTTTTTCTTTTCTATCTTTATACTTGAATATATTTAGCATTATTGTTATTTGTCACTTTTTTTTGCTCGATTAGTCACCTTTTTAGACCTTGAAACCTGTTAGGAGCCGTATTATTCAAAACAAAAATTTTAAACTTTCCAGTTGCTGAGGTTGTGTTAAAATCCGCGATAACCATAATACAGATGGGTTACCTTAACCTGTTATTACTCACGACTTGAGGTGCGCCAAAAAAACCCACCAAGACCGCTTTCACTGCTATAAATGTAGACTGAAGTTACCCTTATTTTATACTATTTACAGAGTTGCCAAAATATGTTTCCTTTTTGTGTGAAATACGGTTTCACACATCCTTTTTTTCTTTTTCTTTTTTTTGCAAAATTTGAGTTTACGTGTATTTTAAGACTTTTTGTCCTTTAACCATTCTAATAAAAGAAATTCTGTAAGCTATGTCAAAAATAAACAAATTAAAAAATTCGTAATTACAATTTTTTTTTTATGTCAATATTTTAAATTGATGTATTTTTTAAATGAAGAAAATAAAACTTTCCTTCTAAAGAAAGAAAAGATAGGGGTGGCTGGGGAGGATCTTTTTCTTTTCTATCTTTATACTTGATTGAATATATTTAGCATTATTGTTATTTGTTACTTTTTTTTCACCTTTTTGGACCTTAAAACCTGTTAGGAGCCCTGCAGTGATATTTTGTAGCATGTTGCTATTAAGGTACCCAAACAAAACATACACGATGTTTTAGTTTGAAAATAATTTTTAGTTTGCAATATTTATTATTAAATTAATATTCCAAAAATTATTAATGGGATCCTTGATATATTTTAACTGAAATCGAGTCAGAAAAACCTAATATTACCATAAGAAACTTCAATTTTCTCTGGATAATTTTTGCACTGCATTTAATTTTTTGTTACTACAGCAATTTTAGGGTATCCTAAAGGTGAAAAAAATTACAAACCTGAGGAATGTGTAAAGTTTTGAAAAATGTTTTTAAATTTCATTTACGTAATCTAAAGGACATAGCCTTCTGCCTGTTATGTGTACTACAGCTCAACGATGAACAATCTGACTGTAACAAAACTATGTTTTTACAATGTCTTAACAGCTATTGCTAACTTGTGAGAACAGTTATTATTTACTGTTATTTTGAAAAGTTTACTGAATAGTTTCTGAATAAGTTAAACAGTTTATGGCAGGCCTCGAAATATATTTTTTAATACAGGTGCACAAGGTGCACCTAAGTTTTTAAATTAGGTGCACAGGTGCGCCTAGCAGGAAAAAATTAGGTGCACAATTTTATTTTCACTTGCACCTGTGCACCCGGGTATTTCGAGCCCTGGTTTATGGTAAATGTTAAAAATTTAAGTGAATTATGAAATTAAATAGTAAATATTAATTAATATCATTCTTCCCTTTTATCTCTTCTATGAAAATCTCACTTGTCAATGTTGTTAATATTGAGATACCTTGTTGAGACAACCAAGAGTGTTTAGGTTCTTTGTATTCTTTTAAACCAAGCAACAAATTAACAGTTCATGATGAACTACAAATAATCTTGATCTATGAATAGCAACTTTCAATATTGAAATGATCCCTCAAATTGATGTCTGCCTTAACTCTCTATATCCTAGATAAAAAGATAGTAAATTCATGAATTTTTTTTATTAGTAATTTGTGGGTGTAGAATCTGATTAAGGCATTAAAATGGTGTTCCAATTATGAATTTTGTTAATCTCAAAATTTGATACAAATACGACCCCATATTCAATGTTTTTGCATTTCCTGATATTAATGTGAGTGGTTAGTACTAATGATTAGCACTAAGCTTGTGTAAACAGGCTTTTAATCTATAATACTTAACATTCTATATTAAAAAATAAAGATTTTATTTGGAAAGATGAAAAATTTAAAGGTAATAAATTTTTACAAATGATAATTAAATCAATTTGAATTTTTTGGCCTTTTTATTTACCTAACTTAGCTTTAAGTGTAAAAAAACTATACAAGTTAATTAAAACTGTTAAGTTGAAAATATTCTTTATATAAATACTGAAGGTAGCAAAGGTGAAAAGACTATAAATGGCTTTCCAGTGTCCTACATAAATATTAAAATCCAAATGAGTTTCCCTAATTTCAAAAGAGATATCTGAAATAGTGTGAATGAATGAACCGAGATTTAAAAAAAATTAGATTACTTGATTTGAATAAGATGTTTTGTCTAGTTTATAAATGAGTTTTATGATTTTAATTAATTTTCTCGTATGTGTTTAAACTTGCTAAACATGGAACATGCAAATCAATGTTGTTACTAGGTAATATTGATTTGTGTTAAACATGTCTGAGGTTTTATGAATTGTAGATCTTTTGTTAGAATTTTTCCTGAACAGAATCAGAAAAAGAATTTTTTCAGAACAGAATCTGAAAAGGAATTTTTTCATAAAAGAGCAAAGTTAAATTCAGTCAACCTTCCCATGGCAAGAGTATGTCAAAATTATTTGAAAACATTTTGCACAGCGTGTGGACTGAAACTCAGCATCTAGATAGACTGATTTGCAAGCGGAACTTGTTTTCAGTAAGCAAAGAATTATTTGTCGGCCTGTTGTCATTGTCATCTCAATGTGAGCCTTCGCTTCATGTGCTTCGAATCCTTACTGTCCTCCATACAGGAGAATTAAATATTTCCAATAAGAAACTAAACTTGTTAAAAAATACCAAGCATGACTGACCCTTTAAAATTTTTATGATAGGGCCCAGGACCCACAAACATAAGGGCAAAATATGCAATCAATGCAAGTAATCAATATACGGAGTGGTTTTATATGTTGCTTATCAAAAGAGTGGCAAGGTTCTAGAAACCCAGAACTCTTTGGATCCTAATACTTTTATAGTTGGGGCCCAATTCTCTAACATGAGGTAATGTTACAAATATGACAATACTGGGGTAATGATTACTATAAACAAAATAAGAGTTCCAAAACATATGTAATGAAACAAACAATTGTCCAAGTTGTAATTTAGTGTATCCCAGTCAATGCAATTATCTTAACGGCCATATTCACAAGTCTCGAGTTAACTTGAGGATCAGTTAATCCACGGGTAAGAGTTAACTCGAGGATTATCAAAAACGGTATTCTCAAACGTTGTGTTAAGTGATGCGGGGATTAAAATGAGACGCTTGCTGTGATTGACTACTACCGTCTCCTCACGATCACGTGATATTGTTTATATTTGTTACGACGCCCGAATCTGCATTCATATTGATCAAGCACACACTTCACTGTAGAATTGATTCCAAATTGTGATTCAAGAGAATGCATGCATCATTTTAATTTTAGTTTGGGAGAAGAAATGCAAAAGTATTTAATTTCAAATTGGATTTTTATGGGAACCTAAATTTTGCAAGGAAGAATTGTACACAATGTCTTGACAGATGAATGTAATACGATTATCTTTGTACTTAACTTATCAGTATGGGAGTACCTTTACCAGTCAGTACCTTTATTTCCATTTTTCTTTTGAATTTCAATAAAAGTATGTTTTAAATTTTTCCATTTAAGCAATATTATGATGAGGAGATGAGCTGCTATGCAGCAGGTGCTTCTTAATGATAGGCTCAGTTCAGTCATCGCAAGAATACTGTAATTGAGCATAGAATGAAATGTGTCATCCATTTTATCTTGCTCGAATACATCGCAAAAAGATAGTACTGCGCATGCGTTAAATGTAACTTGGGAGTTAACTCGTCGATTTCGGTGGATCAAAATGTAACACCAAAACGGCAGTTTAAACCACGGATCAGGCCTTGTGAATACGCTTTTTTCAATAACTCGGGGATTATCGTTGATCTGCAAGTTAACTTGGACTTGTGAATACGTCCGTAAGTGTCTTTCATAGAAGAGAATTTAGTAATTGGAAGTTTTAAAAAGGATCAATCTGGAGTGTTGCTGAGAAGAATCAAATTTTCAAACTGATTTTACTATCCCATTTTATCCCAGGTTATTTCATTTTCAATGTTATTTAACTTGAGTAAAAAAAGGAAATTTAAGTGATTAAATCAATGATTTTTCTAATAAAATCACTTGATTGAATCAATCTGATTAAAATCGGCATACCCTATACAAAATATGTCAAATGATGGAAATGCTTTAAAAATCTTAAATTCATAAAATAAACCTTTTCTTTAACCTTTGCTCAACTAAGCCAGTTTTAAATTTGGAATTATTTTCCAGCTTTATCCATCCATGTTATCCGTGAAATAAATCTTTTGAGACACTTTGAACACCCAAATATTGTGAACTCGAGAGGTATTGCAGTTGGAAGAAATTTTGACAGGTAGAATTTTTTTTCTCTTCACTTTCTGGACTTAAATTATTTGTATGAATATGTTATTAATTTACTGTCTGAGATTTTTATGCAAGGGTTTCTCAATTTTTGTGCCTCCACTATATGTTTATCAGGTATTTTGTAAAACGTAAAAGTAACTAACTTTAAACATGTGTTGTAGTGTGGCTCAGGTGAGAGTGCAGATTACCTTGAAGGAGTCCATTTCTAGAAAGGTAGTAAGCTTGACAGGTCATGGATGCCATATGTAAAATCATGTAATGTGATCACAACTGATTATTTACAGAATTTCAGAAACCCTTAATGACTGCTATTGCTTTTGGTACTAAACGCTGCTTACTGCTGCTCAGATCAAGCTTAATCCATGCTTAACCTGTAAACTATGGCAGATACAGCAATTGTACCTTGAAAGTTATAAGAATCGCTTCAGTTATATCAAAATTGTTGTCAAAAGGTTAAGATCCCAATTGTGGAAATCCATCTACCTCTAATTTAACAAATAAACATCATACATCAAATTTAACATCTAATCCAATTCAAAACCACATGACTCAAATGCTAATTCACCAGGGACAGACTACATTGGTGAATAAAAGTTTGTGAATTTCAAAATTCGTTCGGATAACTCTAAAATCTTCATGATTTTCATGTAGGTTGACTGGTATGGTATGCCTCAATTTTATTATTGTATTCTAGCTGCAGAAACCAGGGAACTGGTCAATGGTGAGCTTACTGGTACTTTCTTGAGTAAATAACTTTGTAAATAAAGTTGTATTTTTTGCTTTTAACATTTCTCAGGAGAATGTTTTTGCATAATTTTTTTTTTTTTTGCTTTTAACATTTCTCAGCAGATTAATACAAAATTTATTACATAATTGACATGTGACATTTTTTTATATTTTTAGTACCTATCTCATATTAGACTATTGTGATTATGATCTTTCAAAGGTTATTGATGATGAAAAATCTAGTACTATGCTTGAAGAACCACAGGTAATGGAAGATTTACTTTATTTAACTTTGATCATTTGAGTTCCATTTAACATTTTTGATTAATTCATACATTAATAATATGTATTTACTATTAGTAAAGACTTGAATGAAAAATAAATTTTAATTCTGTGTTAGGCTGAAATAATCTCGACTACTGTTCACCCATTTTCCTTCAAACAATAACTAAAGTTAGAGCAGCCTCTTGTGCGTTATGATTCTTCAGGCTCTGGACTCGTCTCTGCACTGTAAATTTTTAACAGTCGGATTTTTGATAATAATCGACAGAAGTCTCAATTGGGGGCTGATGATTCAAATCCTCTCGTTGCTCATGTAAACATTCTAAGGCACTTTTTGAAACAATGAACATGAAATTATTCATTTGTTTCCTTGTGAAGAAAAATAGCCAGTTTCGCACTTGAGATACATTGTTTATGCAACAACGCACGTAAAGTGTTATCTTTTGGAAGCTCAGTCATACCAATTTAGAATCTAATGATATATATTTTTTAATGTCTGATTTTCTCAATCTCCCAGAGTATTTCCGTTACTTACACTTTAATCTAGGAAGGGGAGGGGTCCCAAAAGAAACCAGACAGATGCTCTGGTGGGCAGGGCTTATGTAGTACAGAGTTCTGTCACTTGGTGGATCTCAACTATCAGTCTGCCTAGTGGTGTCATCAGGTGTTGACCTTGAGCAAGTGAGTGAATTTTTTTCCAAATCAAATTTGGGGTATTGGTTGTTTTTGCTGATGGCAAACACACTGGAATAATGTGGTGCAATTGAATTTTGTTTTCTGTTGGGAAAATCTGATATTGAAATGGTTCAAATTATACAAAGATGGAGCTGTGAAGGGAACGCAAGTTTTTGACTGGTTTGCCCATTCTAAAACGGGTGAAATGTCGAGTGATCAACCTCAGTCATCCTTCAACCTCGGAAACGGACGAAGACATCCAGAAAATTCTTAAATAGGTGATGGAAGACCGACGGAGAACCCTAGATGAACTTTTGGACTTGTATGAGGTGTCCTGGAGTTTTTCCCAGCCCATTTTGAGTGACAAATTGAAAATGTGAAGAGATGGCATTCAAAGAAAATGTGGCAAAGTGGGGAGTGGTGGTCCCAACCATGACAATACACCTGCACACACCTCTTTGATTTTTTGACCCAAAACGGCAAGACCCCACACTCCCTATTCACCCAATCTTGCTCTGTGCGACTATTTTTTTCTGAGAATGAAAGACTCTTAAAGGAAAATGTTTGCAGACGTGGATGAGGTTAAACAAAAAACGACACAAGCTTTAAGAAGCATCTCTTTTACAGAGTTTATGAACTGCTTCCAAAAGTGGAAGAAACTTATTGACCATTGTATTGAGGCAAACAGAGAGTTCTTTGAGGGTGACTAAAATATGAACTTGTAAAAATAAATACTTGATTTTTTTATAAATTTTGTCCAGTTTCTTTTGGATTCCCCTTGTATAAATATTTCATTAAGGTACATAGTAAAGAAGTTAATGTCATTTGTTTATTGACAAAGAACAACAACAGATATAAAAAAAATAAAATACACCATAGCAGGATTGATTTGCCAATTTTGCTGTTTAATTGAAATGTGCTTGATTTGAGGTAAGAAGGTCCACAATATTGCTACATCTACATGATAGAACTTGCCAACCTAATGAAATTCATCAACAGACTTATTGCAGAAAGCAATGAGAAATCTGATATAATATAGAAATCAGCACAGGAAAAAAATATGAGCGAAACTAGGTTTAACACAAAATAATAAAGAATTGCTTTTCATTTAGAGAAAGGAATGAAATTGAAATAGACAGAATCTAGTTGTGTTAACATGACTGAAGTGTTCTTCTTGTCAAGCATTTTATTTAAAAAAAGAATTTACACTAGTAAAAGTAAATGAACTACTATTATATTTCTGGATAATTTTATTTAATTAGTGAAATTAATTTATTATGGATGTATGAAATTCATTTATTATGGATTCTATGTTTATAAATATAATAAATGGATTGAAATAAGGTATGAAATGTGAATTACAATACTCTCTCCCATAAATATAAACAATTATGAAAGTAGGTGCATTGCTAGGGTCAGCTAATTGAACAAAATAAAAGGCAAGTTGTAAAAGTGACAAAGAAACCATTTCCCCCCCTTCATATAATGTTTTAATGTATGTTTATTTTATTGATGATACCATGTATAATTTTCACTCTTTGAATGCTTCCAGATTAAGTGCATCATGCTTCAACTGTTTGACGGTCTTAAATATATCCACAAGAACGGTGTTTTACACAGGTTTGTCTTAATTTAATATTTTGTAATGAATATTGTAAACTCTAATCCTCATTACTTTCTTCCCAGTGTCATTTCTCTATGTATCAATCTCACCATTCCTCATTATGCCTTCAATGTTGATTTTTGTGGGGTTCGTTTTGCCTGTATCAGAATCTAAATTCGAACAAGAGAGCTTCCCACCCTCCCAATTTATTTTCAGCAAATTCTTGCAACAGTTTAGCAATTTCTTCTGAACCTGGGCCTTTTCTATGAGCCAATCGTTTTTGTGTCTACACTATTCAAGGTTTGAAAATCGAATCTGTTTATTTTATGATAAGAATTTGTTTGGCTTGTTACTAATGTTTGTTACTCAATGATCTCTATTTAGAATGATAAATTCCCTTGTTGTCAAAACAACACCAGCGGACGTTCTAGGTAAATTTAGCTGTAAAAGTTTTATAAATTAATCTAGACCAACAAAATTTCTACAGTGTATTCATTCTAGGAAAATGATTAAAAGTCGCCACAAATTTTCAAATTCAATACACAAATGCAGATAGAAGAACCAAATGAACAGACTTCGGAGTCGATTCGACACCGACGGAAGTTCTAGTGTTAATGTTTGCAAAAAAGTCTTTAACGGTTTTGAAACGTAAGTTTTTACAAGAATACTGCATTCTTTATTGCACCTGCATTAAAACGCCAAGGTTAATGACACTCATCCAATGTTATGTGTCTTCTAAAATCAATAACATATTTATATTTCCTTGAGGTAAATAGTCGCAAATTCCAATTTTATCAATCTGTATGTATACATCTCTGTATTTAATTAAAGGGAGAAATAGTGTGAGAGGATCTATCTCTATATAAATATATATAGGTTTTGTCCAAATTGGAGTTATGACTGTTTACCCAAGAGAGCAGATTTGAAGGATAGCTAAAAATTTCTGTTTTAAAACTGTTCATGGGACCAAAACATAGTATGTGTAAAAGTTTTTTCATTTGCCCTGACAGGTCTATTGTGATCTCATGTAAAATGTAGCCAAAAATAAAATTTATCCTTGGAAAGGAAATTTTTCTTTTGCTTGAAGAGTGGGAACCCTGTCTATATACCATTGCAAAATTATTTATTTTCATACGTTTTGTAAGGTATTAATATATGTGTTATGGATGTGGAAATTTTATACTTTTTATTTCAATTTCATTTTAGAGACCTTTCTTGTTCCAATGTACTTTTCACATCTGAAGGTGTCCTTAAAATTGGTGAGCATTTTAAAATCTCTTTAATTAATCACTATTCTATCTGTATATTAGACAAACCAAACCTATGTGGTACATGAATTGGCATGTTTTTATATTGGTGATTGGCACGAAACAAACAAAATTAAATCAACTACAAGATTAATTTGACAATTTTGCCAAAGATTTTAAATGTGCTTAATTTGAGCTAGACGCTGTATAAGGTTGTTGGAACCACACAAAATAGAGCTGTCACTTTTTAATGAAATTATTCAGCTGCCTTATTACAGAAGTGAGAAATCTTGAAGATAGAAATTAATGCAGAATAGATAATCTGAGTAATCTCAGAAATAGGGGCACTAAAAAAATATTGAATTGGCATTGAACGATTAAAAGGGTCGAAATTAAAGTGGGCATTCAGAAACTAACTATGGTTACATGTCTGAACTGGTGTAAATGTTTTACCAAACACGTTATTGGAAACAGCTAAAACTAGTTTGAGAATATTTTTAAGATTTAAACAGAATGCTGTTTTGTATTTGTGACCAATTTTATTTCATTTGAATGTATGAAATATGCATATTGGTGCTTGTATTCCTTATAAATAGATTTATATAAGATAAGAAGAAAAATTTAATTATTCTCAGGTCTAGTACTACCTTGAGAAAGACTTAATTAGTGTGCAGAGATGTTTAATTCGTGCTTAATTTTCTTTTCAGGTGATTTTGGCTTAGCACGCTTAGTGGATTTGCAAGATGGAATGACACCTGATGTAGTATCTAGATGGTGGGTAGGTTATCATATTTATAGTTTTATTATTGTTCAAACACTAAAAACTAGCCTTGAGGATATTCATTGCTTCGTATTTTTGTACTTCAAATTTTATGACATTTTTGTAGCGCTATTACATGCTGGGGAATACTGTAGCATAACATCTTGAAGAATTTCATTTAAATTTAACTTTAGGTGATGGTTTAACTATGAAGGTAATTCGCACATGTTAGTATCATGTCTAACACTAGAAATGCCGAATCTCCCGTTACTCTAAAACGTTTGCGGATGTGGGTTTTGACACCAGCAAACAAATTGCACAAAATAGTAGTAATATCTGAAAGGTATTACCATTGCTCAATTGATTTACACATTAATTTTACAATATTTTCATGAAAATGCCAATGAAAAAGAGAGTATAATTATCCATTATAAAACCCATAGAGGACAGAAATAAAATGCTAACATTTAGAAAATGTGCTTTTTTTCTGAATAAAACAAAATATTTACGTAGATCGTGACATCTCTTTAATTGATGTTATAATTATACCTTATTTGAGATTGATAAAGTTCCAAGGAATATTTTGCTGCAGTTTCTGCATACTGTCGTCGTCCCAAAACGGTAGCATGAAAACCGTATGAATCGTACACAAGGAGAAGACAACCAACAGCTAAGATATTTACTTTCTTATTATTCCAAGAATATGAAGAATACATACAGTATTTACATCATTACTCCAATTCAAAGTATGTATCTCACAGTCCAGTGTGGGAAACCAGCCTCGCTCTACAAGTGTCTCTAACATCCTCTGCCACAGTCTAAAAATAACCCAACTGTAGAAGTCAACAACCAATCAGAGATCATCTGGAAGAACACCACCTGTTTTTCTCGTTGTATAGCATGGGACTAAAGAACAGCAGCTGGTGCCAAACAATAAAAAATCAATACATTCCAAAATTCCGCTAGAATTGTTTTCTTTTTCTGGTTGGAGTATCTCTTGATGTCACAATACTTTTAATGCATGCACTAGAAATGTATTTAATTGGTTGTATATCAAACATGTATTAATTTTACATTACTTTAACTCTCCCTTGCTGATTCTTCTAATGTATAAATTTGGTGCATATATCTATTTGACAAACTCTTGATTGATCTACTGACGTTTTGCTTGACAAAATTAGGACAGTTTAAAATAAATATTTTTGTTAAATAAATATTTTGAATAGCAAATTCACCAGTCAACCATTACATTTTTTTTAATAATTCAGAATAATTATGTATTCTCATCACTCAGGATTGCACAGAATGTAAAGGCAAATATTTCTAGCGTGAATCGTGTGTGCACATTTCATATATATGTGCAGTGTATATCAGATGCCTCTTAAGTATTTCAAAAGGGGAAATTGCTATACTATTAATCTCCAACTGTTGTTGCAAAGGTCTTTATGTCAATCCATCTCTTTCATTGACTATTTCAAATACACAAGAATAATATCAACATTTTTAATTTTTGAGTCTATTCTTTAATTTAACTGTTGCAATGCTAGATTGAAATGAATAGTTATATTGATTTAATTTTTTTAGAACTGATTAGATTCTTTTGAATTTTTATTTTGTTCATCACATAGTTAAGAATTATTGTTCTGTGCATTTGAGGATTTTTATTTTTTTTAGATTACTATATTTTGTTAGAATAGTTATTGTATTAAATTTTTAAGCTCATGTTTTTGTTGCATTTTATTAAAACATTTTTTATTATATGCTATCACTTGGAAAGTAATAACAAAATGTCTCAATTTTGCTAAAATATTGAAAGTGTCCTTGTATTAGCCATGGATATTGCTTTGGAAAGGTATCACTATTAGGTTTTTTTTAGTAAGTCGAGAAAAGTAGTTGCAAGATATTGATCTATTTTATAAAAACACAATGTTTTACCAAATAATCCGATTTAGAAATACTTTCCAAAGGATAGTGTTAATATTTCAGAGATAGGAACATATAGATCTGTAAGAGATTCTTTTCCCAAAAAGGAAGAGAGGAACAGAAGTGTTTATTACCCTAGTTTATTTATGAAACAATTAAAATAAATCTATTTCATAGTTTAATTACAAAAAATTGTAAAGCATTACACAGAAGAAAAATGTGATACAGGATTTATCACATTGAAGACAGGTGTTTTTGTCATGTGATGTTTGCACTACTTAAAGGGAATTGTTGATGGTCCATTTACTGCTTAATCTACTCAATTGTAGAGAAAGTTTTGTGCTGTAAGTTTATCTGAAGCAAACTATTTCAGAATTTGTTTTTGTAGTATAGACAATTGTGTGTTTAATAAACTCAAATAATTAAAAACTAAAATGTTATGTATGCTCTCTTTAGGTACAGGGCTCCTGAGATATTACTGGGATCTACACACTACTCATTTACTATAGACATTTGGTATGTGTTACATATATTTTGATTTTAAAACATTGGATCGTTTTGTATGTGTTTTTTATTTTTACAAATGCCTTGGTGTTAATATATAGAAATCCATGGTGCTTTAATTTTATTTTCTCTTTACAGAACCACAGAAAGTCTTTGTAAAATATAGACGTTTCATTTGAAGGGCTTCAGGCAAAATAATAAAATAATAAGCGACATTTCAAATTTTATTTGAAGAGCAATTTTTTATGTTTTAAGGAATTCCAAAATGAAAATGGTTTATCCTCTAATCTAGAGGTTATTTTATCTTTAACTTTCAAGTATTAAGCACTCATTCAAATAATCTGAAGTTATTTTCATCCTCGTAAATGTTTTGTTTTCAGTTCGTTTTGGAGCCTATTTCTGTGGCATTTCACTATGTTGCCTGGAGCTCATTTCATTCTAAAATTTTGATGTAGCTTAATTTTTAAAAATAATTCTTACTTGCTATCTGCCCGGTGTGAGACATGTTCCTTTGTTGTACTGATATAGTGACAAATTATTATTTTCATTGTGCTCTTAAAAATTTTACATTTGCTTATTTATTTACTAAAATATTTTGCATTAAATTTGAGTTTCTTAGCATTTTCATGTGTTAATTTTATTTAATCATGTAGAAATGAATACTCCTCATTGATAAAATAGCCCTTTAAAATTATTTTGTAAGTTCTTAAATTTAAGTATATCAATACGATTGGGGAGTGTTTGTGCATTGAATATTTTCGACCCATTTCAAGTTTTCTGTCCGGTCAAGTTTTCTGAAGTAGAAAGAAGCTTTTCATTGTTTAAGTGGCCATAGAAAATTGTTGTTTGAAAATGTGCACAGGTTTTCTTTAGCTGTTTAACTGTTCTTTTTAACATCTGCATCCTGAAGAGTTTGCATCTGTTCAAATCTTTAAATAAGTATATTTCTTCTCTTGCATCTCCCCTTCCTCTGAAGACTTGTACATTCCTACTATACATCCTCACTTCCCTTTCTTCTGCTAGGCTAACGAGACCTTGTTTAAAATAATTTTACGGCATTGGCGTGTGCAATGCCAGATATTGTCCAATATCACTCTAAAAGTTAAAATTTACAATAAAATAATCAGAAGCATTCAGTTCTAAATAAATAAAAAATAAGTCATTTGCAGCAAATGAATATGATTTACATAATTAAACAAATAAGTCAATTATAACAATAATTACACATGTGTAGGAAAGGAAACATGTGAAGCATGCTCAATTGGAACTTTTAACTTGTTCCCAATGTAGTGTTCTGATGTACTGCAGTGATAGATAGAGCAGATGCATTTAACTAACTAAATAAGGATCAAATGTGCTCAAATTTGGCCAGAGTTATTTTTTAGCATATTGGAACAAAATTTGATAAGAAGACTTCAAAATATTTAAAATCTGAAGAACAATATTTCCTGTTGAAAATAAAAGTAAAATAAGTTCAAGAATGTTAATTATCCTTTTTACATGAATATTCTTTTTTGATTACATGTAAATTTAGCTTCTATAATTTGTCTCAGATGTTATCTGGTGATTTGAAAAAAAGGAAATGAATATCAGATAATTGTTCATTATAAAGTAAAAACTTTTTTTTTCCCCCTGCATTTTTATGTACTTAAGTTAATTATTTTTTATTCTATACTTCAGGTCTGCAGGGTGCATTTTTGCTGAAGTCATTTTGAAGAAACCATTATTTAAAGCAGATTCTGACATGAATATGATTACTGGAATCATAGATTTGTTCGGCAGTCCTACTGAAGAAATATGGCCAGTATGTTAATTCATATTTGATTGCTATAGTAAAGTTTATAACTATTTTAATAAATATTTTGGATAGAATTTAATAAAAAATTGTGCAGATGATAGTATATATTCTAATTTTTCCTCTCACAATGAGAAAAAAAATCTGAAATTCTTACCAACTGATACATAATTTAACAATTTATTAGTTGCTTGTGTTTAATCGAAGCCACATACTTTTTCTGTTTCATTTTATTAAACTTTTCTATGGTACTAAGGACCTACTTTTGGTCATGATGTATTGGATCTTTCCCTTCAGGGTTTGATCCTGGAACGTCACCAATAGCCTGTTGTGTTTCTCCAGTATGACGTTAGCTTTCAAAAAATACAAAAAGAACTATTTTGTATAATAAGTGTAAATATTGGTAATATTTTATCATTAAAATTTTGTAACATTTACTTTTTCTGATTATAGGGTTTATCACAGCTTCCTGTCATGGAAGCATATGAGCTGAAAATACAACCGTATGTCTCTTTTTATTTAAACTAAATATTACTTAACTTTGGTTGATTGGTCACCCTAAGGTGCTTTCTTTTGGGTTACATGGGACTAATCAGACCATATCGTAACTCAATGTGCAAAAGGTCGAATGTCAAAAATTCATTATGTAGCATTTTGTGATTTCCATCTGGTGGGAAAATCTCTTTTGTCATCATCTGATCGAATAAACTAAGAACAAAGCCCCAAGTATCTAATAATAGAATCAAGTCATAATGCAAAAATTTGCATTTTGCTCTTCTAAAAAATGCAGCTTTAGACATACGACCTTTTGCACTTTGAATGTTGATATTTAGCTTTGGTCTCTGTTAAAATTTTGCATTTGATTAAAACAACGTAATATAATCACTTTTATGTACACTGTACAGGCAATTTATAAAATTGTTATTTACGATAAAATTTATTTTTTTCTATTTAGAAACATTTTCTAAATATTTTTTTTTTATTTCTAATGGCAAGAGAAAATGACAATATCTTACAAAACGATTACAAGAATACAAAACAGTAAGAGAAAAAAGTCAGTATCTCATCAGCAAGGCTCTAGCACTCCAGTAGCGTCTCACCTCGGAGACCCCACACAGAGCTGGACATCTTTGGATATGGGACCTGTCCATAATTTCATCCTTTTTGCAGAGTGGGCATTTAGGACTGTCATAAACGCCAATGCGGTGTAGGTGGTTTGCAAGGCAGTCATGCCCCACTGCAAGTCTAAATTCTGCGACCGCTCTTTCGCGAGGTTTAATTGAAATTTTTTGGTCTAATAAATTTCTCCATATTTTTCTATAATAAATTTCTCCATTTTCTAAATATAATATTGCCATTTAATGTATCAAAATAAACATACTCTGCAGACATAGCAGCAAAATTAATATATATCAATTAGAGAAATATTGTATAGTATTAGTAAGAATAAGTAGTATTTAGAGCATATAAAAAATAAGTAATAAATTTTAAATTATTAAAAATAAAATATAAGCTTTGTTGAAAGTTATCTGAACTATGGTAATATGAGCTTCAAAAATTTTTCACTGTAAATTTTGGAAAGCCACTAGAAATGTTTTTTTTTTTATTATTAAGATTCAGTTTGGGGTGTGGAACTCAAATTGAATTTATCTTTACTTTTATTTAAAAAAACTCATTTAGAAAATTCTCATATTTCAAACTGTCACACTCTTTTCACCAGCGTTATAAACAGGTTGAACGATGTATCATCTTTTTTGTTGGCACTTCATAGACAATGATCGCGACATAGAAATCCTGGTTGCAATCTCCTGATTCCAATATTATTGAACACTGGATTGGATTCTTTTTCAGATATTTTTGAATATTTGTTTACTTTTTGATATATTTTCAGTCATTTGTGTTTTTACCATCATTTTAAGGTTTGTCTCGAGTTTCAACATAATTTCTATGAAACAAATTCCCATCACAATTTAAATTTCTGGGTTCTTTTTTACTACAGTACACAATCTAAGTGAAATCCATCTGCCAGTGAATTGAAATATTCAATAATGACAAAACCTAGAGCACTATTTCCTAAACTGTTGTCTCCAGGCTGTTATGACTTGTGACTGAAGTGTTTCGATATAACTGCATTTGATTGCATTGGAAACACATTCTATCTATCCTTCATGGAATAGTTGAGATGCATTCCTGGATACAGTAGAATTTACCCGCGTGGATGAAAGAACTCTGGTCAGTAGACGAATTTGAGTCTTGTGACACTGTTCTGCAAATTTATTAAACTTTTTCTGTATTATTTATTGTTGTTGAAATTAAATCTTAATTTTTTTAGAGAAAATAACCTCAAGACTCTTTTTGCTGGACAATCCGAGGCATCTTTAGATCTACTAAACCAATTGTTTACTTATGACCCAAAAAAGAGGTGCAGTATTTTACCCTTTATAGTAAAGTTTCACACATTTGAATGCTTGTATAAATTATTACAATGTTTTGCTTCTTTTCTATGCAGAATTAGTGCTGCCGCAGCCTTCTCCCATTCATATTTTCATAAAGATCCTCATGGTAATGCAACATTTTTCATTTAATGTTATTTGTATGTTTAATGCTTTGTATGTCTTGTAGCCACACTGAAAAGATTTCTTGAAAAGTGCTGGTATGCACTAGATTCCTTTAAACATTTGAAAAGAAACTCGGAAATGTTTCTCAGGTCGGAAAAAGTGACAAGTGAAAATGGAGTGTAGAATTTTCTTTAAATAGCAAGAGAAAGTAATGAAGACATATCTGTTGTCGACAAGTAATATGAGAACTTAAACCTCAGAAATTAAATAATTTTATTAATATTATTTTTAACACTATTTATTTACAAAAAAGGATATATTTATGTCTCAAGCTTAAAAACTAGTAAACATTGAATAAACTAGAAATTAGTTTCTAACTCTTTAGTATTTATAGGTAATCTAATTCTCCTGTGCGTGTTGTGTAAAAGTTTCCACAGAAACATTGTTAATTTTTCTGTGGTAATCTAAAACAGGTCGATGGGGTCAATGAAATTTCATTGTGTTTAAAATTTACTGCTCAAAATCATTCATTAAACCTGTGTAGAGTTGAGGCAAAAAATTCATCCCGGTTTAAGAAAATCGAAGACAATTATTTTTTTACACTAAAAATTACATTTAATCAATATGGTATGTGCCATTCTGTTCGATGATATTTCTCCATCTCTGGTACTGGCATAATACAGCGCTTGTGTGAGTTACGAGGTTTATGGCTAAAGAACTGATTCAGGTGATGAAACTTCCGGATCCACTTGTGGAATCATCAACAGCCACCCTCACCCTACGCAACATAACTTTATCGTCTGCAAAGCATTCTTGGCTTTTCGGAGGGAAAAATGCATTTCAAAAATGCCCATTATTTTTAATGCTTTAAAAAATTTTAAAAACACAACCAAATAATGCAAATTTTTGACGAGGACTCACTAAAATTCTTTCTTTTAAACAACGTCAAAACTTGATACTTGTGAAGTAGATAATACTTCGGTTTTGGCGATAAAATACCACCTAGTGGCAAAAACGGGACAAAAATTGTTTTTTCTAAAATTGTTTCTAGTGTCTGAAAATGAGTTTCTTCACCTGTGAACTCACAAGGTAATTGATTAAATTCTGTGTCGAATGTTAACTTAAATAATTAAAAAACAACCATAAAAGATCTTTTATTTTCCTTTTGTTTGTAGAATGGGAACCCTTCAGCCTCTAAGTTTAGTGCAGGATAAATTCCTGAAACTTTGGGTGTATTTCTCTCCATCAGGAAAAGTTTTCTTCTGTATGCTATATGTGTATAAAACCATAGAATGGAATCATACTGTATAGGTTCATATATGAATTAAATTATCTTGTTCTTATGCCTACACTGGCAGACCAGAGGAGTGCCAGGCCCGTCGAAGACGGCAAGAGGCGAGGGGGGTGCGCCTTCCATGTTATTGAGCCCCATTGGGAGGAAGTCCGACTTTGCTCGACATACATGACACATCCGTTTTACAGGAAGGTCCCTTTCATACATCCATTCACTCACACATATCGTAATTTAGATCCCAATCAGAGGCCGATAACCCCCTGATCAGGTACCCCCAGAGGTATTGATTTGGTATGGGAACATGGGGGACTTTGTGACCACGACCTATTTAACGTGCCCCAGTCACCATTAGTGAACACGACGGTCTTTAGCCAGGTCGAAGCGCCGATCTCGCTATCATCAGAATTGGAGGCACCGCCGAGGACAGAACCCACAACCCTTCTTATGCAAGCCCGACGCTCTACTGACTGAGCTACCCCGGCTCAAATTATCTTAGTACATACTTATGAACGTTCTTAGATTATGGAGAATCTCGATCATAATTTATTTTTTTCCTATTCATCAGAACAAGTTGGAGTCAATTGGTACGTGATATGATTGTTTATCTTGATTTAATATCTATCCTAATTAATGTGTATTTCTATTTTGTAGCATGTTCTCCTGCAGATCTTGTTGATGTTTTAAAAGTAACTGATGAAATAAATCCCGAATAGAAGACGCATCAAAAGGACTCAAAAACAACAAATCTGAATTAAATCTAAAAGTGAATAACACACTACTGTTTGTGAAAATTACGACACTGAAAGAATTATCAGAAATAAATTAAATTTATTCCATGTATTACTTATGGGTTTAAATAAATGATTAAGTCTACAGAGTGATGAAACAAAAATAATGCCGAAAACTAATATCTTGTGCAGACGCCACGCACAGCGATGGGAGCCTGTACAGACATGCTCAATGGGTCACATATCCGTGGAACGTTCAGACCATGGAAGAAGCTGTCGTGCACTGAAGAAGGCTTGTACATTCCAAGCAACATGTGGAACGGGTATTGTCTTGCTCCGGGAATGTATTGCAGGGGGAGGGGATTGGACCTTGGGCTCCACAACTTCCCTGATGTAGCGCCAGCTTTTCAGAGTCCCCAAAATTTGGAGTAGGCGGGATCGCCCATGATATCCAAAAGCGCCCCAGACCATAACGCGAGGCTTTTGTCTAGTATGGTGCTGAATGTGACACTCAAGGAGAGAAGGTGTTTGTTAAAAGTAGTTCAACTTATTGTTTGCACATTAGTATTATTGTTTGTACAGTTATTACTGTTATATTTTCGTGTAATTTCGTTTGATAAGAATGGCAATAGTATGAAAGAGAGATCGCACAGCTTCTGATCTCCATGTTCTTTCCAAAAAAAGAATGTCTGATTTGGCAGTCGTGTAAATATTTCTATGTATGGAGTCAGATAAAATAAAGTGTATTTTTGTAGAGAATGATTGAATAATTTGATTCAAGGAGAGTTTCGTAACAGCGTTCACCTCTGTAGCATCTGACGAGTACGCGTCCAACGTTATTGTCCAGATTTTAGCGGGACTCGTCTGAGAAGACGGGTCCATGGTCCTGTTGCCAATCGGCATGCCGCATTGGCTGCGTTGGTGAGCACGTTGTAGCCGGAGGTGTCGATGGTCCGTCATTGATATGCTAATGAAGTGTCTGTCATCCTGTGATGATGTCATAGTGTGTGGCCCACTGCAGGGGTTTCGACTTGTTAGGTTCTCCATGGTCCATCTCTTTCACACAGGCACCACTATTGTGGCATTACGCCTCGTGCGAGTGGCTATTTCACGGTAGGAAAGTCCACCCTCACAGAGGCCGATCATTCTGCCCCTTTCGAACTCTGTTAGTTGCTCGTATGGCACTCTGTGTTTTTGGCAAGGCATATTGACTTCTAATCAATCATTTACAACAGTCAAACGACGATGCACACATTTCAACGCATCTTTACAGTGCTTTTTATACACAGCTCACTTGGAAGTTTAAAGGGTGTTTCTCGGCCCATACATGCATGATCGCTTTGTAATTCTAATCGTTTGCATATACTAACCTGTCTTGCATTTCTTGCAAGTTTAGTTTAATTTGCATGATTCTTTCATGGTGGTACAATTTTCACAAACAGCAGTGTATGTAACATTAGAAAAACTGAGGTCCTTTCACTTCTGAAAATATTGATGAAAAATCAAATGAAGGATTCTACCAATTCCATGATTTCCTCAATAGTTTATTCTTATTTTTTAGTTCATGTGTGCCTCTAAAATTTAGCATTGAAAAAATGTTAAATATAATTTTTATTTTTGAACTTGTATATAAATGTAAATATATATAGTTTCGACAAAAATAAAATAGCTAAAATATATTTGTTTTTAACATTATGTGTTGTTTCTTAGTCTTTGTGGTCTAGCTTGTCCAAGCCCTTTAGTCTGCCTCTCCAAAAAAAAAATCTAGCACCCTGAGAAACATCTTGAGATTTCTTTGGCTTAGGAAAGGGATGACTTGGAGAGTCCACTGTTTGAGAGTTAATCAACACACGAAAGTGTCATTTGCAACCTGACCATTTCTGATTTCAATGAAATTTAGTAGATGTGTAGCCTCATAAGAAATAAAGTTGTGGAAAATGTCAAATGCATTCGTAATTATTTTTCAAATTATAGGAATATTGGAAAAAATGACAAAATTTGGAATACAATAGTTAATGAATTTCATATAAGCTCGCAAACCACTTGTGCTAAAAATTTTAACTTGTACTTGTTTTAAAGCCCGTGAAACATTAGCTTTTAATTGATATAAAATAACTTTTTATAAAAAAGATCAAGTCAAGATACCTCGAGGATTTTTTTTTAACGTAACATTTTATAGAAAATCCAAAACCTACATTACCTGTTTGGTGTGAAACAGTCAGGCCGCCAAACATTATTTTACGATGTCAGCACTTTGCAGAAAGGGATTTTCAAGTCATCTGCCTTTTCATGGAAGTCGCATAATGATATGGAACAAACCACCGGAGACGACGATTTTACTTCTGGTTTACCAATATGGAATACATACTAGAGATGCGACATCGATGTTCAAAATTAAAACATCGATGTTGATAATACATCGCCTCAAAAACATCGATGTTTTTAAAATTCAGTGTATTTAAACTTTTTTCCCCATTTCTTAAAACTGGTTTAGCAACTAGTGACGCTACATCGATGTCTTGAAACTTTGATGTTCAAAATTAAAACATCGATGTTGATAGTACATCGCCCCCAAACCATCGATGTTTTTAAAATTCAGAGTATTTAAACTTTTACCCATTTCTTAAAACTGGTTTAGCACCTAAGGATGCAACATCGACAGAAAAACATAGATGTTTAAAATTAAAACATCGATGTCGATAATATATCGCACCAAAACCATCGATGTTTTTAAAATTCAGCGTATTTAAACTTTTTTCTCCATTTCTTAAAACTGGATTAGCAACTAGTGATGCGACATCGGCTCCAATAAATCGATGTTTTTTATAGAGCATCAATGTTTTGAAAACATCAACCTCGATGTCGCATCCCTACTTTTCAGAGCCTTCACCCTTGGTCAGTTTGGTCTCAAAGTGTGTTCAATTTGCCGATTATAAAAATTATGCTACTAGGTTATTTAAAAAAATTTTAAAACCGTACTTTTTCATTTAAAAATAAAACATCGACACATATAAACATCGATGTTACAAAAACATCGACTCCAATACATCGATGTTTTCAAAACATCGATGTCGCTTCCCTAATACATACCGGATGCTCGTTCAAAAACAAAAATGCCGTCTCTAGATTCACAGGTAATAATTGGTAATTTTAATTAACGTACTAGAGCAACACAACGGGCTATCGATGACGGTTATGGATCAATCCTCTAAGGGAAAGATCGAGAACTACACCTCGTAATTTTGAACCACGATCAGATGAGGCAACATCTGAACTTGCATCCTACTCCAAACTTCCACACCAACCCAACGCGAGGACTTTCGGCTACGACAGATTTAAAGTGCACAAGCCGCCACTACACCATACACTGACCTTAACCACCAGTCCGGTTGGTCGGCTAGGTTCACGGGAAAAGACTTCTATATTGACGTTAGTTCTTGTCTACATACCTACCGTGTTATTCAAGTCGCCAATAAATATTTGATATTAGTGAAAATTTATTTTTTCTATCTCTAAAAAAAAGTTGCCGCCGCAGGATTGAAAACTCGCTTTTTCTTTTTGCTCGATTCTTAAGACGGTTTCCCGTGAAAGTACGGAACAGAAAATTGACAGGGTTTGTTCAAAATTGTACAGTGAACGAGACAAAGGTTTTTTTTTCCGATGCGGCTATTAGTTTAGGGTTTAAGTGTCAAAGTTGAAAGAGCGAAATTTCTAACGCGAGTGAACTAAAAACATGCAAATTTTCAGTCTTCCGCCATGATTTTTTTAGAATACCTCTAAATGAATTTTTGCACACCGAGTTTTTTCAGGAATTTCAATTTGGTTCCTGATATTATATATTTTTTAATTCGGGAAATATCGGAACATTTATGTTACTTTTTTTTTAAACTGATATCTATATCTTATTACTATTAGTTTTTAAATTTGAAAACATCGCAGGAAACCTTAGAATGTACTCTTTCTTACGGTATAATTATTTTTGAAATTGGTTAAATAAATTCGATGCGATCAAAAGTTGATCGTATGAATTTCGTATTTTTTAGATCACGGATCTATAGCGTGTGTTTCCTTCAGGGAAATAAAGGTTACATTTTCTGAGTAACGGGTTTGCCAGATGCCCTTGAAAGTCGCTGTGACGTCGTGCTCTTTTTTTCGCTCGATTCTCAGACGGTTTGCCGATTAAGTACAGATCAGAAATTCTGGATTATACTAATTATTAGATAGTTTCGCCGTCGCTCAGGACATGGACTCTGCGAAAGGAGTTGGGGAACAGCCATACTCTACGTTTATGAGTGGTGGCAACGGCCATGACGATTTTTTTGGCGCACTTCTAAAGTCGCCAAGGAAATAATTGTTTCAAAAATCTTTTTCTTTCAAAAACATTTTTCTTTTCACAACGGAAAAGGAAACCTTAAAAAGTATTTTTTTTTTAATTTCACAAAAATTAAATATATTACAGAACACAATTGTGTTCCAGCAGAATTAAACTTCGAATGTTGGGTAAGAATATATATATACCTTGAAACTTATCAATTACACTAAATACAGTGGGCAGGTTAAAAAAGAAAAAGATTTATAAAAGAAAAAAAGCAAGAAATAATACAACCTGATAACGTCAAAACTCTTACGTAAAAAAATATTCAAAACGAAAATGGCAAAAAAAAAAAAAAAAAAAACTTAATCCTTTTGTGAAAAAACTAATATAATAAAATAAAATTCCACAACTGTCAAAGTACAAATAAATGGACCAATGGTATCACAGAAAAAGATTTAAAAGAACCAATGCAATCAAAGAATATTTTAAAATCAAAATGACCAATGGAGCAAAGAAAAACTATCAAACGAACCAATGAAATCAAACGACTTTAACGGATTTTGGAAGAACTTTCTAGAATATTCAAAATGAAAATTGAAAGTTTCCGTTTGCCAATGTTGCCATGAAAACCACAACAACCGTAACGACAGATGGGTTGCCTTAATTTATCGTAACTCGTTACTAGAAGTGCGCCAAAAAAATCGCCAAGCCGTTGCCATCACTCATAAACATAGAGTATAGCTGTACCGGAGTTTTTGGTTTTGTATACAAAAATAAAAACCTTAAATATTTTAGAAATTACTTATTGGTTAGTTTTAATGTATTGATGTATTCATCGGGATATGAAAAATGTAGTCAAAATATTTACAAAGCCACGTGTTTCGAAACTTATAATCTTACATCATTATCATCAATACATTAATAGAGAAATCGGTGAGAAGTCTTAATCGAGAGACTGTGTTTTCTCCAATAATTCTGATTTCTTGCTCTGGAGCGAGGGCTCGTCCTCAAATGACTGATACTTGCTACTTGAAGAGGTATTTAGCAGGGGGAAATTCAAAGCTATACGCCGAAGATTTTGCTTGAAACGACTCAGCGGCCTAAGCAATTCCGATTTCAGACCACCCCTAGGCACGACGACGAGATCCAAGCTCTTCAAAGCATTGTCATTGAAAGGTTCAACTTCAAGAGCCTTCTTGAAACTCCGAGCAGCTCTTTCTGGCTGATTCAGCATGTAATATGCCTGCCCCAACCTCGCATAAGCTTTCGTATACCGACGATCCAAAGCCAATGCCCGACTGCAATCATCGACAGCTTTGCGGTAATTTCCCAGTTGAATTCTTGCAGCAGCTCGGTTGCAGAAGTACACAGCATTCCACTCATTCAAGAAGATCGCCTGGGCGTATTCCAATTCGGCCTGTTGGTAGTTCCCGGCCTTCATCAGAATGTTACCTTGCATTTTGCATTTCTCGGCATGCTTCCGATCTCGTATGGGCACTGGTTTCCATGACCTTTCGAAGACTTCAGGCAGTTTTATGGAATGTTGTGCGTGACGGTAGTCCTTCAGCTGGATGCGGTACACTTTCTCTATGCATCCCACTGCCACTCGGAGGAAGCGAGCGGAGGATGGGATGACTCTTGCATCATACTGAGTCAGTAGAAAATCTGTTATGGCGATAGCTAAACTTTTGGCATTTGCATCGCCACACGCCATCGCTGTGGAAACAGATATTTATGTTTCGATATTGTATTCGAGATTCACAATTAAAAATTCAAGATACACAAAAGATCGTTGGATGCTTTTCATGTCCTTTTAAGTAGACAATTAAATGATAGTCACAAGATAAAGAGTAACACCTGTGATATAATGGATCGTTAATTTGAAAAATAACTTCAAACCTAGATCGAGAAATTTTAATAACCGTTTGCACGAGATACGATCAGTTTCATTGTGTTTCTTCTGTTTTAAGATGTGGTGAAATAAAAGTATCGCATATGGTAAGGTACAATCCCTGAAAAAAAAAAGAATAACCTCTTTATTTCGAGCACTAGTCATACTACAGCAAATTCAAACTTATCCTTCAATAGAGAATAACGTCCTCTACAAATTCAAATAAGTTTTGCACAACGAAATTTCTGATAGAAACACCGTGTTTTTTGATGCCATAATCAGATTCTGTATCATTAAATTAGTGTAAAGATGAAATTTCGTGACTTTACTACCTTTATCTACCTACCTTTACCAATCCTAATCCTACTAATCAATTTCAGGGATCATCTCGACAATAGAACGTCGCTATTCGTATATCCAGATTAATTGTAGTTTTAGCTACACGAATATTTAATTTGAACACTATTTCAAATTTATTTTTCAGTGATACGAGAATTACGCGAGTGCAAACGAACTGAGAATTACATTATTATTTTTACTATGCAAGTGCAAATGATCCAAAAATTATTATCCGAAGTTTGTTTATTAGATGCTTTTTAAACTTTTGGTTGCAACCTAAAATCGCAATAATGAGGAAAATTTAATGTAGTTAAAAAACTACTTATCAGATTGAGCTGAAATTTTGCATGGCTTTACTAGAAGATCTTCGGCATCGATTCCCAACAGAATTTAATAAGGTTCCAATTCATCATTTTTTCAAACTTTATTTTTATAATTAGTATTGTACAGTAAAAACTATTTAAAAAATGTTAGGTGGATTTTGTTTGGGTTGTTTACCATACCATGGCACAAAATGTCAGCGCTATAGAAATACTATTTAGGAAGACTTCCATAAGTCTAAGAAACTGATTTAACAATTCGGAGCTCCAATTTTTCTGTCCTCATAACTTCGAAACGGTTAAGACATAATGACATGAAATTTGGTATCTGAAGTTACATTTTGATATACTTGTAGATTCGAAATAGGGGATCCCATTGGAAATTATGAAGTTGGTGCTCAATTTAATAAAGATGGATCCTTATGAGAATTTTAGGAATTTGAATAGATAGAGACGTTAGTTCCTGTGAATAGCCATCTTTGAATTTGCTGTTAAAGTAGCTCGAGTGAAGAAAAGTGGTTCGTTTTTTACCCCGTGACTGTACATGTGAGCATTATCAATTTGCATTTAAATCATAGTTATTCTTGGTTATTTTTGTTCTGAATATGCTGCGAAACTTTTTGTAGATGTCGGTAGTGTTTCTGTGGAGAAGCGTTTCATATACGTATTTCCGATGTCAGAACTTATTTTTCGAGCATGATTTCAGCACCTTTCAAATGAAAGTTTCAAAGAAAATTAAATATGATTGTAATGGTAATGGTAATTTTAGTTAACGTCGTACTAGAGCAACACAACGGGCTATTAAAAAAATTAAATATGAATTGCTGAATCAGTGACAATTAGATAAACACCAAACGTCGCCAAAACTACATTTTAAAGTAACCCCGGTATGAATCATGCTGGAGTATTTGGGTAAAAGAAGTAAAATCTCTGTTTTCCGTCTAGTCTGCTTGTTCGTTATCTGACCGTGGCTCAAAATTACGAGGTGTTGTCCTCGGATCTTTCCCTTACGGGACTGATCTCGGACCGTCGTCAATAGCCCGTCGTGTTGCTCTAGTACGACGTTAATTAAAATTACCATTACCGTCTAGTTTGCACTGAAAATCTCTCTCAAAGCGGATAGCCCGTTGTGTTGCTCCAGTATGACGTTAATTAAAATACCTACCCCTCTCAAAGCTGTTATCAGGGTAGGTAAAAGTGTTATTTTTACAGCAGTGCTAACGGTTATTAACTGTTAATATGAAGTTTTGCTATCTGATAACATTTACTTTTAAGTTACTGACTGAAATTCACGTGCACGATTTTAAATTATTAAGAATTCTTGGTACAGATACGTTAAAATAATTTTTGGGCAATGAAACAGGATTACTGTAGAATTGTATATTACTTTAAATTCTTTCTGAGAAAAATTAAAAATAAAATAAATGCTCTCGTGTTACTTAAAATATGCCACAATTTCAATAACATATTTTTAAGTATTTACTTTTTCTTGAGTTCTACTTAATTTTGTTTTAACAAAATTGAGTAGAACTCAAGAACACAGAACCAGCCTATCGCCAGATTAGTGGTCAAAATGTTCGTCGCCGAAAGGTGATTTGGATAAACCTACGTCGGGTTATCATATTCCAAAAATATTACCATTTGGTAATACAAATTATTGCCGATTGGGGATGGTATCGCGTATCTGAGTCCAACCCAAATTTGATAATAGCATATATTTTCATTAGCAGCTTTCAGACTCACCTTGCTTTGCTTCTCATTTTCATTCCAGCCTTCATTCTAGCTATTTTCCTTCATCGCGAAGGAAAATGTGAAGCAAACAAAATTGAAATCGAACAATAGGACTGTGCAGATAACATCGACTTAGGGTTGTTACCTTCACAGTTCTATCCACCTTTAACAATTATAACTATTACAGTGGCGTGGTCGAGGTGGAGGCCCAAGCCTCACCTCGAAATTTCTAGAAATATTTCACTGACGTACGGGACAGGCGCAGAAATTAACTTTATTTGTTTATCATCAAATGGTAATTGGTAATTTTTTAGTTAACGTCGTACTAGAGCAACACAACGGGCTATTGACGACGGTCCGGGATCAGTCCCTTAAGGGAAAGATACGAGGACAACACCTCGTAATTTTGAACCACGGTCAGATGACGAAGCAACACCTGAGCTGGCACCCCACTCTCCAAACTTCCACACCAACCCAACGTGAGGACTTTCGGCCACGACAGATTTAAGGTGCACCAACCGCCTCTACACCATACGTTTACAAACATCCATGCCCGGACCCGGATTCAAACCAGGAACCTTCCGATCTAGATGCTAACACCTTAACCACTATACCGGTTGGTCGGCTATCATCAAATGGCAACAACTGATATTCACAATATCAAATCGACCGTTACGGGAGGGATTTAATCGCCAATTTCGTTACTTAGTTTAAATTTTACTCAGATATGTGGAAGGGAGCTGCAATATATTACCAATACTAAAGATATCACCACTTGAAATTCTTCAGCAGTCTGTATAAGGAGAATAATGAGAAATCTCGAAGATAGAAATCAATTGAAGACAACAGTTCTGACGTATCAGGTTGTATTATTTCTTGCTTTTTTTGTTAAAAAACTTTTTTTTTCAACACGCCCACTGTATTTATTGTAATTGATAAGTTTCAAGGGGTATTCTAACCCAACATTCGCAGCTTAGTTTTTTTGCTGGTACACATTTGTGTTTTGAAATGTGTTTAAGCTTATTACTTTTTGCGAAAGTTTAAAAAAAATATATAGTTTTCAAAGCATTCTCAACTGTGTTTTCAAGCTTTCATTTACCGTTGTAAAAAGAAAAATATTTTTGAAATAATTCTTTCTTAGGCGACTTTAGAAGTGGGCCAAAAACAAAAAAATTTGCCAAGACCGTTGCCACCTCTATAAACGTAGACTGTAGATGTAGCAAAGACTGCACGTTAAATATATCGTGATCTCAAATATAATAGCAATAGCGTGGTGTGGAATTCTCCACGTCCTCGAGTTATGGACGAGTTATCGAGTTATGGACCAGACTAGACTAGATGTGTTTTATGGCGAAAGGCCATCTTTGGCCGGGTTGCGCCAAGACAACGTCACCTAATGGACATAACAGAAGGAAAGTTTTACTGCCACAGAAGAAAGAAGGATAAGTTACAGGAATCTAGCTTGCTCCGCCAAGCTTGAGTTATGGGCCAGACTGCTTAATCACATGCAGCAATATGCAAAACACCTTTGCGGACCCTAGAATGTATTCAATTCCTAATCCCAATCACTATCCGGACAGATTTTTGCGCCGCGTTCTCTTCTTCGACAAATGACTCTATCGGCCTAAAAGAGAGACTACATTAAAGGAGGAGGTTTGTGCTGTGACAGATGTCTCTCTTGAGGGGGGCTTCTCCGGGAGGTTATCGATTCTGCTTCCCGCGGCGCCCCTGCGTGTTTTCTGCTCCCGCTCGTGATGGGGCGTCAGGAAAACAAGCGTCTTTTAGCGGAGGGATAATTAAAGTTCAATTTGGAGGTTGTCCTCAACGATAAGAGGCACTACGCGGATGGATGATGTCTTTGGTGATGAACTTGAATGCAAATCAAGCGCTTTTCGATCAATCAACTTTTGAGGAATCATGAACGGCTGTGGTTTTCTCATGAATTAATGTCAGGTGATGAGTGCGTGATTATTGGTCATAAAATACAAAATCCCCATAAATGCAATGTTGTGAGTCCACCAGGTTTTTAATATTACTTTCTATTTTCAATGCAATTGTTTTCAAGCAGTAATGGCGAAGGTAACATTGCCTTTTTCTACTTCCCTTCGCAATTTCTATGAACTGTAACGACTTAGACTAATGCTACAGGTTGAGAAACAAGTAGTTTTATTTCTAGATTAGAATATGCTTAAATTTGTACAGAGTTCTCTTGGAATCGGAGGTCTGGAATGGTTCCCTTGGAGAATCGGTAGCAGTGACCCGAGTAATGGGGTGAGTTCCAGGCTACGGCCTTTCATGATTATCTCGGATGAGATCAAGTTTGGCGGGATGCCAAGGCGGAGAATCGGGTCCCCTCTGGTAACGGGACTCGAGCGAAGGATGAATTCCAAGCTACGGTCTTTCACGGTTATCTCGGATGAGATGATGTCTGGCGGGATGCCAAGGCGGAGAATCGGGTCTCCTCTGGTCTACGAACCAAGCAAAGGGTGAATTCCAGGCTACGGCCTTTCACGGTTATCTCGGATGAGATCAAGTCTGGCGGGATGCCAAGGCGGAGAATCAGGTCTCCTCTGGTAACGGGACTCGAGCGATAGTCCTCCGGCCGGGTGGCCTCTCTGAGCGTTCTCAGGTGAGATCAGAAGGTCGCAAGCTCGTGCGACCGTGGAGCAGTTTAGCCGGCTACCTGCCGCGGCTGCTGCGTTCCTCTCAAGGATAATCTGGGGCCGGATGCCCGGGTAAGTTCAGCTCGACCGTCCTGTGGCAATTAAAATCACTCGGAGCTCTTCGAAAAAACCGTGCGCGCCCTTTTATACCTCTTTTGGAGGGGGTGGGCTTCTGGCGCTGTCGTCGCTCTTGACGTAATTCACGTCCTGCAATTGGTCTAGTGCAAGGGGGGTCACAGGTGCCCGCTGACCTTATTGGCCTTTGAACCCCGACGGAAAGTCTCGGTTCGGCCTCTCGCTGTCTAGGATCTTGCGTCCAGCTCGTCCATCAACCTGGGAACCAAAAGTCTGCCCATTGTCTCTAACTGTCAAGTAGAGCGACAGGAGGACGACTGGCTGTCGCCGCCATTTCCGTTGGACTTAGACGTGGGAGAGAGAGAATATATGGATACTCCACAGAACACAAACACTAAAACATAGATTTATCATCTAAACTTGGTAGAAAAATTACTTTTTAACGCTAATTCCTGATTCAGTTAAAGTGGGGAAACAAAGACTTTTGAATCTATATTTTCAGAGAGAAAGGCGAATTTCGAAGATCTGTAAATAAATTTGTTCCTTCGATGGAATAGTTTCAAATTTAGAACTTTTATTTCAGGGATGAAAAATTAAAAAAATAATATTTTAACGATTCTATCATTAAATTTTTATGTTTATGAGCAATAATAGAACAAATTTTACCTAAATACAAATTTTAAAATCTTACGATCCGGAAGGTATTTTAAACTGTGCTGCATCTATTAGGTGACTTTTTAATTTTTACTTAAGTATATAATTTTTGTTAAATTAACTATTTGCAAAATTTACATGCAACAGTGAGGTAAAAACAGACTCAAAACTTTGAAATCATAGCTCGAAAACTATAAACCGACAATTTCCATTTTGAGTAGTGGCCACTTTGTTCTTGTTTTCCAATCCCCGAACTAGCTAAAATTCAATTTCAAGCTCGTATGAGGTATGGAGTACACATTAAAAAAACGTATTCACAATTGCATGGGTAATAGTCCGAAATGAAGATTTTGTCTAGAACTTTTTATTAAAAAAATGTTGTTCGTATAGCTTAGTTTCGCTCCACACAAATAACTTGCTTGGGTTGATTTACCCCAACGATGGTACACATTATTACGCACATGTGTTTTAGATTTTATATCCGCTTAATTTTCTTCGGTGAATTGGTGGTAACAAGCTGTTACCGTCACTACAAGTACTATAGAAATACCTAACAAATTTTATCAGATTGATGTTCTTTACACCGAAAACTTTTGCATGTACCTCTTTTGGGTACAGCTACACTCTACGTTTATGAGTGATGGCAACGGCTTGGCGATTTTTTTGGCGCGCTTCTAGTAGCGAGTTACGATAAATTAAGGCAACCCATCATTCGTTACGTTTGTTGTGGTTTTCATGGCAACCTCGGCAAACGGAAACTTTCAATTTTCATTTTGAATATTCTAGAAAGTTCTTCCAAAATCCGTTAAAGTCGTTTGATTTCATTGATTCGTTTGAAATTTTTTCTTTCCTCCCATTGGTTATTTTGTTTTTAAAAGTTTCCTTTGATTGCATTGGTCCTTTTAAATCGTTTTCGGTGATACCATTGGTCCATTTATTTGTATTTTGACAGTTGTGGAATTTTTATTTTATTACAATAGTTTTCACAAAAGGATTAAGAGATTGTTTTTTTGACCATTTTCGTTTTCATTATTTTTTTACGAAAGAATTCTGACGTTATCAGGTTGTATTATTTCTTGCTTTTGTTTTCTTTTGTAAATCTTTTTCTTTTTCAACATGCCCACTGTATTTAGTGTAATTGATAATTTTCACGGTATTCTTACCCAACATTTGTAGCTTAGTTTCTCTGCTGGTTCACAAATATGTTTTTATATGTGCTTAAACTTACTACTTTTTGTGAAAGTTTTTAAAAAATATACTTTTTAAAACGTTCTGAAATGTATTTAAAAAGTGTGTTGTAAAAAGAAAAAAATTTGCGACAGAAAAAGAGTTAAGAAATAATTCTTTCTTGGCGACTTTAGAAATGCGCCAAAAAATCGCCAAGGCCGTTGCCATCGCTTATAAACGTAGAGTGTAGCTGTACCCTCTTTTGTACAGCGTCATCCACAGCCCCATTTTATAATTATATTTATGGTTACTATAATTATATTTAGGGTTACAATAATTATTAGGTATACAACTTTGCTTCCGCCGTTTTTTTTCAGAAATTCGTGGCTTTATTGTAAAAAACTGGTTACACATTCATGATTCAAAGTATTGGCCATCGGTGGCCAACTACTTTCTCTCATCCTTCGGGCAGCGTACGAATCCCGCGTTGAAAAAACTGGTTATCTTTTTAAGCGATCCACGAATCAATCCAATTTTTTACTTCTTCATAAGACCGGAAGTGCTGGACAGCCAGGCCGTGTGCCATTGATCGAAACAAGTGATAGTCAGAGGGAGCAACGTCTGGAGAATACGGCGGGTGGGGTAGAATTTTCCATTTCAACGTTTCCAAGTATGTCTTGACCACTTTCGCAACATAGGTCGAGCATTGTCATGCTGCAAAATCACTTTATCTTGTCTTTCATTGTATTGCGGCCGCTTGTCTTTAAATGCTCGGCTCAAATGCAATAATTGCGTTCGATAAAAAACGCCTGTGATTGTTTCAGTCGGTTTTAACAGCTTATAATACACTACACCGAGCTGGTCCCACCAAATGCAGAGCAAGACCTCGGAGCCGTGAATATTCGGTTTGGCCGTCAACGTGGAAGCATGGCCGGGATATCCCCTTGATTTTCTGCGCTTGGGATTATCGTAATGGACCATTTTTCGTCCCCAGTCACAATGCGATGCAGAAATCCCTTCTGTCTTTGCCTTTCAAGCAGCTGTTCACAAGTAAACAAACGCCGTTCAACATCTCTCGGTTTCAAATCATACGGCACCCAATTTCCTTGCTTCTGAATCATTCCCATGTCTTTGAGGCGTTTATAAATTGCTTGTTGAGTCACAATGATCGTGCCAAATCTTTTTGACTTTGACACGAGTCTTCATTAAGTAATACCTCCAATTCTGCATCTTCTTAAACCTTCTCTCTTCCACCACTTTGCCGTTCTTCGACGTGAAAATCACCGTTCTTGAAGCGTTGAAACGAATCACGACACGTTCTTTTACAAATAGCTGCCTCACCATAAGTATTTGAGAGTATTCGATGAGCCTTAGACGCAGATTTCTTCATATTGAATCAGGAAATTAAAAACTCCCGCAAATGACGAGAATTTGGCTCGTAAACTGACATTTTCAATTGTGAATAACTTTATGATGCAGACACAATTCGACTAATGTTTCTATGGGTTTATGTTGCCAGATGTCCAAGTTTATTGCATGACGTCTATGATCTATTTATTTCGACCACTACTTACCGCTAAAGCCATCTATAGGAAAACGGCGGAAGCAAAGTTGCGCATCTAATATATTTAGGGTTACTATAACTATATTTAGGGTTACTATAATTCTATTTAGGGTTACTATAATTCTATTTAGGGTTACTATAATTATATTCAGGGTTAATAAAAACCAGTTTCAAGAACTTGTTCTTGAACTCCACATAACCATAGTATAACACACAGAGAAGTAGTATACAGAGGGTTCACTGAAGCCATGACGTATAGCGCTCCAGTGGGGAAGCCAGTCCCTAATTTTTGTCGGAGTTTGAAATGTTTCAATCAGAGCCAGAGTGGTAGCCATTTTTATTTTCTAATCGGCAGACTTCTTGAAGCGTCATACAGATGAATATTCTTTGCATCCATTTTAATAATTATTTAAATACTGTACTATCCATCAACTGAAAAGGTTGATCCCCAACTGTCACATATATCTAGTTGTGTTGCTCCAATGCGCATAGTGAGTGCGATGTTAATTAAAATGCTATACCATCATCAATAGAAAAGCCGTTGTTCAAGTTTACCGCCTGTAAAAACCGTTGAAAGGTAAATTGCTTTTGTTTTTCATAAAATATAACTTGGAAACTACTATTGTGAATTATATGCCATTTTTAAAATCGTTTTACAATCAAGTAAAATTAATAACACTTATTTTAAAACCCAATTGAAGGAAGAAAAAATGAAATCGTTCTATTTAATTTTAAGACTATTCGCCCAAGATAACTAATTTTTAAAAATCTTTCAGTGTTAGTTTGTGCACTTTTTATTTAATCAAAATTAATCGTTCTAAATTTTAAGAAACATGTGGTATTCAGAATTCTGTACAATTGTGCTCTATTCATTATGCATTTTGTGTATTTGTTGATTTTTTTAAATTTACATTCTGTTTTTGTGTAATTAAAATTTACCTTTTTCTGAATTATAACCGGTTTTATGTCAACATTTATAAAGATATTTTTGCAAAATTGGAATGCTTTTGTGTGATACTCACTGTGAACTTAATACAGAAAAGAAAATTAAATGTAAAAGTTTGATTTTAATAATGATATTTTTTATACAAAAATAACTTGATTAACAAATCAACATATCCTGAAACTAACACTTTCCCTGTGAAGATTTTCGAGATACAAAAATTGTTGTATCCTGTTGTGTATTTTACTGTTTATTTGCTACACTAAATGGTGAAAAATTGTGTGATTTAGCTCCAATAATGAATAAAATAAGTAATATTATCCATTCATTTGCTACTCTAAATGGTGAATTACGTTGAGTTAGCTTGTTTATGAATGCTAAACAATGAATTTTACTCTTTGGAAGGCAAATGAAGATTCTTGTTAAGTTGCTTATTTTACCAAAGTATTTCATTCCTTTATATTATGTTGTGTATTTTATTGTTCGTTTCTTATGCTAAAATTGTTCTAGATGGATCACACAGAAATATGTATAAGCGAGTAACAGTAGCTGAACTATGTTCTTTTTTTACATTCAGAACAAGGTAAGGTAATATCTTAGTTTTTTAGGCGCCAACTTCTTTCTTTTTGTATTCGTATTCTGAGTGTGTGGGGGGACAGCAGCGTGAGCGATTTTGCCTTGGGGTTCTATACCCTTCTGTGTTATTTTCTTCACAGGGAAGAATTGTGTATTGGTGATTGAATTCATGATTCAACAATAAAATTCATATAGTCCACTATCACTTGGTCGTGTGTGTGATTGACTTACTACTAAATGAGCTTCGACGAGAATTCTTCATAAACAGTAATTCTTTTATATTCCTTTTTCAAATTGCATAATTTGTTCAAAAATGAATAATTTACCTGATGAAGTTAATAAAAAAAAATTATTATCTACTTTTTCGTTCAAATAATATTTCAGACTATCAACAGAGATCAACAATTTTCCAAATCAAACATGTTTTGGAATATATTTTTAAAGAAGCATTCACATAAAAAAATAAAAGAAAAGAGTTCATACATTGGTAAGATTTCATAAATAAAGGTGTTTTTTTTTTAAAGTTCAAAGGACATTAAAAAAGTGCTATTTTGAAGCATTTATGATAAAAATTATTTAAAGAATATTTAGCTTTTAATCAAAAATGCAAATTGGGTTTTGAAAAAATAAAATAGCCTGAGATAGCTGTTGTGGAAACCTAGCTTGGTTCTTATGGAAACGAGGTCTAGATCCGACGCTATATTAGGGTCCGGCTCCCCCGCTGGGGGCGCCAGCGTCTATGCGATTTCCCATGTTATTTATGTCCATTGCTTCCTATGGCAGTGAACCCTCTGTATATTACTTCTCTGTGGTATAACAGTGACTAGTTGTGCTTTAGCTGAAGTTTCTGTGATAATGAGACCTAACTGTTTAGATCTTTAACTTCAGTATAAGAGGGACATAATACATAAATGTTCTTTACTTGACGTATAATTTTATATTGGTGAGGGGAAAAATTAAAGTCAACTATTAGTACAAGCACTTTTGATTTGTAGATAATTTTTCTGGCGTTTTCTGACCTACAGTGCAGTTTCATTATGTAACCTCTTTTGAGGAACAAACACACAACTCTCTGAGCGGGATATTATTTTCCTGTCTTTCGTGATTATCGACAATACTTGATTTGCTGTCTCCACAATGTTTATGACTCCACTTTTTGGACTTAAAAACCGCAGTCAAGAGAGTAGAAAATATTTTCAATAAACCTATCTATGAACCACATGTAATGTTTTAGCGTGTACGCTGATATAATATGTCAAAAGTGTACTTAAAATTTAAAATTAGCAGTTGTGTAAGATGCCAATTAACGACAAACTCAAGAGAATCTTGAAAATTGACGAAAAAGTTTTTTAAGAAAAAATATTAAAACGCGTAAACATAGCTTCTTGAACATAATATAATTACGTATCCCTCAAATAGAGCGCCAAAGTAAATACATGATAAATACTTATCTATTAAACTCTAAGTACTAATACCCATTTGTCAGGATGATTTTACAGCCAACGCAGAAAGTAAGACTTTGAATCCCCGTACTTCCTGATGGGAGAAATTGAATATAAAAAGTACCCTCATTGACTTGCTAAAGGTATGTTTTCTGCTTTTAAGATATGATGTATGTTTAACAATATGCGACACTAAAAAATAGACTTTATAAAACTAGTTTGCAAAAATGATATACTGCGCTGCCACGAATTGATACTTTCCTTTGATCCACAGATCCCACCCTTTATAGTTGTCACTTCCTATGTGTGATTTCAAATAGTATTAGCGCCGTTGTCACGCCCCCCGATAATCCCGAATTTATTGCGAGTTGAAAATCGGTCACACTGTTATGTCGCTTGCACTGCTAATCTGTGATGTTTCATAAGACCTAGTGCTTTATCAAAAACCACTCTCTCAGCTTTTTAATTTTCTTGTTAAGTTTCCACCTTTATTTAATGATTTGGGTGCAGCTTCAGTATACGTTTATAGTGGTAGCAACGGCCGTGGCGCACTTCTAGTAGCGAGTTATCGCAGTTAAGGCAACCCATCTACATTGCGTTTATTGCGGTTTCTGTGGCACTCTCGGCAAGCGGAAAGTTTAAATTTTCATTTTGAATATTCTATGATGAAAGTTCTTTCAAAATCCGTGAAACTGTCGTTTGATTTCATTGGTTCATTTGTAATAATCGTTTCCTTGACGACTTTAGAAGTTCGGCCAAAAAAAAAAAGCGACTAGGTCGTTGCCACCACAATACACGTAAACGGAAGCTGTACCGTGATTTACTCCAAAGCAGAATAGACCGAGTCAATTTTGGTGCCCTTTTGACGTAGATTTAAATATTATTGTAGAAAAAAAAAATCTAGCTAATTTTAATGAAATTTATGTGTGAAATGAGTGGCATAGTCCTAAGGGTTTGAGGTTAACGAAATTGTTTCATCTAGGTAACCTTGACAGTGTCTGACATTGAATTAAGCTACGATTGTGTTTTCAACCTCGTTATTATTCTATAAAACGAGGTTGAAAACACTTTTGGAACCGTTGCACTCACATTTGCATCGTCATTGCCATCTATATGATGCTGGGATAGATGTGATCATTTTCTATATTGATGTATTACCAGCCTAATTTCTGACATACCGATTAACTGTTAAAAAGTTCAATTCATGTTATCTAAAGTGACCATTTTGTAAATAACAACAGATCAATCACGTCATCACTATCATGCAATGCATATATAATACAAAATATTAACCGAATAATCTATCTATATATATAAAACACTAACGTACGTGGACCCGAAATAGACGTTATTTGTGTATCGTCGAATGGCAACAATCAACGTAAATAAAATAACCCAGATATTTTGAATTCTTGCTGTTTTCAAATAGCCGAGGTCAATATCTATGCAAAATAAGGAATTAAATTGTAATATTTATGTTTGAACTGACTTTTTATTTCTTCCTTTGATGTAAAAGTAATTTAAACGTAATTTTGCTACCCGGTATCTGGTCACATCATAATTATTGTGAACTTTTTAAATTTGATTTAGAATTCCGTGTTTGGGTATTTGAGTTGACTGCGAGATGTTGCGGACATATTTGAGGATTCCCAAGTATCATAAATATGTGTTCTTTTTGTTAATAAATCATTATTGTCATTATCAATATCGTTGAAAAGTCTTTTGCCGCATTATTCTATTTTACAATATATTCAGTAAGTCGAAATTCAACACGTTTGAATAAAAACGTACGTGTTGTTTTTTTCAGAATTTTGCATTTTTTCAAGGATTTTTGGAATTTTATTTTTGTTTGCATTATGTGTTCCGGTATATTACCTATTGTAGAAATATTATTTAGGAGTTAGATTTTAATGATATGTCTATTTCCTGCAAAATATCAGTAGACATGGGTAATTTTGTAGCGGTATATGTATATTTCGACCAATTTTCCTTAAATATTTGATTGAATAAGCAATTACTTGAATAATTGTTCCATAAAAATAAATAAAATATACAAATCACAACATGTTTAGTTACAGTGTGTAAAAAAGTTTTAAAAAAGCATTATTACACACCGCCGAGCGCTAGCCGGCGCAGACCTGCTAGTATATATAAAATTCAAATACCACTCATTCACTCACTCACTGACTGACTGACTGACTCACTTACTCACTCATCACTGTATCGCAAGAACTAGAAGTCCTAAGAAGCTGAAATTTCTTCTTATGCCTTAGGGGTGCACTAAGAAAGGATTTAGAAAAATTCGAATTGGAAGATGCCTAAAATTAACCTAAGCCTAAGCCGAAAGCAATTCGAAATTGCCATTGAGTATAAAACGATTGCTATACGCAGCTCAGATTGCTTTACCAGTGTTGATCGAAAAACAATTTTTTAAAAACAAATTAAACTATAATATTCATGTTTGAACTGACTTTTTACTTCTTCCCATGATGAAAATAATATTTATAATTAGTCAAGCGGTTCCAATTTTTCGCTTCGTTAATTACATGACTCGAAATGTTTGTACACATTATATGTTGACCCAAAGAGGATTGCGCATTTTAATGCCATTATCTAGCAACGAAGTTTTAACCTGAAATTCCAATCGCTTGCTAAAGCTAAAACACCACGTGATGCCAGCAAATCAGCGAAGGCCCTGCTGGCCGCGATCTCTGAATCCCTGCACTAAGATGATAGATGTCTCTTACTAGACCGGGTAATGTACGTTAGGAGTTTCCTCATGATAAGGTCACCCAGGGCATGAAAGAAAGTCCATACTACCAGCTAAATACGAACAGGAACTCTTGAGGTTAAGACAGCTTTCAAGCCTTTATGGCACCTCACTAAAACGAAGCATTCCTCCCACTCGCAAAGCAGCCTTAACTGCAATAGCCTTTTAAGGATTCAAGACTGCACCGGACTGCTTTGACAAATCTTAAGAAACGGTCACACAAGACTAACGTCTATAATGAGCTGTAGGTAGGTCCGTCGGGTCCAAAGACCGTCGATTTAGAAAGGGGTTGGTGCACATTAATTTGTAATGTCATCAGACATCCTCATTGGCGTGGTGTGGATAGATAGATTGGTATTTTAATGAACGTCCCACTGAAGGTCTATTGGCGACGGTCATGGATCAAACCCGAAGGAAAAAATACAAGGACAACACCATGCAATCTTGAACCAAGGTCAGATGATGAGGTCACACCTCACTTTAATGAAAGTGAAACCAAATGTCCTCACATTGGTGCGGTGTGGAAGATAGATGGGTATTTTAATTAACGTTGCACTGGAGTGACATTACGGGATATTAGTGACGGGAAAAATACGAGGATAAAAACGTAATTTTGAACCGTGGTCAGATGATGAGGTCATAAGCAACTCCTTCCCAGATTTCAGAATGCACAGGTGTTGAACAGCCATTGGGTAACCAGGCGTTCGTCACTGCGGGATTTGCAAAACATGGTCTTTTGGACGTAGTATAGGTTATATCTTATCCAACAGGATTAATAACAACAGGTCTGATTGGGGAAGACGTGACGCTATCTAAGTTACGCCCGGAGCATCATAGGAGACGCTGCCACGTCGCACACACCGTGAACTGGGTAGTACGCAGCGGGACATGCCTTCCTGGAGTACTCAGAGGAAGAATGTTCGCGTTTAAATATCATCTTGAAGAAACCAAGAAACCCGGAAGCGGCCAACATACGAGGTTCAACCTCGTTTCTAAGCTCTCCAGTCTGACAATTTATTAAAGGAGATGCCTATATCTTCGCAGGGAGAATAATGTTGCTATGGTTTTAACTCCACAGGTTTGTCTGGGATTGGACGCCGTAGGCAGACACTGTTTCACCTATGCGGCTTTCAGCTGTATAATCCGCCTTACGGAGGAGATTCGGAGATCAGGGAGAGCTGAGCAATCCACAATACATACATAAAACATTTAAGTACTCAGAAGGGGAAAGGCAAGTGAAGGGCGAAATATGTAAGCACAAAAATACATAATGATGACAAAAGAAGAGGATGACAAAGTTTGAAAAATTGACACAGAAAAAAAATGAGAAAACAAAAACAATAAAAAAGGACCTAAACATAAACAAAATCAGAACATAAAAACATAAAATCCTTTTCAAAAAAATATTAATAATAATCATGTTAAATACAGAAGTCAGAACGTTTATAAGACAGCCAAAATGACATATATAAGTTTCGAAAGAAAAAAAAAAGTTATTTTGAGAATTTTCGACTTAGACTTCTCAGCTCTCACAGATGTAATCAATGTTGGAGCTGAGAAATTCCATCACTTTAAGTATTTTGTGGTGGCAGTGTCTGTTCTTGACAGGATTTTGGCACCAATGTGACTAGTGTTGCAGAGAAGGTTTCAACAAATGCCTCTGACTTGTGAGATTACAGTACAGGTTTCTCTTAGAATCGGATTTAGACCATGGCTGGTAGAATCGCATGTTTGCAAACGGGGGTTGCGAGATTGAAACCCTATTCAACCAAAGATCGCCGTATACATGTAGGCACGCCAAATCTGTCGTGGTTTTAAATGTTTTTTACGTTGGCGTGGGTGGAAGTTTGGAGAGTGTCAGCTCAAGTGTTGACCTCGTCAATTTGCCACGGTTATAAATTTGTTGTCGTTGGACCGTTCCTTTAAGGATTGATCGTGGACTCTGTTGCCTGTTGTGTTGTTCCGATGGACATAAATTCAACAAACTACCAACCTTGGGACCGGATTCCATACTCTTTCAGGATGTGTAGTCATCCACCATAAGCCAAAAAGACTCCAAAAGTATATTAAAGTCATTCCTGTGTAATTGACAAGTATATTTCTATGTTAATTTAATTAATCTTTATATTAACTACACCAATGATTTTCATGTACAAAAATTAATGTTTATAGGTACAAGTGAGGGTATTTTAGGTTTCTAGGTGTCATACAGGCATATTAATTAAATACATATAGAAATGTGCTTGGCAATTACACATGTATGACTTCAATATACTTTGGGAGGCTTTTTGGCTTATGGTGGATGATCTGACTACATATAATGAAAAAGTAAGAAAAAATTGCATCCCACGAAGGAATTACATTTTAAGTTCGAAATTATTTTTTTTTTCAATTTAAAAAGAAATTATTTCATGGCTAAGTCTCTCCCATCACTACTGGCAATTGTTGGTAAATATAAAAAACGTAAGATCCGCACAACTTTTGAATCAGAAAGGTTCAATCATTCATCTTTCCAGAGCACACCAAACTGTCTTGAATAAATTCCTATCTCGATTATTTCATCATCATCCATCGAATCCATCAAAATCAGTGCTCGCTTTTCCTCACTTCACGCACAACTCAGCTAGTTTTATCCTCCAAAATGAAATAAAGCTCGTGAATGATTGATCAGTACACTTTGTACTTCAAAAATGGTTCGTGGCGTCATCTTTTGACGAAAAGCTGTATCTCCTTTGAAAGGGTGATGGGTATTTTTTATTAAATTCTTTGTAGTCAGGAAGGACTCTGTAAGAGAGGGCTTGATGAAAATGTTTTATTCTTAAAATCTTCAAACACGAGACAGCATTTGTAGGAAACACATTTTCGTGCATTTTTAGCAATTTTTAGGGTTTTTAGACGTTTTGTCGTGGAATTTCTCATTGCTACGCAATTTGGAAATTTTCCTAACGTGGATGACACTATAATTTTGAGTGTACATTACTCTGAAAACTGCATGAATCTTAGAGTAAACATTTTAGTTTTGTCACTTTCTTCAGTGATTAATTCAGTTTTCTTGCTTATGTTGGGGGAGACAGTTGATAGTAAATTTGAAGATTGAATAAAAGATTGGTAAGACATTTGCTTGTTTAAATCACGTCCAGGTCAACACTTGTATGATACCATAGACGGCATTAGACCGAATAATTTTTTTTACATCGGAAGAATAAATGTAGTCTATTTAACTTTAATTTAAAATAATAACTTTTAACAACATAATCTACATCTGCAATCCGGAAGTACACGAGCATTCCCCCCCTGTTTTAATTTAAAAAACTTTGGAATTTCAGCATATCTCTTCAGTTCCTTTTCACAGCAGAAATATTATAACTAATATACTACTAACACTCTTCGTTGTATACTGCTACTTCAGTTCATGATTTGACTCTTCATTGGAAAATTAAAACTAATACCACAAAAAATTAAAACAAAGCAACAAATTTGTGAAATTAACACCTATAAAAAAACCATCACATGATAACTAGACCTACCAGGTTGGTTGAGGTACTATGGCGAAATTTTCAACTGTGAACAACTGCCAGGAGCAAGATAAAAAACGACCAAGTAAAATTTATAAAATACTCAGAATAATAATCTATCAATCAATAAAAAGTATATTTAAAAACATATCAGGTACGCTACTTTAAGTGTTTAGAATATCAGAAAATGACTTGATAAATAATGTAAGGAAAAATATAAGATTATCGTCGTCATAAACATAAAGATAATAAGTGATATCTAAAACGTTTATGGAATTGATGAAGTTAAAGGACAATAAAGATAAAAGAATTAAAGGGGATTTAAAGATTTTATGCTTTGTAAAAATTTTAAGACGGATGGAGATTTTCCCCAACGAATTTTAATAAAGTCGAGTCACTAAAAAAAATTTCTTATACCAAATCAATACCTCTGGGGTACCTGGTCAGGGGGTTATCGGCCTCTGATTGGGATCTAAATTACGATATGTGTGAGTGAATGGATGTGTGAAAGGGACCTTCCTGTAAAACGGATGTGTCATGCATGAAGAAGTCCAACCCTCCGGGGCAATGGCACCCCCAATTGGGCAATATATGGCCCGCACGACAACTAAAAAAATATTGTCAGGTGACGATTAAAAACTGAATCAAATAAAACAGGGTGAATACTAAAAGAGACCACTCAGGGTAGATTAGACAAATGATTGCTTTTTGATTGAAAGCTCTAGATTTCTTTAGAAATCAGTACTTTTACTAACACATACAACCCTAACGTATATACAGCAAGTGACATTATCTTGCCAATGCTTACTCTTGACGTCAGCAACGCTTAGCCAATGAAAAAAGGCAAATGTCCTGATGGGTATTGTGAGGTTCTGAGGGGTGTGATAATCTCGTTCCCCCCAGCAACAGTCCCTCCCTGCGCCGGCAGGAGAACCTCAGAACCTCACAGGTATATAACGGTTAATCGGCGGTTAATCAAATTGGTATTAACAAATAAACAAACAAATATCAATTTGGAATTTATTCTTTGGAATTTTACAGTCGAAGTGCTGCTAGCCGTGACGTCACGTTTAGAATATTCTGCCCAGACGTTCTGGCATGATACATGGGGGTACCTTTAAAATGTGGTTTATCGTCGTTTTTGGCAACGTTGGAGTTGACCAAATCATTCCTCTATTCAGAATAAATTCTTTGGAATTGTTGTTGGCAAATTGCTGAAAAAGAAAAAAAAATTCCAAATGACGTCACGCTCAGAGTATGTATTGGATGCACGTTTCGCCGCAGAAACACTGCTACCACCTACATTTAACTTGACAGAAAACTCATATTGTGGCGACCGTATAATTCGATCCCTGAAGCAAGATCCACAAAATGAAGGTAAAATAATAATAAATTATCATAGCTAAGAAAATCGGTACTGATGCGTGAGTAACGATATTTCTCAGCAATCTATAACACCTGTAAAAAGTTTGAAAACATTTCCCGTTTTTAAGTCCTAATGTTATGTAAATATTCATAATGAATTTGATAGATGCTATTGTTTCGAGAAATTATGTACTAATTTTCAAGAAAGGTGGAGATGCATTAATTTCTGTAACTTGCTTATGAAAAATACAACAGACTTATTGTTTACTGATAAAAAATATCGTTAATTAGCCATTTTGTTTTCTAAAGTAAACTCAGTTTTACTTTTTTCCAGCTGTTCTGGTTCTGGAATCCCATTGGATGAATTTCTTCGTTTTGCAATAACACAAATTTAACCTGAAATGTTTTTTTTTCCCACATAAGAAGCAGTTATTGGTTAAAAAGAGATTTGTCTACGGGGAAACAAAAGGAACTGTAAACATTAGTGTGTTAAACAGTAAGATAGAACCCTGCAGAAGACAGAATTCAATTCCTCCAAAGAAATCACTTAAAAATTATATCGCCAAGTTTTAAATAATTTCCTTTTCCGTAACAGCAAACGAATACATAAATAAACGATGCAACTGACAAGTTTATTAAACGAAGGGAATTGTTCGAAGCAGAGTCGGAAAATAGGCTAGTAACCATGGCAACAGTTTCTTCATTCTCCATTCGCTAACAACAAAACAAGCGGCGAAAAGATGATGCCACCGACTTTTACCAATGTTTATTTTGTTCTTGAGGGAGTTTTTTTCTGGTTTTTTCTTACTTTGCAATTTAAAATATTTCGCGAGCTGTTAAACTGATCGGATTGTGACTTTTTCTCGACAAACACGCAAAAAGGGTTTTATTTGCGAGAAATTCAGAAGAAAGTGGGTTTAGTTGTTTGAATAGTACATAAAGGTCGTATTCTTATTTGAAATCGGATGTAAAAATTTTGGAAGTTGGTATTTTCTAATTTAAATAACTCTCAAGTCCTAAATTCTTAAATATGATAGACTTCTTATGTCTAGCTAAAAATAGGTAACTGTTTGGTAGATTGGTGGTTAAGTAACGTTGCACTGGAGCATAACAACGGGCTATTGGTGACGGACTGGGATCAATCCCAGAGGAAAATATCCGAGGGCAACACCGTAATTTTGAACCATGGTCAGATGACGAGGTTAACACATCAAGCTGTTACCCCAATCTCCAAATTTAATCATCAAGCCAACGTGAGGACATTTGAGGCCAGGACATGTTGAACGTGAACTAGCCCCCGTGTACACGACGGTCTTTACTTGGATCGAGTTTCGAACTCACAGGCCGCCGGTTGCTAATCCGTTGTTCTTCCAACTGGGCTACGGCGGAATAAATATAAGTGGCAGTAGTGTATCTGGGTTAATGTGTTTCCTCTACGCATTTGACCGAATATTTTCCGAATAAGATTTCTAAACTTCGCCACAAAATTTCTTGAGAATGAATTAAGAATTGATACACAATCGGACAATCCAATAAAATTACATGAAAACATCGCCAAATTTCCAATTAAATATATTATAAGGTAACCTTATTATGTATTATGCAAAATCTTTGCCGACAGTCTGGTTTATTTCTTACTCTGAAAACCCCCTCTCATTCAGCAAACAACCTTTTGAAGCATCTTATGTCCGGTGCATACATCCGGTTTTTCAACGTGCGGCGCCGCTGCCGCAACGCAAGTGCGGTCTGCGATACATTAGATCCAATGGAGCAGCGCACACATGCCTCCAACGCCGCTGGGGCAACGCACGTCCAACTTGCGTGCAATTTGTACCGCAGTTCCCCACGGCGCCGCACATGAGTCTTTGTTCTGAAGTACCTTGTTTTCATAAACAAATGGAATATAAATAATAATTAATAAATGGTTGCATCCAGTAACGTCTATTTTGTTTCAAAATATACTTTTATTACACCAAGTAAGCGAAAGAAACACGTTTTCTTCGATAGAATATTAATCGCAAATAGCGCGAAATGAGTTCGTGCGTCATTTCACGGTTATGTGTGTATAGTTGAAACTCGGTGCCGCAGTGGCGCCGCACGTTGAAATACCAGATGTGTGCACCAGGCTTTATTACATAAAATTCTAGATTTGTCTGTGTTTCCATGGGAATTAAAGTTTTGGTGGGTCGTGTGACGTCACGAGTAGACGTAGTTTCAAGTTGGTTTGATTGGGCGTGCGATGTCATGAGCGATACGATATACGAAGTATCAAAAATCTTTACATTCGAAATCGCCGTGGAAATAACACTGAGTACAAAACGAATGCCTTACTGTAAAGTCGTGGGTATAGTTTACGTGGCGAGTGGCTTGAAGATAATTAAAACGACATTTAAAATTACAGCACATTTAATTAGTCATAGAAGAATACATATAAGTTAAAACTATTTCGAGGCTAATAGATATTGTACACAAATAGGGTTTCAGTCCCGCGGCTTCAAACGAAGCAGAGTCGTCCTGCGTCCGCTCACGTTTCGGTTTTCCACGATTCTCCTTTTCTCGAGAGAAGACCCCACACGTTCTTCCGAAGCCGCTTTCGCCCAAAGAGAAGGGTATACCCCCATCCGGTCATAAATTCATGGACCACCATGAAAGCTGTGGTCAGAGGGACCCTCTACGGTGACGCTACACTTAGACAGCTCATATTTTTTACCAGTGAAATATTAAGTTTTCCAATAATATTGTTTTACTAGTATTTCTCAAAAAACAACACCCTACGAAAGCTAGGCAAATTGTCAGATAGTGACGGGAAAAGGTTTATACATTGCCAAAACAATGATAAACTATATTTAAAGGCAACCCGATATGTCGCATGATTGAGCATTTTGAACAGAAGTAAAATCTTTGCAGACCGTGTAGTTCGTTTGTATTCACACTGAAAATCACTGCCAGAGTATTTTATCGAAAAGGATTAGTCAGAGTTAAAAGTATTAGTCAGACGAAAAAGATTAGTCAGAGTAGCGGTAGCATGAGAGGGCAGTCCAATGAATTCACGGTGCCTGATAGTTAATTAACATCGCACTGGAGCAACGCAACGGGTTATTGGCGACGGTCTGGGATCAATTCCGAAGTAAAAAAAATCCAACAACGTTTTCTAATTTTGGGCCACGATCAGATGGTAAGAACAGCACCTGACCTGGGAGCCCACTCTCCACATTTCCATACACCACCAACGTGATTACATTTGATGCTACGACAGATTTAACGTACACCAGCCCCGTACACATGACGGTTTTTGGATGGATCCAGTGAATTCAGATGTGTTTAGGTTTTATGTACTTAATTTTGTGCAGTTTGTGTGTGGGAGTGTCATGTACACTGCACTACAATAATGGACCGGACGCTAGCGGATTTGCGTGAAATCCGACTGTTTGTTTAGGGGATGTTTTTCGTGGTATGGCCTGGGACCTTTGAAAGTTGCTCCTGGTAAATTGAACACCGACGCCTACATGAAAATTTTGGACACTCTCTGGCAATTTTATCGAATAGACGAAGGTTACTTCCAGGACGACAACGCTCCATGTCATGTTGCATCCTCTGCCAAGCAGTGGTATCAAGATACGGATGTGAAACGTCTTCCCTGGTCTGCTCAGAGTCCTGACCAAAATCCCATAGAAAATTAGTGGGAAGAGTTAGATTGATGCTTACGGACCAGGGAAGCACGTCCGAAATCTACAGCTGAACTGGCGACATTCTTGCAGCAGGAGTGGACACAAATACCCATAGCTGTGTGTCAAAACTTTGTTGAAAGTATGCCTAGAAGGGTTGCTAGTGTAATTGCAGCATGTGGGGGACCATCCCTGCTATTAAAGCATTGCATTCTTTCCCTTATACCATCACATTTTGCTGTTCGGTCCGTTATTGTAAGGTAGTGTATTTTATGAATGGCTCTAAATAGTTATTGTAGATGAACACAAAATGGTCTGTCAAAGTGTCAAAAACATACGATAACATAGAAGTGAACTTTTTTTGCACCCTACTATATCTGAAATAAATCTAACTTTTCGAAGGGCAGTTTAAATTTTAATCTGCAAAACATATCACTAAAATTGTTCATAAAAGTACATCCCGGTTTGGATTTGATAGCAACCACGGGAAATTAATAACATAATGAGGGTTAATGGAATTATAATTAAGGAGAATTAATAACTTAATGACGATTGAATGACCATAAATCGTATTTACTGTGGGAATAAATGTTCAGTGAGCCAAAATGTAAAACAAATGCTTGAATATTCTATCAAATTTTAATTCCCCCATTGTTCTACGAAAAACATTTAAAAATTTTCAACCAGAGATTATATATAACTATATATTGTTAACACTGGATTTAAGTTTCTTGTTTTAAAAGTATTAAGAAATAATTACTAAAGATTGTCAAAAACTAAAAAGTGTATAAATTGAAAAACACTTTATTGGGACACGGTAGCTCGGTTGGAAGAGTAACGGATTAACGGAACCGTCATTTACAAAGGGGTTGGTGCACGTTAAATCTGTCGGGACCTCAAATATCCTCACGTTGGCGTGGTGTGGAAGTTTGGAGAGTGTGATGCCACCTCGTCATCTGACTGTGGTTCAAAATTATGTGGTGTGTTGTCCTCAGATATTTTCCTTACGGATTGATCTCGGACTGTCACCAATAGCCCGTTGTGTTGCTCCATTGCGACGTTAATTAAATACCTACCACACTGATTTAAAACGAAAAAACTTCATTCTCAAAAAAACAAATATTATTTTCTAGATGAGAGCTAATCAGCATTTGATAAATTATAAAAATGAAATCCTTGGCTTAAAGATCATGAAAGTTACGTTGTAGCTAGGTATTTAAATACCGACGCACTGGAGCATTACTACGGGCTATTGCTTACGGTCTGGGATCAATCCCGAAGTAACGATCCAAGGCTGCGTTGTAGCAAACCATAGATAACAAAGACTTGTATTGCATTATCTTTGACAATAGAACATTAACGGAATGAAGGTAATGGCTTTCTTTATACGAAACTATTTATTTCATTAATATATTACAGAAGCTTAAGTTATACCGACCTTTGTGAAACATCTATTAAATATTTTTCTTTTAGTATTTGCTCAAAAATAAGTTAAATATATGAATTTAATTCTGAACCAACTTAACTAAAGCATTTTTAAACAGTTTGCAAAGAATTAAGTAGAAGGATAAATATATGTATTTAATGTTTGCAAAATACAGATCAGAGTTTTACTTTTAGACGCACACGTTTAACAGATATTTTTACTCATAAGAGCTAAAATATGCCTTTCTTTTTTTTTTTGTCTTGCAACAAAAAATCGCTTCCAAAAAATTCCTTTTATTCCTACTGCTTGTGTACAACCAGCTACACGGGTATTTTTCTTTCCCAGTTTTATGAACTTCCGGTCTAACGATCCCGGTTTCCGGATTCAAGCTGTTCCGGAATCGTTAGAACCTGGATTGGGAAAGAGAGCGTAAATACGTCTTCCACTTCACCTTCATTTTGTTGTTTTTAGAAGACATACTTATTTGAATTTTGAAGATGTAGGTAAAACCATCGTTTTTTGTTTGTCGGTAACATAATTTTTTTTTGTGGCATTCAGAAAAGGTATAATTTTTTTTCAATTGAAACTACACAGTTCACGGCATAACATTGTGATTCTCAGACTATGTGGCTGACTTGCTGCCTTATCATAAAAAATTCCTTCTAATATCTAAATTACTTCTGAAACAATATCTCTCTATATTAAAAAAATGTTACCGCCGCCGCCGCCGCCGCAGAATTGAAAACTGTGCTATTTAGCTCGATTCTTAGACGGTTTCCCGAGAAAGTACTGATCGGAAAAAAACAAAATTGACATGGTTTGTTCTTCATCGTATTCCCTGGACAATTATTAAGATTTTTTTCCGATGCGGCTATTAGTTTAGGGTTTATTAAGTGTTAAAATTGAAGAAGCGAAATTTCTTCCGCGAGTGAGCAAAACACATACAAATTTTCAGTCTTCAGCCGTGAGTTTTTTTTAAAGAGTACCTCTCAACGTAAATTTTTGCAGCTCGTCGAGTTTTTTTTTAAATTTCAATTTGGTTCTTGATTATATTTTTTTGAAATTCGGGAAAAATCAGGACATTTTTGTTACTTTATTTTAAAACTGCCGTATCTATATTTTATTACTATTATTTTTTAATTTTTTAAATATAGCAGTATACCTCAGAATGTACTCTTTCTTACGGTACTATTATTTTTGATATCGGTTAATAATTAAATTGGATGCGATCAAAAGTTGGTCATACAAAATTCGGAATCTTTGGATATTTTCGCTACTTTTTGTTACTACCTTTAACTAAAACTGTCATATCTATATCGTATTACTATTAGATTTTTATTTTGAAAATAGCGCAGTATACCTCAGACTGTACTCTTTCTTACGGTACCATTATTTTAAAATTGGTTCATAAATAAATTCGATGCAATCAAAAGTTGGTGACACAAATTTCGTATTTTTTATTTCGCTTAGTAAATTCGCGGAGCATCGTATTTGCGGAGGGTTGTATTTTTGACTATCGGGTTTGCCAGATATCAAATTTATCGTAGCAACAATTGCCATAAAAACGATTTCTTTTTATTTGGCGAGGAAAAAGACTCGCTTTTTTCCCTCTGTTCTCAGACGTTTTACCGAGAAAGTACAAAGTACACATCGTAAAGTTTGGAGATTAACAGGGTTTACTTAAAATTGTACAGGGAACAAGATGCAAAAGATTTTTTACTGATGCGGCTATTAGTTTAGGGTGCATTAAGTGTTAAAGCAAAAAAGAGTGAAATCACTTGCGTAAGAGGTATTGGTTTGCGAAGCAAACCAAACGGAATTGTGTAGCAACCCACGGGGGTCGGCGAGCGTAAGCGAGCAGGGGGAGAAGCCCTCGCTGTGACGTGATGGACCGTAAAGGGAAATCAGGATAATACAAATTATTCAGATAGTTTCACTCTGCGAAAGGAATGTTGGTTTGCGAAGCAAACCAAATGGGATTGCGTAGCAATCCCCGGGGGTTGGCGAGCGTAAGCGAGCAGGGGGCGGAGCCCCCTAGTTTATTAAAAAATAACTAATCCCTTCAATCAGTAGTTGATCTGTTCGATAGTCATGCCTTAAGAGGCTCAACTTTTGCGACTGATGAATTTTTAAGTTTATAGCAACTTATCAGAACAGCTACATATAAAGCAAATTTTAGGACAAGGCGCATTTAATTACAGGCAAAAAACGAAAAAGTTACACATCTATAAACGGACAACAAACGATTGCCCTCTCTTTTCTAAATAGAAACCGACTAGCAGTTTCAAACGGGGCACATGCAAGGATAGCACGATCATGCATTCTTGGAAACAGCTGATAAAAAGTGCCTCCTTCCTTATTTGAGGAAAGAAGAAAAACACCGGTGTTCTGTTATAAGTTCTTTTTTTCACCTCTATCATCACTAATAATTATATCCTGGAAGATACCCTCCAAAAGAACAAAAATGACATAAAACTTTACATCTATTTTCAAAACTTTAACGATTTTCTATGATCTGTCAACTAAGTTCAACGCATTTAAAAGCTTCTTTCTACTTTTACTAACCATAGGGGTTCATACTTTTTACTGTACTTAACTTACCTTATTTTAAATAAATTAACCTCATTTTATTCAGCTTCTGAAATTTAACCAAAACCCTTATGTTACAGAACATAAAAATATGCGAAATAATGCCTCAAAGAAAACAAAACAATGCATCAAAATGACTGAAAAAAGTTGAAAAAAAATCCAACTTTGTGGGAAATCCCGAAAAATGGATGAAAACGTCCAAACAAAAGTACTTAAATCAGCGTACATTTTTTGTATGTAATGCATTTTTAATCCACTCAAAAAAGCTAACTATAAATTGTGATTAAACTATTGATCGTTCTGACGATCAATAGTATAATTACAACCTTTGGTGTTTTATTGGTCAATTTGAAGCTTTTTTTTGGTGATTTCATTTCTTAAGCGTTGAAAACAGAAAATTAATTTCTTTTCTCTGGTTGTTTCAACTGTAATTTTTTTATCCGTCTTTTTTGTTTCTCGCATTTTATAGTTTTGTACAGATATGAATGTATTTTATGTTGTATAGAAGAAGTACTCGGCTTTCCTCGGGTTGAATTAGTTAACCCATCTTCTACTTTCGTAAATATATCGTAATTCCTATTCACATCACATGCAACAACTACTATACTCTGAATAGGTACGCAATTGTTAAATACACTATTTTCCATATGTTAATTTATGTCATATTTAACATTTTTGCATTTTTGTGGAATTTAAATTTTGAGCAAGAAAGAAGTCTCTATAGAATGCAAATTTCACCCAGAATGCATATAATAGTTCAGAGTATACATAGAAATGACTGGTATTTCTTAAAAAAGAAAAGGGTATTCCTAAATTATCAATGATTAAAAATATTTTTTTTTTAACTAATTAAACCAGTACTCACGGGAAATTTGGACAAAACAGGGTCCCAAAATGTGTTTTTTTCCTAGGCACCTACTTGAATAAAACTGCTTCAAGAGAGTTCTATATTTAATATATTTAAGTTCTATATTTAAGAGAGTTCTTCAGTTTCAAAAATAAATATTTTTCAATGTGATAGAACTTTATTTTGGAGTATAAATAAATTATTTTTTGGAAGTATGCAAGTACCCGGTTTTATCTGACCTGGTCGGATAATACCTATATATATATATATATATATATATATATATATATATATATATAGGAGTGAAACTACAAACCTCCCCACTCCTCATCACCAGCGCCCTCTACCTCCTATGGGCTGCGCGAGCATCGAACGAGGAGAAGCAAGTCAAACATAAAAGAGGAACGATGTTCCTCTGATGTTCGGAAAGGACTTGAATGAGCAACACGTGCTCAACGTTATCTGTTATATATATATATATATATATATTCCGTTCCTACATATATATATATATATATATATGTAGGAACGGAATTCTTTCGCCTCCCCACCTACTACCGAAAGGAGAAAGGGACTATTTCATCCAGGAGACGGATCACCACGAACGCTAAGGAAAAAAGGCTTGATCCCTTGCCCGCGGCGGAGGGTCTTCAGTTTTTTGTGTGATCGGAGAGAGTCGAGACCTGTGTGGCCACTTTTTTTATGCGAATCTATTGAGACCTCTGTGGCTCATATGTGTACCATCTTCAATAAATTTAATAAATGTTGTGTTTTACAACACGTGGACTCATTCCAAAATACCATATCAAGTAATAGCTACAGTGCCATTCCAGTGTTGACATCACAAAATGGGGGCTGGTGCCGGGATTGCCCCATGCAAATTGAACGTGGACTAGAACCCTAGAGAGCCATCATCATCGCAAACTGTGAGTACATTTTGCTCATTTTTAATATAAAGATGTCATATTTTGGTAAAGCAAGGAAGGACGATATTTACCGTCTTGCAACGGAATTAGATATAGAAATACCCTCAAATGCGACAATTTCGAAATTAAAAAAGTTAGTGACGAAACAACTCGATTACGATGAGGAGTATACAAAAACACTTCTGGATACAATAATAGTTGAAAGAATCGAAAAAGAGCAGCTGGAGAAAGACAAACAGCAGTTAGAGAGGGAAAAAGATAAAGAATTACGTCAATTAAAAAAAGATAAGGAATTGCGTCAATTACAAAGAGAAAAAGAATTACGCGAATTTGAATTGGAAAAACTGAAACTGCAAAATGCGACACAAACAGTTAGGGAAAATCACATGACAGAATCGAACACTGCATGGGATAGAGGAAAGGAATTATCAAAGATAATTAAAAGTTTTGATTCGAATGAATCCAATGATATAAGTACGTATTTAGCGCTGTTCGAGAGACAAGCGACGAAAATCAAAATCGAAAGTGAAGATTTTGTAACGCATTTACTAGGTTTATTACCCTTAGAGATAGCACAGATTATAACTCGCGAACCGGAGGAAAGATCTAATGACTATGAACACATAAAAGAAATCTTACTCAAAAGATTTAAACTTACGTCTGAACAATTCAAGCAAAAATTCCTGAATCATAAAAAGGAAAGTACAGCCACTTGGCGAGATTTTGCGTTTGAAATAAGTCATTATTTTGACGAATGGTTAAGAGGACTCAAAATAACAAATTTTGACGAGCTCAGGGAACTAATGGTATCCGAGCAGATAAAACGTAGAGCGCCGTTTGAAATCAAAACACACTTCATAGATGACTGGCATCAATTAAAATGCGCAGAAGTTATAGTGAAAAAGTTAGAGGAATATGTGTGAGAGTGCGAGGTTGCAATTAGGAAAAATGGAGATACGGAATGTAAATAAATACAGAAAAAATGTTTCGCAAGATGAAACTCGATATAAAGGTGAATCGTCGAACTTTCGTGCTAACCAGAATAGTAGAAATGTTGATAATTGTTATAAAACTGTTGGTTATAGTACAAATGTCAATAAGTATGTTAATAAGGTTGATTATGATGTACCAAATAGAGATCCATATAAAAGTAATAGAATTAAGTGTTATGCATGTGGAAATTATGGGCATAAGAGTAATACGTGTACATATAATTTTAAAGGTGAAAATGCAAATGTGAATAAAACTGTAAATCAAATATATGTAGCAACTCCTAAGAAAATTGAAAATAGTGTTTATATTGAAAAGTGTTATATTAATGCAGTAATAGACACTGGATCTGAAATAACTCTAATTAATGAGGAATGTTATCATAAAATAGGATCTCCTATATTGAATGGTAGTAAGATATATTTAAATGGAATAAGTCAACACAAAATAAGTACCGAAGGGTTTTTCCGATCAGAAATTGTTATTGATAATATTTCTTTGTGTTCTGATGTGCATGTCGTTAAGAATTTGCAATTTGAAGCAATAATTGGTATGAACGTATTATCAAGGGTAAAGTTTGCATTTTCTGGGGGAACATTAAACGTTACCGATAGAGACATAAATGAAATAAGGAGGTCAGAAGTAAGGGGCGAAAACGGAAGCGAAATAAAAAACAAAGCAACAACAACTTCAGGCGTTGTCATAAATCACGGGGAAGAAGAGCGCGTGAGTTTCCCTCAACATCCCCTCGTAGACTTTCAAGTATCGAAGGCGCATGAAAATGACTCATCAGCAGGTGCTTTTGTTTACACTTTAGGAGCCGTAGCGTTGGATATGTCTAGCGAAGAGACAGATCTCTCCCATATAATGAATCCTTGTTTACGAGAAAGAATCTGTCAAATTGTAGGAAATTATGTGCCTCAGCAAGTAACAAACACGGATGTTAAGATGAGAATTCTTCTGACGGACGAAGTTCCAGTTAGTCAGCGTGCTCGGCGGTTGCCGATTACTGAACAACTTATAGTTGAAAAACAAATCCAAGAGTGGTTAGAAAAAGGGATAATTAAAAACAGCTGTTCGGAATATTCTGCCCCTATAGTGCTTTGTAAGAAAAAAGATGGGAATCACAGACTTTGTGTCGATTTCCGAAAGCTCAACAAAAAAATAATTAAGGACCGTTTCCCGTTACCTCTAATCGAAGACGTGTTGGACAAATTGGAGGACTCGCAAGTCTTCACAACGTTAGATTTGAAAAACGGCTTTTTTCACGTCGACATAGAAAAGGAGAGTACAAAGTACACCTCTTTTGTTACCCACGAGGGACAGTATGAGTTTTTAAAGACACCTTTTGGATTGTCAACCAGTCCAAGTGTATTTGAAAGATATATTTTTCATGTTTTTAAGGATTTGTTAAAAGATAAAACTGTTATTATTTATGTAGATGATATTATCATACCAGCCATGAATGAGGTAGAGGGTTTAGAAAAATTAGAACGTGTTTTAAATACGGCGTCAATGTACGGATTAGAACTAAACTTCAAAAAGTGTCAGTTTCTAAAACGAAAGATAGAATTCTTGGGTTACGTAGTAGAAAAAGGAACTATAAAGCCTTCACCTTTAAAAACTGCAGCCGTACGGAACTTCCCACAACTCAAATATGCCAAACAAATACAGAGTTTTCTGGGATTTACCGGTTATTTTCGAAAGTTTGTTCGAGATTATGCCAAGATAGCGAAGCCCCTCAGTGATTTACTTCGTGATAATAGGGAATTCCATTTTGGGTCGAAGGAGAAAACTGCATTTCAAGAATTAAAGCAGGCCTTGACTGGCGAGCCGGTGCTACAAATTTTCAGACAAGGACCGCCACTGGAACTGCATTGTGATGCAAGCTCACACGGATTCGGAGCAGTACTATTGCAACAGGCAGATGACGGAAAGATGTATCCAATTCAATACATGAGTAAGAAGACAACAGCACAACAAGAAAAATACGGCAGCTATGAATTAGAAATTCTAGCAGTGATCGAAGCTTTGAAAAAATTCCGGAATTATCTACTCGGAACCAAATTTAAAATAATGACGGATTGCTCAGCCTTCCAGCAAACCATGAGCAAGAAGGACTTAACCCCTAAGATAGCGAGATGGGCGTTAATCATGGAGGAATTCGAATACGAAATAATTCATCGACCAAGTGCTCAAATGAGACATGCAGATGCTTTGAGCCGAAATGTCGCTGTGATAGTGTCGCAACCAACGGGTGAAGAAATAACGTGCAAGTTAGCAGCAGCCCAACGACAAGATGAGTATATTCAAGTTATTAAAGAATTATTGATGAGAGGGGAGAAGAACGACTACTTGATCAAAAACGATGTATTATATCGATATGAAAACGGAAGTGAACTGCCTGTCGTCCCCGAGAGGATGCAATCAGATATTATAAAGGAATTCCATCAAAAAGGACATTTTGCCGTGGCGAAGACCGAGGAGTTAGTGAAAAGAGATTTTTCCATTCCAGGACTCAGGAAAAAAGTGGAGAACGTCATAATGAACTGCGTTAAGTGCATCTTGACGAATAAGAAAAGGGGCAAGCAAGAGGGTCAATTAAATCCAATACCCAAAGGGAGTGTACCGCTTAGTACATACCATATTGATTTTCTGGGACCTCTGGCGACAACAAATAAACACTATCAACACATCTTCGCTGTGATAGATGCCTTCACTAAATTTACTTGGCTCTATCCAGTAAAATCAACTTCTACACGTGATGCGTTGGAGAAGCTAGAATCGCAGTCACATATTTTCGGAAATCCGTCAAGAATAATTTCAGATCGAGGCACCGCATTCACATCCAAAGAATTCGAAGGTTACTGCGACGAAAGAAGCATTGAACACTTCAAAATCACCACAGGAGTACCTCGAGGAAATGGTCAAATCGAACGAATATTTGAAACTGTGATACCGGTACTGACGAAATTAGCGATCAACGAACCAGAAAAGTGGTTTAAATATGTCAACTCAATTCAAAGAATTTTGAACAGCACCTCTAGTAAAAGTACAAAAATCACACCATTTGAATTGCCAACAGGAGTATCAATGAAGAACAAAGAAGATCTGAAGGTCAGAGAAATGTTGGAACAAGAATATGAAGAATGGTTCATAAGAAACCGAGAAGGACTTAGGGAAGAAGCTAAGGAACAAATCCTAAGGGTGCAAGAAGAAAACCGAAAACAGTATAATCGGAAGCGGAAACCTGCAAGAAAGTATGCAGAAGGAGACCTGGTAGCGATACAGAGGACCCAATTTGGAGCAGGACTCAAATTACGACCAAAATATCTGGGCCCATACGAAATTATCAACAGGAAACCACACGACCGTTACGAGGTGAGGAAAGTGGGCAGTCACGAAGGACCTATCAACACGTCCACTGCTGCCGAACACATGAAACCATGGACTAATTAACTTTAAAGAACTCTGGGAAAGAGAAACTAATGTGGAGAGAAAAATGATGTTTATTTTCAGCAATTATCTCAAAAGTGAAATAGATACTTTTTTTGTTTTATTTTTATTTTTTTCAGGTCCCATTGTACGTGCCTAAATGAGTGCAGTGATGTTCGGGGCGAACACCGTCAGGATGCCCCAGTGTAGGAACGGAATTCTTTCGCCTCCCCACCTACTACCGAAAGGAGAAAGGGACTATTTCATCCAGGAGACGGATCACCACGAACGCTAAGGAAAAAAGGCTTGATCCCTTGCCCGCGGCGGAGGGTCTTCAATTTTTTGTGTGATCGGAGAGAGTCGAAACCTGTGTGGCCACTCTTCCGTACTTTTTTTATGCGAATCTATTGAGACCTCTGTGGCTCATATGTGTACCATCTTCAATTAATTTAATAAATGTTGTGTTTTACAACACGTGGACTCATTCCAAAATACCATATCAAGTAATAGCTACAGTGCCATTCCAGTGTCACATATATATATATATATATATATATATATATATATATATATATATATACACACACACGATTGCTGAAGACAAATTAAAGCAACATATTTGAAAAGTCAATGTAGAAAATCGTGTTCATTTATGACAAATTTTATTTTAGTTATATCTATTTTCACTATTGAAATCCCATTTAACACAAAAGGAGAAAAAGAGCGTTTAAAATTATGAAGGCTCGTTTGATTTGCAGCTGCCATGTTTATTAAAATTTGAATATTTCCGCTTCTATTATGGTAGAAACAAAATAAATTTAGGTGTCATTTTATTCAGAAATGTCTATATTATTTTTTAAGATAATAAAAAAAATTGGACGTTTTTTTTCATATTTTCAGTTTCAAACCCCCTTAATGGCATAAAATTTGGTAAAATAAATTAAATTTTAATATAGATTCGAAATTGTGTGTGTGTGTGTCAAAATAAGGGGGTTACCATTGCAAATTGTGAAGTTGGTGCTCAATTTATTATGAAGACGGCTCCTATGCAAATGTTATGAAATTGAATTTATAGAAGGACGTCAATTCCTGTCTAACGCCATCTTTGAATTTTCTCTACGGTTAAAATTGCTGGAATGAAGAGAAGTATTTCGTTTTTTCCATGACTGCAAGTAGGAGAAAGTTGGACATAACCGGGTACCAAAATGTGTTTTTTTTTCTCTAAACACCTACGTGAATAATATTGCTTCAAGTTCTATTTGAATGATAAATTAGTTGTTTAGTTCCAAAAGTAAATATTTTTCAATGAGAAAGAACTATATTTTGGAGGGTAAATAAATTATTTTTTGGAAGTGTGCAAGTACATGGTTCTATCCGACCAGGACGGATAGAACCGGGTATATAAGGAATAATTAAAAAATGTTGTTTTACTGCTAAAATATTTATTTATAACAATAAATTAGCACAATGGCTTTCCTATACTGAGGAAAATACATAGGTTTACAAATCATGGAACATAGAAATTTTGAATTTAATGTGTTTGGAATGTATAGTAAATTAAGTTAATTGATAAAATTTGTGTGAGAAGTTTTATGAACAGAAATCACAAATAAAATTTTTATCATGCTCCTCTGCATTGCTACAGGTTTCCTGCGCCCATCCTTTACAGTTGAAACACTGTATCCAACCTTCCAGAGGCTTTGACCAAGTGCACAATTCATTGCAAAAGATACAGGCTTCGTCACATTCCACGTCGTCTTCATCTGATGCCGAGGTGTCTGTTTTAATGATGAACTTCTTTTTCTTCCGTGTTTTGATAGTTTTTTGCTTAGAGACTTTAAACAGTTTCTGCTTTAAGTTTTTCTTTTCTGGTTCTTTGATTTTTTCTTGTTCTCCAAGCCCCAATTCTTTCCCGGTCCTGTCCGACTGCCAAGGTCCCGGTTTTATCCGGCTACGCCATTAATCAGAAAAGAAGGCTTAGTATATTTCAAACATAATGCAAAACGTGGTTTAATGATATAAAATAATAGCTGAAAGAGGTGTTATCAGATGTTGTACTTACTTAAAATAAATCTCAAGCAATTAGAAACTACACAGTAAAATCGGTGTAGTAAAAATCGAACCTTTTCTACTCGAATTTTTTAAATCATCGGCATCGACAAACACATAATCTACACTACCTTTCATTAAACTCCATATAACATGGCGACTGTCTGCAACTAGTTTCATGCGTTATCCGACAGATATCAGTAATAATCTAGCTAAAACTGCCGGGTCCCGGTTCTATCCGCCTACCCGGTTTTGTCCAACTTTCCTCTACTTTGATTACAATCGTTGAACGAAAAAAATCATATTGAAAATCTAGAAATGCATCTTAAAACAGATTTAAAAAAAAAGTTTCTAACGAAAAGTAATGACTGTTATTTGTTTTTTCTTTACAATATAGATTCTTAGACTTATCAAGCTTGCATACATATATCAAGCTTGCCATATTTGTGGTCAAGTGGAATAACGGGATGAGTCGAAATTCGGGAAAATGAGATAAGTGCGTCTGCTGGAGGATTTGTCTTGGGGCCTTATGCGTTGCGAAGAATTGGATAAGTAATGTGCATGAGAAAAGAGAAGCAGAGAGAGAATGCAATCGAAATAAATTATTACAGAAACTCGATTTACCTGGAAAAGTGGAAATTTAAAAAACGCTCTTCCGAAAAGCAGTTTTTCGACTTACACAGTTATTTCTCTGACCAACTACGGCCAGCGGGCCAAATTCATTAATAATTCCAATTAATAATTTTTTTTTTGCGTGCATGAAAAAATAAATTGAATTACGCGTTGTAACGCAACGATAGTCGAGTTGATAAGTTGTGAATAATGACCGCACGTGGCACTACTGGTATCGCATATTCGCATACTATCGTCTGACACTACCGAAGTACAAGTGTTGCCAGTTTTGCTTTAGCGGCACGCATGGTATTGTCTGTCATGATATTTTGTTATTTTCATTTTATTTTATTTATTACCTACCGTTGCCATGCCCTTCTCAGAACCAGATAAGAAGAGAAAAGTGAACTTCAAATGTCGTACTTTTAAGGCTGAATGGAGTGTGAATTATTTTGTAATAGATTTAAAGGACAAAGTATTATTTTTTATTATGTGCTAACATAATAGCTGTGCCGAAAGAGTACAATATACGTCGTCATTCTCAAACTAAGCACGCAACAGAATGCTTCATCACAACGCAATTTATTCGTAAAAAATTTAAAAAAAAATAGTAATGAAGCAGTAACTAAAGTCAGCTTACGAATAGCTCATTAATTAGCCACGAAAGGGAAACCATTTACCGCGATGGTGAATTAATTACATCACGTTTGCTTGTGGCAACCGAAGAAGTGTGCCAGAGGAAATGGATATGTTTCGATCTGTCAGTCTTTCGGCGAGAACAACTGTTAGAAGAGTTGAAGACATCTGGAGCCACATCAAGAGTCAATCAAAAGACAAACCAAAAAAATTTCAAGTGGTTTTCCTTGGCTCTTGATAAGTCGACAGACATCACTGATGCTGCCCAAATGCTGCTGTTTATTCGAGGAGTGAATACTGGGTTTGAGGTGACTGAAGAATTAGCTTCTATGAATAGTCTGCATGGAACAACAACAGGCAAATATATCTTTAAAGAAGTCGCGAAAACTCTAACGCAGTACAATTAGGAATGGAATCAGTAAAAATGTTTCACAACTGATGGTGGCAAAAATATGTGTGGAACAGGGAAATGATTAATTGGACAGATTTGTAAGGCTTGTGAAGAAGCTAAATCTTCAAACCTCTAGTATATCATTGTATTATTCACCAGGAGGATCTTTGGTGGAAACACTTCAATCTTCCATGTGTTATTGAACCAGTTGTGTCAGCGGTTAACTTTATTCACTATTGAGGATTTAACCATCGTCAATTTCGTGATTTTTTATTAGAGATCGAAAACGAATATCCTGACTTCTTCTACCATACCAGTTCGATGTCTCAGCAATAAAAAATGTTTTATGAAGAATTTTTAAACTCAGAGAAGTAATAGAAAATTTTTAAAATGAGAAAAACTGCTCACAACTACGATTATCGAACAATCAATGGCTCTGGAAATTAGCATTTGCTACAGACATCTTGGAAACTCTTAACAAATGTAACTTTAAATTACATGGTAAAACAGTGCTCATATATGGTATTTAGTATTTTTTAATTAACACGTCACACTGGAGCAACACAACAGACTAGTGCTAATTTCTGAAACGCATTCTATCGTAAAGTCGTATCGCCAAAAATTTGCATTATTTGAAACACAAATCACATTAAACAAGTTTGACCATTTTCCATGCCATAAAGAATTCAAAAATTAGTGAAATCCCCATTCCCAAAAACATTTGCGGCGGATATATTTTCTGAACTCAACCTACGGTTACAACAGCGTTTTTGGGACCTCAATGCAAGTGCAAAAGACTCCATAATTCAAAATCCATTTGACTGTATAATTGAGGAGCTTTCATCAGACCTTCATTTGGAAGCGATTGATCTGCAAAATTACATGCTAAAAATTATGTTTGAAGAAATGGATTTACCCAATTCTATAAATATCTTTCGGGAGATATATATGGTTAATTAAAATTCACGGGGATTATATTTTATTCGGGTGTACTTACCAATGTGAAAGGATATTTTCGAAAATGCTGTATGCAAAATCGCAATATAGATCATTACCAGATTACAATTTGAAAAGAAAGTTATGAAGAACAAATTTCGAACTCCTGCATCATGAAATATTATCTCAGAAAAACAATTAAATTCATCGCATTAGTACAAAATTTAACCTTACTAGAATATGTTTATTAATGAACAGAAATATTTAATTCTTTTTTATGTAAAGATATTATGCGTGTAAATATTATGTAAAAATATCACTTAAAAATAAATTAATTTTGAACCTGTATTTTGTTGTTGTTCTATGAGTACAATCATCTATATACATATCTTCTAGATTCTTACCTGGCCCGCCGAGCTTAAAATTCTTACGATCTGGTCTTTTCCAAGAAAGGTTTACCGACAGCTGCTCTTGACCACAGATATTATCTACCAGTCTTATTTTATCTTGTTCTATATATTTTATTCACAATGTGGTATTGTCTTTATCGCCTGTTCCAAGTATTCAGAATTTTTTTAGTTCGTAAAGAAAAAAAAAAATTCTCCTAATAAATAAGGTATAGAATTTTAATTCAGTAATAGCTTTTTAAACACAATTGGTTTTGATCAGCACTGCAATCCAAGTACAATCTATATAGATAATTCTCTTACGTGACACGCAAAAAAGACGTTATTTGTTATCGCGTTTTGGCAACACTGTACGATCTTTTGTTTATCACAAAGACTCGCGCCTCAATTGAATTTATAACGTTGTCGGATAAAATTTTATTGAAAAAATGAATATTATTCGAGTTGTTACAGCTTATTATAGAAATAAAAAGAAATAGACAAGACAACCCAATGAAAGGTTAATTGAAAGAGATGCAAGACGTAATGGCAGAACTGTAAGCAATCATAGAAAACGTGCATGTGTGAGTTGAGGTACTCTCATTTCGTTTTAAGAATATGAAGACAGTAGAAATACTGTAATTTTTGGAATATCATACTTTGTAAGCAATTCATTCTGCTAGGACGCATGTCTTCATTGATGCGAGCAGAGCGAGCAAGGTTCGCGCAGCGAGCCAATGAGGATTGCAAAGCAATTCTCCGGGGGTTGGCGAGCGTTAGCGGGCAGGGGGCGGGCCCCCTAGTAATCAATAAACCTTTAAGCTACTACTAAACTACCATATTATGATTGATTTAAGTATAGTTGCTCAGATGTTTTAACATAACATTTGCCTAAATGTATAAACAAAAATATTTTGAATAACGAATTCACTAAATTAAAATATAGAACATTGCATTAACATATGTTAAATCCAATTTATGTGACATTTGTACAAAAATAGCCACAAAATTTAACATAGAACGGGAAGACAGACAGATAGACTTACGCAACTAAATTCAGTCACTAAATGAATGTAAGTAGGGGAAGTGGGGCACAGTTTTACATGTTTTTTGTTTTCAGCTGTGTCAACAAGATTTGCATCGATATGAAGCAAACAAAGCGCTTAAAATGATCTTTGATCTCCCCAACTCACAGTATGTGAATTTTCATAAAAATATATTCAACCCTTTGGAAGTAGCATTGGATTTTGCATAAGAAGTATCCAAAACAGATAGAAAACGTGAAATGGAATGAAAATATTCAATGCACAAACAAACACTCCATTCTTATTTATAATCACAAGTGTACTGTTTTTTTATAATTTTTACTTTGTTGTTTGTTCACTAAATCTTTTAAAATTTTTATTTCACTGACAACCAAGTGGTGTAATTAATTTGATACCTTCTAATACATAAATAAAGTACCAATGTTCAAGTCGGGTGAGGTAGAGCATGTGCGAATCAAAATCTTCAGACCTCCTACAGGACTTAATACTATTCTGTCCTAGTAATTTTTAAAATCACATCTTTACCACTCCCAGATCTTTTACTCATATTGTGTTCACACTGTTATTTTCTTAAACTTGTTATTAATGTAATTTTTATAAAATACTTTCTGATGTTATTTCGTGGGAGTAATAAGTATTCCATGGTATGCACGTGCACAACATCCCATGTAGCACATATATGTCGGCCAATATCGAGAAAAATATTGGCCAATAATGCCGTCGATATTGGCCAACATAAAAATGTACCCCACTAGCGACATCGCCCCAATATAGTTTTACGACATTGGCCAATGTAAAAATGACCCCCCCCCCTGGCGACATCGCCCCAATGTCGTTTTACGACATTGATAGATATTGTTTTCTTGATATTCAATGTTCGTTTTTTATCATTGCTCAATATTAGCTTTAAGATACTGCTCGATGTCTTTTACAACATTATTCAATATCTGCTACATAATATTGGGATATTTTCATTCAATTTTCTTCTTATGGCATGTGATTGTTTATTTAGAAGGTGCACAAGATTATAACCATCTTAAATTTTGTAAAATTTAAAAAATATTAATCATTAAAAAAAACATTTATATAATACAATATTTTAGAACATTGAAGAGAACATATAATTTTAAATTGTTAAAAATATGTTTTTATTACAGTTTGTGTAACTGTTGTATTGTATAGTACATGAAAGAAAATTGTGGGCAACTTGGCTTTTTAAAACCTAAACAGGCATCCATTATCAAATCAGACATTCTAAAATCCATTTTCCCCTTTAAATTTACTCCTTGGTAGCTTGAAAAAAAATTTCAAACATAAAACACGTACAGGTACCATTTTTGTGATTTCAATTCAGAAAATTGTTTTAGAAAAATATTCCAGTCAAAAATGTTAGCTAAGCTGCTGATATAGCACAGCTAATAATTTAATTTATTTTATTAAGTGCATATTTTAAATTATTGTTCCAATTCTCATGTGTAGAAATCTAGGGCTATTAAAACTCATTATTGCCAATTGTATAATCTATATCTCTCTCAAACCAGTAAAATAAATACAAACATCAAGCTGATGCTTGTATTACAATACAACTTGATAAACAGTTGTATGGTGTGTAATTCTAAGAACTGGTTCAGATTTATATAATTTGGATTTCATCACAAAATGAATTACTTCCCGAAACTTCTGTTAAAAAATCAATATTGTTAGAAATGTTAAATAAGAAAAAAAAAAGAAAAAAAAGGGGCACATTGCATATTGGCAGAAAAATGAACAGTTCTTACAAAGTTAAGAGGGTAGGTTATTGATGAGATAGTTTCATTTAAATAGAATTTTTCTAAAAAAATTCACACATCACAATTAAAATCATTTAAAAAAAATTCTAATGACAAATTAACCCTGTGAACTGTCAAACATTCCAATCAGGTACAATAGACTGTGCTGGCACTCTTCGGAGTCACCCCTTCAACAGTCAGATTTTCCGATGGGTGAATTCTTCGGCCATCCCAAACTGCCGCACCAGCCAATGCTTTTCCAAACAACTCTGACAGATATATATAAAGTCATGAATAAGAATACAAACAGCAACCTGTGACACAACAGAAGTAAACAATTAGAATAAGTGTTATCCGATTGCTAAGCAAAGATGATTTACAGTTAGTAATTATTCTCAACACCCTCCATTAATCACATTAACATACATTTTTGTATTAATTCAGTACGTACGGTTTACGTAAAGATTTTGTAAACAAATCCTCAATTTGGTATTCAGATGCAACATATACAATATAAATGTTCAATAATTTTACAATATCATTAACATACTTCAATTTAATATCTAAGTGTTTTAATCTGGCACAATTATTTTCATTTAATATGGCCTTAATGACCAACTGATTATCCTCATAGGCAGTAGTGATGGGAAAAATGACTCTTTTCAGGGATCGAATCTTCTCGCTCACTAAAAAGAGCTAGCTCCTTTTCATGACTCACCGCTCCTTTATAAGAGACCAAAACCCCAAATTTCAAAGAAAAAAAATTTCAAAAAGTGTTTTTTGGTTTATTGGATAAAAGGATACATCAGATATTCAAGAACAAAATTTCAGAGTCGAAGGAAATTGCTAACAGCAGCTTTTTAACTTTTATTTGACCTTCCAAGTACATAATCGACTGCTAACCATTGGCTTCGGTTTCAATGAAAACCTCTATTTATGCAACATTATATCATAGTGTATGTACCGACGACTATCCCAAACATTTTACATACCCTTAAGGTGTAAGCTCCTGGTTTTTCTATCAATCGGCAAAAGCTAAAGGACAAAATCCAGGTCCTCATGTAAAACATGTGGTGACGCCATTGACTGAAATACATTGAAAAAATAGCGCTACATTTCATCGCATGCGTATCAATACAAAAAAAAGGCTTGTTTACAGAAAAAATAGCTATAGAAAAAGAGAAGGTGTAGGTTTCCAGTGATGGTTTATTTTAAAATAGTACTGATCCAATAAAATATTTTCTTTTCAGTTCCTTAACCAAGAAATTAATAAGTTTTCAGTGAATTATCACAAATTACTCAGTTGTCATCAGAGTTAAAACTGGCTTTAAAAAAATATATACGAGCTTACCGTAAAAACTCTTGTTTTAATAAGAGTCTTAATGTAATAGAATTTACTAGGGGGCCCGCCCCCTGCTCGCTAACGCTCGCCAACCCCCAGAGGATTGCTTCGCAATCCTCATTGGTTCGCTGCGCGAACTTATGCTCGCTTCGCTCGCATCAATGAAGACATGTGTCCTAGCAGAAGGAATTGTTTACAAAATATGATATTCCAAAAAAATATTTTTCAAATCAAAATTTTATGCTGTTTTTCAGAAAAGATATTTACAGTACCTCTGGAATCAGAATTCAAATGGAAACTTTGAGCAAATTTTGACTCGAAATGTGAGCGTTGATTTGGAAATTGAAAACCCAGCATGTTGGTTGTGTGTACATTTACCCAGCACTCGAGCCACCCACGCTTTTTCATTGAGTTTGTTGTCGAAAGTTGTAATGCAAGCGTCTTGTTGAACTATAATAGTTTGCCCCGAAACGGACCTTTTTTTTAAAATAACCATGAAAAGATCCTCCGTTTTCTTTGATTTCTATTATTTACTGCAACAGCTCGACTAAAATTCATTTTTTTTTTCAATAAAATTTCATCCGATAACGCTATAAATTCAATTGAAGCGCGAGGCTTTGGTACAAACAAAGAATCGTACAATGTTGCCAAAACGCGAAAACAAATAACGTCTTTTTTGCGTGCCACGTAAGAGAATTATATATATAGATTTAAAAAAAATAGTTCTAGCAAAAGGTAAGTTGTTTTTGTTAACTTCTGTTGTGTTTTGTACTTAAAATGTGATTATCTCAAAATCAGTTGTAACATAAATATGATTCCAATCATGGGTTGTTCCATGAATAAGATTTCATTGAGTTCACCATTATTGCTATTGGATCTGGAATTTCTTCTTGGTCTGGTATTGTTTCCCACAGCCTCTTCAATGTCTATAGCCTCATGATAATCCTCATCTGAACAGCAATATATAGGATGAAATATCAGTTACTGTAACTTTTAAAAATGTAAGCATACTTTGTTGCATTGTGATAAATTTAAAGATAACCTTGTAAACATGATTACATGTTATTTCTTCTAAAAACATTTTTCAAGACTATATACTAAAAAGATTTTAATACAAGAGACTGTGAAAAGTATTATTTTTTTAATAGTGAAATTTTGGTAAGATTTGACACAAAAAACTATTAGGTTGAATAAAGATGATCCTTGTCATAACTAAGCCTCTTTAAAAAGAAAGAAATAGCTAGTAAGATTGCGTATAGTTTTGTTCTATCACACACACTGAATACACGCAGCCAATTTTTTGTAAAGTTATAAATCTTAAATGATAAAAAGTTGGGACAAAAAGTATATATTTGGTAGACTCAAATTTATGATTTATAAATTTTTAGAAGAAAAATTTGGTGCAAACTAATTTTTTAGCATGATAACAGTATACGATGAATATTTACACATTAAAAAATAGTATACTAACAATGTAACAAACTACAAACACGGGCTAGAACTTCATCAATGGAACAAATGAATATGTTTAATTATTCTTGTTTAAATATTAGTAACATTACAAAATAATGTACAGAAATATCCATGATAGTTACCTTATAGGACTTGCACTTTTTAGGGATGGCTGCTCTTATTCACTGATACATTCGGCGAAAAATCACGGCGGTCTCGGCGGCTGTTTCTCGAAATGGTGGACATCAAACCCAAACAACGAACACGTGACCAAGCATAGCTTCAGCTCAAAAGTAAATATCGGCCAATATCAGCTTAACATCGTTTTTTGGATATTGTTTTCACAATGTCGCCAAATATCAGTACAATATCAGAAAAAATTGCGCAATGTTTTAACTAAAAAAAAAATGGGTAAGAAAACACTGTGTCATTCTTTACAGTATTATTACAAGATTATAATGTTATTAAAAACGTTATTTACAGTCTTCCTCGTTTTATAAAAATTAACGATATTTGCCAATATCGACAGATATCGTAATTCCGACATTTGACATTCACAGACATTCAAAATATTGGCCAATATTGGTAGAATGTTGGCCAATGTTGTTGTGCTACCTGGGATGATGATGCAAGTGCATATTATGAACTGCTTCTTGATTGTAACGAGATAGTATTATGTGAATGGGGCAAGATAATGTAATTTAATATCTGCCCTTGGTCTGCGCAACTTCCTTTCAGCAATACGAAGCTTTATAACTGTGAAAGCAATCTACAAGGCTCTTTAAAAACATTTCCAGAAGATGACAGTCTCTACTTTAATCACAAACACGTTTTAATTAATAAATGTAGCACTCATTATGGAAGAAAGGGTGTACCATTCTCTCAGATTTGATCAAAACGGATAGGGGAAAGTGACCGATTATGAGATACTTGCCTATGAGATACTCTTGTATCTTTACCGTACGGTGTCGTCATCTACTGGAAGTGTCATGAACTATTAGCTTGGGAGACTGTAGAGTCATTGTAAAGATAACTTTCCTCCCATTGCAAGCCGATAGTATAATAATATATCCCATAACAACCTATAGTGGCACACCACTTTTTAAGAGTTTGGAAGACTTCTTTTTGAATCGTCTTTGAACTTAATGTCCAAAGACCAGTTGGTAAGTTAATTAAATTTTGTCACGCTTGTATTTCTTCGTAATTGCGAATGCAAAATATCATATTAAGAAAGCTTGATGTCTCAAATTGGGCAACCTTTCCCAAAACAGCTCACTCGAAAAATGTTGTAATTTTTTGTGTATTTGTGCAATGTATTTTGCTAAAAGAATCCATCACCAATTCGAAACAGCTTTAGTGACAATCTTGAAAGTCAAGAAGATGTTTGCTAAATTTTTTACTAGATAGTCACCAACGCAATTTTGAAGAAGTATCTCATATTAGATCACTTTCCCTCAAAAGTTTAAAACTAAACCATTGAAACGAAATAAATCTTGAAAGATTCAAAACCTTCCACGATTCATAGGGAACATCACTGCCATTATTGTTGCACACGATAATGCCGCGGCACATAATTTGAAAATCGCTGATATAAACATAACATTTAGCTTTTAAGACCCTCCCTAAAAAAGTACTTTTTACATGGGGTACCGAATTTTTTCATTCGAAAATTATTTAGCATTAGTTCCACAATAGTTTTACATCAACTCTGCATATTTATTACAAAATCAATTGCGATCATATGATCGGAAAGGATCCTCCAGTTCATGGCCCACATGCTCCTGACGCTTGAGACACTCACCCGCTGCACTTGATGTAATTGAATTTTACAAACAATTAATAACACAGATTATCTACTTTAGATGTTTTTTTTTTGGGCAGACGTAAATCGATGAAAAGCTAGTCGCCTTTTAATAGGCAATTGATTTAATTTGCCTTATTATTTTTGCATCATCATGCTGGGGGCCATGAATGGAGATTTGGAGGGATTTAATTTATTCTCCCATCAAAAGAAGCTGCTTAATCACTTTACTGGCAGATTTCTTTGGAAGGCCTGGCACTCTTATTATTTATTCGCTGCGGTAATTTATTAACCGATCAGTTCGCTATAAATGTTTATGCAGGATGGTATTTAGGGAAATTAAATATAATAAAATCGTCCATTTGTTTATGTGATCAGGAAATTAGAAATATTCAAAAACTATCATTCCTCATAAATATGAATTTTTATTCTATCTGTGATGATGTAAATAGACCTCATTACCATTTTTTTTACAATTGAAGCCTTATTGACAGTTTAAATACTATGGAACTGTGTGTTAGTCAAGCACAATTATTCAGAAAAAATGTTTAGATATAGGCTTACACCGTTCTTACATTTGTTGTTTCATATTACCTGTCCGGTTTGGAAAAGTAGCAGATTACCAACAAGAGGTTTGTGAGTTCGAAATTCGACGATGCTTCCAAAGATCGACATGACCGTGGGGGCTGATGTGGATTAAATCTGTCAAATGTCCTTTCGTTGGCTTGGTGTGGAAGTTTGGAAAAGTTGGGTGCCAGTTCAGGAGTTAGTGCTTAAAACTGCAACGTGCGTGGCAGAACAATTTTTCCTTAATTTTATTTAAATGATGGCCGATTTCTTTTTCAGTCATAAGTTAAGATGTTCTGCAGCGCAAAGCGTGCTTCTTGTCAAACCTTTTTTTCTTCTCTAGCTTCGGGACAACCTCCCTCACCCCCCCCTGTATTCTTCAGGGGAGTGTGTCCAGTCATCTGACATTTTATCTTGGTAATATGAAATCTACGTGCGTAATCTTAAAAGTTATTTGTGCATAATGAAGTATCACAAAATTCATATTTCCAATTGTGAAAGTATGGATGAACTACGGAAACATATAACATCCTTGCCTTTATCTTTTATCAAAAATATAAAGCTTTCAACTCAAATGTTTTCTTCAGAAAGTACATTTCAAGAAATTCGTCTTCCTTCTCTTCATGCAAGCTCGAAAAAACTGCGCACTACATATGGACATGGTAATTCTGAGATTTCCCCCTTCTGTTTGCATATCCAGAAGATTATAGGCTACATTGATTCGCTGTTAGAACAATATAGTGTATATTTTGAAAAAGAGGAAGAAACTGACATCATCATATGGCACTCGAATTGCTGTTTAATTTTGAGTAGTTAATATACCCAAGAAATGATGTCAAATCTGAGCAGAAGGAAGAATTAGAAGTTCTTCCTGACTTTATTTTCACGTTGGGTTGGCGTGGAAGTTTGGAGAGTGGGGTGCCAGCTCAGGTGTTGCTTCGTCATCTGACCGTGGTTCAAAATTACGAAGTGTTGTCCTCGGATCTTTCCTTTAAGGGACTGATCCCGGACCGTCGCCAATAGCCTGCTGTGTTGCTCTAGTACGACGTTAACTAAAATTACCAATTACCAATTACCTGATTTTATTTCATTTATAAAAATTTTTCCATGGGTTCCGCAGTCTGAAGAAGAAAAAAATATATTTATATTATGAGTACACTCATTTTACTACATGGATTTACAGCAGGCCTCGAATTAGATTTTTTAATACAGGTGCACTTTGTGGAACTAAGTTTTTAAATTAGGTGTATAGATTATATTTTAAGTGCAGATTTAAAAAAACGTAGTATAAGAGCATTAATGTAATGTAAAATACTTTATTAGTTGGGTATGTTTGGATATGTTACAAGTAGACAGTAAATAAATATATTTAAACATTTTTTTATCTGCGAAATTATTACTTACATATATTCAGTCATCACCAGACATTGGTGGGCATTCAGAAACGTCTAAATTTTTCGCAGATCTTTACCCATAAGGTTTATGTCCATCCTTTTTTTTTGTATTTTTCCTTCATTGCAACGTAGTATTTTCTGGATTAAAGTTTTCGCATAGTGTGTATTTAGGAATTTTAATTACGTTCCTTTAGAGCGAGAGAGGTCGATACTAATATTTTGTTCAGACATCAAAATAACATAAAATACGTTCCACCCCTTTTTTTAACGATAGGTGCACTGTGTGCACCTATAAGGAAAAAATTAGGTGCGAAATTTTATTTTCAGGTGCACAGTGCACCTGGGTATTTCGAGCCCTGATTTACAGAAATCTTGAAGAATGTAGGAAAAGTAAATGCTTTTTACAGCTGAAGGCTCTTCTAAAGCAATCCATAAATGAATTGAAGTCAAAGATCCCCAAATTAATTAAATTTCTTGTTTTTCCTGTCTGTACCTGTGTCTGAAGCAATTTGTGAATCTTGGGGATCGACAATAGATAAAATTGTAAGCAAAAGAACCAATGTTGTTGAGGGAGATGATGCAGTCACTGGAACAACTGATATGCGTATGTTTATTTTTTTAACCCTTCACTGCACAATTTTTCTTTTCTTTATGAAAAAAATAAATTGATGACTTTAATTAGTCACAAATACAGGAAAAATAATAAAAAAATTTAGGCTTCATATTTTTTTTGAAAAATACGGATTTTTATGGTATGTGCCATATGTGTCCCAATGTACACATCAGCTATTTTCCTTTTTGTGCCAAATGTGGTACAAAATCCAGAATACGTGTAAATTAAACATACGAAATGAGTATAATATGTTTTCAAATGCTTTAGCAGGTATTTAAAATGTACAAAAAGTAAAATTTAATGTTACAAATTTCAAAAAACAGATTCTAAAAAGACATGAAGGGAAAATATGTATAGAAATTTATTTTACAATACAATAAAGCATCATCAGAAGGCAAATAAAAAAATCCTTCTAAGGCGTGTGAAAGAATTGCTTTAAGAGCAAAAAAGTTCCATAAGTTCATTTCTGGTGAAATTCAGAGTAACAATTTCTGTCTCGATTTATGCATAAAGCTACTCCACATTTTGAACACTTGATGAAAGTTTTTCGAGTACAGTTTAGAAGTTTGCATCGTTTTCTGTTTTCCATGTATTCCGGCCAACGGCATACTCCATCTAATCTTACATCTTTGACTGGCATTGCTGTTGCAGGACCTTTATGTTTCTTGGTCATAATTCCCCTTTCTTTTTCAAAGTTCCTTGGGCGTCCTCTTTTAGCATTTGGTGTTTCATTTCCAATCTTAAAAAGGCGGTTTGCAACCTCTTCCCTGAATTTAGCCAAAGGAATTTTTGATAAGGGATCATTTGCTTTCACTTTTTTATATAAGATCCATGAATGTATCATAACAACATCCAGTAGATGGTAGAAAACTCGAAAGTAGTGCTTTTTTTTATGTAATTTTATTTCTATATCTTCATAAATGGCTGTCTAATAAGTCTAACCCGCCGATGTGTTTATTATATTGCTTTACCACAAAAGGACTAGGTATATCAGTCTTCTTATTCAGCTTTTTATCGAATCGAAAAATATTTTCTATAGGGAGACTCCCAACAAATGTTGACAAGAAATTAACTGGCTTATTATCCAACCACGTAACACATGATATTTCTGTACTATTAATGCATGCTACTTGTTCTAAACTATATCCCCTTTTTTCTTTTTTCATCTCGGATTCCAACGGAAGCTTACAATTTGGGATTCTATTGTGTCTCACTGTTCCCAATGAAAGTATTCCGTTCTGTGATAAAAATTCAAGTAAGGGTAATGAATTGAAGTAATTATCAAAAAACAACTTATGGGGTTATGATTTCGTGGAATTAACTTACTAAGACGCACAACAACATTTGATGCAGATCGTAAATCTGGCTCATTAGGCGGTCGTATGGCACCATTTTTCTGGCCACTATATAATTCGAAATCATAGGCAAAACCACTTATACGACATAAAACAAAAAATGTAAAGCCCCATATATGTGGTTTCTTGGGCATATATTGTTTCAAAAGGCTTCGAGATTTCGTTGCGCAACTTTTCAATTCAACTCAACAATTTCATCTTGCCGTTAGTCCTTTACGCGTCATTTTTCATTCGAATGTATTATGAGATCTATGCTCTTTGTTCCATATCTGGCACAAACACAAAAACAAGATTTCAAGCAGATGTACTGAAATATTTTAGCTTTTTAGCAGCCTAAATAACAAATATTTGATGTATTTAAATCTCTAAAATTTTACCCTGCGATACTTTCAAGATTTTCTTGGAAAAAATTAAAGCAAATTCAACCATTGTTACGATGCGAGCTCAAATTTTTTTTTATGAAATGAAAATCTAACAGAATCTAGAAAGTTGCCATCTAGTGAAAAAATTAGGTACTAAACTCTTTGTCTGTTTGTTCTAGATATGGCTCAAAGCTCAGATCACCTATATTTAAGATCTATTGGAAAATATAAGGTATTTTTTGGTATGTACCACAAATGGCACACCGTGCAGTGAAGGGTTAAAATGAAGCACCATCTGGCCATAAAACAGAAAGGAAATTATTAAAAGCAGCCCCTTGTTTCTATGTTTGGATCAAATTACCATAAACGCTTTATAAATAACACATCTTCTATGCCAATGACAAAATATTTTACTTCAAATGTGATCTACAGAATTGCAAATTCTGAAAGTATGCATTAGTTCCAAATAAATAAAGTAAGTTAATTAATTTTGATGTTTTATTAATAATATGTAATACGTATTTAGCCGATAATCGTGTATTACGTCTGTTTTTGATTTTACTGCAGTTTACAAATTCGGACAAAATGCCTGCAGAACAATTGCAATAACTTGGAGTTGCGTAGCGGAACATTGAATATAATTCTGCACCTGGGGTGTTGACCTCGTTATCTGACCGTGGTTCGAAATTGCGAGGTGTTGTCCTCTAATCTTTCCCTTCGGAATTGATCCAGGACCGTCGCCAATAGCTCCTTTGTGTTGCGTTAGTGTGACGTTAGTTAAATTACCTACCTCATCAATTCAATAAAAATCTTGATTTTGTCCACTTTTTAATAAAAAGCATAAGTACGTTTTAAATTATTGTTCGTAATTCATTGGCAAAGTCAGTCACAGCGTCTGTTACGCTCATCTGCTGTAGCTCTAGCTTAACTGCGGCTTTGTTACTCAATGCCGGATGTTAAAATTTCAAATATTATTGTTTGAAAGCTTAAAATCTGCTTCCATTGTCAAAGAGGCAAAACTGCAGTTTTGATGACGATCGCCAGAAAGAATTTATCGTCTTTTTCATGAATACAGAATATCAGATAACCTTTTCCCGTTTTTGTCATCCCAATGTCTTGCTTCTGTCGCAAGGAAATGTGGTGTCAGCCCATATTTATTTATCGAGGAATATAGAAAAAAATTTGTATTGCTTAGGAAACCAGCTCTGACCGTTGTAAAAAAGTTAAATACCTCCAGCGTGCCAGGATATTATTTTTTAAGGTTTAAGACCAGTTTATAACCAAAAATATATCAAACTTAAACTATTATCCAATAATTTCAGTTGATGACTACTATCCGCATGTTTTATGGGGCCGCGGTTGCCTGTTTGGAAACGGATTAACAACCTGAGGATTGCGAGTTTGAATCCAATCACCAAAGACGGCCGAAAACAAGGGTTCTGGTGCATGTTAAATCTATAGCGACCTCAAATGTCCTCGCATTGGCGTGGTGGGGGAAATTTGGAAAGTGGGGTGACAGCTCAAGAGTTGCCTCCAGGAGGAGTCATTTGATCGTCGTTCAAAATTACGTGATTTTGCCCTGAGATCGCTCCCTTTGAGATTTATCCCGAACCGTCATCAATAGTTCATTGTGTCGATCTATTGCGACGTTAATTAAAATACCTACATACCCGTTTATGAAAAAGGAAATATTTTTGTTTTTACCAGTCATTAGTGTTTGGACAGATGTATTTAGTACTTCCTACACTTACATATGCAAAGTAGTATGATACATTTTATAAAAAAAATAGTCACAGTTTAAAACGGTGTTGAAAATACTTTTTTCTTCACCATTCTTTGTAATGAAATTATTTATATAATGCATCGATTTTTAGCAGTATTAGAAGACCAATATGACCTGTATTTGAAGTATTAGAAACGCTTAAAATGTTAGTCCCCTATAGGATTAACTGATTTAGTACTTGGCGAGTTTTGAATTGGTTGATACTACGCTAAGTATCAGGAAACAGTATGTGAAAAGAATCATCGAGTTCAAGAATCATTGAGTCCAATAATGTCTTTTTGTGATGTATTTTGGGACATCAAACAAACAGTACACAAACGGTACAGCAACACAACAAATAGTAATATTACACTGAAATACGTAAATTCGAGTTCCTAGAACAAGGATGGAGCTCATCAAGAAAGCTCACAACCGAAGCCGTGCCATTCAGGAAGTCAGCTTATTACATTTAATCACATTCCTTTTCGAATGATCGCATGGTCTCGTTGAGAGTGACAGCAAGAAGCTCCACCCTCAACAACACCCACGTGGTATAATCGCATTCTCAACAGTATGATCCTATTACAAGACCTGTGTAATATATGGAGATTACAGCCATAGCAGAACTAGTATTCGATCAGCTGAATCAAATTTATAAAAGCATAAGGACAATCCCTTTATTTCGGAAGTACCTTCCCATCAGCAGTTCGTAATCTTGAAAACTTCCGCTTAAATTAAAGCTCTGCAAAGTTCACTATTAACATCAAAATAGCAAGTGTTGTTCCGCTATTAACAAAGTGTTGTTAAAAAAAATGTTTAAAAAAGTGTTGTTCCGCTATTAACATCAATATAGCAGCACATATACATTTTGTATTCTAAATTTACCTTTCACATCTTTGTTGTTTTGATTTATTTGCTAATAGATAAAACATTTATTATTTCAATGACTTGACAGCATCAAGTGACGACCTTGGGTCAGTCGATTTTTGAATAGGTATGAAAGCGCGTTAGGAAAATATTTTTATAACCTTTATCATAGCATGAATGGCGATCAACAGCAGATGTTTTTGTCATAAAGAAGAGAGTAGGATTGAGAGCGCATTCCCATGTAGGGACCGATCGAAAAAGTTGTATGAGTAACTTCGCGTTTTAGTCCAAGATTAAACCTAGTTTGGCTCTATTATCATCATGTAACGAAAATAATCTTGTCGATACCTTAGCCTGCGTAATGATGTAAACATTATCGGGCATAATGAAGAAGAGCAACTTTTTAAATTTTCTCAACTAAAACGATCTTCTCTTCGTCTAAAAATGCTTTTTAAACATCCTTTTTTTTAACTAAAAAATCTTTCCTGTCCGGATTCTTTGTGTAATTTAAGGCATCTCAACAAGGTCGTATTTGAAATATTCTTTTTTTTGCAGTTCAAGACAGTCATTTTTTTAATCTATAATTAATTCTACTGACTTTTCAATATCTTTTACAATATGTTTTCTTTTCCCTCAAGTTTTACTTTATGGCATTTTCCTGCCTTTTCCTGGAAATAAACAATGAACATCAACTAACAGCGGTAAGCGGTAATTTTAGTTAACATCGTACTAGAGCAACACAACGGGCTATTGACGACGGTCCGGGATCAATCCCTAAAGGGAAAGATATCAGCTAACAGTAACAGCAATTATGTTTTATATTCCAGTAGAGGCCAAACTTAATTACCTAAAATTTTGAAGATATTTTTTTATGTAACTTAATAGAAATATCATTTAATAATTGGATTTAACGAAAACATATTTGGTCACATATTAATATTACCAAATATGTACTTTGAACCGGCCTAAGAAACAACACTTTGACTAGGATCAAGGTACAAAACTTGGTCATATTTAAAACTAGTCACTGCGTGGCTAGCCCGGCGTCGCCCGTGGTATTAAGGTATTAATCTGGTGTAAAATTTTCCGCAGATTTAAAATCCGTTGAAGATATATTCAATTTAAAAATGATTTATTTAAAGAAAATCATATTTTTGGTATAAATTAAAACTGAAATTTTCCCTAGATTTCAAATCCGTTGAAAATTTTACTCTATCTTTAACGGGTGATAGAAAAAAAAAGAACTGTGACTGTAAATCATTCCTCGGGCTAAATCAAAGCGGAAACGAAAAACGAATTTTCTCCGGAAAAAACTTGGCATGTTCCAACGGCTGACGTGGTAAGGTCATTTCTGGCGTTTCTTCTCTCTCTGGTCGAAAAACTGATGGAGAATAAAACTATTAAATTCATTTAAAAGTCTTCTAGATTGAATATTCAAATTTCGCCGCGACCCAAAAATTGCCAAAAATTCGGACTACCTGAGTGCCAAATCTCATTGCTGTAAGTGCCATAGAATCGTCAGGATTTTGCGGCAAGAAACAGACAAACAAACACTTCCTTTTATACTAGTAGAGATAAGAACACATCAGTGGTGTAGTCGTAAATTAAGCAGTGCCAGAACGTTCTGACTTGGTATGTTGTTGTTTTGAGGGGTGTGGGTTGAGGGACAGAATGGTGCTGTATTTTAAAATTTTCCCTTGTTTATTTCTTGTAAAAAATATAAGCAGTGGCGCGGAACGGCGTTCCGGCTCCTCTAACTCTTCTGGAACAAATCCTCTTTTCGTCACTCATATAATACGAATTCACTATCTGGGAACGCAAACACTATATGGACTAAAGTATTTGGACACTACATGTTTTTCAGAAAAAGTGCCTTATAATTCTATTTAGTAATAGGTAAGCCCTCCTTCTGCTTGTATTACAGCACGTCGAGGCATACTTTGCACACGTTCTCTGCAAGTCTATGGAGGAATAGCTCGCCTTGCATCACTGTGAGAAGAGATTGCTGTAAAAATAGGCTTGCGTGGAGGTGTCGTACTCGCCACTCCAGTTTGTCCAGTGCTCGATCGGATTGAGATCGGGTCTCTGAAGAGGCCAGTCAAGAAAATTCCCCTCATTTTCAGGAAACCAGTCCAGCACACGTATTGCAGTATGACATGGAGCTCGATCCTGTTGGAAGAAACAACCATCATCGCCGTAGTATTGCCATGGTGTAGGTAAGGCCGAATTACTCTGAACATCGAGGTACACGCCAGCATTCATGATACCAGGTACATAAAGCATTGGGCTGTGTCCTAACCAGGTAAACACCCCACACTAAGATGGATCCTCCTGCGAATTTCTGCTGTTTCCAAATACTTTGTCGATATAGTGTATATTTCACTAACGAACATGTCAATAATATATATACTTCGGAGAATGACAACAAATGGAAATAAAGGATGTAAAACTTACCGTTACAGAATTCTATCGTCAATTTCGTCACTTAGGTTAAATATAAATTTGATTTGAGTTATGAAATGGAACGATGTTTCTAAAACGGCACGAATGATACTTCGGAGAATGACAACAATTCAATCTACAATTTCGTCACTTAGGTTAAATATAAATTTGATTTGAGTTATGAAATGGAACGATGTTTCTAAAACGGCACGAATGATACTTCGGAGAATGACAACAATTCTATCGTCAATTTCGTCACTTAGGTTAAATATAAATTTGATTTGAGTTATGAAATGGCACGATGTTCCTAAAACGGCACGAATGATTCTTTGGAGAATGACAACAAATGGAAATAAAGGATGTAAAACTTATCATTACAGAATTCCATCGTCAATTTCGTCACTTAGGTTAAATATAAATTTGATTTGAGTTATTTAATGGAACGATGTTTCTAAAACGGCACGAATGATACTTCGGAGAATGACAACAATTCTATCGTCAATTTCGTCACTTAGGTTAAATATACATTTGATTTTTGTTATGAAATGGAACGATGTTTCTAATACGGCACGAATGATACTTCGGAGAATGACAACAATTCTATCGTCAATTTCGTCACTTAGGTTAAATATAAATTTGATTTGAGTTATGAAATGGAACGATGTTTCTAAAACGGCACGAATGATACTTCGGAGAATGACAACAATTCTATCGTCAATTTCGTCACTTAGGTTAAATATAAATTCGATTTGAGTTATGAAATGGAACGATGTTTCTAAAACGGCACGAATGATACTTCGAAGAATGACAATAATTCTATCGTCAATTTCGTCACTTAGGTTAAATATAAATTTGATTTGAGTTATGAAATGGAACAATGTTTCTAAAACGGCACGAATGATACTTCGGAGAATGACAATAATTCTATCGCCAATTTCGTCACTTAGGTTAAATATAAATTTGATTTGAGTTATGGAATGGAACGATGTTTCTAAAACGGCACGAATGATACTTCGGAGAATGACAACAATTCTATCGTCAATTTCGTCACTTAGGTTAAATATAAATTTGATTTTTGTTATGAAATGGAACGATGTTTCTAAAACGGCACGAATGATACTTCGGAGAATGACAACAATTCTATCGTCAATTTCGTCACTTAGGTTAAATATAAATTTAATATTTGTTATGAAATGGAACGATGTTTCTAAAACGGCACGAATGATACTTCGGAGAATGACAACAATTCTATCGTCAATTTCGTCACTTAGGTTAAATATAAATTTGATTTGAGTTATGAAATGGAACGATGTTTCTAAAACGGCACGAATGATACTTCGGAGACTGACAACAATTCTATCGTCAATTTCGTCACTTAGGTTAAATATAAATTTGATTTGAGTTATGAAATGGCACGATGTTCCTAAAACGGCACGAATGATCTCGCCGCTCTAATGAAATTCTTCAGCAATCTGACAACACAGAGAGTAATGAGAAATCAAATCATCAGAGGAGGTAAGAATGTGAAAAAATGAGCAAACGTGAAAATTGTCTTTAACGCCAAAAAATACCGAACAGTATTTAACAAGTGAATAAGAAGTGAACGTCCTGAAGATAGTTGTGGTAAATAGACCGAGAAGTGAACTCTGCCATGCAAGATGGAAATTAAAAGTAAAACAGGAAAAAATACTGTTTTATATTTGCGAGTATTTTGTTTCCTTTCGAGGTATGCAATGCGCATATCTCTCCGTGCTTATATTCACTGTAAATGGATTAAAAATAAAGTATCAAACGCATAAAACGACACTATCAATAGATATAAGAAACCTCAACGTAGATGTGTGGGTCTTTTTTGATAGTTATTGAAAAATGTCAAACTTTGCTATTAAGATAAAATAACCAAAAATACTACGAGCACATTACCTCAAGAATTCTGTATTTGAAGTAAATTGTTCCCATTGCTAAAATCGAAACAGTTCTGGGTGGCATGCATGGCAAGTCGAGCATAGCAAAAACAAAAGCGAAACAGGTGTTTTATCTTATCATTTAAGAACTAAAAGAAACATCCAGTAGAAAAAATATATCGTCGTGTAGACAAAAGAATGTTCGTAACTGCCATGACTTTTGAATTGAGTGAACAGGCGCACTGAGCTCTAGGAAGGGGTCCGCAATATGTCTAAATTCTACGGTGCTGGGCAAGCCTTGGGACAGTGTGACTTTGGATTGCGTAAGTGGTGTCATTCGAAAGCTACAGAATTATGCCGGAATTGATATTGGACAGCAAAAATCTCCGATTTTTTCCATTTTATTGGGTTTTCCGGCTTTTTGGCACTGGTCAAATGTCGGGACAAAATGTATCATGCCTTTAAAACAACCTGGCATTATCGAGTACAAGTACTTCGAAAGTTCATCTTTGGATTCAGTGCCACCCAAAAGTGCCAACGAATCCTCGCGACACACTTTATACTGCGTCTCCTCAGGGACAACCAACAATTTCGTTGTATTTCCCAATCTATCTTCTGGTTGTTTTGGCAACAACATTTTTGTAATACAATTCGCCCCTTTTTCCGAAGATGGAGCATTCATTTCCACAAAATCAAACATCTCCTTCAAACATACACAATCTCGTTGACCCCCCTTAAAATCCTCGTGACTTATCTCAAGTAAAAACAATTCGGGTTCATTGTTTTCCACTTCTGGAATTTCTATTAGCTCCTCGTCTGGCGAAGTTTACACTTTTGAAATTTCTTTGGAGACACTGTTGTGATACTCCGTAGGATCCGTCCTATTTTCCTGCCCTTTCGTCCCACATGGCCTAATTACCCTATCTTCGCTAGACTCTAACTTTTCCGTTTCGCCACCTTTCCTTTTCCCTACACTTTCCTTTTCCCTACACTTTCCTCCCTTTGCATTTGTAATTCTCGCAATTTTATAGCATACTGGAACTTCGTCTTTTCAGCTTTTTCCCGAGCAATTTTCCGCTTCTCTCCGGCTGTTTCCAACTCTCTTTCATCTTTTTCCAAAACTCCTATCACATCTCCAAACTCCCTTTCCGCTACTGTCCGAGAAACCGTAAGACTAATTTCCCACTTCCTTTCAGCGAATTTTTGACTCCACTCAGCATCTATAAACCTCCCTTCAGCTACTCTCAGGTCTTTTGTTTCATTACTAATAGTTACCACTAAATCTTCGACAAATTTAGCATCGCATAATTTACAACCTTCTATTATACTTTTCAATTGAAACATTTTAGGTTCTTGAGGAACCTCTTCTCCTAATTCCGTTGCCAACCATATCAAATCCTCCTTCCTAGCTTTCCAAAAAAATGCCATTTTTAAAAAAACTTACAAAAGATATGCAAAACACTCTTAAAAATAACCTTTCACATGCATCGACACAATTGTAATAATAAAAAAAATACTCAATGGTTCCACAGTAACAGTTTCACAATAAATTTCAGTTTAGTTGCAAAAAGTAGTAGAATCAAAATACTCTTCCCCAACAAGTAAATGCACTGTTCTAACTTTAACAATTTACTCGAATTTGGAATAATTAATTGCAATGAAATTTAATCACAACCAATGCTATGACAAAGGTACTTACGTGACTTGACGTGATGTCTTGTAGTTGATTTGGAGTACTATATATCCGTAGATCTCGCGCACACACACACACTTTATCGGGAACTGGTTGTTCACTGGATGACAATGGAGACACATTCCACTGGACGGGATAACCGTCAATAATCGAGAAAAAAAACTTTCTTTAGGTCCGGGGGACCATCAGAATTGCAGCAGTGTTCTTTTGGTCAGGATGACCATCAATATCGACAGTATTCTTTTAGGTCAGGGTGACCATAGAAACGAGAAGAGAAAACGTTCATTAGGTCAGGGTGACCATAAAAAACAGAACGCAGTTCCTTTGGTCAGGTTGACCATCAACAATCAAACAGAATTCGTATGGTCAGGGCGACCATCAAAAACAGAACGCAGCTCTTTTGGTCAGGTTGACCATCGACAATCAAACGCAATTCGTATGGTCAGGGCGACCATCAAAAACAACGCAGTTACTTTGGTCAGGTTGACCATTCCAAACGAAAACCGCTCGATAGGGGCGGAAACCTAACTATCTTGATTGGGATTCTTATCCCTCCGCTGTGCACCAAATACAGGCTCTGTAACTCTGCCATATACGTATGAGCTATGAGAGTGTAATAGATGGCATATACAAATAGGGTTTCAGCCCCGCGGCTTCAATCGGAGCAGAGTCGTTCTGCTTTCGTTCACGCTCCTGCGTTCCACGATTCTCTGTTTTCCTCGAGAGAACACCCCACACGTTCTTCCGAAGCCGCTGCAGTTCGAAGACAAGGGGATACCTCCCATCCGGTCATAAATTCATGGACCACCATGAAAGCTGTGGCCAGAGAGACCCCCTACGACGCAACACCACTATTCTTCCAATTGAGATGCCACTGTCAAAAAGCATTTGATATATCAGTTTATGAGTTTCTGCCTATAAACCGTCGAAATTTGTGAAGTTAAACTTGTAAGTCCCCAAAATGTGTGTTTTGTGCTGTATTACTCTTTTTATAAATATATAGCCAACGCGTGGCTAGCCCGGCGTTGCCCGTGCCCGTGGTGTTGGTTTGCGCACGGGCAACGCCGTGATGTAAGGTATTAAGCTGGTGTAAAATTTTCCGTAGATTTCAAATCCGTTGAAGATATATTCAATTGAAAAATTATTTATTTAACGAAAATCATATTTTTAGGTATAAATCTAAACTGAAAATTTCCGTAGATTTTAATTCCGTTGAAATTTTTACTCTATCTTTAACGGTCTAGGAGATAGAAAAAAGAACTTTGACTTCAATTAAAAGATTTATCATCTGGCTGGGAAATCAATCGCGCAAAATCAAAGCGGAAACAAAAAATATATTTCTGAAAAAAAATATAAATTCTGCGGATGAAAATAACTTGGAATGATTCCAAACTCTGACTGCAAGGTCGCATGAGTAGAAAAAGTCCACCGCGTTTGAAGATCCAGATAGAGAATAATACTATTGAATTCATTCAAAAATCTTCTAGATTGAATTTTAAAATTCGCCGCGACTCAAAAATAGCAAAAAGTTTGGACTACCTGTGTGCCGAATCTCATTGCTGTAAGTGCCATAGAATCGTCATGATTTTGCGGCCTCAAATAGGCAAACAAACAAACACTTTCTTTTACATTAGTTGAGAAGGACGATGGGAAATAAATGTGTGTTTAAGAGGATAATGGATGCACACTACCCTACAATAATGGACTGGACGCCAGCTGATTTGCATAAAATCAGACTACTGTTTGGGGTGTTTTTCGTTGTATGACCTGGGGACTGGACCGTGGTTGTTCCTGGTCAATTGAACGCCGACGCCTACATGAACAGTTTGGACAATCAGGTTCTTCCTACGCTGGGGCAATTTTATGGAATGGACGCATGTTACTTCCAGGGCGACAACGTTCCATGTCATGTTGCAGACTCTGTCAAGCAGTGGTATCAAGATATGGATGTAAAAGGTTTTACCTGGCCAGCTCAGAGTCTCGACCGAAACCCTTTAGAACATTTGTGGAAGGAGTTAGAGCGACGCTTACGGACCAGGGAACCACGTCCGAAATCTACAGCTGAGCTGGCGACATTCTTGCAGAGGAATGGACTGTTGAAAATGGGATTATACCACGTGGATGTTGTTGACGATGGAGCTTCTTGCTGTCACTCTCGACGAAACCACGTGATCATTTGAAAAGGAATGTGATTAAATATAATAACTAGGATCCCTGAATGGCATGGCTTCGGGGTGTGAGCTTTCTTGATGAGATCCCTTCTTGTTCTAGAAACTCGAATTTATGTATTTCAGCGTAATATTACTACTTGTTGTGTTGTTGTACCGTTTCTACTGCTTGTTTGATGTCCGAAAAGAAATCACAAAAAGATATTCTTGGACTTGATGATTCTTTTCAGACACAAATACCCATAGCTTTGTATCAAAACCTTGTGTTTGTTGTTGTTTCTCATGCCCACACTGGCAGATCAGAGGAGTTGCCAGGCCCGTCGAAGACGGCAAGAGGCGAGGGGGGTGCGCCTTCCATGTTATTGAGCCCCATTGGGAGGAAGTCCGACTTTGCTCGACATACATGACACATCCGTTTTACAGGAAGGTCCCTTTCATACATCCACTCACTCACACATATCGTAATTTTGATCCCAATCAGAGGCCGATAACCCCCTGATCAGGTACCCCCAGAGGTATTGATTTGGTATGGGAACATGGGGGACTTTGTGACCACGACCTATTTAACGTGCCCCAGTCACCATTAGCGAACACGACGGTCTTTAGCCAGGTTGAAGCGCCGATCTCGCAATCATCAGAATTGCAGGCTCCGCCGAGGACAGAACCCACAACCCTGATGCGAGCCCGACGCTCTACTGACTGAGCTACCGCGGCTCTTTCAAAACCTTGTTGAAAGTATGACCAGTAGGGTTGCTAGTGTAATTGCAGCACGTGGGGGAACACCACTATTAAAGCATGTATCATTTCCCTTATACCATCACATCTTTCTGCCCCGTCCATTATTGCAGGGTTGTGTATACTCGACACAAATTATTACTTTTTTCTTGTTTGCTGGGAATCTGTTCTCCAAATAACACTATCTGTAAAAAAGGAAGCCCTAGAAACAGAGATGGAAAAAATTGTGGGAATGAATGCACAAAAATATCTTGCTCTCTACGTGTCTTATAGTGCACCAGACATAAAAATGCCTCCAGACGGAAATAAAACAGCCCTAATATATACATAATAAATATGCCCAAAAGGGAATATCTAAGTCACATTTATCAATACATTGGGTAATCTCGCAAGTAATGCGGCGTTTTTCTTGTTGATAAAAATGAATGATGTAGTTTTTCAGTTATGGAATAGTATCTCAATTTTTATATTTTATCAGAGTTTTCAAAGCGTTTTTAGTAATTATGTGTCGATTTAATTTTACACTCGTGAGTTGAGAATGAAATAAATAATGTTCTTATCGTTAGAAAGTGTTATCGACATTATTCTGTTTTCTGAAACGAAAACCATCTATAAAGAGCTGTATTGGAACAGCTGACGCTGCTAAAACAAGCTATTGACGTAAGAATATGATCACTATTGACAGAAAATACATATTTTTCCATCACGACAACGTGTGAATGCACTGCACGAGAAACGCTGTATAAATTAAGATAATTTCTATGGCAAATAGTGATTCATCCACCGTATTTTAATTCGGCTGGACCGTAGTAGCCCAGTTCGTGGAGTCGTGGATTTAGCAATCGGAGGGCTGCGAGTTCGAAACTACCCAATCAAAGACCGTCGTGTCCTTGGGAGATTGTACAGTTTTAGCTCTCTCTATTCTTTAAAGACACCATGGTCTAACACACCATGGATTAACCTTTAACTGCTGTCATAGGTCTCACAGACCCCGAGTCATTTTTGACGGGTCGTTTCCATCCCTTAAAGTGAATATTGGCCTCTGTCCTATTCAGTACCTTCCTACTACGTCCAACAGAAGACACATTCCAAGACTAGTTTGGCTGTCCCAATTACTTCGTATTTCACACTGTTTGCATTTCCCGCGTGGTCTCGTAGACCCATTCACAGCAGGTGCGTTACCATTCTTGTTGAATGAAATCGTCTAAGTTTGAGTAGGGAATTTCGGCAGAGAGCCTAAAATGGCGACAAACTTTACTTAAAAACGACCTGCGTATCTTTCACAAAAAAGAAATTCAGGATATTGTTGATAATTTGTCGGAAATAGAGTACTGGATCATTGAAATTTCGGATAATACTATTGAAAGCGAACACGGAACGGATTCGGAAATTTATGCAGATGAAGATGAAGACATTTCAAGTGCGTCTTCACAAGAATATTTCTATGGAAAAAATAACTTCAAATGGGATGTCTGGGAGGAAACCTAATCGTGCCGTTAGAACACCAAAACACAACATAGTTTTACAGTTTCCAGGGTTGAAACGCCCTGAAAAATTAGGTCCGAAAGCTGAGCCCGAAGAGACATAGAATCTACTTAACTTATATAGTAATTTATAAAATATATTTCATGTTAAGAATTGAATTATCTAAATTTAAAACGTATAAATAATAATTACTTAAATAATCTTTCATTAATATATTATATTAATCAACTTTATACACACTTTAGTGAGCGAGGTCTTCGAGACCCCTCCACACTAGTTACGAGACGGTTTGTGACACAGCAGTTAAAGGTTAATGATACCATCTCTCAATTTGATTAGCCATACTATTCGAGGGAAGAAGACACGCCTGGTCAATCATAACATTGCTTTATTTTAAGATATCGATGTATAATGTTAACAGGAGTACAAATATGGAAACCAAAGTAGTATATGGCAAAGGCAGCATACCCATAGTAGGACCTCTCCGGAGTAGTTGTTTTAGAGATTGATTACTACTTCTTAACTCTCCTCTCTTTGCTCCTAGCGCCTTGTGTTTTTATAAGACCCGAACGTATGATTTTAAGGTTCTAGAAGGTACGAACTTGTGATCCCTAATCTGATTTTGTGGTATTATGATGCTTAATTAACAGTCACGCTCTGATGGAACCTTTCGAAAGGTCAAAGTGTAACACCTAATGACCATATGTACATGCTGGAATAAACAATTAAAAGATTAATCTTATCTACGGGAGATATGCTTGCCTTTTCTCAAGGCAGTCACGTACTCAGAGGTAGGGATGCGACATCGATGTCGATGTTTTCAAAATATCGATGTATTGGAGTCAATGTTTTTGTAACATCGATGTATTGGAGTCAATGTTTTTGTAACATCGATGTATTGGAGTCAATGTTTTTGTAACATCGATGTTTATACTTGTCGATGTTTTTACGTTGTCGATGTTTTATTTTTAAATGAAAAAAGTACCGTTATAAAAATGTAAAAAATAACCAAGTAGCATAATTTTCATAATCAGCAAATTGAATATACTTTTAGACCAAAGTGGTCAAGGTTGAAGGGTTTGAAAATTAGGGATGCTATATCGATGTCGATGTTTTCAAAACATTGATGTTTTATAAAAAACATCGATGTATTGGAGCCGATGTAGCATCACTAATTGCTAAACCAGTTTTAAAAAATGGGGGGGGGAGTTTAAATACACTGAATTTTAAAAATATCGATGTTTAAAAACATCGATGTTTTATCAACATCGATGGTTTTATTTTGAACATCGATGTTTTGCTGTCGATGTCGCATCACTACACAAAAGGGTGAATGTACTTGATAAAGATTTAGGATTTAGGTTTAAAATTTAACGATTCAAACTGTGACGATAGCAGCGTCACATCTGATGGACGTTAAATTTGTCGTGGTGTTGGCATCGTAAGGAAGTTTGAAGAATTGGGTGCCAGCTGAGGTGTTTGTGTCTTCATCTGAGACCTTAGCTAAATATAATATAATAATATTTATATTCCACCCTCCTTCATGAAAAAAATCCAGAAATTCCGAGATGTCCCTCAACTTTATTATTTTTTTTCACTAGCGACATCCCAAGAAAGTTTTTAGTTAATGTGTTCATTCCTGTAAATCTAGGGGTCACTATAGCCCAGTTGGTAAAGTCGCTTGGTTAGATGCCGGAGAGAAAATCTTTCGATTGAATCAAAGACAGTCTTGTACGAGAGAACTGGAATCTGTCGACCTCAAATGTCTTCTCATTGGAGTGATGTGGAGGTTTGGGGAGCGGGATGGCGGCTCAGGTGTTTACTTTGTTATCTGATTGTGGATAAAAATTACAGTGTCCGTATCTTTCCCATTGGAATGGATCCCAGATCGTCGACAATAGCCCCCTGTGTTGCTTCAGTGCGACGTAAATTCAGTTACCTACCCTATTAGGGCAGTCGCGTTACCTCTTTTTCTAAGTCTTCAGAAGCACTGTGTTTTGAAATTTTTTGAATCCGCAATGATGTCCGAAGATAGCTTAATTTATTCATTGGATAAAATTAAAAGCTTTTTTTTCTATTACCATGGTATTGAAAACATTAAGTTAAGATGGAAACAAGTCATAAATAACAATGGTAAATGTCCGTTAGATTAATGATAAGAATGCGGTTTAAAAAATTTTTTTATCTAAAAGCTGCAATACTTTTCGATGGCTCAATACATAAATATCAGTATTCTTTACTGAAGTCAGAAAGTGTGCTTCAGGTCTTGACTACCCATTTCTTGTTCTTTGAATAAAATTTAAGGACATCGCAAAAACAAATCAAGAGTATGAGTTTTGAATTGATGTATCGATTGATACGTCAATGCCAATCTATATATATATATATATATATAATTCTTTTACGTGGCACTCAAAAAAGACGTTATTTGTTATCGCGTTTTGGCAACACTGTATAATTGTTTGTTTACCTTGCGCCTCAATTGAATTTATAGCGTTATCGGCTAAATTTCTATTGAAAAAATATTAGTCGAGCTGTTGCAGCTTACAAACGACATGCTGGGTATTAATTTTCCTAAGCAGCGCTCACATTTAAAATCAAAATTTGTTCAAATTCTGATTCCCAGAGGTACTGTATAATTTTCCTGTAGCACAGCAAATTTATGTTTTAAAAATATTGGTACAGCTACACTCTACGTTTATGAGTGATGGCAACGGATTGGCGATTTTTTTTTGGCGCACTTCTAGTAGCGAGTTACGATAACTTAAGGCAACCCATCTTTCGTTACTGATACTGTGGTTTTCATGGCAACCTCGGCGAACGGAAACTTTCAATTTTCATTTTGAATATTCTAGAAAGTTCTTCCAAAATCCGTTAAAGTCGTTTGATTTCATTGATTCGTTTGAAATTTTTTCTTTCCTCCCATTGGTTATTTTGTTGGATGGTATGTAGTATCCGATACGTTACAACTTTCGGGCGATGTATTGGCAATTGTGGTAACCTTCCCGTTTCGCGTTTTTCTTAGTTTTAAGGCAACCCTAGATATTTTCTCCTGACGATAATAAACGGGTCTCATGATTGGTTAAGGAAGAAAATACGCTTATCCACTTTTATTTTTAATGTAGAACGTAATTAAAATTTAGACAGTCTTTGAAATTGTTGGGTGCATATGAATTTTGCTCTTGATTTATAAAATCGACTTGTTTTATTAATTTTCAAAATTTTTAGGATAAGTTTGGAAAGCAGATTGTAAGTTACAATTTTTTAAATTTGTCACTTTATTTAAATTTCAATTAAAATTTCGAAAAAAAATGTGGATTAAATTTGATTTTTGAAATTGCAGATTGGAATTTAGAATTTTTTTCCCCTTTTGGTTGCTCATTTCCCCTTAGTTGATTTGATATAGCAGTGGATAATGTCATTAATTGTTAGAAAATGTTTTTTTTTTTTTTTTTTTTTTTTTGCAAACATGTAGCAGCTTGATTGGGAAGAGGGTGAAATGTCTTTCATGTGAGAATGATATGATTTTAACATTGAGAAAGGATGCTGGTGATAGGTAGGAGTGGAAATGTAGAAAGATAGGACAAAAGTTTGGCAAAAGAAAGTATAACAGGAGTAAGAAATTGGAGGGTAAATGGGTGTTTGGAGGACTTGAACGAGGGACGGATAAATGTTTTATGGTTGAGGTGAAAAATAGGAACCAGAAAGTTTTGGCTGAGGTAATTCAGAGCTGAATTTTGCAAGGAACTACAAAAATTTCTGACTATTGGAAGTCATATGCTGGTATCAATACCCTAAGGACAAAGAGTTCAAGGGTTATCGATTCGAGCATATGACTGTTAACCATAGTCAGAATTTCAAGGACCCGGCTATGAGGGTAAGTTTGATTTTTGTTTAGCTTTTGGTTATATTACAAACACTGGACTATGCTTGGGTGGGCACACAATACAGTGACTTATACGCATGGAAGCCAACGGTGAAAGGTCCTCGCCGGCCCCGGAGGGGCGGCGAGGTAGCCGGCAGGCGGGGATCGCGCGTTATACGCTGTGACTTATCTACAAACAAATTTCTCCCGGTATACTGGTTTAAACGCATTGAAACCTTAAGTGCAATACGCTTTGACTTCTCTAAAAAACAATTTCCTCTTGTAAAGTCGTTACAATAAAAATATTTGTCTTGCTTTTCCATATATGGCTCTATAACCTGGAATATCCCCATTGAGTTGCTCACATAATGCTAATTGCTAGAAAAATAGTGAAAAAATATTTGTTCACACTTATGGATAGCAGAAGAATTTTTAGATTTTTTTTTCTCATCAAAAACCTTTGTGTGGATTATGATCACAGAAAAGAACTACCTTATTAAAAAAAGATTTCTTGTTTTGAATTTTCTATGCATTGCAAAGTTTCTAATTCAAAATTGATGAAAATCCGGACGTTTTAAAAAAAATCGCGGTTTTTTTTTTATTAATTTTTTTTTTTTAACAATTATGAAATTTTTTTTTTTTTATTTAAATTTTTTTTTTTAAGTGACAAAACTAGGATAAAATTGACGCAAAATTGCGTACATGTTCGGAGAAAACCAGACTGAAATATTAGAAAATTTTCAAGTGAAATTTCTATTGCTTTTTTCTTAATTTTTAAACAAATTATTATTAATATTTATGCACTGTATGCAAAGGTTCACGTTGTATATGGCGGCCATCTTGGAATTGCTTACATCGGCCGCCATCTTGATTTGGCGTAAACAATCGCTTTGGCGGCCTAACGTATCGGATGCTACCACTCCACCATTTTGTTTTTAAAATATCCTTTGATTGCATTGTTCCTTTTAAATCGTTTTCTGTGATACCATTGGTCCATTTTTTTGTGTTTTGACAGTTGTGGAATATTTATTTTATTATAATAGTTTTCACGACAGGATTAAGAGTTTTGTTTGTTTTGACCATTTTCGTTTTCATTATTTTTTTACGAAAGAATTCTGACGTTATCAGGTTGTATTATTTCTTGCTTTATTTTCTTTTGTAAATCTTTTTCTTTTTCAACATGCCTACTGTATTTAGTGTAATTGATAAGTTTCAGGGTATTCTTACCATTCGTAACTTAGTTTATCTGCTGGTTCACAAATGTATTTTGGTATGTGCTTAAGCTTACTACTTTTGTGAAAGTTTTTAAAAAATGTACTTTTCAAAACGTTCTGAAATGTGCTTAAAAAGTGTGTTGCAAAAAGAAAAAAATTTGTGACAGAAAAAGAGTTAGGAAATAATTATTTCCTTGGCAACTTTAGAAGTGCGCCAAAAAAAATCGCCAAGGCCGTTGCCATCGCTCATAAACGTAGAGTGTAGCTGTTCCAAAATATTTTTTTGGAATATCATATTTTGTAAACAATGTTGACATTGATGAGAGCGAAGCGAGCAATGTTCGAGTAGCGAACCAATGAGAATTGCAAAGCAATCCTTCGGGGATTAGCGAGCGATAGCGATCAGGGGTCGGGCTCCCTAGTAAGATTAAAATTCCAGCTTCGCCCGAACGGCGATAAACTAGATGTTAAGGTAACATCAATATGCATCATAAGATAGAATTTGGGTAACAGCAAAATTTTTTTTGTGTCCGATTTGTTTATTGGCATTGAAAACCTCTCCATTATAGTCATCTGTAGGAAAACACATTTTCAATAAAAAAAAAATTTCTGTTCAAATATTTATTCAAGAATGTATAAACCTGAATAAATTAACCCGGAAAGAAATTATTATACCTGAAGGCAGAAATGAAAACGATATTTTTAAAACTTTTCAGTTACGTGAATGAGAGGTCTTTTGTGTAAATCGAAATGTAGGTTGCGCTAATGTTTCCAGGTACTGAGTAAGCGGAAGTAAAATCATCGTCTTCCTGCGTTTTGTTTGTTTGTTTATACTGAAAATTCCTGTCTTCTGTAAAGTTCATTTTGGTATTATTTTCAAAAATTATCATTCGATAGGCAGATAGTCAACTCATCTCAACCAATAATAGGATGCCGAAACAGAAGCGGCTCAATCCCATGATAGTACTTTACGCAAGTCCAACTTGATTGGCTAGTTTCACGGGCTTGGCTTCACTTGGATATCAATCTGATTGTTGCAGTAACCATTTGATTTTGAATATGCGCGTTGTTTCGTAGAATTACAAATACATACAAGGTAACTAGGCTTAGGCTAGGTTTTAAATTAAACATGGAATTCCAATGCTTTTTTTGTAGTGCTGAATTATTTAAAAAGCGCTATTTGCACGACCATTTAACTCGTAAACATGGAATAAAAAATAATGTTAAAAATGCCGAAAGCGAGATTTTTTGTTTATATTACGAAAAACATTTCGCTTCTAAAAATAGTTTAACGAAACACGTCAGGAAATTTCATGAAGTTGTAAGTAAGGACTACCGTTGTTTGCCAGGAAGAAAGTTGCAATGAAAAATTTCGCTATGTGTGTGACCTGCGAACACATTTATGTAGCATGCATGAAATAAAAGGCATTGATGTTAGATCAATGAAAATCATGTTAGACACCCTATTTCCTTTTTTCTATTGCCTCTTGATTATACAGCAGATATGAATTTAAAGTTACCGAGTCAACTAAAATATATAATTAAACAGCAGCAAAGAAATTTATCCTCACATAAATTTCGAAGTACGCCAAAGGAAGAGATAATTGTCAACAGAAAAATTCTCATGACATACGTATCTAGGTCATGTGATCCGATTAGCCAATCAAGTTGGACTTGCGTAAAGTACTATCATGGGATTGAGGCGCCTGTTGCCGAAACTACGAAGATTTACGGTGAAAAATGTTGTACCGCAGCTCCCCACGGCGCCGCACATGAGTCTTTGTTCTGAAGTACCTTCTTTTAATAAACAAATGGAATATAAATAATAATTAATAAATGGTTGTATCCAGTAACGTCTATTTTGTTTCATAATATACTATTTTTACACCAAGTAAGCGAAATAAACACGTTTTCTTCGATAGAATATTAATCGCAAATGGCGCGAAATGAGTTCGTACGTCAATTCACGTCATGTGTGCATAGCAGGGCTTCGTTGCCGCAGTGGCGTCGCACGTTGAAAAACCGGATGTGTGCACCGAGCCTAAGACTCTTCAGTTCCTTTTCCCACGCCACTGAAACCAACATAATCTATCGATTTGATTAAAGCATGGGGTGTTCACTTCAATCCAGTGTTCATTCCAAGCCAAAGGAATTGAACCCACGCAACGGCGGGATATTTTCCTAATCTGTTCATACAGCCATCGACATCGCCTCGACGGCTTCAAGTTCCCTGTAATTGTACTCCAATCCCAGATTGCAAAAGAATCAATTTATGTGATTCATGTTCCCTTTTCCATTCGCGCGATCCGCAAAAGAACAAGATTAGGGGGATCGACATTTCGAAGGCATCGATCCATGTTCCAATTAAGGTAATTCAAAGTTCAATTTGAAAGACTCAATTAATTCTAAATAGAGTTTCTGGTTATGATGAATCGAGTCTTCGAGAACAACATGTTTTGAACGAAAATCGAGAAAGTGCGATTAATGTAAATGTGCAGGTCTTTTTACTGTATTAATCTGTGGGGGTATTGCAGATAGAGATCTCGTATTAAAGCGAAGCAGGTCATGGGCCTTGTGTTGATGATTTTTAAAAGCTGTTTTATTGAGACATAATATCGCAACGTTATGAAACTAAAGAACGAAAAGGAATTACAGGCGTGAGATATCTGAGCAGCATATAAAAGTTTGTCAGACGGAGAAATATATAAGTGTCAATGGGCACGTTTATTATTATTATATTTTCAGCAGTAGCACTTAAAATACACTATATGGACAGAAGTATCTTGACACTGTATGTTCTTCAGAAAAAGTGCTTTACTATTCTATTTAGTAACGGGTAGGGGCCCTCCTTTTGCTTATATTACAGCTGCAATACGTGGAGGCATACTTTCCATAAGTTCTCTGTAAGACTGGGCAGGAATAACTCGCCATGCCCCTCTCAAGGCTGCGAGAAGAGATTGTTGTGAAGATGGATGTGCGTGGTGGTGTCGTACTCGTCGCTTCAGTTTGTACCACAAGTGCACGATTGGATTGAGATCGGGGCTCTGAACAGGCCTAGTCTAGCAAATTCAACTCATTTTCAGGAAACCAGTCCAGCACACGTATTGCAGCATGGCATGGAGCCTAATCCGGTTCGAAGAAACAACCATCATCACAGTTGTATTGATACAGTATATGTAAGGATGAATTATCCAGTTGCAACAGCCGCCATGCAATTTGGAGTTGAATGAAAGGAAGTGTGGATTGTGTATTTGTCGATGCCGATGTTTTTAAAAATTGAGTAAAAAAAGGTTCGATTTTTACTCCACCGATTTTATTATGTAGTTTCTAATTGCTTGAAAATTTATTTTAAGTAAGTACAGCATCTGATAACACCTCTTTCATATCATGAATCCACGTTTTGCATTATGTTTGAAATATACTAAGCCTTCTTTTCTGATTAATGGCATTGTCGGATAAAACCGGGACCTTGGCAGTCGGACAGGACCGCGTAGGAACTAGAGCTTGGAGAAGAAGAAAAAAAAAACCAAAAAACTTTTTTTCACACCTTCTACACTGCATGTAAAGTGCTAAAACCAAAATTCCTCCTACATGGGGTGCATTGTAAGAGAGTTATAACCGCAAAAAAATGGATTTTTTTGCATAAATGCAATCAGCTACAACTTTTCAAAATTTTTGCTCAAAATTAAATAATATAAAATTACTATTTCATGTTAAAGTTTAAATAATTGGAACGCAAAAGACCAGATCTGCCAAAACGTTTTCTGAAAATCAAAAGCAGCTACGAATGTTTGATTCCTATCGTAGAAAAATCGGAATAGAAAGAGTACAACATCGAGACAGCGAAAGCAGATATCAGACTGAAGGATTTTAAAGTTCCTTGTAACCTTAAAGCGTATCTTAAAAAAACGATTGGAAAAAAATAACGATCTGACGGTTATTGCTACATTTTCCCGAGACGATTTTCCTTCGAGTGATTATTTGCAATTGCAACAACATCAGTCTCTGTTCAGCACAGTTTTTAAATGTCAAGAGATTACAGGCCAAGGATCAGCCATTCAACGACGTCAATGTTCTTCTGGATTTAATTATTTATAATAATACTTTTGTTTGCCACTAAAATTGTCAATAAATTCATATTTTTTCCCACTTTTTAGGAGTAATTTATATTAGATTTTAGTGTAACAAAAGTAAATGCAACTTTATTCCCATAAATGCAACTTTAGGGAATAATAAATGCAACTTTTCACATTTTTACTGCAACAAAAAAGTTGTCCTACTGATAACACCTCATTCAGCTATTATTTTAAATTATTAAATCACGTTTTAGATCGTGTTTGAAATATGCTAAGCCTTCTTTCTTGATTAATAGCACTGTCGGATAAAACCGGGACCTTGGCAGTCGGAGAGGACCGGGTAGGAACTAGAGCTTGGAGAATAATAAAAACACCAAAAAAACCAGAAAGTCAAACAAAGTAGAAACTTTTTAAGGCCACTAAGCATAAAACTGCCAAAACACGGAAGAACAAGAAGTTCAGCATTAAAACAGACTCCTCGGAATCAGATGAAGACGACGTGGAACGTGACATAGCCTGTATCTTTTGTAATGAATTGTACGTCAGGTCAAAATCTCTGGATGGTTGGATAGAGTGTCTCAACTGTAAGGGATGAGCGCATGAAGTCAGTAATAATGCAGAGGAGCAGAATTAAAATTTTGTTTGTAATTTCTGTTCGTATAATTTGTTACAAATCTGATTAAGAAACTTAATTTACTATACATTCCAAACACATTAAATTCAAAATTACTTATGTTCCATGATTTTTAAGCCTGCGTATGTTTCTCAGTGCAGGAAGGCCATTGTACTAATTTATTTTGATAAATAAATATTTCAGTAGTAAAACAACAACGTTTTTTAACTATTCATATATGCTTGTATATATACCTGGTTTTATCCGACTTGATCGGATAAAACCGGGTACTTACATACTCCCAAAAATAATAAAAATAATAAATTACCCTCCAAAATCGATTTTAGCCGACCAACCGGTATAGTGGTTGTGGTATTAGCCTCTAGATCGGAAACATCCTGGTTTTAATCCAGGATAATGCATGGATGTTTGTAAGCGTATGGTGTAGAGGCGGCTGGTGCACCTTAAATCTGTCGTGGCCGAAAGTCCTCACGTTGGGTTGGCGTGGAAGTTTGGAGAGTGGGGTGCCAGCTCAGGTGTTGCTTCGTCATCTGACCGTGGTTCAAAATTAACAGCTGTTGTCCTCGGATCTTTTCCTTAAGGGACTGATCCCGGACCGTCGTCAATAGCCCGTTGTGTTGCTCTAGTACGACGTTAACTAAAATTAAAATTACCATTACCAAAATAGATTTCTTTCACATTGAGAAATATTTATTTTTCGAACTAAAGAACTAATTTTTCATTCAAATAGAACTTGAAGCAATTTTATTAACGTAGGTGCTAAGGGAAAAAAACACATTTTGGAACTCGGTTTTATCCAACTTCCCCCTACTTTTAACGGAATATTAGTCCCGTTCGAATCATTCGAAACATGAGTATCCTCCTTTATCAGTAGTTGCTCAATAACCTGCAAAGGGTTACTGAAAAGCATGATGTGAGAGTAGGTTACACTGCACAAATAAATGCTCTACAATTTAGTTTTCCTAAGATTGAAATCAGAGGTAACCTAAATAAAAGCGAAACAAAATAAATTCTCATTACGCCATGCAAAGTAGATGCGAATTTACCAAGGAAACCTTGTTGGTGTCCTTGGCGGTTTCATCATTATCCTATTGACATTTCGGAACAATTATTTATACTTGTTTCCGTTTATGAAATACTAATTGGAAAATCGTGTCACGTCTACAGGTTTAAGTGTAATAAAATAATCATTTTAAATTTAGTTAATGCGAGAATATAATTATGTGGCCTCACTCAGGTTGAATTAGTTAACTTACGGATTGAAAAGTGACTAGGAATAATAACGTTTCGCTTTCGTTAAAAAAATATCAAATTATTTAAGCGTGAGTGAAGTAATTTTTAACACCTTTTCGACGGTAATTGGTAATTTTAGTTAACGTCGCACTAGAGCAACACAACGGGCAATTGACGACGGTCCGGGATCAGTCCCTTAAGGGAAAGATCCGAGGACAACACCTCGTGATTTTGAACCACGGTCAGATGACGAAGCAACACCAGAGCTGGCACCCCACTCTCCAAACTTCAACATCATGCTGGCGTGAGGACTTTCGGCCACGACAGATTTAAGGTGCACCAGCCGCCTCTACACCATACGCTTACAAACATCCATGCCCGGACCCGGATTCGAACCAGGAACCTTCCCATCTATAGGCTAACACCTTAACCACTATACCGGTTGGTCGTCCCTTTTCGACGGTTACAGTTTTTAAAATTACATCGGAGTATCGTATTGGAAAAGTATAAACACTTAATGCTTTTAAAAAATAATATGAATTGGATTCATTTGATTTAAATCAGATTTTTATTAACGTAGAACTTCAATTATCCGAATCAATTGGGATCAGACCTCATTCGGATAATCGAATATTCGGAGAGTTGAATATTTCACGAAAACAGGTTATTTCTTTGTAAAAAGACGAATTTTGCTTTAGAATGGAATGTAATTTAATGCTATGAAAACAATTTTGTTTGCGTTTTGTACGAACATACTGTATTGAAATGTATAATTTCTTGAACAAATCGGTCAAAGTCGGTTCTTTCGCTGTCTTGACTCGTTTCCATGCAGCCAAGTCTCGAATGCGTTTGACAGTGAGTAGTTGTAGATAGTCGCACTCAGACTGCCGATTCATCTATTTTAGCCCCGCTGTGTCATGGTACTTAATCGTCCTACTAGCTGACGGTCTCACGCTTGGTTGAGTAGAATATCATCTTCCGGGTCATCAATGAATTCTTCACTCACACTTTGAATGAGTTCATCGTCACTGAGAATTTGGAATGCAGGGTCTGAAAAATCACCACCAGCCACTAGCCTACATCCTCTGCACTGCACTGGGAACATCCAGGATTTTTCACTATGATGTTTCTAATATTCTCAACTGACAGTTCGTCCTCTTCGTATTTATAATACACTAGGGACCCGCCCCCTGTTCGCTACCACTCGTCAACCCCCGGAAGATTGCGAAGCAATCGTCATTGGTTCGCTGAGCGAACCTATGCCTACGCTCTCTTCGCTCGCATCAATGAAGACATGTGTCCAAGCAGAAGAGAATGTTTACAAAATATGATATTCGAAAAAATAAAAATTTTTAATCTAAATTTTTTTGCTGTTTTTCGGAAAAGATATATACAGTACCTATGGAATCAGAATTCAAATGAAAACTTTGAGCAAATTTTGACTTGAAATGTGAGCGCTGATTTGGAAATTGAATACCCAGCATGTTGTTTGTGTGTGCATTTACCCCTGCACTCGAGCCACCCACGCTTTTTCATTGAGTTTGTTGTCGAAAGTTGTAGTATAAGCGTCTTGTTGAACTATAATTGTTGGCGCTGAAAAGGACCTTTTTTTAAATATCCCTGAAAAGATCATCCGCTTTCTTTGATTACTATTATTAACTGCAACAGCTCGACTATAATTCCTTTTTTTTTCAATAAAATTTCATTCGATGACGCTATAAATTCAATTGAAGCGCGAGGCTTTGTGATAAACAAACAATTGTACCATGTTGCCAAATCGCGATAACAAATAACGACTTTTTTGCGTGCCACGTAGATTCACCGTTAAGAAAGTGTGATTAAAGTGCAGATTTTGCTAATTTCTTTTTTTCTCAAAGAGATCCGGATAACTGGAGTTCGGATAGTTGGAGTTCTACAGTACATCAGAGTATTGTATTGCAAAAGAACGAAAAACAGCATGCTTTAAAAATAAAAAAATCGAATTTGTTTGATTTAAGTCAGATTTTTTATTATTTAAGTCGGATTTTAATGACTTAAATTGTTTCGTCGCCTGTATATGTTTAAATTTATTAGATATGAGACATGGCAAATCACACACAGAAGTTTCCAGTTAGTATTGATTTATGTCAAACCTTAATAAATATAAGGGTTTAGAAAATATAGTAGGGCAAATTTTTGAAAGCTTAAAATATTTAAAATTATTATTGAACCTCTTGTTGCTTTTATTCTTCCACTAGCCACTGCTTACGTAAGCAGATAAAAGTAAAATGCTGTATTCCTTAAACTAAAATATGATTTAACAAATATAGTGTTGTATATTAAAATAACAAACATTGTATTAAAATATGTTGAAAAGTTTTTGTGTTACTTGCATAAATACACAAACACAATAGCAGGAGTAAATTAAAAAGACAGACCAAAATAACAAAATTCTGTCACTAAATGAACATGAGTACTCACCGTATTCAAAAAATTGCATGAAAACGCACCCAGCGGTTTGGATGTAGTACGGGGACACACAAACAGACTAGCAGACACACTGACACCAAACGCGAAACCCACTGATTGTGTATAAGGATGGCCCAAAACGGAAAAATTCTTGAAATGGTTCTAAATATATTCAATGTACACAAATATCTTAGTTTTTATTTATATTCGTATAGTACATCATATCGTCGGTATCTACCAGACAGTATAACAGAGAAGAACTAGAGCGTCGGGCTCGCATCAGAAGGGTTGTGGGTTCTGTCCTCGGCGGAGCCTGCAATTCTGATGATTGCGAGATCGGCACTTCGACCTGGCTAAAGACCGTCGTGTTCACTAATGGTGACTGGGGCACGTTAAATAGGTCGTGGTCACAATGTCCCCCATGTTCCCATACCAAATCAATACCTTTGGGGGTACCTGATCAGGGGGTTATCGGCCTCTGATTGGGATCTAAATTACGATATGTGTGAGTGAATGGATGTATGAAAGGGACCTTCCTATAAAACGGAAATGTCATGTATGTCGAGCAAAGTCGGACTTCCTCCCAATGGGGCTCAATAACATGAAATGTCCATCCCCCTCGCCTCTTGCCGTCTTCGACGGGCCTGGCACTCCTCCGGTCTACCAGTGTAGGCATAAGAAACAACAACAGAGAAGAACATAATAAAATATATTTAATTAGAGTGTAACAATGTGTTAAAGCATACACAGAACGACCTTCTTGTAGAATTTATCAACTTCATTTTAAAAGGTTCCTTGTCCACAAATTTAATAACTACATTCCCTTCCATAGTGTTTTGGGCTGTGGTTATATTTTCTCATTGTGTGTGTGTGTGTAACATAGGGGAGAATGGTGTACCTAAAGTACAGAAATATCAAGGGACAGTCACTGTAAAAAATAGATGAGAGGGGAATTTTGTTTGAACAAGTTGGTAACACTGGGCTAGGATACCGTGAGTTACTCATGTTGTTTAAAGGTAGCCACTTCAACAGATAACTCGTATTTTGCATTTTTCTATTTTTGCCCCTTTCTATTATGCCCTTTGTAAGATTTTGAAGCAGTTTTTCCACGATTTTTCATCATTCTTCAGTGTACTTTACAGACACATACGGTTTAGCAATGAAATCTACTGCCTTTAAAAAGTAAATTCATGCATTTTTGATCGTTTACTCAACTTCAACCCTGCCATATCGGCGATTGAATACAAAATGGTCTGGTGTTGTACTAAGGGACACTTTTGCCGGTCGTACCCATTGACGATACTCTGATGTCCTTACGTACAACAGCGGATCGTCAATGATCTGTTTCCAAGCGTTGACATTTTCAGAATCTAATATTATTTATAGGTTAAATGATATAGTATGTGCTTATGTAAAACACATATTTACTGATGAAATGATAAAAAACTTCAGTTTCCTGTTTCTTTTACCAGTGTTGTGTTAGGAAAAGGTTGTTTGCGTAATGTTGTTCACATTTTTTGATGCACTCAAAAGTGACTTGTTAAGGAATTACTAATTCTTTCGCTCCATTTTTTGTTAATAAAGAAGTCTGACATGATTGTGACCTTAAAAATTTTTTGTGATTTTGTAGTAAAATGTAAGTGTAAAGCTTTTAAGTAAAATCCAAGCCTTTTGATATTATTTCTGTATAAATATTTCATATTTTGTATATAATCTTAATTTTTGGAGAACAAAATTCTTCTTGGTTGTTCAATAAAGTTTTTGCTTCACATTCTGGGCCTGTCCTTACGTACAACACCCCCGTTCCTATTTCAGTGATGATGTCGTACCAAGGGACATTGGAAGAGGTTAACAATATTATATTTTTCATATCGATAGCCACCACTAAAATAAGAAATAAATAACAAAATACCTCTAGTTAAACATGAGTAGCAACAAATCCCTCTAACTTTGATAAAAAAAACATAGCAAATCTCTCTCTCTCTCTATATATATATCTATATCTATATCTATATATCTATCTATCTATCTCTCTCTCTCTCTATATATATATATATATATATATATATATTTGTTAGAAGTCGGGAGTTATAAGCGAAGAGGTAATTTTATCTTACAGGCGATTTGAGAGGAAAAGTGGAGGTGAGAGGTCAGTCATTCTGGGAGGTCCGAAGGTGAAAGGTGAAAGGGGATGGCAAGACATATGACCTAATGGACAAAAGAGACGAAAGGCTGAGAGGAAAGTGGGGTGTTCGGGGATTGATCTCTGGTGAGAATTGTATTCGAGTCTTTTTTAGTTATATATATATATATATATATATATATATATATATATATATATATATATATATATATATATATATATATATATATATATATATATATATATATATATATAAACTTATTTTCTGATTCTCAGAAAACACGTTTCTTCATTTGAGCGTCGATTACAGGTTTTACTGTTTGCTTAACAAAATTGTGAGCAATGAGGGAACAGAGCACTTCACATGGAATTGAGGGGGAGTGTTTCTAACCTCGCTTTGCTTTATTTACTTGAACTCGCATTCAGGCATGCGGTAAATGACGTTGTTTGTTGTCTTAAAAGCAGGATGCTCCCACGGGTCGTGGGACTTTTCCCGTTTACTTTACCCGTTAATTAACGTCGCACTGGAGCAACACAACGGGCTATTGATGACTGTTCGAGATCCATCCCCTAAGTCACTTCTCCATGTGTTATTTTATTTTTAACAAATCACAAGATAGGTAAATTATATTAAAAAAAAACTTTCGAGATAATGCATTGAAATGCGTAAGCCTCGTTAGTTCAACATATACATTTCTGTGAATAAACGTTTCCAGTCTCGAATATTAGCAAACTAAGAATAGCAACCGCTTGACCAATAAAAATTTAGATTCAATTTTGGCGCTAGGCTGCCACAAAAATCGAACCGAATATTAAAACAATTTAAGTAATTGGTGATTTTTAATTAACGTCGTACTAGAGCAACACATCGGGCTATCGACGACGATCCGTGATCCATTCCCTAAGGAAACGATCCGAGGACAACACCACGTAATTTTGAACCAAGGCCAGTTGACGAGGCAACACCTGAACTGGCACCCCACTCACCAAACTTCACACCAATGCAACGTGAGGACTTTCGGCCACGACAGATTTAATGTGCACCAGCCGCCTGTAGACCATACGCTTAAAAACTTCTATACACTGACCCGGATTCGAACCAGGAACCTTCTGATCCAGGTAATTTGGTAGTTTGATAATTTGTAATTAACGTCGTACTAGAGCAAATACAACGGGCTATTGACGACGGTCCGGGATCAATCCCTTAATGGAAAGATCCGAGGACAACACCTCGTAATTTCTATCACGGTCAGATGACGAAGCAACACCTGAGCTGGCACCCCACTCTCCAAACTTCCACATCAACCCAACGTGAGGACTTTCGGCCACGACAGATTTAATGTGCACCAGCCGGCCTCTCACCACACGCTTACAAACATCCATGCACTGATCCGGATTTGAACCAGGAACCTTCCGATCTAGCAATCTTAACAATTGTGAAAACAATGCAATGTATCACACATCAATTTATCACGTTGGGTTGGCGTGGAAGTTTGGAGAGTGGGGTGCCAGCTCAGGTGTTTCTTCGTCATCTGACCGTGGTTCTAAAATTACGAAGTACTGTCCTCGGATCTTTCCCTTAAGGGACTGATCCCGGACCGTCGTCAATAGCCCGTTGTGTTGCTCTAGTACGACGTTAACTAAAAATTACCAATTACCAATTACCACACATCAATTTAAATTCTTTATTTACTTTTATTATCTCTCTTTTTTAACAATATATAAATGATAAATATCAACAAATATAAATAAAATAAGAAAAATATATACGATAACTTTCACATTCTTGGCGGCCCTCCCACCAAAGTCGTCTTTTTGTGATTTGACTTTGGAAGAAAGTAAAATGCATCCTCAAATATTCTTATATAAATTGTAGTTGTGTGTATATTTAACAATTACATAGTTAATTTGCGTTGAAATGTTTAGAGAGAACTAGCTTCTACTACAAACTACAAACGAGTATACTACAAACGAGTAACTCAATAGAAAACGAGCCGACCAACCGGTATAGTGGTTAAGGTGTTAGCCTCTAGATCGGAAGGTTCCTGGTTCGAATCCGGGTTCGGGCATGGATGTTTGTAAGCGTATGGTGTAGAGGCGGCTGGTGCACCTTAAATCTGTCGTGGCCGAAAGTCCTCACGTTGGGTTGGCGTGGAAGTTTGGAGAGTGGGGTGCCAGCTCAGGTGTTGCTTCGTCATCTGACCGTGGTTCAAAATTACGAGGTGTTGTCCTCGGATCTTTCCCTTAAGGGACTGATCCCGGACCGTCGTCAATAGCCCGTTGTGTTGCTCTAGTACGACGTTAACTGAAAATTACCATTACAATAGAAAACGAATGTGTTCCTCATCAACAATTTTTATTATTTATCGTTCCATATTATAGAGTTAAAGAGTAATTTGTAATACATTCATCAGTATATACAGTTAACCAATTATTAGAATATTTTCAATTTGGTAATATGGTAATTTTTTAATTAGCGTCGTACTAGAGCAACACAACGGGCTATTGACGACGGTTCGGGATCAATCCCTTAAGGGAAAGATCCGAGGACACCTCGTAATTTTGAACCACGGTCAGATGACGAAGTAACACCTGAGCTGGACATTCACATAGGAAAATTAAATAATAAATAGGTAGGTAGTTATTTTAATTTACGTTGTATTTGAGCAACACAACGGGCTATTGATGACGGTCCGGGATCAATCCCAACGGCAGAGATACGAATAATAAATAGTAACACAACCATCGACCTTCTAAGAAATAGACTGATAGAAAATAAATCACAGAAAGTCTGCATCTACCCGATGCTGGGTGCTTATTGCAATCAAACGAAATAAACATAAATTTATTAATGCAAGATAAAACTACAGAAATCCACATACCGTGCAACAATCTGAAATCGAGATTTTCACTTAACGTATTTATACAAGTCAATCCGAAAGATGACGTCACTTTGGAAGGGCCGCTTATAAGTCAGTTACATTTTCAAGATTGCTTCACTTCTAAGAAACAGACAGTAAGTGCATGAGACCTTCTTATAACACGGTACTAAAATTGCGACGACCCTCGTATAACACGATAATAGTTTCTGTTTAACACGGTTTATAATTTTTACCTATTGTTGGTCAATTGGACGGTTAAATAGACACCCGTTAGATTTTTTCACCTGTTTGTCTGTCTTGTTTGTCCTATTCTGTCTGTTTTATCCGTTCTATTCTGTCTGTTCAGTCAGTCTTGTCTGTCTTGTCTGTCTTATTCTGTCTGTTCTATCCGTTCTGTTCTATTCTGTCTGTTCTATCCGTTCTGTTCTATACCGTCTGTATTTATGTTCTGTCTGTATTTATGTTCTGTCTATTCTGTCTGTCTTATTCTGTCTGTATGTATGTTCTGTCTGTGCTGTCTGTCTTATTCTGTTTGGTCTGTCTTATTCAATCTGTTCTATCCGTTCTGCTCTATTCTGTCTGTCTATTCTGTCTGTATGTTCTGTCTGGTCTGTCTGTTCGTCTGTATGTTCTGTCTGGTTTGTCTGTTAGTCTGTATGGTCTGTCTATTCTGTCTGTTCATCTGTCTGGCCTGTCTGGCCTGTCTGTTTGTCTGTCTTTTTTGTTCGTCTGTTTGTCTGTCTTTTTTGTTCGTCTGTTTGTCTGTCTTTTTTGTCTGTCTGTCTTGTCTGGTCTGTCTTTTCATCTGTCTGTCTGTCTGTCTTGTGTGTGCCCTATACACGTCCACACGTTTTAATACACAGATAAAATGTTTTTAAAACTTATATGAATTTAATATTATTATTTAATGATCCCCTATGTAACTTTATTTAAAATACAAATAATTATGTTAATTTTTTCTATGTTTTAGTACTCCGTTTAACACGGTTTTAGTTTCCTTGTTACACGGAACGCAATCTCTACTTTTATATAATTCCTAAGTTTCGTTTAACACGGTTTCTATACAACAAGAACTATCATTAGCACGGTTTCCATTTTACACGGTACCAAATATACAAAATTGTACAACCCCCATGTTTCGTATAGCACGGTTTCCTTATAACACGGTACCATTTGACCGTGTTATAAGAGGGTCACCTGTACGCTCAACGTCACGTTATTTCTAACGCAGAATGACGGGATTTCAATAATCAATTGGTTCAGTGGTATTTTTCGATGTTAGTTTGACAAATACAAAAAAGAAGATTGGAGAGAATCTTCAGTTAGATTAAAGTTTAATTATTATATCACACTATTTAGGTAGAGAAAACGATTACATGTTAATGTAAATCGAAACATTAATCGAATCAATTAAATTAAGAACGTTTAGGTTCTTGTCGAATTCACAAATCAAGATTCTAACTTCCAACTGACAAAGCCGACCAACCGGTATAGTGGTTAAGGTGTTAGCCTCTAGATAGGAAGGTTCCTGGTTCGAATCCGGGTTCGGGCATGGATGTTTGTAAACGTATGGTGTAGAGGCGGCTGGTGCACCTCAAATCTGTCGTGGCCGAAAGTCCTCACGTTGGGTTGGCGTGGAAGTTTGGAGAGTGGGGTGCCAGCTCAGGTGTTGCTTCGTCATCTGACCGTGGTTCAAAATTACGAGGTGTTGTCCTCGGATCTTTCCCTTAAGGGACTGATCCCGGACCGTCGTCAATAGCCCGTTGTGTTGCTCTAGTACGACGTTAACTAAAAAATTACCAATTACCAACTGACAAAAGCTGTAGGTGTGGGAGAGGTGGGAAGGCGTCCGATCTACCAATCTTAACAATTGTGAAAACAATGCAATGTATCACACATCAATTTAAATTCTTTATTTACTTTTATTATCTCTCTTTTTTAACAATATATAAATGATAAATATCAACAAATATAAATAAAATAAGAAAAATATAAACGATAACTTTCATATTCTTGGCGGCCCTCCCACCAAAGTCGTCATCTGATAGTGGTTCGAAATTATGTGTAGTTGTCCTCGATCCTTCCCTTTGGGTTTGATCCCGAAGCGTCCTCAAAAGTCCGAAAAAAAAAAGATGTCAGCGATGCCAGCGCCATCTAAGATTAAAATAATTTCCACAATTTCTGCCGATCGCTTGGTTTAAAGATCTGTTACGTGGTTGTGAAAAAAAGCATGTATCCTAATGTCGGACCACTCATTGACTGGTCAAAGTAATTATTCAACATGATTGAAAACATAATTGATACCTAAGTACAGTAAAACCCCGATTATCCGAGTTTCCGCTTTAACCGACCTATCAAATATTTCTAGGACTTTTTTTTTTTGGTTCAACACATTTACCATTTTTAAAACTACCGAAAACAATTCTGAACTTGATCTCACAAACACTCATAAAAACGTAATCCGTGACTGGATAAACGCTGACGAACAAGAGATTACAGATAAAAATGATCGTCAGTAAGGAAAATGAATCTAGCGATGATGAAGAAAAGACAGTGACGATGAAAATCGACATATGAAAATTTCCCATACAGATGGACTAAAAACTATCGAACGTGATATTGAATGTATAGAACAAGAAGAAGCTACACCAACAATCCTGTTATCCTTAAAAAATGGCGAACCATTGCTGCAGAAAAACGCCAAAATAACGTAAAACAAAAAACAATCAAGGACTTTTTTAAGTACGAACTCTTTAATTATAGTAACAATATAAATTGTACGTTGTGTATCTATATAACTTTTGTATATGTTAAAATATACATTTAAACCTACACGATTCATTTCATTTAAACTTTTCGCTTGAACCGAATTTTTTGGTTATCCGTGTTAGTCTTGGTCCACATTAACTCAAATAATCGGGACTCTACTGTGTATTCCAAGTGGTTTGGAAAGATATCTCGTACAAGATCTGATCGATTTTGCCTGATGACAAGATAACTCATCCATCGAGATCTGGTCAGTTTTGGTAATTAATAGATGATCGTCAAAACATACTTATCGTATTAATCTAAGGCGAAAAAAAGTTTAAGTAGGTGAAAAACAAAATGGGTACCTTCCAAGAACTAGTGACAGTTTGGAACAGGTGTTTTCCATCAGAGGCTGCCCACTACTGGGTGGTTTTCAACGCGAAGATCAACCACCTTGTAGTGTTAACACTTGGAAGCAAAATAAAATCCGTCCAATTCATTGAAACACCTTTGAAAACTTACCGCATCCCGCTCTAAAATATGAATCAACAATTCAGCAATAAACGCACACCTTCCCCTCATTTGAAAACTGTCAAATTGAAAGCCCATCACCGGGCGTAACGGGTGAATATACGTGCCTTAAAATTTTTAAGTCGCTCGTCTAATCATTTCAAGATGTCTTGATCCTAGGCGCCGTTAATCAGGTTCTTTCCACCGATATTATTGATCGGCGAAGTGACGATTCGGCAGCCTCGAGTCGAGAAGGCTGCACGAAAATTGACTTTCGTCTGTGTCCTCATCTCGGGCACACTCGTGTTCTGCCACCGACCGAGTGTTCTGGAGAGATCACTCAAGGATTCCAGGTAAATGGATCATTAAGTAAATGCTAATGAGATCCGAGGCTTTGGATCTGTCTTTCGAAACGGCCAATTAGTGGATCATTTCACGATCTCGCTTTTTTGAAAGAAGAATGGGAAGTCGAGGCGCATGCTGCTGTCTGTTCGCTGGGGGATTGTTCTGAGTTGAGGTTGGATACCTACTCGGTGGGACGCGTTCCCCTCAAGGGTTCGCATTTACATTCCAAGGCTCCCTTCTTAATGGCATGTCTTTTAATTCATGGATTGGTTTTGGGATTTTATGATGGAAGGTCCAAAATAGGATAAAGTATGTTAGGAGGTAGATGATAGAATTTAAGTTATACTTCCTTCTTAATGGCGTGTCTTTTAATTCATGGATTGGATTTGGGATTTTATGACGCAAGGTGCAAAATAGGACAAAATGTGCTAGACGATAGATTATAAAATAGGATTTATACCTCCTAAATGGCATGTCCTTTAATTTATGGATTGGTTTTTGGATTTTATGACGTAAAGTCCAAAATAGGACTAAATGGACTAGACGCTAGATTATAATACTAAAGTGACATTCATTCTTAATGGTGTGTCTTTTAATTCATGGATTGGATTTTATAATGGGTCCAAAATAGGATAAAGTGTGCCAGAAGGTAGATTATACAATTGAACTCTTACCTCCTTAATGGCATGTCCTTTAATTTACGGATTGGTTTTTGGATTTAATGACGTAAAGCCCAAAAAAAGACAAAATGGGCCAGATTCTAGATTATAAAACTTAAGTTATATTCCCTTCTTAATGGCGTGTATTTTAATTTAAGCATTTAATGACGCAAGGTTGTCTAAAATAGGACAAAATGTGTCAGACACAATATTATGAAATTTAAGGAATACTACCTTCTTAATGACGTTTCTTTTAACTGATGGATTGTTTTATGGATTTTATGACGCATGGTCCAAAATGTACCAAATGGTAGATTATAAAATTATTTGATAGATATCAGCGTAAAGGATAAGAATATTCGAATATCATATTTATTTCCCTTTACAAGAAGTTCGAAAAAGTAGACTGTGCTTATGTTGAATGAAAAATGAAAATCAAACGATATTTGAAAAACAATATTGTATATAGAATTGAATCAACAAATTTGAATGACATGCATAAGCATTTAAAAAAAAAATAAAAAAGAGTAGCTGAGATTTAAAATACCAATAGAACGTAGAATTTAATCAGCGCAAATTTAATTTGCATGCCTAAGAAATTTGAAAAATATTGAAAAAGAATTAGATAAGATTTAAAAAAGAATAAGATCAGATTTAGTAGTGATTTTATCCCACTCATATCTTGCAGATTTAGAATTGTACTTTAGAATCTGAGCCGATTGTGATTGAATGGACAGACTTTTAGAATGTAACGGATAGTTAGAGGAATTGAGCATTATTGACCTAAAGAGTGACTATCTTCAAACAAAACATTACTATTTTGTAATTTATGCAATGTCACAAGCAATAAATGAATAAAAGTGTTGTAACAATAAACCGTTTTGACCTGCTGCATGAAAGTTGTGAATTTATTAAAATGAAGTATCAGTATTTAATATCTTCAACATTGTTTTAAATCGGTCTTACTCTTCTCGCTATGTTAGATATCATTACGCACTTGCGTTAATCTTTTACAAGTTTCTTTGTATGCATTTAGTTCTAATAACAGTGTTCAGATGTTATGGAATTGTCTCTGGTTTTAATACACTCTATAACAAAAAAATCGACACACCAAGAAGGAGTTGTCCGATGGAGACAAAAATTGGTGGATAGGAAAATTATGTACAGAATAGAAAATGATTAAAATTTCCGAACAATTAGATGATTTATTTCAGAGTTACAGTAACAAGCTCAATAAGGTGTTGACCCGCCTCTAGCCTGGATGCAAGCTGCCACACGGCGTGGCATAGACCGATAAAACTCCCGGATGGTCTCATGCGGTATTTCTTACCAAATATGCTCCAAATGTCGGACTACGTCATCAACATTCCCTACCGGATGCAGTCGCCTTCCCATCATATCCCAGACATGCTCGATGGGGGAGAGATCTGGTGATCTGGCTGGCCAAGGAAGTATTTGACAAGCTTGAAGACAGTTCATAGCAACACGTGCCGTATGTGGTCTGGCATTGTCTTGTTGAAAAATAAGTCCAGGGTACTGCGAAAGGAACGGTAGCAAAACAGGTCTCAGAATGTCGTGAACGTATCGCTGTGCAGTAATTGTACCTCTAATGACTACCAAAGGGGTCCGGCTATCAAGGGAAATGGCAGCCCAGACCATAACTATTTGTTGAGGGCCCGTGTGGCGCGCAATAGTGAAAGCAGGATCGGCACTCTGCCCTGGGCGTCTCCAAACACGTCTTCGATGATCGTCAGGACACAGTTGGAAGCGTGATTCGTCGCTAAAGACTATACGTCCCCAGTCAGCATCATTCCATCCTGATCGAGCCAAGCACCACTGTAATCTGGCTCGACAGTGTGCAGGCGTGAGTGGAAGGTGACGTAACGGTCGGTACGAGCGTAGATTTCGCTCTCTCAGCCGTCTGTGAATGGTCATGGTGGACACTCGTGTGTGGGTCGCATGACTGATGGTTGATAGCGATGAATCAGGCGCTGTGACAGCTGATCTGACAATCACTCTGTCCTAGCGATCTGTTGTGGCCCTACGTCGACCACTACCATCATGACGCTGAAATCTGCCATTGTCCACCCACTCTTGCCAGTATCCTCTAATCGCCGCATCGCTTCGACTCACATGACGAGCGATTCTCCGATTTGCCCAACCTGCCTCTTTCAATCCAATGATACGACCTCTTTCATACTCTGAAAGTTGCTCGTAATGAGCTCGAATCCTGCGGCGAGGCATTTTTTCAGTCGTTGAAAGGTATCCTAAATCGCAATGCAGCAGAAATTTTTAACACCTGTTCAAGAACAACTCCTTATATACATCTGCTGGATGCGCAGTTCCGATGAGCTGGAGATCGCACTATTCATTCATTGGACACCAAATTTTAATCATTTGCATATTTGGTCAAAACATTTTTGCATACGAAATTTCAAAGCAATCGGATGATTCCTTCTTGGTGCGTCGATTTTTTTGTTATAGAGTGTATTATACCTCCTGACTTTATATAAAAATTGTCACGCTCTACAGCAGTAACAAAGCAATAAAAAATGAATTGCCTAATCGTAATTTTGAACCACGGTCAGATGACGAGGTCAACACACGAGATGTCACCCTACTCTAAGAACTTCTACACCATACCAACGTGAGGAAATTTGAGGTATAACGTGCACCTCAACATGAGGGTCATTGGTTGAATCTAGTTTCGAACTCACAACCCTTAAGTTCCTAATGTGGGATGTGGCACATTCATAACCAAGGTAATATAGTTGACACTTATTTAAGATACAATAAAAGACACATTATTTAAAGAAACGCGTTTTTTAATTGAATGAGGTCAAGGGCCCTTACGAAATGTAAGACGTACAGTTCGAACTATTTATCAGTATAGTGAAACTTCGATTAACTGGCACTCTTTTAACCGTCAGTATTTATTAAAAAGTTATTTGTTCGTACACACAGAAAGTGACAGACTAAAATTTGAATATGTATGTACCTCTGTAACTGTACTGTACTTAATTTAAATTGGAAATTGTTTGTTTCTGTAAAAAAAACTACATGTATTCGTATGTACAGTTTATATCCAGTTAGTAAAAGAGTTTTTTTTAATCATTCGTTCATATGCAATGGATGGGGTGGGTTATTGTTAAAGGTTTTTCTGCAATCAGTCTATTAGATTAACCATCGTGGTCCCGGTCTCGATCCTGAATCGAAGTTTCACAGTAAATAAGTTAGCTGACTGAATTTCAATAGAAACGCTTCTATTTAAAATCAGTCTTCTTAGAATCCTTACTAATTCCAAACAAGATTGAAAAAGACAGAATGCCGTTTATCAGTTTCATGTTAATATATATGTGAGTATTGATTAACCCCCCTCGCATTTAGGGAAGAAGGGGGCTAGTGTGGACAGCTTGAATAATTCTGGTATTTTCGTCAGTCAATATCTCTCTGCAAGTTTTTGAAGAATAGCAACACTGATATAAACTTCCATGTGCAGTTGCATGACGACACACTTGATAGCTCAGTAGCAATTTATGAAACTAGGTTTTCATGGTGGAAAAGTACTTGATTTGTTTTCTAATTACTAAATTAGACTATTTTATTTCAATATTTTAAGAAAAAAGGTGACAGTATGTAATAAATATATATATTCAATAGCTATTTTGATATTAATTTTTGTTCTCAATGGTTTAAATTAACCAGTAAGAGGCCTAAATAAACAAATTTCTCCATGGGGCTAGTGTGGACACATGGTGGTGGGGCTAATGTGGACATTTCCACATCAGCCCCATTTCGCTTTCAGTGGTAAAAACATGGGTTAAATATTACATTTTAGGCTATTTATTTATTAAATAAGATTATGTCAAAAATTCAATTCACAAATAATACTATTTTTTACTTTTTAGGCATTTTTGTATTAAATTAAATTGATTTTTGTGAAATGGTATATAAATTTACAAGGAATTGTATCGTTTTTACACACAAAGCAGCTTTTCTAATATGCAGATTAAATATTTCTTTTCCCAGGTGTAAAGGACATATCGCAAATCTCAAGAAATGAAATTGTAGCTGAATAACCATCACCAGATGTTGCCGGTAGCACAATTCGCACTGCATTTAATTTGACATGCAATGTTAATTTTTCTAACTACATTGAAATATAGAAATATAATTCCATTTTTCTACCTTAAAATCACTTTCTCACTAAATAAAACTTAAAAATAGCTTTCTATTGTGTTGATTTTTCTTTGAAGTAGATCTATAATGGAGTAGAGTTTCTAATAACAAATATATTGGGCTTAACATGAATTAAATATGCTTTAATAAGATTAAAATTTATAAGGAACTATACTGTTTACGTTAAAATTGGTTTCATTATGGTTTTACGCACTTTCATGGGTTGTATTACATTGTGTAATCAGTATTCTAAGTTATCCACACTAGCCATATGACATTGGGCTAGTGTGGACAAAAACAACTTTTATATTTAAACCAAAGATTATTAAAAAATTACATTGCCAAATACTTTAGTATATAAACCAAAATATAAGTAAATGAGTATATTATTGTAAAAAAAAAATAGATGTGTAAAAAATGTTATGTAATATACTTTTTAGCCCCTTTCACCCCTAGATCTGTTTCCGAAAATATAACATGATAAAGACTGAAAGAATGTAACTATTTCTAGGTAAGTCACATAATTCAATTACATAGAAGTTAGCGTTCAGTACTATTTGAAATAAGCAAGTTGTTAAAGGAGATAAGAAACACTTGATAGTAGCCAGACTCAAACTTGAAATTCATTTGCCAACCTTTTATCCTTCTAAATTTTTATTTGCTTCTACCACTCAACACCCCTGTGATTTGGAAGAGAAGGATACATATAACAAGTGTAGTGCGCTTTAAGAATGAATGTTATGATACTTTTGATGTAGAAGCTTCGATTAAACAGTAAAACAAGTCTATAAAATTGTCAAATGTTCAAAAGTGCAGTCTATTGCTACGCGAGATGTTTCTTCAATTGGGGTGAATTTTGTCACCATTGAAAAAAATGAACTTATCAGTGTAATAGTATATGTAGCCGTGCAACGAACTTCCATCATTAAATATTTTTTGGTTGACAAAGTTGCAGTGAACTTCACACGTCCTGCTAAATTGGTGACTGACTGTCATGATTATGAACAATGGCACTTTCAAAAATAACACACCAGATGGCGCTTCTGAGAAATACCAGATGGCGCTCGCCTCAATCGGCGCACATTTCGATAAAAGGTCCACGATGCCAATGCGATCAATATCAGAAGCCCTGTGATAATAGACACTGCTTCTATTCTTATCACGGCTTCCTTTCAGTAGTATTTTGCATAGCAGTGTAACCATTCTACATCAGGAAGTACACTTTGGTTGACAAAACTTCACTGTCTTGACAAAAAAAAATTGTTCAGTGGAAGTGGCTTTTACATCACAAGGAAAATATGCGAACTTCACGGTGTTAATGAGGTCATGGAGAACCTGGCACCTAAGGGGCCTCAATCTCCAGTATTGATAGTATAGTACTTGATAAATAGGACTGCCTTGGTATTTGGTAATCCTATTAAATTGGTAAATAAGAAAATAACTAATTTTTAAAACATCATAAAAAAAAATATTGACTTTCTTCTTCATTTTTTAAAAGTTTATTGAGGGTTTTTGTTCTGTCACTAAGTCTAGCCCAAAGTAAGTTTGTTTAGTTGAAATCTTAAAAGAAAAAATAATAAAACAAAAAAAAAAGGAAGTGTTTCTCACGATAGATGGTAGTAATTGTAGGAATGGTAGAATTGGGGGAGTTGCAGAATTTCAGTTTCGAAGAAGAGTTTGCGAGGTCTTGTTTTATTTTGGAGGAGCGAGGGATCATAAATTTCAATTTCTTTTACCGCAGGTATGCATTTCTTTCAATTACATACGTGGTTCTGAAATATACTGTATTTGTGTATTGACGAATGGCAACAAACGGATATAAATAACATTAAACCAACTATTAGGGAATTTTGCTGCTACGTTTAAATATTGTTCGTGTTTGCATATTCCAAATAGCTCCCAAACATTCAACAAATCACGTGTATATTATGAATACATAGCATACTTACAACCTGATCAAAGATATTCGATTTGCATGTATTTATATATATATAGCTTCTTCACTAAATAGAAGCATAAACCTAAATCTCTTTTCCCTAACGGCACAAATAATATAGAATGCGATACCGATTGATCTAGCTGAAATCCAATAATAAAGTCATTCAAACAATTCTTGATACGAACTGTTTTGAATTACAAGAACACAAATTCTTAAGTCTAACAAAGATAACTGATTAGTAGGGCAACTTTTTGCAACAAATGCAACTTTTTTCACACGTTCTACGCTGAATGTAAAGTGTTAAAACCAAAATTTCTCCTGTATGGGGTGCATTTTAAGTGAGTTATAACTGCAACATAAATACAACTTTATCCATAAATGCAACTTTTTGAAAAAATGGAACCACATGCAACTATTTAAAATTTAGCTCAAAATTAAATAGGTAACTATTTAATTTTGCAAATTTAGCACAAAATTAAATAGGCAACTATATAATAACTATTTTGCAGGGTAATATTTCCAAATATATATATATATATATATATATATATATATATATATTATAATTTCAAGAACACAATAATTTCTAAAAAAATGTAACAAAAGTCTTAAAAAATAATAAAAAATGAAGAAATGTTGGTGGATCAGGGCGTCATCAGGGAGGAGCCTGACCCAAACAACATAAAATGGTGTTTTCTACATATGAGCAGCATTAGGCTGAAAAAATTGCTCATACACTCCCCCAAACACCACCAAAAATCAAGTAAAACAAAAACAGAACAAAATACCAAAACATAGCAGGAATAGAACGAAATGAAACCCGAAGCCGCAGCTGGGATATCATCAACAACAAGCCTAAAAATTGCCACCAAATGCCATCAATTACACAGTCTAACTTATATGCTAACATCATACCTCCGATGCAACAAGTCCAAAAATAATAATAATAATATGAAAATCCCCAGCCCCTTATCAAAAATATATTCATAAAAAGTAAAAAAATAATATAAATAAAATTGAAAAGTAATTCCCATGGCTCTGGGTAAATTACGAAAAATAATTATTCATGTGTTGTGTAGGTGTTGATATTAATAAATCTTTCAAAAATATTTTTAAAGAATGAAAACGGGTATTTGTTATTGAGAAGTGTGTTTTTTAGATATTTACATTGTAATAAAAAGTTAGCATCAGAATTACAAATTTTTTTGAAACGTACCAATTGACCAGCTATCGTGTTGTAGTATATTCTTTTAGAGATATTGGAGTCCCAAAATATTAATTTATTGACTGTAAATTTAAAATCGCTTCGTTTATCATATACATTAATGTCAACTTTGCCGGATGAAACAGAAATTTTTATGTCTAGAAAATCAGTATTATTGTTATCCAGATTGGTTTTAATTAAAGAAAGTTCGTCTGGATAGATGGATTTCCAAATATTAGCAAAGTTGCTATTATTAAAAACAATTAAATCATCAATAAATCTAAAAGCAGTATTTATCTGAAGGCAAAAGTTTTTTTCAAAATAATGAAGAAATAAATTAGCAAGAATGGAAGAAAAATTGGAACCTTGGGGAATACCCTTAACTTGAATGTAAATATGCTCACCATTAAATATAAAATTATTGAAAATACAATAATTAACCAAAAATTCCCATTCCTCAAAATCCAGATCAATTAAGTTATTAAAATCATGATAGTAATAGTTCAAAACATCTCTCAATTTGTCCAGGGGTATGCTGGTAAAAAGGTCTTTAAAATCATAGGTCTGAATATCATTAATAATATTTTTATCCAAAAATTTCAAAACCTTGTTATTATCACATATAATCCATGTAAAGCCTTCATCAAAAATGGCAGCAAGAATAATTTTTAAATATTTAAATAGTAGCAAGCCAGGTTTAATCATATAAGAGTTATTACCACAGGTGATGTAACGGAATTTAATAGGATTTTTGTGAAATTTAGGAATAACGGTAATATAAGGTAAAATTATGTGTTGATTGGAAATTTTAACTCTTTTATTTGAAGAAATGATTTTTTTAATAATGGTATTATAAGTAGATTTACAGAATTTATATGTATCTGAATTCTTAAGTTCAGCATCAAGTAAATTTAAATAAAGTTTTTTACATATGAAAGCATAGTTACCTGAGGCTTTATCAACTGTAGTAATGATAAATTTATTTTGAATATCCTTAATGGCTGTGTTTATTGTCTTGTAATTACCGGTATTGTCAAAAATAGATTGAATATTATTATTAATAAAATCTTTAAAATGATCATATAATTTCCATTTCCATTCTGTAAACAAACATAAAGGGACTTTAAATTTAGAAGAGGTCATAAAACAGAAATTATCAATGTCTTCCAGAAAGCTTTTAAGTATACTATTTCTATTAAAATTATAAATGGGCCTAAATTTAGTACCTTTATACATAACATCTCTTAATTGGTCATTTTCAACAATACCAAGATCACCAGTCACTATGTGTCCTAAGTCTTCATTTAAATAGGGTCTGAAATTTATGTTGTCGCACAAGCATACAACTGTATCTCTATATAAATCAATCTTACTGCAAAATTGATTGTAATTAAAAATTTTTCTCCCCAATGGTAAATCATATTTAAAGCATTTTTTTATGTTAAGAAATTTTAAAGGAAAAATATTCTGTAGGTTATTCACAATTCTGTTAAAGTTGAATTTATCGAAAATAATATGTTTAAAACTTATCTTCATATAAATTGGATTATCTTTACTACTAGTTTTTTTCTTATTAATTTTAGAAAGTCTAGCTTTATAAAGATCATGGAGTAAAAGTAAAAAATGAGGATTGAGAGAGTCAATGTTTGTAAGTAAATTCTTAAACTTAAGACACGTACCGTCATTCAAAGAAAATATGAATTTTTTTAAGGGTTTAAAATTAAAAGTTTCTATAAAGTGTTTTTCAATAAGTTTCAGGTTTTTTATAAAATTATTAAACTGGTGAATATTATCAGAAGTGTTAAGTTTTTTATTTTCACCGCTTCCTCTACATCCTCTCTTTGTTTTCTCTTTTGACGTATGGAATAAAGCAAAAGTATTGCAGTTATCAACATTAACCTGTGTATTTTGAAATAGATCATTCAAACCATAAGGAGCAAGTGTTTTAAATTTTAAAATGTTAATGTTTTCTTTAGCCAGTCTCAATTTTTTATCTTTGACAATATCAAGTATAGTAATTTGTGCATTGCTAAAACCATGTAAAGAAAAATGATGGAATTCCAGGTTAAAAGTGGAGTTGGAGTTATAATTTTTAATATTGGAACGGTGAAGGTTAATGCGTAAGTTCAACGAGTTACTGGTTTGACCAACATAACCCATACCACAGAGGCTGCATCTTAGAAGGTAAATGACATTAGAGGCTTTACAGGCTGGCGAAGTTGAGCTGTCGATAATATATATATATATATAATATTATATATATATATATATATATATATATATATATATATTATATATATATATATATTATATATATATATATATTATATATATATATATTATATATATATATATATATATATATATATATATATATATATATATATATATATATATATATATATATATATATTATATATATATATATTATATATATATATATATATATTATATATATATATATATATATATATATATATATATATATATATATATATATATATATATATATATATATATATATATATATATATATATATATATATATATATATATATATATATTATATATATATATATACATATATATATATACATATATATATATACATATATATATATACATATACATACATACATAAAACCATGCAGATGATTGGAACACAAAACTTCTTTCACCCAGAGCTGTCAAAACGTAAGCAGTAAGCTGTAAATCAAAAGCAGCTACGAACGTTTGATTCGTCTCGTAGAAAAATAGGAATCGAAAGCGTACAACATCGAGGCAGCGAATGAAGATAGCAGATCGAAGGATTTTATAGAAGTTCCTTGCAACCTTATAGCGTATCTTAAAAAAACGATTGGACAAAAATAATGCCCTGACAGTTATTGCTACACTTTACACAGACGATATTCTTCCAAGTGATGAATTCCAGGCAACATTACTCTCTGTTGAGTGCAGCTTTTCAATTTTAAAGAAATTACTGGCCAAGGATCAGCCATTCAAAGATGTCAATGCTGCTTTTGAATGCCATTAAAATTATCAATGCATTCTGATTTTTTCCCCTTTTTTATGATTAATTTATTTTATATTTTAGTTTATCAAAAATAAAAGCAACTTTATTCCCTTGAATGCAACTTTAGGGAATGATGAATGCAACTTTTCCCATTTTTACTGCAGCAAAAAAGTTGCCTTACTGATTAGATCTGCATGTGCGCAATATTGCTAAAATCTAAAAAAAAGAACTCAACACTCCAATGAGATTATCTAGCAGTCTGATTACAGTATTCTAGAGGCTTAAAACCAGAGTAAAGAAAAAAATATGATGTAGCGCGCATGAAATTAAATTTACGTGTTAAAAAAATACTGAATCACTTTAAGAATGAGTTGTGGTTGAAGTGGGATTTCCGAATCAAATTGTGGCAACTGGACTTTTTTTACGCCTTTTATTAGAACTACGAATTAACCCAAGTAAGAAGTACCAATAATATTTATTATATTTTTAACTAATTGTATTTCATTTAGAGATACGTAATGTACATATCGATGCTTATTATCATTTGAAACAGATTTAAATACGATGTGAAGTGAAGTTCGAGCACCAACAGCAGTTGAAGCAGCAGCTTCAACTCATATGCTATGCGTGGGTCTGCTAGTTTTAAAGAAATCATTTGCATCAAACATTTAAAATAGATGTGATATACCCCGGAGAAAGAATGATGCAAGTTTAATTAATTTATTTCAACAGAAAACGTAAACCAACAATACCGTTCATGATTAGTATTAATTGCAACATGTGAGCAACTTTGATGGTAATGAATATGGGCTAATGACGGTATATTTGTTTTTATTTGAAATATAGTCACACATGCAGGTGTATTTTTGAATATTCCCACCCAATTTGGCAGTTGCGTAGTTGGTCTTGTAAAATTTGGAATGAAATGTTCAACACAAGAAGTCCACTTTCTTTTCAAAAAAAACATTTATTACTAAATTTTTTATTTTATCATTTTACAACTTACAGAAATTTTTATTCACGCTCAGTTATGTACATAACAATCGAGCAGATTAGATTAACAGAGACACGTCGTTGTTCCAGTCGAATTCAACAAACGATTTCTTATACAATCATTCCAAACAGCTCTTGCGTCGTTGTTGCACCAATGAGGTAAGTTTCCACATCAAAATCTGAGTCACAACTAACACTTGCGTCGTTCTTCCAAAGTGAGATGGGAAGCAGGTGAAATTAGAACAATGAACGCAGCTGATCTGAGTGTAGCTTCAGTTCTTTCCTTGTTCCATTGGAAGGCTGAATCATGTTAAAAGACAATTGACGCATTTAAGTCAAAGTACCCATGTTTTGAACTTGAGTCAGTGTTCTTCTGAAACAGAGCGAAATGAAAGCCGTTTCGTAAAGATACGACATTTTAGTCGATAATATCGATGGAAGGTAATTTGGGTTTTTATGGCGCAAGGCATAATATCGATGGATTCATTCAATTCGAAATGAAATCGACAATTTTTGTTTTATCGTCTTCCAGGAAATTGAATTCCTAAATTCATTTCCTACTCTTATAAGTTTAAGACGTCAATTTCAGTAATAGTGTATAGGTAGGTATATAAGACAGATAAGTATTTTAGTTAGGTATATAAGATAGGTATATAAAAAAAGGTATACAAGATAGGTATATAAGTATTTTTGTATATAAAGAGAAAAATATATAAGATAGGTAGGTTATAAGTAGGTAGGTATGTGTATAAGGTAGATATATAAGATACGTAGGTATATAATTTTTTTTATCCAACGCCCAGCTCAAGGCCTTTTGGCCATACGCTGTCTTGCCGTCCAATATACAGAAGAAAGTCCTTGGGGAGAAGTAACCCTGATGTCTATGTCCTGTAAATTAGAGCACTCCGCAAGGTGTTGTCTGTTCATAAGACCATCACAACAAAGCGGACAGATCGGGGAGGTAAATACACAGAAAAATTAGAAGATTTGCAAGTACAATTTGTTGCAGTGAAAAAAAAGTCTTTATTATTTTTTTCTTTTTTAAAAATTATTCCTATGTAGGTGCTGTTGGAAATAGTCATGTCCGGTTAACAAGCGAAAACAGGCCACTACCATCCCTCTTGGTAGATCAGTAGGGATTCTTCCCTTATTACTCAATAGGCAATCCCAACTCCTTCCCTGTAAATCCCTCTGATACTGCAGTTTTCTTTGGTTGGTATATAAGTAGGTAGGTATGTGTATTAGGTAGATATATAAGAGGTAGGTATATTAGCTAGGTATGTGTGTATAAGGAAAACATGCATATAAGGTAATTGGATAGGTAGATAAGGTAAGCAGGTAGGTATATTAAGTAGGTAGTTAATTTGGATTTTGTGGTGATAGAGATTCATTCAATCCCAAATGAACTGGACAATTTTTGACTAAACATCTTCTAGATAATTGAATTCATAAAATCATATTTCCTATTTTTTTCGGTTAAAACTTCAATTTCAGCGATATTTTAACAAAAAAAATCTAACTTTAATTTTACAGTACAAAGTCCCAAATCCGGAATTGTCCAAAATCCGAACGCTTTGTTAACCGGCATTTTTTTTCTCATTTTTTTTACATCTTTCCGACAAATTTTAAAGAACAAGGAGTTAAACCTGGACCTAATTGATGACACAACGCAAAATAACAGACTTGTTCAGAGTAAATACCACACATAAAAATGAGAAGATTTGCAAGTAAAATTTGTTGCAGTGTATAAAAATTTTTTTTTTCCTTTTTTAAAAATTAATCCTATTTATATATCTGCTATTTTACTATCGCAATCGCAAAATTCGCGCGGGGGGAGATTGTATTAAAGTTTTTTTTTGACAAAAAATGCACATAATCCGGAATTGAGAATAGCCGAGATCCGGAGGATTCCGGATTTGGTACTTTGTACTGTATTAATTCAAGATTTTTTTTCAATCTAAACTCCTTTTAGAATGAATAAGATTGCATATTTCCAAAACCAAATGTAAAACATATTTCAGGTATCCCCGATCGCACCATAAAACTATACTCTTTCCACCATCCTGTTGACTGTGAAGCAAACATGATTCGCCTTTTATTACGCTTCTCTACAAAGCGTTAAGCAAAACAGGAAACAAGCAAGGATAATGCATTGCTAGTTTTCTCCCATTCTTCCATGTATCTTTCATAGTTTTTCTTCCCCTTAAAGCAAAAAAACATCCATAAAGTTATAAATCCGTGTTGGAACAGCATAAAAACGTTATTTTTCCTGTATATTTAATATATGTTTTTTTTTAAGTAATTCCCAAGCCTCCGTGGAATAACAATTAAATGCATTTCGTACCAAACGGTGTTTATTCTCTGTGAAAAAGTTCACGTATCATGTGGGCCGGTTTTATAGTCGCCTTGAGGAGACTTTTTTTCTCAATTATTTTCCTCGTCTCTGGTAGCAATTTCTTGTGGGTACGTTCCTTTTCTTTGTTGGTATGTTCTCTAAAGTTATGGTACGGTTCCGGCGCGTTGGCGTTTCAGTCTAGTGGTCTTGAACGAGTCTATTTCGTAAACAAGGGTAAAGTTAAAGTTTAAACAACACCATATTAGGCGTCTTGGGTGCAGATTTTGGCTCCGATTTCACTGTAAGGTGTCTGATGAGTGGTAGTGTTAAAACAAGTTGGTGGAGCAAATTGTTACCTATGGCAACCATCCTGCATGTGTTTGGGGCATCTTTACCCCTGACGAGCTTGCTACCTTACCAAATGAACTCCACCAAGGCCATCATATTCTTTTTCAAGGTCGTCTGCATTGAAAACGAAGCAGATGAACTGTGGAAGAGAACCGCGATCAAATTGTGTGGTCATTATTATTTTTTATATTGGTTTCTTTTGAGAATCACTTAAGGTTTTTTAGAGTGTTGAATTAACGCAACACAGCGGGGTATATGCGACCGTCAGGGGTCAGTCCTGAAGGAAACGATCCAAAACAACACATCGTAGTTTTGAATCACGGTCAGATGGCATACAAAAGTTCAGAATTCATTTTCAGAATTCTTTTGTAAGAATCGGCTCTGATTATACCTCATTTTCTACAAAAATATTGAGTTTGAATTATCTCGATCTTCTGCTCTGTACTAAAGATATGTCTGCGAACTGATTTATAAAATTGACAAATAAAATAAAACTTTTTAGTTTAAAGAATAAATACCTACATCATAAACTTATGTTCCTATACATCCCTTCCTCTGAATAATGTATAACATAAAACGGTTGTATAGAACGGTTGAAAAAAAAAAAAAAAACGACATTCTGTTGGACATATTTCGATTTTATTGAAGAAAAACACACCAATAAAAATATTACTATTCCAGATTTTCCTTTCACGAGTAGCTTTCGTAAAAAAGGGAAGTTTCAAAAACGTACTTGAAAGGCTCTGTATATTTCTGACTATTTTCAGTCCCTTAATTGTGCATTTCGTTTCCTGCATCGATTTATTAAAAAAAAAAAACACAAATACAAAAGTAATGTGTCTGGCTATTTTTTTATTCGTCGTCAAAAAGTTGGGAAAATACCCTTCATTTATTATACACTCTACAACAAAAAAATCGACGCACCAAGAAGGAATCATCCGATTACTTTGAAATTTCGTATACAAAAATGTTTTGACCAAATATGAAAATGTATAAAATATGGTGTCCAATGAATGAATTGTGCGATCTTCAGTGCATCGGAACTGTGCTGTGTAGCAAGAAGCAATCGCTACATAGGTTGCGATGCAATGGCCAATGAAATATAGTGATCACACAATGCATAGTAGGATTAAAACAATAATCAGGTAAACCTGATACATGCTGTTGTTTGTGTTGACGAGTAAAAGGAATGCCCAAAATCAAAAGATTTAAAAATCTAAAATATAGAACATTTATTTATAAGTGTATTAAGATTATAATGAATTTTACAATAATTATATGGTCACGGACATAACCAATTAACAAAAATCAACAGCGCGACACATAATTTGATCTACCTTAAATTTATAATATTATATTTTAATGTTCCTATAAGAGGAGGCAGGAACGAATGAGATTGAAGAAAGAGGTAGAAGGGATAAAAAAAATGGCTCTGGGTGCAGAGTTACCGTGTACTAGAAAGCATTTTGTCAGCTTTTTGGAATTCCAGCAAAAGGCCCCTTTAGCAGACCGGCACGGAGAACGTCCAAAAATCGCACCTTCCTAGGAGAAAAAAAAGCCAAGAGACCCGCTTTCTCGTTGTGTCCCCTTTTTATAGAACCTCATTCTCCTGTTGCCACCATCCTTCCAGAAGTTTTGGGTAGGATCCCGTCTTGGCAAGCAAATTTTGTCATTGGCCCCGGGATGCTGATCGCTTCTTCGTTTCTGCATCTGGCAGGAGTCCACCCGCAATTCGGGGGTTGGGGTGGGGCGAAGACCGCTGTCGCACGATGAACTTCAGCGTTGACCCCACCGAATTCCTTCAGAGAGGGGGAATAGTTTTATGGGTCTGCTGCAAAGGGGTGTTGGGAGGAACGAAAATAGCTTCGTTTCGAGAAAGGGACAATGGCTGACTGAAGACAGGACACCTTCATAGCAATGCACTTGGAATCATTTGAGCCGAAAAAAGAACCAGAGGAAGCCTCTGGTTAAAAACATATCCCACAGGAAAGTAAAGCAAACAGTATAGATAGAAAAAACACAATATTACACTAAAATGATAGCTTAAATTTTAAAGGTTTTACAGACCAAGCATCTCTTCGGTACTTCCAAATATTTAAAAGAATATACATTTACAACACAAAATATACAAAAGGGGATGTAATGAAACCCTTTATAAGAGAAGAACTCCAAAGTTAAATTACTGGAAATAAAAAACTTATTGCAACACAACAACTGCGCATCCAGCAGATGTATATAAGGAGTTGTTCTTGAACTGTTGTTAAAAATTTCTGCTGCATTGCGATTTAGGATACCTTTCAACGACTGAAAAACCGCCTCGCCGCAGGATTCGAGCTCATTACGAGCAACTTTCAGAGTTTGAAAGAGATCGTATCATTGGATTGAAAGAGGCAGGTTGGGCAAATCGGAGAATCGCTCGTCATGTGAGTCGAAGCGATGCGGCGATTAGAAGATGCTGGCAAGAGTGGGTGGACAATGGCAGATTTCAGCGTCATGATGGTAGCGGTCGACGTAGGGCTACTACAGATCGCGAGGACAGAGTGATTGTCAGATCAGCTATCACAGCGCCTGATTCATTTCTATCAACCATCAGTCGTGCGACCCACACACGAGTGTCCTTCTTGACCATTCACAGACGGCTGAGAAAGCGAAATCTACGCTCGTACCGACCGTTACGCCACCTGCCACTCACGTCTGCACACTGTCGAGCCAGATTACAGTGATGATTGGCTCGATCAGGCTGGAATGATGCTGACTGGGGATGTACAGTCTTTAGCGATGAATCCCGCTTCCAACTGTGTCCTGACGATCATCGAAGACGTGTTTTGGTGACGCCCAGGGTAGCGTGCTGATCCTGCTCTCACTATTGCACGCCACACGGGCCCTCAACAAGGAGTTATGGTCTAGGTTGCCATTTCCCTTGATAGTCGGACCCCTTTGGTCATCAATAGAGGTACACTTACTGCACAGCAGTACGTTGACGACATTCTGAGACCTGTTTTGCTACCGCTCCTTTCGCAATACCCTGGGCTTTATTTTTCAGCAAGACAATGCCAGACCACATACGGCACGTGTTGTGTATGAACTGTCTTCAAGCTTGTCAAACACTTCCTTGGCCAGCCAGATCACCAGATCTCTCTCCCATCGAGCATGTCTGGGATATGATGGGAAGTCGACTGCATCCGGTAGGGAATGTTGATGACGTAGTCCGACAATTGGAGCAAATTTGGGAAGAAATACCGCAGGAGACCATCCGGGAGCTTTATCGGTCTATGCCACACCGTGTCGCAACTTGCATCCAGCCTAGAGGCGGGTCAACACCTTATTGAGCTCGTTACTGTAACTCTGAAATATAAATCATTCAATTGTTCTGAAATTTTAATCATTTTCTATTCTGTATATAATTTTCCTATCCACCAATTTTTGTCTCCATCGGACAACTTCTTCTTGGTGCGTCGATTTTTTTGTTAAAGAGTGTACTTTCAGAATAATGCCTGTCTTATTCTTTTCGGTTTTTAAATATCTAAATGTGGTCCACCGAGCTGTATTTTATTTGTGATCGTTAATAAGGAGTACAAAAGAGCTACGACCACAGAGTTTCAACCAAGAAAATTCGGTAGCATTGCCAGAATTGTATTCAGGTAGGTAGATGAATTAACGTTTGACTGGTAAAAAACAACGGACTATTGGCGACGATCTGGGATTAATCCCTAATGAAAAGATCCAAGAGCAACACTTTGTAATTTTGAACCACAGTCAGATGACGAATTAACACTTAAGCTGTATATTTTAGGTCCAGTTAAAAATGGAAATTTCAAATAGAAAATAAAGAATCAAATTTTTATAAGGTCATTCTTATTTTATGTTTTATTATCAGATAAATTGCGCGTGCTGTGAAATTGGCTCAGCTGTCCGAATTCAACTGTACATTGTAGTTGAATTAACGTCGCACTGGAACAACACAACGGTTACTGACGACGGTTTGGGACTAACATTGTAACAACCAAGAACATCTCTTAATTTTGAACCACGGTCAGATGACGAAGTCAACACCTGGTTGGCACCCCACTCTCCAAACTTTCACACAAAGTCAACGTGAAGGCATTCGAGCTCACGACAGATTTAAGGAGCACCAAGCACCATGTACACGACAATCTTTGGTTGGATTGGGTTTCGAAGCCACAACCCTCCAGATTCTAATCCGCTATTCCTCCAACCGGGATACCACGGTCCCTGTTCGCTTAAGCTTTGGTTTCCTAAGAAAGTGGAGCCGTTATCTAACAGCCGTGATACGTCATGATGCCGCGGGCATAACTAGACGGCCGTCTAAACAAAAATCCAGACGTGTAAACTTAGACGGACAGAATACGTTGGAGAATGGGCAACACAGACGGCTGTCGTGGTTTATTTTATTCGAGAAACAAAACAAAGTGGTTTTTTATTCTCTAGTTTAAACTTTCTAACTTCGGGATCGTTGAAGGTACAGTGAAAATTTCAACAGATTTCAAATCAGCGTACATTTCTACGCCAGATCGTTATCAAAAACAGTTTTATTATTCAATTATTTACCATTTTATTATTTAATTATTTATTAAACAATTAATTATTTATTTAAAGAAAATCACATTTAAGGTATCGATCTGGTGTCAAATTTTCCGCAGATTTCAAATCCGTGGAAATTTTTATTCTGTGTTTAACGATCCCGATTTTACAAAAACGAATTAATCAATGGCAGTCAAAAATGTTTATTTATTTCTCTCCTCTTCGTTCGAATCGCTTGGAGCAGGAAATGAAATGTGGCCGCTACAAGAGAAAAAACGTTCCCCAACTGTTTGAGACCGCTATGACGACAGTCATGGAAATGGCGGCTCCGATAATTTTCGTTACGCTCACAAACACCGCTCTCTAGGAAACCAACACCATGTGTTAGTATAAACAACGTTTTAGTGACGTCACCCACCGATACATCACGGCCGCTAGATCACGGCGACGCTTTCTTAGGAAACCGAAGCTTTAAGGACTTAACGCCATCACTCAAAATACAATCCGATCCAATTGCTACATAACTGTCCTATCTTTTAAAGTGCCTTTTATACACCTAGTAACGCTAATTTGAACGCTTCATGTGCAAGTATTAAAAAAGAAAAGGATAAAGAAACACAGAAGCGATAGTGGAAATCATAAATTATCTTCACGCTACAATATTAATATCTGTGAATATAATTAGCTGATTGATTTCTATTATAATTGCTGACTCTGAGAGCTGTTTTGAGATCATGAGCGTACTTCCATATGTAAGATCGTGTGCCTTTAGCAGTCGTGTTTCAGAGCAGACGGCAATTTGTTGAAATGAGGCTGTTGTACATCAATGAATAATGAAGCTGTAATAGGGGTGGAAGTGGTGTTAGGTATCATAGAGCTTCAGACAGTTGTTGGAAATTATATGCAACCATACATATCAAATTGGCTATTCAATTACTCACCTGGAATTAGTCAGAAGAGACATATGGCTTGTCTTTGAAAGGGGCGAATTCACCTCAGGGTCACCAAGTTAGCAAGTCATGCAAGACAGACTTGCGAATCGCAACTTCGTTTAAGAGTAAGAACTCGATGGTAATTAATTAACGTCGCACTAACACAACGGACTATTGACGACGTTCTTGGATCAATTCCCAAGGGCAAATCCATGGACAACGCTCAGTAATTTTGAACCACTGTTCCGTTGACAACATCTGAGCTGGCACCTTTCTCTTCAAACCTCCACATCACACCAACCTGAGAACATTTGAGACCACTGCAGATTTAACGCGCCTCAGGCCCCCGTGTACACGACCGCCTTTGATTAAACCTAGTTTCAAACTCAAAACCCTCCGTTGCTAATCCGTAACTCTTTCAACCGGAATACCAAAGCCCCATGTACTTCATGATAAAGATGGGTTACACTGCTATTGTCAGTTATTTTATAGGGTGTATTCTAAGTTCACTATTAGCAGCACTAAGGGCTAATTAGACGAACCTAAGGCTTCGAATCTACGGTAGACTTGAAACATCTTCATGCCACGACCAAAATTCTAAAATGGAGTCTGTTGAAACTGTATCATCACACAGTCACTTTCATAGTGTCATGGGACACATTACCAAGTTAAATGAGTATGGTTGGAATGAATAGACCAAAGAGCCAGAGTGCTGACTCATCCAGCAGTTGACTTTGAAAGATTGGTGTAGAAGTCTCGTCAAAGCTTATTTGGTAGTAAGTTAATTCACATACACGACCAGTGATATTGGACTGCATTAATTTTATTGTTGAATCATGAATTCAATCACCACATGGATAATTCTTCCCTGCGAAGAATATAACACAAAAGGATATTAAACCCACAGACAAAATCCCTCATGGATCGTGAATCACGGTGGTATCTCTCCACGCACACAGAATACGAAAAGAAACTAAGATATTACCTGACCTTTGTTGTGAATGTTAAAAAGAACATAGTTTGAAAATGTTACTCGTTTATACATATTTCTGTGTCATCCATCTAGAATATTCCATGTAGAATATTCATCTAGAATATTCCATCTAGAATATTCACCTAGAATATTCCATGTAGAATATTCACATAGAATATGTCATGCAGAATATTCACCTAGAATATTCCAATGTAGAATATTCACCTAGAATATACCATGTAGAATATTCACCTAGAATATTCCTTGCAGAACATTCCATGTAGAATATTCATCTAGAATATTCCATGTAGAATATTCACCTAGAATATTCCATGTAGAATATTCACCTAGAATATTCCATGTAGAATATTCACCTAGAATATTCCAATGTAGAATATTCACCTAGAATATTCCATGTAGAATATTCACCTAGAATATTCCTTGCAGAACATTCCGAGCAAAATTGAATCATGTGAAAAATAAACAGACTACAAATGGCGAAAAGGATGGAATGAAGGCTTCCGAATTACGTCTCAAATTATTACGATTAAACAATTGGTATTGGTATTTTTAATTAACGTCGCTCTGGAGCAACAGACGTATATCACCAAATAAATTCTCTGTATTTGTGTAAAAGATATGGTGACTAATTTGGCAATGTTTCATTTTCCAGTTGAGCCTGAAATTTCATTGGTTTCTCTAATCTGACAAAGAGGGCCGTTTGGAAGAGTAACGGACTAGAAACCGGAAAGTCGCGATAAAGGCGTCTAGTGCACGTTATAGTCCGAGAGCTGATGACGAATTTTGGGAAGGTACTTTAGGCACTATGAAATTGTAAAATAATAGAAATTCAATGTTAGTTGAATAGGGAATCGAAGGTCGGGAACGCCGTTTGCGGTTATTTCGCTACTGCGTAGCATAGGATGTTTGCAAAAAATTCATCCCAGCGAGTATCCTTTAGGCACTTAGAAATTTTTTTATTCACTTAATTTAGCATTAATAGAATACAGAAATAAAACTCCCAGACTGTTTGGACGGTTTTAAAGTACAACCCGACTGCCCCGAACTTGTATTATAATGAACGCAAAAAATATTCTTTAGGCACTCTGAAATTTTCATAGCATGTTTATTAATTACTATTGAAAATATGTGCAAAAAGCCAGACGACTACGGCGGTTTTAAATAATAACCCGACGCAAATAAAGATTTTACATAAGTATCGGCAGCTGCCGGGGAACTGGCTACCCTAGAAGGCAGTGCCTTGGCTCGCCGGTCTACGCTTGATTGCGGAGGAACCACGTGACTCGAGTTTGATGTGCAGCTCGAGCTACTTAGCCCGGTGCACACATCCGGTTTTTCAACTTGCGGCACCGCTACCGCAACGCAAATGCGGTCTGAGATACATTACATCCAATGAAGCAGTGCACACATGCCTCCAGCGCCGCTGGGGCACCGCACGTCCTACTTGCGTGAAATTTGTACCGCAGTTCCCCACGGCGCCGCACAGGAGTTTCCGTTCTGAATTAGCTTGTTTTTATAAACAAGTGGAATATAAATAATAATTTATAAATGGTTGTATCCAGTAACGTCTATTTTGTTACAAAATAAACTTTTTTTTTACACCAAGTAAGCGAAATAAATACGTTTCCTACGATAGAATATTTATCGTAAATGGCGCGAAATGAATTCGTGTGTCATTTCACGGTTATGTGTGCATAGTTGGTCTACGTTACCGCAGTGGCACATCACGTTGTAAAACCGGATGTGTGCACCGGGCCTTATAAAGCATTATGGATGAGTTAATTTTTTTTCGCGCAAATGTGACCACGCTGAAAATTATTTTGAGCTCATTCTAATTTTTTTTGAAAGGTTTTTTAAATACGGTTTTGCTATTAACACTTTAGGCATTAACATATGTACATGTGTATATAACTGTGTATATACATAGTAGTCCGAGAGCTGATGACGAATTTGGGGAAGGTATTTTAGGCACTGTGAAGTTGTAAAATAGTTGTAAATCAATGTTAGTTGAATAGGGAATCGAGAGTCCGAAACGGCGTTTGTGGTTATTTCGCTACTGAGTAGCTACTTGAAATTATTAAATTGCTACTTATTTCGCTACTTGAAATTTGCTAAAGTGAATCTACCATCAGATGCAACAACGACAAAAGTGTACCATGTTCGATGTTACAGAAATTATTCAGCTGTGATGAAACAACAAGTTTACAGCTTTCAAGATGTTCAGCGAGACGCCTGCAGTTGCCAGAGCCCCGGCAACTGCAGGCGCAGACGATAAACGTTCTCTCATACTCATATTTACCCATAAGACTTTTATGTCGCATTCATGTAAAATCTTTATTTGCGTCGGGTAGTTATTTAAAACCGTCGTATTCTTCTGGCTTTTTGCACATATTTTCAATAATAATTAATAAACATGCTATAAAAATTTCAGAGTGCCTAAAGAATATTTTTTTGCGTTCATTATAATACAAGTTCGGGGCAGTCGGGTTATACTTTAATACCGTCCAAACAGTCTGTGAGTTTTATTTCTGGATTCTATGAATGCTAAAATAAGAGATTAAAAAAATTTCTAAGTGCCTAAAGGATACTAGCTGGGACGAATTTTTTGCAAATATCCAATGTTGCGCAGTAGCGAAATAACCGCAAACGGCGTTCCCGACCTTCGATTCCCTATTCAACTAACATTGAATTTCTATTATTTTACAATTTCATAGTGCCTAAAGTACCTTCCCGAAATTCGTTATCAGCTCTCCTACTATTAGGTCTCAAATGTCCTCACGCTGGCGGGATGTGGAAATTTGGAGAGTGGGATGCCAGCTCCGGTATTTCCTTGCCATCTCACCGTGGTTCAAAATTGCGTGATGTTGACCTCGGATGTTTTTCTTCGGGAACTGATTCCGTACCATTGTATTAATCCAGTGCGATGTTAATGAAATACCTACCTACCTTTCCACATTTAACAAAAATAACAACAATAATACTCAATGGAGTACTGTATAGTCTACAAGACGCATATAGGACATAAATATACCTAGACTTACATTTGTTTTGAGTAGTACATTACAGGACACATTAAAGTCCACTTGCTGCATCAACTTCAACTATGAAATTTAAATTCATAACTATAACTACAATTTTACAAAAATGTCATTTCGGTTGATATACTTGCATGATTTTAGAGTGATGTTTTCGTAAATATTCATGTTACGTGAAAAAGCACAGTGTTCATATAATAACATTCACTCTTTGAAGGTAGATGTAGTTAAATCGAATAAATAGGTAGGTAGGTATGTATTTGATTAGCGTAGCACTGAAGCTACGCAAAGGGCTATTGACGACGATCCGGGAAAGATCCGAGCAAAACCTTTACGTAATTTCGAGCCACGCTCAGATGACGAGGTCACACCTGATCTGGCACTCCACTTTCCAAACTTCCACACCAAGCCATAGTGGTTCACTATTTGGAGGCTATTATAGTAAAATCGAATACAAGGAACGGAATCACATTTGGTATTTATTAGACTTTAGAAGACATTTGTGTGGAGATGTGTTGCTCTAAAAAAAATTTTAGTACCTAAGTCGGCGACAGAGGAAAATTTGGCAGTGTTTGAGTCGAAAACAGTTGAATATTTGCAACAAACGCAGGTAAAATGATCATGAAAAATTACGACAGCGCGCACGTGGCAGCATCTCAGTAATCAGAGGATTATGAGTTTGTTCTTTTGGACTGCACTGACGATTAGCTCCACGGACATCACTAATAGCTCCTTGTGTTGCTTCAGTGCGACGTTAATTAACTACTTACTGCTTACCTCACGCCGTATATCACTCTATGTGAGTTTTGGCTGTGGATTACTTGAAGTCCGTTGTGTATGTTGGTGGCGTTATGAACTTGAATGCCTTGAAAGGGAACATAGAACGGGTTGTTATAAATATACAACATATCTCCGCTGTTGAGAATGATACTCACAAGATGCAATTTGTTGTACACGCGAAATGTCAGCACATCAAAATTTGTCAATGTGGTTTGGGAGAATCTAGTGAGTAAGATTGTCTCCTGTGAGTTGAATTTGATGTTAAATCAACTCTTATCAGGCCAGCTATATAAAAGTCAATCTCTCAGGACAAGACACGACATTCATTTACAGATAAGAAACTAAACAGCATACATCTTCAAACAGACTACAGCACGACTGCGCTCTCGCTTCTTGAAAGAACAGAAGCTTTCTCTTACAAACGGGTCACATGCACAGAAGAGAGCACGAACACGTGACTTTGGAAATTGATAAACAGTTCCTCGTTCCGATTTGGAGAGAAGAGAAGAAAAACTCCGGTGTTCTGCTACAATATTAATTTGTGCGCTATCGACGGTTTTCTAAAATTGCAATGCGCCATATATCCAGCTGGAACTAGTGGCATGTGTATTGCTTACGCAGTTAAAAACTTGTACACCCCATTTTATCTGCATTCAATGCATAAATTTTAACTATATTCAATTCCAACAGCATCAAATTTACCCTATCGTTGGTATTCATTCGAGAGTTCTTGCTGCTTCAGTGAAACATATTTATGCTTTGTATATAAAATTGATAAAATCGCAATTAAGGACAAAGAAATTGTTATTTTATTCGACAAATACTAAGAATTACAACTTATAGTATTTTATTGCATTTACTGTATATTTTCTTTCTAGAGGTTTGTAAAAATCAGTAATTGTCATTAAAAATCAGTAAAATCAGGAATTTTGTAAAAAGGAGGTTTGTAAAAATCAGTAATAATCAGTAAAATCAGGAATGGTTTGTGAAAATTCTATGCCAGCACTTTTCAAGATGGACTCCGAGGGCCTCCTTTACCCCTTCTGGCTAAAGTGAGAAAACTATTCATGTAAAGGTGACAATAACTATTTCAAACAAAGAAGCTTGAAGGAACGAACAAGGGAGTTATTGTTCTGAAAGAAACGATTACTAAGATAATATATTTACTAGTTGCTGTCACAATTTCTGTCTTCTTAACAAAGAGGACAAAATAAGAAAATAGAAAATAAGAAATAAGTTTCTCTAATAAAATTATGACATTTATGACTGTTAAAAAAACGTCTGTTTTTCTGAATTGAATCACCACATAAATGACTTCATTCATAACGTATATTTTTCAATTGTTCTCTTTCACAGCATAACTTATTTGAACTGGAAACATCGTTTGCAAACTGAGTTGATTTTTTTTTATATTTTTCTTTTGTCCACATTCTATCTTATGACTCTTTCACCTTTTCATCATAAAATATTTTAGTTTTGCTAATTCTTTAATTTAATAAGTGTGTTGCAGTAAAAAAATTCAAAATCTTCAAACAGAAACGAACAAGGGCAGAACGATTTTATTTAAAGATCAATCTGAACTTCTAAGAGGTAAAGGTAATTTTTGAATTTTTTTCATTGTGTGGTCAGAGAGAGAGAGAATCAACTGCTTAATAGGTCCACGAGTTTCCTTGCCCAAAACCATTCATAGACGTAAATTATAAGTAGACTAAGGATTTCTATTGAGACGAGCGTGAAAAAGTGTGACCTACAAGTCGACTAGAAGTCACATGACTGCTCAGTGAAAAACTGACTTGGTTGGATTAGTAAAGAGATGCCAACTTGCGATGGAAGTTTTCAGTTGTACCAAAGGAAAAAATCCGTAGTTTTAAGAAATTTTCAGTAATCAAGTAAATATTTAAGAAATCGGCTTTAATCGAATATTTAATTACAAATTTGAAACATGCATGCAACACATTATATTATTTATAATTAGTAAGGTATATCATACATGAAAACACATATACAGAACCAATAATTGTGTATGTGAAAGAATTATATATAAAAAACACTTAGTAATTATATAAATTTAAACAATCTCTCCCATTTACAAAAAAAAGTAATGATGAAAAAACTGCAGAAATAATTAAAGTAATTGATGTGCTGTGAAAAAAAAAATTGAATTTTTCCGTAGAAAAAATGACTGATTTCGTAATCCGTAGTAACCGATTCACTTCCGCAGAAACTACGGAGAATACGTAGTAGTTAGCGCCGACCAATCGGCATAGTGGTTAAGGTGTTAGCGTCTAGATTGGAAGGTTCCTGTAATCCGGGTCCGGGCATGGATGTTTGTAAACGTATGGTGTAGAGGCGTGTCAGGGAGGGTGTTACCTCGTCATCTGACCGTGGTTCAAAATTTCGTGGTATTGTCCACGAATCTTTCCATTTGGGGTTAATCCCAGACCTAGCCCTGGACATGGATCTCGTCAATAGCCCGATGTTTCGTTCTAGTATAACGTTAATTAAAATTACCCTACCATTACTTTAAAGAGTAATTTTGTAATAATGTGATAATTTTGTAATATCCAAACAGCCGACCAACCGGTATAGTGGTTAAGCCTCTAGATCGGAAGGTTCATGGTTTGAATCCGGTCCGGTCATTTATGTTTGTAAGCGCATGGTGTAGAGGCGGCTGGTGCACCTGAAATCGGTCATGGCCGAAAGTCCTCACGTTGGGTTGGTGTGGAAGTTTGGAGAATGGGGTGCCAGTTCAGGTGTTGCTTAGTTATATGACCGTGGTTCAAAATTACGAGGTGTTGTCCTCGAATCCCTTAAGTGACTGATTCCGGACAGTCGTCAATAGCCCGTTGTGTTGCTCTAGTACGATGTTAACTAAAAAATTACCGAATTACCTGGGTATATGAAAAGGTTACCATTGCACACTCTACTTTTACATGTCCTTTATGGTTTGTATCATAATAGGTCCGAATCTGTGTCACACAACAAGTAAGCTTCAAAAATTCTACACTAAAGACCGAATTTGTTTTAATTGTGCATTAAAATATTTTATTTTGCATTTGAAGAAATCCTCACGTGTCTATTTTTTATTTTTAAAAACATTAAAAAAAAAACTTTTTTTTTGGAATTGTTCCACTTGATTATGACTTTAGATCTGTAAAAATGATATAAAGCAGTTTTTCGAATCAGTAATAATTCGTATTTTGATGCAACTAAATCCGCTTATGCTACAGCAATTTTTAATTAACGTCGCACTAGGGCAACACAAAGGGATATTGACCACGGTCCGCCATCAATCCCCAAGAGAAAGATGCGAGGATATCACCACGTAATTTTGAGCCACGGACAGATGACGAGGCTACACATGAGCTGGCACCCCACTCTCCAAACGTATACACCAACACAACGTTAGGACTTTCGGTCACGACAGATTTAAGGTGCGCCAGTCGCTTCTACACAATACGCTTACAATCATCCATGCACTGTCCTGGAATCGAACCAGGAACATTCCGATCCATTGGCTAACACCTTAACCACCAGACCGGTTAGTCGGTCGCTTATGTGACAGTGAAAAATCTGAAAAACATGCCGCAAGACAAAAAAGGAATTAGAGGAAGGAAGTCGAATTCTATAAGGCTAAATGCGCTGTCATCAAAGAACTTTCACATGAACTGATTATTTGCAAACTTTCGTTTTTTCTCACTTACTTCAAAATTCAGTTAATGTTTTATGATTAAAAATTAAATCAACCATTGGAGGGGGGTTCACACGTGTATATCCGTTCTGCATCCTACAGTCTTCTTTAAATGTGTTCTAACCAGTTGTAATCTTCTTGAACAATAGAAGCCTTCTATAATTCTTCTATTCAATAGAGGGACGGTTGGAAATAAAACAGATCAGCAACCGGTGGGTCGAATAAAATCAAAGACCATTGTAAATGGGGAGAGGCTGGTACACGTTAAATCAGTCATGACCTAAAATGTCTTCAATCGGAGTAGTGTGAAAGTTTGGAGAGTGGGATGACAGATCAATTGTGGCCTCGTCATCTGACCGTGTTTCCAAATTACGAGGCGTTGTCTACGAGTCTTTCCCTTTGGGGATTGATCCCGGACCGTCGACGGCCTACCAACCAGTATAGTGGTTAAGGTGTTAGCTTCTGGATAGGAAGGTTCCTGGTTCGAATCCGGGTCCGGGAATGGATGTTTGTAAACGTATGGTGTAGAGGCGGCTGGTGCAGCTTAAATCTGTCGTGGCCGAAAGTCCTCACGTTGGGTTCGCGTGGAAGTTTGGAGAGTAGGGTGCCAGCTCAGGTGTTGCTTCGTCATCTGACCGTGGTTCAGAATTACGAGGTGTTGTCCTCGGATCTTTCCCTTAAGGGACTGATCCCGGACCGTCGTCAATAGCCCGTTGTGTTGCTCTAGTACGACTTTAACTAAAATTACCATTGCCATTAACCGGACCGTCGTCAATAGCCGTTGTGTTGCTCAAGTGTGATGTTAATTAATATACCTATCTACAGTGATAGCCCTAAAGAATTATGTATCCAAAATCGACGATTTAACGCATGCATTCGGAATTGTTCGTGCATCTGGGGTGCTTTATTTTAGTACGTGTGCCTCGATTTGATTTCGTGTACTCTAGAAACCCCATGGACACTAAAAATATAATTTGTTATTTTTAGAGCAAAAAATTTAAATGAAGGGGAGTGAAGAAGGGCTAGAAATAAGTCGCGGTAACCATGACAAATGCAGTGAGCATAGCATAAATCGCCGCGACTATCAACGGTTCTTACGGCAAGTTTTGCTACGAGTATTTGAAACCGAATGTTTCATTATTTCTCTTTCAAATATCAGCTATTAAAAGAATCAAGAAGATAAAAATTATGTGCCGTAATGAGGATAAGAGTGCGGAAGGTCCTTCGCTTTCAGATTTTAAGGCTGACCGAGCAGTTTAGATATGGTTTCGTGCATATGACTACAGACCTTGCTTTTAGCTATGTAGTTATGAAACAACTGCAATTTTCTCTAGCCTAATTATTGACTGATGCCTTCGTAAACTTGATAAGGAAATAAACGTGTGTCTACAATATATTATTTGAGTGTTTTTTTTTTAATCGCATATGTATTTTAGGGTTTCGTATGAAATCGCAGAAAGCTCACAAGAAAGTGAAGTATTTTTTTCTTCTTCTCATTGCATTACCTCATGCAATTGTTTTAAAGTTTAGCGAAAAATTTGCAACTGAAATTTACTCTTATTACGGAAATTTTACGTTTTGTCATTAGCTGAATAGTTTTTGCTGCCAACTTATAAAAGCTCACAGCTATATTTGCTGCCAGTTTCAAAACCTTATTTCGAGCCATGGTGTGACGTCATGAAACTTCCGACGCGAATATCTCCGCATTGCCATGGCTAATCGAAAAAATGACATTTTTTTAGTAAAGGTGATTCTTGTAGGGTCGACTCTGACTAGTCCGTATAAAAATAATCCTAGGTGACTATTTTTCATGTTGAAATATGGAAACTATTTTGTTTTTACCCCGTTTTTACACTGGCATGAATGAAAAAGTTTCAAATTTCTATTCGCTGTTTAAGGGAACAAATGATTTTCGAACTCTAATGAGGAAGCTTAAGGCCCGATCCACACATCCGGTTTTTCAACGTACGGCGCCACTGTGGCACCGAAGCCAAACTATGCACACATAACCGTGAAATGACGAACGAACTCATTTCGGCCCATTTGCGATAATATTCTATCGAAGAAAACGTGTTTATTTCGCTTACTTGGTGTAAAAAAAGTATATTTTGAAACAAAATAGACGTTACTGGATACAACCATTTAGTAATTATTATTTATATTCCATTTATTTATGAAAACAAGGTACTTCAGAACGGAGACTCATGTGCGGCGCCGTGGGGAATTGCGGTACAAATTGAACGCAAGTTATACGTGCGTCGCCCTTGCGGCGCTGGAGGCATGTGTGCACTGCTCCATTGGATCGAATGTATCTCAGCCCGTTCTTGCGTTGTGGCAGCGGTGCCGTACGTTAAAAAACCGGATGTGTGCACCGGGACTAATGCTGCATTACCGTTTGATGTGAGAAAATAGGGAATCTATGGTCTTTGAACTATTGAAATGAGCTTTGTATTTGCTTATATCTTATACTTTAGAACACAACGGAAAACATAGGCTATTTCTTTCCTGTCTTCAAACCAATCTGTAGCCATGAAAATGGGCACACAGGTAGTCCTAAAAGTGTCACTCGAAGCCCCAATGTTAAAATCTAAAGTTTGCTTTCTTGCAATAAATGGACATGAACAAGGAAATACGTTTTACAGAGTTTGTGTATTTGAGTTAACACAGGGAATTGTCGCGGTCACATTTGAAACCCGATCAACGCCGGGTTATTCAGCTAATTACATATAAAGGTATTTCTTGTCAAGTTATGTACAGGTGGCTGTCTATTTTCTTCAGTAATGCATGTTCTTTATAAGTATTCCGATTGTGACGTTAGTTTTTCAAACTGCTATTTTTGCACCATGCCAATAAAAATTCTAACGAATGAATTCCGAATTGACATATCGCACCCCGGTAAGAAAAGTGACGCAACTCAAAATTGCAGAATTTTAGAAACATCAACTTAAAGGATACTATAAAACTTATATTGAAATTGTATCAGCTTCTTTTAGTATAAGCGTCCGGGATCAGTCCCTTAAGGGAAAGATCCGATTAAATTTTAGGTAAGATTTTATGGTGTTAACCCAACCGGTATAGTGGTTAAGGTGTTAGCCTCTAGATACGAAGGTTCCTGGTTCGAATCAATCCGGGACCGGGTATGGATGTTTGTAAGCGTATGGTGTAGAGGCGGCTAGTGAACCTTAAATCTGTCGTGGCCGAAAGTCTTCACGTTGGGTTGGTGTGGAAGTTTGGAGAGTGGGGTTCTAGCTCAGGTGTTGCCTCGTCATCTGACCGTGGTTGAAAATTATGAAGTGTTGTCCTCGGATCTTTTCCTTAAGGGATTGATCCCGGACTGTCGTCAATAGCCACGTTGTGTTGTTCTAGTACAACGTTAACTAATAATTACCAATAACCAGTTATGGTGTTAACTTCTATTATGTTCTATGGTAAAGAAATATAACACGCTGGGACACCTCAAACATATTTTTCAATGAAAAAGCATCAAAAATGTCTCTCATACAGAATCTCAAAATATTTGTTGCAAGATTTGCCAAATATTTGGCTAATTTCATGAGTCGATGCTCGCTTTCATCAATTTTGTTTGCTGGAAATTTGTTAGAGGAAATTAATGGAAATATTTCAAAAACACAGTTTTTTATTTTTGAGAGGTGTTTCCTGCAAAGAAAAATGTCGATAATGCTAGAAAATGTTTGTTATAGAACGTGGCTTTATGTCCACATTTCGCATTGGATAACAGGATGTAAAATCCTTGTGTTCCGACGGTTTGTTGGCACATGAAAAACCCTCTTATACAACAAACAAAGTTTTACAAAAAATGGTTGCTTGAAAATTAAGTAAATGTAATTAATAATTAAAGGAAATTACTCGTGGGATTAGTATAAAACAAAATTTAATGAGAAATATTTAATGATAGACGTTAACTAATAATCATCACTAGTAAAACTGTTCTTGTGTGAATGCTAATGCATGTTTTTTGAAAGAATGAAATTTGTCTGTTCTGATCAAACTCTCTAGAATGTCGAGTTGGATCATTAATAAGCATACACTACAAAATTCGTCCAGAACACCAGCTAACCCTTCAAATGGTTTTGATGAGATATTTCGTAAATTAAGATCTGACCAATTTTGCTAATGGCAAGACGTCTTGTCAACAAGATATCGTCAATTTTTCGATGACGACTAGATCAAAATCCAGTTACTTTTTCTTCTATTGAAGAAATATCCTGTTCATCATGATCTAGTCAGTGTTAACAAATGGCAAAATACCTAGTCATCAAGATATCTCCAAGTTTTCGATGATGATAAGATCAACATCCAGTTAGTTTTCTTCTAATGGAGAAATATCTCGTGCATCAAGATCTAGTCAGTTTTAAAAAATGGCAAGATACCCCGTCATCAAGATATTGCCAATTTTTAGATGATGACTACTTGGAGTATTAAGGACTATGTAAACATATATTGGTACAAAGATCCAATGGATTATTTTAAGCTGTGGTGTTGTCACCCCAAAACGATAGCGTGCAAACGTTGTACACAAGAAGACAGCCAATAATTAAGATACTTATGTATTTATTATTCCAAGGACATTAAGAAATGTATACAGAATTCATATCATCACATTAACTTCATTTACACCAATTCATAAAAGCATGTATCATCACAGTCCAGCACGGTGACCAAGCGTCACCCTCTGCTTTTGACTCTTTAACGTATTCTGCTCGCAGTCCAATAAGAACGCCAACGGTGTCCAAAAACCAATCAGAGATCATCCGGACAAGAACGGCCTGCTTCTATTTCACCTGTTTTTCCAGAGCCCCACTTCCAACAGTCGCGTTCGTGATCCCATTTTTTTTCCGTGGACCCATCCCTTTTCTTCTCCAGATCGGAATATCCTTTGCGTTCTGATCTCGGAGCAAACAAATTCCGATGACACAATGGAGTGGGCACCTGCCCTGCAAGTGACCCTTCCTAAAGGTCAAACACAAAGGAGTTTATCGCGATGCCACAAACCTTAAGAAAGGTTCTATTTATCCCTTCCAAAGAAAGAGTCATTTAGAAAGTTTCTATTCATTCTTACAAAGATTCTATATGATCTTTACAAAGGATCCATACGTGGCTCACGTTTTATACTCACTGTATCATTGGTTTAAATTATATTTAAACTATCCTCGCTCTCATTATTTAAAGCCACATTTTAATAATTTCATAAAAAATTTCTCGTGTGTGAACAACAACTATATGAGCCGTTATTTTTGAAAGTTGTATAAGTTCATTTTTTTATACATCGAGATATTTAAGGGTTTGCGTTTAAATTAATTTTGAAATATTGGCAAACGTTACTCAATTTGGATGATGCTTTTAACACTATAAACCTGTTAAATTTTACTATGCAATATTAATTATTAAAATTGTTAAAGAAAATAAACTCATTTTTTTCAAAGTGAACTTAACCACTTTAAAAAATAACGGGTCAAATATTAAATCAATTGTAATATAGATGAACGAAACTAATAATGCTAGCCATAATATCTACGATAAAATGAAAAACCCAAACGATTTTTATACAGAAACAATAAAAAAATAATTAAATTATTAATAAGAATGCAAATTGTTTTTCGGCAACGACAGTAATAAGTTAAATTTTTTAGTTCTGTCTTTAATATTATATTTCTGGAGACGTAGTTCTGAGCTGTAAGTTTAATAGTTATTCAGTTTTGCATTAAATTTGCTGTGATTTTTTTTCTTTGAGTGAGAATTATTTTTTAGTTGCGAGATTTATTAATTGGCGTACTGGACTTAATTGACTAAGTATTTTGAGTAGTAAATATTCGTGAACAATGTAGCATAATCAATGAGAAGGATGCAATGCGCCTCCTCATTTATGCTTTCTCCATAGAACATAATAATAAGCCCTTAAATAACAATAAGTCATTTATAGAGCCCGTTGTATTCTTAGTTCAATGGGCTTTACAGCTAGTTTTATTATATTTAGAAAATTGCATGAAGGAAAATGAAGACCTTTATATTCCTTCATATTATAAGTGTATATCTCTGTAAAAGAGGAATTTTGTGTAAAGCTACAAGGAGAAATACTGTTTTGGTAAATTGTATCCTAACTTGTGACGTATTAGGCATGTTAATGGTGTGCAATTTCAGAATACAACTTTTATTAAAAAAGTAAGGCAAAAAAATCGATAAATCAAATTAGTGCCAAATCGGAAGTTATTTTTCTTAATATTGATTGTTTCTGTTTGCCTGACAAAAACGTAAATGTTTCTGTCGTTCCTTAATACACCTTTTCATACTTGTTTATTTCTGAAATTTGCATTTATTTATATTTTGGAACGACTTTTGGTTGTAATCATTTGTGCTACATTTCAGGTTTACTTACCACCTTTATTCTATACCAGAAAAAAAGGCACAGAAGGATAAATAAAAAATTGTTGAGAGATAAATATACATACTGGATATAGAAAAAGTTAAGAGCAGATGACATCAAAAGTTAATGAAAAGGCTTATATAGTAACCTACTTTTGATTTTATTGACGTATGTAAGACACTAATTTTACATTTACTCTTTCTTATGTTTGTATAATTGTTCTGTTTTGTAGTTTTTTGTAATCATCTCGTTTTCATCGTTGTTAGCGAATATGCATTAATTTCATTTGCTGTTTTAATCATATTGTTTGTTCATTTATACGCTGTTTCTTACTTTATCATTATGTTCTTTTGTAACGTTTAGAGAACAGTTTGTACTTTCTATTTGCTCAGTTTTTTCCTTACTTTTTTCGTAATACTTATGTAAACTGGAGGTGTAGATAATTGTTTGCATCAAACAAAGGATACGTCGTTGTTTCTGATACAACTAATTACAGCAATGTATTACTTCAATTAGCAGTTTGTGAATAGAATATTGTACAGAAAAACACAAAACTCCGATAAAATACGAAACTTTGCGATACCAAATCACTTTTCGAAATAATGTATTCCACGGCAATGCATTACCTCAACGCATACTAATTATTTTATTATTTACTAGTTGGATCTAATTACCTGCTGATAATTAATTAAATACCGTGATCTAGGCAAAGTTATTGTTCCGTTGCCGTTTTCAAGCAATGAAAAATGAATTATGATGCTGGATATGTTATAGTACGTGGTTCCAGATTATTGTTAAACCACAGGGTTCAACTTTGATTCTTTTAGAGTGGTTGTGTGTTTGATCTTTTCCTTCCTTTCTCTATTTTACACTGACTCCATGACAAAGGTAAGAATATGCAAAATGATTTTTTCGAGAATATATAGTTATTTTTTTACACTCATGGAAAAACCGTGTACCCGGTGTTGCAGAACTTCCAGTACAAGGAATTTAAAGGTAAGCGCATAATGGCACGGATCGGATTTTAGAATTATTTACAATGTATTCAAGGTGGCTGCGCTCACTCATCTGAAACGGACATCGGTCATCCGACGAAGATTCCGGAGGGAGAGTAAAATCCGTTTCGTCCGTTCAATTTCGGATAACTCATCCGTCCCCTTTTCCCAGTGCTTAAAATTAAAATTAAAATTAAATTAAATTAAATTAAAATTAAAATTAAATTAAAATTAAATTAAAAAATAATTAGGGAAAAAACTTTTTTTAATGAAAGAGATGTCGCCATCACTGACAAATACTTAGCTGCACGGTTATTTTTCTTATTTTTACTGTGGTGTTTTTTTCATACAAAATTAAAACATCGATGTTAATCAAACATCGGCTCCAATACATCGATAGTAAATGTATCGATGTTTTTCTATAAATCATCAATTTTTTGAAAACATCGACTTCGATGTCGCATCTTTAGTGCGACTGCGAACATTGATTGCCTACCTAACTACCTCTCCTTATCGGCCATGGCCAGATTTCGAAGTAGCCATCTTAAATGTATAAAATTTCAGAACGGGGAGAGAATTTTCCCTCCTTGTTCCCTACCTGCCAGTCCTGATCACCTTCTTCTCTGTCTTGGCGCTTCGCATAAGCAGCTGTTGGTTGATCAGGACTTTTTGCAGGTATATGGGGATCTGGCACGACGGTGCCTTCTGGACCTGTGTAGGCTTTTCTACACCAGGGGGATGTGCAACAACAACACTGCCTCTCCATACTAGGACCCCTTATTTATACTATACAAGTTTTGTTTTCGTTTCTTTTCTGCTATCAAGTAACTGTTAGCAACTATTTCCTCACTCTCCATAACAACGATTGAGTATAGTAAAATTCGTCACAAGCTATGTTCATATGAAAACACTAAATTAATCCGATCTGTGCGAGTTTGAAACCAACCGAAGAGGGGTGTACGTTAAATCTTTCGTGGCCTCAAATGTTCTCATGTTGGCGGGATGTGGACGTTTGAAGAGTAGGGAGCAGCTCAGGTGTGTACTTGTTATCTGACCGAGCTTCAAAATTACACGCGGTGCTGTCCTCGGATCTTTCACTTCAGGTTTGATTCCGGACAGTAGACAATAACCCGTTGTGTTACTCCAGTGTGGCGTTAATGAATTATCATTACCATTATCTGGAATAAGTATCACCAAATGTTTGCAGGTGGATCTCACAGGGCCTGATACTTAATCGTCTTGGTGGTTGTGTCGACAAGGTACCACGTCATTTGCAAATCTGACGAGATCTTGATTGCGTCACCGTAAAAAAAAATAGTTTGCAAATGATATATCGTCGGCAATACATTGCGGACATTGTTAGGAAAATGGTTCAGATATATTAATGAACGCGATATCCCATCATTAGCAAAATTCGTCCGATCTTAAAGAACGAGATAACGTGTCGAAACCACTTCGAGGGTTAAGCGATAACAGGCATGCCGAGATCAGAAGAACCGTAACTCGACAGACATGTGTCGATTAAATGTTTCTCTATGTTTTGTCCAAAACCATTCTATTGAACGATGTGTGGAGCTACTGTCACATTATGTTAATAGGGTAGGTTATTTGTAGGTATTTAATTAAACGTACTGAAGCAACACAGTCGACCAACCGGTTTGGTGGTTAAGGTGTTTGTCTCTAGATCGGAAGGTTTCTGGTTCGAAACCGGGTCATTGTATGAATATTTGTAAGCGTATGATGCAGAGGCGGCTGGTGCATCCCTTAAATCTGTCGTTGCCGAAAGTCCCCACGTTGGGTTGGTGTGGAAGTTTGAAGAGAGAAATGTCAGCTCAGGTGTTGCCTCGTCATCTGACCACCGTGGCTATAAATAATGTAGTGTTGTCCTCTGATCTTTCCCTTTGGGGATCGATCCCGGACCTCGCCCTGGACCCGGATCTTGTCAATAGCCGCTGTTTTGTTCTAGTATAATGTTAATTTAAATTAGCTTACCATTACCTTACGGAGTAATTTTGTAATAATGTAAGTAATTTTGAGTCATGGTCAGATGACTAGAACACCTAAGCTGGCACCCCAATGTCCAAACTTCTACATCACGCTAATTTGAGGTCGACCAACCGGTATAGTGGTTAAGGTGTTAGCCTCTAGATAGGAAGGTTCCTGGTTCAAATCCGGGTCCGGACATGGATGTTTGTAAACGTATGGTGTAGAGGCGGCTGGTGCACATTAAATCTGTCGTGGTCGAAAGTCCTCATGTTGGGTTGGCGTGGAAGTTTGGAGAGTGGGATGCCAGCTCAAGTGTAGCCTCGTCAACTGACCGTGGTTCAAACTTACGAGGTGTTGTCTTCGGATCTTTCCTTTAAAGGGCTGATCCCGGGCCGTCGTCAATAGCCCGTTGTGTTATTCACGACGTTAATTAAAATTACCATTACCATTACCAAACCATATCACGCTAATTTGAGGACACTTGCGGCTGTGATGTATTTAACGTGACCTTACTCTGTGTACACGACGGAGTTTGAAGAGTGGGGTGCCAGCTCAAGTGTTGCCTCGTCAACTGAACGTGGTTAAAAATTACGTAGCGTTGTCCCCGGATCTTTGTCTTGGGGGATCGATCACGGGCCATTGACAATTTTGCTGTTGCTTAGTAAGTATTACGTGCTGCTACAGTAAGGTAAGGTAATTTTAATTAACGTCAAATGACGATCTAACCACGGTGAAATGACGATCCTACCTCGGTCAAATGACGATGTGTTGATAGGGAGAGAATAGTAAGATATATATCTGCACTCTAGCATCCTTTCTATCACATCCGGTTGATGATTGTGAACACACATCGCTTGGTGAATACGGTATTATCTGTTCGTTCTGGATATGAATCCTTGTCACAGATTGTACGATCGGAACTCACTTTAAGCCGTGTATCTCGGTCTAATTAACCCTCTTGAAGCAAACAGGTATCGTAAAACGACCGACCAATCACACAAGTCGCAACAATGGGCTTGCTACCAATCAATAATAAATCATGTTCATTTTGGGAACATGTAGATTGGTAGAGCTACGAATAACCGGATTGTTGCGAGTTCGAATTTTATACAACTAAACACCGTCGTATACATGCGGGCTGGTGCATATTAAATCTGTGTAAATGGTACTATGGGCACTTGAGAGACAATTCCTGTATAGTTCGTTTTGGGTGGAGGAAGTGCTTCTTTGGCCAACCCGTTTCCTTTACGTATTTGGAACTCTATTTCGCTCATTTTCCTAAAAATTGATTTTAGCATTAAAAATTCCAAAGAATGAATTTCAAATCAATGAGCTCACTTTGGTGTGGTGTTTGGTTGTTTGGAGAGTGGGATACCTACCCAGTTGTTGTTATCGGAACCTTCCCTTCGGTATTGATCAAGGACAGTCAGTAATGGTCCGTTGTGATGTTCTAGTGAGACGTGAATTCAACTAACTAACCGAATCGACGTATGATAGTTGATCGAACAACCCCAAATAGATGAATCGCCAAACGGCGATAAAGTGCATTTTAAGGTAACTTCGATATCTATCATGCGAGAGCATTAAGACAACAGGCGCAAAATCTCCGCGTTCAGTCAGCCTTAATCAGTGTCTGGCCAGAGGACTTCACCGTTATATGAATTGTACTTTGGCTGTGCATTAGTTTTTGTACACCATTCGATCCAGTACGTCACGCTGAAAATGCCTCTCATGAATTAGGAAAAGAGCGCACTAGAATTCGATAGTATTTCAATACGAACTGCAACTGCAGCGGGGAAATAGATAAGAGCGTCATACAAAAAGATATGGATCTAAGAACGAAGTTAGGCGGTGGACGACAACTTGCCGAGAATCTCGGGTTAATTGGATTCCGTGCCTCAGACAGATGGGCTTTAGTTTCTTTTCGTGCACGCGCCCTTAATAAAGGAAGGAAAACAAAAGATTGCTCCTTTCGTGGCATCGCCCCCGCGCCTGGTTATTGCGGAAACCAGATTAGAAGTGGCGTCACATTGGGGTCCCGGGGGACGTGATGCAGACATAATGTGACGGTGGCAGCAAAATGAGTGGTTGATCAATTTGGTTGCTACATTTCAATTACATGCACGAGGACCTTTTATGCACAATTTTACTCGAGGGAATATTATCCAGTCGTTAAGTGCCATATTTCTAACTGGAACCACCGTTCGGGTAGCAGAGAGTTTATTCAGTAACGCACAGATCGCGGGCATCATGCGACTCTTCGTTGATTTGCTGAACGCCTGCCTCGCTATGTGTTATTTTAACTTTAACAAATAACAAGATATGAGCAATTTAGGTTAAAATTTTGCTGTTGGAAAGTAGATAGGTATTTAACCCCTTGCCTGTGGAATATATTTGAGAGAAACGTGCAAAAAATTGAAATTTTTTTTCTCTTTATTTTTGTTCGTTATTATCATCAAAATGTTAGAAATAGATTATTTTTAATGGATTAATTTTACTGGATTTATATATAATGTCAATGGATTACAGTCATATTTTTGCTCAAATTATAGAAAAATAAATCAAATGACATAATTTTCAAGATAAATATAATAAACTAATACAACAATATTTTATTTATATCAGCTGTCATGAATTCCATGTCCCTCAGATTCCTTTGAATGTCAAAAATCCTCTGCAGTAAGGAACTATATACGAAAACATAGCACGGCACACAAGCCTACATCACAGTCTTTACAATAAACTCGAATCTCGCGTCGTATCCTCTTTCCCTTTTCATCAGTTTTACGACAACAAAGGAAACATTGTCTGGTTGGAGTAGTCTTTTTCTCCGTTGGTGGAATATGTTCAGGAGAGTGTTGACCCGTAAGTCGCAACAAGTTCATATTAGGATGTCCTGGTCTTGTCGGATGAATGTATGGCTTATTATCTTCAATAATTTGTTCCACATTTGAGATTATGTAGTCCATATTACATTTTCCACCGCCTGACGACTGATAAATAATAAAGGAATTCCAAAGTGCTTGATCCAGAAGTTGGAAAAATATCTTTACGTAGTATTTTTTTCCACATTTTCTGCCAATGGGATAGTTTGTAAGGTGTTGATCAACTTTATCAACACCTCCCATAGTGTTGTTATAGTCAGCAACTACGTTAGGTTTCAGTTTCTTTTGCTTCTTCCAATCTTCCGTCTCAATCATTTCTGCAGTATGGACCAAATTGAAACATGTAAATTTCTGTCTTGTCGTGTCATTTCAGGACAGTGACCTTCCCACGCTGGAACGCCAAAACGTCACCTTTCTTTATTTTTTTTAAAATCGAGTGGTAAGTTCTTCCTGATTGCCCGTACAGTTCCGTATATGTCTGTAGAATATTGTTGCACAAGCTCATCAGCTAATTGTGAAGAAGTATAATAATTATCTGTGACCAAACAATATCCTTTACCCAAAAGAGGTTTCATCAATGACATAACTACTTGACCAGATATGCCGAGATGTGCATTTTCGCTGTCAAGCTTTGTGCCCTTTCCCGTGTAAATGATACTTGAAAAAATGCAGCTAGTCTTACTCTCACATAGCATAAATGTTTTTATGTCGAATCGAGATCTTTTTAGAGGCATGTATTGTATCCATCCCAATCAACCCTTATACAGGGTGGTCCCGAATTCATGGTACAAACTTTAATGGTAGGTACAGGACATTGTAACAATGATTTATTGTATAGGAATGTATAGTCGCAAGTGACGCGGTGAGGGGTAAACAGGGGAAATAAAAGGAAAGAGAAATGGAGTGATCGGTTGGTATCATTGCCGGTAGAGGGCAGTAGATGTCTAGCCGCTGTTGAACATCGACTTTTTGATTGGCCCATACTTACTACCCACGCGGCTCACTGGCGGAAGCTATCTTATTTTTCTGAAAGAAGTGTTACCACAACTGCTGCATGATGTTCCGATCGCCATTCGTAACCGCATGTGGTTTCAGCACGATGGGGCGCCAGCACACTTCAGCATTGATGTACGGAATTACCTGAATGCCACGTTTGGTACTCGATGGATTGGGCGTGGTGGACCAGTCCCTTGGCCACCCCGATCTCCCGATTTATCGAGCCTCGATTACTTTTTATGGGGACATCTAAAGCATCTTGTTTATGAGACTCCAGTTGACTCAGATGAGGATCTCGTCGCTCGCTTATCTGTAGCTGCTGCAGGTGTGCGTGAAATACCAGGCATCTTTGAACGTGTACGCCAATCGCTCCACCGACGCTGTCAAGCATGTATCGATACTGGTGGACGCAATTTTGAACAATTACTGTAAACATGACACTTGTCAACAACGCTTTCAATAAAATCTTTGTTTTTCCTTTCGGCCGTTATTTCCCCTGTTTTCGCCTCACCGCGTCACTTGCGACTATACATTCCTATACAATAAATCATTGTTACAATGTCCTGTACCTACCATTAAAGTTTGTACCATGAATTCGGGACCACCCTGTATAGCACCAGGCTTTCAACAGTAACATCACGATCGGGGTTGTAAAGTAAACAAAATTTGGTATTGAGAAACTGAAAAATGGGCCAAATTTTGTTCAGTTTTGCATCAGGGTGTGTTAAAGGTCGACTTCTTCATTGTTCACAAAATGTAAATGTTTTCTTGTCATTTGAAATCTGTCGTAGGACATAACATTGCGAAAGAATGGAGTTTTAGGACATGTCTTTTTTGACCAAAACATTCAGACATCGGGCTTCTGAATAATACCCTGTAAAATATGGAGCAACAAAAATATTTTCATTTCATTGTCATTTGTAGGTACCCACCTTTATGTTCGGCTTTTTGGCTTCAGATGTTGCCTTTAAATGCATTGTTGTGCATGTCTATTAGTCTCTTCCGTAATGGTGCGAATCAAATTGTCATCGAAAAATAGTTCAAAATATTGTTTTCTTGACTAAAAGTAGAAGTGTCAGTTGTTGGAATGGGAATCTTGGAGGAGCTGGAGGGAGGTTATTCAAACATAGCGGCATTTAGGTTCAGCATGAAAGAGTTTCACTTTCGTCGTCACTTTCGGTATAGTCATACTCTTCTGTTCAAATACTGGTATCTGAGTATGAAGAACCTAACAAGTATTCTTCCTCATCGTCTGATTCCGACATTGGGAACATAATGTGGTTTGATTGAAATTTAGGAAGAACTGAAAGATTACAAAAATCCGATAAATGGCACAAAACTGCCGAAATTTTCGCGGGAAATTATCGTCATCTATTATGCCAAAATTATCGCCAATGGTAAATTTCATATTATGCATTTGACAAACTGAGTTCAGTTTTCACGGAAATGAAGCACCGATTTTTTTCTTGCCCGAACTCAGGTCGGGCATTCCAAAATTGGCGCATTTCGTCACAGGCAAGGGGGTTAATTGGTACATCTACAGTCTACGTTCATAGTAAAGTTTCCATTTACCAAGATTGCCATGAAAACCATAATAACCTTAAATACAGATGGGTTTCCTTAACCTTCCGTAACGCGCTACTTGGTGAGCTCCAAAGAAATTACAAAAACCGTTGCCACCGCTATAAACGTAGACTGTAACTGCACCATTTAATTAACGTCAAATTGGAGTAACACAACGGGCTATTGGATACTGCTCAGGATCAAAGTCAAAGGAAAAGGTCCAAGGTTACCAAGAATTTTGAACCACGGTCAGATGGTCACGCCTGAGCTCGTACCCCACTCTCCAAACATCCACACCACGCCAATGTGAGGACATATGAGGCCACGATATATTCAGCGTGTATCAGCCTCAGTGTACAGGACGGTCTCTGGATGGACTGTTTCGAACTCACAATCCTCCACTTGCTAATCTGTTGCTCTTCCAAATGGGCCACCGCGGCTCATGCATGTAACAATCACCATCTATATATATAACTAGCAAAATACCCGACCTTACTCGGTTTGAATTGGTTTACTCTAGATTGAAGAGATAATCAAAATATATAATGACTTACGTTTTTTGTAGAATAAAAATTTATTTTAACACCTCTCGCCATCTTTATATTTTCTACAACTTACTTTGGACACAAATCCTACACATGCATATCCATTCATGTTACACATTTCACATACATCGCACAATTGCTGTATGACAAAGCTACAAAATGACGAAAGGTGATACTAAGGTTACTACTATAAAAGACGATTTTGAGGGAGATTTGGAATTCCCTTTCTTAAGTTCTTTTCATGTTCAACTCAATTATTTAAAATTACGATTTACGGCGAGTGCTCTCGCACTCATAGTCAACAAAACAATATTTTTTACTTGTGGCACTCTTGCCTCCGGTATGCGACATTGTGAAATTTTGCAATCTTCTCCTGTCATTATTACAACGAATTTTTTAATGTTGGAAAAAGTTCTAATTTGGATTTTTAAACATTATTATTCTTTCAATAACGGCATTATTCTTTAAATAACGGCATTATTCTTCAAATAACGGCATTATTCTTTCAATAATGGCATAACTACACTTAAAATTTACTGAAAATTTATACCGACTTACCTAACATTTTAAAGTCTAATACTTTGTGGTGCTGTTGCGTGTGATGAGAAGGAAAACACATGTATTAAAATAATAAATATTTAAAACAGGAAACAGCGAAATAAAACAAAATAAAAGATGTCGCAAAAAATTGTTCTAAAGATATTAATTTGTGATTCAATTTTATCTCTTGATCTCGCACAGTTGCCACAACTTACAACTAAAAGTGTACAAAATTTAGAAATGTGAAATTAATTCAGAGCGAAAGAATCAGAAAAAATATCTCTGCTCGCGCGATCTTGTTCATTCTCGTTTCGTTGAAAAATATCGTCTGTCCCAAATATTCGGAAATCGTTTTCATTGCGCAAAGAATAAAAATAAGACTCGAAATAAATGAAGTATCAGAGCTAAAATTTCACCACAAAATTTTTTTTTTGAAAAATAATTGGTTTTCAGCATTACTGGTAAAGCAAATAAAAGTAATCGCAATACTCAAACTACATTCCAATTTTTCAAAAACTATCAAATTGTGGATGATTTAAGTATACTTACTCAGGTGTTTTAGCATGAAACTCTTCTAAATATAACAATAAAAAAATGTTTAATATTGCATTCACTAAACTAATAAATAATATATGAAATAAAATACATTGTAATCAAATATCTGGAATACAATTCATGTGATGTTTACACAAACACACAAATACAAAATCGAGCATAGAACAGAAAGACGGACAGACAGACTTTCGCAACCAATGCCACTCACTAAATGAAGATAAGTACTCACTGTATGCAAATTTCCATGAAAATATCTTAAACCGCGTGGACGTGTATAGGGCACAACATGCAGACAGACAGACAGACAGACAGACGGACAGACAGACAGACAGACTCCAAACGAGAAAAAGGCGGATTCGGCATCAGAAGGGTCCAAAACGGATAGAAAACTTGAAATGGGTCGAAAATATTGAATGTACAAACAAACACTCCATTCTTATTTATATAGATTCTCTTACGTGGCACGCAAAAAAGACGTTATTTGTAATCGCGTTTTGGCAACACTGTACGATTTTTTGTTTATCGCGAAGTCTCGCGCATCGATTGAATTTATAGCGTTATGGGATGAAATTTTATTGAAAAAAAAAAGGAAATTTTCATGAGCTGTTGCAGTTAGTTTATAATAGAAATCAAAGAAAACGGAGGATCTTTTCAGGGCCATTTAAAAAACGGTCCTTTTCAGGGCCAACAATTATAGTTCAACAAGACGCTTGCACTACAACTTTCGGCAACAAACGCAATGAAAAAGTGTGGGTCGTTTGAGTGCTGGGAAAATGTACACACAAACAACATGCTGGGTATTCAATTTCCAAAGCAACGCTCACATTTCGAGTCAAAATTTGCACAAAGTTTTCATTTGAATTCTGAACTTAGATATACTGTATATATTTTTTCTGTAATACAGCAAATTTAGATTTGAAAAACATTTTTTTGGTAACATATTTTGTAAACAATCCCTTCTGCTAGGACACATGTCATCATTGATGCGAGCGAAGCGAGTATAGGTTCGCGCATCGAACCAATGAGGATTGCGAAGCAATCCTCCGGGGGTTAGCGAGCAGGGGGCAGCCCCCTAGTACATAATAATGTATAGATGTAACAATGTACACAGGTGTAATAATGTAAAATTGTAGCAATGCAAAGATGTAATAATGTATTGATGTAACAAATGTGTACACATATAATAAGTTACAGATGTAATCTGCTCTAATATATTTTGATAGACTCGCTACCTCTATCGTATGTTATATGCATTCCAACCACGCTTATTTAAATTGGTAGCCCCACGATACTAGACACGAAATGTGTGGCGGTGTTAGAATGAATATTTTAAAGTGGAAAGATTCTAAGGGGAGAATAATATGTGAATTGAAAAGCTCAAGCCTGAAAATATCTATAGCAAATGCTACTGACCGATCAGCAAGGAAGTAAAAGAAAACTTTTCCAATGAATTACACTTATTGAAAATGAAGGAATTCTGTTCCCGATTCTTTCATTGACAATAAGTTCTTGTTATGAAACTAGAGTGACAATTTTTTTTGAAAAAGTAATAGGGTTCTGCCGTTTTAAATTGCAATACGAAGAACACAGAAGGGATTTTGGTACAGCTACAGTCTACGTTTATAAACGGTGGCAACAGCCTTGGCGATTTTTTTGGCGCACTTCTAAAGTTGCCAAGGAAAGAATTATTTCAACTTCTTTTCCTGTCAACAGTAAAGACAGATGGGTTGCCTTAATCTACAGTAACTCGCTACTAAAAATGCGCCAGAAAAAATCGCCGAGGCCATTGCCACAGCTAATAAACATAGAGTGTAGATGTACCGGATTTTGTTTAATTTGATGTTAAGGAATCTCGTAATAAAGGTGTTTGTAACGCGACAAATATTAATTTTTTGCGATCAGATAAAGCGGCGTGCAAACGAAAATTCACACAAAAATTAATTCAATGCGATTGCTATAAGGAAACTATAATACGCTACAAGATTTTGCCCAGTGATTGATAAGTAATTTAATTTTGTATTTGTCACCACGCCACTTACGTAAATGTTCTCTAATGGCTTAGGCTGGGAAGGTGGTAACTTGTAGAATACATAAATGTTCTAATCCTCTTTATGATTATGCCATTATAAATACTTATATTAGCTTAAGGGGACCCGGCACCTTAAAAATTATTTTTTTTTACTGACAACACTTTTAGAGTTTTTTTTGCAGTTTCTTATACTAGAGAATAGTACATAAAAATTTAAACCATCAATTTTCTTCAAAATGTGTTAAAAAATTTTTTAATGAAAAACATTGAAAAATTTAAGAATTTTGTAAGTGTATCTTCTTTTTTAATTACTATGATATAAGCTTGTTTTATTATAATATTCGTTTAACTATTATCTAAATTTACAGGTATGGAATTGAATATATATTAAATAGATATTGTGATAAAAAATAAAACCTGAAACGCTATGTAAAATATAAAAAAGCACTTTACTGCACATTTATATGTTTAAAAAAAATACTACTCACAATAATTATAAATGCATACCTGTATTTCATAATAAGATTCTATATATAATATACAACAAAATTTGAAGTCAATTGATTGAAAATTAAAAAAGCCTTTGCATTTTCAATTATAAGACGTATACAAAATATGAAGTAGGAGAAAAAACAGTTTAAAGTTTTAAAATTAAATTATGCTAAACAATTGTAATAAAAATGAATACAAATTTTACTACAGCTACTTTCTACATATAAGTGAAGTTTAAAACTTCCATCAACCATACGTGATAATTTCTTTTTTTTAAGAGCCAAATCTTCGTTCTGATTTCTTTTTTCACTAACTTTCGAACACGTTGAAATTTGGCATTAAACGGTTCCTTCGCTGATAATTCTTTCAAGCAGCAATTATCTGTCCAGGTTTTAAGGTATCAGATCCTAGCCTAATCCCAAGAGCTTTCTGAATATGTTGAATAGCTCAAAGTACCCCTATATTATACTAGCAAACTGCTTCTGATGTGGCCATTTCAACACGTTCTTTTGACACAATATTCACCTTTGTCCTCTTGCATCAAATAATGAAGTGTACTCCCATTTGAATTTGTGTCATTCACCTTGAACATCTTGATACAGCTAAAGTCTACGTTTATGAGCAGTGGCAACGGCCTTGGCGAATTTTTTGGCGCTCTTCTAAAGTTGCCAAGGAAATAATTATTTCAAAACTCTTTTTCTTTCAACGGTAAAGATAGATGGGTTGCCTTAATCAACCGTAACTCGCTACTAGAAGTACGCCAAAAAAAATCGCCAAGGTCGTTACCACCGCTCATAAACGTAGAATGTAGCTGAACCAACATCTTTCTAAAAGTTTGCAAATGTCTCGCTTTTGTAGACTGGTAAAAGAACCATGAATTTGGAGCCCTTAGGACACTTGAAGTGATGTGGTTCCTTGTCTGTTATATGCTATGATAAATAGTAGCATAGATGGTAGTTTTCATGGCATTATTATCATCTTTATTTGCCAATATTGCATTTTAATAATAACGAGTTCATTTTTTTTTATCGTTTTTCAGATAAACTGCCATGAGATTTTCAACCCAATGTGATACCATGAACTTTCCACGTTTTTACTGCCTCTCTTAATTGTGTCTCCAAACGTTTACCAATGAGGTTGGCACATTCCATTTTTATAGTGATATCGCTACCATAGAACCCACAGTACAGCTACACTCTACGTTTATGAGTGATGGCAACGGTTTGGCGATTTTTTGGCGCACTTCTAGTAGCGAGTTACGATAACTTAAGGCAACCCATCTTTCGTTACTGATGTTGTGGTTTTCATGGCAACCTCGGCAAACGGAAACTTTCAATTTTCATTTTGAATATTCTAGAAAGTTCTTCCAAAATTCGTTAAAGTCGTTTGATTTCATTGATTCGTTTGAAATTTTTTCTTTCCTCCCATTGGCTATTTTGTTTTGAAAATATCCTTTGATTGCATTGGTTCTTTTAAATCGTTTTCTGTGATACCATTGGGCCATTTATTTGTATTTTGACAGTTGTGGAATTTTTATTTTACTACAATAGTTTTTACGATAGGATTAAAAGTTTTTTTTTTTTGACCACTTTCGTTTTCATTACTTTTTTACGGAAGAATTCTGACGTTATCAGGTTGTATTATTTCTTGCTTTTTTTTTCTTCTGTAAATCTTTTTCTTTTCAACATGCCCACTGTATTCAGTGTAATTCATATGTTTCAGCGTATTCTTACTCAACATTCGTAGCTTAGTTTCTCTGCTGGTTAACAAATGTGTTTTGATATGTGCTTAAGCTTACTACTTTTAGTGAAAGTTTTTTTTTTAAATATACTTTTTAAAACGTTTTGAATTGTGTTTAAAAAGTGTGTTGTATAAAGAAAAAAATTTGTGTCTGAAAAAGAGTTAGGAAATAATTCTTTCCTTGGCAACTTTAGAAGTTCGCCAAAAAAAATCGCCCATTACCGTTGAAATCGCTCATAAACGTAGAGTGTAGCTGTTCCCAACCCACATATAATTAAATGTATTGGCACCCCCATCCGAAAGTAAAGTTGTATATCGGGAGGGCGGGGAAGAGAGAGAGAGACATACCTTTATAATCATAGCTCTGTCGTTTACCTTTAGGCATAATTAATAATAACGTATAAACAGAAAAAAGAAATAACAGAAAAACAAGTATCAAACAGAAAACCAAAACTAAAACCTTTTTTTTTCTCAAATTATCGCTACAATTTACTAATACTAATGTAAATAAACAAGCCGTGATATCAGTTACAATCACAAAGAAACGCTTCATCTTCTTCTAAGCTATTTCATTTAATTAATGCAAAATAAATATAGAGGTTTTGCAGACGCACATATGCGGTTAGTTTTGTCAGATGGGTTTTTCAGTTAGTTTTGGTTTCGAAAGACTGATCGCACAAGTACCTACACTCACACAAATCCTTATAAATTTTAAAAAATACAATTATCAGTCTGATTTTCTAGGACAACATTTTAAACAGTATAAGGTAACTTTTTATGCAAAAAAAGTTTATCTGTATTTTTGTCATTTTTAAGGTGCTAGGTCCCCTTAATGTATAAACTTAAGGAATTGGGCAGGTTTTTACAAGTAAACCTGTTCTAACTGCGCCCTTTTTATTTTATTTTTTAAATTTACCGGATCACGGTCTTGCAAGGATTGAGATCCACTCACTTGGTATAATGTTTTCAAAAAAGCGTGAGAAAATTATAAGCAGGCGTTATAGAGTTTGAGTTATGAAAAAAGCTAACAGAAAAAGATTTAAAAATAAATCAACTTAATCATTATTTTAAAGCTAAACATAGAAGCTGTTTTTCTGCTCAATGGTATTTGGTATTTTTTAATTATCCTCACACTGGAGCAACACAACGGGCTAATTATGTTCAATGATCTCTCTTGATTTGAAAGGGAGAATGTCTAAGTGGTTTTCAATTATTATATTCACACTCACGTTTGGTTTTATTATCACCAGTCTCAACTCTCCAAATTGTTTCGACGAGTTATCTCGTCTATCAATATCTGACCAATTTAGCTGAGGATGATGTATTAAGATTTGACCCATATTTTTTGATGACGTGATTACGATCTAGTCAGTTATTTAATCTAATGACGAGATATCTCGTCTATCAATATCTGACCAATTTAGTAGAGGATGATTTATCAAGATTTGACCCATGGTTTTTGATGACGTGATTACGATCTAGTCAGTTATTTAATCTAATGACGAGATATCTCGTCTATCAATATCTGACCAATTTAGTAGAGGATGATTTATCAAGATTTGACCCATGGTTTTTGATGACGTGATTACGATCTAGTCAGTTATTTAATCTAATGACGAGATATCTCGTCTATCAATATCTGACCAATTTAGCTGAGGATGATGTATCAAGATTTGACCCATATTTTTTTATGACGTGATTACGATCTAGTCAGTTATTTAATCTAATGACGAGATATCTCTTCTATCAATATCTGACCAATTTAGCTGAGGATGATTTATCAAGATTTGACCCGTGGTTTTTGATGACGTGATTACGATCTAGTCAGTTATTTAATCTAATGACGAGATATCTCTTCTATCAATATCTGACCAATTTAGCTGAGGATGATTTATCAAGATTTGACCCGTGGTTTTTGATGACGTGATTACGATCTAGTCAGTTATTTAATGTAATGACGAGATATCTCGTCTATCAATATCTGACCAATTTAGCTGAGGATGATTTATCAAGATTTGACCCATGGTTTTTGATGACGTGATTACGATTTAGTCAGTTATTTAATCTAATGACGAGATATCTCGTCTATCAATATCTGACCAATTTAGTAGAGGATGATTTATCAAGATTTGACCCATGGTTTTTGATGACGTGATTACGATCTAGTCAGTTATTTAATCTAATGACGAGATATCTCGTCTATCAATATCTGACCAATTTAGTAGAGGATGATTTATCAAGATTTGACCCATGGTTTTTGATGACGTGATTACGATCTAGTCAGTTATTTAATGTAATGACGAGATATCTCTTCTATCAATATCTGACCAATTTAGCTGAGGATGATTTATCAAGATTTGACCCATGTTTTTTGATAACGTGATTACGATCTAGTCAGTTATTTAATGTAATGACGAGATATCTCGTCTATCAATATCTGACCAATTTAGTAGAGGATGATTTATCAAGATTTGACCCATGGTTTTTGATGACGTGATTACGATCTAGTCAGTTATTTAATGTAATGACGAGATATCTCGTCTATCAATATCTGACCAATTTAGCTGAGGATGATTTATCAAGATTTAACCCATGTTTTTTGATAACGTGATTACGATCTGGTTAGTTTTTTTATTATCTAATGACGAGATACTTCGTCCATCAAGATCTGGTTTTGCTAATGACGAGATACCACAACCAATGCATCGACACCACCAAGAGGAGGATTCAACGCTATACGTAACGTAACCCAAGACCAAAATTCTGAAAACTTCCGACTAAGGAGTCATTTTTCTTACAAACCACTACTTTCAAAAAAGAGTGCAAACTTTTTGTAAACTAAATTTATGTTTTACTCATTCAAAATAATACTAGCACCATTCTGAAATGTAATCTTTCGAAAATCTCTAAACCTCTTTTCAATTGGGGTTGAAGTTCGTTCTGAAACATTTTTAGAACGAGCGAATTTTATTTAATTAGTGCATAACAAGAACTTGTTATGCACTAGTTAGTTCTGAAACATTTTAGGGGGCTTAATACAAAAGGACAATGAAAGCTCAGTTTTAGTAACTCTTAGACTGAAAATCAGTTTATAAAAATACAGAGGCTGTTCGCACAAAATTTTTAAACGATTGTGGTTAGCGGTAATAAGAAATTGTTTGCTGCAAAAAAAATAATTGCAGTTGTACTATGTTTTTTAAAGTCAAAATCATCGTCTGCGGCTTGAGAATTTTGTTTTTATTCAAAATGGCGTTTTTAACGAAGCAGTGGTTCGAAGGCTATATTTATGCTCTTTTCGAAGAGAAATATTCATATTGCGTTATCCAAAAACGATGTGAGAGTCATGGTTTTGTGATATCTAAAGCGTCGATAGGTAATATCGTCGACTAGAAAGGAAAAAAAAAACGTCAAATTGGATCCTCAAGTGGGACAAAAAATCCAAAGAAGTATCCAAGGAAGAAACGGACATCTTCGACTATTGCAAAAGTACGTTGTTTAATGTCAAAAGAAAATTCCCCTAGTCAAAGGACAGTTGCAAAATCATTAAAATGTTCGGTGTCCACTGTAAACAAAATGATAAACGTTGATTTAAATCTTAAGAAAGCGAAAAAACGCAATGTGCATCGTTATTCTCCAAAGCATATCGCTGAACGCAGGACACGCTACCGAATTCTATATGAAAAACACTTATCCAAAGAAAAATGGAAAAAAAATTGTCACAATAGATGAATCATGGGTGTATTTAAATGATTTGAGCAAAAAAAGAGCCATTTATTATCATAAAAGGGGAGAAAAAAATTTAAGTACATGGTTCACAGAATCGGAAGAAAGTTTTTCTAAGGGATTCATGATTGCTGCTGGTCTTTCATATAATGGCAAGTTTAAAATAAAGAGAATGGGAAAAAACGTCACGATTAACTCCAAATACTATCAGGAACATATTTTATCGCCAATTTTTCTGAATGAAATACCATCGCTTTACCCACAGTGCCATCAATCTGTGGAACTCCATCAAGACAAAGCTAGCAGTCACACATCAAAATCCACTGTACATTTCCTAAAAGAAATGGAACAAAAAACCGGTATCAAGGCCATACCCTTCATTGATATCCCTACTAAATCTCCCGATGGTGGACCTATGGATTTTTGTGCTTTCGGACGTGTCCAAACGTCGTCCCACAACCCTTACAGGACTCTGGAAAGCTGTTCAGGAGGAATGGGATAGAATACCTCTTCTGACGCTTCAAAAGACATTATTATCCTGGAAATTACGGTGTCGAAAGATAGTTAAGAATAAGGGCTATCATATAGAACATTTAAAACACATGAATTTTAAGTAATTTAGTTTTGTGAATACAATATACGCGTTGTCTAAAACATGTGTGAACAGTTTCTGTACTCATTAGCACCTTTATTAAATTTTGACCCTTGCCGAAATTTAAAAAAATCGTTGATGAAGTCCCATTACCTGATATGAATGTGTTTAGAGCATAACAGAATTAGATTCCATGATTTTTAATATGTAAAGGGGCTCAAATGTTCTACCGCCTATCTAGAATATTCTCAGGTATCAGAATATCAAATGAGCATATAGTACTCATAGGCTTATATTTATATAAAATAGCAACCTTAGTATATATAAAGAACATTCACGAACTTACAGCCTTAATATACCCTGAATATTTATATACTCTTGCAACATTAATAAAATATTTATATACTCTTGCGGCATTAATAGAGTATATATATACTTGCAGCATTAATGTAACTAAAAATTTATATATTACCTAGCCTTAAACATTTCACTTCTCATCACACCTCTAAGAGTTATCTTGCATTTATTTTAGATTTGTAAAAGTTATTATTATAAGAATAGTAGGTGAGTTAAAAATCTATACGTAGGGTTTGTACGTCCTTGAGGAAATGTATTATTTTATCGATGGGACAAAAAATCGTGATAAACGTTAATTTTTATGTTTCAACAATTATTAATATTCCATTAACAAATACCAAGAATTCTTGCGTAGTGACATTTTTGTGGAACACCTATTGATTCTCTTTGTTACCGCATGCCGAACGAATCAATAAAAATAAATCCTTCTATTTAAGATTGTGAATAGAATGTTTCAAAAATACGGTTTCTTTAACCAGATTTGCGTAAAGATTCTGGAAAGAAAAAAAAAGACACATTCTGAAAAAGAACAAAAAACACGTATTACCGTAGAAACACTACTGCCACCAATTATTTAGGTTTGACAGAAAATGCCTCTCAAAAATTTAGAATAGTAAATATCGTTTGCCAAACATCATATCTGCACTTTGAAATAAATCGTTATTGTCTGATAAAATATAAAGCACTTTTTAGTTTAAAATAAATATAATTTGATAAAATGTATCTGATATTTTCCTCATAACAGATTCAGGTAGTTTTCGGGACAGATAATTCGAACATAAAAAAAATGCAGACCACATGTAAGGCAGACATGCATGTTAAGAACAAGGGCCAAATAGATTCGCTGTGACCTATGAAAGGGCCACTCGAAAAATGTTTTCTATCATATATTATTTAAATTTATATTTTATATTGAAACAAAAAAAAGAGGTAGTAAAAATTAAATTTAATGCTTGACATTGAAATGATTTAAAAATTACTTCAATTTTTGTTTCGATTTTTTGCAGCATCCAAGCGCAAAATAGATTTCAAAATTTCACTGGTAAGCCGGCTCCAATTTTTTTACTTTGTTAAGGGGATCCGCGACACAAAAATCGTCAAATTTTCGAAATTTTTATTAATATTTTAAGAAATTCTCTGTGTTTTTCTACTTAAATTGACGTCTAAATCATGTTTCTATCTTAATAAGAACTAGGGATATAATAACTATCGTGGTGAGTTGTTTTGAAAATCTAACACTCTTGACAGTTGTTGTCATTGCAATAACATCTGTCTTTAAAACTTTAAATGCGTTTTTCTCCATGATACTTTTTTTCAAGATTTCCAGAATTCAAATTGCTATAAGTCGAAAACCGATAAAGTTTAAGGGTTAAAATTTTGAATACATCTTTTTCAAACATTATAGTTTAATTTTGATTCAGCAAATTTTAACAAATATTTACTTTTAAAAATATGACTTAAAAAAAAGTAACTTAAAATTTTCAAAAATTTTCATTCAAATTTTTTTTATTTTTTTATTAAATTAAAAAAATTTAAATTGATGAATCAAAATTAAAGTTTATAAATTTGTGAATAATTTACTGCAAGAATTTTGATAAGTGATCAAGAATATTTTGAGTTTTAGCAATTTAAAATGACCTCTCTTTTTTTCAAAACAATTTAATTAAAAAATTTTTTAAAACATTTGGAAAAATTTTGTGTTGTGATTTCGTTTATTAGTTAGATGGGTAATCAGTACAAAAAAAATCAAAACTCTAAATTAATTAATCAAAAATTTTTTTTAATGTGTCCTGGACCCCCTTAATATTAATGACTGAAACAGTACAGTGAAACTTTTATAAACTTTCAGTCTTTTAACCGTCATTTTAGGTTAACCGTCAGTCCATTATTAAAATTAATTCATTAAATATTAAAAGCCATTAATACGTACACACAGAAATTTACAGACTTTTTAAAATTTGAATGCGTGTGTATACACGTAAAAAAAACCCGACTCGACCGATTGACACAATTTTTATCACAGAAGAAACCGGAAGGTAGCAATCGATAGGGGTAAATGTTTTCTACAAATACCAATGCTTAAAATTGGTCTAAGGGGTCGTCTTCCTATTAAATTGGGTGCTTGCTCCGATATTTTCAATGCCCCATCTTTTATCACAAATTTGGATTATACACACAATTTCAGGCGGATTTGATGCAAAAATAATGTAAAACGGCGAAAAATTGGCCGAGAAAATTCATAAAAACTATTGAGGGAGCGTGTAAATGCTCGGAGTTCAATCACATCATAAATATTAATAAAGACGTGTAGTGGCCGTCGCAGTCAATGACCTGCTGCAGGCGCCTTGGTATGGAGTCCATTAAGATGGTGACCAAGTCAGAATCTATTCTGATTGAATCCCAGAATCTGTTTCACTTTCTCCAGAATCTGTCTCTGTTTTCACTTTGTGAACAATCCCCAATAACGATAATAATCATCGAATTTTGCAAACAGTCTCACTGCACTACTAATTATGCACGTGATGAGCTGAAATTCCGAATTCCGATGTTTCAGTAACAGTTGAATTGCTTGGAGTCAAAATTTGGCCAGGTTTCGATTCATAATTTTTATGAAAATTAATTTCAGAATTAATAAAAAATAATAAAATTTAGTTTAATAGTTAAAATGTAAAAAGATTGTGTTTGGGTTTTTGAGTAGCAAAGGATGGAAAAACAATTTACAAGGAAGATTAATGTTTTTAGCAAATATAACAAAAAACGTGTGACCCAAATTTAACATTAGGATATCAAATTTTCAAACGCTTACAAATCGGTGAAAAATCCAATAAAACGGTTGAACCTTTTTTAATTTCCTCTTAAAAATTGTGTGTAGAATCCAAATTTGTGAAAAAAATCGTACTGAAATTTTCGGATCAAGCACCCAATTTAATATGAAGACGGCTCCTTAGACAAAGTTTAAGTATTGATTTTTGTAGAAAACATTAATCTCTATCGATTGCAACCTTCCGTTTTGTTCTGCGATGTAAATTGTGCAATTGGGATCGGGTGAGTTGTTTCTTATTGACGGGTGTACGTCTGTACAATATGTATTGTACTGGATTTAAATTGGAAATGATTTATGTGTTTCTGTAAAATAAACTACATGTATGTGCAGTATATTTCCAGTTCGTGTACGCGCATATTTTTATCATTCGTTCAAATGCAACGGATGGGGTTGGATTGTTGTTTAAGGTTTTTCTGCTATCCGTCAATTCGATCAACCGTTATTGTCTCTGTCCCGATACAGACGGTTAAACTAAGTTTCATTGTATGTTCCCGATGTATGTTGACACAAAAGGCTTGCGCAATTTAATGCACAAACACGCAACGAAGTTTTAACCTAACTCACCTATCGTGTGATATTTGAAATTTAAAATAACATTTTGTGCGGCGGGCTCGCTTGCGTACCAACAGAGGTCCGAATGAGGTCCACGGGCCGGAGTCTGTGAGTCCTGATGTTTATAGTTTAACCTTTACGCAGGGGCGCTTAGATTTTTTTCAATCGTCTCAAAGAACGGCTCTTTCTCCTGCATGTCCAACCCCCCTTTACCTAACTTGAGCGATGGAGCCTTGAGTGGCATTTACTGACGCTTTTCTTTCATTGCATTGTGCGGCGAGCGACCTTCTGCCTTTCCCACAAAGCGTTCACACCTCACGGTCGACAGGGTAGGGTACCGAACAAAAGAAGGAACCCTCTAGAACAGGGGTGGCCACCTGTGGCGCATGCGCCAAACTTGGCGCATTTGATGATTAAAAGTGGCGCATTGCAAACTTGCGCCTACATATTCTTTGATTACAAGTGAACAAGCAGTTTCATCCTTGGAAATTCATTGAAAGGAAAACAAGGTAGCGAATGAATGATTTAAATTTGAAAAATTCTCTGTTGCTCTCAGTAACAACTTTACATCAAACATTGAAAGAATAGCGAAATCCAAACAGGCTCAAAAGTCTTATTCATGGTAAGTAATGTTTATGTGCTGTAATAGACATTGTTTTACGTACAATAGTTAAAGCATTCACAAATGTAAATTTTGTCTATAAACAAACTTTTATTAAAAAAGTTATTACGGATATGGCAGGACCATGAACGTAAGGTAGAAAAGGTGCTTGAGTAATATGGCGCATTGGAACTCGTATGTGAAAAAAAAATTGGCGCATGGCATGTAAAAGGTTGGCTACCCCTGCTCTAGAACAGGCCTCGAAATAGATTTTTAAATACAGGTGCACCTTGGGCAGCTAAGTTTTTAAATTAGGTGCACGGGTTATATTATAGGAGCACATTAAAAAAAAAGCGTAATATAAGAGCATTAATGTAGTGTAAACTACTTTATTAGTTGGGTATGTTTAGATAGGTGAAAAGTCGATAGTAAATAAAAAATATTTAAACAGATAAATTCTCCTTTCTCCGTCGTACGGCTGTCGCTTCAACAGAGCCATCTGGAAAATGTTTCGATCATCGGCAAGTTCTGGTGACATGACACAAGTGATCCTTCCTCCTAGATAAACACCTTATAGCCCAGCGATTTTGTTTTCGCATAGTGTGTATTTAGGAATTTTAATTACGTTCCTTTAGAGCGAGAGAGGTCGATACTAATATTTTGTTCGAACATCAAAATAACATGAAACACGTCACCCCTCCCCCCCCCCCTTTTCCGCACCTAGCGGGAAAAAATTAGGTGCACAATTCCATTTTCATGTGCACGGAGCGCCTGTGCACCCGGGTATTTCGAGCCCTGCTCTAGAAGGTCAGTCGCTGACAGCTCATAAATGGTGATCGATGCCAGCGGTCACTTAAAAGGGAGATAACATCCCCAGTACAGAGATCTATACCATGCCGCTGGTGTAAACGATATTGTAGTGGTAGTTCTCTATCTGCCAGCGTAAAAATTAAGCAATGCACAAAATTATGCATATATGATTCCCGTAATATAATTAAATGTAGCTTTAAGATAGTTCCTCCATTGTATACATTAAAACACGGTAATTTAAATCCATACAATATGGAAATTCTTCTTCTCGAGTTTGTTAAAATGACTGGAAATGATTCAGTAGAAAATTATAGAGAGGCGGACTGTCTCCGAGCATCTTATTAACATTCCCTTGAATCCGAAGAAAAGACCCGGGGAGAACTCGGTCATTATCACCTCATGAATCAAATGACACTTAGTTAGCTCATCCTATCTCGCAGTTTAAGCCTCGCTTCGAGGTTGAATAAACAAAGTGCGATGATTTCACTCGACATTCCCAGGAACGAAGGTTCCCAGCGTTTGTTCACACTCCTCTGCTTCTAGCACGGCCTTTGATGCCCGAATTTGCATATAAATGACTCTTCGTTAATTCTCCGCTGGATTCGAATCCTTTCGCTTGTTAGCTGACGTCATCACGGGAGACGGGTCTATGTCTGGCATGTCTTAGAATCCGCTGGATTATTTTTTTAAATTCCGAATTATTTACTGTTATTTCGTTTGTTAAACGTACGTGTGAAAGTATCATGTATACATTTTCACTAATACAATGAAACCCCGATTTAATGTGTCCCGCATTTAACGATTTTCTGCATAAAACGTATTATTTTATTAGTCCCAAATAATTTCCAAAACTTTCAATGTTAAAAAATCTGTATTTAACGTTATCACTCGAAATGTTTCACGCATTTAACGAGCTCAGGTGTTGCCTCGTCATCTGACCGTTCTACAAAATTACGAGGTGTTGTCCTCGGTTCTTTCCCTTAAGGGATCCCGGACCGTCGTCAATAGTGGGAGAAAATGGGAGATAAAAATCTATTTTTAAAGAAAAAGAGCTAATTAATTAAATGAAAATGGAACACTTTTACATGTTAAGCGTACTTACAAGTGTTGTACATTAGTACAGTATGTACGTACCGTACTGTAAATGAAAGTCATTGCTTGCTAAACATCTCGGTCAAAGTAAGATGTTTGACCGCCTTATCCGTTTTCGAGCAATCAAGTCGCGCATCCGCTTGACAATGAGAAGTTGCATGTGGTCACACTCGGGCTGTAGCGCCATCCACTTCAACGCAGTTTCAAAACCGGAAAATGCTTCACTAGCAGATGGTCCCGTGTCTGATTCAACTTCGACAGTAAGGTCATCTTCTTCAACGACACTTTCTTCTCTCAAACTTTCAATAAGTTCATCATCATTTAGAATTTGAAACCCAGAATCATTACTTTGTGAATCGTAATACGTTTTCGTCTAAATTTTTTTTCTGAAATTCTGAAAGCGATTCGGATAGTTGAAGTTCGGATAATTGGAGTTCTACTGTATATGGTTTTGATAAGGGAGGGTTGCACAGACCGCGACCCCCGCGTAAAATCCAATCAAGATTTTTAATGTTAGTCAACTCTAAAAGTATGCAATGATTTTCATGAGAACACACATGTTATGTATTCGTAAAAACAAACGGTCAAATTTATGCTTGGTGCGATGACGATTTCGAAGCGATCTCTTTCATCACGCAAAGTGCAGTGGAGAAAAGTTTAGCCCAATGTTTTATTTCACAAACACAATCAAATCAAGGTCGTATTTATTAGTTGAATTGCAGCTGTTTCGCACCATTCATTCTAGCACGTGATGTCTGAATTAATTAACTGTTTTATTCGCTCGTGAGGACAGCCATTTCAGATATAAACCGATCGTGTTGTCGTTTGAAACAAGCAAGAAAATAGACCGCGTAGATTAGCGTTAAAACATACCATAACCGAAATCGGACTACAGTAGACAGCGGATAACTGCGTTAAAAGCTGTTTCGTCCATTGCAACAGATGGTGGTCAGATGTCTACACCAGTAGGTTTTCCATTGACCGCAGCTCGTAAATCTCGATTTATCTATCGGGAAGATCTCCTTCCTGTCCAGACTCTTTACCTGCTGGGTTTGATCCGAACCACTACCAACAGCCCGTTGTGTTGCTCCAGTGCGATGCTGATTATATGACTACCTAACTACCTTTTTATATAGGTGTTTTTAAGGGGTACACGACGCCCCCCTCTTGAATTAACGAGCCCAGAGTGTCATCTGGGGGACGAGAGAAAGAACATTTCAAACTCGAATTTTAATGAAAGAACTCAAATTTTAATCCAATCTGTTATCGAATACAGCGAAAGACCATCGTGTACAAAAGGGGAATAGTGCACGTTAAATCTGTCATGGCCGCAATAGGGGGGTGTGGTGTGGAAGTTTGGAGAGTGGGGTGCCAGTTCAGGTGTTGCCTCGTCATCGGACCGTGGTTCAACATTACGTTGTGTTGCTCCAGCACGACGTTCTACTTACAATCTTGTTAAAATAATGAAATGGTATAAATTATTAGGTTTAGTAAAAATGTTATTATGAGGGTTTTCTTCTTTCTCTACACTTTCTCAGCACTAAGTGTGTCATTAGACGATCAATATTATTGTAATTGTGATTGTCAATGAGGCTAATTGAAGCAACCAATTTATCGTGTAGGAGGCGATTGTCAATCGATTGACGTACATTGATAGAAATTTTGATTGATGGACTTTGACGGCGCCGATTGATCGTTTAAAACACGCAATTGTCAATCCTTCGGACAGTAGGGCTATTTTATTCTCTAAATCCAAGAGTTTTTATATTCGCGATCGTTAAAGATAGAGTAAAAATTTCAACGGATTTGAAATCTGCGGAAAATTTTACACCAGATAGATACCTTAAATGTAAATTTCTGTTAATAAATAAGTTTTCAGCTGAAACTTATATTTTCACAATACGAATTTAAGTAATACGAATATGTCGAAGTACAACTTTTTGCACATAAATTTATATAAATTTTATTTATGAACTAACAAAAATACTAGGATTTTTACCAAGGAATAACAAAAATACTAGTTTCGATGAAATATATTGAATAGAAAATTGCAGTTCTCTTTATATAAAATATTTAAATACTCCTAATATAAAATATTTAAAAATAAATAAATGAGTTACTACAAAAATTATTTCAATGTCGATGGCTTTATAAAATCTAACAAATTCGTCTGACGACAGACACAATGCTTTCTTTTTTTTAAAGCAGAATTTCTTTGTAGCAAGCTAATAATTTTTTTATTCCTTGCTTTGTATCTATAACGCGTTCTTCGGTGGATTCTAGGTTTTCTAATTTTTTTAAACCCCTTTCAACAAGCTGAGACTTTCTGTGATCTTCCCAGGCCGCTCAGATGGTCTTCGATAGCCGTCACATTGGTTTTCAGTGCAGGGGATTTTTAACGGAATCTCTGAAAATCTATCGGTACAAAGGTATATGTGATGCAAATCTTTATTGTAATAAAGCGTATAGATAGTTTGTTTTTGTAAAATAAACGCAAGCTAATTGTAAATTAGGCGAGCCCTTCGAGAAGTGATTGTGTTTGGAAACGGAATTTGAAGGGACATGGGTGGATTGCGGGTGGAGCCTGTCATTTGAGCTGACAACGGGGCCCGTCATAACAGCTGGCAACGGGCCCACAGATTGATGTGATGGACCTGCTAGTATACTACATTTACAATTTCAGATATTTGCAAACAAATCAAACGTTTCAAGTCTTACGGAACTTGACACCAAAACACCTCCAATAAGTCCTTTCTGGTCGGTGTTCAACATTCTAGTTCCCTTTTTCTATCCTTCCGAAACTCTTCCTCTCCATCTAATCCCGAGGGACACTCCCACGACCCCCTCTCCTTCTTCGGTTCAAAGGGAAGAGGATCCAATGGTTCCTCCTGGTCAGCTTTAATCAGAGTCTGGCCGGAGAACCTCACAGTTATTTTAATTGTACTTTGGCTGTGCCATTAGTTTTTATACACCACTCGATCCACTGTACGCTACAATGTTTATAGGAGGAGCTTCTATCTGCAAGATAGTTTTTCCGCAATCAATAAGTAATGTCCACGATAATTGTTCGTAGTAAGTGCCGAGGAAAATTTATTCACGTATAATCGATATACGAATGGCGAAGTAAATTATATTGTTAAATATACAAAAACGTTTTCAAAATCAGACCTGAAATATTTATTACAAACTTGTTGGTGTACTGAAAATTTACTTTTACTTGCATACAAATCCTCTTAAACTAATCATTCACTTGATTGCGTTTGTTTCCAATACCTAATATATCTTCTCATTTGGGTACAAAAAAAAAATCTGACTTTTATGCGTTTGGCTCTGTCTATGATAGTGTCTAATTTTTTTGTGGATGTAATGGAATATAGAAAGCCAACAGGCTTACCAAGAAATTCCTGATGTTGACCATCCTTAAGGGGGATTTCTAGAGTTTAAAATATGACCGCGACATTTACCTATGTTAACCCAAATATACAAACCCTGTAGAACGTGTTTCCTACAGCGACAGGTAAAATATGACCCCGATATTTCTCTGTGTTAACTCAAAAATACAAACCCTGTATGTAAAACGCGTTTCCTTGTACACGTCAATTTATTGCGGGAAAAAAAACACAGTGTGGGAATAGATTTTACAATTGGGGCTTCGAAGGGCACTTTTAGGACTACCTGTGTGCCAATTTTCATGGCTACAGATGTGTCTGAATACAGGAAAGAAATAGCCTATGTTTTCCGCAGTGTTCTAAAGTAATATAGGTGTACCAAATTTGGTGTGGATTGGTCAAACGATGTAGATTTGTATAGAGAATATACTCCCATACACACATCCTTTTTTATAGATACAGATCAAGCAAAATACCTTTTCGACAGTTGAATTCTCCAGGCTATAAATATCACCAGTCATTCGGCGATGCTAGTTTGACCTGCACTTTCATTTCCAAGAACTGATAAAGGCCACGGTAGCCCCGTTAAATGCGTCATAGCCTCAGATGGGGGCGGGGTGCCATCTCAGGCACTGCCTCGTTACCTGACCGTGGTTCAAAAATGCGTAGTGTTGTCCTTGGATCTCTCCCTTTCGGTTTGATCACGGACCGTCGCTAATAGTCCACAGCGTTGCTCCAGTACGACGTTCATCAAAGAACCAACACTAAGCTGTTGAACAGTCTAGAGCCCTTTTTGTTCAATTACTAAATAAGTCGGGCCTTATATATATACCGTTATTCAACTTCTCCTTACTTTCAATTCATATGTCATCTCAATACGAGATTTTCAGTGTAGCATAATAATGAGCCACCCCGGACTTGTCGCTAATACTCCCATTGTGTTGCTCCAGTATGCCGTTAATTAAACGACCTACCAACCTTCCTCTAAAACGACCTTACCACGTCTTTCTTGAACTCGCCCGAAAATGACATTTCACAATATCAATCGATGCGCTTATTTGCCGTCTACAGCACAAATCACAATAATAAATCAGCAGTCAAAACAATACCCACACATTATCGACTGTAAGAGGAATATTGTCCCTGAGACCATTGCACCTCCTATTCTAAGTTAAATTTAACATTACTTTTTCTCCGGCATTCCCCCCCCCCCCCCGAGTTTTGGAAACAGGATCACAGTGCGGGCATAGATTAGGGCAATTTGAGGATTCTCTGCCGCCCCCTTTTATTTCGAAAGAAAGGGCGCTGCCGCCCACTGGAGGCGAAGAAGTTTCCACATACGCCCCTGCAACGACGAAACTCGAGTAATAATCGCTACGATGCGAGGTCTCATGATCAGTCGGAAAGGGTAAACTGTTGAGGATGCCCGGCCAACGCAAATTCACTCAAGGGAAGGTGCGGAGGATGTGAAATTGAGAAAAGGAAAAGTTTTTTTCTGTAGCGGGAAAAGGTCAAGCAGTTTTTGAAGAATTAAATTCATATTGATAAATATATGACATGGTTTTTTACGTAAGCAAATTACCGGAGAAGAAAAATACTAACGGCTTAGAATTTAAACTTTCATTATTTTGACGATGTTTGGATAAATTGTATTGTAATAGTTGGTTATACTATATCGCATTGCTTTATTTTTTCGTATTGTAGTAATGTATTATGGTATTGTATTCTATTGTAGTATTTTTTTGTAGAATTTTTTGTAGTATTGTACTGTAGTATCGTATTGTATTGTAGCATTTTATTGTAGTGTTGTATTGTACTGTAGTATTGTATCGTAGCATTGTATTGTATTGTAGTACTGTATTGTAGTACTGTATTGTAGTACTGTATTGTAGTATTGTATTGTAGCATTGTATTGTAGTATTGTATTGTAGCATTGTAGTGTAGTATTGTATTGGAGTATTGTATTGTAGCATTGTATTGTAGCATTGTAGTGTAGTATTGTATTGGAGTATTTGTGTTGTAGTATTGTATTGTAGTATTGTATAGCAGTATTTGTGTTGTAGTATTGAATTGTAGTATTGTACTGTAGAATTGTATTGCAGTACTGTATTATAGTATTGTATTGCAGTTTTGTATTATAGTATTGTATTGTGCAGTATTGTTTTTCAGTTTTTTATTGCAGTATTGTATTGCATTGAGTATAGTGATATTGTACTGTAGTATTGCATTGAGTATTGTACTGTAGTATTGTATCGTAGCATTGTATTGTATTGTAGTTTTTGCAATGTAGTATTGTAGTGTTACATTGTATTGTATTGTAGTATTGTATTGTAGTATTGTATTGTAGCATTGTATTGTAGCATTGTATTGTAGCATTGTATTGGAGTATTGTACTGTAGAATTGTATTGCAGTACTGTATTGCAGTTTTTATTGTAGTATTTATTGCAGTTTTGTATTATAGTATTGTGTTGTGCAGTATTGTTTTTCAGTTTTTTATTGTAGTATTGTATTGCATTGAGTATCGTGATATTGTACTGTAGTAATGCATCGAGTATTGTACTGTAGTATTGCATTGAGTAATGTACTGTAGTAATGCATCGAGTATTGTACTGTAGTATTGCATTGAGTAATGTACTGTAGTATTCCATTGAGTATTGTAATATTGTTCTGTAGTATCGCATTGAGTATTGTAGTATCGCATATTGTAGTATTGTACTGTAGTATCGCATTGAGTATTGTAGTATTGTATCGATTATTGTAGTATTGTACTGTAGTATCGTATTGAGTATTGTAGTATTACATACTGTAGTATTGAGAACATTTTAAGTTCTTTCCTTAAATCATAACGTCGGCTTGAGCAGAAACTAATTAATTAACATTAATTGGGACACACTAACTGCTTATTTTCATGACGATAAGGACTACATTGTAATATTATAAGCCCTTATGTACATTTGACAACTGAGACTCGTCATGCACTTGTTTTGCCTAAGGTACGAATGACGAGTCTAATTCGTCATTCAAACTAGGACAAAATTAAACATGTACATTCTTGTTCATGGCAAGAGTGATTGATGTAACGAGACTCTCCTTGAATCAAATTATTCAATCGTTCTCTACAAAAATACTCTTTATTTCATCTGACTCCATACATAGAAATATTTAGACGGCTGCGTTATCAGACATTATTTTTTTGGAATGAACGCAGAGATCAGAAGCTGTGCGGTCTCTCTCATACTGTTGCCATTCTGATCAAACGAAATTATACGAAAATAGAACAGTAACTAGTGTGCAAACGATAATCCAAACTACTTTTTCAAATAAATCTGTGCCCAAGAAGTTAATCTGTTTAGCAGATAGATAATACTTTCAAAAAATTCTTGCAATACTCAATGCTTGGCTTTAAAACAAATAGTCAGTCTTTAAACAACTGTACAGTAAAATGTGCACCGACGTTATCAGTTAAAACCTTCTTGTCTGTCGATATGAACTCTTTTTCATATGAAGAATTATTTGTTTTCAATCTTCATCATACAATATGGCATTATTGACTTATCTAGACTCAAGGTGCTTTAGTAGTCCCAAGTTGGCTTCCGCTTTCTATACTTGGCATTAACGTTTGAGTTTGAGCATTTTCAGACCGTTGGGTGAGATACTTGCTCGTTTGTTTTAATATTTCACAAGCTAAAATATTTTTATTTCCTTGCTAGTCTAAAGATTTGTCCAATATCACATGCTGACAACTTTCCCCCTTTCCAGATCATTTCTTTTTCTCAAAATCTTTTTCATTAAGTGAAATATGATGAACTGCTATATATATAGTTTTTGCAATGTTTAATTATCTTAACGGGTTCCTTAGCAACTCCATAATAAAGAATTTATTCGCTTTGAATTCCAGAATTCCTTTCCGTCCTATTGCAGTGACCATTTGAAATTGAATGTTCAAAATCAGTATTTATATCTTGTAGTTAGGGCTACCAGAATTAAAAAATTATAGTTCCTAACAAACTCAAATATAATTCCTGCCCGTTCTAGAGAAGTCCGGATGTATAAAACTCATATTTCAAAACTTCTACATTGATGCGGTCAAATAAATATTGTTACAAACAAGAATAGACCACACAGAAAATTTTTAACGTGACACAAGCAATCCCGCAAGCTACTATTAAAAACTAACACATTTTCCCACACAAAGCGATTCAAGCAATACAACATTAGAATTGAATTGTAGATGTATCTGAAAAATTAGATTAATTTACAATTCGCGGCCGAATCCGAGCAACACACGCAAAGTTCAAACTTTTCCAGACGTCTGTTAACTCAACTTGCATTAGCTGACATTGACAGTAGCATTTGTACCCTGCGTTATGGGTATGCGTTTACCCTGCGTGGTAGCCTGTCTGCAAGAGTAACGGTCTAGCTTCTGGAAGGTTTGAACAGCTGGGGTGTATTCAACCAGAAAACTAAAGTAAGCTGAAGCTGCCGACATAACATGGAAAACAATATAGCTTCAAGAACAAAAGAATATTTATATTAGTTACAAAAACCAAAAAGAAAATTTTAAAAAGTAGTTAGAAAATGTCAATATATCTTCCGGCTGTTCAGCTCTAGTAATGTTTTGCTCTTTACTTTTTAGATGTTTGAAAGTTATAATTATTGTTTATACCTGTTGGAGTTAGTTGCAGCTTTAGCGCACTCCTTTGTTAGTGTTGTTATTATATTTTAATTTTGTGAAGTGTATTTTCCTTTTTGGCTTATGCCCTATGACCTTTTGCCTAATTTATCTTTCCACTTTGTTCTTTATGGTGTTTGGGGTGGGTAGGAGCAATTTTTAGCGTACTGCTGCTCTTGTGTAGAAAGCAACATTTTGTGTTGTCTGGATCAGGTTCCTTCTTGAAGACACCCTGATTCACAAGCACTTCTTCATTTCGCAACTATCTTGAAATTTTCTAACTACTTTTAAAAATTTTCGTTTTGTTTTTGTAATTAATATAAATTTTCTTTTGTTCATGAAATTATGTATATATATATACACTTCATTTTTATAATCTAAAATCTTAAACAGGAATGTAAACTTTCCTCTTTAAGGATATGCTAAGTTACAGTAATTTTACTTTTGTATAATTTTTGTTTTTCAACCCTCGTAAAATAACCATGTTATGGGCGTAACTTCAAACACCGCGTTACGTACACTTGGTTTGGCGCAGTCATATGAAAGGAACTCAATGCTGTATTCCTTTCTTTTTCTGTTTCCAAGCTTCTTCATTTTGCCCCATTCGCGGTGGACTAATCCTTATTTATTTTCCCACCATGCATCATCTGTCTCAGGATTCCCAAGTTTAAAAAAAAAACCTTTTCTCCTCGCTATCACCGGCCATTTTCGCCTCCAAAAGCAAACTCGTGGGAATGCTGGAGCTCCATTGAAAGGACTCACTCAATCGTAGCCAGCGAACAAAAAGAAACAGTGTTTTTGCTCCGAAAGATCCAACGATCCCGAAGTTGCTTTTAGGACCTTTAGAATTCCTGACTCTGCAAAAAAGGAGCTTCCGAAAAAATCCGCTTAGGTCTTTAGCTTCTTTTCACTCTCCTAATCCAGAAATAAGTGTAAGGTCTTTGTGGACGCAATTTGCAACAGGTTCTTTAATATGGGCATTTGGTTAAACGATGTATAAAAACAACACGGGAGCTTCATGCGCGCTTTGTTAGAGGAGTAGATTGAAGAGGATAAAAATTTATTTACCTACACACATTCAGTGCAAAATCATCTACACATTATGGAAATTCTCAACAACGTTAAACAAAATCTCTTGTGTATTAATCTATACTGATCATTGAACAACGCGGGATCGATTTCCAACAGGTTATTAAAAATGCACATTTTGTTAAACGTTATATTAAAACTTCAAATGACCTGCTCGCCCGCTGTGATAGAAGGTATTGTATTTTAATTAACGGAGCAACGCAACGGGCTATTGGCGGGATCAATCCAAGATTGAAAGATTCGAGGGTAACATCTTGTAATTTTGAACAACGGTTCGATCACGACGTAACTCCTGAGATGGCAGTCCACTTTTCAAACTTTTACACCATTACAGCGTGAGAATATTTGAGACCACGACAGATTTAAAGCGCACCAGTCCACTTTGTACACGCCGGTCTTTAGTTAGATTCGAAATCGCAATCCTAATCCGTTATTATTCCAAGCGGGCCTCTGTGATAGAGGGATACCATGCGTTGTGAAGCGTTACAAATTAAGTGGTAATCGTTTACTTAACGGTCCCCTTTGACAACTTTTCAAAAAGTCGCCAGTCCAAGATGGCTTCAAAATGTATGAAATTAACATACGGAGAGGAATAAATAAACAAACGGTCAATTTTTTAACAGATCATTTTTCCATGGATTCCATTTCAGGAGTAGAGTAAACAATAACCAATATTTGTTTTAAAAAAAATAAAAAAATAAAAAAAAACTTTTAATTAATTTTTCTTATAGCAACTTTCGTTCAAAAAAAAAATTAATCAGAAGAAAATTCTACAGCAAGAATTTTAAACGGAGCGTCGAAATCCAATTGTATGGGCAGCGGACATGTAAACTGAGAGATAAAAAAATGGTGTGATAAAACAAATCATGGTTCATAGTTAATGATTGCCATTAAAAAAAAATCAAGAAAAGGGCCCAAATCCGAATTTATCACGATTTAGCATACCGGGTTGCCAGATTTGGCAAAAAAAATCGAGGAGTACAGTTGAGTAAACGATAATCGTTGGAACGTCATGGAGGCGGATATGTGTGTTGAGAAGAGGCCATAACGGTCAGTGTGGGTCCACGGCCAAAATTTACCCAGACCCAAAAGTTTTATAAAACTGAATCATTTTAATAAAATTCTAAAAGTCTAGTGAAACTAATTACTTCCATAAGTGGCGAAGACGCGTTATGGTAAGTTAAAGCTAAATTTTTAAATTATTCATTACCAAATTACGTACACATCATTAAAAGTTTATATAACGTTAAGGAAAATCCCTTGTACAACAACTTATCTTCAGTATAAATCTAAACTGTGATCATTACAAAGCACTCAGTCTAACAGTCCATATTATATGGCATTAATGGCACAGTAAGAATGCGTCATGAAGTCGGATATGTGTAGAGAAGTAAGTCATCAAATAAACGAAAACTTTAAATACCAAATTTGTCCAAGCAAGTCTTTTAAGAGTAATTACTGTCATACAGACGTACAGGCATCTTGACAAACTAAAGGTTAATTTTTATTTAGTCATGGCCAAATTATGTACACACTATGAAAATCCTTAATAACCTTAAGGAAAATATCTAGTACAATTATTTATGTTCAATAGTAACAGTGAAACTCTAAATAGTGAACATCGTAGCACTCAGTGTAATAACAGTACATATATATTATTAGTTTCACAGTTTAGTCCAAAACCTTATAACCAAACTTATTTAACAAGTCTTTTAAAAACAATTACTTAAGGCTTCATTACAAGTTAAAGGTTAATTTTTATTTATTCATGGCCTTAATTATGTACGCAGTATTCAATTTAACTCAGAATAACAAGAGTCCATATTACATGTAATTAGTTGAACAGAAGAAATGTCATGGAGGCGAGGCAGATGTGTGTTATGAGGAGGTCAAAGGTAAATTGTACGATGTTCTAGGGACTCTGCTACGTGTCTCGGGAGATACAGCTTTAACTTTCTGTTTCAGTGATGAGGACAGGAATCACATATGCGCTCAAGACGTTCTCAAGATCGTTCCCCGTTTGCCTTAAAAATTCCAACTCTCCTCTTACCGGTTCCACCTCCAACAAAACCCAAATTCATAACCCATGTTCTCACTCATTTCATAATCAATTTGTGGGGTTTTTTTTGAACCCCTCCCAATTTTTTAGAGGCACAGTGACGTAAGTCTATCTTATTTGTATTAGATCATTTGTCATCACGGCGTGTTTCTATCACAACATGCGAAGCCATGTTGGCACCCAGAAGATTATGATCTTCTTTGGCTGAAGTGGACAAAGCTGAAAACGCCGTTCGACGACGCAACGAAACTTTTGATGTAACTGGCGCGACCAGGTTTGGTTTTTCGGTTTCGGGGCTTATGGTGCAAGAGCCATATTCGACCATGCCAGACACGAGGCATACAACATCAAATGACTTAGTTTGTGTAAAATATTAAAATCTCTATTGAATTCGTAGTAAAGCCTGTAACTTATAAAGTGTAGAAATGAATTTATCAATTACACGTTTAGGGGCTCAAGATTCAGATTATGCGTTCAGAACACTATGGCCAAACCTCAGGAAAACCTGAGGAAGTAAAAGCCATTGAAATATTATATTCCTTGATATATTACAGGTGATGTCTAGCAACATATTCGATAATTGCGATAAGAAAAATCGATTTCATTAAAATATCGGAACAATCCAGTTATTTTGGGCTTGCTTGGCAAAATGAATTTTCCATTATCTCCTTACCTTTCACTGTTTTCCTCCAATGACTTTGCCTTCGTTCCTTATGAATGTAATACTTTACAGTGCAACCCCTACATTTATTTTTAAATTCGAATTAGAAACCTCTCATTAATTTTGTTTTGAATCCGGTGAAAAGATTTTTTTTTACCGTTGGAAGATTGAATTTACGAGCGGATTTGCGTGATGCTTGATTTTGTCGTTGCTATACAACAAATACTAATGAGTGCATTTTTCGCGATACACAAGTTGATTGTTTTTTTATGACGCAATATCCAGATCTGGTCTAGATGAACCAAGCAATGCTTTTCACGTAAATGGACACACACAAGGGATGTTTTTATAATGAAACAGAAGACAAAAATACATCCAGGGTAGTTTCAGGAATCGAATAACCATGCCATGAAAGAGAAATATTATAAAGATTAGCTGTAAAGGCCTTTGAGATAGGAACACAACGGGCTCTAGAAATCACTTGTTGCTAGTCACGTACTTAGTATTACCTTCTGTAGAGTATTCATAAATAATGAATGAGAATTGGAATATACTCATGATATCATTTATTGTTTTCGAAAATTTACAACTCAAAATATACATAATCGCATATCTAATTATGAGAAATGTTAAGACCTGCTGTGTTTACGTGGCTATCAAAGATTTGATTGATTGTGCGACATCGCAAGTAGGCGTAGTTTTGAATTGTTTTGTTTACTCCCGGTGCACACATAACCGTGAAATGACGCATGAACTCATTTCGCGCCATTTGCGATAAATATTCTATCGAAGAAAACGTGTTGATTTCGCTTACTTGGTGTAAAAAAAGCATATTTTGAAACACAAAATAGACGTTACTGGATACAACCATTTATTAATTATTATTTATATTCCATTTGTTTATGAAAACAAGGTACTTCAGAACGGAGACCCATGTGCGGCGACCTTGCGGCGCCGTGGGGAACTGCGGTACAAATTGCACGCAAGTGTGTCGCCCCAGTGGCGCTGGAGGCATGTGTGCATTGCTCCATTGGATCTAATGTATCTCAGACCGCATTTGCGTTGCGGCAGCGGCGCCGCACGTTGAAAAACCGGATGTGTGAACCGGGACTAATTATGAGAAATTTTAATGTGTTTAAGTGGCTATCAAAGATTTGATTGATTGTGTGACGTCACAAGGAGGCGGAGTTTCGAATTGTTTTGTTTAATTGTGTCATGCCACGAGAGAACGAGATACGAAGTATCCAAAATCATCTTTAGATAATTATTTCAAGTTGGATATCACGGCTAGTGATCACGTACAGTCAGGTTTTGAAAAATATATAAATGAAGTTTGATCAAAATATATAAATAAATTTTTGTTATGGACCCGTCATATGACGAGCTTTTATACTAGTCAGTTTATAAATCTCACTACTCAAAAATACTTGTTTCAGTTTTATCCAACAAAAACTCAGTAATGAGGACCAAACTCACAGCCCAAAAGTACATCTCAATGGGGAACTTGCACGTTTTTTGTTTATATTTTTATAATATAGAAAATGAAAAAATATGATGGAGAGTATCTTTCTTCTTTACTTTTATAGCCCGAAAAGGTAAAAAAAAATTTAAGTTCGCACTATTTACTTTATTTCAAAAACGCTAGTTTTGATAAGCCGCTTCTTGTGACGTCACTATGCACTATGACGGTTTGTTTACTTTTATAGCGACGTTGAAATAGCAAGAAATTTTTTTTTAAATTAATTGTTTAAAAATTAAAATAGCAAGCAATATGAAATTTGAACGCGCTAGACAAACGTAAACATTACATCGTGGTGCACAATGACGTCACGTAGTGTTTTGAGGTCATATGCTTTTGCCGAACTTTTCAGTAATTTAAAACTTGAAATTTTAATTAAATAAGTCCATTTTATGGGTTTTAATTATCTTTTTTGAACATTTGACGATGAATCTATTAAAAAAACTCACAAATGAGCATTTTCCTCACTGGTGCAAGTTTCTCATTAATACTAATTCTAAATGGAACTAAATAATTTGGCTTTATACTGCCTTATGTAAAACAAAATACATACTTATATTTATAACAAACATAACTCGACCTGTAATATAAATGCAAGCATAAATATTCATACTATCGCTTCCATTATCTATTTTTTACATTATGTCAGGATTTAATTTTTATTTATTGCAATTGAGCGAGGAATTTTTCGTGAAAGTATTTAAATGTAACTTAAACCAATGAGCGAGTGAGTATAAAATTTGACCCACGTGCGTGCACGGCATGGCGAAGTTTGCATGGACATTCTAATGAAAAGACGGAGCGAAGCTTCATGTTATTTCTTCCAGTTGCTCGATTTGGAGATCTATTACGTGGTTATGGGTGAACGCATGAATCCAAAATTATCGTTTGGTTGAAGTGATTATCCACCGTGATCAAAAACATCAGTCTGCGATTCGACAGCCGATCGGCTAAGTCAATTCGTGTGTCCACGTAATTTACCCTTCAGATATCTTATGACAGCGACTCCGCTCACATGCTCCGTATATTTCATTAGACAGTCGATGTGAGTTTGTAATGCAAGTTAGTCTTTTACGTACTATAAATATGAAATGTGCTCATGCTGGAACATATGATGCGTCACAAATGTATTACAACAAATAACTGTTACACATACTTAAAAGCAAGTACTTTTTATTCGCATACATATTAGGGATGCGACATAGATGTTAATGTTTTCAAAACATCGATGTTTTATAAAAAACATCGATGTATTAGAGCCGATGTTTTTTTTAACATGGATGTTTATACTTGTCGATGTTTTTACGTTCATGGGTTTATATTTTTAAATTAAAAAAGTACCATTTAAAAAAAAAACAACAAGTAGCATAATTTTCATAAGCAGTAATTGAACGTACTTTTAGACGAAAGTGTCAAAGGATGAAGTGTCTGAAACGTAGGGATGCGACATCGATGGCGATGAGTTCAAAATATCGATGTTTTGATGCATGTACGATCGATTTACTGGAGCCGATGTTTGTTTAACATCGATGTTTTAACATTATTGATGTTTTATTTTTGAATGAAAAAAAGCACCATAGTAAAAATTAAGAAAAATATCCGTACAACTAAGTATTTATCAGTGATGGCGACATCTATCCCATCAGAAAAGGGTTTTTCCCTAACAGGTGGTATAGTTAGTGAAAAAAGAACTCGACTGAAGGTGGAGAAAGCTATCAAACTTTTTTTTACAAACTGTAAATAACAAATTTAGAGGCATATAATAATTAAAGGTCCCAATTTTTTTTATCTACATTAAATAAAAGATAAGTTTGTTGTGTTTTCCTCCCATCAGTTTATAAATAATTAATAATGACTAACAATAATTATTGTTATATATATTGTTATATATATATATAGACCTTCCTAATTATATAGATATTAGTTTTTTTATGTTATTCAATATGAAAATAAAAGATTTGTTAATTGTTCTTATTAATTTTTTTTACTTTATTTAGACAGTTAAAAAAAAGTTTTAGTTAAAAATAAATAACACTGCAAATGACTAATTAAATCTCCCCTCTCCCAGCGAACATTAATGTTGAGGTTGCTAAACCAGTTTTAAGAAATGGGGGAAAACATCGATGGTTTTTGAGCGATGTATTATCAACATCGATGTTTTAATTTTGAACATCGATGTTTTGCTGTCGATGTCGTATTGCTAATACACATGTGACTTCAAGTTTAAGTAGTGGCATTACCGCTGATTACTATGCCATTAGTTATATGTGTGGCGGCGTGTGTATCGTAATCGTATGCAAATTTTCGCCGCTACAAATTTCTTCAGCTTCCGATCGTCAGGTGTCGTGATATGTTCAAGTCTGTAATATAAATACCATGTCTTTAGAACTCTTCTATTTCTTCACATTAGTTATTGATGTGCAATATCAACCCTTTGCAGGCAGTAGTTTGTTAAATGCCAGAGCTGCTCAAGCTTTGTTATGAATATTTAATATAAGTTTGATGTTATCATATAAAGTTGTTATACTTGTTTACAGCTGTTTAAATAAACGACGCTAATTTTATACTTGTTTTCTTTATTCACCAAATCTGCAATGCAAGTTTCTGTTATTTATGAAAGGGTTTTAGCTATGGCCATCAATATACAGAGCTAAACACGTGTGCTTGAAGGAATATCCTCTCATCATATGCAATAATAATGCCACACTTTGTGTGGCTTGAATTCAAAGTTAACTTATGTTTAAAATATTTACAGCAAATCTTGTCTTAATTGCTCGATTACTTTTTACAATAAACTAAAACAGTGATGGAGCTCATATATGGCTCAATTTAAAGTTTCTACTTTAATTACATCTTTATGAAATACATGAAAAGAGTTATAAATTTAAAGTGGTCGATACTTTGTAGTCCACTGTTTTAACATAAGAATAGAGATTTTGATGCATTTATGCAGTAAAAGGAGTCGATATCATTTCCGAAAGCACAGTATAAAATGTTTAAGTCTCGAATCTGAAATTCATTTTGTTCTCGTTTAAACTTTTTCTTCATAGAAATAGAACTCTTTTCAATGTAAAGCTCATACTTACTAGTATCACACCTACTTCGGGAATCTTTTGTAATTTTGAATGTGAATAAACATACAACTATTTACATACAATTATTATCACGAGAAAACATTACTCTGATAAATGAATTGGAATTAAGTAAAGATAAATTCATCTGGATTCATGCACCAAGAGAAATTAATGAGATTTTGTTTAAAAATTTATATGTTTTGTGTTTTTATCTCGCAAGTATCCTGAGATGGAGCAATAAATACATGCCTGATCCCGCAATAGAATTGATTGTATTTTGTATTTGTAAGTTGAAAAGTGAATTAAGAATATAAGGATGAGCAGATTTGTTTATTTGTACTTAATACTTGAAGGAAGTGAAATGTATGTAAGAAATAAATAGACGCAGAGAGTCGCAGACAATATTCAGGGTTATTTACTATGTAGAAATAATGGAAAGGAATTTGTGAAATTGTATTTTGTTTAGTATGAGGAAATGGAACTAAGAAGGACTTTAACAATTTGTTGATGCATCCTAAAGCCTGGCTTATAAGCAGCGCTACTTACTTGTGACTTGTATAGAATTAAATTACAGTGATGTTCATTTTATGATTTACACGAAATGTTGTACTTTCATGTTGTGTTTTTGAACTTGTTCGCGACAGTAGCTAAATGAAGAGATTAGGGTAAGCCCCTGGGTCCCTGATATTCTGAAGTCAGTACTGGTCACACAAGTTAATGTATTATAGTTGGAAATATTATTATTATTGGTTTTTAGTATACGATTATTATAATATGCTGTTTATAGTATTATTGGTTTTTATTATTTCATTTTCATTGGGTTAGTTTTTCAGAACAGAATTCTCTGGAAACTGATTGTATTATTTTATACAGTATTTGATTTGGTATGATTGTGAACTAGTGCGGTATTGATGCTCATTGATAATTCTATTATGATTACAATTTGTTGTGTGTTATTTGATTTTAATGGTAATAATACTATATTCTAATTGTTTATTACGTTTATACTCTTTACCATAACTAAGATGAAGAGTCATTAATGTTAAAAGTGTTTTTATGTTTTTGTATGTTAGTTTGTATGTCAATAGATGGATAGCAAGTGGGTAGATAGAAGTTTTGGGTAATAGTGTTGCTAGTTTATTCCAAATTTTAGGTTTTCATTAACAGCTTCTTCCTAGATGTCCTACACCCTATGGACGCATAGGATGTAGTCTTCTTGGGAAGGAGGATGTAACATTAAAAATGATTCGTGAGAAATTGCTTCGAGGTTGGCCGGCGCCTCCGAGTATTTTTTCACGTGTCTTTTACAGTTTCGCAGCCCATTGCATCAGAAATAATTAATTTTTGCAAGCTAAGCTAAATTCATCTTCCAACGCCGTAATCCATCTGTTCCCATCTATTTACTATATAAGATGTCCCATCAAATGATACCATATAAGGCAATGAAATCTGTCTGAGCATTGCTGATCAAGGAATAATTAATTTGTTGATACGTAACTTGTTGCGCCATCTCTTATAGCACTCGAATCATGACTGTAGACGTCTTTTTAATTGCTCTCTACCTGCTTGTATTTTATGAGTAACTTAATAGTGAGACTTGTAAGAAAGTCGTCATATATATATATATATATATATATATATATATATATATATATATATATATATATATATATATATATATATATATATATATATATATATATATATATATATATATATATATATATAAATAAGCTGATTTTGTTCATCGGTAATATAGTTTTAGTCTTCACACTTTATAGTTGTTTAAAGTTTATCTCATACTATGCAAATTGTTATTATTAAGGCCCAGTTTTTCATGACGTCATCATTTTCTAGCAGTTTGTAAACAATACCTGTATCGATATGAATTCCGTTTGTAACCTAATTTACTTGGTGATGTTGTAAGACGTGTGTGTTGAATAGCTTGGTCAAATATGGTCTTAGCTCCATAATGCAATCTACTATCCATCCATTTGCCATCTACGGATTTCTAGATCTACAGTTTAATTTGCTGTCGTTTATGGCATTTTTACTTTTAAATCCTTTTTTAAAAATGGACATTGTTGGAAAATTTAAAGAATTTTGAGGCATTTTTAGAATTATTCCAGTTTTTTACCGAATGTTTTAGCTTTGTGTGTTCTGGGTTTAAATTAAAAATTTCATTCAAATTTTCACCTGAGGTTTCGATTTTACAGCATAACACACTACAAAAGACGTATCTACCAGCTTCTGGCTCCAAAATATTTCAGGCATTATCTTTTAATGTAAAACAAATTTCAACGATTTTCAACTTAACGGTGAATCATCAACACCGGAAAAAGCGAGGACTGAAAAGAGTTTTATCTAGTTTTAACAGAAGAAAACGATACATACATTTATCTTAAAAATCTCTCTTTGAGTTGATAATCGAAAAGGTTTATCTATTCGATAATCATTCAATGATAACAAAATCTTTACTGACTAGAGCAACGTTTCTTAAACTGATGTCAGGTTCAATGGGTAATGCAGGTAATCCTAAAATACTAGAAAAATATCCGATTACAACTGAGATTGATTTACAGTGGTATTGTTACAGAACACATCGTGTTTATGCTATGAAAGGGTTACTCGCATAGATGGTCACTTATGGTCAGTAAGTGGATACAGAAAATATATTTTTCTTTCTATAATCTTTCTGGTGGTTCAGGTGTTAGCCTCAGGATCGGAAGATTCGAATCCGGATGAGGGTATGGATGTTTGTAAGCGTATGGTGTAGAGGCGGCTGGTGGATCTTAAATCAGTCGTGGCCGAAAGTCCTCACGTTGGGTTGGTGTGGAAGTATGAAGAGTGGGGTTCCAGCTCAGGTGTTTATATACCAAACATAAAAATAACATACTTGATAAAACGCACTTCATGCTTTGTTTCTACTGCCAAGTTTGGCTTTATAAATAAATTTTTATTTTCCAAATATATTTACTCGTCATTTGACCGTGGTTCAAAATTACGGGGTGTTGTCCTCGGATCTTTCCCTTACGGGATTGATTACGGACCGTCGTCAATAGCCCGTTGTGTTAATCTAGTACGACGTTAATTAAAAAAATTACCAAATCTCTCTATAATCAACGGTATCTTTCTATATATATTTCACAAACACAGAAATCGCTATTAATGAAATTATATATTTTTATGAAAAATGACAACAAGTGAATGTAAACAATATACAATACGTAAAGTGACCATACGTTCCGTTTTGAAACGGGACCGTCCCTTTTTTACGTAGCTTGTCCCATTGTCCCCAAGCAGAGTTTCGGGACACCTAAATGTCCCGTTTTCAGAAAGAGCAACACCAGCTAACAATAATTTTAAAAAAGGCGCAAAAAATAAAAAAAAATCCGACAGTACAGTTGCGAAAACGCATAGATAGCTCTCGCATCTTTCTTGACGATTGATCATTGTTTTGTTATCGCCGTGTGTTATTGAAGTCAATTTACTTCCGCGAGTTCAACTGTTATTATATTAGCTGATGCTTCAAAACCACGGGTAAACCACGGTAAGAAAGTATTCCCGGTTTTAGTTAGATTATTTTTACCATACGAAGGCAAAGAAGTCAAACTCTTAGAATTTCAAGACCAATCGGGGAAAACATCAGACGTTATTGTCAATTATCTACTGAAAGTATTCACAGAAAATAATTTGACTTCAAAAATCGTGGCATTTTGCGGAGAAAATACACTCACTGCCAATAATTAAGCACGAAAGGTAAAATGCGAAAAAACGACAAGTACAGCTTTGATTGACACGAAATGCGGCAGGAAAGTAGCAAATAGTTTTATGCATGAAACAAAACGAAGAATTAAGTACAAAGATGAAAGCAATATTGAATTTCCATAAATTGTAAGATGAAGTCATATTGGAGTCACTAACAAAATGTTGTTTAAATCTTAAACAAATGAACGAAACCGACATTAATGGGGTATGTGAGTACTCTTCATCCTCATATAAGGTTTACAGCGTGTGACCATGCTTTCCATGTGATGAACAACCACCCTAGAGTCAAGTTATCGCCATTCCTCCTGTAGAGCAATTTCCAACTCTGAGATTAGGTGTGGGTGGGAAACGAAAAGACACAGCACGGCCAAAAGTATCCCAAAGATTTTCAATGGGATTAAGGTCGGGTAAGTACGCCGGCCAAACTATACGCGCAATCCCCTAATTCTCCAGGTAGTCGTCGACGATGACAGCCCTGTGGGGACGACATTATCATCCATTAAAACAAAAGAAGTACCAACTGCTATATAGTACAATCTCACAGTTTGTTCTAGGATTTCATCCCGATACTGGACAGCCCTCATAGAACCCCATCTATAGATGTGCAGGTCGGTGCGATATCCAACGAAATCCCGGCTCATGATGCTTCCACCTCGGAATGCATGATGGTTGATGTAGTTCTGGGGTCGATGGCGTGTTCCTAGTTCTCCCCAACTCTTACATATTTGTCATATAGCTCCAGAGCAAATCTGGACTAATGTGTGAACATAACGGTAGCCCAATCAGACACAAGTCCATTTCAAATGCTGCCAACACCATTTTAATCGTATCCCTCTGGATTGGACGGATGGAGGAACGCAAACTAGTGGAACACGGGCGTACAGTCCATACATGTGTCGTCTTCTGCGCACAGTAGTGGCAGATATCGTCTTACCAATGGACGCTGCAACCATAGATGTTACACGTGTGGAGGTCTCTCTTCGATTCCGCTTCGCTATAAAAGCAATATATCGATCTTCCACGGGGGGTCGTAACCCTTGGGCTGCCGGCCATAGGTCTTCGGACAACTGTTTGGCTGGTTTGGACTAGTTTCCATAGTCGTGAAATGACGGAAAGATGAACGCCGAAGAAAAGAGCAACATAAGCGATTGATTGCCCTGCTGCTTCAAGACCTCCCACAGAACGCCAGCTCTCACTATATGCCATACGTCTTCTGGAAGCCATAGAAACACGTTTGTCTTGAAAACTAACCGTTCGAAATTTCTGAACACTTTTTATCAGCACTTACATGCAACTCCTCTAACCCTTCATAATGCTGGTTTCTTATACGACTGCTTTTTTAGCATATTTCTCAACACGAAACCCTGATTGGCTGTTGTATAACACATTTGTATACTTCCACCTACCTCTGCAGTAAATTGTAGCCTCTCAAATTCAGATTAAATTATGGGAGTTAACATTTTCCTCTCCGTGCTCACCTTCTGGCAGTGAGTATACTAACTACAATTTTGACATATTGAAAAGACGAGGCGTCAACAATGTTTATGCAAAACTAAAACTAAATTTATCTCTAGGAAGAACATTGATATTAATCGGATGTGGAGCTCACATTATTCACAACGCGATTAAAACTGCCGCAGATTGTCTACTGAATGCGTTATTGGGAAAATATATTCATATTTTTAAGTCTATAGTAATCGCGAGGAAGAGCTCTAAAATAATTTTGTAATTAAATTGACACAGGGTATCAGAAATTTCTAGACTATATTACTAGTATAACTAGGTGGCTGCTATTGAAAGAATTTTGAAACTGTACAAGCCATTATTATTATTTGAAATCAACATCAAATATACGTAACAAATTTGTTCTTCAGAAAAATATAAGACCATGTAAAATATTTTTTTCACATGTTCATCACACACACACATTCCTATTCTTTTCAATCTATATAAATAAGAATGGAGTGTTTGTTTGTACATTCAATATTTTCGACCCATTTCAAGTTTTCTATCCGTTTTGGACCCTTCTGATGCCGAATCCGCCTTTTTCTCGTTTGGTGTCTGTCTGTATGTCTGTATGTTGTGCCCTATACACGTCCACGCGGTTTAAGATATTTTCATGGAAATTTGCATACAGTGAGTACTTATCTTGATTTAGTGAGTGGAATTGGTTGCGAAAGTCTGTCTGTCTGTCTTTCTATTCTATGCTCGATTTTGTGTTTGTGTGTTTGTGTAGACTTCACATGAATTGTATTCCAGATATTTCATTGCAGTGTATTTTATTTTATACATTATCTATTAACTTATTGAATGCAATTTTAAAACTTTCTTTATTGTTATATTTAGATGATTTTCATGCTAAAACACCTGAGTAAGTATACTTAAATCAACCATAATTTGGTAGTTTTGGAAAAATTGGAATGTCTATTGAATATTACGATTACTTCGATTGTTTTACCAGTACTGCTGAAAAAGTAATTATTCTTCAAAAAATTATATTTTTTAATGAAATTTCAGCTCTGATACTTCATTTATTTCGAGTCTTACTTTTGTTCTTAGCGCAATGAAAACGATTTCGGAATATTTGAGACAGACGATATTTTTCAACGAAACGAGAATGAACAAGATCGCGTGAGCAGTGATATTTTCTGTTTCTTTCGCTCTGAATTAATTTCACATTTCTAAATTTTGCGCACTTTTAGTTGTAAATTGTGGCAACTGTGCAAGATCAAGAGATAAAAATGAATCACAAATTAATATCTTTAGAACAATTTTTCCGGCATCTTTTATTTTGTTCTATTTTACTGTTTTCTGTTTTAAATATTTATTATTTTAATAAATGTGTTTTCCTTCTCATCACACCCAACAGCACCACAAAGTATTAGACTTGAAAATGTTAGGTAAGTCAGTATAAATTTTCAGTAAATTTTAAGTGTAGTTATGCCATTATTGAAAGAATAATGCCGTTATTTAAACAATAATGCCGTTATTTAAAGAATAATGTCGTTATTGAAAGAATAATAATGTTTAAAAATCCAAACTAGAACTTTTTCCAACATTAAAAAATTTGTTGTAGTAATGACAGGAGAAGATTGCAAAATTTCACAATATCGCATACCGGAGGCAAGAGTGCCACAAGTAAAAAAATATTGTTTTTTGCCGTAAATCGTAATTTTAATTAATTGAGTTGTACATGAAAAGAACTTAAGAAAGGGAATTCCAAATCTTCCTATAAATCGTCTTTTATAGTAGTAACCTTAGTATCACCTTTCGTCTTTTTGTAGCTTTGTCATACAGCAATTGTGCGATGTATGTGAAATGTATTACATGAATGGATATGCATGTGTAGGATTTGTGTCCAAAGTAAGTTGTAGAAAATATAAAGATGGCGAAAAGTGTTAAAATAAATTTTTATTCTACAAAAAACGTAAGTCATTATATATTTTGATTATCTCTTCAATCTAGAGTAAACGAATTCAAACCGAGTAAGGTCGGGTATTTTGCTAGTAATAAATAAAAACTATAAAGAAATATGCGTTATCTTGATTACGTATACAATTACCTAAAAATTAATAGATGTCCCGATTTGATATGAAAAATAAATGGTCACTTTAAGAATTTGCCACTACGTTATTTTAAGGCTTAGTTTAAATATGCTTGATTAGAGCTACAAAACTGTATAATATTGCTAAAACTAAATCGAAGATCTCATAGCTCTAATGAAAATCTCTAGCTGTCTGATTACAGAATGTGGAATAAATCAGAGTAGAAAAGAAAATGCGAGCGAACTGATATAAAATAGACCGTTATATGAATTCACTCTCCTATTTTTCCGTTTGGTTTAAATATGCTTAACTTGAGCTACGAAGCTGCATAATATTGTTGAAAAAGCACGAAAGAGCTCGCCACTAATGAAATTCTTTAGAAGTCTGATGGAAGCAATGAAAAATCGACAAGATGGGATATCAGCGCAGAGAAGAAAATGCAGAAGTTCCGCAAAGCACCTGCTTGGCGAAATGTATTCTTTTGAACTTATTTTGACGATATTTATACAATATTAGAGATCGCTTGCTTTTGTATCCGCCAACTTGTCGTCAGAGTTTGTTTTCTTGAATAAATAAATGGTATCTAAAATGTAGGTTAGAATACAAATATACAGGGATTTGAATTTGAAGTACATATGTTCAGATTCCGATTGCGGTAGCCTGGCCTGAGGTGTCCTTTGCATTTTATTGGGAATTAAAAGGACCACCGTAAAAGTAAATGAAATCATGTTGGATATATTTGGATAAGTCTATTTCATTTAGAGGTATAGTGTTGAATACATGTAGCACTGGATCAACACACCAGGCTCTTGGTGACGGTCCGGGATGAATCCGGTCGAGAAAAATTGGAGACCAACGCCTCGTAATTTTGAACCATGATCAGATGACGAGGTCGACACCTCTTTATAGAGGCCCGAAATTTATTTATGCAAAATGGATAGGTGTTGAATAAGAAATGAGAGAAACGAAAATTTGCCATCTATAGATTTAAGGAAAAAACTTTAGATGGATATCAGCGTAAGTCTGCTAGTACCAATTAAATTTTTGTTGGTTATGTTTCCACGATTTAGGTATTTTTTTGTATACATTTCAGAACCTGGTTATTGTTTTTAAAATATACAGAGGCTGTTCGCATATTTTTCTAGACGATTTTGGTTAGCGGTAATAAAAATTCGTTTGCTGCAAAATAAATAATTGCAGCTGTACTATGTTTTTAAAAGTCAAAATTATCGTCTGCGGCTTGAGAGGTTTGTTTTTATTCAAAATGGCGTTTTTAACGAAGCAGTGGTTCGAAGGCTATATTTATGCTCTTTCCGAAGAGAAATAATCATATTCCGTTATCCAAAAACGATGTGAGAGTCATGATTTTGTGATATCTAAAGCGTCGATAGGTAATATCGTCAACAAGAAAGGGAAAAAAACGTCAAATTGGAGCCTCAAGTGGGACAAAAATTCCAAACAAGTATCCAAAGAAAAAACGGACATCGACTATTGCAAAGGTACGTTGTTTAATGTTAAAAGAAAATCCCCCTAGTCAAGGGATAGTTGCGAAATCATTAAAATGTTCGGTGTCCACTGTAAACAAAATGATAAACGTCGATTTAAATCTTAAGAAAGCGAAAAAACGCAATGTGCATCGTCTTTCTCCAAAGCATATCGCTGAACGCAGGACACGCTGCCGAATTCTATATGAAAAACACTTATCCAAAGAAAAATGGAAAAAGATTGTCACAATAGATGAATAATGGGTGTATTTAAATGATTTTAGCAAAAAAAGAGCCATTTATTATCATAAAAAGGGAGAAAAAATTGAAGTACATGGTTCACAGAATCGAAAGAAAGTTTTTCTAAGGGATTCATGATTGTTGCTGGTTTTCATATAATGGCAAGTTAAAAGTAAAAAGAGTGGGAAAAAATGTCAAGATTAACTCCAAATACTATCAGGAACATATTTTATGGCCAATTTTTCTGAATGAAATACCATCGTTTTACCCACAGTGCCACCAATCTGTGGAACTCCATCAAGACAAAGCTAGCAGTCACACATCAAAATCCACTGTAAATTTCTTAAAAGAAATGGAACAAAAAACCGGTATCAAGGCCCTTCACTGATGTCCCTACTAAATCTCCCGATGTATCACCTATGGATATTTGTGCTTTCGGACTTTTAAAATCTGCATTATCCAAACGTCGTCCCACAACCCTTACAGGACTCTGGAAAGCTGTTCAAGAAGAATGGGATAGAATACCTCTTCTGACACTTCAAAAGGCATTATTATCCTTGAAATTACAGTGTCGAAAGATAGGTCAGAATAAGGGCTATCAAATAGAACATTTAAAACACAAGAATTTTATGTAATTTAGTTTTGTGAATACAATATACATTGTCAAAAAATGTGTGAATAGCCTCTGTATTACCACAGTTAAATTAATGTATTAAGTTTTTATCTATATATTATCCACACTTCGTATTCTACGAACAATATTGGGATAATCGCATGACATTTATTTCGAGAACATCTTTGTTCGAAATCATTTCAGTAATATGTTATCGAACATGACATGTCAATCAAGTTGATTGGAAATCCTATACTGTATTCAGCAACTTAATAAAAACGTACAGGGAGTTAGTTTGCTCATTTCTGGAGAGGTTCTCTTGAAATTGATTTCTGAAATATCCTTTTGTGAATCTAGAGGAAAATATCTGAAGACACCGATGTCTCTCGTACATTTACCTGATCCAAGAATATGTTTATCGATTTTGTTCTGTGGAAAATATGGAAAGGTAGACAATTTTCTAAGGATACCGCGTTATGGACACTTAAGATTCTGAAGCTAGAATTACCTCATTTAAAATGGCTAGCATCGGTGGTTTAAATTTATGAAAAACTTTGAAGCTTAAGAACCATATAAGTATGTATAAAAACTCCATCAGAGCAACAATGCTAAGTATACGTGGAATTCCAAACAAGTCAACGGGAAAACATCTAAAGAACGAATATATGTTCGTTAATATTTATATAGCATGCATAAAACTAACATACATGATAAAACGTACTTCATGCTTTATTTCTACTGCCAAGTTTGGCTTTATAAATAAATTTTTATTTTCCAAATATATTTACATGTCATTTGACCTTGGTTCAAAATGGTGTTGTCCTCGGATCTTTCCCTTAGGGGATTGATCCGACGTTAATTAAGAACTACCAAATATTTATTACTACATACATTTATTTCATTGGTATTTTTAAAAATACATTTTATGTGTTAAAATATTCTTTTCTACCGATGAAAATTTGCTAGCAAAGCAAATTTTAAACAATTTTTTTTTCCATTTGAATATGATATCGTACATTGTCACTGATAAATCAATACCTTCAAACTGAGCGTCTAAAAACAAACAAAGAACACCTTCATTTCCTCGTTCTTATGTAAAAAAAGGTGCTTCATTGCATAAATTTAAATTGAAAGTTTTGTATCTGAGTTGTTTGAATTAAAAAAAAATCATTGATTATTTACATTCTTTTGTCTGTTAGGTTAAGAGGTACAAGGGTAAAGTATTTACTTTAGTTAAAACACTCATATTTCAATGGGTTACCTCGGGAATAGTGACATTTTTTTATCAAATGTTATTATGAATTAAGATTTGTGGAGTAGTGAAATTACCATCAAACTGTAGTAACATAACGGGCTATTTGATGACGATCCAGGATCCATCCCGAAGGAGAAAATCCGAGGACAACACTTCATAATTTTGAACCATGGTCAGATGACGAGGCCAACCTTTGAACTGGCACCCCACTCTCCAAACGTCCACACCACAACAACGTTGAGATATTTAGATTCGCATCAGATTTAACATGCACTTGCCGCCACACACTCGACTGTCTTTCTTTGGATCTAGTTTCGAATTCGCAACACTCCGGTTGCTAATCCGCTAATTTCTCCAACCGGGGTACAGCGACCCCCTTAAAATTCAGGATACTCTAACAGAGGATTAAAATGAACGAATTGCCAGCATTGGATATTCCCTTTTTCTTAAATTCAATACAAGAAATGCAAGCATGTTATTTTTGTGACTAGAGCCTTGAACTAACGTTACATATACAAAGCTGATTGAAAGGAACGAAATAGCAGTGCGGTGCCTTGAACAGTGCCATCATTACCGATGGGCTTGCTTGTGAGAATCGCGAACTACAACTTCAGTTCTCACTCCCCTTAGTTTCACTTTTTAAACCGTTCCTATTGGTTACTTTTAGTTTCAGTTCGCATTTGTATATAACGATTATTTATTTTTATGCTAGTAGTGTGCTTTGTAGCATGGGTGCCAGTTCAGACGTTTTACCTTCAGATCTACAGGTTTCAATTCGCTTCAGAGGTAAAAACAGAGGTACAAAATACTCAGAGATAAAAAGCAGAGGTACAAAATACTCAGAGGTTAAAACAGAGGAACAAAATACTCAGAGGTAAAAACAGGGGTTTGGAAAAAAGAACAGAGGTTTATGTAAAGGTCTGAAGTACAATTATAATACGCCGTTTGTAAACTAGCCTAAAGAATGTTTGATGTTTTGAGTTGGCAACACTGGCTTGCTGGTTTTTCAGAAGTGATTATGATTCACAGAGATTAACCTAGGTACAGAGTGTTTTACGGAGTGACTATTTCTACTCAGTGTTGCCCAAAGGTCAAGAAGAAGATTTACAGAATCGAGGTAGGCTTAGCGGAATTCACATAAGTGAGATAGTCTCCATTATATAACGGTTTAGAGTGCCAATCGATTGAATGAATGAACATGGCGTCACAGTATCAACATTATTAAGTGAACAGTTGAATGTTGTCGCTATCAAACGAATCTGTAAGGAATTCACTGTTCAACTATCCAAAGAAGTACGTAGAAGGCTACCAGATAATGTTAGTGTGCTGCTTCATTTGTCTACACTACATCCGAAAAATTATGTGAGAAAAGTGAAGGGTAGCATTGTTCCACTTGCTGCACAATTCGTAGCTGTGTGTGAAAATGTGGATAAGTACCAGAGTGAGTGGGATCGGTTACCATTGATCTCAGAAGTGTCAGCCGAGGAATTTATCAAGCAAAACCCTGTCAAGTTCTGAGCCTCTATAGATAAACTAACAGATGCTGCTGGACAAAAACAATTTCCACAGCTCTGTAAGCTTGCAATGAGTTAACCATTTTATGATGCAACTGTTGAGAGAATGTTTTTTCAACTGAGTAATGTAAAAACTAAACTGAGAAACACTCTACAGCTGAAGACAACTGAGTCAATCATGGTCCTTTTTTCACTAACTGACCCACAAGTTAGGGAAAAAACTCTTTCTGATGGAACGGATGTCGCCATCATTAACAATTACTTAGTTGCACGATTATTTTTAAAAATTTTACAATGGTGCTTTTTTCATTCAAAAATAAAACACCGTTTCAATATAAAAACATCGACAATGTAAAAACATCGATATTAAACAAACATCGTCTCCGATAAATCGATGGTAAATAAATCGATTTTTTAATAAAACATCGACGTAGTATCCCTTGTGCTTTGTGTTCTCTGTCGTTGTAACGTGTATATGCTGCGATGTTCGTAAAATAAAAAACCTTCTGATTATATCAGCTTCACCAGCATTGAAGATTCTTTTCTATTATACTTATATTAATTCTAATAATATAAATATGTCAAACATCACGACTTAAGATTTAGGATATCTCCTAGATGGCTGATTAAAACAAACAAAATGAGAGTTCTAGTTATTCCCTATTTTATACTTAGCAAGAGATGGCAAACATGTCAAATGGTTTTTGTATATATCTTGGATACTCGTACCTATTTTGTTAAAATAAACGAAATTTTTCAGCACTGAATATTTATACTTGCACTCATTGCAAAACTACAAGCATGCTAAAAGATTTAAGCTTAAACAGCAATAAAATAAAAAGCTATAAGATTTAGCTGAAAGATTAAAACAAATGAAGTGATCACATTTGATATTCCTTTTTAGAATCATTACAAGAATCATGGCAAATGTTTACTGAAGTTTTGGGCTACTTTTAAACAGTTGTATAATATGGATAAAGTTCTAGCCCTGAATATTTCTTTTTTTTTATGCTCATTATAAAAATGCAATCATGTTAAACAACTAATCTTTGAGATTTAGGCTACCTCTTACATGGAAGATTTAAACAAAATGCTAGGTTAAAGGTTACAATCGATTAAAATAAAAGAAATGCGCTCATTGGATATAGTCCTTTTTACTTATACTCATCACGACAAATGCGAACATGTCACGTGTGACAAAATTTTCGGCTACTCATTCATTAGCTGATTAAAACAAACTACAGTAAAACTCCTATTATCCAAACTACTGTTATCCGGATTACATTGAGAAAAGAATCCGCATTTTAAAAGATTCTGATCGGTGAATGATAAAAAGACGAAGTTTCGTTTGAGGACACATGAACATAGTGAAAATCCCTGGATGTTCACAGTGCAGTGCAGTGGACATAGATGAGTGGCTGATGTGTGATTCTTCGAACTCTTGATTCCAAATTATCAGTGACGATAAATTCATTCAAAGTGTGAGTGAAGAACTCATTGATGACCTTGAAGATGACGAAGCCATTGCTACTCAAACCATACAAGGGACATTCAGCTTGTAAGGCGTTTGAGTGCCTTGACACAACGCTAAAATAGATAAATCGGCATTCTGAGTTTGATCATCTACAGATAACCGTCAAGCGCAAGCGAGACTTGGCTGCAACGAGTGAAGACAGCGAAACAATTGACTGATCGATATGCACTATGTTCAAGCAATGATACATTTTAATTCAGTATGTAAGTACAAAATGTAAACTGGTTTCAGTCAATAAATTATATTACATTCTATACAATTCGTCTTTTACTAAGAACCTTTTTTGTGAATTATCCATTTATCCGGATAATCGAATATCCGGATAGGGTCAGGTCCCAATTGATCAGGATAATTGGAGTTCTACTGCACCAGAATTGAATATTCCATTTTACTAATACTCATTACAGAAAGGTAAACATTATGTCTAAAATAAGTAAATCTGCGTTATTTACGCGTTATTTGGAATTGGATTTAATCAACTTCGGTGAGATTCCGAATTCTCTCTCTGGCTCCGCACGACCTACTTTATAGAAATAAAAATAGTCCTAGAGGAAAACAGAGCCTGAGATTAAAGGAATAGGAAATTGGGAGAGGTTTTCTCTTCCGAAATAGACTAGTCTGCGGCTCACTGCAACAGATGCTAATTTTCGTTCCATTTCTCTTTCTTGCGTGACGCAGTTGTTGAATTCGAAATATACATAATAATGATCCCGCTGTTGCATAATATAGTAATTATTTTTGGAATATATGTATTCAAGCTGAGTTGATACTGTATGTGATTGATACTGTTAGGGATTGACGAATAAAGGTTATATATCGTAGACCGGGAAAACTTAAGGACACTTTTCCGGGTTTTTTTATTACTCATGTCAACACGTATTAAGCTAGATTACCGAGACTATGGTATTATGGTATTATATGAAGTTTCCTCTTACCAAATATGGAAATGCTTTTACTCTACACTACTGATGGCATCTTTATAAACGTCCTCCTTCGTTGTCCTAATCTTACACCAAGTGGATTAAATTTGGGACAGTGCTGTTTTTCGCTTAGAAACACTGGAAAAAATCAATCTGTCCCAAAGATACACATAAGTGCTTTGTTTCAGACATCCCAGACATAGTATAAAAATCATATTACAAGATGTTTTAGCTCTACTTTGTATGATTATTTTGAAAATTAGAGTAATATTTTGAAAATAATTAGGATTGGAAATAATTAAGATTGTAAACAATAGGATTGTCTCAAGAAGGTTAGTAACATTTTAACTTAAATTAACTGCTTGCAAGGGAATTTAAAAATTCCTTTGTAAACAATTAGTTTTTAACTTTGAAAATTTCCCGTTGTTTAATTTGTTGAGGCTGGTTTATCTTTTGAGCTATTTCGTCTTTCGAATGATAAACTTCATTGGGCTTTGCAGGCCATTTCCAGATCAAGGCGGACTTCTTTATGTCGAATGCGAGTACTTCGTCATAGTTTTTTTTTTATCTCCATGATTCATCCCGGGTAGCATTCACCCTTGTACCTTACTAGAACGTAGTCTCCCACCGTCAGGTTCTGGAGGAAACATGAAGGTTGTGAGCTTTACATCGATGTAGCAAGCTGCACCTCCAAGTCGCTGAATGTTTCGCTGTCTTCAGGGTCTTGTAGCGAAAAATTTCCAACTTTTCTCCAAATTTTCCAACACTGGAACTTGGAATCAGAATTTGGGACTGTCCTAATGTTACCTCACTCAGTGCTGAAAATTTACAATGTTGAGGTACAATGATAAAACAAAATGCAAGTATTAAAAATATTACTATCACATGAAATAGATGTCAAAGCACGAACTTCTAAAAAAATATAGCTGTCTGTAAGTGAAGGATTTGTAGTTTTTAAAAGGTGTATATGAAAGTTCACCCAAAAACTAGAAACTTGACAATAAGAGGTTGAAAATAAGTCGGGATGCCTTCGGACGTCAGTGGAACTACAGCTTCAAATAAGTGTCACGAGGAAGAACATACAGGCGGGTTCTGTAGTGGTGGTTGCGCACCAATTTGAAGTACATGGCAAAAACATGTAATTCATGAAGTACATGGCTGGAAATTCGAAAGCTGAAAATTACCCGCTGTCCAAACTTGTACCCCCAGTCCCAAAGGTATTCTCTGAGGGAGCGACTGTACAAACATACTAATCAGCTTTTTCTTGAGAAACATAATACTTTTTAGGGAGATGTATGATTTCATTATGAAGCACTATTTTTCAAATTTTGGTCGAGGACACAAGCCGGTAGTTTTGGCGTTAATACTAGAACACGATGTTGGATTATGGGATAAATGAAGAAGTATGAACTTTGTTTATTGTGAGTATTCAACAATTAATTTACAGTTTGAACGATTAAAGCACAATTTGATGTCATTGTACAATATTAATTGTAGCGTGTTCAGTATCTTTCGAATGGCAACACTTACGCATCCCTAACGATAAGCAATCCAAAGTCTCACTGGCACAAAACTCACTCAGCACCGTATGATTTCGACACATTACACGGACCCCCTCCTCTGAATAGTGCGCATGAGCACCCTACAGGTCATGGTAGGTACGAACATCCCTTGAATGTACGTCGCAATATTTACCTCCTGGATGTTTCGTCTTGCTCTCAAATTATATCAGACAAAAGAGTTGTAACGCTTATTTGCAACAATATACATTTCGTGCATGTTCCCAGCACTGTTCCATTCTAAAGACTTAAGACACGTTAACAAGTACAATCATGCAATCAGTACCTGACACGTAATTCAGTGTCATTTGGTCCAATCGGGATCATTAACTAAAAATTAAAACAAAAATATTCATTGATTACTAAAAAATAACAGAAGGAATTTAAAAACAACCTAATACTGAATTCTCGCCGACTATGTCTACCTGATGTCCTGTCAACGCTGTCAACAAAGAATTAAACTAATATTTGTCGTTCAATGAAAGTTCAATTACATTCATAGAGTAATGTATAAACTAAAAATTAAGTTAGGCGACACATGAACCTGCTTATACATCACTTTGTGTTTGGCCAACAACCACTTTTACGTTAACTTCATAGAATGTTTTAACATCAATTTAACAGTAATTAAAAATTTAAAGATACTAGGGGGCTCCTCCCCCTGCTCGCTATCGCTCGTCAATCCCCCGATGATTGCTACGCAATCATATAGTTCGCTCCGCGAACTATACTTTTCAACAATGAGGGGATGGGATTGCTTCATAATCCATCCCCATTTGGATTGCTGCTGGATTGATCCCGGACGCGATTTTACAAACCCTCATAGGTACTACAACTGGGGGCGGGGCTAACCGTAACGGCCAATGATCGCGAGCGCTGGATAGGAATCTCCTTCACTACGCTAAAGACAACTGAAATCCTGTCTGATCCTGTTTGCAGTGTAATAAATGAAACATGTTAAATAATTTTTCTGTTTTCTTGTTTTCTTTTCAGATCCATGGCTATGGGTGGGTAGAGGTGGGAGCCGATAATTGTATCCTTTTATTATATAAGTTAATAATTATATAAGTTAGTGTTTTATGTATGCTTTTTGTTACATCAGAATGGTCCTAAACCAGGGGTGGATACGACACCATCATCCTAAAGCAAAGGGGACGGCAGAGGGGTGGAAAAATATCAGCTGGTAGTGAGTTCAGGAGTGATTCTTAGATTATTTATGTAAAATCAACGGAAGCTTGGAAAAATATAAAAAGGGGTATTAAAAATTGGGAAAAGTAATTTAGAATCAAAAGGAATTAAATTGGAATTTTTTTAAAAATAATTTGGAGGATCTAAAAATTTTTCCGCCATCTGGGTTCGTACTCGGGAAGTCATCCTCCGCTGTCGACGCCAAACTGAAGGTAGGTGACTTTATCCATTAGGCCATCGTTGCTTCACGAAAAGAAGCTCTTTAATAGAAGACATCATTTTATATTTAGTTGATTTCAGTCTCATTGGTCGTTATGGTTAGCCCCGCCCCCAGTTGTAGTATCTATGCGGGTTTGGAAAATAGCATCCCGGACCTCTAGTACGACATTAATTGAAGGTTCTTTTCCCTTCCCATTGCGATATTTATCGCAACTCCGGAGTAACTGAAAATTGTCTACTTTTTTTGCCAGATTAGCGGGTCATTATATAAGCCGACCCCAGTACTTTAGCTTTAGAAAACGTTCCAAAAATTATCGGCTCATTCACGGAAATATTGTGTAAATAAAAACACAATGTTTTAAAAAATATCAAGAACAAAACATCTAATTTCCACATAAAAAAAGGAAATATTTTAGCATAACATCTATATATATAAAACACTAACGTACGTGGACCCGAAATCGACGTTATTTGTGTATCGTCGAATGGCAACAATCAACGTAAATAAAATAACCCAGATATTTTGAATTCTTGCTGTTTTTAAATAGCCGAGGTCAATTTCTATGCAAAGTAAGGAATTAAATTGTAAAAATTTATGTTTGAACTGACTTCTTATTTCTTCCTTTGATGTAAAAGTAATTTAAACGTAATTTTGCTACCCGGTATCTGGCCACTTCAGAATTAATGTTTGCTTTTTTAATTTGATTTAGAATTCCGTGTTTGCGTATTTGAGTTGACTGCGAGATGTTGTGGACATATTTGAGGATTCCCAAGTATTATAAATATGTATTTTTTTTTGTTAATAAATCATTATTGTCTTTGTCAATATCGTTGAAAAGTCTTTTGTCGCATTATTCTATTTCACAATATATTCAGGAAATCGAAATTCAACACGTTTGAATAGATACGTACGTATTTTTTTTCTTCGGAATTTTGCATTTTTTCAAGGATTGGAATTTTATTTTTGGTGGAGTGGTCGTTCACGGTAAGAAGGCGATTTATCGCTAAATATGGTAACCCTCACCTTTTGCGGATTTTCTTCACATCTGCCGTTTTTGTTATGGCAACCCTATCTGCTGTTACGGAATTCGGCCGCCATCTTGATTTGGCGACAAAAATTAGTTGGCGATAAATCGCCTTCTTACCGTGAACTACCACTCCACCCCTTAAATATTTGATTGAATACGCTCGCAATGATTTGAAGAATTGTTTCATAAAAATAAATAAAATATACAAATCAAAACATGCTTGATTACGGTGCGTAAAAAAGTTTAAAAAAAAGCACTATTACACACCGCCGAGCGCTAGCCGGCGCAGACCGGCTAGTATTGTTATATTTCAGAGGAAATCTCATCAAGATTTTAAATGTTTTAGCTAATGTGTGTTGATTGCTGTAATAGTACTTCTTAATATTTTCATTTTCGACTGTTGCTATGGAAACGGCGACCGAATTTGCCGATACTTCTGAAAACATTGCAAACTCTCTAGCGATGATCTCAAATTTTATGTGTGTAAATGAATGAATTAAAAAAATATAACTGTGTTTATCGTCTGCGTGTGCTCCAAATTCATTAGCCTGTTGAACTGCAAGACTCGCTATCACTTGACTTGTTATTACCAATCACAAAACGAATAAACCTGAAAAAGATTGACAACTTTTTTTTATAATAGAAAGATATAGACATGATGAGGTTTAGAAGGAGGGGAATAGGAATGGCACTTAATGTTGTTTCGTATAAAATGACCGCAACTCAATTCATGAAAATAGCGAATCTATGACAAGTAATCGAGCATTCTTAAGTTTCCAACCAAAATTTTTCACTTGTGACATTCTAACACCAGGTATGCGACATTTTCAAATTTAAATAGCCTTAAGGAAAGGATGGTAATTAAATTAATGATATATTCATGACCATTTAAAAATAAAATACATTATTGCTTAAAAATTATATTTAGATGCGCGTGTAATAACAAACGAACGCGTTTTAAAATTGAATGTCTTCAGTACAGTCAAAGCAAGGGTAGCCTATTACCATTGATTTTTAAAAAATAGAAACTTTTTCAACTAAGATATTATTTTTTGAAAGGGCACTACGTATCTCTTTAGAAGAATAACAATAGCGTTAACTTTTCTATTATGCGCAACTTTCAATTAAATCAAATAATTTTATTTTAAACATGGGGGAAAAAATTCGAATTTTAATAATAAATGTGAAAGTTTTCTAGAGGAAAAATTATCGAAATTTTAAAATACTATATAGCAACTTAATAGGCCAGCAATATAAAAATCTAATCAAATCTCAGGACGAGACACATTTATTTACAAACAAGAAACGAAACCGGTGCACACATCTCCAAAAGGACTACAGAACGATTTCCCCCTCTCTCAACAGAACAGACGTTAGCACTTTCAAATGTAGCACATGCGCAGAAGAAAGTGCGATTGCGCCCTTGGAAACAGCTGATAAATACGCGGAACGCGATCCGATTGCTTTGGAAAGAGAGTAAAAAAACACTGGTGCTCTGCTACAACTATGAATAAATTCTATAGCTATCAGTTTGTCTTCCAAAGATTTTTGTATTGTATTTGAATTATTTTCACAAAATCGAATTAGGTACAATCACATGTGTTAAAGCAAGGACTCTTGAGGAATGTTGGCCAAAATGTACACGAGTCATCCACAAACGAATATCCTTCTTTTGCAACATTGGACATAAAATAATATGTATTACACAATTGGAATGTATTACTCTATTTGTATAATCGGATCCAAATATTCCAAAATTATTTAAATTTCGAAAAGAAAAAATAAATTTTAAAATAAAAGAAGTAATAGAATGTAAATTCCGCAAAACTATTTTTTGGAAAAAGTAATTGCTTTTCCAGATGTATTGGCAGAATAATCTGAGAAATCGCAACGCTCAATTAAGATTCCAGCTTCTCCAACACTGCCGAATAAAGGTGGACTTAAGGATGGGTATTCAGCTTTTTAGCATGAAACTTTCCTGAAAAAAAAGTGATACAAAGGGAATTTAAATAATGCATTCGTTGTAGTTAGAATATGTTTTATAAAATATATAACATTTTATGAAAGTATATTGAATAATTTTCAAATTCTTTTTCCGTTTTGAGTCATTTAATGCAACATCAGTGTTTTCCGCTTTTCGTGTCTGTATGTACTTGTGAGCCAATGCTACGTCTAAAAGGCTGGATATATAGAGTGTTTCGGAAAGACTCCATAAGTTTGAAATAACATAACTACGAAAGAGTGATAGATAGAAATAATGAAACGCCAAGTCTGGAATTTTAAATAGACCGGTTTAAAATTCGTTACATCTTTGGCTTAAAGATGGCGCCGGTAAAGGGGACATGGGGCCGTTTTCCATGAGAAACTGTGACCTTATCTAGATACATTGCGATTTTGCAACAGTTTGCCATCAAACTTCAAGGGTTGGACAATACACCAGACACTGCGTTGTTTGTGCAAGATGTTTCCACGTTCCTTGGTGAATATTTCAGAGACAGAGTCATTGCTCTAAATTATTCTAAAGATACCGGCACCGGAATAGATTGGCCTCCATACTCCCCGGATCTCAATCCATGCAACTTTTTTCTCTGGGGATTTTGTGATGTTACTTAATTTTTTCTTATTAAATGTACTAAAAATATTTAATTTTAAAACGTGTTCATTGGTTATTGCACTTGCTAACAAATGGAATTTTCAGGCAATATTTTCCTTTTCAAAGAATTAGTCATGAATACCTTATCAAATTAATGTGTAATCTTCCCCTTAAAGATGGCGAAATTTGAAAATGTCGCTTGTGTGGTGCAAAAGTGCCACAATCAAAAATATTATTGGTATGCAAACTAGCATTGTTAGTGAAATCGACTTAGATAAAATTGTATTAATTTAATTACGCAATGTTATAGTTATCGAACTTAAGAAGGCATTCACAACCATCCCCAATTCAAAGTAAACTTTTTGTAATAGTCAGCGTAATATCAAGTTTTCATAGTTTTATCCTACAAACAGGAATGCTTGGTGTGTGAAATGAATTACATGGTTGGATATCCATGTATTCGAATTGAATTGAAAGTAAGTTGTAGAAACTATAAAAATGTCGAAAAAACCCGTTAAACGATTATTTTCCTGACATTTAAACGATGGTATTTTTTTTACGAAAGATAAAATCGATTTTCCGGGTCAATTTTTCAAGTTACAGTTGACTCATTCAAGGTAAGTCGAGTGATTATTTCTGATAGTTAGAAACAAATATCAAAGAAGTATTTTTTTAAATACGTGTAATAATTGGGTTTACAAACACAAAGTTCCGGTAAACTTAATATTTTTAATGAATAAAGTGAAGCTGATGAATTATTTACAAGTGTTCATATGGCGAGTACAAAGTATCCAATGCCCATCTGGCATGTCTAAGCCACAGTTCTAACATTCCCTCAGTACGTATTGCTCATTGGATTCCTGTCGGAACATCAGAGGAACGTCTTTCCTTTTATCAGTCAGACTTCCTTCTCCTTGCGCGCGTTCCTCGCGCAGCCCATAGGAGGTAGAGGGTGCTGGTGATGAGAAGTGAGGGGAGGTTTGCAGTTTCACCCCTACATACGTCTTACCCTCTTAAGAAAAATTACACAAGTCAAGAAGTAAGCTCTACAGGAGGATTGAAAATCATTAAGTATATTTTACTTCTCAATTTGAAATTTGTATAATTTGACCGTATCTTCATTAAAAATTTTGCAACATATTTCCTAAGTTGACTTCTTTGATTTTTTTCTGAGTTAAAAAAAATTATTAATTAAAAACTTGTGTCGATACGTTGAGTATGTGATTTGAGTGGAAATTTTCAAAAGTATACGCATCCTAAAATCTTTGAAAAATAAAACGTACTTTATATCACTGTGCTAATTATGTAAAAAACTGTATTGCTATAACTAGACATCACTGATGATCAATAACCATGTAAAAATAATTTAATAAGTTTGAATTAGCTTTTTGACTTTGACCGAAAGGTTTTCCTGCTTCATGAAATAAAGTACTATTTCTGTTTCCACATAAGTTTCGTTGCGTCACCGAACCGCTTTTCGATCTTTGTTCCACTTGTGTTTTCTTTCTTGTTCCGATTGCTGGTTAGCTTTGACGTTTTGTGTTGATTCGAGTCTGATGAAAAAAAAGTCTGATGATCTTTCTTCTTGCGTAATATACATTAAATTTTACTTCACCGTTTCTAATGGAACAGCGTAGCAAACTAAAAATAGTTGCTTTGACCTAAAAATTTTTTTCTGAATACGCTATGAAAATTTCGAGACTCCAAAGTTCAGCGTTTCAGTTTTTGCTACTTCAAACACAGATACGATCGCCTTAGAGCAGAAACGTAACAACTGACAAAAAACCTTGACAGTACAGACGATTAAATTGGAACAATTAGTTTTTAAGTCAAAAATAAAAATTTAATATTTTGATAGTGTGTCTTATTTTAAACCAAATACAAAACCACAATTTATTTCCTATCATCATGAAAATTATCATTCAACGTCAAAAATTGTTTAAAGAGTTTCTGCTCTAAATTGTATTTATGTAGGATTCATAAAACCACATATTCTACAAACAGAAGATTACACTTTTATAATCTCAAATCAAAGAGAACAAGAAATGCATTCACTAAAAACGTTAAAGAAATCTACATTTTTTTAAAGTTAAAGATTAAGTATTCAACCATTCAATAAAAAAATCGTTTCAAAAGTATTAATTTCCTTCAAACACGATTCTGTCTTGTTCAACAGTAATTTTTTTTCTTTACAAGGAATAATTATACCGTAAAATAATAGTAGAATACATTTTATTAAATAGCTACAGTTTTCAGATGTTCATTACGTTAAATTGTTTCCATTATCACCAATTTCGTATGATAGCATAAGAATCGTATATTATTTTTATTTTTCTGAACAGACGATAGTTTTCTGAACAGACAATACACATATTATAATTTTTTTGGAAAAAATTTATTTTCTCGACGAATATAAAACCTTAAATACGCAACCCCAAATCGATGCAATAATACAAATATTATTCCATGATTCCGATGTTTTTTAAAAGTTAAAGAGAGTTGACATTACATAGAGAGACATTGTAATTATTTGAAACCAAATCATTTGCAGATGTAGTTGAAGTCAACGCAAAAGCTTGAAAATTATTATCATAAAATGTTGCTTCAGTGTTACTTGTTATTTGATTGAACTCACATTGTTCGATAATTCATTCATTGTGCATAAAAACCAAGCAAAATCGTTTTGATTCTTTTACTTTTTTTACTCAAACAAGAATGGCAGTGCCCGGAAATTCGATTACTGTCTTCGATTATTTGACACAGGTCACATGTTTTGGAATTCTGCAGAATTTGTGTGTGATGCTTCATGTATTATTATAGAAACGGAACGTAGATTTGCATTTAGTAAATTAAGAACATCTTAAAATAATAAATGTTAAAATATGATAAAATATTGTACATTTTAACTCTCCAAGTGGTTTTGTAGATACATCGTCCATCGAGATCGGACCGATTTTCCTAATTTTCCTAATGACGAAATATTTCGTCATCAAGATCTGGTTGAGTTATTTTTCTAAGTTCGATATAGCCTATATTTTTATGATGACATCATGATGTGGTCAATTTGTTTCTATTGACATGTACCTCGTTCATACAGATCTGGTCAGTTTCGCTAATGACAAGATACTTTGTCAAGACGATCACCTGAAGTATTAAATGTTATATTAAACATTTATTAACATACTTTTCTGTACTCTAAAGTTACACATTTTTGCTTTAAAGGATAGTAAAATTCGTGCTAGTTACAGTACTAGGTGTGACAAAACTTGCAGTTGTTTGGAAGTCGGCTTTTATTTCTTTCATCATCCAAATAGCAAAGGGAAACTACAGACTGACGATTTTCCGCTCTAAATAGACATGCAAAATCAAATAAAGAAAAACTCTGACGAAAACAAGGAGGAAAAAGACAGTTTAATATCGCAACCCGGCAAGAAAAGGGACACAAGTCAAAAAATAAAAGTTTGTATGTTATGTCATTGAAAATATGTATGAGGTGCCCCAGCGTGTTATATTACTATCCTTTAGAATATAATAGAAGTTACCACCATAAATACATACCTAAAATTTAAAAGAAAAGATTATACTATTTGAATATAAGTTTTATACATATTAAACATTTACTATCATACTCTTTCGCTACTCTAAAGTTACACATTTTTTCATTAAAGGATAGTAAAATTCATGCTAGTTACAGTACTAGGTGTGACAAAACTATTGTAGTTTGGAATTCTGCTTTTATTTCTTTCATCTTACAAATAGCAGAGGGAAACTACAAACTGACGATTTTCCGCTCTAAATAGACAAGAAAAATCAAATTGTGGCCGGGGAAAGCCACTGGGTTCTGTTGGGGTAAGAAAATGGAATGCTAGTGAGCCAAAATTTAGTGTAACATCTTTAATGAGATCTAAGTTACACACAACACACATATTAAATTTAGTTAAGAGTTAGGGATACAGAAGACCATGCGTCCGCGCATGGGAAACTTGGCTCTCGACTGCCTAATTCATATTGCTAACCGTCAGAGGGAGACACTGTCATTAGCATAAACATGGGCGCTACAGACTCCCCCTCTGGTCCCGACGACGTCCCGGTGAGGAGACCAGGATCGGAAAGTTCTGCAGTGGTAATGGTCAAGTTCAAATTCTTTTGGCTTTCCGGGGAAAACGACCAGTCCGGGAAGCAGTTCCTGAAGGACTTGAAAGTTCTTTATCTGAGTTCGAGTTCCCAGGTACATTGGGTGGTCGACCTCTCTTACGAAGAGGGGCTACTGGAGTAGTGTCAATGTCTCTGAAGGGTGTGAGAGCAGAGACATGGTAAGTCGCAAGTGGCTCACATGGTTTATCAATACTGGCTATGACATAAGAAGTGGGGGACTTCTGAGTGAGTATTATGTATGGTCCGTCTCGTTTGGGCATAAATTTTGCTGTCTTCTTATGTCGGGCATTACTTAGAGGATGTAGATTTATCCAAACCTTGTCTCCTTGGGAAAAGTACACTTGACGACGGTTTTTGTCGTACTGTCTTTTTCGTTGATCTTGTTTACCTTCGATTCGTTCTCTGATGTCTCGAGAAAGGGTTGCGAATTTTCTTAGGTAAGGGGTAATTTCAGCAACAAAGTTGTCATTTTCGATGACCGATGTGAAATTTTGCACCACATCGTCAACTGTGCGTAGTTCTTTTCCATATGTGAGGAAAGCAGGAGTATGTCCAGTGGTATCACAAACTGCAGTGTTCATTGCAAAGCGTATAACGGATAGTTTTGAGGGCCAGTTATCGTGTTCGTCTCCAACCAGAATAGCGAGACGTGGCTTGAGATCCCTGTTTTTACGTTCCACTGGATTTGATTGAGGAAAATAAACGGGAATCAAATTTTGTTGAATGTTGAGGGTGAAACAAATCTGCTGTAACACCGCGCTGACAAACTGAGTTCCGTTGTCGCTGATTATTCGTCTAGGGATCCCATGTCTCATGAAAACTTCTTCAATAAGGGTCGTAGCACACGCACGTGCCGTGGCTTGAGGAAGAGGAAATAACTCAACCCACCTTGTGGCACAGTCTTCAACGATAAAAATCCACTGCATGCCTGTGTCACAGCGTGGCAATGGTCCAAAAAGATCAATGGAGATTGTTTCGAAGCGCTGTGAATGGACGGGGGTTCTCAACAGTCCAGCTGGTTTCAAGTTGGTAGCCTTGTAACGAATACAATCAGGACAATTTTTTACATATTCTGATATGTATTTCCGCATTCCTGTCCAATAATATCGTTTGTTGATACGTTGGAAAGTCCCTTCTTCTCCATAGTGTCCAGCCATTGGGTCATCATGGTGTTTCTTCATTATTGCTAAACGTTCTGATGTCGGGATGACTAATTGCGCCTCTTCAGAATCCGCGTCTGGTACGTATCGGTAGAGAACTCCTTGATTCATCAAGAAACCACGCTCAGTCCAGTTGGCGTATTCCTCTGTTTTCAGAGGGGATTCAAAACTTTCAATAATTTTCCTCAAACTTTCATCTTGCATTTGGGAATCTCTCATATCTTTGGAACTTCTTGCGGGCAAGTCCGCAACAATGATGTTGGAAATTTCACATGAAGAACTTTGATCTTTACAAACAGGGCGGGAGAGCATGTCAGCAATGACATTTGCCTTTCCAGGGATGTACTGCACTTTCAGGTTGAAGGACTGAATCTCGAGCGCCCATCTGGCAAGACGTCCAGTTGGAGATTTGAGGCTGAGTAACCACTTGAGGGGTTGGTGGTCAGATGCCACTGTCACTTCGGTTCCCTCAACATATCCTCGAAATTTTTTCAGTGCCCACACAACAGCGAGGGCTTCCCTTTCTGTCGTGGAGTAATTTCGCTCAGCTTGCGACAGCAAGCGACTGGCGTATTCGAGCGGGTGTTCCTCCGGTCCCTCTCCCTGAAGGAGTACTGCTCCTATGGCGTAGCTACTTGCGTCTGTGCGTATACAATACGGACGAGTTCCATCTGCCTGCTTTAACACAGGAGGTGTGATGAGACAGTTTTTCAATTTCTCAAATGCTTGTTGTTGGGCGAATCCCCATTCCCACTGTTGGTTCTTTTTCGTCAGATTGCTAAGGGGTCTGGAAATATCGGCAAAGTTTTGAATATATCTTCGGAACCAAGAGCACGTTTGTAGAAAGGACTGCACTTCTTTCACTGATTTGGGTGGAGGTATTCGCTGGATAGCAGAAACTTTTTCTGGGTCAACCGCAATGCCGTCTGGAGTAACCCAAAAACCCAAATATTTCACACGATTTGAAGCAAAGTGGCACTTTACTCTGTTAGCTCGAAGCTTGAATAGCAAGAGTCTTTCGAATACTGCTTGAAGATCCGAGATGTGTTTCTCGAACGATTCGGACAAAATTATTATGTCGTCGAGGTACGTGAGTGTCAGAATACCGTCAAGACCATTGCGAAAACGATCCATTAATCTCTGGAACGTTGCGGGCGCGTTCCGTAATCCAAAAGGCATCCGTTTGAATCGGTATGTTCCGAAAGGGCACACAAATGCGGTTTTGTCTTGATCATCTGGATGGACCTTGACCTGGTGATATCCTGACCTAAGATCTATGGTTGACATATAGGAGGTTGGTTTTGCTTCGTGTAGGAGGTCATCCATACGAGGAAGGGGATAGGGATCTTGAACAGTAACTGCATTCAATTTCCTATAGTCAACACAAAGTCGCACTTTTCCATTTGGTTTTGGAATAAGAACCACGGGAGATGCATAGGGAGATTCGCATTCCTCTATTATCCCGTCTTCCAAAAGCTTGTCTATTTCTACTTTCAGGATTCCTTTTTTGACAGGGTTCATCCTATAGGGGGGCACTGCAACAGGAAGATGATCACGCGTAGTGATTCGGTGTTCTATAAACGGGGTAGGCTCTCCCCCTGGTTGGAAACAAGTTTCATATTGCTTCAGGAGAGAATTTATTTGATGTTTTTGCATTACCGAGAGTCCTGTACCTTCATCCTCTCGAAGGGATGGATCGAATAAGGATATAGCATGCGTTGCCAGGAATGACACATCCGTTGGTGGTGAAATAAAACTGTTTTTCTTTTGCGGGGTTTCAGAGAAAAACCATTCATTTTGTTGAAGATCCAGAACTACCCCTGCTGCTTGGAGGAAGTCCTCGCCCAAAAGAGTTCTGTTTCCTTTGGCTTGTTTTAGGACAAGAAGTTCTGTTGGGATCACCTTACCATTGATGCCAATGTCAACCACAGTACTGAGGACATCTGTTGTTCTCACGCAGCCATCAGCAAGTTTTAAATCAACCTTCCTGTCCTCAAAATGCAGACCAAACTCCTGGAGACGTTTGTACAACTTTTCTCCAGCCACGGAACAAGTCGCACCTGTGTCTGCACACACGGCAGCCTGTTGGTTGCAAATTGTGATCTGGATAAGGCTCAATGGGTGTCTCAATGTGGAACAACTGTAAAGTTCCAGATGGTTAACATTTGGCGATTTCGAATAGTCATTCGGTACGGTTGGATTGCAAGTGCTGCATCTTGATTTAATAACTCCTGGGCAACCACATCCATAACATGCTATGGGAGGTCTGATTTCTTCGTTTTGAAGTTCAGAGGTTCTTTGGGCTCTGTCTTGACTAAAAGGATACTGTTTATTTCTGTTAGCACCTCTACCATCTTTAGTCTTGTCCCAATTTGGGCAGGTTCCTTTCATGTGTCCTTCTAATCCACACGAGAAACAAGTTACTTTAGCTTTGGACTTTCCGTTGTCCTGTTGTGTCCTTGGATATGTTCGTTTGTCCTGCTGCACTTCACGGTTGTTGCTGACCCCTCTCCAATCCCGACGCTGGGCCTTGCTATCCCCCTGCGCTGGAGGATTTGGAGTTCCATTCCACAGTTTATTTTGCGTCTTGGGAGCAAAATCCTTTCTGTTATTTGGTCGAACCGTTTCATAGTCGTCCAGCTTCTTCACTAGATCTTTTACTGTTTTTATCCGAGTCCACTCATCGATTAAATGTTCTCGAATCTCCTGAGGAACACGGCGTTTTATTTGATCTGCAATCATCAGATCAGAGAGTCCGTCGAAAGTGGTGATTTCAAGACCCGAAATCCAACCCTGAAAATAGTTCCTCGTTTCATATGCGAAATCTGTCCATGTGCTTTCTGGACTTTTTGCATGTCTCACGAATGATTGACGAAATTTCTCTGGAGTTAACTTATAGCGCTTGAGTAGAAGCTGTTTAACTTGTTCATAATCCTGGGAAACTTCTTCAGCTTCCCTGGCAATAATTTGAGCAATATCGTATGGCAACAATCCAATTAAATGTGCTGCCCAGAATTCTTTAGGGATTTCAGCTCTCCGGGCTTGCCTTTCGAAGATGACGAGGTACAAACTAACATCGTTTGTTGCAGGATCAAATCGTTGAATAAGAGTCTGCAAATCCAGTTTGGGTTTGGCTGAATGTGGAACTTCATTCTTTTCTATGGAAGCTGACGTTCGAGCCGCTTCTTCCTGGAGTCTCAACTTCTGTAGCTCGAATTCGTAACCATCCTTCCTCTTTCGCTCTTCGAACTCTAAATCTTCTTTTCTTTCTTTCTCTTCCTTGATTTTTGCTTCCAGTTCCTGTCTCTCAGTGATAATACGCTGGAGTAAGTTCTTTACAAATTCTTCTTCGTAAGCCGGACTCGAAGTAATAATCGTTCTTAATTTGATAACTGTATCGCTATCATCAGAATGTTCCCCCATCTCTAATGCCAGACCGACCAGATCGCATTTTCTTGCTTTACCGAGGAATGACATTTTCCTTATAGTTCTGTTGTTCAGAGTCACTTTATATTTTTACCATTAAAAATAGTATAAATAAAATGCACTAATTTAAACGGAATATTGCATCATTAAGCCCAAATACTTTCAATTGAACATCTAAAATGTGTGTAAAAGTTCTAAATTTGTATAATAAACACTTATTCAAAATCCTCAGAACAGTGACAATATTTCACTGAAATAACCTTTGGTAAGAAATATAAGGTTAACAATAACACTATTATTAATACGTTCGCAATATTGTGACATTAACAAATATTTTATGCAAGAATGAGTAACAATGACAGTAAATGTATACCAGTTAACATATATGATCAAACTAAAATCCTAAATTTATATAATGCACAATTGTTAAAACAATAGAAATTCAATTGGTATTTTATACACAACCCCCAAAAACTTTCATGTAACCGAGCTCTGAAATACCAATCTCCCCAAATGTGTGAACAACAAAAACAAAAATCTCTCTTTCGCGAAGCAAATAACGTTCGTCAAGAAAAAATCCTCCTTCAAAATGCACAATTATAAACAGAGCACCCGAAAAACCATAAACACCTTCTCTTTCAATTACAAGGTCACAGGAGTGCAATTCGAACGAATGAGTAGTCCCTCTTACTTTACATGTACATTGTCCCTGAGCATCTCCTTGATCACGTGATACTCAAAACTAGATACCACATAAAATTACAAATGTGTACTTCATAATACTAATTATTACTCCAATCATTCTTAAATTTAAAAAATACTATAATACATAAATTTAAAAAATACTATAATACAACACTATATTATATTTTTTTCCTTTTATGAAATGCACTAAAAACCTATTCATAAGCTTTTAATTCGAAAATGAATCGTTAAGATCACACATAAAATATATCTTATATCAACAATATACAAGAAAAAAATTGTTTCCTGTCTACTAAACCAAAGAATGATACTTTCAAGGTCCGAATAATTTCCTATCCGATAAGCACGAACATTTAAATTTCAAATCGAAATTAGAATATTTTATTTTCAGAAAATGATATAGCTTAAAAGATAATTAAAATCTTAAAAGATTGTTAGATATATCATTTTTGAGACAAATTTTCAAAACTCAAACAAGTAATTTATACAAGATATAGCCTTTTGGTAACAGGATGTTACTTGAACACAAAGGAATGCATTATTACTACAGAATGGTTTCCCAGTTTGGCCTGGTGAAACAAAAGGTAAACAGAAAATACCTGTTATCCATAAGCGGAGACTGATGGTCCGCACAGCACAGAAACTAACCTGTTTCCATGTGCTTAGCAAAATCCAAAACGGTTGAAGGATTCTTCAAGCGACACCTTTGTCCTAAGTGCGCATTATCTGAAAAAATTACCGAGCCAGGAGCCAAGTTAAAATTTTGACCTCAACAACGCATTCTAACACACGTTGGGCGTCAGTTTGTGGCCGGGGAAAGCCACTGGGTTCTGTTGGGGTAAGAAAATGGAATGCTAGTGAGCCAAAATTTAGTGTAACATCTTTAATGAGATCTAAGTTACACACAACACACATATTAAATTTAGTTAAGAGTTAGGGATACAGAAGACCATGCGTCCGCGCATGGGAAACTTGGCTCTCGACTGCCTAATTCATATTGCTAACCGTCAGAGGGAGACACTGTCATTAGCATAAACATGGGCGCTACAAAATAAAGAAAAACTCTGACGAAAACAAGGAGGAAGAAGACAGTTTAATATCGCACCCCGGCAAGAAAAGGGACACAAGTCAAAAAATGAAAGTTTGCATGTTGTGTCATTGAAAAATATGTACGAGGTGCCCCAGCGTGTTATAATTACTATTGTAACGGAACCTACAACGCCCCCTAGCGGACTAACAAAAACTTACACAGTGTAACTCCAACCCTGGAGCAAGCAGCAGCTAAGCTGTAGTATGTGATAGTAAAAATGTCCCTGTCCCGAATATTTTATGTGCGTGAAAGTCTTGTAATTTCTGTAGTGTATGTGTGTGTAAATAAATTCAATTTAAGTGTTAGCTAGCCGTGTCAGTATACATCATTGCTACAGAGAAGTGGCTACCCAACTGTGGGCCCGATCCCGATATCCATCGGATAGATAAGTATTTTTATACTTTATGTCGTCTAAACCTAGGCAAAAAGTCATTTATAAAGAAGGTTTTTCAAAGTTGTACTGTAGAAATAGTAATTTTTAACTCAGAAGAAATTCCTTTATTTTGTATGTATTGTAATGAGAAATTGATTTCGTTTTAATGCTAAGTTGTTCGTCTGACTACTTAAACTTGCAAATCAATCCTGATTTAAGTGTTTCAGAAAGCTTAAAACTATTTAACTGTATGTATGTATTTAAATAGTTGGATAATTAACGATTTATTATGAATATTAATGCTGTAGAATGTGTGTAATGTGCAGAAATAATGTATCGATAACTAGTAGTTGAACGACCTTGAACTCTAAAATCTTCCGCCTAAAGAAAATCTTAGTCGACGTCTAACACGGCGCCAGTTGTTTTTACTTTTCTTATTAGGCGCGTTGCATTGAAAGAAAAAGAAAAAAGATTTTGTATGTATGTTTTTTTTTTTTTTCATAATCTGTATTTTATATTTACTGCATTGTCATTCTTCAACGAGTGAAAAAAAAAATTTAGTGTGTTTCAATAAAGATAACACACAGAAGAAATATCACTTTCTGAATTTGGGGAGATATTTTATTTCAAAAGAAGTTGATATTTAAAGTATTGCCTTTATTGAATTATTATTTTTGTAATGAATGGTAGTTTAGATCAAGTTATTAAAGTGTTGAGGAATTCATGATTTATAATTAGTGTTAATGCAAGTATCTGTATACAAGTGTTTCTGAATATATTTCATACTTTTGCTATTTTTCATACTTTAGCTAAGTGAATTTTTTAAAGTGTTTGGGAAATGTTTTATTTGTATTTTGATAATGGTTCTGAGAATTCAAGAATATTTGCATGTAACTTTAGTTAAGTGTCCATAACGGAATGAACATAATATAATCTAAACGTTTTGCATTTAAAGGTATTAAGTTTAGGACTATTGAACTTTAAACTTAGGACTCTAGGTTTAGGACTCTCTTCTTAAAGAAAAAAAAATTCCAACCTAAACAATAGTTAGGGGTTTTGGACAATATGGCGTTCCTAGGGAAAGGAAGGAAAGAAGACCTCCGAACTCTTGCATCGGAGCTTGGTCTGGCTGTGTCGGACAGCTTAAAAGTTATCAAACTTCGAGAACTTATAATTAAAAGTGAAAATTACGAAGAAGAGCTCGTAAAGAATATGCTCGAAGTTATAATTGAAGATCGACTAAAAGCGGAGAATGCTGTCGAGGAAGACAAGTTGAAGGCTGAAAAGAAGGATGAGGAGGAAAAATTACTTAAAGCACAAGCAGAAGAACAGGTCCGAATTGAGAACGAGCGCAAGTATGAACTCGAAAAGCTAAAACTCCAGCTTGAAGCTCAAAAGGTTTCCAATTCAGTTGTTTCTACTCATGGCTCAGAGTACCCGAAATATGAACTCAGTCGGATTATCCCTAAGTTTAATCCAAAAGAAGATGAAATAGGACTGTTTTTAATTATTTTCGAACGTCAATTGAAGTTTATGAATCTTCCAGAGTCATCATGGATACCATATCTCATTGGTTCCTTACCAGCTGAAATAGCGCAGTTACTTGCTAGAGAAGATGAACAGGAGGCTCAAAATTACCAAAAGGTGAAAGAAATGCTTCTCAAGAGATTTAGGGTCACTGCTGATAAGTTTCGACAGTTATTTTCCCAACATAGGAAGAATCCTGATACGACATGGAGGGACTACTTTTTCGAACTGGCTTCTTATTTTGAAGGTTGGACAAAGGAAATGAATGTCACCACCTTTGATCAACTCAAAAGTTTATTAATTACTGATCAAATTAAGAAAAGGACTCCACCATACATCAAAGATCACTTCATTAATTTGTGGACAGATTGGGCCAACCCTCTAGAGTTAGCTGAAAAACTGGATACTTATGAGAATATCCGTCAAGGAGTGAAGAAACACGTGTCGCAGACTCAAAAGAAAACATATTCTAGAGACGAAAATAAAACAGCCTCTACAGATAGAAGATTCCGTCCTGTGGTTAATAGACACGAACATACGCAAAGTCAATTTTCAAGAGTTTCGATACCTCGAAATTCTACTCCTATACTCTGTTTCACCTTAACTTGTCAGTATTGGGAAAGGCAGAAATGATGTTCATCCGCATGAAAAATAATTCCAACTTGATTTGGAATTTAAAATAAAGAAAATGCATATAAACGTGTAAAAATTGTCCTACAATGAAGGAGTGATTTTTGAGCCTTTATAATCGGTTATTTATTTGTAAAAAGCATTTTTTTTGACCGAAGCGAATGAATATATCCGAAACGGAATTCTAAACCGGTTTCCATGGTAACATTTCTGGCGAGCTAAATACGCTTTCCGGCCAAGTCTGCGCCATTTCGCTCTGCGTCTTTGCTAGCGTGTGTATTTACGTTCATATCTCTCTTGTGCTATTTTATTGGAGTGTGTTTGATACTCTGAACATGGCTGAAAAAGGAACGTCACCATCCAAGCTGTATACGCCATCAAAGCAAGGAAAATCAATTGGTAGTGGAGCTCGCAGGAACATATTGAATGTTTATTCTAGACTTCGAGAAGAAAACCATAGTGATTCCATTAACCAAATCGTCGGAAAGGTGTCTCAACTAACTGGTGTTTCCAAAAGAACTGTTTTTCGTTTGAAAAAAGAAAAGAAGACGACAAGTCCTTTGAGTACTCCAGGAAAAAAAACGACCTTATGCCGTTGGAAAAAGAACAAGAATGATGAAATATGACAACTTTACTTTATCGTGCATCCGACAAAAAATTCATGATTGTTTTCGTCGAAATGAAATTCCTACATTGGACAAAGTTCTAAATGAAATTAACAATGATAAGGATATTTTTTCGACAAACATTAGCCGAAGTACACTGTACAGGATACTGAAAGATTTGGGATTTTCCTTTGAAAAGCGAAAAAGGCAGGCTATGCTTTTAGAAAGACACGACATAATTTTATGGCGAAGAAATTATTTACGAAAAATTAGAGAACTGAAGAATGAAAATGCTTCAATCTATTATTTAGATGAAACATGGGTGAATGAAGGACACTCACAAAGTCGAGTATGGCAAGACAAAAACATCAAAAGCACCAATGAAGCTTCCTCTTCAAGTTTGACAACAGGCTTGGCTGCACCAAAAGGAAAAGGAAGAAGACTCATCATTACCCATATCGGAAGTGATGAAGGATTTGTACCTGATGCGGCTGACATTTTTGTAGGAAAAAAATCCGGTGACTACCACGAAGAAATGGATGGTAACCATTTTGAGAAGTGGTTTGAAGATATCATGCCTAAATTGAAACGAAACAGCTTTGTAGTGATGGACAATGCCCCCTATCACTCGGTGAAGAAAGAAAAAATTCCGACGACATCTTGGAAAAAAAGTGCAATTCAAGAATGGCTATCGTTGAAAAACATTACGTGGAACCAGGACATGATCAAGATTGAACTGTTGAAAAAAGTTAGCGAAATCAAACATATGTTTGATAAATACAGAGTTGAAGAAATTGCCGAAAAATTTGGACATAAGGTTTTGAGACTTCCCCCGTATCACTGTGAGCTTAATCCCATTGAAATGATATGGAGTCAAGTAAAAGGACACGTTGCCAGGGAAAACAAGACTTTTAAACTGAACGATGTGAAGGATTTAGTCATCCAAGGGATTGAAAAGGTCTGTACAAAATTGGAAAAACTGCATAAACCATGTTACTGAAAAAGAGAAATACATGTGGGAAGTAGATGGACTTGTGGATGATATTTGGGAAAGTAAGAACTTGGTAATTTCTTTTAATAGTGAGTCTGATAGCGATTCGGAAATGTTAAGTGATGATGATGTGTAAATTCATGTGATGAATAAGTATATTATAATGTAAATAGATTTGTTATGATGTTTGCTATGTTTTACATATATTGATGATGTATAAATGCATGTGATGAATAAGTAAAACGTAAATATAGTTTTCTCATTGTAACTACTATTCATGAAAGAGATTGGTTTCTTCTGTACACTTTCTTGTAAACTATTTTAAATTATTCATAAAATTAATAATTTACTACTAATCAACCCGACACCGTTCCGCGAGTTTCAGAATATGTTTCACACATATAAGGTTTATTTTTTTTTAACTCTAATTTTTAAAATGGTTTCATTTTTTTTATTATTGTATGTGTATTCACTATATTTGTATTTTTTATATTCTATTTATTTATTGTGAATGTATTTTATATCCTCTATGTTATATGTATTTTTATTTGTTATTTACTTTCTTTAATATCAGAATAAATTTGATTTAATTTGGAGACTATATTTTGCTGTTAAGAAAAACACATATTTTAGCAGACGACGCACTCTCCCCTACCTTGTCCAACCAAATGTAAGACCAAAGGAGTAATTAAATTGGATTAATTTCCTTTAATAAAATTATTAAAATTGAAAAAAGAAGTATTAATCAAGGTGTTTAGCTTTCAGGTAAGTAAATTCAAAAAATGAATTTTATGGTTCATCACATCTTTAAATAGACTGTTTTTTTAAACAACATTTATTGTAAAAAAATTTTAAATATATATATTTTTAAATAACTAAAAATAATACTCATTTAGAAAAATCAAAACGCATTTATATTAACATAGAGTAGCTTTTTGTTTAATTAACAAATGTAATGCAAGAGCCATTAGAAATTAAAGATCTGTGAAACGTATAGAATTTCCACGTGCATTTTATCTCTCCTTGCCAAAAAGGGCGAATTTCCTCGCTTATAGCTGACTTCTTCTGACATTGTAACCCTAGTTTCTACGACAACGGCTGTGATGCGGTCAACGTAGCCTTTACTCTACTGACAAGTTAAGGTGAAACAGAGTATAGATCAGAAGGAAGACCCCCAATTCGATGTTTTGGATGCGGAACACCAGGAGTTGTAATATCTAAATGTCTTACTTGTACAAAATCTAAAGTTGAAGAAACTACTGTCAACTGTATGAACGTGTTCACAAGTAATACAACTAAAGATCTTTCAAGCTTGATTATCTTTGAACTTTTTGGTGAGAGAATTGCTGTGTGTGCCGATACTGGTGCCTCACACTCTATTGCAGGAGAAAAGCTGTATAACTTTCTACGAAAGAATGGAATTGCTTTCGAGGACAAAAATATTTCACTGACTCTTGCTGATGGAAAACTCCAATCCATGGTTGCTCTTAAAACGGTTATCAACTTGTGTATAGAAGGTAAAATTGTGTCAACAGAACTTCTTGTTCTCCCTGAAGCAAAAGGGAATAGCACGCTGTTAGGGAAAGACTTTCTCCATGCAGCCGGTATTGTTCTCAACGTTCAAAATGGAACCTGGCATTTTAGTGAAGATCCCCATAGACAATATTTCTTCTATGTAAAGCCTACTGAATTAAAGGATGCGCCGAAAACTTTTAAATCAACGATTGTGCCTGAGACTACTACTATTATCCACTTGAGAAGTGATGAAGGAAGACATCTGACCCAGATGCAAAGTGTAGAATTAAACTGCTTACTTCAAGAGTACAAACGCTGCTTTGAACCAGGGGGAGAACCTACTCCTTTCATGAAGCACAGAATAGTTACTATGAATCATCATCCTATATCTGTTCCACCGTATCGTATGTCACCGGCCAAGAGAGAAATACTGAAAGAACAAATTGATGAACTTTTGGCAAAGAACATAATAGAAGAATGTGAATCCCCATACGCTGCTCCGGTAGTGCTCGTCGCTAAACCAAACGGGAAAGTAAGATTATGTGTTGACTACAGAGGCCTCAACGCCGTTACGAAACCGGACACTTATCCATTACCTAGGATGGACGATCTTTTAAACGAAGCTACACCGACATCATACATGTCAACTATAGATCTACAATCAGGATATCATCAGGTGCAAGTGGATGAAAACGATTTGGACAAAACTGCCTTTATTTGTCCTTTCGGAACTTACCGTTATCTACGCATGCCTTTTGGTCTGCGTAACGCACCTGCCACTTTTCAACGCCTGATAGATAAATTCCGAAGTGGCCTGAAAGATGTTTTTGCACTCTCATATTTGGATGACATAGTCATCTTATCAGAGACTTTTGACAAACATTTAAAAGATCTAAAGACTGTTTTTGAGAGACTTTCTCTTTTTAAACTTCATGCACACACACACACACACAAATAGAGAGAAATGCCATTTTTCCTGTGATCGTGTTAAGTACTTGGGTTTCTGGATAACAAGAGATGGAATTGAAGCCGATCAAGAGAAAATCGCTTCTATCCAAAGAATTCCAGTTCCAACTAATGTGAAAGAACTTCTGTCTTTCTTACACACCTGCTCATGGTTCAGAAGATATGTTTCGAACTTTTCAGACATAGCACGACCTCTTAGCAATTTAACTAAGAAAAGAGTCGATTGGTCGTGGGGTCTTGAACAGCAAGAAGCTTTCGAAACCCTAAAAGAACGCTTGACAACAGCCCCTGTGTTAAAGCAACCTGATGGATGTAAGCCTTTCATAATTCGCACAGATGCGAGTAGCTACGCCCTTGGCGCAGTCCTTCTCCAAGGAAATGGTCCAGAAGAACATGTTATTGAATACGCTAGTCGTCTGTTGATCCCAGCAGAACGCAATTATTCGACTACTGAGCGGGAAGCTTTGGCAGTAGTTTGGGCATTAGAAAAGTTTCGAGGTTACATCGAGAATCAAGAAATTATCATTGCTACAGACCATCAATCTCTTAAATGGCTTCTGAGCATTAAGTCACCCTCAGGACGTTTAGCAAGATGGGCTCAGAAGATCCAATCGTTTAATCTGAAAATCGAATATACGCCAGGAAGAGCTAATGTGGTCGCTTATATTCTGTCGAGACCGACATATTCACATGAAGATACAAACTGTGAGATGCAAGCCGTATCTATCAATATACCCACAAGGAAGTCTAGTGATATTCGAAAATAACAGCTGGCAGATACAGATCTAAAGAAAATTATTAACTCCCTTGAGAGTAATGATAAAGACGAAAATTTTGCCAACTACATCAGCCGAGAATACATTATGAATGAGGGTGTCTTGTATCGCTACTCACCTGAAACTGAGTCAGACGATGCTCAACTCGTAGTCCCCATTCAAGAACGCCAGAGAGTTCTGCAGGAACACCATGACGCTCCTACAGCCGGTCATTATGGTGTGGAGGGCACCTACAACAAGATTGCTTCCAGATACTTTTTCACAGGCATGAGGAAGTACATTTCTGATTATATCAAAACCTGTGCAGAATGCAATCGATATAAGCCAACGAACCAGAAACCTGCTGGACTGCTTAGAACCCCAGTTTATGCACAGAGATTTGAAGTTCTTGCAATCGATCTCTTTGGTCCCCTACCAGAGACATCATCTGGAAAAAGATGGATTTTCATCGTGGAAGACACAAATACAAAGTGGGTTGAATTGTTTGCCCTTAATGAAGCCACAGCAGCTAACTGTGCTAAAACACTACTCGAAGAAGTTTATTTACGCTATGGTCTACCTCGAAGGTTAATTAGCGATAACGGACCGCAATTTGTGAGCGCTGTCATGCAACAGACGTGTCACCTGTTAGGTATCACACAAGATCTCATACCAGTCTATCATCCACAAGCCAATCCATCAGAACGCAAAAACCGGGACTTGAAGCCCCGCCTTGCAATTTTAGTTGGAGAAGAACATACTGCCTGGGAAGACAAGCTTCCTTTGATCCGATGTGCGATGAATACTTCTACTTGTGACACCACCGGTCACACTGCTGCATACCTACAGTTTGGCAGAGAGCTGAGAACAACGGACGATGTGGTTCATGACATAAGAGGAGTTATTGATAACGACAACTTCATTCCCGAAATAACACCGTATCTCAAAAGATTTGCTCGTCTAACTACCCAGATAAAAGATAGAGTTGAATATAAACAAGACAAACGAAAAGAAAATTTTGATCGTCGTAGACGACCGATATACTTCAAACCTGGTGATCAAGTTTGGGTTACTATTCATCCCATCAGCAAAAATAAAAGAACTCGAAAATTAATGCCCAAAAGAGAAGGACCATATGTAGTTCTCACAAATCGATCGCCGACAACATATGATATTGCCGACCCGGCCAGTCCAGACCAAACTCTTGGAACTTATCATGTGTCAGCATTAAAAACTTACTATGAACCCCAAGTAAAGAGAGACACTGGGCATGTAGCTCCCATAAGAAGAAGGGGTCGCCCTAGAAAAAATAATCCTGGCTCATCGTCGGGACGTCATCAGAGCCAGAGGGGGAGTCTGTAACGGAACCTACAACGCCCCCTAGCGGACTAACAAAAACTTACACAGTGTAACTCCAACCCTGGAGCAAGCAGCAGCTAAGCTGTAGTATGTGATAGTAAAAATGTCCCTGTCCCGAATATTTTATGTGCGTGAAAGTCTTGTAATTTCTGTAGTGTATGTGTGTGTAAATAAATTCAATTTAAGTGTTAGCTAGCCGTGTCAGTATACATCATTGCTACACTATTCTATAGAATATAATAGAAGTTACCACCATGAATACTTACCTAAAAGTTAAAAGAAAAGCTTATACTATTTCAAAAAAGCTTTATAGTATCCTTTAAGTTGATGCTTCTCAAATTCTGCAAGCTTGAGTTGTGTCACTTTTCTTGCAGGGGTGTGATATCTTCACTACTTGTAAAAAAATTTTCAAGATTGCCTTTTGACAGAAGCAAAATCGGTAACACTCCAGAACACGGAAGCGGCTCATAGCCATATTGGTGTATGAAATTTTCATTGCTTAAAGTCTATTCATAAAGGCCTATGTTAGGTTACCATTTTCCAAAATTATCGCCATGGTAGACGATTGTTACTATAGCCAATCACAATATTTACTTCCCCTGCTATGCATACTAAGTACAGTGAAATTTTGGACATGCGTAGCACAACAGTTATTTCATTCTTATATCGCACCTTTTGTCATCGAAGCTTATAAATTTCATTATCAGCCGCGATAAAAAAAAACTAAACTTCTATCTCGTTAAAATTTGCCTGGAGCAACAATAAGCATAAGGCAACAATGAAAATTTCAAGGACTATAATAGACAGCTTGGTCAAAATGTTGAAAGGTTTGATGCTTTCGAAGTTTTCTTTCATACTAATATATATTTTAAAATATTAAAAAATCGCATTTTTCCAATTTTCTTTGTTTATGTTTTCTTACTAAAGAATAAAACACGATCTTTATAAAATTATTTTTCTGTCTTCCTTTTTCTAGAGACATCAGAAAGCAATTTTAAATTTTTGCCAGTATTATATTTTAATCGATCCATCAGATTGAGCAATGAAAGGCTATTAAATAATATTCTGACTTTTCCTAAGAGACATTTTCTAAAGAATGTAACGATGTGAAAAAACTCAAATTTGTATCAATAACTTAATTAAATATTGGATCGAAAATAGACTACTTTTAGTGGTTAAAAATCTACATTTGTGTGACCAACTTTTAATATCAATGAATAAACAAACTATACATTTTTGAAACAAAATACTTTCAGTTGCTCATTACTAAAGGTAATACTAAAGGTAACCAATTTAAAAACTAATTTTCATTGAAATTGGGGATTTTTCATTCACGGATAATTTGTTCATTTTGATTGGAATTTGGTCCACTATGAACTAAGCTGAATAAAAAGGAATGATACGATTTTTTTCCCATAGCACATAAATAAATGCTAAAATTCCTTATTTAAGATAGATCTATTACATAAAAAATAAAATATCTGGATGTATGAACAAATATTTGTAATAATTTTTAAAGTTTTTGATAAATTTGCATTTTGACTAGTTGTGTTTTAAAATTTAATATGCCTTTTACGTTTCAATTCTAGAACCTCTGCCTTATTATAAAAAATTCCGCTTCATGATTTTATTCATGTATCAGAATATGAAATGCAAGGTTGTGTTTGATGTCTTATGTGGGTTTAAATATTAAATAGCATAAAGTAAATGTACGTGGATGATAGGTATGTAGTTAATTAACGTCGCACTGGAGCAACACAATGGTTTATTGGTGACGGTCCAAGACCCATTCCGAAGGAAAAGTCCTGAATTTATTCTTGAGAGTACCGTAAAAAGTAATTAATGGCTTTCATAAACACCCAAAATTTCATATTCCTATTCACATACGATCAATTCAAAAATGATATATTGAAAAACTATTAATATATGTTGTCGATGCCGTAACTAGACAGGTGCAACAGGTGCACCAGCACAGGGCCCACTTGGAAGGGGGCCTAAAAGGCTGTTCGCAAGAAATTATATCCTCCATAATAATTCAAAAGAGGACGAGCTTGAACAAAGTACTGTCTCACAAATCGATAATACAGTACAAAATACGTGCTCTGCTGTTCCAGAAAAAATACTGCTAAATTACAACGATCCTCATTTCTGTCCTGCTATTACAAATAAATTTATATATTCCCTTGTCACATATGGCCCAGATCAAGGCGACAAACTTAACTTTAACATGTTGAGAGCAGACGATTCAGGGCGAAATTTACAAAGGACTGGTTTTATGTAAAACAAATTAATGTAGAAACAGTTAAAAGAAAATGGATTTTTTATTCCATTAATCAAAATTCAGTATTTTGCTTTCCTTGATTGCTTTTTGGACACAAATCGCGTAATCTTTCAGACCCATAAAAAGGATTTCATGAATGGAGGCATCTTCATCCTGTTATTCCCCAACACGAAAATTGTCCGAAGCACCGAAATTCGTATGGGAAATGTAAAGTGATGGTGAAGAATCTAAAATCAGGAAATTCAATTCATGATTATGTAGTTAATTCATTTATCAAGGAAAAAATGATATGGAATGAAATATTGAAAATAATATTGGAGGCTATTATATTGTGTGCCAAAAATAATATTCCCGGTGCACACATCCAATTTCTCAACGTGCGGCACCGCTGCGTTCCCACAGCGGCGCTGAAGCCCAACTGTGCACACATAACGGTGAAATGACGCAAGTACTCATTTCGCAACATTTGCGAAAAATATTCTGTCGAAGAAATCGTGTTCATTTCGCTTAATTGGTGTAAAAAAAGTATATTTTGAAACAAAATAGAAGTTACTGCATGCAACCATTTTTAATTATTATTTATATTCCATTTATTTATGAAACAAGGTACTTGAGATCGGAGAAATGTATGCGGCGAGATTCGGTGCCGTAGGGAACTGCGGTACAAATTGCACGCAAGTTGGACATGTATCTCCGCAACGGCGCCGGAGGCATGTGTGCACTACTCCATTGGATCTAATGTATCTCAGACCGCACTTGTGTTGCCGCAGCGGCGCTGCACGTTGAAAAATCGAATGTGTGCACCGGGTTCTTAACTTAAGGTTCAAATAAAATTATTAGAGATCCAAATTGCTGCATTTAAAAAAAATTTGATTGAATTTGCTATCCATTATAATACTACTTTTAAGGAATATATTGAAAAACATAAACAGGTTCAGTTTCTTATTTCACACCCACAATTCAAAATGAAATAATAAAATTAGCTGGGGACAAAACTGGAAATGAAATCATATGCAGAATTAAGAAAGCAAAGTACTACACCATTTTATTCGACTGAACCCCTAATGTTTCAAGAAAACAGAAAATGAGTCAGATGATAAGATATGTCCATCTTGACTGTAATGAAAAGATAATGATTGAAGAAAGCTTCATCAACTTTATTCAGCCACATGAAAAAACAGGAGGTTTATCGACTGAAATTTTAACTAAACTAGAAGTTGATAAATTGGATATTCAAGATTGCAGAGAGGCAAGTTTTTGACAACGGTGCCAATATGGCTGGAAAATATAAAGGCGTAAGTGCACGCAATTTGGAAATTAGTAATTTAGCAATATTCGTACCCTTGGGCAGCTCATAATCAAAATTTACGCTGTTTATACAACTCCAGAAATCATTACTTTTTTTGGTACTGTGCAGAGTTTATTTAATTTTTCTCGTCCTCGACAACACGTTTGGACGAATTTCGTTAATAAAGTGCCTAAAATTATAACTTAAAATTTTTTCAGGTACAAAGTGGTCATCCAAAGCCAGTGCAATAAAGGCTTTGTACTTACAATTATATGAAGTAAAGAAAGGACTGCAAACGATTTTTCAAATCAGGAAGCTGCATTGAATGCAAAAAATTGATTTTGGACTTTAATTATAGATTTGTTTGTACTCTTTTTCTATAATGAATAAAATTCTACAATGCATTGATCGAGCAAATAAAGCATTACAACAGAAAGATTTGTCAATAGATTGTGGAACAAATTTGCTGAATTACATAGTACATTACAAGGGCTTCGAGATAGGCTTTGAACAAAATTTCCAGGAAGTACAAAATTTGGCTGAAGAAATGGATGTAGAGAAGGGATTTTTTAATATTCGAAAGAGAAGAGTTAAGATAATGAAAATAAATGAAACACCAGATGAAGGAAAGATTATTTAAAATACAACTTTACAGTGTTCTTGATAATCTATTGTCTCAAATACACAGTCCAGTCATATTAATGTGACCACCTGTCAAGAGCCAGAATAACCACCTTTGGCAGAGCGGACCGCTGCGAGACGTGCAGGAAGAGAGTCAATTAAGTTTCTGAAGGTGTTCACTGGGATGTTGAGCCATGCCGACTCCAGTGCCGTGGCCAGCTGCGCTAGATTACGCGGTTGAGGATCCATGGCAATTGTTGCAGAGTGTTTGCTTTCAGACGTTTCACGCCCTATACGCCAACGTCCATCTATCCAATGGAGCATAAAACGTGATTCATCTGAAAAAGCCACCTGTCGCCACTCTGTGGACGTCCAGTTGCGGTACTGGCGTGCAAATTCCAGCCTTCGTCGCCGATGAACAGCAGTTAGCATAGGTGCATTAACCAGGCGTCTACTGCGGAGGCCCATGCGCAGCAACGTTCGCTGAACCGTTGTTGAGGATACACTCTTGGTAGCCCCTTGGTTCATCTGGGCGGTCAGTTGCTCAACAGTTGCACGTCTATTCGCCCGAACGCATCTCCGTAGCCTTCGTTCGCCTCCGCCATCTATAGCCCGTGGTGCACCACAAGTGCCACGCCGCTGATTTTGGATAGTGCCATTTTGCCATGTACGGTATGCTTTTACCACGGCGGCATGCGAACAGTTCACAAAATTAGCCGTTTCCGAAATGCTTCCACCCTTGGCCAGAAAGCCAATAATCATGCCCTTTTGGACGTCGGCTAAATCGCTACGTTTCTGCATTACGCCAACGATTGAAATGCTTTCCGATGCCCTAGGGCATCCTTTATATAAGCTCCACTGCAATGTACTGCCACCTGCCTTTTGTGATAGGTTATTTCACGTTGACATCGAAAGTAGGTGGTGGTCATATTAATGTGACTTCTCTGTGGAGTTTGGTGTTATCAAAAAATGAAATCTATCTGTGACGATTTTTGCTTTCTCTATGGCTCGTCTTTACAATACATGAGTCTTGCTAATTAAAAAAAATCAGCTGCCGTTCTTGCTATTGAATATAGCAAATGTTTACAAATGTATGAATTCACATATGAAATTAAAAGTTTGAAGTAACGACTCGTATACAAAATATAGGAACTGCAACTCCGCTTAATATTCTATAGGCTCTTCTTGATTTTGGTTTAATTGAGTCTTACCCAAATATCAATGTCGCTCTTCGAATGTTTCTAACTCTTCCTGTTTCTATTGCTTCGTTCGGGAGAAGTTTTAGCAAGTTGAAACTAATAAAAAATTATTTAAGATCAAATATCGGACAAGATTGACTATCCAATCTTTCTATTGTTTCAATAGAATATCGTTTAAAATATTAATTATGATGATGTTATTAATGAATTTGTTAAAATGAAAGCCAGAAAAGTGAAATTAAAATAAATCGTATTAAAGATCAATTGTAATGTATTTGTTTTATTATTTTCCCAAACCTAATTAATTAAGGTGCCAAAATTAAAATTCTTGCATAGGGCACATGAATGGCTAGTTACGGCACTGATATGTTGTAATAATATTTCTAAGTACATATACCCATATTTCTAAGACAAGCAGTTAAAAAGATTATCACTCCAACATTCATTATAAAACACCCTTTATAGCAACATTTTTAGAAGTTATTGAATGAAAAAAGTTTTACAACACACAAACATAACAAACAACTTCCATCATATGTAAAAAAAATTATTTCGTGTAAATTCGTAATTTTTTAGAATTATCTCACCAAACATAACTAAATTATAGACTGAAACTTACAATTTTAGAAATCACAACATTGCGTTTGTTCACTCTATTGATGGTTTATAGAAGGTTTTTATAATCTTATAGAATTATATTTTATAGTAAATCGACATCTCTCTCATCCGTGAGTAAAAGACGACTAGACGCGTTTAATAGTCAGGTTCATATTATTTCGAAGACAGACGATAAAATATTTTACAGAATATTTTTAGAATAAGTTTTTAAAAAATGGTCTCAAATGATGGTAAAAAAGATGATGAAAAGTTTCTCGTTGCAGAAAACAATTTTTTATTATTAAAATCTGTTAAATGAAACTCGCTTATCCAAACATTGTTTTTTCATGTTATTTGCACTTATCGCCTAGAAAAAAAATGATGATAAAGTAAGAAGTTTGCTCTTGATAAAGATTTGAAGTAAAATATGATTAAAGAAAAAGATTCTGCGCTTTTTTTCGATTATAACAAATGAGTAAATATAATTGAAAACTCAGCTCTTCAAAAATTAAGCAGTTACTTTGATTGCCAGATGGAATCACTTAATAATGCAAAATGTTCGGTATTATCGCGCATTTAGCCATCATTACAATGAAACTATTCAGTAAAACGAAAGAAGTCCTGATTTTATGCTCAAGAATATCATTACAAACTTTCCAGATTTGATTGTCAGAAAGATATTATGTTAAAGTGTTATGAAGTAAAAAAGATTACGTATGCTTGAAACATTTTAGAATTAAAAATATCGCTGAATAAAATCATATATATGAGAGGAATTTTCTGGCAATCTAAATGTAAGTGGTAGTGTTTCTGTGGTGATAAACGTTTCCTGTTTTTTTGTTCATGACGTCACTTGTCTATCGAATAAAATTTCACCACTTTGTAAACAAAAATTCAAAGAATAAATTCCGAGCTGAGATATTACAGTTGCTTCGCCAACACTAATAACATTAAACGCTAAACATTCTAAAAATGACGACAAACCACATTTTAAGTTAACCCCGTTCACTAGCAAACGTAAGCATTTGGATAGCTGAAGTAAAATCTACGCAAAGGTCTGATTTGTTTATTACACTGAAAATCCCTCTCATGTATTAGATTACAAGTTTCGAGTAGATAATTGATACGGGAATACAGGCTTACAAATTCGTATTTGAATACACGAAAACACGTGTATTGAAAAGCATATATGCATGAGTACTTACGAAACTCGCTAAAATAATTTCGTTTTGTTCTGAATTTTCATCTTGTTACCAATTTTATTGCATACTTGAAATACAATACAACAATGTTATATTAGTTTCTCTAAAAGCAGCATAAATTCAAGTATGACTTCTGAAAATAAATGAGAAAGTTTAAAAGATTTCAACTGCTACATTTCGTATCTCTCGGAATAGTAAAATTTATTTAATAAAATTATCAATATATTATTTAAAAAAATGGAGACAGATGAAAGGATTTTATTCCATCATCCAACAGGGATTTTAATTAATTTTTATAGTGATTTGAAAGTTGTTAGTTTTAAATAACTTTGAAATGGGCATTCGCCTACTCTAATCAGCAAGGTTGAATTCATGAAAGGTAGATTTAAACTTTCTGACTGATAGAGAGAAAAAAGTATCACCATATGATACATGACATCGAACTTTTAATACCATTATAATAAACAATATATTTTTAAATAATATACAAATGACGTACATAACGAAATTAATGTGTTCTGGAACATCCTCGAAAATATAATATTCCTACTTTTATATTCATCAACGATACTAAATAGTTGAGTTATAAATTAAAAAACAAAGCTCAATTAGACGAAGTAGATATACTTTTATGGAATGTGAAATATCTGAAACCGTTTCGCATCAAAAATAAAATAATTAATTTTACAAGCTAAAATGGCAATCAAGAAGAACTATAAATTTAATTTGAGTTGTTAATAAAAATTTTAATTTGCCGTAGATTTGAATCTATTATTCCATTGTCTTCGTAAGCAACGGACAGGAAAAGGTTCATTGTTAGGTGAAGTAAATGTGCTAGAAAAGATATCATTATTTTCATTTATATCGCTAAGCTAACAAAAAAGAAATAATTCGTAAACAAGATGAAGCGATAATAATGTGTTGGGAGTCGAAATTACGTTTACTTAATGATGTAAGAGAGCCATTTTTCAAATGCACAACCGGTTTTCTCTATTTTTTCTTATATAAACTCTGGTAAATATACTTCGCTCAATTGTGATTAGTCTGTCAAGCACGGCAGGGGGCAGCTGTTATTGTACGGGATGCAAAAAGCATCGTGTTGAACAAAGGCACTTCACTTTTGATTGAAATAGATTTTGAAAGATCGTCTGCTTGGAATTCTGTCTCCAAGTTTATATATCTTAAAAGTTCGATTTTTTTTAAATCTGCTTTATAAGCAATGAGTATTGTACGAATTTCCTAAATTCACGTTGGAAAACTGATTTTCAGCCTAAATAAGTATATATTTTTTTTATTTAGCACCAACTAATTGATTTATACGATGACTAGGGCAACTTTTTGCAACAAATGCAACTTTTTTTCACACGTTCTACGCTTTATGTAAAGTACTAAAAACAAAATTCCTCATACATGGGGTGTTTTGTAAGTGAGTTATAACCGCAACATAAATGCAACTTTCTACGTAAATGCAACTTTTTACAATTTAGCTTAAAATTAATTAATATGAAATTACTATTTCATTTTTTGTCCTCTGAATCAACCCTTCAATCACATGTGTCTGATCTTGCTAACGCCGAAGCATTGCGGATCAAACAAGAAGTTCATGGAAAGAAGGCATTCGTCCTCTAACAGATGAAAGTTAAATAAATATCAAAAAGCACTTTAACACATTGTTTGGCACTCGTAATAATCTAGAGCAAACTTGCGTTATCGACTGCAGAGTTTGCGAGGTGAGTTTCGATCATCAATATGTTGTTTCCTTGTAGATGACGTTTTAAAATCTCTAAATGTTGAGCGAAAGGATTTTGCGCTTCTGATATCCGATATAATATATAATATGACTGCGGCTGCTATAACACTGAAGGTGCTTTAGCCGTGATTACTCCAAGTTACTTAAGTGGTGCACTTGTTTCATAACTGCAGAAAAAGCTTAATGGAACAATTTCAGGCAACATCAACTATTTAATGATGTACAAATAAATTTTGAATTATTTCATTTTTTACTAATAATTTATTTTAGATTTTAGTGTATCAAAAATAAATGCAACTTTATTTTTATAAATGCAACTTTAGAGAATGAAAAATGCAATTTTAGAGAATGATAAATGCAAATTTTTACTGCAACAAAAAAGTTGCCCTAACGATGACATAAAGTTATTTTCTAGATATATGCACATTTTCAAAATACTCTGCATGAGTAAACTGATTACCACCTAATTAAGTAATTTTTTTCTTGTACTAATTATGTTATACTAGGACAAAATATTATAATTTTCTACAAAATTTAAAATCTAATCGATTGCGTACATCTGATTCTATTGAGTCAAATACTTGTATCTGTTGATGACAGTGCAGTTACGCACATTTCATCTCTCAAGTTAGTTTTGGACTTTGTTAAAAAAGCAATGTCAATCGATCATCAATTTTATTATTATGAATTTGTTTTTATCCATCTAAGTAAAATATCTTCAAAAACAATTATTCATGATTCTATAAAGCAACTTTTCATCTCATTTGGAGGAATATATTACTAAATACAGCTATGTATTGATAATTACTATTCTTCTATTGAAGATAGTAAACTGTTTTCAATTTCTATTAACTTATTCACATTAAATAAGTATAATTTTGACAGTATATTTTTGGTTGATAATCATTGAAATAAAAGAACGTTATATTTATACTCTGTAGGGTCTAATGGATACTTTTAGTCATTTTAAAAGTCATTCATATCATTCAAGATATTCCGTACAACATTTATTACAATATTAGATTCACTTCTTGTAATACATGGAACTCCTTTAATAAAGGGTGCGGCAGAAAGAACGTTCTGATTTGGAACGTCAATAAAAAAAATACAAAGCAAGATAGAGAAAGAAATCTTTTATACCTAAGAAGTGCACAGTATGCCATTGTCATTCATTAAGTTTTGAAGAGTACATCAGTTAAATGGCGACCGTCAATGTCGATGCAATTTTGAAGTATCTTTCGGAAATTTTGCATTGATCTGCGGACCATGTCCCGCGGAGTCGCTGTGATTTCTTGCGTAATTGCTGCCTGTGGGGCTATCTCAAATCAAAAGTGTACCAACACCGACCAATAAATTTGCAAGCACTCAAGGGAGAAATTATGCAAAAAATCACGGCGATTCCGTTGGACATGGTCCACAGATCAATGCAAAATTTTCGAAAGAGACTTCAAAACTACATCGACATTGACGGTCGCCATTAAACTAATGTACTCTTCAAAACTTAATGGTAGACAATGGCATACTGTGTACTTCTTAGGTAAAAAAGATTTATTTCTCTATCTTGCTTTGTATTTTTTTATTGACGTTCCAAATCTACCGCACTCTGTATATGGATTAAATTCTTAAAACCCTTTGCGAAGGGCCTCTACTTCTAGAATGGACGCACCATTGGTTTATAAATTAGTGACGCTTTCAACTTGCATCTTTTTGATCAATTCTTTAATCAATTTATTGAGACATGCTTTGTTTTAAGAACTAGTTAAATTTCAAACAGGAACTGCGACGCTCTTATGGAAAGCTATTCTTCTAATACATACATTTTATTTAAACCCCCAACTAGTTTAGAGTAAAATATTGTTTAAGTAATTTCCAATTAAAAAAAAAAGTGTAACGATTTCCTCTAAAGCTACAGTTTCCTAAGAAAGCGGAGTCGTTATCTAGCAGTCGTGATACAACGTGATGCCGCGGCCATAACTATGCGGCCGTCTTAACAGAGACCAGAGGTGTCAACTTAGGCCCGGTGCACACATCCGGTTTTTCAATGCCGCAACGCAACGCAAGTGCGGTCTGAGATACATTAGATCCAATGGAGCAGTGCACACATGCCTCCAGCGCTGCTGGGGCGACACACGTCCAACGTGCATGCAATTTGTACCGCAGTTCCCCACGGCGCCGCACATGAGTCTCCGTTCTGAAGTACCTTGTTTTCATAAATGAGTGGAGCATAAATAATAATTAGCAAATGTTTGTATCCAGTAACGTCTATTTTGTTTCAAAATGTACTTTTTTTACTCGAAGTAAGCGAAATATACACGTTTTTTTCTATAGAATATTTATCGCGAATGGCGCGAAATGAGTTCGTGTGTCATTTCACGGTTGTGTGCATAGTTAGGCTTCGGTGCCGCAGTGGCGCCGCGAGTTGAAAAACCGTATGTGTGCACCGGGCCTTAGACGGACAGAATATGGTGGAGAATCGGGCAATACAGACGGCTATCGTGGTTTATTTTATTCGAGAAACAAAACAATGTGGCTTTTTTATTCTCTAGTCCAAGTTTCTAACTTCGGGATCGTTGAAGATAGAGTGAAAATTTCAACGGTTTACAAATCAGCGTAAAATTCTACGCCATATCGATACCAAAAAAGATTTATTTTTTAATTATTTACCATTTTGTTATTTAATTATCAATAATTAATTATTTATTTAAAGAAAATCACATTTAAAGTACCGTTTGGGTGTAAAATTTTCCTCAGATTTCATGTCTAATTTGTAATCTATCTTTAACGATCCCGATTTTACAAAAACAAACTAAACAATGCCAGAAAAAATATTTTGTCTGCTTGCTCCACTCTGCACGAATTGTTTTGCGCAGGAAATGAAATGTTGCCGCTACAGGAGGAAAAACGTTCCCCAACTGTTTGGGACTGCTATGACGATCGTCTTGTAAATGGCGACTCCGCTAATTTTCGCTACTCTCACGAAAAAACGCTCTCTGGGAAACCAACGCCATCTGGTTGTATAAACAACGTTTTAGTGACGTCATCCACATCTACATTTCGACTGCTAGATAAACAGACGCCTCAATCCCATGATAGTACTTTACGCAAGTCCAACTTGATTGGCTAATCGGATCACATGACCTAGATACGTATGTCATGAGAATTTTTCTGTTGGCAATTTATCTCTTCCTTTCTGCTTTCTTCTTTTCTTTTCAGATCTATGGCTATGGGTGGGTAGAGGTGGGAGCTAAAAATTGTATCCTTTTATTATATAAGTTAATAATTATATAAGTTAGTGTTTTATGTATGCTTTTTGTTACATCAGAATGGTCCTAAGCCAGGGGTGGATACGACACCATCATCCTAAAGCAAAGGGGACGGCAGAGGGGCGGAAAAATATCAGCTGGCAGTGAGTTCAGGAGTGGTTCTTAGATTATTTATGTAAAATCAACGGAAGCTTGGAAAAATATAATAAGGGTATTAAAAATTAGGAAAAGTAATTTAGACTCAAAAGGTAATTGGTAATTTTTTAGTTAACGTCGTACTAGAGCAACGCAACGGGCTATAGACGACGGTCCGGGATCAGTCCCTTAAGGGAAAGATCCGAGGACAACACTTCGTAATTTTGAACCACGGTCAGATGACGAAGCAACACCTGAACTGGCACCCCACTCTCCAAAAGACTCAAAAGGAATTAAATTGGAATTTTTTTTTAATAATTTGGAGGATCTAAAGTTTTTTCCGCCTGCTGGATTCGAACTCATAAAGTCATCCTCCGCTGCCGACGCCAATCTGAAGGTAGGTGACTTTAACCATTAGGCCATCGTTACTTCACGGAAAAAAAAGGCTCTTTAAAAGTATAAGTACCCTTAATATAAGTTGGCGAGAAATACTACTAACAACAACCATACAACATATATATGAGGAGCCAATCAGAGTCAACTTGTCGGACACTTACTCTATACGCTGAGACGCTAGTGTATGTATTGTATTTGTAATTCTACAAAACAACGCGCATACTCAAAATCAAATGGTTACTGCAACAATCAGATTGGCGAGATATCCAAGTGAAGCCAAGCCCGTGAAACCAGCCAATCAAGTTGGACTTGCGTAAAGTACTATCATGGGATTGAGCCGCTTCTCTAGATAACAGCTCCGCTTTCTTAGGAAACCGTAGCTTTTCACTGCTCACATTCTTGTGTGTTGGCTCCACTACAAGTTCTGGGATTGAATATATTCGCGCATTGCCAGATGGCGCGGTGCTAAGTTTCAGGTCGCACTATGCCAGATGAAGAAAGTTTGAGTTCACACTTTTCCCGACAGAGGTTTTGCTCCACAGGAAAAGAAATCTCGCGACGCTTAGGGTATTTAAGGTCATGTATGGAACAAAACAAAACAAAACCTAAAATTCGAAATAAATGTATGTTTACAAGCGCCACCTGGATTAGTTAGATGATGATGTTTGAGCTCTCTCTTGAGAAATTTATAAGTAGAGTGAGCAATGGTAATCTTTTTATGTGTACAGGATCATGTGATCGAAACTAGTACTAGTGAACCTTCGACTACTTTCGTCTGCTGGTTAGAAATGAACATTTATCATCTGATTGGTGCAATTCATCAAATTTGTCGACTGGTGATTCCAACATTTTTATCCCCACTTTATATTTTAAAATGAAAGAGTATTATGGAAATGCGCCATCACTCACCAATCTTGTAAAAGATGTTATATCGCCAAACGAAGCGATATGATGCCATATTGGCTAACCAAGACAACATTTTTACACATATCAATCACGTGACTACTAGTCGATATCTTGGTCACACGTTTTGGAGCTGCTTTCAATAGCAGTGTTCTGTCTACTTATGTTTCACATCTCTGCTCCATCTCAAAAAGTTTACGTAAGAAGTTTGTCCAAATCCTCTCACATCATACATATTGGGGTTACCTTAAAACGTATTTAATCGTCAATTTGGAAACGCTTGGCGTTTAATCTGATTTGATATTGACAAACTAATACATCAATTTGGAATTTATTCCTTGGAATTTGTACTGGCGAAGTGCTAAAATCGTATAAAAAAACAAAGCAACTCACGTAACGATCAAAGTACTTATAGAAAATGCGAATACCCGCTAAGATTTAGGTGGATAGAAAATACCTCTCATAAAATATCCCAGAAAACGAAATATTAAACATTTTAAATTTAATAACTTAAACCATTTTACATGCACGGTTTTCACTTTCTTTCGTTAGAAATAAATGTTACACATTAATGGAAATAAATCTAATTTAATCTCAGTGAATATAATTTTCTTGCATTTGAGCTACCTCCTAATACTATAGTAATAATTGTTAAAAGTTGTTACATATGTATCAGCTAGTATTTTGAGGACAATGTAGTTTTTTATGGAAACATAAAAACTCTTCTTCATTTAAAGCTCTTTGGCTCCTTTTTTGAGTTAAAAATTATGTACTTCTGTTTTATTATAAATGTGTTTTTTAAATATTAATAGGATTAAATTGGGATTTTGTTTCATCATCTTTTAAATGTATAAATCAAAAATTATTATTTTTGGAAGACTATTTTGAGATTTATTTAAACCTAAGAATACATTTTTATCATTAGAAACTTCTCGTTTGAGTGAATGTTTAAAGTTTAACTGTTTATTTCAAAAATGCATAAAACTCATTATAAAAAATTCTATAATAAGAAATAATGTATCAATATATATATATATACTCTATGACAAAAAAAATCGACGCACCTATAAGGTATTGTCCGATTGCGATAAAAATTGATGGATGTGAAGAACTTTGTATTACATGAAGTGAAGACAGTAAGTGGTGTCCTTCGAAACTACTACAAGTAATATTGGACAACAACAATTAATATCAAACTGCCCTTTAATCGTTGAAATTGTAAATAAATTGTTGAATATTCACAATAAACCATCATTTAAACTTCCTACGTCTGCTACAGTTATACCACAATGCAACATCAGTCCCAAGCTATTCGAGATTTTAATTTATTTTTGCCCTCATGCAAACGATACTTTCGTTTTGGTAAAGGTCATAAATGAAATTTAATCAAGCCAATGCAAACTATAATATTAGTAAATGAATTTTTAATTATGCTCGCGCAAACAATCCTATTGTGAATGTAATTTTCGTCATGCACGTGCTAACTGTAACCAACCATGATATGGAATGCGATAAAAATTAATATGGAATTTAGACGCATTCGGGACGGAGTGAAAAAGAGTGCTTTGTAATTTTGTATCGTCTTTAGTTTTCTTAGTAAATGTTTAATTTTTTATAAGCGTTTGTATTCATGTATGCAACACAGAATCTCGTCAACAAATATTTAATAATAAATATTAAACCAGATCACCACTATGTGGCTCGAAATTATTCGATTTCAACGGTGGGATGCTAATATCCCGTAACATTGTTTACTTACATATTTTAAAAATAACAAAAATGTCCTGCTTCATTCAATAAAGATATATGTATTGAGTTAAATAATATAATATAAAAATAAACAAAACTACTCTCAAATATTACATTCATTACAAAAGCGGGCATTACCTATTGGCAAACGAATCCTAGAGGAAAGCTCGTCACCTGACCGAGGTTCAAAATTACGTGGTGTCCTCGATCTTGTCCTTCAGATTTGATCCCAGACCATCGTCGGGCCACCGTAGCCCGGTTGGAATTGTTCAAATCCAACCAAAAACCGTTATGTACAAAGCGAGCTGGTGCACGTTAAATCTGCCATGGCCTCAATGTCTTCATGTTAGCCTGGTGTGAGAGTTTGGAGAGAAGGGGTCATCTGGGTCAGGGTGCAGGGCAGGGTGCCTGGTCAGGATGACCTCGTCATCTGATCGTGGTACAAAATTACTCGGTGTTGTCTTCGGATCATTTTGATCCCGGACTGTAGCCAATAGCTCATTGCTTCAGTTAATTCATGTCGATGAAAATCGACGTATGAAGATATCCCATACAGATGAACTAAAGGCTATCTAAAGTGCTATTGAATATATAGAACAACAATAAGCTACACCAGCAATCCTGTTACCCTGTAAAAACGCCAAAGTAACGCAAAACAAAAAACATTTAAGGACTTTTTTAAGTAATAACTCTTTAAGGGCACACGGACCACCTCGATAGACTAAATGCATGAATTTTAAGCTCACATTCGTCAAGCCATATACAATTTAAAAATTACCATATAACTTTTTTAAAAATTTTCCTTGAAAATATACGCATTACATTTTATAATTAACTGTAACAAAATATAATCCCTTCATAATATTGTTTTCTGTAGCTACTTACTTTTTAATTGTTTGAAAAAAAAATGTTTCACAATATCTTAGTTTGGTACACTTTTTTCAAAAACTATTGCAAGTATTGTCTCCAAAATTTTCCTGGCAACAAAAGATATCGCATTTGAAAATAATAAGAACGATTTTTAATTTTAATCAAATAAAAATAAAATTAGATTTTTTTAAAAAAAAATTTCAAAAATAACAGAATTTTTAAAACTTTTTTTAGTGATATTTCCATATGTTCTGCATTTAAATTTAAAATAATAGGTATTTGTATTGAAAACACTTGTTTGAACAAGTGTGTAAAATTTGAAAAGTGTAGCTTCAATAGAATTTAAGAAAAGTGTACCAAAGCATAAAAAAAAACACATTTTGAGAAAAATGAAAAAAAAAAAAAACATAAAAACACTTATTATGCTTAAAATTCACTAGATTAAAATTTTCCAGCACCATAATCATTTTGATTCAGCATTTCTGAATCACATTTCTTTTGTTTCAACAGCTTTAACTTCATTCTGGCATTTTTAGATAGCTTCCGGAAAAGTTGTGTCAATCTTCTTCTCAGATGCACTAATTTAGGTCACTGAGTTATTAGCAGCATTTATCTTCCTCACAACAGTAAACCGATTTCCACTAAATTTATGTCTACCAAACAACTTTTTTCTCGCCATTTCAAACAAGCAAAAGGAACTTTTTAATCAATTTATGAAGCATTATTTTTTACCAAATCATAAAACACGTGGTTCAATCCCTTAGCTCGGTTCAAAAATACATCACCTGCTCAATGCACATGTCTTGAAAAAGACATGTGCATTGTGCAGGTGATGTATAAAGAAGCATTTAATTCTACTCACACAGATTAAAGTAAAATGTAAGAAAAACCTACTGTTAATATTGCAGTAAAAATGAGGCTGAAAACTTGTGCAAGTCAAAACGTACGTACATGTGATTTTACTGGGAGAGGGCTAGGCCAACGGGTGTGTGACAAGCGTTGTTTACATTCGTAAACGTCTGTTTAAATGTATTTATAGTTTTCAAACCTATACAAGTTATACATTTTTGGAATCGTCTTAATTCCCGCTAATTTTTAAGCCCAAAATTAAAAAATCGAAAATTTGAGCCAAATTATGTTCTTTGTGCCCTTAACTATCGTAACAATATGAATTGCATGTGGTGTAACTGTTTTCTTTTGTATTAGTTAAAATCGACACGTTTTATTTTATTTATAATTTTTGCTTTAACAGAGTTTTTCGGTTATACGAGTTCGTCTTGGTCCACATTAACTCTGATAATCTGGACTCTACTGTATATAACTACCTAGAGGAAACCTTCGTGGCTCATATGCTGGCTGCCTTGGATGTCTTGCCGGTGTAAGTTCGATTTCAGTAACTATCCTGGGTGTATTTCTCTCTTCTTTATCAGTACGTTCCTTGTCTCGTCATCTGACCGTGGTTTAAAATTACGTGGTGTTGGCCTTGTATCTTTCCCTTAAGGGATTGATTCCTGACCGTCATCAGTAGCCCGTTGTGTTCTCTAGTGCAACGTTAATTGAAAAAATTACCTAAATTACCTTGTATGAAGTCGTGTGTGAATGTCCGTTTATTTGAGAGAAAGAAACATTGCTTGAGGAAGCTTGGTAAATCTGGGCCTGATGCCATATAAACCGACCAGGGAAAGAAATCATGGCTTAAAATCGATTCCAGACCACTTTGATCAGTCATGCATAGAATCAAGATTCCAGCTCAAAGTCTGTTGGGACAAAAGCCAGAATATTAACCACTCGCCTACAGCAGGAGACGAGTCATCTGTTCACTAGCTTAAAAGGTTCTTTGAAAAATGTTTTGTACCACGGTCAAGATGACGAGGTCACAACTCAGCGATTCCAGACTTGATTGAAGCCAATTCAGAATCTTTAATATACAAGTTTTTAGACGGTTCGTTGGATAGGTTTGATGGCGTAAGGTGCCATATTGGCTCAGTTGCGACAAATGTCAATCAAATGGATATACACATAAGAAAAGCTTACATCGACAGATAAGATAGAAATACCCTATAGGGAGGAATCGTGCCTGCGCAGTCAACAACTTGGAGGTCACAAGCGCAATGGGCAAACCCACTAAACCACTTCGGCCCAATGAACATGTTTTAAGAAAAGGAAAAATCTAAGTACTTTGTTCTCACGATATAAGCTTTAAATACGAGAATCTTTCCTGTCTGAGCTTTAATAACCATCTGTGTGATCTTTAAAATATTCAAGAATATTTCATTCGGGGAAAGGGGGTACATCGAATGCTCACAAATAACCAAACCCCGAAGAAGGAACCGAATAGTAATATAAAATCAATACAAACAATCGAATCAAAGAGCGTGGTGTACGTGGAAGCTGGTGTACGTTAAATTTGTCGTAGTCTCAACGTTGACGTGGTGTGGAAGTTTGGGGAGTGAGGTGCCAGCTCAGGCGTTTGACCTCGTCATCTAACCATGGTGTTGCATTATAAAAGTATCTGACAAATTAAAAGGAAATGTCCTCGCATCTTTCCCATCGGGATTGATCCCGGATCATCGTTGATAGCCCGTTGCGTTGCTGCAGTGCGACGTTAATTCAATTATACACCAAAACAAACGTAAAAAAAAGCAGTTAGCTTTACTATCTGGAATTAAACTAGATTTTTTAGTTTAGTTTGAAAGTATAATGAAATTTGGAATGTATAGATTAAAACATCCAATTCATCGCTATAAAAGATAATCTGTGTGTGCTTTACGTTTAAATGTAAAATAATGTCCTTGGGAGATTCAAGTTCCGTAAGCATTTCACAAGTTTTATTCATTTTATAACTTTAAGTAGAGTTAAGGTATCAATGTGTATTTCCACCAAGGCTTTTCATATTCAAAACTGCCATATATCTTGTCCCTATAGAGTAAGATACTTCCATCTTACTCAATCCGTATTTAAATTGCCATTGTTCTGAACCTCCGTTAGGATAAGGCCATTAGAATATGAATAGCTATCTTAAGTAACCAAGAGCTTGTTTTCTAAACTGAAAGTAAGTAATCTCCTTGGGTATTGTCGAACAAATTTATAAATAGTTAAAATATTCTCATATTCTCGAATGAATTCTGATCGAGGTCGAAGTACTCGGCGCGATTGTAATAGTCTGTGGAACATCTTCGAATTTGAATTTTCACTCTCGGTTTTTGTTGTTTTTGCCTGTGCATTTCTTTTATGAGAATAAATTTTCTGCTCCCAGGTGTTTAGTTGGTGCGATGAAAATAAATGCTATGTTTGATATGTTTTTTTTTAATTAAATGCTAAGTACAATGATGACAAATAAAATGGCGCATAAACGAGAATTAAAAAAATTGTTTTCTCCTTTCTGCGAAAAACTTACTTAACGTTGTACTGCACACTTTGGCCAAATCTGGCCCTTGCACATGAAATCTAACTAACCAACTGTTCTGCAATAATGGTAAAGGAAATTCCTAATCATTATATTTTTGACTCCCGTGCCGTTATTACTGAATCGATTTTGACTTTTCGTAAAATGTCTTTTTAACATTTGGCTTTTCGACCTTAAATTTTTATAAAATGTCTAGGTCAACATGGTGGTAATTCGAATTGGTCTTTTTAAAATATCGTTAACATTTGTTCTTTGACATTTGGAGTTTTGAATTTGATTTTTTATAAAATGTCTCAATATGTGGTAATTTGAATTTGGCTTTTAATAAAATGTCCAGACAACATTTGGTTAGTCGAATTCGACATTTATAATATGTCCATTTAACATTTGGGGTATCGACTTGAACTTTTTATCAATTGTCTAGCCTACATTTTGTTTTCCGAATTGGACTTTTTATAAAATGTCGAGTCAACATTTGGTGATTCAAATTGGACTTCTTATAAAATGATCGGTCAACACATTTGATTGTTTTGAAGTTGACTTGTTATAAAATATCCAGTAAACATTTGGTGATTCGTTTTCTACTTTTTATAAAGTGTCCAGTTAACATTTGTGATTCGATTTTAGCATTTTATAAATTCTTCTTATTGTTCAGTATATTTTGTGAATCGAATTTAATTTTTTAAATTATTTAATTGGTATTGGGTGTTGCGAATATGACTTATTGTAAAATGTGCAGTACAAATTTGATATTTTGAATTTAACTGCATAAAATGTCCAGTTTAACACATTAAAATAAATAAATACTAAAAGCAAAGTTGCTATAGGTACCTAAATGGCTAGTTCTCTAATCAAATGTTTTGGTGACTGTTGCAAATTTTCTTTGCAAAAACGTCTCACAAGTCACTTTTATTACTTGTTAAATTTAGGGGACTTTTAATAAATTTTGATTATTTGTTTCTCAAAACTCAATAGAGATCAATCAAGTACTTTTTTATTTGGACACATTTAGTTGCCTTTTGATACAAAATATTGCCATATAGGTAGCACCAATTGAACACTACAATAAATCGTATAACAGCAGAAAGGAGTAGGGTTATATTATTAAAGACTGTTTAAATTTTGTTGTTTCTATAAATATAAGAAAACTAGCAAAATACCCGACCTTACTCGGTTTGAATTGGTTTACTCTAGATTGAAGAGATAATCAAATTATACAATGACTTACGTTTTTTGTAGAATAAAAATTTATTTTAACATCTTTCGCCATCTTTATATTTTCTACAACTTACTTTGGACACAAATCCTACACATTCATATCCATTCATGTAATACATTTCACATACATCTAACAATTGCTGTATGACAAAGCTACAAAATGACGAAAGGTGATACTAAGGTTACTACTATAAAAGAAGATTTATAGGAAGATTTGGAATTCCCTTTCTTAAGTTCTTTTCATGTTCAACTCAATTAATTAAAATTACGATTTACGGCGAGTGCTCTCGCACTCATAGTCAACAAAACAATATTTTTTTACTTGTGGCACTCTTGCCTCCGGTATGCGACATTGTGAAATTTTGCAATCTTCTCCTGTCATTATTACAACAAATTTTTTAATTTTGGAAAAAGTTCCAGTTTGGATTAATAAACATTATTATTCTTTCAATAACGGCATTATTCTTTAAATAACGGCATTATTCTTTAAAATAACGGCATTATTCTTTAAAATAACGGCATTATTCTTTAAATAACGGCATTATTCTTTCAATAATGGCATAACTACACTTAAAATTTACTGAAAATTTATACTGACTTACCTAACATTTTTAAGTCTAATACTTTATGGTGCTGTTGCGTGTGATGAGAAGGAAAACACATTTATTAAAATAATAAATATTTAAAACTGGAAACAGCGAAGTAAAACAAAATAAAAGATGACGCAAAAAATTGTTCTAAAGATATTAATTTGTGATTCAATTTTATCTCTTGATCTCGCACAGTTGCCACAACTTACAACTAAAAGTGTACAAAATTTAGAAATGTGAAATTAATTCAGAGCGAAAGAACCAGAAAAAATATCACTGCTCGCGCGATCTTGTTCATTCTCATTTCATTGAAAAATATCGTCTGTCCCAAATATTCGGAAATCGTTTTCATTGCGCAAAGAATAAAAATAAGACTCGAAATAAATGAAGTAACAGAGATGAAATTCCATAAAAAAAAAAAAAAATTTGAAGATTAATTACTTTTTCAGCAGTACTGGTAAAGCAATCGAAGTAATCGTAATATTCAATAGACATTCCAATTTTTCCCAAACTACCAAATTATGGTTGATTTAAGTATACTTACTCAGGTGTTTTAGCATGAAACTCAACTAAATATAACAATAAAGAAATGTTTATTGCTTTCACTAAACTAATAGATAATGTATAAAATAAAATACAACGCAATCAAATATCTGGATTACAATTCATGTGATGTCTACACAAACACACAAACACAAAATCGAGCATAGAACAGAAAGACGGACAGACAGACTTTCGCAACCAATACCACTCACTAAATGAAGATAAGTACTCACTGTATGCAAATTTTCATGAAAATATCTTAAACCGCGTGGACGTGTATAGGGCACAACATACAGACAGACGGACAGACAGACGGACAGACAGACAGACAGACACCAAACGAAAAAAAGGCGGATTCGGCATCAGAAGGGTCCAAAACGGATAGAAAACTTGAAATGGGTCGAAAATATTGAATGTACAAACAAACACTCCATTCTTATTTATATAGATAACCTTTCTGAATTACATCGTCGGCTGCTTACGAGTATAACACACAAAACCAAGATACATATTTCTGATAAAACAAAGGGGGAAAATTCTACTCATGGAAGTGTGTCTTTTAAGAAGAAATCTAACCTTCATGCAAAGAAAAAGGTGACTCAGAGGAAGCTTCACCAGCCTACGTACTAGCATTACATTCTGGTCTAGAAAAGGTAAACAAGGCTTATGTTAAAAGTTAGACTTACTGTATTTCACTTGTAAGTCTGTTCACTTGTAAGTGGAAATCTGTTTGAAGCTGCAAAAGCTCTTGAAATCTGAGCTCTGGCGTCAAAGAATTTTCTCAGCTTATTGTGTCTGGATTTTCCAGTTCAACGTAACGTTTCTTTGCTCAGTGTTGTTCCCTTCGGGTCATAAAAGCAAAATTTAACATAGAGTATTGAGCAAGAGACCAATTTTTGATCTAACTCGAATAAATTCAACATGTCAAGAATCGTCACGAGTCGAGTAATTTGGAAGAGGAAACAACACAAGCGAGTGATGAAGATAAAGCTCAAAAAGCTGCACAAACACGAGACGAAACGTCCGTGAAAAAATAGGCGTTTTCTTGGTTTCTTTGAAGCAGCGAAAACAAACTATCGAGTTAAGCCTTGAAACAAAGTTAGCAAGTCGTATTTAATAAAGGTGACTTGTGATGTTTTGGAAATGATCGATTCGATTATAAATGAACCTACGATTTAAATTAATTACACAATTAGTGTATTTTATGAAATGCTTTGCTTTGCATGTGTGCAATAATATAATTATTACAACACTGCCATCTACTAAAAATTCCCTTGAGGTAGATTAACGTCGGATTAATCGATATGTTTGTGAATCATAGTGATAATGATAGAATAGTTATTAAGTCACTGATAAGTATAAATGTATTTTATTTTCTAGTGTGTGATACGCCAGTGAAGAAATAAAAGACATGTTTTTACTATCCTTAATTTTACAGTTCAACCTTCTGAGTTTTACGAGATATCGAGTTAATGTAGTTTTCTTTTATCTCCATAACACACTTGACACTCTTGATGGTTTATCTTCTTGTCAAATACTGCTCTGCAGTGTCGAGTCTCTAGAACAAAAACCCTCTCCAAACTGTCACCAATTCTGGGTAATTTTGGTTTCCCTTTAGAGTAATAGGTAAGACTAGCCAGAACATCTCTTTCAAAAGAGAACATGTCCTCTTTTTCCGCTAGGATCTTTTTTAAACTGTTTTTTTTTTGTCAAATCTTTTATTGTCCTCTTTTTTTCGGTTGTTCACATTTTTTTCTCTTTGTTCATTATTTCGGATTGTGTTAAAAATATATTTCACATTTCAATCTTTACACGCTAATATATTCACATTGCCTACTCTATCGTTATGTATATATATATATATATATATATATATATATATATATATATATATAAGCCCCGCAGCTATTCAAATACGTACTAGATGTAGCACATTGTACGAAAATTGTAATTATTAAAACGCATCAACGTGTAATGGGAAGTTAAACCTCTATTGTTTATTGAGCTCCGTGTTAAAAGTATCAATAGGAGATCAAATAGATAACCAATATGAATTTAGATTCGTGTTAGAATAATAAGAAAAATAAATATTGTTCTTATTACATCAGAATGAATAGTAAGAAACATTGTTCTTTTTTTTATCAGAATTAATAGCAAAACGGACGAGATTCGCAGCCATTTTTTGTTTAGAAGAAAACCGCGTTGCTAACCTAGCCACTTTTTAGCTTTAAATCGAAGTCGATAACTCAACTAATATTTCTGCGCAAAATTCGGGGAGTTATAATTATGTGTTGGTGTATTATTTACTTGCGTTGTTTGTCAGTAGTATTTGTATTAGTTCTGCCCATTGTTAAATTATAAGTTTTCGTGTTTGTTTATGTGATAAAGTTAAAATAATATAACATTGGTTGCAGTTCATTTATTAATTGAAATTCTAAACAGATAGTTCAATTTGATATAGAATTGTATAGGAGTTATAGAGTCTTATCCACTTATTTTGAGACATAATATTGTCAGTAATTTTTCACGCAAGTTTTTCTAATGATCGAACACTCATTCGGAAGTAATTAAAAAAGCTTCTTTGATTTTCACTTTTCGTGTCCGCTCTTTGTCCACTTTTTTTCAAAATAATTGTACCAAATGTTCTCTTTTCTGATATTCATCTTCTGCCAACCCTAATACTAGGGCGGTTTTGTCTAGACTAAATACCTTGCAAAATGACAAAACATGAACGAGGTATCTCATCGAAACATGAGAAGAGTTAATGACCAACTAACCACTTCAATTGGAAAAGGAAACAACACAAGGAGCGTGATGCGGATAAAGCTCAAAACGCTGCACAACTACGAAAAAAACTGTCTAGGAAACAGAGCGTACTTCTGGTTTCCCTAGAGCAGCAAAAACCATCAGAGTAGGCAGTGTAGTAAATATAAATCTCATTTAATTAATGGTTTTGAAATGATTGATTCAATTATAAATAAATCGGAGATCTAAATCATTGGTTCCCAAACTTACTAACCCATGGACCCCTTCCTATAGCAAAAACCTGACTATTAATCCCAAGTCAAATAACTGCATAATAGAAATACACTCAATGCCATAATAATTTGCGCACCAAGAAATAATTGTGAGATCGTAACGAAACTTGGCATGAAGGTACATGTCGGCCAGATATGCAAATGATTAGAAATGCAGCGTGATTGCGCAGTGCGTAATGCCACCAGAGGGCGTTGAACTTCGTTCTCCTAGGAGTATAAAACAAGTAAGCAGAGCTTGTTTGAGTATACTTAATCTTTTGCAAAGGAAACGCTGAGGAAGAAATGCCGTTACTCCGCCATCGAATACAATATGAGCAGCTGTTACAGTTCGAGAGGGGAAGAATCATCGGGATGATGGAAGCTGGGTGGTCAGCTTTGCGAGTAGCTCGTCAAGTAGGCCGTTCTGATTTTACTGTGAGGAGGTGTTGGGACGAGTGGACAAAAGAGACGTCATATACACGACGACCAGGCTCAGGACGCCCTCGACAGACCAGTCGTCGAGAAGACCGTCACATCATACGAAACGCACGCGTAGAGCCCGCTGCCTCATTGGCCGCTAACTACAGGCAGCACCTTCACTACGGCCCCCTGTGTCTTCCCGAACCATCACAAGGCGCCTGGCTGAAGGACATCTGGAATCGCGGCGCCCATTACGTGTGCTGCCAATGACACCCATCCACCGACGCCTCCGTTTGGAGTGGTGTCGCGCACGACGGGATTGGACTGAACGGAATGGAACCAGGTCGTCTTCAGCGACGAATCTAGATTCAATTTGAGCAGTGATGACAATCGTATTCGTGTGTGGAGGCCTGGTGGTGAACGCCTCAATCCTGCCTTCGCTTTACAGCGACACACCGCTCCCACAGCTGGTGTGATGGTATAGGGTGCCATTGCTTACGATACACGGTCACCCCTAATATTGATTCATGGAACAATGACAGCCCAGTGGTACGTCCATGACATCCTTCAGCCACATGTGATGCCACTCATGGCAGGGTTCCCAGGAGCCATTTTTCAACAAGACAATGGTCGGCCACACACAGCAAGGATGTCACAAGACTGCCTCCGCCACATTACCACCCTTCCCTGGCCTGCTCGATCCCTAGATTTGTTACCAATCGAGCAAATCTGGGGTCATTTGGGACGGCAAGTTGGACACTCTACGAGTTTGGTCGAACTAGAGGCGCGTTTACAGCAACTGTGGAACGAGATGTCTCAGGACATCATACGGAACTTGTATGCCTCAATGCCCGCTCGTATCGCATCGTACATTCGCGCTAGAGGGGGTTCAACAGAGTACTATAACTTCCGTTCATTTGTACTTTTTTCTGCAATAAATGATCATTTTTCTTTGATTTTCTAATCACTTACTTATATCATAGTAGTACTTACATGTGTAAAATTTAGTTTCATTTTGACGACTTTTTCTTGGTGCGCAAATTTTTATGGCAATGAGTATGTTACAAATTTAACTCTGATGTCCTGAATGGTAAATGGTGACGTAAAATAAAATATAAATAAAACATTTTGACATTTAAAGTACTATTTATTATTATTTTTTTAAATACACACACATTATAACTTTTTTCAATGAGATGGGTGAATCTAATGGGATGATGTGAGATTATTTATGCTTGGCTCTATGTTAGTGAATAATTCGTGTCTCCACAAGCACTAATTTCCAGTCAGTTTCTTTTTTGCGTGATGAGTCTCATAACTGCACTAAATCCGCGTTCTACTAAATAGGAAGACAGGAAAGCAATCAGCATATTCTGTACAGTTACCCATAATACAGGATATAAAATTATTATCTGTTTTTGTAACCAGAATTTGTGGTATCCTTGTTGAAACATTGGTTTCAGCTCCTCATTTGTAGATAATTCAATAAACTGATCCTGTATTAGTATGGATTCATCTGAGTTTGTGGGTATAATTACAAAGGGTATATCGTCATCTAATCGGGAATAACCTAGTGAACAACGTCTTTAAATCTTTGACTGAGGTCAGAATGAAGGGCCGTTGAAGGTCGACAAATAGCAAGCAAATCTACATCTCGTTTTTGCAATTTTTAAAGATTTGGAAACTGAGAGCATTCTTTGCTCCCAAAGTTTTGTTTGTATAGAAGAGTTTTGTAACAAATGCAGATATTTTACTTTTGTAACAGGTTGGCTTGTATAGTTCACATCTAGGGGTACATTAACGTACAGGGGTTGGACAAAAATATGGTAACACCTAAAAAAAAACGTAACCTTGCCTAATATGGTGTATGAAAACCATTGGCATTCAAAACAGCATGCAGTCTTCTCGGAATGGATAAATACAGTTTATGTATGCTTGACAAGGGAAGCTTGTACCATTCTTCCATCAAAACGGTGAAAATTTAGATAACGATGATGTTGGTGGATATAAATCACGACGTTTCTCTCCAATGTAGACCAAAAAAAATTCAATAATATTGAGGTCTCGTGACTGTGGTGGCTAGTGGAGATGTGACAGCTCATCCTCGTGCTCAGAAAACTAGTCCTGTACGGAGTGAGCTGTGTTAATAGGGTCTTTGCCGTCTTGGAAGACTTCATCACCATTGGGAACAAAGTTTATAGCATGGGATGGACTTGATCGGCCAAAATGTTCACATAATCCTTGCCTTAAATGTTGCCTTGCAGAGTAATCATGGGGCCCACAGAAAACCACGATATGGCTTCCCAAACCATCATAGAACCCCCGCCATGTTTCACTCTTGGCAACAAGCAGTCTGTATTATAATCTTGGGACGGCGTTCGTCAGACGTAAACTCGACAAGAAGTGTGAAACAAGACTCATCCGACCAAATTTCTGTCTCCCATTGCTCCATAGTCCATGTTTTATGACTTAAACACCACTCTCTGCTGTTACAGACATTAGCATCACTGATGAATGGTTTTTGAATTGCAGCTCGGCCAGAAATACCCTGTTTATGGAGCTCCCTTTTTATTGTTTTCGTACTCACAGGGTTTGTGAGCACGACATTAATTTCAGCATTAACTTTTGCTGCTGTGGTCTTCTTATTTTAAGTCACAATCCTCCTTTATGATCGTCTGTCACGATCACTCAACACACACTTTTGTCCGCGCTGTGATTTAGCGATTACGTTTTTCCGCTTTTCAAATATGTGAAATAAATCTTAGATACAGTACCTCTTGAAACATTAAAGACTTTGGCTACCTTGATTACTACCTTATCCTACCTTGCTAAGCTTCACGACGTTGTATAGGTGGCGTCAGTAGGCAAAAAAAAAAAATATATATATATATATATATATATTAACATTTAGGGTACAAATTATAAGCCATTAGGACAGCAAAAAAGCGCGCATGGACAGGAACTACTAAACATCTCTTACAAGGAAAAAAGTTAACAATTCTGTGTCATACTTGACAATCAGTTAAGTACTTGGCATAGAGCCAAGAAGGGGGTAGAATGTTTATAGAGTAATTAATGTAAAGAGTTTGATCTGCTGCACTTTTAGTTTTGATTAAATTTTATTGATCACCTTGTAGCTTCAAATTGTTTTGATTAAATTTGGCAAATAAACCAATTATAAAAGCTATATCATTTGTTGGATAAATTAAATTGAGCCCGAAATCATTGTCTTTACTCAAGCAAATAACATCTCATTTAAGGCACATTCCTTTTTATTTTATTAACTGCTCTAATGACATAATCCAGTGAGCCATGAAATGTTCGCTGAGATTTTTGATGACTAAATCTTGTCGATGATTGATACAATGTACAGATAATACATTCGATATAGGTTGTTTCAAGTTTGTCAGAAGGCCTCGGTGTCGTCCTACCATTGCCGGAGCACTGTCAGAGGCAACGAAGATGATATTAATCAAGGGTATAGCTTTTAATTCCTTAAATATTGTTTCACCTTTCCTTCCAGTTTCCAAACATTTGGCAAATAACAATTCTTGGGAAATCTTTTCTTCTCTTACAAATCTCACATAAGCTAAAAGTAAAGCTTCGTTTCCTGGGAAAGTTAAATCGTCAAGTTGTATAGAGAATTCAGATGTGTTCAAGTACCCACATTAAGAATTCACTACGCACTCAGCCATTTCGTCAATCCTTCTTGTATTGTAAATATATGTACCTATCTATACTTATATTTTACCCGGGACGTAAAAATTGCTACCAATTTATTTATTACTACTTTTTTTAAACTTTTATTATAATGAAAATATATAGGTTACAATTATTTTACTTTATAATAAACCTTTTGCGCCCCCCCCCCCCTGACTTTGTCGACGCACTCCCAAATTAATTTTAATTTGCCACAGACCCCCTCATAGGTCACAAGGACCCCTGAGAACCGTAGGAACCACTTTGCGAACGACATATCTAAATGAAACTAAATGAAAATGAAATAGATCGAAATGCACAACTAGTGTAACGCTGAATTGCTTTAAGTTACATGGGTGGCGCAATGAAAGTGCAATCCACTAACAATTCCTTTTTTGAGTAAAATCGAAGTCTGTGAACATTTAAAAAACAATATGAATGATTCCGGCACTGTTCCATATCCATTCTGGTCGGAAATAACAGATTAGAGTTGTCAAATTTTTAAGAAACACGAATGTTTGACTTTCCCGAACCACATAATCCAGCCACCAGGAAGATTATCGAAAAAAAAATTGGATACCTTCCAAAGAAAGTAGGCCCCTTTTGAGTTATCGACTGAATTTCTGAGTGGACTTATGGATATGAATGTCCGTGTTATGTGGAAAAATTAGCGCGTGAAAAGGCAAATACATATATACCGCTCTCTTTCAGAGGATACATTTTTCAGATGTTAAGCAATACGCCGCCACACTTTTACTGTTATATTTTGCCCTTTTCTTTATACGAACATTTGTATGATGTACGTTTACGGATCTAATAGAAATATCCCTCTTTTTAACTCGGCACGGTTTATATTCAAAGATACCATCTGATAGGAAATAAACATGATTTATAACTTTTAATGTTTAACATTTTGTATAAGGGGCCATCTTTATATCAAAATGCTCAGAAACTTTATACATTTCTTTGTCAAAAGTCAGTTTTGACTCGAAATTCGAATCCACATCAAACGGGTATGATATGTAATGAGTTACAAAAATGTCATCTTGCTCAAATTTTCATGTTCAAAGATACCATCTGGTAGGGAATAACATAATGTATAACCTTTAATGTTTAGCATTTTGTATTCGGGGTCATTTTCATATCGAATTGCGCAGAAACTTTATACTTTTCTTGGCAACACTCAGTTTTGACTCCAAATTCGAATCCACATCGAACGGTTATAATATGCAATGAATTATGAAAATTAACTCTTGCGCAAAGTTTCTGTGAATGAAATTGTTGATGTTATTTTCTACCGATTGCGAACGATGCATAAATAAAGAGATGCGTAGGTAGATACCCAGGTGCAGAATTGGATTCAGTGTTTTGCAACACAACTCCAAGCAACTGCAATTGTTCTGTAGGCGTTTTGTCCGAATTTTGAAAACTGCAGTCAAATCAAAAACAGACGTAGAACACAATTATCGGCTAAATATGTATTGCATATTTATAATTAAACATATATATAAATTAATTAACTTACTTTATTAAAAACCAATACATACTTTCAGAATTGCAATTCTGTCGATGACTTTTGTAGTTCAATATTTTGGCATCAATCTAGAAATTGGGTTATTTATAAAGTGTTTGTGGTAATTTGGGCGGTGTAAGGAGGTTGTTCCGTAGCTGGAGAAGAAAAAAGGTGTGTCAAGAAGCGCGATTTGCACTGCAGAATATCGTAACTTATAATTTTAAAAAAAAATAGGCCAAATTTTTTATAAAATTAAGAGAAAAGTATTCTGTGACAAACGTTACATTTTTAAACACTTTCTGCTTCCGGGGGTAGATAAGCGTTTTAATTAACGTTTCAGTGAAGCAATACAACAGGCTATTCACAAATAAAGAGGAGCTGTTCTTCTTTATAGTATTGTTCTTGCCATCTGAACTAGGATTCGAAATTACTCGGTCTTCGGATCTTTCCCTTATTCCGGACTGTCGCCAATAGCTCAAGTGCGAAACTAATTATTTTACTTACATATCTCTTATTTACTGCGAGTTGTAGGCACAACGCAGGTCAGATTCTTCCATGAATATATAGTTTTCTTTTCTGTGCTAGTAAAGCTTTCCTTTTAGTGTGCGTATAAGTGTTGTACCATAACGACGAAAAAGAAAAACCACTTTCGAGGTTAAAATAATTACGTTATCATCAGAATTATTTACAGGATTTGTATAGGTTCTCTACAAGCAACGGTTTAACAAAAGGTCGATATCCATCGCCGATACAATACAGCAGCCAAAAGCTAAGTCCCCGTAATTGTCCAGTTACTATAAGTTTCAGTTCGCATTTGTATGTAACGCTTACTTCTTTGTATGCTAGTACTGTATCTTGTATCTTGCCATTATATAAGGGTTTAGTAAGACCACATCTAGAATATGCTGTACAATTCTGGGCTCCATATATGAGAAAGGACATAGAATCAATTGAAAGGGTTCAGCACAGAGCTACAAAAATAATAAAGGGGCTAGCAAATTTCGACTATAATGAACGTTTAAGTAAGCTAAACATGTATACACTGGAAAGAAGAAGCAGGAGGGGGGATTTGATTCAGCTTTTCAAGTTTGTAAAACAAGGGGACACAGAGGGCTTAAATTTCAATAGGGATAACAGAACAAGGGGCCATGGGTATAAATTGAATAAGACACATTTTAATCGGGATTTAAGGAAAAACTACTACTTTAATAGGGTAATAGACAGTTGGAACGCGTTGCCAGAAAATATAGTTAATTTAAAGGGAATGTACCAATTTAAGACACAATTGGATAGTCAGTGGGAATTGGAGAATTCATAAACAAAGGACCAGCCTTGTTGGGCTTGAGCCTGTAGCTGGTCGTCAATATTTGTATTTGTATTTACTGTGCTTTGTGTCTCTGTTGGTGTAACGTGTATGTGCTGTGATGTTCCTATAGTAAAAACCTTATTATTATGTCAGTTTCAGATCAAACATTCCCCATTTGATATGTACAAAGATATAACTGAAGAGAAAGAGAGAGAACTCTCTCCTAAAGTCTAGAGTTGCCACATGATCTACCGAGAACTATTGGAGGCGCTTGTTTACTTGTTCGCCATTTGACATAACGACATACAAAATCATGTCTACCGAATTGGCTTGTTGGACTCTCCAACTTGCCCTCTGTGTGGTTATTCTGACAATAAAAACCTTCTGATCATGTCAGCTTCAGATCAAACATTCCCCATTTGATATTTACAAAGATATAACTGAAGAGAAAGAGAGAGAACTCTCTCCTAAAGTCTAGAGTTACCACATGATCAACCGAGACCTTCAAACTATAATGTGAACTGTGCATAGACGAATGAATAATAATATAAAGTTATATATATATATTTTACAAATGGTATGACTTCTAACTCTACCATTTTCTATGCAGTGGAAACGTTTCTATGCGCGGAATAGAATTGCAGCATTTATTAGCTTTTGTTGTTGTTTGTTTGATCTGGTTCAAAGACTCCGCTAAAACAATATTTTTCATAGTTTAACTATTAATCTAACTATTCAAGAGAGCAGCAGTTCTATATAATCTAACATACGTATTGTACTTTTATTTCATAAATTTGAAACAAAAACTAAATTGTTCTACAAGCAAGTTCTTAGAATCGTGAAAGATCACTCGATATCTGATATATGTTATCCTGAAGTTTTGACGATAAAAACTGTTATTTCTAAATGCGGTTACTCAATATATTAAATACTCTTTTGGAAAAGTAATCTGCAATATGAGATAATTTTTTTGTTTAAAGTAAAAGTAAAAAACTTAGTTAGGTGATTTTAAATTCCTTATCAGTAAGAGAGAGAGAGAGACAGATAGATGGGAAGCGAGATAACACAAACATGGACGATTGAAAACGAAATATATTGCTGAACTCTTCTGAAAAATTAAGGGGCCACGGTAGCTCAGTTGAAAGAGTAACGGATTAGCAACCAGATATTTGCATGTTCGAAACTATTTTCAGCCAGACCGTCGTGTGCACGGAGGCTAGTGCACGTTAAATCTGTCGTGACCTCAAATGTCCTGATGTTGATGTGGTATGGAAGTGTGAAAAGTGGGATGCCAGGTCAAGTGTTGACCTCGTCATCTGACTGTGGTTCAAAATATCGAGCGTTTTCCTTCGATCTTTCCATCGTTATAGATCCCGAATTGTCACCAATAGCCCGAGTGTTCCTCCAGTGTGACGTTAGTTAACAACCTGTTTACCTGAAAAGTCGAATTTACTTCAAGGTTATGAATTTTCTTCTTCTTAAAACATAACATCGATTAGAGATTCAGTCTGACATCTGGCATTTGTTATATTTGAACGTGATTAATAAATGAAGATAGCTTTATCCGATTAAGGTATGTGCATGCACCAAAATTCTCGTGACTGTGAAAATATTTGTGTTTATTTTACAGGCCACAAATTTAGGTTTCCAAAAATGCTTTGTGTTTGTTTCTACAATTACTAGAAGCAAAGTTATAGTATAAATAATAAACCTTGAACAACCTTGTTTGTGCTGTATAAAAATCTTTAAATGCGTTTTCTGAGAAACTGTGTGTTTCTTTACTTTTGTTTGCAATAAATATCAGATCTCAAAATGTTTTAAAGATTTTGAAATGAAATTTTGCAACAATGTTTTATTCATTTGCAGGTACGTTATGAACCAAAAAAATCTAACTTCTCTCTATTTTTTCAGTTATTTTAATGACTATTCTTTTGAAATAATGATGTTAAAAAAATTTAATTTTTGTACAAAGTTTGGAATATTTTAATAACTTTGAAACTATCGCAAACCTTTTGGTTCACTACAGATACATATGTTAGTTATATACTGTATAAAATTATTAAAATATATTCATTAGAATATATATATATATATATATATATATATATAGTTTTGATATACCATTCTAACTTTAAACATATGTCTTATTTAAATTTTATGTATTTAAAAATATACTTGAAGTTAGGCACTTTTTTAAATAGACTTGGTTTTTTACTGATTTATGTACAATAAATGAAGTTTACCCAAATCAATTAGTCTTTTCACTTATCTCTCTGGGACACGGTCATCTAAGAACTCACATCCACTGATTTTTTTCAATCACTCGTTTCGCTACCCTTCAAAGTTCAGTAAGGTTAAAAATTGAACTAACGCTCTGAGGTGTACAACCCTTTTAAAACTTCTATGACAATAGTATCCATCTAAGGATTCTACCAATCAATAGGTGTGTTTTGTTATTAAGTGAATTGTGGGATAAAGGCCTTAATACTAAACAGTTCGAGGAAGCCTTATATGTGGGGCTTATTTTTTATGTGGTTAAATTTGTCGTGGCCTTAAAGGTTATCACGTTGGCCGGGGTGTGTGGAAGTTTGGACCGTAGGGCGTCAGATCAAGTGTTGACCTCGTCATCTGTCCATGGTTCAAATTAAGAGGTGCTGTTCTCGGGATGGATCTCGGACCGTCGCCAACAGCACGTCATGTTGCTCCAGTGCGACGTTAATTCAACTACCTAACTACCTATAAACCACTTTCTCACCTAAAAAAAATTATAGTAGACATTTTTTACCAAATTTTTCCTCTCTTTTTTATATTTAAATAATTAGCATATCAAAAATAATAACCGACCTCTTCACTAGCTATTGAAAAGCAAGTCTTATAGTGCTTCAGACTAATATCCAGATGCAACAATCTTCATGGATTGCGATGGATAATGGAGTGTGAACAATTGAACTCTCAATGCGATTGTCAGTCGCTTTCAAAGACAGTCTGAAGCCCTGTAATAAAAGACGCCGCTTCTATTCTTACCACAGCTTCACTCTTCCTTGCAATCAGTCTTCCCTTCCAATGGCTCCTTCCACACACATATTGCAGTGCTAAAGGCAGCACAGGAGAATCCACGATTGCAATTTTCTATTTATTACCATGCATTCGAAATGCACCCATGTGATTTCAACGAGATATCTTGTCCATCAAGATCTGATTGATATTGCTTATGGCCAGATATGTCGCCAATAAGATACTGTCGAATTTTTTATGATGATCAAGATCTGGTCAGTTTTCTTCTACTGCCAAGATATCTCGTTCATCAATATCTTGTCACTGTCGGTTACTTGGTTGACCTTAGGGTTTGATGGGGCAGGGGTCGTATTTGGCCAAGTGCGCCAGACACACTACATACGATATCAAGGAATTGACACACAGTGAACGTTTTACGGACACAGTAGAGAGAAATACATCCAGGGAGGAATACACCTGACAGGAATCGAACCTGTGCTGCTTACAACTCGAAGGTTGCTAGCTCAGTGGGCGTGAGCTACAGCGGCCCCGTAATAATCTAAGGTCGAATAATCAAGGTTACACTATTTATTTACAGATAAGACGCCTGAAACTTACAGTGCAATTCTCCAAAGTAGGCATTCCGCCAGGGAATACCCCGCACCAATCTTTGTAAGGATTTACCGTAGTACACAACCAGCGGCCCTCGGGCCACATGCGGCCCGCGAATCATCAATTTGCGGCCCGCAAACTAATTTTGACTATAAACTTCCAAGGGGATTTAAGTTAAGCAAATTGACTGACAAACATTTAGAAACAGTCTTAAGAGTTTCTACTAACAGTATTGAACCAAATATACCTAAATTAGTTAGTAAAACTCAGTATCAGCCATCCTATTAGCAAGCTGTAACATAATTATTGTTTATGCTTTAGAAATTTTAATATTAAATATATTTGATATTGTAGTTTTTATTTCTAATTTTACTGAAATCATTAAAATTTCTGATACTCATCTTTATTGCTCATTGTACTATTACCGTTATTAAATTTATAACCTAAAGTAAAATTTCATATAACGTTCTAGAGACATATTCTTAAAAGTAATTTTAAATGTTTGATGATCGCAAATGTTTGTTAACTTCTTTTTTTAAACTATTCACAATATAATTCATTTAGCTCTGTAACAAGCTCCAAGATTTTTTGAAAAAACAAATGTAAGCTTAATCTTAAAAAATAATACTAACTGATTCTTTTTTTTACTATACATATTAAGTGTAATAACAGCTGTACATAATTGGGTAGTAGCACTTTCATTGTGTCTGTGCTGTAATTTCATTTGCGGCACCCCCATGTCTCAATCAACGGTGCGAGTATACCTTCTCCCAAAATCCCAAAAAAGTTGTGCATCTTTAATTTACCGGTTTAGTAGTCTCCCTTGGTTGTTTATTAGTTACTTATTTATCGAATTTCTGCTAGGTTTTATTGATGGTCTTATGGGAACTGTGTTTATGTCGTTGCTATAAAATCCCTGCCGTGGATTGTCAGAATATCACTGATTTTGCAAGTTGGACTTGGGTCAATTGATCTCTGAATTGGCGTGAAATCGCGTTAGATGAAGGCTGCCATACGAAAAGCATGTATGTTGATCACCATGCATGTTTTATTTAAATTGACCAAAATTCGCCAATCGTGAAAGGGGGTGTTCGTTTTTATTTACCACAAGTTCCTTAATTTATCTAATAGACTCGCTCGAAACCACGAGGTTCAACTGCCTTCTCTGGGGATCTGCACTACATTAAATTACGAGAACAATTGTTCAGCGATTAGAAATAACCATTGTTCGTTTTCAGCGAAGACCGACTCTTTCCACCCATTTTCTCAGCTCGAAAAAAATTAAAGCAAACGCTTTTTCAAAATTTCCTCTCAATTCTCACTTTTTTTATCTTGAAATATAACTAGCACATCCAAGAGGATATCCGACCGCTTCACTTCCTATTCCGTTTTTCTGAGTCCGAATTGTTTTGGATAACAGTTTATGGAACATTCAATTTAATATTCTCTCTCGGAAGGAAATTTTCTGGAGGTGGGGCGAGGGGGGGGGGAGGAAGCATAAAGCGTTCGTTTGAACTCTCGATCTCCCCCAGCATCTTTTCACTTCACTTTTTTTCCTTTTCTCTCTCGGAGCTGGTCTTCCTCCGAAGATTATAGGAGGGATTTTTCTAAGGTTTCTCTGGCACCGTCGTCTGCGCGTCGCGTTTCGTTTGCAGTCTCTCCGATCCCAACGCTAGGGGAATCTGGAAACTTAAAGTAATAAACTTCGTTTCTGCTTTGAGAATGTCTCCACTGATATTCGCGATGGCTTTGAGTTTATTTATAAGGATATGTGAATGAAATATGTCTGTGTTACACATGTCGAGAATGTTTTGGAATGGCGAATTCTTCGTGTCTGATTCGTCTCGCTGAAGATATCTTTCTGGGAATCGAAATAATGTATTTGCGTTTATTGTGTTTGGAGAAGTTATAGCGCAGGATTAATCAATATGTTTATGGTTTGCTTATATATTGGGACATCCGGAAAGTTATGCGGGTTTTTTTATGGTAAATACCAACGAAGCAGTACAAAAACATCAGAAAATATTATTGAATCCCATAAGCACTATTTTGTTCGATGGCTTTTTGACATCTTTCCGACAGCTGGAGGATTCCTTTAAAAACAATCGTTAGGCTTATTTGTAAAGACGTTTTCGAGGTGCTGTTTGACAGTCTCCAAATAATTGAACTCCAGGCCGTTTAGATAATTTTAAAATGACCTGAAGAGGCGAAAATCTGAGGGTCTGGTGAATATGGGGAGTGACACAAAACATGTCAGCCATATTCAATTAGTCTGTCTGACATTCAGCGAAATGTGGGGCCACGCATTGTCATGATGGATGACAACACCTCGACAATTGATCAGTTCTGGCTGCTTTGCTTCGCTTACTGCCTTTAATACCGTCATTTGAGAACTGTTTTTTTTCGAATTTATTGTCTTATTTTGTGGCAACAATTCATAATGAACAATTCTTTGGTAGTCCCACCACACACAAATCATTACTTTTTTGGGATGCAGTCCCCTTCTCGATGTTACTTGGGGAGGTTCATTTGGCTATCCTCATGATCCTTTTCTTGTAATATTATTGTATAGTATCCACTTCTCATCTCAAGTAAAGAGCCGTTTCGAAACAAGAAGTTCTTCATTTCGTTTCAGCAAAGAATCACATGCGAAATTCGTTTAAGCATATTCTGTGTTTAAAGTATGGGGTACTGATACATCGTAGCGGCTTACATACCCAATCTTCTTCAGATGGTCATGAACTGTACTTTTAGAAATATTTAGTGTGTGTGATTGTTCCTGAACTGTGTAACGTGGGTTTTCAGAGATAGAATCTTTTAATAGGACCACCTTCGAACTGTGTCATGAAAAACATCACTTTGTCCGTATACAGCACACATTTTAAGAGCAATCTGACTAGCATTTTTTCTTTCTTAAAATAAAAGATCATAATATGACGGAAATGAACTTTTGGGTTCTCCATGCTTAGCACTGTAGTAAAATAAATTATGACACAACACAAGAATCAAGCAGTGAAAGCAGAAAAGACCGAATTTACATATCTGCTTTAATAAAGGTCACTCCTTATCAGTTGTAGCAAAATAACCAATAACAAAACGCGCTTCGATTTAAAAACCACAGAACCATCCGGATTACCCAATAATTACACAAGCCAAAGATGGTTGGTTGCTTAGGTTTTAATGGCACGAGTGCCATGTATGGCCATGCTCATTAGTCAAAGAAGTTAGTTTATTAGATTACCGCAAAGTATATTTATTTTTTGTGAGTAGAAATGAAAGACATTTGTTTTCGTTAACTTCAATTTCATAGTTTAAACCTCTGGATAGATGAGGTAATTTTAATAAACGTTGTACTAGAGCGACGAGACTGGAATTTTTTACTTTTCAATTAGTCTCTCTAGACATTTCTGTCTCTTACTGAGGATCGGAATAATTAATCAGCGTTTACTGTGTTTGGTGAAAGTTAATATGGATTATGGTAAGAATAGCTAGGTAATTGGTAATTTTTAACTAACGTCGTACTAGAGCAACACAACTGGCTATAAGAATAGCGTAGGAAGAATCGATATTTTTGTATTAGATATATTTTTTATTAAATTATTTGTTACATCGACATTTTGAAGAATCATCAGTCAAAGGTAATTGATTGTTTACGTTATACTGGCGCAAAGGACATATTTCGCCATACTCTCATACACCAAAGAAGAAACTATTACACTTTATTAGGTCATCGATAAATTAATTTATTTTTCTCGTGAGTGCTACATTAGTGCAGAAACGAAACACGTCTATTTTTATCAGTCACAGTGTTCAAGTCGTGTAGTTTTGCTTTTTCCCCAACACATTTAGTCGACCTACCGGTCTGGTGGTTAAGGTGTTAGTCTCTAGATCGAAAAGTTCCTGGTTCGAATCCGGGTCAGTGCATGGATATTTGTAAGCCTATAGTGCTCCTTAAATCTTTCGTTACCGAAAGTACTCACGTTTGGTTGGTGTGAAAGTTTAGAGAGTGAGGTTCCAGCTCAGGTGTTGCCTCGGCATCTGACCGTGGTTAAAAATTACGTGGTGCTGTCCTCGAATCTTTTCCTTAGGGGATTGATCCCTGACCGTCAAAAATAGGCTCTAGTACGACGTTAGTTAACAAATTACCAATTACTTCAACACACTCATTTGGTTGCTCATATTCCGTCCAAAACTGCCCTGTGTCCTAGCTTCTAGGGTTAAAACATGTTACAAACAGTCGCCAATTCTAGGAAGGGGAATTCTAATTTTCTATTCGGATCTCCATTCCCTTTGGAATGATAGGGCCCATTTTGTCTTAACACGATATCTTGTCCTTAGCAAAATCTATCCGACTTGGAAAGAGATCTTATCTAAACGCTTGTAGATTTAATGACTCAATAACCCCCAACAAGAACGGGAGAATCCATTCCGTCTGTTCCATTAACGTCCATTGGAGAAACACAATTGCCTGTAGGCGACGTTCCGGGATCAATCCAGTGGGCAGGGAAGGTTAGGTAATTTTAATTAACATCGTACTAGAGCAACTCAATGGGCTGTTGACGACGGTCCGAGATGAATCCCTTAAGGAAAGATCCGAGGACAACACCACGCACTTTGAACCACGGTCAGATCACGATGTCACATCTGATCTGGTAGCCCACTTTCTAAACTTCCTTACAAGCACATTTGAGTTCACGACAGATTTGATATGCATCAGCCTCCTTTGTAACCGACGGTCTTTGGTTGGATGAAAGATATCCCGGAAAGCTTACATTGGTCAAGAAGTTCCAACTAGTGATGCGACATCGACAACAAAACATCGATGTTTCAAAACATTGATGTTCAATATTTAAACATCGATGTTAATAATACATCGCCAAAAAAAAAACATCGATGTATTTAAACTTTATCTCCTTTTTTTTTTAAACTAGGTTAGTAACCTCTATATTAATGTTGGACCGGGGTAGGGGAAAGATTTAATTTGTTTGTTGACGTGTTTGTTAATTTACTAGCCACTGCGTGGCTAGCCCGGCGTTGCCCGTGCCCGTGATGTAAGGTATTGATCTGGCGTAAAATTTTCCGCAGATTTAAAATCCGTTGAAATTTTTACTCTATCTTTAACGCTCTGGGAAATAAAAAAAGAACTAAGTGACACCAGTTAAAGGATTTATCGTCTGACTGGAAAATCTTTCCTCTGCGGAAACGAATAATATAATTTTTTCCGAGTTCCCCGAGATGAAAAAAAATTAGCATGGTTCCAAAGGCTGACGGCAAGGTCACGTGGGTAGAAAAGACTATATTCGGGTGTTTCTTCTTCCGGAAGAACCCGCTGGCGAATAAAACTATTAAATTAATTTTAAAATGTTCTAGATTGAATTTTAAAATTCGCCGCGACCCAAAAATTGCAAAAAATTCGGTCTATCTGAGTGCCAAATCTCATTGCTGTAAGTGCCATAGAATCGTCATGATTTTGCTGCAAGAAACAGATAGACAAACAGACAGACAAACAAACAGGAAAACAAATAGACAAACAAACACTTCCTTTTACAATAGTAGATATAACTAAGATTTTTTTTTTAACTGTCAAAACAAAGTTCAAAAAATTAATATGAACAATTTACAAATATTTTGTTTTTAAATTGAATAATACAAAAGAAAATAATATTTGCAACAATTTGAATTAGGTACTACTAATTATAAGTATAAGTAGGTAGGTACAGAACAATAATTATTGTTAGTTATTAGTATCTATTTATCAACTAATGGAATGGAAACATAAACTTATATCTTATGTCTTGCAAATAAAATATGTTGGTATAAGGTAAAAAATACATGCTTTAACAGGGGATGGTCCTCCACGTGCTGCAATTACACTCGCAACCATTCTGAACATACTTTCCACAAGGTTTCGATACACAGCTATGGGTATTTGTGTCCATTCCTACTAGAAGAATGTCTCTAGCTCAGCTGTAGATTTGAGACGTGGTTCCCTGGTCCGTATGCGTCGCTCTAAAGCGTCCTGCAAATGTTCGATGGGTCTTAGGTGGGGTCGCTCAGCAGGCCAGGGAAGACGTTTTACATCCATATCTTGATACCACTGCTTGACAGAGGCTTCAACATCACATGGAGCGTTGTCGTCCTGGAAGTACTATTCGTCTATTCCATAAAATTGCCAGAGCGTAAGAAGAACCTGATTGTCCAAAATGCTCATGTAGGCGTTGGTGTTCAATATTCCAGGAAAGACATGCAAAGGTCCCCGGCCATACCATGAAACAGAACCCCAAATAAGTAGTCGGATTTTATCCAAATCCTTTGGCGTCCGGTCCATTATTGTAGGGTAGTGTATATAGGAATAACTTAATGGGATATACGAGGGACTATCAATAAGTAATGCACATAATGTAAACAATAAAATAATGAAACCAATTAATGACAATATGAAACAGATATGAAAGTATTACCCATTTATTACTTTTCCACATAATTTCCATGCATGTTGAGGCATTTTTCCCAACGATGGATCAGTTTGAAAATCCCGGTCTCATAAAACTCCGTCGGCTGCGAGAAGAGCCACCTTCGCACGGCCCGTTTGAGTACAGTCGTCAGAGTCAAACTACTTACCGTCAAGGAAACTTCTTTATGGGTAAAAACAGATGGAAATCGGAGGGTGCCAGGTCCAGGCTGTATAGACGGTGCTCCAAAACTTCCCAACCGAAACCCTGCACTTTTGCACGAACTAGGCGAGCACATGAGGACGTGCGATGTCGTGCAGCAGTCGAATGTGTTGATGTGTCGCACTGCACTTTGGACCCATAAAGAAGTTCCTTGACGGTAAGAGGTTTGACTGACGACGGCACTCAAACGGGCCGTGCGAAGGTGGCTCTTCTAGCAGCCGACGGAGTTCTGAGACCGGGATTTTCAAACTGATCCATCGTTGGGATAAATGCCTTAACATGCATGGAAATTATGTGGAAAAGTAATAAATGGGTAATGCTTTCATTTGTTTCATATTCTCATGTTGTTGTTGATGTGTGTCTCCTGAACTGTGAAACACAAGATCAGGCCCAGTGATCTGAAGTAGGACAGACACAGAAGAAGAATACAGGTTTTATTATTTTACAAACACACAATTTGATCACTGGTAAAGACATAGGGGGGTGCAGCTATCCACTTTTTGGTGAGGAACCACTTGGGCGGGAGCATGACTTCTTCCTCGGACATCACATACAACCAGCCCTAGGGCAGTAGCCCTAGTCGGGAATCGAACCACGAACCCAAAAAGTGGGAGCAGAGCGCTTTATCCACTATACCGCTTGGGTGGCTTCATATTGTCATTAATTACTTTTATTATTATTATTTTTTACATTATGTGCATTACTTATTGATAATCCTTCGTATTTGTAATTTTTTACTAAATGTATTCGCAACGCATATTTCTACTCTTGCGCAGTACTTCACAGTTACATTATGAAATAAAATGTCTTCTTATTTTCTTCTTCCAGGGAATAAAAAGGACAAAGACACAGGGGTAAGTCGTTAATTAACGTCGCATCGGAGTAACACAATAGGCCAGGGGTAGCCAACCTTTTACATATCATGCGCCAATTTTTTTTCACATACGAGTTCCCATGCGCCATATAACTCAAGCACCTTTTCTACCTTATGTTCACGATCCTGCCATATCCTTAATAACTTTTTAAATAAAAGCATGTTTATAGACATGATTAACATTTTTAAATGCTTTAACTATTATACGTAAAACAATGTGTATTACAGCACATAAACATTACTTACCATTAATAAGACTTTTGAGCCTGTTTGGATTTTGCTATTCTTTCAATGTTTGGTGTAACGTTGTTACTGAGAGCAGCAGAGAATTTTTCAAATTTGAATCATTCATTCGCTACCTCGTTTTCCCTTTAGTGAATTTCATGGATGAAAATGCTTGTTCACTTGTAATCAAAGAATATGTAGGCGAAAGGATGCAATGCGCCGCTTGTAATCATCAAATGCGCCAAGTTTGGCGCATGCGCCACGGGTTGGCCACCCCTGCAATAGGCTATTAACAACGGTCCGGGATCAACCACAAAGGGAAAAATTCAAGGATCCCATCTCGTGAATTTGAGCCACAGGCAGATGACGAAGACAACACCTGAGCCGGCACTTCACACTCCAAACCACCGCACCACTCCTAGGTGTCAGGAAGCCCCGTCAGATTTAAGGTGCACCAGCCCAGACGTGCACAGCGGTCTTTTTATTTAGCGGTCTTCAGTCGACAGGGTAGGGTATCGAACAAAAGGAGGGATCCTCTGGAAACGGGTTTTCCAAAGTGTGTGCCGCGGCACCCTGGGGTGCCGCGAAGTGCCCATGAAGCAGCTGCTGTTGTAAGGAGCAAATATTGTTCGAAAATTAATGTCTTAAAAGAAATGCGAGAAAGAGCTCGTTGTGTTGCTCTAGTACGACGTTAACTAAAATTACCATTACCACCCGTAGCACTAAACACACACTTATACGTACCTCCAAGAGCATGTTCAAGGTAATTTGATTTGTTTTATTAAAATGTTCACCTAGACCTATGTTTTCCTACTAAGTACAATTGAAGTATTTGTGTGAATTTTAAATACGGTGGAGTTGTATTAATTATATCTATGTTCTTGCCACTTACTTCTTTAATTTCGTCTTCAAAGTCGTACAAATATGAAATATATGTTACATAATATATATAATAATGTACCACACATTGATATTACGTGACGAGGTGCCGTAAGAAAATTATAATTATCTTAAGGTTGCCACGACATGGATAAGTTTGGGAACCCCCTTGCTCTAGAAGGTCAGTCGCTGACAGCTCGTAAACGGTGATCGATGCCAGCGGTCACTTAAAAAGAGGATGACATTCACCGTACACAGATCTATACCATGCCGCTGGTGTGAAGGAAATTGTAGTGGTAACAATCGTCTACCTGCCGCAGCGTAAAGATTAAGATCAGCAATTGAACATAATACAATTAAGTACGAATTGTTACTTCCACTAAGCATAATTTAAAAAATGTTTAATTAATTTTTGATAAACTTTTTTTGTCGGGGATCCAAGCAAAGACCGTCGTGTGCAAAGGGGCTGGTGCTCGTCAAATCTGTCGTGCTCTCCAATGTCCTCAGGTGGCATCAAATGTCCTCACGTTGGAGAGTGGGGTTTCAGCTCATTTGACCGTAGACAAAATTACGTGGAGTGCCAGGATCTTTTCTATCAGGCTTGATCATAACCAATAGCCCACTGCGTTGCTTCAGTGCGACGTTAATTAAAATACCTACCTCTTTTGTCCAACCATAAAAATAATACGAACCCATTCAAAGCATTCTCTTAATTTTGCACACTGTTGAACACTAGTTAGTATAGGAGGGAACTACCTCCAATCAATACAGCCAGAATGGCCGCATGCCAGTAAATTAATCAGGTAAAAATCAATAAGGAGCTACTGAGTGTCTGTCCCAAATTCCCTTCGCATCTGATGAAATAATAAGTACCTTTCCAATATCGTAACCCATGTCTTTTTTTAGCACTGGCGTGCGTCAGTTTTGTGGATACTATCTATTTCGTACCACTATGGGTTTATTTTTATATGCGAATCGTGCGTGACGCTCGCTTTGCCAAAAAATTAATGTCAAAAACTGTGGAATATGGAAATCTAAAGCATCAAATATGCATATTGCAATTCTAAAATAGATTATCTCTATATTTGATTAGATGATTCGTAAATCGATATGTCTTTGAGGTTTCATCGAACCGGTTATCACGAATACTCCGTATAGTTACTTGCCAACCAACCGGTCTGATGGTAGAGGTGTTAAACTCTAGACCGGAAGGTTCCTGGATCGAATCCGGGTCAGTTAGTACATGGATGTTTGAAAGCGTCTGGTGTAGAGGCGGCTGATGAACCTTAAATTGTCGACCAACCGGTATAGTGGTTAAGGTGTTAGCCTCTAGATCGGAAGGTTTCTGGATCGAATCCGGGTCCGGGCGTGGATGTTTGTAAACGTATGGTGTAGAGGAGGCTGGTACACCTTAAATCTGTCATGGCTGGAAGGCCTCATGTTGGGCTGGTGTGGAAGTTTGGTGACTGGGGTTACAGCTCAAGTGTTGCCTCGTCATCTGACCATGGTTCAAAATTTCGTGGTGTTGTCCTCGGATCTTTACCTAACCGTATCCATCACGGACAGTCGTCTCACGTTGGGTTGGTGTGGAAGTTTGGAGAGTGGGGTGCCAACTCAGGTGTTGCTTCGTCATCTGACCGTGGCTCAAAATTAGGAGGTGTTGTCCTCTGAGCTTTCCCTTATGGGATTGATCACGGACCGTCGTCAATAGCCCGTTGTGTTGCTCTAGTACGACGTTAATTAGAAATTACCAATTACCGAGGTAAGGTAAGGTAATTTTTAGTTAACGTCGTACTAGAGCAACACAACGGGCTATTGACGACGGTCCGGGATCAGTCCCTTAAGAGAGAAAGACCCGAGGACAACACCTCGTAATTTTGAACCATGGTCAGATGTTGTGGCAACACCTGAGTTCGCACCCCACTCTCTAAACTTCCACACTAATACAATCTAATCGAAACGAGTCGGGACTGTTGGGTGACAGTCCGGGATGAATCCCGTTTGGAAAGATTTGAAGACAACACTTCGTAACTTTAAACAACAGTCAGAATACGTACTGCACAAATGAGGAGGTTATATCTTAGACTAACGAATTCAATGTCGTCTCAAATGAAATCTAGTTATTCAAATATAAATGAACTCGACAGAAATTATTTAAATGTGCTCGCTCGCCAAAATGCAAGACGCTTGTCACATGCATGTTCCGTCCTACTTTAATTTTGAAAAGGCAATCCTACACCTGAAAGCAGAAGTTATTCATCAAGCGCACTTAGGTGGTAATATCTGTTGAATTTGGTTGGCGAGAATGAGGATAAAGCCTTTTCTAAGCATTAGAAAACTATTACAAGGACGTAATTATAGCTAAGGTAGCGATATTTGGTGCAGTTGGAGCATAGCTAGATTTTAGCCTTACTCGCTATTTCTGAAAATGAACTATATGGATTTCGCCAAACTATCCCACATGCCAACGCCGACCAACCGGTAATGGTAATTTTAGTTAATGTCGTACTAGAGCAACACAACGGGCTATGGACGACAGTCTGGGATTAATCCCTAAAGGGAAAGATCCGAGGACAACACCTGTTTATTTTGAACCATGGTCAGATGACGAGGCAACACCTGAACTGGCACCCCACTCTCCAAACTTCCACACCAACCCATAATGAGGACTTTCTGACACGACAGATTTAAGGTGCACCCGCCGCCTCTACATCATACGCTTACACGCCCTGATTCGAACCAGGAACCTTCCAGTCTAGAGGCTAACACCTTAACCACTATACCGGTTGATCGGCACCGACCAACCGGTATAGTGGTTAAGGTGTTAGTTTCTAAATAGGAAGGTTCCTGGTTGGAATCCGGGTCCGGGAATGGATGTTTGTAAGCGTATGATGTAGCGGCTGGTGCACCTTAAATCTGTCGCGGCCGAAAGTCTTCATGTTGGGTTGGTGTAGAAGTTTGGTGAGTGGGGTGCCAGCTCAGGTGTTGCTTCGTCAACTGACCGTGGTTCAAATGTACATGGTGTCGTGCTCGGTAATGGTAATGGTAATTTTAGTTAACGTCGTACTAGAGCAACACAACGAACTATTGACGACGGTCCGGGATCAGTCCCTGAAGGAAAAGAACCGAGGACAACACCTCGTAATTTTGAACCACGGTCAGATGACGAAGTAACACCTGAGCTGGCACCCCACTCTCCAAACTTCCACATCAACCCAACGTGAGGATTTTCGGCCACGACAGATTTAAGGTGCACCAACCGCCTCTACACCATACGCTTACAAATATCCATGCCCGTACCCGGATTCGAACCAGGAACCTTCCGGTCGAGACACTAACACTTTAACCACTATACCACTTTGTCGGCAAAGGTGTCGTGCTCGGATCTTTCCCTTAAGGTATTGATCCCGGAACATCGGCAATAGCCCGTTGTGTTCCTCTAGTACGACGTTAATTAAAATTACCTTACCTTACCCACATGTCTACTCAACAAAGGGGGCTAGTGAACGTTGGAGAATGGGTCACCAGCTTAGTGGTTATCCTCGTCATGTGACCGTGGTTCAAAATTACGTGGTGTTATCCTCGGTAATGGTGGCCGACCAACCGGTATAGTGGTTAAGGTGTTAGCCTCTAGATCGGAAGGTTCCTGGTTCGAATCCTGGGGCACGTTAAAATCGGTCTTGGCCTCAAATGTCCTCTCCTTGCCGTGGTGTGGTAGTTTGGAGAGCGTGATGGCCAGCTCAGGTCTGACCTCGTCATCTGACCATGGTAAAAAATTACGTGGTGTTGTTCTCGGATATCTTCCTTCGGGTTTGAAACCCGGACCTTCGCCAATAACCAGATGTGTTTCTCCATTGCCTCATTACATAGCTACCAGCATACTTTGAGTTCAAGGCTCCGGTCATGGCATAAATATTTGTAGTGGTTTCGGGACACTAAGAGATGAAAACAAATACAGTGGTTTTGTAGACTTTTCTCTTTATCAAGATATGCGTGGTTTGCAAGTTTGCAGAGTGGGGGTGCTAGCTGAGGTGTATCCTCGTCATCTAACCATCGTTCAAAATCACGTTGTGTTGTTTTCGATTTTTCCCTTAGGGAATTGATCATGGACCGTCGGCAATAGCCCGTTGTGTTGCTATAGTACGTCGTTAATTAAAAATTACCAAATTACTTTTCCTTCGGGGCTGCAATAGCCCACTTGGTTCCTCAAAGTGTGGTTCTGCTCCATGATAACGCACGTCCACACGTCTCCAGGGTCACACTCGAGGAACTGGCCTTCAAATAGGAGCAGCTTGGCCATCTGACATACAGCCCGTACATGCCGCCCTGCGATTTCCATGTGTTTGGTCCCTTGAAAAAACATTTTAAAGGGAAGCGCTTCAACTCGGACCACGAACTCAAGGACGCTGTGAAGGACTGGGTCTCGTCACGGCCACAGGAATTCTGGAAGCAAGGAATCCTTCGGCTCGTCAATCAATGGGATCATTGTGCTCAGGCCTATGGTGTATACTTTGAATAAAATCTTCATTTATACCCACAGTGTCGTTTCGTACCTTTTCATTTGAACAACACTTTTAACAATAACATTCTGAATGACAATTTTAAATTGCGATAAACCGAATGATGGTAATGAAAATGGTAATTTTAGTTAACGTCATACTAGAGCAACACAACGGGCTATTGATCCTGAATCAATTCTGATCGACAGCTTCGACGCAGATCTTTAAGGGTGTGTGCAAGGAAGTGTTTGAAATTGGACTGAAATGTGTATTTGGGAAGGCATAAATTGGGAAATAATCTAAGGTAAACTCATAGTTTATTGCTTATGGAATGAGCGCAAAAATGCGGATGGAATTTAGAAATTTAATATGCCAGGCGTTTTATATAAGCTGATAGAGCTTGTTTACTCTGCTATGTCACGTGTCAGCTACGGAATGTTTATAAAGACAGCAGAAAATAAAAAAATATTTGTTAAAACAATATATATAAATCCGAATCACTCGTATTTTCTTCAAGCCGACCAACCGGTATAGTGGTTAAGGTGTTAGCCTCTATATCGGAAGGTTCCTGGTTCGAATCCGGGTCCGGGCATGGATGTTTGTAAACGTATGGTGTAGAGGCGGCTGGTGCACCTTAAATCTGTCGTGGCCGAAAGTCCTCACGTTGGGTTGGCGTGGAAGTTTGGAGAGTGGGGTGCCAGCTCAGGTGTTGCTTTGTCATCTGACCGTGGTTCAAAATTACGAGGTGTTGTCGTCGGATCTTTCCCTTAAGGGACTGATCCCGGACCGTCGTCAATAGTCCGTTGTGTTGCTCTAGTACGACGTTAACAAAAAATTACCACTTACTCGTATTTTCTTCAATCCCGTTTTATTGTACACGCCGGTAATTTTGCCAAACACGTCAGGTTTGTGTATTGTAAATTCAGATTTCAGACCTAATGTTTAAATAAAAAATTCTACGTTGCGTCGAGGACCTCAAGCGTAGTTTTGACGTGAATACTCACGCCGGATGTTGGATTGTGAAAATGGTAATTTTAATTAACGTCGTACTAGAAAAACACAACGGGCTATTGACGACGGTCCGGTATCAAACCCCCAAGGTAAAGATCCGAGAATAACACCACATCATTTTGAACCACTGTCAGATGACGAGGAAACACCTGAGCTGGCACCCCACTCTCCAAACCTCCACACCAACTCAACCTGAGGACTTTAGGTTACGACATATATTTAAGGTGCAGCAGCAGCCTCTACACCATACGCTTACAAACATCCATGTACTGACTAGGGATGCGACATCGATGTCGATGTTTTCAAAACATCGATGTTTTTAAAAAACATCGATGTATTGAGATCGATGTTTTGGTAGCATCGATGTTTATACTTGTCGATGTTTTTACGTTGTCGATTTTTATTTTTAAATGAAAAAAGTACCGTTATAAAAATTTTAAAAATAACCAAGTAGCATAATTTTCATAATCAGCAAATTGAACATACTTTTAGACCAAAGTCACCAAAGGTGAAGGGTCTGAAAAGTAGGGATACGACATCGATGTTGATGTTCTCAAAACATTGATGTTTTATAAGAACATCTATGTATTGGAGCTGATGTCACATCACTATTTGCTAAACCAGTTATAAGAAATGGGGTAAAACGTTTAAATGCACTGAATTTTAAAAACATCGAAAGTTTGGGGGTGATGCATTATCAATATCGATGTTTCAAATTTGAACATCGATGTTTTGCTGTTGTTGATGTAGCATCACAAGGTGCTAAACCAGTTTTAAGAAATGGGGGGAAAAGTTTGAATTTACTGATTTTTAAAAACAAGAATAGTTTGGGGGCGATGCATTATGAACATTGATGTTTTGCTGTCGATGTTGCATCCTTAGTTGCTAAACCAGTTTTATAAAATGGGGAAAAAAGTTTAGATACACTGAATTTTAAAAACATCGATATTTTTGGAACGTTGTTTTATCAACATCGATGTTTTAATTTTGAACATGGATGTTTCAAAACATCGATATTTTACTGTCGATGTCGCATCCCTAGTACTGACTAGGATTCGAACGAGGATCCTTTCGATCTAGAGGCCAACACCTTAACCACCAGACCGGTTGGTCGACTGTTGGATTGTGGAATGAGTGGATCAGACATAGGTAGGTATTTTAATTAGCGTCGCACTGGAGCAACACATTGGGCTATTGGAGACCCTCCGGGATAAAACCCGAAGGGAAACGTCCGAAGACAAATACATGCAATTTTTGAATCACTGTCATAAGACGTGAATCAGACATAAGAAGTTTGTACGATTGTTTATTATGTGAATATTCAACATTTAATTTACAGTTTGAAGGAGTAAAATTATGTTTGATATTACTATTAAATAATAATTTAATGGATTAAGTGTTGTGGTTGTTATATACACTACCCTACAATAATAGACCGGACAGCAAGATGTGATGGTTATAAGGGATATAATACATGCTTTAACAGATGGACGGTCTCCTACGTGCTGCAATTACACTAGCAACCCTTCTGGGCATACTTGCAACAAGGTTTTGATTCACAGCTATGGGTATTTGGATCCATTCCTGCTGCAAGAGGTTCGACAGCTCAGTTGTAGATTTCGGACGTGGTTCCCTGGTCCGTAAGCGTTACTCTAACATTTAAACAAACGTTCTGTGGGTTTAGGTCGGGACTGAGCAGGCCAAGGAAGACGTTTTACTTCCATATCTTGATACCACTGCTTGACAGAGGCTGCAACATGACATGGAGCGTTGTCGACCTGGTAGTAACATGCGTCCATTCCATAAAACTGCCAGAGCGTAGGGAGAATATGATTGTCCAAAATGTTCATGTAGGCGGTCAATTGACCATGAAGAACATGCAAAGGTCCCATGCCTTGCCACGAAAAATACCTCCAAACAAAATGTTAAAACGTCTGGTATAGTTTATAGTCTAGCCATGTTCGCCTTGCCAGAGTTCCTCAGAATTCAATTTTATATAAATACTGCGGACGGAAAAGCCTGTCTTAAGCTGCCATCGCTGTTTTCAATATTAACAACTTTATAAAGAGATGCGAATTTCCTTGAAAGCTGTGTCAAAATACAAGTGACGGTAATCAATTCAAAGAAACTCTCCTTTATGCTTCTTATATGCTCGTTTGCTTCCAATTATCTCCACTTCAGTTTCGACTACCTTCGCACCTTTGGTAAAATTTCATGAGGTAGTTTGATAGTTGAACATACGTCGGAAAGTCGGAATACTGGAGAAAAAAAACGGGCCATTTTAGTCGTTCCGGAAAGAATAATCTAATTTATTATTACATGTTATATTTGGTAGATGACAGTTGTGTAGTGGGAAGAACACATCGTTACTACCACGTTAAAGGCACGAATCTGCATTTTGAACCAAAAAACACACTCTAAACTTTCAAGTGAGTCGTGTATAAAGAGCGCTGAAAATGTACGTTGAAATGTGTGTACTGTCGTTTAACTGCTGTAAATTATTGATTATAAGTCAATATGCTCGCCAAAAACGCAGTGCCAAACGAGCGACTAACAGAGTTCCAACGTGGCTGCATAATCGGCTACCGTGAGGGTGGACTTTCGTATCATTAAATTGACTTTCGAAGGAACGTAATGCAACAACGATGATGCGTGTGTTGAAGAGATGGACCATGAAAAACCAGACAAGTCGTGGGCCACGCATTATGACGTCACCACGGGACGACAGACCCTTCATCCGCATGGCGGTGACGGACCGTACACCGTCCTCTCGTACGTTGCCATATTGGGGCAGGTCAACAGGTGTTTGACGTCCCTCCCCGGATCCACTCATCGAAAAGGTTTAGAGTGCTTGGTTCATGCCCGGGATTGAAAGGTTGTGATTCCAATATGCTCACTGGCCGCCAATAAAAACCAACATCCGCCAATGAGGATTTACAAAAGTCCCCCCCCCTCCTAAAAAACAACTAAAAACGTCTACAGGTGTGTTATTGTATGCCCCCACTGTTTGTCGTCGTCTGCAACAACATAGGCTACGTGCAAGGATTTATCAGCGCAGGATTTCTCTTGACGCTGAACCACCGACGCCTCCAGCTAAAATGGGCTCACCAACACAGCCAATGGCGTGCCGATTGGCAATAAGTTGTCTTCTCAGATGTGTCCCTCTACAATCTTGAATATAACGATGGACTCGGACTCGTCAGAAGCTACAGAGTTGAATTCCTTCTCCCGCCTTCTTCATGGGTCATAGCGGACCAACGCCTGGCGTTATGGTCTGGGGCGCTGTAGGATATCACGGTCGATCCCGCCTACTCAAAATTGCGGGGACTCTGAACAGCGGGGGCTACATCAGGGAAGTTGTGGATTCCGATGCCCTCCGGCAAAGCGTTCCCGAAGCTGTATTTCAGCAAGAATGCCCGACCACATGTTGCTCGGAATGCACAAGCCTTCTTCAGTGCACGACAAGTCCCGCTTCTTCCATGACCTGCACGTTCCCCGGATATGTCACCCATTGAGCAAGTTTGGGATTATATTGGACGGCGACTCGCACGTTCCTCTCATCGGGCAGAGAATACGGCGGAACTTTTGCGTCAGAGACCATCTTGAATTCCATTCCTCAGCATATTTAGAATCTGTATGACTCGATGTGTGCCACGACGTGTACCGGCTCTCATCGCTGCACGTGGCAGCTGCACAATATATAGATTTCCGATATTATTTTTATTTTATTGCTCTGTAAATATGTTCGTTTATTTAAACCACTATAAAGCCCGGTGCACACATCCGGTTTTTCAACGTGCGGCGCCACTGCGTCATCGAATCCCAATTACGCACACATAACCGTGAAATGACGCACGAACTAATTTCGAGCCATTTGCGATAAATATTCTATCGAAGAAAACGTGTTTATTTCGCTTACTCGGTGTAAAAAAAGTATATTTTGAAACAAAATAGACGTTACTGGATACAACCATTTATTAATTATTATTTATATTCTATTTGTTTATGAAAACAAGATACTTCAGAACGCAGACTCATGTGCGGCGCCGTGGGGAACTGCGGTACAAATTGCATGCACGTTGGACGTGCGTCGCCACAGCGGCGTTGGAGGCATGTGTGCGCTGCTCCATTGGATCTAATGTATCGCAGACCGCACTTGCGTTGCGGCAGCGGCGCCGTGCGCAAGTTGAAAAACCGGATGTGTGCACCGGGCCATGAAATTTGTACCGTGCAATTAGTTCCCCACGGCGCCAAACATGAGTCTCCGTTCTGAAGCACGTTGTTTTCATAAACAAATGGAATATAAATAACAATTAATTAATGGTTATATCCAGTAATGTCTATTTTGTGTTTCAAAATATACTTTTTTGTACACCAAGTAAGCGAAATAAACACGTTTTCTTCGAAAGAATATTTATCGCAAATGGCCGGAAATGATTTCGTGCGTCATTTCACTGTTATGTGTGCATAGTTGGGCTTCGGTGCCGCAGTGGCGCCGCACGTTGAAAAACCGGATGTGTGCACCCTGCCTAAGTAATACGTGGAATAAATTTC